>OW964831.1:6321196-7658462 GCA_943142095.1 Ophonus ardosiacus
TATTGTGACATCATAATTTTGTACACGGCAAGGAAGAGATTACACAAGGTTGCAAAACTGTGGCGTCATTTGAAATTATTTCTGTAAAACTAGAAACTTATGTGACATGGAATATATATTTATGTAAGCGGTTTTAAGTATGGTTTTAGAGATCAAAAAATAAAATAAAATGGTATGATTCTATTAAAAATGTCGAAAAAAATAAGTCATAATTTTTCTTTGAAAATGTGGAATAAGTACACATCTATTATTTTATGAATGTTAGATTGAAATATTAAAAAATATAAACAAACCTCCTGCACTGACTTGTAATTCTCATATTTATTTAAGAATTTTCTTCTGATACCTAGTACAGGTATAAGTTCTTTAATATCTTTTTCCGTAAGAGTGTTAAACACATCAATATCTATTTCTTGCTCTACAAAAACGAAATAAGTTAGTAAAAGTTTGTAATACTCGTCTGTCTTTAACAGTTTCATATAATGAAAACAAGCTATAATACTGGTACACACTGTTATCAAAATAAACCGTACTTACCAATAAAAATACTTTCTAATTTTTCTAACAAACCCCATTCTTCAATTATATTCCTCACTAGTGGATCCATTTTCATTTATTTCAATTATTACACTGACTGTGAAAAAAACCTTATGTTGCAACATAAACAGAAGATACAAATAATACGCCATTCGAGTACATGATACAAGACGCGTGCTTGTCACTGCGCAGTGCGCAAGGCGGGAAAACGTAACTTATTTGTAGTAAAAAGTTCTACAAATTGTAGTAAGATTTAATATTTAGTATAATATAATGTTCTTCACTTGAAGCAATTTGTACTAAAATAATTTAATTTATCAATTTTATTTTACAAGTTTTTACAAAAACTGTGAATAATTTTAACCAGTTTTGTAATTGAAAATTTTAGTTTCAATTGTTTTAAATTTTACTAAAATGAAAGTAATTAATAATACCTTTTTATTAAATTTTACTACATTGAAGGTGCTACAATTTTTTGGTAATATATAAAATGTAAAATAGTTAAATTTAATATAAATATTTAATTTTTCTGTAATATTGTGGTAATAAATTTAACAAAAAAGTTAATACAACGTTATAGTAAATTTCTCAGCACAATTTTTTTCCGTGCACGATAACAATTTTGGTGGGGCGGAGTTGCTTGCAGGTAGAAGCTTGACTTGCAGCTAGTGACATCTCGCGAGTAATTTTCAAAGTAAATATTGCATTTCTAATATTACTGTTTATAACAAAACGCGTAGGAAATATGTATGTATATATATTTATCTTTTACTTAGTGTATTATCTAAGGAGTTAAGTTGATTATTTTTTAAAATTACTTCCTTATGAAGTTTAAAATTGAGTAAAGAAAATTGTATATTTTCGCTTTTTTATTTATTAATTATTTAATTAAGTTAAGGGAATTTGTACAATATGGCAACATACCACCATAGCCCTGTTGCTATTGTTAGTGTTACAAAAGTTTCAGATGTATATTCCAGATATTTTAGATGCAACAGTTATAATTGTTAGGTAGAATTTTTGACATGCCGCGGTAGCAAGTCAAGCCCCTTAACGTCATTTTTAATCTGGTGCCAGTTGAAAACTGATAAAAATTGTGGAAGCATATACTGGTGCCACTAAAATTGGCGCCATAAAACTAGTGACAAATTGACGCCAATAATCTTTGCATGTGGAAAACTAGCTTATGTTACAAGATAGCCAAATCCATAATGGACCTTTTTCCGCAATAACACAATAAATAATTTACAAACATTCCCATTTTTTACGCATCTTTGCTATAACTAACAAATATCTTTTTTGGCCGCTTGCCGCCTGATAAAGTTTTTGTAATAAAAACTTCTTGCCAGGTAAGTAAGCACTTCCTAAGGAAATTCCCTCTAATTTTAGTCTCTTTGGCATGCGTTCCTGGCATGAAGTCATATGATTATAACAGTTTACTCACACTATACATCAACAGCTGATGTACGGCTGTAGTTCCTAAGAGAAAAGTCCGTGTTTATCCCAAAATTGATCCCAAGGGTATTGCAGGGATACTGGATTTCGAAATGGGTAGCGAACCAACAGGGAGATGAAAATATAAGTGGGATATAATATACGATGTAATGGAGATATAAATACTGATTTTATCACGTCAATTATCTCTATTATTGGACCGTCTGCTAAACTATTTTTATTAGAACTTAAATATATTCCGTAAGTTATAATATTAATCATTCATGGCTCACGAAATGATCATTCATGGCTCACGAATAGTATCATCGGCGTTTACCGTTATAGCCGAGACAGACGAAAACTATTAATGATCATTAGTATAATTAGTAATTTACCTTAACTTTTAATTATCAGAATACTTGATATATATATATATATATATATATATATATATATATATATATATATATATATACAGGGTGTTAATACTAAGTCGTTACACCCGAAAATGGTAATTAGAACTCATTAAAATAAACAACTTTTCTTAGTTCCAATTTTTGATTTGGTGCCCCGGTTTGTAGTTATTGGAGTTCTTTTGTTTTTCGAAAAATCGTCATAACTCCCTTATTAGGTTTTTTTCTGAACACACTGCACTTATGTAAGTCAAGTAAATGAATAAATACTTTTTTTGGATAGATTGAAAAAATGTTTATGACAAATATTGTAGTAGATAGTTTAAGGATTTTATAAATGTTTTACTTTCGAAAACCATGGAGTGGTTTTCAAAAAATCATGTATTGATATTTTTAATCAATCGCCATTTTGCCATTTGAAAAAATAAAAAATAATTGTAAATGACAAATATTTTAGAGAGCCTAAAGGTAAATTTCAAAGAAAAAAAGTTTTCAATTGTCTTTAAAATATTGGAGTTATGACGATTTTTCGAAAAACAAAAGAACTCCAATAACTACGAACCGGGCACTAAATCAAAAATTGGAACTAAGAAAAGTTGTTTGTTTTAATCAGTTCTAACTACCATTTTCGGGTGTAACGACTTAGTATTAACACTCTGTATATATATGTTCCATTGTTAGAAGCAATGCCTGCAAACCTTTTTTGTTAGGTTGTTCCTAAGCTCTTCCGGTTTTTCTATAACTACATGTCGGCCTTTTAACGCAAACTTATAATTTAGGAATAAAAGTAAGTCACATGGCACTAGGTCAAGTGAGTACGGTTGATGTACCAACACGGTGATTTTGTATTTCGTCAAAACTATCTTACCGGACAGGGTGTTTTGTCCCGGCGCATAGTATTCATGGAGAATCCATGAGCCGTTTTATCACATATCATTCCTTTTTCTTCCCACCCGTACATGAAGGGTTACACAGGATTTCATATTGACACTAACATAATTCCGGCGGAGTACGAGAAAGTAGTTAACTTCAGCCGAACGGTTTGCCTAATTATCTTAAAATTTTAACAGTGGATGGAGAGAAGATGCAAATTAATATGACATAGCCTGCAATGTTGCCAAATTTACAAGGAAGCCGAAAAAAAAATCTCTTCATTTAATTGTCTCACCTCGTATATAATATAGGTTATCACGATTCACATTTTTTGTTTCAGTAATGTGATATCATCAAACGTCATTTGAAAAGTTTGCGGTTACATTACAATAAATTGTTAGAAGTTTTTTTACGATATGAGTATGGCCAAATACTTACGATCACATTCTCAAAAGATCATCATGACTTACTGATCGTTATAATTGAAAATACCCTTATAATGAAAATTTTTTGGTTAAAAAATTATCGAATTGAATCCTTTTATTGCTGACCACGTGTGCGAAAGTAACCAATCAAAACAAACTTACACTGATAATTATCCTAAGACAATTATCACTTATGTCACTAAGTTGCTAAGTAACAAACACATTTTGACATATAATTAAAGATTCATTGTTTTAATTTGAAAATATCATTTTCACCCTTTCAATGAAAATGATGATTTAATCAACAAAATTATAGAAGAAAACATCAAAAAATACTGTATTAAATAAAAAAATTAATGTGGAGAATATTTATGGACTTTTGTATGCCTTATTTTCTTCTCTTTGGTCTCACTCAAAGAGGTCTCATTCTCATTGCACACTTCACACTGAACATATTCATAGCCACATTCACGTTCATAGCTACTAGTGACATCAACTGGGCTAGGTTAGACACAAATTTTAGGCAAATATAATGTTAAAACTGCAAAAAATTTTCTCACCGGATACCCCTCGATCATTGATAAATACTTATAATTTTATCACACTTCCTTAAGCACGTTGCTTTTAGGTAACACCACCTCCGCCTTCCGCGTCGGGCTGTTACCCAGCAACGCGCTTTCGGTAACTGTCATAAAATTATTTCGTAATTATCAATGTCCTCGGGATATTATAGCTGATAATTAACATAAGTAAAATATGATATACGAAATGTTAAATTAAGAATTAGAGCTTAATAAGCATTACCATTCGTCGTCTGTCTCTAATATTGTACCTACCTAACTCTGATTACAAAAATAAAATAAAAAATTTATTTAAAAAATTACTTTCAAAAAATAGAGAATATACCAGGCCTGCAAGAGACAAAAGGATTTTACAAAAACTATGATGATAAACTGATTTCATTCTACTGACAGAATTTCCCGTTGAAATTTTTGTGTTTGTTGTCCTATTGGATGTTTGAAATGCACAAAGTGAAAGATAATTTCCAATATGAGCGAATCTTTCAGTTTTAATTATGCAGGCACTCTGTCTCGGTAATTCACGCTTGTTAAATCATAACGCACAGTCCACTAATGTCAACATATATGGATGTTCGCAGGTACATAGAGTGTGTTACATTGTATACGGAAATTACTGCCAGTGGAATGCACGTTTATAATGCTGCCATGAGTCCTACAAATCTAGTACATTCTGGATAGAAAGTTTTGCATTTGTATATTTCTTTTTTTTTACTAAAGTATGTAATAGAAATTAAATTAACTAAAAAACTCAAAATGATATTACCTAATTGCAGAAATTGTACATGGTTTTCTTTTAGGTATATGTATTTTGTTTTAGGCAAAATGAATAAATAATATGTAATCAACATGGGTCCGATCTTTAATAGTGTCCGAGATATAAGGCAGTAAAACATAAATTTTTACGTGATTTGCCTTTGCTATCTCGAAAGCTATAAGAGTTACGCCTTTTATTAAATTAACCTTTTTGTTTATCTTTCAGAGGTTATTTATTTATTGAAAAATCAATCCTACAGGATGAAAAATCCCAATTACAGAACGATTATAACAAGGTACAAAATGTAATGCGTTGGCATAAATATAAATACATATTAAGCAGTTATCACACGAGAGGTAAAATCGGCAACTAATTTGACAGGCAACTTCAAAATCATCAATTTTTTCTTTCACACCAGTTTGAAGTTGCTCGTAATATTGTGCTTTTAAGTTTAAACAGTTGGTAGATCAAGAATTTAACGTTTTAAAAAATTAAAATGGACAAAATGAAAACTGTAGTATTATCTGCAGCTACAATATTGCTTCTGGATGAAAAAAGTCATAAAGTCACAAAAAATAAAAATAAAGGACAATATTAGTTAAGCCCTGGTTGCAACGAAAAAGGCGTTTGGAGTATGGAGATAATTTGTTTAGAAAACTCTTATTTGAAGTTCCATACAAATCCTCCATTTACTGAGAATGTCAAATCGCATTTTTATTTTTTATTTTTTTCGATTTAAAACATGTATCTGTCATGTCCCATACAACTTTATCTTTCTTAATTATTATTATTCAAGCACTGATCGAATTCATTTTCCTTTTGGGATGTCATTTTGTGTTTTTGTTTCTTCTCACCACTACCTCTATCCACTATCTTTTTTATACTTTTTACACTAATATTTAAATCTAGGGACTTTCAAATTATTGCACATGCGCATTACATGAGGTCGCTTCAAAATCGGCAACTCTGAGCAAAGTTTTCGATCATTACCGAAAACTAGTTGCTCATATTGAAGTTTGTTATCACACGTGCAAGATTCGAGTCGATCCAAACCTCAAAGCCTGGCCCGGCCCGGCCCGAATGCATCTCTAATTGTTAGGTTAAGGTATGTTTAGAAAAACAAGGTTTCTCTATTTTTCCTTTTGCAAAAAAATCCACCAAACTGTACGCCTGCTAAGCGTGCAAATTTTTTAGGTTTCTGCCGCCCTCATGTCTTTTGCCTTCTTACCCACCGCCCAGTGTGATTCGTTAATTTGTCTGTCGCCCAGTTGACGTGTACCGTCGAATTTATTGGGTATAAAAACTGTATTTTAGTACATAAGGCGACATGCCTTCGAAGCTATGGTGGAACAGAAGCACAAGGGACTCTTTTGTTATTTAAAAATTAGAAATAAGTTTCAAGTTTGACTCAGGTCAGATTCAAACATCGATTCGAACTCGGGACGTTAGTACCACATCCGATCACAAAACTCACTCATGCACGGGACAAGGCGACTCCATATGCTAATTATTATTCTCGTCATCATAATAACGTTAATTCTTCCCGTCAACGCCTCATACATGTGTCGTCCTAGGGACGCGCGGTATTTGGTTTATGTGAAAGGACGACATATACGTATAGGATCCTATTCGCTAATAGGATATTCATGTATGCATGAGTTTGCCGAGAGAGCAGCAGTGCAGCCCAGCACTGCCTGTTTGTCTGGACTGAGTAATCAGCACGATCGCTAATGAAGATGTAATGAGCCCGATCGCACAAGATGGACGTATGTTGGATTTTTCATACATTTGAAAAGATGCGCAAGGCTTTAATTACGAATATTGCAGGGGAGTAATTAATTTGAAAATTTAATACTCGTAGAGTCAGAGGATAAATTTACGAGTAATATAAAAAACGAGATAATTTGACGGCAGACAATATAGTAATGCCCTTAAAAATCAGATAATTAGATAATTAAATTAATTACAAGTACTTTGGTTTAAATTAGTGATTAGTCAGAGGCTAAAAAAGGGGGGTACCCTACAAATGGTCTGGTATTTCTCAGTTTTTGGTATGTTGTATAGAATGGTTGGTTGGGTAGCTAAAAATCCAAATTTCCACAATAAAAATATATAGATTATGTATGGAAATAAGAAATAGATAAAGAAATAAATAAACAAATAATCGCCATAGAAACATTCGGCTTTACCGGTCCCGGAATCGGTAAAGTGACTTTCTGATCACTTATTCACAATTTTCCGAGCTAGCTCAGTACAGAAAAAAATTTCAGTCTAAAAAATGATCAGAAACAGCTCATTTTTTGAACGATCGCGAAAAAAAAATCTGTTGTGGCCAGCACAAGACCTCTCGCCATTTCCATATTAGGCTATATAAGTATTGTATTGCACTTCGCTTTCGAACCGTCGTTTTATAACAAAATATTACAGAACTTTACCCAAATATTGTTTTTTATTGTATTTAACATGTCTTCTGCACACATATAATTCTAATTATATCTATTTTATATCATTTTCATGTCAGAGATTGTTCCAATTTATTAACCAGATTGGCGGTATTTCTGATGGATATATGCATTTACCACAATTTTACCTATAATTTCAAATATTTAATTAATAAAACAATAAAGAAAATTAAATATACTTCCCAGAAAAAGCTATCAGAATGTCACTAAAAATGTTGATATTTGACAATGACATGTGTCATGTTATAAACATTGGAATTTGTCAACTGGTTTCCTTAGTGCCTTGGCCTCTGCGATTAGTTTACTCTATAAATTATAGTGTTAATTTTAAGTGTGTTAGATGGAGAATTTTATGTTCTTTAATATTTATTAAAAAAAAAACTCCCAAAAATTATATTTAGAAGAATTTTTCTAAGAAACTACTACTTCCGGTTGTTCAATTGTTACCAAAATCTTTTCAGCTCTTTCCAGAAATGTCAGATTGAGGAAACTGCAGTTAAATAATTCTTAAGTCTTATAGTTTTTGAGGAATCGTGTCTACAACATCCAGACATACATACATACATACACACACACACACACATACATACATACACACACACACAAAGACATCATTTTAAAAATGTTATAATCGGATTCTAGGGACCTTAAATCGTGCTTATTCAATAAAATCTGGATATGCGAATTTTAGCATCAATCCAATACCTCTCTTAGCGAGAGGTAAAACTACGTTAAGATGTCTACTCGTACATTTTAGATCTAATGGGAAATATTATGTGCAACATAATTTGGCGAATTGAATTGACCGCAAAGTACTTACTCTATTTTGGAGCTAACATGAATATCGATTTTGTACCTGAAACTCTTCGCATCCTCAAATGTTTCTCATTAAATTAAATACAAGAAGTAGAAAGTAAAAATTTGTAATTTGTAAAATGGTTAAGTAGGTACATTGGAAAATTGATAAATGCTATTTTGATAAACTGATGTAGGCATTGATAAGGACATGTTATTCCTGAGAGATGGAAGAATGTTTTTTGTATTGATTCCTACAAACTCTGGACTCGGTTTAATTTGAAGGTTTAATAAAATTGGTTACTATAATATTTCTCAAGGCTAGTTTATGTAAGCTGTGAACTTATGCATTTACCTTAGCATTAATATTATGACTTTGCATTAAACTTTATATTACGCTGTCCGGTTCATGTACTTCTTAGGGCAAACCAATAAGAGCAGACCGGTAATGTCACTTTTTATAAATTTGACACGTCTTTTTTTATCATAAATATATCTACATTGTTCAATTAACTGTATTAGTTGGACATCTTTTTCAATGACCCTCACTTTTAGACAAGACAATGTGACAGAAATATTCAAAAATAACAAAATGATGACAGATGTCAATTGACTGTTATAAATATCGCCAGAATCAAGCTGTCGTCCACGAACATAAAATATACTCTTTTGATTGGTCGGCATTAGCATTATGACTTAAAATTTAGAAATTGTCATATTTTAGGGTAACGGCATAATGCTAAGGTTAAGGTTATAGCTACATGTACCGCAGTACGCATTTGTCTATACTTGAATTATTAATGCAAAGTCATAATGCTAATGCTAAGGTAAATTCTTAAGTTTACAGCTTATATAAACCAGCCTTTATTCGGAATTCACTACTTTGATCTGAACATTGATTCTACTACCTTAGTTCGATTTTAGCTTCCGAGACTCAGATTCCAGTTCCATTAATTGGATTCGAAGATCGGTTCTAGAAAATGGCACCACGTAAATGGAAGTTACAAAGTTGATATTCTTATTTGTTGGTGAGATTTATGTAAGACTATAGATCTTTTAATTTATTTTTTCTACGACCACCATGAAAAGTTGACATTTGTGTTCTATTTTGTCATCGTAAAGTTGGTTACTAAGGAACGAGCAAAAAAATACTTTACCGCGCGTCTCCCATAGCAACGCGCGGTAAAGTGCTCAATTTGCTCGACATATTTTTGCTGAAATCTTAATTTATTAAAATAATACTTACAAAATCTAAAATATAGGTTAGGTCCATTTTTACTCTAGAAACGTGCTACAAACAATATACCTGAAGTTAGCTACATTACCAATTTAGTTAAGTTAGGTATTTAATTATATATAATAACAACTCTACTGGTGAATGTACATTGTATTACAACTTTAAATATTTAATAACACACATTTCATAATTAACAAACTTATTGGATTTAATTATTGGCGGATAATGTTAAAATTAAATGAGCACTATTGGCAGTTTTGTATATTCATTCCAGAACTTGAAAACAGCTCACGAAGATAAATTAAGCTCTGTGACTGTGACACTCACTAGAGTTTTCAGTTCTTAACTGCTAGTGTTGATTTTAGCATGGAATAAATAGACCAAATAAGAGAAGACGATTTCATTAGATTTTTACAAAAAGTAAGCTAGTAAGACATTTTCACTGTAATTCTTGATTTTTTTAACTTACACCATTCAATGGAGAGGTTATAATTCTTTTCGTATAATGCTTTTGATTTTGCAGATAATAAATTCAAGGAAGTATTTTGCGCTGTTTCAAATATATCTGGAGGAGTGCAGGAAAAATCACTATCTTTTACTGACAGAATTTTGTATTTATTTACTTGGATACTCACATCGTCATGGTTACGCACAACACAAAACAGAAATTGGTTGAGGTTGAATTGAACTTACTAAATAGGTATTATTATTTTTTTCTATTTTGGTTAGTAAAGCCGTAGAAAAAATTATGTGTGCATCTCTAGCGTAAAGTATCTTTATTGCTCTCGCTCGATTGTATTTTCAAACGCGAGCAATAAAGATCCACTTTACGCTCTTGATACACAAATAACTATTATGGCGTAACCTTTTGAAAAAATAAACAATATCTATAAAATGATGTAAATGTCAAGTTTAAGTAATTTGTGAACTTTACGTCACTAAATAACTTTGTTTGAATTATAGAGATACATTCATCCGATCGCGAATCACAAGCGAAACGTATGACATGAAACAGAAATAACGCAGTGAATGAGAAACATTGACAAATTCATCTGCTCTCGTTCGAAGTGTCCGTGTCGATTCCTCCATGAGTGTCCATTTCCCACATTAGGTAAATTTGATCTGGCGGCTAATTTGCTGGCTTTAGATGTCGCACAAACGTATTCGGTTGCGTCCTCGTCACAGTACACCTATGCATACATCACACATGATATAATGAAGAGCATGTTATGTATGATAGTATCAGGTGCTCCATCTTCCAACTCCAACTTTGAGTTGAGATTCGTTTGTTTGTGAAGTCGGGTCCGGGCAGAGATCAAACGTGGAATAGTCCGTTAGAAAAGATTCTACTGCTTTATTACGAATAAAAACACAGGTTCAAAGCTCCAAATGGAATGAACTATTTTTAAATAACAGTGTAGCAGCACTTTTAATATAATAACACATGAGATGGCAAGAGTTTTTTATTCTTTGTTCTATTGCTTATATTGTAACGTATATGTCTCTTTCTGTTTTATGCGCTGCTTCGTTATTTTTAATTTAATTGTTTGTACTGTGTAATTTGGTGGCAGCGCAGGTTGTATAATTTATGCACTTTGTTGGAACTGCTGCACTCTGCTTCAAATAGATTTATACATACGTTCAACACAATCAAATTAACTATTTTGTGCTACTAAATATTTTAGATTAACTGTTTTAATTTTTAAATAATTACGACTTTTTATTTTAGTTTATGTAATTTATAGTGTACACCAGTTCTTCAGTGCAAATTCATTGCGGAAATAATACGAATAAATAAGACAGAAACTATTTAGATAAAAAAAAAAAAAAAAAAAATAGGAGACTAACTTACCTAGCCAATATTCTGGTGAATAATTTATGGCGAAGAATCTTCGGAAATATCTGAAAAATCAAATATTAGATATTAGCAAAATTATATTTCAGGCTATTTTTACATAAAGCACAGAATACATTTATACAGAAGCGATACTCCTTGCTGGCAACATTGTTGTTGCGATTTTATGTTTATGACCTTGAACTTTAAATTTGTTGGCAAATTTACGCGCGAAATTTAAATTGTTTTAAATGGTAAAAGAAAAATTAGAACATAAAAGTACTAAAATTTTAATTTTATTAACAAATTAAAAATAAATCAGATAAAATAATTACATAATTATATTTTTATTAAACAAATACCTGAATTTTACAAATTTATTACAATGCAGAATTTTCTATATCTTTGATGTGGGAAACAAACATCAGACTCGATGAATATGTCCACATATCCTTCTCCATCAAATCTTCTCTTCCACAGGCCTTGAGCCACATTTTACACCTATATTTATTAAATAAATATACATTTTACATAATATGGTAGTCGTTTTACATAACCTACATTTCTAGATCTTTCGGAAATGAAAAAAACTTACATTTCCCTTTCTTCATTTTTTAAATCTATTTATACAGTCTTTATATTAACAAATAAGTCCTCCCGATTCTACTTTCTTCATTTTATCCATTTAATTAGAAACTAACACCACTTCTAAAATTCACAAACAGTTCACAAAATGACATATGTCAAAAGTGAGAAGACGTGTTTGGTTTGAATATAACCAAGTAAATAAATAAATAAATAAATATATCTTCACGGCATATTACCCATTACTGGGTGTGCCAGTATCTACAACACATGTAGACATATGTTTTTCCGTAACCAAAAGGGATAGGACTTATGTATATATGACATTTTTTATTCAAAATGACCTCAAGAATATGCCATTATTTTTTTTTTACTTTAGTCCTAGTACACCTTGTATAAATCTTAAAATATAAAAAGAGCAATAGAAATAGTTTAATATACTGCAACTTTTACCTTTTGTAAGAATTTAATTTTTGTCATTTTGTGTCTATTGGTAAAGTGCGAACCGTCGCGCTAATAGCGAAACAAATAACGAGAAAACAAATAAAAATATGGTGTATTTAAGGCGATGTGAGCCAGAAGAGAAGACAAAAAGCTTTTGGCTGAATAAACGTCACGTGAAATGAAAACCGTTTTTATTTTGTCGCCTGTGCTGGTCGCTTCGCGACGCGATCGTGATTCCACGCGGGCTTGCGACGTCTTTTCAATTCCTGCCGGCCTGCTGTTCCTGCTACGGCTACTGGACACTCTTTTTCCTCATGTCGGAGAATTGATTAATTTAGTTAGCTGACAAAAAAGAAACGAGAAAACATAATAAGAGCAAAAAGTCCAAGCTAACTTAGTTTTTTTCACAGTATGAAGAAAGAAAGTTTTTCTCTGTGCTCACTATTACAAATTTTGCTGTAGTTTTGTAGTTTTTGTTGGACGTTTTGCCCGACTATTCACATCTGATTGATTAAAATTGCTCCGACGAGGATCGTTTATTGCTTAGACTTAGAAAGACATACTCGACTCGAACGAAAGAAGGCGAAAGCATTTTTGAAAGATATAAATAAGAACGTTATCAGACACATAATTGACGTACCCAACGACAATTTTAGATTATTCTATACAATATACATTATTGTAAGAGAATAAAAATTGGTTAACTTAATGAGGTCGTGTGGTCGTTCTATTAGATAATTGATTTGTTTTGACCAGGACTGGGTTCGATTCCGACCAAAGTCAAACTTGAAATTATTTATAATTTATATAACCAAATGTGATTGATGTGGTATTCTCTCCGCTACAATTTTTAGAGTTAGTGAGGTGATACCTAGTAAAATCTCTCAATGATACAGAAGTATTATCATTACCAAAAAATCAGCAAATAAAAGCATATCGATAGATCCAGAAATGAGTAAGCCGTTATACCTATTTTATTGATCGATATACAATGGTTACGTTAACCACGGTAAGTAAAGTTCTAGCCACACGTTAGCCACACGTTACAGTTATTGAAAAAAGAAAATAATTTCGTCTTTTATGCGCTTACATGCGGAATAATTATTTTTATTTGTACTAAGTTATTGTACAGTGTGTCTGCTGTAAGCGGGCCACCATTGCTACCTTTCTTATTTGAAGAGATAGAAAAACAATTAAATGGACAAAGTTGGGCGATATTATACTACAAATTTAACGGTGGAAAATACAAAACAATTGAACATCAAATACGCGACTTATTCAACAAAATAACATTTTTTTAAATAGAATGCCATATTGAAAATGATACCATTTAAAAGATTTTTGTTATCTGAATATAAAAGTTCATTATCACTATGCCTCTATAATTAAAAACAAAAGAGTTATTTCAAGTTGAAATTTAAATATTTTATTTCATATTTTAATACACATATATCATTGTTGCTATGGAAACAACAGAAACTAACATTAAACAAAGAACAATTGACATTTTATTGATAGATGCTGTCAACAAAATGGAAAAATATGCTAATGATGAATTGATATGCTTTTTGTTTATGCAAAGTGCAATAAAAATTCTGTAGACAGTGCGCAAAAGTATTTAGAACTATGGAAACAACAGAAACTAACATTAAACAAAGAACAATTGACATTTTATTGATAGATGCTGTCAACAAAATGGAAAAATATGCTAATGATGAATTGATATGCTTTTTGTTTATGCAAAGTGCAATAAAAATTCTGTAGACAGTGCGCAAAAGTATTTAGAACTATATCCTAATAGACCTCAACTCAATAGAACATATTTTAGGAAAATTGAAATCCGCTTAAGAGAAACCGCTAGTTAATAATTAATTTCGTTATTTGTTTTTGTTCTTTCCATTGCAACAATGATATATGTGTATTAAAATATGAAATAAAATATTTAAATTTCAACTTGAAATAACTCTTTTGTTTTTAATTTTAGAAGCATAGTGATAGTGAACTTTTATATTCAGATAATAAAAATCTTTTAAATGGTACTATTTTCAATATGGTATTCCATTTAAAAAAATGTTATTTTGTTGAATAACTCGCGTATTTGATGTTCAATTGTTTTGTATTTTCCACCGTTAAATTTGTAGTATAATATCGCCCAACTTTGTCCATTTAATCGTCTGTCTATCTCTTCAAATAAGAAAGTTAGCAATGGTGGCCCGCTTATAGCAGACACACTGTACATAACAGGTGGCGGAAAAAAAAATCTGTTGTGGCCAGCACAAGACCTCTCGCCATTTCCATATAAGGCTATATAGGTATTGTATTGTACTTCTCTATCGAACCGTCAATTTATAAGAAAAAATTACAGAACTTTAACCAAATATTGTTTTTTATTATATTTAACATGTCTTCTGCACACATATAATTCTAATTATATCTATTTTTTATTTATGAGGAAGTTCCTATATGTCTTCCAATTCATTAACCAGATTGGCGGTATTTCTGATGGATATATGCATTTTACCTAAAATTTCAAATATTTCATTAATAAAATAATAAGAAAGATTAAATATACTTCCCAGAAAAAGCTATCAGAAAGCCACTAAAACTGTTGATTTTTAACACTGACTTATGTCGTTTTCAAACTATGTTATAAACATTTGAATTTGTCAAGTCGTTTCCTTAGTGCCTTAGCCTCTGCGATTAGAATCTGCTATATATTATAGTGTATTATCTCTAAATCTTTAATTTTAAGTGTATTAGATGGAGAATTTTGTTCTTCAATATTTGTAATAACAAAAATTTCCAAAAAATTATATTTAGAAGAAATTTTCTAAGAAACTACTACTTCCGATTGTTCAATTGTTACCAAAACCTTTTCAGCTCTTCCCAGGAATATCAGATTGAGGAAACTGCAGTTAAATATTTTTTAAGTCTTATAGTTTTTGAGGAATCGTGTCTACAACATCCAGACATACATACACACATACACACATACACACATCCACACACACACACACAGACATCATTTTAAAAATGTTATAATCAGATTCTAGGAACCTTAAATCGTGCTTATTCAATAAAATCTGAACATGCGAATTTTAGCATGAATCCAATACCTCTCTTAGCGAGAGGTAAAAAGCAGTGACATTGACGGATTGACATTTGGAGAGATATGTGTTGTCATATTTTGTATTGTAAAAGTACTAAATTTTCTAGCAAAATATCACAGAAGATGTGTTTGATCGAGACGGTCAAATTTAACAGGTGGCGGAAAAACAAAAGAAAAAGCAGTGACATTGACGGATTGACACCTGGTTGTGTCATATTTTGTATTGTAAAAGTGCTACATTAAATTATTTAATTACAATCTCTTAGTGTTTTATTAAAAACGTGTGGCATCATCTATTTAAAATGAACAAATTGTGAAAGTGTAGTGACCAATTGTTTATTAATGTCTAGTAAATTCGATATAAAGTATTTCAGACTCGATCAGAACATACAGTATGGCAGAGCTTTAAAGCTTAAGGCTATTCGCTTCGGTAATGTATGTATACGAACCAAAATTTTGTTGGAAAAATGTTCGTATTTTACTCGAGTAAATACAGTGTGTATTTAATTGTATTTATTTTGCATTGTTGTTTATTCATTACCGAAGTTTTTAAGTTTCAGTGAAGCATGTTATTCGTTACAAAATGTAAAATGAAGTAATATGAAAAGCTCATGAAAATAATAGGTAGCGGCCGGAAAATTACGTAAACGGTTATGAAAATTCGCATTTAATTTCAGCCACGCCGGGCCTATCAAAACAAGCCATCAGAATCACAGATGAAAACAAAATGCTAAACCAAAAATTTACGATGAGATAAATAATACATACACAGCAGCTTGTAATCCATACTGCACCCCGATTTATTATAGAATTAAAAATTTTAGTCTCTATATCCATGCAATAATTTCAAACAATTTATAATCTCATATGCAATATTTTAGCTTTATAGGATGCATTACGGGCGCGGTATTATCGTGTTTGTACGGTCGTTGCGACAAATAGGGATGTTCCAGCAGCCTACGGGCAGGCACTTTGTACTATCAGCTGGAAAGATTTCCATAACACAGAGCTTCCAGTTCTTTCCACAGTAACTGAGACTCACTCTCAGGTATACCCACACACACGTGCGACTTCAATTTTTATGTTAAACAGTTCCGACACAATGCAGTCTTCAATGCGGGGCGACTCTATCTACTTTTCTCTTTCAACTATTCACCAGCTCATTGCCTACTTTATTTTCCAATAGGCGCCAGCACCTTTCCTTGCTTTGAAGACAACTCTAAAAATACACACACTGTTCCTTCAACTTTTCACTTAGCATCATCATTTCCTACACAGCCAACCCTACTTTCATTCAAGTCTATTTTAGTTTGAATTTGTACGTTTGTCAAAGTAGATACATTAAGTACATTTTTACGTTCCGTTACCTATAAACAAGAGAGGCGTTGGAATAATACATAACAAAAGACTACTATTGCATAAGTAAAAGAACAATTAATGGTGGGATTACAAGGATTTCTATAAGAGTTTCATTTGAGACTTTTTTTTAAAAAAATGTGATTCTGATATCCAAGCTATAGAAATGTATAAATAACTTTATAGATATCAATAATTTTAGCGTTTACCATACTGTTGATCATAAATTCTTATAGAAAATGAAAAGTTTTTGTTTTTGTCTTTTTTGGACAAAATGTTACAATTGTACGGGAAAAGAATTGTAAAAATTTATGCATTTTTAAAAAAGCAGTTGCATAATGTCAACTTTTTGGTTGTGATTTGAATGTCAAAATGGAATTCTTTTTCACTTTAGTTTGTTTATCTGTCACTTTTTCACATCAGAGCAAAAAATTAGCCAGTCAGCTAGCTACAGCTGACTTCTAAATTTAAAATTCATTCTTTTTTTCTTGTGTAAGTGCCTACGTTTCTTCTAAAATGAATTAAAAAAATCTGTTGTGGCCAGCAGAAGACCTCTCGCCATTTCCATATTAGGCTATAGTATTGTATTGCACTTTACTTTCGAACCGTCGTTTTATAACGAAAACTTACAGAACTTTACCCAAATATTGTTTTTTTATTGTATTTAACATGTCTGCACACATATAATTCTATTTATATCTATTTTTCATTGTATGAGGAAGTTACCAAATGTGAAAGATTCTTCCAATTCATTAACCAGATTAGCGGTATTTTTGATGGATATATGCAATTTACCTATAATTTAAAATATTTAATTAATAAAACAATAAGAAAGATTAAATATACTTCCCAGAAAAAGCTACTAAAACTGTAGATTTTTGACACTGACATGTGCCATTTACAAACTATGTTATAAACATTGGAATTTGTCAACTGGTTTCCTTAGTGCCTTAGCCTCTGCGCTTAGATTACTCTATATATTATAGTGTCTTTATCTCTAAATCTGTACAAGATATAATAAAAATTTTAAGTGTATTAGATGGAGAATTTTCTGTTCTTCAATATTTAATAACAAAAATTTCTTAAATATTATATTTAGAACAATTCTGCTAAGAAACTACTACTTCCAGTTGTTCATTTGTTACCAAAAAGTTTTCAGCTCTTCCCAGGGGTGTCAGATTGAGGAATCCATAGTTAAACAGTTCTTAAGTCTTATAGTTTTTGAGGAATCGTCCCTACAACAGACATACACACTCATACACAAATCCACACACACACAGACATCATTTTAAAAATGTTATAATCGAATTCTAGAGACTTTAAATCGTGTTTATTCACTAAAATCTGGATATGCGAATTTTGGCATGAATCCAATACCTCTCTTAGCGAGAGGTAAAAAACCTTGTACATTATTTATTGTGAAATCATGTTTTTCGTACTTGCGTCAGAGTCTGCATGCAGTTTGGTCTGTGTACTTATATTGTCAATGCAGTGTCGAAGTACCTTTATTTCTCGCTTTAAAATTAAACCACACACACCGCACACACGGGTGTAGAAAAAAAGGCACTTTGGTAACAATGGCTTTAGCTGTTAGTGCTAATGGAAAATACAATCCCACCAATATTTGTTTTCCCACGCAAAAATTATATAAATAATTTTTCGAATGGACCACCCGGGTGGGTAGCATCAGCTAATAAATCTGGTTGGGCATTAAGAGATTTTTTAATTTTCCAATAACATATTCTATACAGTGTCCCACACTCTATGTTCAGTATAGGGTCTTATGGAGTACCATGTTGCCATATTTACCTGCTGTAAATCTGCAAGATAGAAAGAGCAAAATAGATGCCCAAAAAAAAATAAAATATTCTGGGTACTTCATTGAATGTATTTATGACTGGTGTACTTTCAGTATATCTAAACAGGTGGGTGAAAAGAAAAAAATTAAATTAAATAATGAACTGGTCAGTTTAATAATTTACAAAAAATATAAAATAATACAAATACAAAATGTAAGTAGGATATAAAATTATAACAAGTGTAGGAAAATGAAATGAATTAATATATAAACTCTAGTCAATTTAAAGTAAATAATATAAAACATTTTTGTACTTAATTGGACATTTTACAATCGTCGTCAACAATATAAATTTCCTATGTTACATATTTCCATTCTACGAATAGATATAAAATTAATACATATACGAGTACAAAGTATAGATGTAAAATAGCATAGGTGCGAAGAAAAAAATGAAATTTAATATCACACTGGTCAGTTTAATAATACATATTTTTTTATTTAATTTATATCTTCTTATTTGATAATTTACTAATATTTAAGCTTGATAGAAATACTGCATATATTTTACATAGTTCATAAGTCTTTATTCTTTCTTTGTAATCTCCAATTTGAATTTATAATATTTTAAAATTCTAATTTGTAATGCATTTAATCAATATTAGTATGCTGGGCGGTTTAAAATATTGTATTGAAATATTACTTATTTCAGGTACAAATAGCCCTGTATATAAAACTATTTAGACAAATATTGGGTGTATACAATAAGCCCTTGGGTAAATAAGAAACCCTAATAAAACTTAAATTGTACAGTGTTAACTAATTTTGGTATAGCAATGAAAATTTATGAATGTTTCAATATTACATTACATTGAAAAATTGGCAACATGGTACAGAAAACCTCCATAAGAATAACATTGGCTATCTCTGCCATAATGAAGATAGAGTGTGGGACACTCTATAGATACTCAAAAGAGCGACCTGTTCTTCTGCTGCTGGACAACCACTATTCCTACCTGTCTATCAAAGGCATTGGCTTTTGCAATGATAATGGAGTATTCTCCTTACTCCTCATTGCTCGCACAAGCTACAGCCCCTCAACAGATATGTTTTTGGTCCACTAAAAATATATAAATAGTTCCTGCGAAGTATTGCATTAGTTAGTGGATGCGGAATACTCCTAACTAATTTAATATTATCATATTAAACGACGAAATTTGGATTTATGTGATGAAATATTTAATCGTTGATTTTAAGGTTTATCCTTTTTTTGTTGAAAATACTTTTTGTTGGAAATTGGAGAAAATTAAAACAGGATAATCTGCACTAATCCTAATAGAATTTACAAAGCTCGAATATTTTGTTTATTTTTTGAAACAAACAAGGCTTTCTGATGAAATATGAGTTACGCCAATTCTGGCTATTTTACGTACTTATTCATATTTAATACCCTTGAAATTTAAATTGGTACACATTAATATTTAAAAATATTTCGCTTTGTCCAAATGAAAATTTTATTATAGCACATCGTTTTATTACTCCGAGCTTATGTTTTGTAAATATTGATATTTTAGTGGATTTTCGGTCGTAAACAATTTTATTTTCCTTTAATATTCCCTTCAATTTCTCTCGCTGTTTAGATGGAAATATTATTAGATGTAGTTTAATGTTAAATAATAAAATTTTACTGGTATGTTATTATGAGTATAGCAAGAATACCATAACACCAGAATATATTAGATCTTTTACATTATTCACATTTTTGTTTTTATCGAACAAGTGTTAATCTTGCGGGTCATTTCTCACTGACTTCCTTTTAAGGAGATAACCTGTTTAGTCAAAAGCTCTAAACAAGCAAATTTATTATAATAAAGTTTTTGGACACCGTTAATAGCCCATGAGGTGACACCTGGCAAATATCCCTAATGGTACAGATGTACTATTGTCATTACAGAAATGTTTTTTTTTTAATATCTTTTGTTTGTCTCTTATATCAAACTCCCATATGAAACCTATTCTAGAGAACTATGAATTCAAGCCAAAGGCAAATTCTAACCTACATTTTTTTGTCTATTGCAATCATATACCTATTAACTAATATGTTGCTAATGCTCGTATCTTTCCCATAAGAGTAAGTGAAGGAAACACCGTGAAATGGAAATATCATTTCTGCATAAGTCTATCTCACACAAACACCCAACCGGCAATTATGCGCATGCTCGGAAACCTTGACTACTATTGGCTAACGCTGACAGCGTCGCTGGCTGGGCTGCGTTCCAAAATCCACAATATTTTTAAATGTATTGCTTACGATTCTCAACATATGAAAGTAATTTGCCTTCTTGAGGAAGAAAACATGCTTTTGGTTGAAAATAAACATAAGTAAATACGTTGGCGTGTATTACGAGCATACTTTTATAATAAAAGCGCTTTTATGGATCGTATTTTCACATTATATTGAGGAGAGTGCTCCATAAAAGCGCTTTTATTACGGGCTTGACATTAATGTTGTAATTATAAGTAGTTTTGTTAGTTTTATAAAATTATTTTTAATTTAGTTCCAATTTTTTACTTCAACAAAACTCTCATTCGTTCCAAAACACAACACTTCATACTCTACGCCAAAACTCGGTATTCCTGGTTTTGGAACGCTGCCCTGGTGATGCAGCGAGCACATGGTTTGACTTTGACGTTTGATTTCATTTCTGTTTGTAGTTGCACTTCGAAAGGATTTGCTTTGTGTTTCATACAGTAATTTATTGTCACCTAAATAAATTAATCTTGACCAGATTATATTCCTATTATTTTTACAGTACAATAAAGTAAATTATTTAATTCAAATTTAGCACTAGAATATGTCATTTTTTTTTATTATTACTAATATGTATATTCAAGAATTTACATACAAAATAAATAATAGGTACATTGTTTAATTTCTCAAATTTAAATTTAAAATTTCTCGCGCTAGTCGTTAATAAACAGAACTCTGAGATTCGCAAAAAGTGATCATGATTTCCTCGTTAGCCAATAGTTGTCAAGGGTCCCAAGCATGCGCATAATTCGCGGTTGGGTGTTTGTGTGAGATAGACTTATGCAGAAATGATATTTCCATTTCACAGTCTTTCCTTCAAGAAAAGCAAAGGATCCGCAATATATTAGTTAATAGGTATATGATTGCAATATATTATATTCAAAATTTTATTATTTCCGCAAAATATTGCAACCACTATTTATCCGTCCTTACCCTCTGAGGTTTTTATTTTAGATAATTCGTTCTAAAGCATAAATGTCAAATGAAGATGGGCTTACAAATAAGTTCAACTTGCGACGACACCGAATAAAAATAAAAAATAAGATTTCTTACAATTTTATTGTAAAGGCAATCACTCACAGTAACTAAAATTATTGTGGAGAATGCACTGCTGGATTTACGTTGCTGGGAACCAGAAACTATTAGAAGCAAAATCGTAAACCATTTGTTTCCCAATTTAACGAAAACATTAACATCATCCCAATTGTTTTATCGTTTCTCGAAACATCATCATCAACCGCATCCAAACAATCACCATAGCAACTAAACAAACAAACTTTTTCTCCGCACCTTTGATTTTTTCCGTCTTGCTGTTATTTTAACGGCTTTCCTGTTAAAGACATATTATCCCGAAATGAGGGTCCTGGTGTTATAGTTTTTCCTTGAAGCCGATTCCCAGTGGGACGTTCGGGAAGAATAATAAAGTGACATCGTAAACATTTCGACAACACGATGGGTGGTGTGGTTTGTGTCTTTCTCACAGATGTAGATGAGTGAGTCACTTTTGCGAAATTAGGAAGAATTGGAGAATTAAATGTTGCGGCTAGGTTTAATTCAATGTTTGTGCATAAAATTTGCGTTAACAAGGAATTTTAATTTTTGTAATTGATGTTATTTTACACTTGCATTTACAATGAACTAATTGACGAATTCTTGGGTTGTGCGTATCGAGTTTCATCATTTTCAAGATTATTAAATAATTGACTGTTTGGGTACATTTTTAATAATATTGTTTTTTTTTATTTTAATGCTTAACATACTAAATTTATAACAAATATACAATATGTTAATTTTCAACCACAAATTATTTTCCTTTATTCCAAAACATGTTGGTGTTATATTTATGCCATGTTACCGTTTTCGTAACGGAACTCCACTTTACCGACGCAGGGTTCAGAACAGCTCGCACGGTACAAATATGTCATCATCATTACCGACAGAGCTGGGCAGTAACTAGTTACTTTAGGAACTTAGTTACTAACTAGTTACTTTAACGTAACTTGTAACGTAACTTAGTTACTTTTTAAAATATGGTAACTGTAACTATAACTTAACTTGCTGCGGAAAAGTAGTAGGTAACTTTACGGTTTTTAGTTACTAGTTACTTGAGTAACTTAAGTTACTTAAAGTAATTCAGAAATTAGAATGTAACGTAAGTTAGTCAAAGTAACTTAAAAAGTGGAATGTAACTTAGTCATAAAAAGTAACGGGGGGGATTAAAATTTCTAAGAAATATTTTGTTGAGGCTGATGCCTTTTTTAGAAACACTAACTAAAACTGTAATGTGTAACTTTTATTTCAAAACATAATTAAATTCAATATTATTGTTGATTGATTTCAAGCTATAATAGATAATAAAATAAGTAATTATATTCATTAATAATAGGGTTTTTGTACGGTAAACAGAAAAACTAAAAATAACACATTATTTTAATTCTAGAATTAAAAAGTCACTAAATGTTAAATTTGACTTAAAATATATTATTTTCAAATGTTTTCCTCGCTTACAAATGATACGTTTTAATAAATTGTAATTAAATTGCCACTAAATCATCAAAATTATTCCAATTTTCACGTTATACAGAAACTAGTGTATTTTGTTCGTTGTTCCAAGGGTTGCAAGACTTGAATTCGTCTCATTTTTGCAAATTCCCTTCTCACAAGATAAAATGTCACTTTTAATTTTTATATTATCCGCAGCGGGTCCTAGGCCGTGGCCTCGTGGGTCTAGGCGGTAATAAGGCCCTGTAGGTCCGTTAACATTAACAATAATAATCTGATTGGGTGTTGCCAAGCAATAACGTTAAAATTTAGGTTAACGTATTTAGTGCAAAAACACAGGGTATATGTATACTACACAATAACCAAGTCAACAGTCTAAGTCTACACTTCACGCCATTAAAAGTAGTTAGAAAGTAAGTCAAAGTAACTAAGTTACTTTTAATGAGTAACTAGTAAATAACTTAGTTCTTTCACCAAAGTAACTGGAACTTACGTAACTTAGATACTTTTTTTGGAGGTAACTGTAACTGTAACTAGTTACATTTTAAAAGTAACTTGCCCAGCTCTGATTACCGATATCTGTGAAAATAGACTAGCACACCCAGAAATGGGTAATATGCCGTGATGATATATTTATTTTATTTATTTTATTATTACTCATTAATAGGTGTGTTAATTTGCTTTTTATTAAACAATGTATCTATACCGTTTAAGGCGTTTTCCACACGCCATCTCATGGGTTCTTAAATCTGTCGTGGAAAGAGTATAAGTTTGTAAATATACTTTATTTTTTTAAAAAGAAACTCTGCTATTATTTCTACGAAATGCTTATATAAATTATATCATGTGATAATTAAAAAATGTGAAATATCTTGTATCTTCTTCTTCTATTTATTAATAGCCAAAAATTCGTGCTATGTATTTGATCCAAGATTCTTAGTAATCTGAACTATTTTAGTTCATAGTTCACTCCTTTTTGCAAAATAATTCATTGTCTCAATCCCTGCCAAAAATTTTCACTTTTCATTAATATTTTCCTGTTTGTCATTTAAGATAAACTGGTTTGTAGTGTGTGAAATAACTTGGAACAACATACGCACCGACAAAAAACGTACAAAAAATTTCGTGGCCAAACATCCACTGCATTTTTTTGCATCGGAAGCTACGATATATTTACGAGTGCTGTGATGTTAACGTAGTAAAAAATAGTAAAGTATGTACATCCATATTTAGTCTAGATATTAATAGGATACACTAACGGCTTTAATGATGAAGATAATGAATGATATTCTTCTTAAGAGCCGTGTCATGATGACCTAAGAAAAAATTTTTAAAGGGGAAATTATGTTTAAGCGCCACATTAAATTTTTTTCAAACATGTTTTTGTAGACGATCTATATTTATATATTTAAAAGTTTGCCTTGCAACAGAATGTTTTCATGTTGCATTTTTTATTTTTTACATGCTTCGCATAGATGCTAAATTTAGATACGGGTACATCCTTTAGTCTGTACTTTTTTCTTTATTTTAGATATAAATGTTTCAAAGCTAACAAATATTATTACCTACTGTAAGAAAATTTATATTTTAAGATATTAAAAAAATCCTATAGGTATATAAAATAAAATGGAGGTTAATACATTTAGAGATGCATTCGGCCGGACCGGGCCGGGCTTTGAGGTTCGGATCGACTCGGTCCGAAAATAAAAATTATGTTAAGGCGAAATGCTTAACTTTTTTCGTGTCAAACTTATAAAAAACCTCTACATTCTTATAACTTTCAACATTAGTTAACATAAATAGTTAAAAAAGAGACCCTTCTAATGTAAGTTTGTTATAAAAATTACAGACCTACGAGTATTTAACACTTTGTTTACCAAAGAATTTAAACAACTTTTTCACAAATCTTATATAAAAAAATTTAATTTACATAAGGATTTTTTATCTAACTTTGTTTCTGCTCAAAAATAGCACAAGAAATCATTATAGTAGGAACAAAAATCACTTTTATTTAAGTATATGAGTAATAACAATAATAATAGCAACATCACAATATAATTATTATGCTTTAATGAATAACCTTGAATTCTTGAGGTAAAATAATATATTTTTACCTTCCGTCACCTTTAGGTAAGGAAGGTATTGTCTTTGGTCAAAAAATTCGGTGGGGAGTTTTTAATGAATAAGCACGTTTTAAGGTCCCTACAATACGAATATACCATTTTTAAGACGATGCCTGTATGTGTGTGTGTGTGTGTGTCTGTGTGTTTGTGTGTGTGTCCGTGTGTGTGTGTGTCCGTGTGTGACAAATTTTTCTCCGACGATAACTCCGATACTACAATTCTAAAAATTATAATTCTTTCGTATTCCTCTTCTCTACATCCATATGAAGAGTTGATTAGATTTTGGTTATAATTAATCCACCGGAAGTACCCTTATTTGAAATTTTTAACAGTTTTTCTTAAAAAAACGCAGTTAAATATTATTTTTTGACATTTTGTTATTATATATATATATATTAAAGAAAATACTCTTCTCTATACAGTTTGATTATACATTTTCCTTCATATTCAATAGATGTAAATTTAAAGCATTATAAAGAAATTAATTTTCAAAAATTAGTCAGCTTTGCCATTTATCATGGAAACAGCTGACATAATTATTCAAGAAAATTTAATTGTCAGATGTCAGTTGCAAGTGCAAAACCAAATATGGAAAAAAGTATAGGATCTAAAATTGGTATGTCATATTGTTGCTCGCAAGTGACACGCAGAGAAAGGCCAAAGAGAAGATGGAAGGACATTACTTAGTGTAGTTTATGTTATAATTTTATTGGATTTATAGAACCTTTTCAAATGAACTTTTGGTATGGAATTTGTAAGTAATAGTATGTGTTTTTACATGATATTATATAGAATCTGTTCCAAGGACCTTTTGGTATGGGATTTGTACAAAATACATGGAATTGACGGAAGGTCTTGTGCTGGCCACAACAGATTTTTATTTATTAATATGTGAAGTGTGTTGTTATTAAATCATTTTGATCGTTTTTAACTTCATCCATTTTCATTAAAATATTAAAAGAAAACTGTGCATTTGACTGAACTATAAGATTTTTCGGGCCGGCTCGAAAAGCTCGAATTTTCGGGCCGGACCAAAATCAAAAGTCCGACTCGCCTCGATTTTTGAAAATGATTAGCCCGATTCGGCCCGATAAAAAATATCTTCGGTCCGGCTCGATGATTGACTCGAAATCGAGGCGGGCTTAGGCCGGGCCGGGCCAAAGCTCGAAATCGAGTGCATCTCTAAATACATTCCATCTAAAATTAAGTGAGCTATAATTCAGTTGACGTTAATTCTATTTTGTAAACACTTAAAAATTTATTGCTCCACATTTTTCTACCCTAGATTAATCGGAAGTGCGGCAAATTTTATTTGTATTGCCAGGGACTTTAAAAAACTTGAATGTACGCATACTAACTAATAGAAACCGACCTTAACACAATTTCCTATTAAATAATAAAAAGTATTTGTTTTAATACATGAAATTCTCTTTGTTATTTTGCCCATACAACATCTGGTAAACGCATTGTAGATAAAAATAAGCTTCACAGAAATACATGTTTTGCAGATTGGCACATCCAGCGCAAAAGGGTAAAAAAGTTCTGGTACTACGCGTATTTCAAACAAGATTAATGTTTTTTTGAAAAAAACTAGAATCATATAGTAGGTATATTAAAAAACGAGTTTTATAAGACGTGTTTTTTTCACGTGCGTCAAAATGAAAAGTGCAAAACAAGTCTTATAAAATGAGTCCTTTACACTATTTTTTACTTTCCGTCACCTTTAGGTAAGGAAGGTATTGCCTTTGGTCAAAAACTTCGGTGGTGAGTTTTTAATGAATAAGCACGTTTTAGGGTCCCTACAATACGAATATACCATTTTTAAGATGATGTCTGTATGTGTGTATGTGTGTATGTGTGTATGTGTGTGTGTCCGTGTCCGTGTGTGTGTGTGTGTGTGTGTGTCCGTGTGTATGTGTGTCCGTGTCTGACAATTTTTTCTCCGACGATAACTCCAATACTACAATTCTAAAAATTATAATTCTTTCGTATTCCTCTTCTGTACAACCATATGAAGAGTTGATTAGATTTTGGTTATAATTGATCCACCGGAAGTACCCTTATTTGAAGTTTTTAACAGTTTTTCTTAAAAAAACGCAGTTAAATATTATTTTTTGACTTTTTGTTATTATACATATTAAAGAAAATACTCCTCTCTATACGGTTTGATTATACATTTTCCTTTATATTCAATAGATGTAGATTTAAAGCGTTATAAAGGAATTAATTATCAAAAATTAGTCAGCTTTGCTATTTATCAAGTAAACAGCTGATAGGTATATTCAAAAAATTTTAATTGAGAGATGTCAGTTGCAAGTGCAAAACCAAATATAGAAAGTAAAGGATCTAAAATTGGTTTCCTCGCAAGTGACATGCAGAGAAAGGCAAAAGAGAAGATGGAAAGACTGTATCGCAGAAGACTTGAGAAAGAAAGGACTGTGTGAAGAAGATGCGTTGGACAGGAATGAGTGGAAGAGAAGAGGAAACAGCGACCCCTAATAAAATAGGGGAAAGCTGAAGAAGAAATGAAGGAAGTGTCAAGTGCATTTTACTTAGTGTGTGTTTATGTGATAATTTTATTGGATTTGTAGAACCTTTTCAAATGACCTTTTGGTATGGAATATATAAAAAATAGTGTGTTCGTGTTCGATTTTACATGATATTATATAGAATCTGTTCCAAGGACCTTTTGGTATGGGATATGTACAAAATACATCGAATTGACGGAAGGTCTTGTGCTGGCCACAACAGATTTTTATATCTTGCGACTAAAATATTTAAAAAAATCTGCTATGTTAAACCGAGTTGAATTAGGGGAATTTGTATGCGTAAAGTTGTAGTTGGTAATACTGGATTGACATTTATTCAATTATTTGAAAGTTCATGTCATGATTAAAACTTTTTGATTTTTTAGTCATAGAGGTACCTACTCGTTTTTACGTATAGTTTGGCACATTTCTTCTAACTCACCCTGTATGTATGTATATAATTTTGGAGCTATACTGGACTATGTTCAAAAATTTGATCAAGGAATCGAGGAATTTTGGAGAATCCCATTGCCTGGAGTCAGCCGAAAAAAATATTTCCAAAAGTGCCCTTTGTAATGTTTTCTACACGACAGTTTCGAGAAGGTAACGCCTAGGAAGCGCCTTCAGCACTACAGATACCATTATCGAAATTTGCAAATAAGAGGAGAATGGTATACCGAGCAATGGGTAATAAATCATGATGATATATTTATTTATTTATTTCTATTTGAATTTCTAAGTCCCACCTGCTCTTTATGACACCATAACACTCCCTCAAATAGTACCCTAATCTATTCCTATTTCATTACTCTCTATTTACTCTACTCCATGCAGTCTATTAATAGTGAAACCGAAAGTCAACACGCGTCTTTAGTCAGTCAGTTACTGCAAAGTCAGTTAGTTGTACGCATCGCTATGAGTCTCTCTCCTGCGGTAGTGATCGGGACCACTAGTGACTTAGTGAAGGACTTAGTGATTGAGTTAGTGTTCGGATGCTTGAGGGTTCCGGGGTTAAACAGTGGGTTCATGGGGTTGAGTAGGGAATGGCTACAGTGACAATATGAGTGCGAAAACAATAAAAGGGATGATAGTGGTTTTAGTGATGGTGTTAGTGAATGGTGTGCCTGATGATTCCATTGATTTTCAGAAAACTTGTAAGTAAGATTTTAACACACCTATAATTTAAAATGATACAAGAAGAAATTTCTTGTATTTACTTCATACAGTTTTTTTTCTCTTTAAGAATATACGGAGGAAACAGTTATAGAGGTATTAACCAATGAGCAACAGTTTCTTTGATGGTTTTGTATTTATTTTAGGAAGTCACTCACCAGAGAAATGAAATAAAAATAATGTAATATACATTTATTATGTAGATACATAAAACACGGCCATGCATAAAATCGCCTACTCCTACTTTTTTACCTTCCGTTACCTTTAGGTAAGGAAGGTATTGTCTTTAGTCAAAAAATTCGGTGGTGAGTTTTTAATGAATAAGCACGTTTTAGGGCCCCTAGAATACGAATTTACTATTTTTAGATGATGTCTGTGTGTGTGTGTGTGTGTGTGTGTGTGTGTGTGTGTGTGTGTGTGTGTGTGTGTGTGTGTGTCCGTGTGTGACAAATTTTTCTCCGACGATAACTCTAATACTACAATTCTAAAAATTATAATTCTTTCGTATTCCTCTTCTTTGCATCCATATGAAGAACTGATTAGATTTTGGTTATAATTGATCCACCGGAAGTACCCTTATTTGAAGTTTTTAACAGTTTTTCTTGAAAAAACGCAGTTAAATATTATTTTTCGACATTTTGTGATTATCAATATGAAAGAATATCTTATTCTCTATACGGTTTGATTATACAGTTTCGTTCATATTCAATAGATATAGAGTTATAGATACATTAAGAGAGATTAACTTTCAAAAATTAGTCAGCTTTGTTAAAATTATGGAAACAACAGATATAGAGTGTCCCTCCAAAGAGAAGAAGATGGAAGGACTGTGTAGCAGAAGATTTGAAAGAGGAAGAATTGTGTGAAGAAGATGCGTTGGACAGGAATGATTAAAAGAGAAGAGTAAAAAACAGCGACCCCTAATAAAATAGGGAAAGGACCTTTCGGTATAGAATTTGTAAAAAATAGTGTGTTCGTGTTACAATTTTATAGGATATACAGAATCTTTTTCAAGGAAGTTTTGGTACGGGATATATACAAAATACATCGAATTGACGGAAGGTTTTGTGCTGGCCACAACAGATTTTTTGAATTTAAACTTGTCAATGTCACTAGTATCAATTAAGATACCAAAGTTAACAGAAAACGAGAAATACATTGGTACTTGGTTGTTCTTTCATTTCATTTTAACCTCAACACCATGAAGAATTTTTTCTACAATAGATATAATAGTAACTTGATAGTGACAATAGTTAACATAAATAGCTATAAAAAGGTAAAAACTCCGTTACTTGATTAAGCTGTGCGCGATTTTTTTAAAAGCCAATTTTATTACAATAGTAAAGCTCACTCAAAACTACTATAGTCAGAAAAATTGACTCTAACAAGTCCAGCAAAATAACTACAAATATCGTTAGTATGACAAAGCGACATATCGCTCATTATTTGCTATATAATATTGAATACCAAAAGGCCATTATTTTCGCCGCTCTATTACATACATCGCCTGATACTTCTACCTGCACTGAGTGCTCTGTATAATAAAAAAATCATACTATTTCATTAACCTAAATACTTTTTTTGTTTGAAATAATTTTTGAAACTATAACTTTTACTCTCATAACAAATTATTTCAAGCAAAAAGAACATTTATGTTAAATAATGTATTTTACTACAGGTAGCATGTCTTTAGTTCAACAGAGCGGCGCATATAGTAGCCCGTTGACATGCAATGTTATAATGCAAGCAAAGGCAATTTTTCTGTTTACAGTTGATCTATAGAACAATGTCCTATAGTTAGTAAATCTTATTCAATATAAAGTATACCTAAGTAGTTACCTTTTTTACTCGGATTTCGAGAATGACAACTAGCAACATATTTGTACAGTTGAAGGCGCTTACCAGGCGTCATGTCGTGAACACTCAATGGTATCGTGGAGAGAGCACCACATTGGTTACTTTCGAGCTATTTGAAAATTGGATAGTTTTAAGTTTTACTTTTTATTTTGTTCGGGATTGAATCAGGGCCGGCTGGATCATAACCTGGTACCCAATGCACATAGGTACAGAATCCAATAAGTTGAAAAATCTGTATTTTAGTAATTATGCATCAATATCAGTAAATTTCATTAATTTTGCATTTCATTTGCTGTAGTCCTAAAATATAATAAATGAAAACACTAATCAACAAATTTGATTTGTATGATGAATTCAGCGGAAAAATCAAATTCTCTCTCCTATCTCATGTTTCCTAGATACCCAACACTTATAAAGACCATTTGATTACAATGTAACGTGACACTAACAAGTGCTGATAATTTCAGTGTGTCATATCTACAATTAGATACATTAAAATATTACAAAGTTCTTCATATAGTTTATATTTACAAACTTGAATGTTAAATTTCTTGGGCAAAATTAACGGTAAAATTAAATGACGATGACTTACGAGAACATAATGACCTGTTTTATAGAAAACAACAGTAATCATTCAAGATACTATGGTCCAAATATATTTGGAATTGATATTCCATAGTGCAGCAGTTTTCGTAGAAACCAATACAAGGTATAAAATTCTTCTAAAGTACCTACCAATTTTTAAATACTTTAGAGCAGTGTTTCCTAAATTTTTATCCTCACGACTCCGTTCAGGCTTACAAAATTCTTAGCCCTCCTGTATTTTTTGAACTGCAAATAATTAAATAATTTTATTTTCGCCCCACAGTAAACAGAACCTATAAACAAAAAACCTTCCAATAATTCTATCTATTTTGTACAAATCCCATACCAAAAGTTCCTTCGAAATGATTCTAATATATCCAATAAAATTGTAAGACGAATACATATTATTTTCTACAAAACCCATACCGAAAGTTCCTTGGAAAAGATTCGATAAATCCAATAAAATTATAACGCGAACATACACTACGTTAATTACACTTGACACTGTCATTTGTCAATTAGAATTATTTGAATATATCAGCAGTATATATTTCCATGATTGTAGCAAAGCTGACTGATTTATGAAAGTTAACCTCTTTATAATTCTTTAACTCTATATAATCAAACCATATAGACAATAAGATATTTCTTCATTTTAAAAATTACATAAAAGTCGAAAAATGATATTTAACTGCATTCTTTCAAGAAAAACTGTTAAGAACTTCAAATAAGGGAACTTTGCGATTGACCAATTATAGACAAAATCTAATCAGCTCTTCATATGGATGTAAAGAAGACGAATACGAAGAATTATAATTTTAGAATTTTAGTATTGGAGTTTTCGTCGGAGAATTTTTTGTCCCCCCCCCCCCCTCTCTCTCTCTCACACACACACACACACAAACACACAAATACACACACACACACAGACACACAGACACTCACACATACAGAGATAATCGTAAAATTAGTAAAATTGTATTCTAAAGACTCTAAAACGTGCTTATTCATTAAAAACTCAATACCTTCCTTACTTAAAGGTGACGGAACGTAAAAATTAATATTATAAAATACATGGGGTCCCGTGGCCGCGTGCCAGAGTGTCTGGTCGCGAACCTGGGGGAACCGGGTTCGATCCCGACCGACACCAAATAATTTCGAATTTTTAATGGCACAAAAGTGACCCCTGTGGTACACTCTCCACGCCAGCAATGAGTGCTCGTGAGGTGACGTCTGGTAAACGCCCGCACGGTACAAATATGTCATCATCAATACCGATATCTGCGATAAAGCTGATTTTGGCACACTCAGAAATGGGTAATATGCCGTGATGATATATTTATTTATTTATAAAATACATTTAAAATGGTTGTTTATTATTGTGAGTTATTCTTATTGTTGCAGAGGGTGCAATGGAAAATGTAATTATTTTTTAAATTATTGTGGTAGTTAAAATAAATTATGTTAAGTTAAAGTAAGTAATTTACTTTGTGTTCGAATGCATCAGTGCGTTAAAAAATGTGAGTGGTGACTCCTTCTCCATCTTAGGGTGGTTTAAATCTTTAAACGTTTTAAAAGCACGCCCAATTAGCCCCTGTGATGTCTGGAGTATATTTAGACACACTCCCGTAATAAGTTAAAAATTACATGCCAGGATGACATAAAGAAATACAAAAAGTGCGGATAATTAATGAAGTTAGGGCGCCGTGGCTTCAACGAAGAATATACTTCTTTATTCTTTTCCCAGCACTGTCTGCTGCTGTAATTAGACAACCGGACTTTGCTGAGAATTTTATTTTGCGCTTAACTTTGCAGATAAATTAGATTATGCTTCAACAAGGGACACAAAAGACAAGATTTATTAGCCCTCAAATTAATACACTTACAATTACACAATTACCCGTTGAAAATCAAAAAGAAAGGTGGTACATCATGGCTTATTACACATCAATGGAAGAGTCAATACGCAATACGTTTCACACTGATTTTGTAAAACACAGACAAATGAAACGGATGATTTGTGAAAAATATATAAAGTACTGAAGAAGGTCTTACAGAAATTTGTTCGGTATTACAGTACCGGCCTGAAATCTGGGTACCTGATGAAAATCAGTACAAAAAATATTGAAATATGTATATCATTGTTATAAATATTATAAAAATTACTTAGTAATTTATGGTGCTATTCTGTAACTTTGCTCTATAACACTGTCACTCTATACGCTCTGTAAGCTATAGAGCTCTATAAGGTCACACCTTATAGAACAGTAAAATTACCTATTATGTAACTCTCTCTGTATCAAGTCTGGCTATATGGTTGTTTTGGTTGTTATTCATGTCAAACTGTCAAATATTCTATAATCATATTTTTGACAAGACGTTAAGGAATCATGTATAACTCCAATAATATGTAGGTATATATTTAATTATATTATTGAATTAATGTATATTGTCATATACATTTTGATTATTGTAATTCTTGTTGCTGTTGTGATATAAATAAATAAAATAAATATACCATCACGGCATATTGCTGGGTGGGCCAATCTGCTTTATAGGATGATATCGGTATTGATGATGACATATTCGTACTATGCGGGCGTTTAAGATTCGAAATAGTTTTGGCTTCGGTCGGGATCAAACCCGGTTCCCCAGATTCGCGACCCGATAGTCAGGCGCTACCAGACCCCAGTTATTAATTATTAAGACATATATACTTACCTTATATGATTAACATTTAATAATATATTAAAAATGCTATTCTTTTATTTTTCATTTCAATATTTCGGTACGTTTCACAATATTTCTTTGAATATTAGTAATTTACGTAACAAGACCTAAAAGTGATACTTTACTGGGTGAGCAAGCATATTCCAGAGCGAGCCGTAGGCGAGCTTTGGAAGCTTGTGAGCCCAGTATAGACACTTTCAGGTCATGTTGGGTACAATATTTTTTTTGCGATCCTGAAAAAAGTATAAAAAAGTATTATTTTATTTTTTACTGCGAGCAAATAAGAAATAAATAAACAACTGATCTCCATGGAAACATTTAGCTTTACCGGTCCCGGGATCGGTAAATTACTTTCCGATCCCTTATAGACAACTTTCCGAGCTAGCTCAGCAAAGAAGGACTTTCTGGTCTAAATAGTGATCAGAAAGAGCTCATTTTCTGGGCGATCGCGAAAAAAAATATTTTTGACACTTCAATATGCTCTGTAAATACTTTACAGTCAAGATTTTGGCGCTGTAAGATTTATAGAAATTTCTATAAGACTATAGCCCTTATAATACTGTAACCTAGTTAAAAAATAGCTATTTTCTTACATACTACAACGTCGGTTGTTTATAGAGCCTATAGAGCTTACAGAACGTTACAGAATAGCACCATAAATTTTCGATTCTTCAGAAAAAACTCCTATGATTTTGATAATGGCTGGACAAACCCTAGGCATTGTTTGAATTAGTTTTTTTTTTTTTTGTAAAACATCACTATAGAGACTAATTGGTTGTGATTTTGGATTCGATGACTTGTCTCTTCATTTCATGCTACAAAAGTTCAACAGAGTTCATAAAAAGCAAAGGTCAACGCAGCAAACATAAAATGAAATTTTAAGTTTTATTGTGTTTTATACCTTTCATTCATTAAGAATTTAGTTAAATACAAAATTTGAAAAGTTTCAATTATAGCATAATACATTTTTTCACGAAAATCTCTTCACAGCTTCAAGTAAAATATCTGTTCCGATTTAAATATGTTGTTCCTATTGATATGAAATTGCAAGACAAGAAATATGCAAGAGTCTTGCAAGCAAGACAAGATTTTTGCTTGCAAGAGTAACACAAGACAAGAGTTATTTAAATTTCTTGTCTTGTTTTGCAAGACAAGACAAGAAATAGCCTAGCAAGACAAGAAATCTTGTCTTGTGAAACACTGGTATAAACTATCGCTCTGTAGTAGCAGTAGTAGTAATCAGTTGGTAGAGTATCTTATTGGACATCAACTTTTCACAAAAATATTTCTTCCTGCGCTAATTTATTAACTGAATCGTTGACAGTTCTGAATGTGACAAAACAACTATACAAAAACAGTTTATGATATAGAGAGAAAAAAAAAATATTCTCTAAATAATCTGTTTATAAACATCTGAATTCTCTTTCGAATATCTGTTATAAATATATCCCTATTTACCATCGTATCCAAATTCTTCTCTTGTTGCATGTGCTATCTTCTATCACAGTGTCTGTCAAGTATTTATATCTCAGCTAATAATACAGCAGAAGATCAGAACAGCAAAATGCCGAGTATGTCGCCTAACGTAAACCGTGTTAGCGTTAGTCATATTTATGTCTCATACATATTCATCCATCGCTGATACCATCGACAATATGATAAATACAAGGAGATAGATGTGTTAGACACGACGACAAACGTATATGATTAATAATGGGGACCGAAATAAAGTTAGTAGATAGTTGTCAGGATGATGTGCGTGACGATGTTTAGTAAATGCTAAATGACCTATTGTAGTAGTAACAATATGAGTTTAAATGTCACTGATATTTGTTGAATTTTTCAGTTCAAATAGATACAAATGTTTGTCGTTCTCCGAGATACAAGACGATATCTATTTCTTCTTTTATTAATGCGCGGCACTAGATTAACAAGGTTGTAACTGCAATTTTTTGGAAAATGGGATATTTAAAAATGTAGTATTATTCCAATTATTAATACGAGTTCTAAAAGATATTTTTTTCACTACTAACCTAGGAACCCATTATTATTTACCTTTATTTGACATGAGAAATTGTTTTTCACTACCGCTTGCTTGTAACCATGGTAACCTAGGTCAACAATAATATTATTAACCTTGGTTTATAATGCAAACTGTCACTTTTCAATCAAACTCAAACCTCTAAATCCAAATATTATTTAACTCATTAAACTCAAGAAAGGTGTTAAGTATATAATTTAAATTTGCCACTATAATTTTAAATTGACCTACGCTGCAGCCTCGCCTGGCCACTGTGCTGTTTTGGTGAAAATGTGAAACATTTGTAGATGTAGGATTGAACAAATCACTATTTTTTTGTATTTGTAGATAAGTACATTTCAATAGATTTATTTAAAAATAATAATAATAAATTAATAAGGCTGCTGACTGTAACAGCACAAAGTGTTTTTATTAAATAATTAAATCAAATACAAATCAAGGCTAATAAGTGAGGTTATCAAACCAGCGAAATGAGCAAAACGTCAGATAAAAACAAATGCAGCCTACTTTGTCTTTGTGAATATTATCAAATAAGTAACGTTATTATTCATGTCAAAATTATTGTTATTATCAATAAAAAAAATTAAAAGAAAATTTATGTGCTAGTAGTGAAAAAAAAATAGTATATAAACCACGGTTGATGAGATCATTATTGACCAGGCGCCTTATATCCCTCGGGCTTCGCCCTCGGGTTACAATAGGGTCAATGATGATTATCTTCTCAACCTTGACGTATAATATACTATTAATAATTTAAAAGTGAAAAGATAAAAACAACGACCGCCTATAATTAAGAATAAAGTGTTCCTAGTAAAATCACAGTATCTTGATAGATTGTTGTCAAGGACAATTTATAAATCAACAAAAAGTTGTTCAATATGACAGAAAGAGAAGAATTTTATTATTATTTATAAATGTTTAAATTGTATGTTATTACGAAAAATCTTGAACGCCACACGACCTATATGCAAATAACGAACTCGGCTGATTATAAACCTCTGTTGTCTCCTCGACTTACAAACTTCAGCCTCGTCCGTTATAAGCCTCATATCGACTAATGACGTTAATAACTATATCCGATAAATATCTCAGTTTTACTGAAAACTAAATACAATATTTTTAAGAATAAACTTTGACAAAGTTAATGTACAAAGTATGTATTTATATTCACAATTACAAATATGCATGTAACTTGCATTCCTGTGAATAGGTACAATATCCGTATTTTCTATTTTCAAAAAGATATTAGAAATTGTCAATTGTTCAATTCATCGTGTTGCGGTGTAAAATAAATTGTCGAGTAAAATCTTTTGGTCAAAAGAAAGGAACGTATTATATGCATCGCTTCCTTATGTTAAAAACGTAACGGACAAGATTGGTAGAATTCTTCGTAAGAAGAACATGAAGATTTCGTTTTCACCATATGTTAAACTTAAACAAGTGAAAGACGCCATGTCTCTTCAGTCATCAGGGATTTACAGAATTCCATCATCGATCGATCAGATTGAACCAGCCTGAGAAATCGTCCGTTGCAGAACATGCCTTGGAAGAATTCCACAAAATTAAATTTGAAGATACGAAAATTATTGCAAGACCTACTCGACTTAACAACAGATTAATTAGAGAAGCCATTGAGATTTATAAAACAAGAAATATCAATCTCAATTATTGTGACGGATTAGAACTTAGTTGCGCATGGCTTCCAATATTAAATATGTTGTAATTTATAATATGTATACAATTTCTCTAGACTTTTTCCAACATCTGTTAATAAAGAGTACAGCTGCGGTATTTCACTACCGATAAGCGTCTCTGAGTTATACCGATCACTTCTCTGCCAGTTTTTGGGACGGTTTTTCCTCTGGCAAAAGCAGAGTTTTTACCTGAGAAGATGCATGTTCGCCGTCCAAGTTATTGCCAGGCATGCATATATTGTCTAGAAAATTGTACACATAAAAAAGGTAACATTTACGAACTTGTTACCTTGGTTACTTGTTGTTTATGTTATTTCACATATTTATGTCAATTTTTTTCCCCTGAAGAAGGCACCAGTTTATGGTACCGAAACGTTGGGTTATAATAATAAATAAATACTGAACTTAAACTAAAAAATCTGATGTGGCCAACACAAAACCTCCCGCTATTGAATTTTTATTAATTTAAATACATACTTACGTATTTACTAACACTGCAAACTGTTCCATTACAGAAAACTATTGCTTTATTTACTATTTTCTTTTTAAAATGTCTCTATTATTAATTTGAAGTGATTAGTATTTTGACACTGACATTTACTGTCAGTTACATTTATTTGAAATATGAACTGTGTAACAAAGGAATTATTGTGTTTATTTTTAAATTAATCTGTAAAATATATAGAAAAAGTATTAATGTATTCCAGTAGAAAATTCAATAATCTTTCATTTTCATAAGACATAAAATGCGAAAAAATGGCATTTAATGGTATTTTTTGAAGAAAAACCATTATGAGCTTCAGGTAAAGTGCCATTTCCGGTTATCCGATTTACACCAAAATCTAATTGCTTCTTTTCATATTAGAATGGGATGGAAGTACAAGGTTTCAGAATTTTCTGAATGATAGTATCTGAGTTAGAGTGAAGAAAAAATCCCTATACATACACACACACACACACATACACATACACACACACTTACACACATACACACATACACACATCATCGTGAAAATGTTAAAATTGGATTCTAGGGACCTTAAAACGTGGTCATTTACTCGATATGTAATTTTTAGCACGATCCCTATACCTCCCTTACCAAGGGTAGCGGGAGGTAAAAAGGTAGTATTATTCCAATTATTAGAAAATGTACGGTTAATAGAATTGTACGGTTGCATAAGGAATGTTATTTCCATGTATTTATCTACGTTTGATCGTTTGTATTGTTTTAAAAGGTATAGAAGAGGAAATATACAACATAGAGAAACATTCCCTTTAGTGTGTTCTTGTGTGTATCGGAGTGTTCGTCTGCGTCTGGACGGTTCGTCAGCCATCGTCGGTCCGCGTGCTGAATTTAAAGGCGTCGTTTTTATAGTTTCAATTCCTCACACGTAGTTTACAAATACGCCGGCATCGAAACACAAAACCGTCAGGATTATGATTAATTTTCCTGAACTCCCACGAACTCGCCACCGTCGGATATTCAAGATTGCCATAAATTATTATAGAATTAGCTGTGTACTGTACAGGGTTAGGATGACGGGGAACACTCCGCAGGGAGGCTGAATCATTCCATACTAATTCTGCTCCACCCAATTTGCGCGCTCTCATGGTGTGTTATTATATGCCGCAAAAGTAAGAATAGAATACGGTCTTCCACCGCAGGATCAAAGTAGAACATGGGTTATTTATATTAAAACTAAACCTTCAAATTTTATGTTAACGAATGCCAAAGTTCAAAAAATTGTTTTTAAAATAATCACACATTTACTCTATTCCAAATTCTTACTATTTCACTAGATATTAAATGCAAAAAATAAGGAACAATGGAAAGAAACCAAATAACACATGATTGAATTTATAATGCCCCGCCAGATATTTTTTTGTTGCGTTTGTATGAAAGTGATATATATGTTGAATTGGTATAGGGTACCAGTGGTAATCAGAACTTGGACTATAGTCCAGTAAACGGAGGCTAAAAAAGGGGGGTATCCTACAAAAGGTCGGGTAGTTCTGAATTTTTGATATGTTGTATAGGATGGTTGGTTAGTGAAAAATCCAAATTTCCACAATCCCCCCTCCACGGCTTCCTCCACCATCTTGTAAAAACCACCAAAAATCGGCACTTTTTTCAGTTTATTGGCTATAACTTCTTTCTGGTGCATTTTAGCAAAACAAAAGTTATTTGCCGATTTGTAGAGGACAAAATTTCCTGCAAAATAGTTTTGTAAAGTTATTTTGTACGATTAATAGTAACGGAGTTATGATGCTGACAAAAAAGGTTAAAATTGCGTACTTAGCAAAATTTTGAGTTTCTTTCCACTTTACATCGCAATAGCTCCGTAACACATCATTTTAGCGTAAAAGTCCTCATAGTCAATCTTATAGAGAATTTAATTACCTACATAATCCAATTATTTTTTTACGATCAATGCAGCAGAGTGGGGGGTCAATTTGCAAAAAACGATAAAAATATTTTTTTCTAGTTTAGTGCAGCAACACTTTTTGGTTTATTATTTCTAATTATAAAAGTATTATTCAAACAAAATAATCTGTATAGATGTAAAATGAACGTAATTATGTGTTGGCAAACGTCAATGAGTCTCATGAGACTATTAGAATTTTTTTTAAAAAAAAACAGCACTTCCTTCTTTTATTTGTCTGCGACTTCTTTCTACTGCTCTTCAGCTCAGAATTATGTTCGTGGAATATGTATTATCTTATTTCCGTATCATAAAAACAAGTATAGTGACAAAAATTGGAGGGACAACGGTGCTGCACTTAACTTGAAAAAAAACACTTTTTCGTATTTTTTTTATAAAGTTACCCCCACTATGTTACATTGGTCATAAAAAAAATTGATACATGTATTTTGCAGGCAAGTGAGCTCTCAAGATTTATCATAAGTACTTTTATGCTAAAATGCAGTGTTACGGAGTTATTGCGAAATGTAAATTGGAAAGAAACTCAAAATTTAACTAAGTACTCAATTTTGTCCTTTTTCGGAGCTTTGTAGCTCCGTTGTGATTATTCCTACAGAACACTTCGTGGATCAAATATACAGGAAATTTTATGCTCTACAAGTCGTCAAATAACTTTTTTTGCGTTAAAATGTAACAGAAAGAAGTTATAAGCAAAAAATTGAAAAATTACCGATTTTCGGTAATTAAAATGTTAATAAAGCAATTTTTTAAAATGGATGTTTCGCGGTAATGCGTGTATTCTATATTTTATCCATTTCGTATCTGTAGGAGCTGGGTACAACATCTAAAAGAATATAATGAAATTTGGTGATAATTATTTACTTATAGCTAGGAAAAGTTATGAAAAACTCAATATTTTTCTAAGATCGCTACTTTCACCATGTTGGTAGCGGCTTGGCTCCACCGCTATTGGTTTCACAAAAGACATAATACGCCAAAGTCTTAGAAAATTGAGTCTTAGAATATATACAATACTTGGCAAATAACTCATTCTGAGTTGAAGAGCAGTAGAAAGAAGTCGCAGACAAATGAAAGAAGGAAGTGCTGTTTAAAAAAAAAAATTTCTAATAGTCGCATGAGACTAATTGACGTTTGCCAACACATAATTACGTTCATTTTGTATCTATCCAGATTATTTTGGTTGAATAATACTTTTATAATTAGAAATAATAAACCAAAAAGTGTTGCTGCACTAAACTAGAAAAAAATATTTTTATCGTTATTTGCAAATTGACCCCCACTCCGTTGCATTGATCGTAAAAAAATAATTGGATTACGTAGGTAATTAAATTCTTTACAAGATTGTTTATGAGGACTTTTACGCTAAAATGATATGTTACGGAGCTATTGCGATGTAAAGTGGAAAGAAACTCAAAATTTTGCTAAGTACGCAATTTTAACCTTTTTTGTCAGCATCATAACTCCGTTACTATTAATCGTACAAAATAACTTCACATAACTATTTTGCAGGAAATTTTGTCCTCTACAAATCGGCAAATAACTTTTGTTTTGCTAAAATGCACCAGAAAGAAGTTATAGGCAATAAACTAAAAACAGTGCCGATTTTCGGTGGTTTTTACAAGATGGCGGGGGAAGCGTTGGAGGGGGGATTGTGGAAATTTGGATTTTTCACTAACCAATCATCCTATACAACATATCAAAAATTCAGAACTACCCGACCTTTTGTAGGGTAAAATGCTTCATTCACTGGACTACTATAAAATACGTATTTTTTATTATTTTTACTTTCCGTCACCTTTAGGTAAGGAAGGTATTGTCTTTTGTCAAAAAATTCGGTAGTGAGTTTTTAATGAATAAGCACGTTTTAGGGTCCCTACAATACGAATATACAATTTTTAAGATGATGTCTGTATGTATGTATGTATGTATGTATGTATGTATGTATGTATGTATGTATGTATGTATGTATGTATGTATGTATGTATGTATGTATGTATGCATGTATGTATGTATGTATGTGTGTGTGTCCGTGTGTGTGTGTGTGTGTGTATGTGTGTCCGTGTGTGACAAATTTTTCTCCGACGATAACTCCAATACTACAATTCTAAAAATTATAATTCTTTCGTATTCCTCTTCTGTACAACCATATGAAGAGTTGATTAGATTTTGGTTATAATTGATCCACCGGAAGTACCCTTATTTGAAGTTTTTAACAGTTTTTCTTAAAAAACGAAGTTAAATTTTTTTTTTTTGACATTTTGTTATTATACTTATTAAAGAAAATACTCTTCTCTATATGGTTTGATTATACATTTTCCTTCATATTCAATAGATGTAGAGTTAAAGAATTATAAAGAAATTAATTTTCAAAAATTAGTCAGCTTTGCTATTTATCATGTAAACAGCTGATAGGTATATTCAAAAAATTCTAATTGACAGATGTCTGTTGCAAGTGCAAAACCAAATATGGGAAGTATGGGATCAAAAATTACTATGTCATAGTGTTCCTCGCAAGTGACATGCAGTGAAAGGCTAAAGAGAAGATGGAAGGACTGTATCGCAGAAGACTTGAGAAAGAAAGGACTGTGTGAAGAAGATGCGTTGGACAAGAATGAGTGGAAGAGAAGAGGAAGCAGCGACCCCTAATAAAATAGTGGAAAGCTGAAGCAGAAAGAAGGAAGTGTCAAGTGCATTTTACTTTAGTGTATGTTTATATTATAATTTTATTGGATTTATAGAACCTTTTCAAATGAACTTTTGGTATGGAATTTGTAAAAAATAGTATATGTTCGTGTTAGATTTTACATGATACTATATAGAAACTGTTCCAAGGTCCTTTTGGTATGGGATCTGTATAAAATACATCAAATTGACGGAAGGTCTTGTGCTGGCCACAACAGATTTTTTTCAACTATTGCGAAAAACTGACAGCTAACCTTTAATATGATTTTTTTTTCTTGTATATTTTGATTCTAAACGTATATAGAAAAATCAGCGTATGTGCAAAAAATACTATTATTTTGCAACTTAAAATATAAATAGGTATTAGAACTACAATAATTGTGAATATCCCTGACGTAAAGCAAATATTTTTAAGATGTTCTTTGGAACTTGGAACAGATAAAATTTGGAGCTTTATATGGCACAACAGCGTGTACACACTATGAAAGTGTAATGCATTTACCAATTATTGATAGAGTTAGTTATTTTATTTGTTGGATTCTTTTATACGATGTTCATTTCATGGTATCTATACAATTTCTTGTCTATGTTAGAGCATTTTTACTTATACATTTCCTCCTGCTTTCCTCATTAAAGTAATGGTTTATTTTCAACGCACTATTAGTGTAAACGTGTGGTATTGATTAAGAACTTCACGTTTCATTGAACGAAACTTGCCAGATAAAAATAACCGAAGCTATTCGTGTTATTTAAAGATTGTGTCATGAGAAATTTACAGCTTTTCTATATATACATTTCAATTTGAACATATACCCAAAGTATGAATAGGCTTGTACGAAGAAATGTATTAGATCATGGAGCATGTAGCATTATTTCTAAGAAGGTGATGCAAACTTTTCGCAGACAAATATTTACAATTATTAATCGGGTTTTGTCAAAATATTATCAGAATCTGCGCAAATATGATGTTGCTAGATTTATTTATTTATTAAAAATAACTCTTGTCATATGGTTTCGAATGCGTTTACATTTATTTACATATATTATAGTAATACATTGTGTTTAGTAAAGACTTCATGTTTTCTTCTGATTTCTTCTTTTTTGTACACTTTAAAACAAAGTTTGCTCTCGTAATATTTTCTCCGTTATATCTTTTTCTAGTTCTCTGCAGAACAGTCTCGTATGTTCCAATGTTTCTTCCTCTCTTTGAAATTCACTCCAGGTTAAGCCAGTATTTATTTACGAATACATTTTGTTCATTTCTACAGTGCTATTATTTTTATTTTGTTCTTTTCTTGTAAGATGAATTGTAGTGATTTTATTATCTTATACCTGGGGAACCGGGTTCGATCCTGACAGGCGCCAAATATTTCCAATTTTAAATGGCACAAAAGTGACCCCTGTGGTGCACTCTCTACACCAGCTATGAGTGCCCGTGAGGTGCCGCCTGGTAAGCGCCCACACGGTAAAATATATCGCCATCATTACCGATGTCTACATATGTTGTAGATACTGGCACACCCAGTAATGGGTAATATGCCGTGATGATATATTTATTTATTTATTTTATTATTCCTTAATTTTGTTTTCTTGCAATTGCATTTGCTTTTCTCAATCTTTTTGTTGGAGCGATTCTCTTCATTTTGCCTTCTTCTTTCTATTTTTTTTTTTTTTTTTTTTTATAGACTAGTCGCTTTTTTCGAAGATGGTGTTATTAGAGGTACGTTCGCACAATAAATATCTAACGGTTTGCGATACTATCAGTGACTGTTCCCGATTTATTTTGTACGCATATTTTATTCTTTGATTATATGTGAACTGTTTGTTTGTTCGAATGAATTTCAGATTGCTTCAGTCAAAAATGAGGCTGGGGTTCTATTTCTTTTAAATAATTTTGTTTTTTTTCTTTGGATTTTCGACAAACATTTCGAAATTGTCTTTAATGCTAGAAGAAAATTATTATTTCACTTGTGTGTAATAAAAAAATGAGGTTTTCACTTCCAAATTACAAGGTTACGAAAACAGCTGACCAAAATCGTATAACTGCGCAAATTCGTACCGTCAACAAGAAGAAAATCCGTGCATGGTTTTGACGGTTTGCAAACCGACAGAAAACGGTACAAGTGCTTGTTGGAACGGTATACGAAACAATCAAAAGCAGTCAGAAAAGTTTGTTGGAACACTATGTACTATGTCTAATTCATTTGAGAACAAACCTTTAGGTCTACATGGTCATCGTTATAGTGTCGTTAAACTTGGCTATACCTTGTATCATTTTCCTTTTCCACCAAAGAGCAATAACGTTTAGTGAACCGGTTTTTGCTGTTGGAAGTTGTATTTATCAAAGAAATTCAGTTATAATATCTTGTGATTAAGAGCTTCTAAAATAATAAAAATACTGCCGACTGATGAGATATATTGCTAAAGTAGTTAAAAAAATCCTTAAGGCGATTGCCGGTGCTACGCTAAACTGCACTTTAGTAGAAATCAAACTACACTCGTAAATATCAAGTTATAACTTCAAACTTGATACCATTGTATAGTAGATAGATCAATGCATGGGGCTGACCAATTATTTTGCATAATTATTAATTTCTATTGCATTTAAATTTAGTTCAAAAAACATCATAAAAATGGCTATTTTAAAATTTATTTTTAACACGAAAACTGTACTTTATACAAAAAATGTTTGAGTCACCTCCATAGCGCCCACCTTTAGTAGTAAGTCTGTGAAAAAAATCTAAATTATCTCTTTTAGTTTAGCTGTGATTTGATTTCTACTAAACCCCTTTTTGCCGCTTATTTCATAAATCGGAACGATAGACTATGGAGGAGAAAGTGTTAGGAGAATATGTTCCCCCTCTACTACACACATCTCTCTCACTCCAATAATTTGCTTCACAACACGGGCTGAGTTTTCCCCTTGTGCTTTAAACAAGGACAAACACGTATAAAAGTAGACAGAGAGAAATAAACTTAGCAATCTTAAAAGTAGTGGGGGAACGTAAGAAGTTTGTCTGCACTAGTGTCATACTAGCTACAAAACTGATTGCGCTGAGCGACCGGCAATGCTCTTAAATCTTACCTGAAAACGCGTTTTTTTTTTTTTTTTTTTTGTTAAGGTTTAGGTATTTTTTAACTATTATCTATCTAACCTTAGACTCCAATAAGGTTTTATTATATTGCCATAGACTATAAGCTGTAGGTCGAGGGGTATTTTTTGGTAGGTAATACGTCAATTCAAGGGGCAATAGTATTTTATATCAAATTTTATCACAAATGAAACCACAACATTGACTATAATTAATAATTATGGTCAATGTTCTAATTTCATTTGTATAATCAATACGTACCATATGAGTATCAAAATACCACAAATGGATAATTATTAATTATTCTTCTCAGATATTTTGACATTTAATTGCAAAATAAACGAAGATGGTATTGTCGTGGTTACGAGAAATATAAGTAGTTATACACGCCGTCAAATGATTATGGACTGATGTTCAACTTTTATCCCTTTCCGCACCTGTCCCTTGCCCAACGGTGTTGCCGCTTGTAACTTGACATGACCAAGAATGAACGCAAATGTCATATAATACATTTAAAACTAATTAAAATTTTTAATATATCGTAAATGAAGACAATATTATAACAAATAAGTAAGGTAAGACAGTAATATGTAGTATAAAATATAAAAATTGTCTCTGTGAAATATTTATGTTTATATTTTGACCAAAGTTTCGACACATCAAGCTAAGGCCGCGTTTGCGTTAAAATACGATAACCGGTAAAATCTACATAAAATGTAAGAATAAATGATTATTAGGTAAACAGTAGATCTACCAACACAACAGGCTTCTGCAGTCATATCCAAACTTTTCTTGTTATTTAATAAATTATAATTTTTTTTTAGGATGTATCGCCAATATTTTGAAAAAATTGTATACATTGACATTTAAATCTTGTTTTCCTAAACGTTTTTTATAAGAACCAGGACTATTTAATTCATGTGTTTCACTCATTTTCTTTTTAAAAGTCTAAATATAATGCAATTTATGGGATTGGAATAAAAAGCGCACGCAAGTACTAACGAAATGTCAGAATATAAAATGACATTGACAGATTACAGATATTTGTAAAGGTAGACACTAAAAAATTTGGCATCAGTGTGAAAATCTCCAGTCCATAATTATTTGACGGCAAGTATAGGTATACTCGATTTGTATGCAAAATAAAACATTTTAATTGGTTTAAAACATAACGAGGGAAGTAGTAAATATAATAGGACAACGATGTTTTTCCGTAACGGAGTGTCTATAAAAGGAGTAAAATATTAAAAAATGGTTGTGTGGTCTTGTGCAAGTATCTTTTCGGAAAGGGTTGTTTTTTCCTTCGTTGTCCATCATCTGTGCGCGAATCGGCCTGGGCTTGGTGTTTCTGCCGGCTCAGCAAGTCAGTGATTTACCGACATAGCTACTTAACCCCGCAGCAGTTTTATCTCCATTAGTTTGAACACTCGATTCGGGACTAAAGCACGCTATATTTTATACATGATAAATTAGTAGCCCACTCTTCCTTAATTATTAAACGCTCATATTCCCAAACAATATCCTGCCGGACATCAAACTTTTATTCCTCACCGCAATCCGGAACAATCTCCGCAGAACACGGGCTTATTAATTGCTGAGAAATTAAAATTAATAAGTAACAAGACTTTCTTTTATGTTGTTGCATATTCAACGTTTTTTAATTGTTTATGAAAACAATAAATGTGGAATGCTTTTTCCCTATTCAAAACATGATTACGGATATCAGATTTCACTAACTTGTTAAGATATGTAATATGAGTAAAATGAGTGAGTTTTTTAAAAATTCGAAAATATTTTGCCCGCATTGTCAAACAACCATCATCAAGTGTGAAAAAAATCTGCTGTGGCCAGCACAAGACCTTCCGTTAATTTGATGTATTTTGTACAAATCCCATACCAAAAGTTCATTGGAAAAGATTCTATAAATACTCTAAAAATGCGGACACTTACGTAACATTTTCTTTACAATCAAATAATATTACCACCAAGTTTATATCTCTACCCATTTTTGAATTATTGCCCCAAAAGTCAATTAACCCCACATTTAGAAAAAAACTTCAAAATTTTCAAAAATCTAATTTTTATATATCTAGATACTTCTCAATGCACTGATTCCAAATCGCAGGTTGATATCTCTTTTCGTTCTCGAGATATTTAGATTCAAAGTTTTGCTCAAACCTGCCCATTTTTGGGTATTAACCCAAAAATGGGTCGAGATATGAATTTGGCGATAAAACCATTCGATTCTACGGGCAAAATTACATAAGTACACCAATTTTCATAATTTTTGAATACCGCATACAATCTCTAAAGCAAAATAACTAAAAATGAACAAAAATCGCAAAAATCTAAGGTGTACCCCTTACGATTTTTTCAGTTTTTGGCTATTTTCAAGGGTTTTCATGCTTTTATTCATAAAAATTGAACCGGTAGGGCAAAAATTATGAAAATTGCTATACTTATGTAGTTTTCTCCGTAGAATCGAATGGTGATGTCGCCGAATTCATATCTCGACTCATTTTTGGGTTAATACCCAAAAATGGGCGGTTTTGAGCAAAGCTTTGAATCTAAATATCTCGAGAACGAAAAGATATATCGATCTGCGGTTTCAAAATTTGGAATCAGCGCATTCAGAAGTATTTAGATATATATAAATAAGATTTTTAAAAATTTTAAAGTTTTTATCTGAATGTGGGGTTAATTGACTTTTGGGGCAATAATTCAAAAATGGGTAAAGATATAAACTTGGTAGTAATATTATTTGATTGTAAAGAGAATGTTATGTAAGTGTACGCATTTTTAGAGTATTTGAACTGCGTGAATTTTTTGTACAAAATATATAGAATTGACGGAAGGCAATATACTGGCCATATCATATTTTTTTAAATTGAATCGTATAATACCTTAAAATATTTTAAATTAGCTCTGCAAGAGATGCCAAATACTTAAATTTTCATTAAAAAATAACCTCATTATTAATTTGTAAAAATTATGATGATTGAATTATCAGTTTGGCATGACATTTGTGTCTTCTTTGTTTGTGGATATATTATGGCCTTTCCAGATGTATTGTCTAAAATTCAAAAAAGAGTAAAATTAAAAATTAAATACAAATAATACTTTTTAAATCCTCTGACAGTTCAAAACAATCAATAACATATTATACGTCAAAATAATCCTCTAACAAAGAAGACATAAATGTCGCAGCAAACTGGTTATACATACATTTAAAAATATCAATTTTCAAAAATTAAAAAGGTTATTTTTAATGAAAAAAAAATATATATACATATACACCAGAAAGTGGCATTTACTATCGTATTGAAACTGTGTCTAAAATTAATAATAAAAAATAGCTATCTGTCTCTTTTTTAATCGTCGCAGTTAATGGAACGAATGGAATATATATTTACATGATGGAAAATTTATAGTACGTATATATAATTTTTTTGTGGATATAAAGAAAAAAAGATATAGGTACGAATATAAATGAAAAACATATTTTTATCAAAAGAGGCAAAAATTAATTAAAACGTAATAAACGTAAAAAGAATCAATTTCTGATGAATACGTTGAACAAAAGCATTTTTATGAACATAATTAAAATCCTGTAATTAGTTACAAAAATAGGCGGAAGCAACGTTTTTAATTTTATATGAAATATTCGTACAATGTAAAAAACAAATTAGACGTTCGCAAAAACAGCGGGTAATAAAGTTAGTGAGGCCTGCATTTCTTAAGTTGACAGCTAATTTCTTTATTTAATCAGCCAAGATGTCCGAGTGCAATTAGCGAATCACCCGAAACACGGGCGGGCGGGTGACAGATCGTGCCGCCTCGCTGAAAAGTTGCGCGTGTAAAAATTAAAACTACGTTTCTCAGAATAATTAAAAATTATTAAAGTTTTTATTGCTGCTTTTGTTCCCAGTCGGCTTACATTAATTAAATCCATTTGGTTGGAGTGAAGCTGTTTTTTGCATATGCAGTAAAACCGCAAATGTGACTCATAAAGCCTATACAGGATACATAGACAAGAGAATTCCAAATTCAGCAAATTTTATTTACTCTCGTATCTTTTATTTTCGACGAATTATATTTATTAATGTTTCACAACAGGAAAATACTGAAAATGTTACATCATTATTAATTATTATTTTATTTTACATAAATGTTCACTTTATTATTAACAAAATATGAACATATTGTTCGTTATTAAATCTAAAAATTATGTGCTGTGATATAAATATATACTACACTAAACTCTTAAAACTGGGAGAAAACATTATAAATAGGTGTCCTAAAATATATAGTTGAATACGAGAATCCATGACAAGTTTTTTTTTAAAAATATCTATCCTGTAAAACTCCATACGGTGCTTTATAAAAACAGATTTAATAGATATTTATACACCAAGTGAGTTAAGATGAATTATATTGAATGTTTATTCATGAAAAGAAAGTTTGTCACGAGCCCGTAGGACGAGTGGCTTAAATTCTTTGAGTGAATATTCTTAACTCATGTGGTTTATACAATATTTTATTCAATTTTGACGAAATACTAATGAAAATCAGTGTAATGTATAATTTTAAGAAAATAATCTAATTAATTAGTAGGCTGTGCATGATAATAGTCGTTGATGGACGTTAAATCGTTTATTTATAAATTATAGACACGCTTTATTTTCTGTCATTTTTGTCGTGAAAAATAATAAGAATAGCTGCTGTGGTGAAAGTGATATTTTAGTGCCTGATGTTATTTTAAATGCATTATTTGTTGCAGAGTGAGTTAAAATTCTGTGAGAGTGATTTACATTTTTTAAGTCACTAACAACTAAGCAGATACTTATAATTGTGGCTATAGAGTTAATAATGTCAGAAAAAATACGTCAAAATTGAATGAAAATAATATTCTAAATTTTAAGAGCTAGTTTTTTAAATTATATGCTGGTTCAAGCTTGTATTTCAGCGCACTGTTTTTTGCAATGCCTCATGTAAATAAATAGTGTATTTTGTAATTTCTTAGTTTGGCTGATTATCATTGAGTTGGACATTGTCATTCCAGCCTTCACTTTTATTGCTATTGTCAAAAACTTCGAAGTCTCACAAATTTATTCTTCATAATTTCATCAAATTCTCTTAATGAAAAGTACTTTCTTGATCATTTTAATTTCTTCACTTATTTTATAGTATAAATTAATGTTTATGTATCTATGTAAAAATCATTAATTTGTTTTTTAAGACATACTTATACAACCGGGCCTACTTTGGCACGGAGTACACCCATTTGTTGTTATAATAGTCATTTGAGAATATCTTTAGATACGGTTACATCAATGCAAATAAATGGGATATATGCAAAATAGAAAAATTGTGGCTTGCCTAATGTACTTTTCAAATAATTTACTCTTGCACAAAACTAATTGCCATATTAAGCATTAGATTTTTTAGACACATTGTCACATTTGGCTGATGGTTACTGAATTATTGACCACTACTACTTTTATAAAATAAATAAACCCAGTGCATTTCTTTCTGCACTCACTTAGAAATAATTAGTTTTGACATAAATTTTTCAATGAATTTTTTTTCTTTCATCAATCTACATCAAATTGTGTCATATAAGAATGTCGCCTTTCTTTTATGTAATTAAAACACTTTTCTCTAATTGTATATGACTACAATGTAAAAACAATCAGCTTTAATTACTAAATAACACAACAAAGTATAATTTCATGTACTCAGTTTTAATAAACAACAATGAACATCATTTTACGTTACAGATTCCTTCTTATTTGTTCTATTTTTAAAAGTAATTAATATTAAAATATTTTTTGTCTGATTCCTCGATTTTGATTAAAGCATAAATCAAATTGTGTTTGACTACAATGTAGAAACAATCAACCGTAATTACTAAGTAAAAATAAGTGACACAAATAACATCATTTCTTATAGTGTGTACTAAATTAGCAACAATTAAGATCATTTTACGATAAGGATTCCTTCGAAATTTGCTTTTATTTTCTTGCCAGATTTGTAAGAAAGATATTCCAAATTTGCTCTGAAATAAAACAAGTGGACCTCTTGTGTGGTCCGCTTCTGCAGAATAGAGATTTATAGAAGGAAATAGATGGATGTAAGTCATGTTTCAATTTAGTAGTAATGGCATCATGAATCAGCTGCATTATTATAGTATTATTAGTTTGCATAAATGCTCTTGATTTGATTATGTGGGTTAGCATAATTGAGTTGTGTTATGGTTAATATCAAGTGCAATTTGGGATGTGTAATAAGTATTAGGATATAGATGTACATGCTATGAATTGCTATTCAACATACAGGCCATAATTGGTCATTTTGATAGGTATACAATGCTAAATTGTTGCTAAATAGACACTTAATTTAAAATATTATTTGCACAATTATGTCCCGCACGACAAAGCAGGCTTTTAATAGTTACAAATAATAAATTAATTTGAATCGTAACACTTTTACTCCAAAGTTAAGTTACTAACAACTTAGTTCATCAATTTTTAAAGTGAAAATACTTATAGAATTAACAAAGAGCATTAAAATAATTTGGAATTTTTTGAAACACCGTAAATTAATCCAACAGTTTAATAGGCCAGTGCGGACATGTATCTGATAGTTAGTGTGCGTGCCACAGGCGGCGTAAGTGAACAGGGAAGCAAGCGGAAACGAAACAAAGAGGAGAACGCGGAAAAAAGGCGGAATTGACAGTAGTAGAGGTTAAGGTGACAAAAAGATAGTTACAAGTCTTGGAGAAGAAAAGTATTGAAAGAATAAAAAATATTTGCAGTTAGCGGCAGCGAATGTTAAGCAAAGAAGTAGTTGAAGCAAAAGAAGTATACTGGAAGCAGTACCTAAGAAGCCGAAGAGTGAGCAAAGTGAAAGAGAAAGCCGTGGAAGTCTGGGAGAAGAAAGAAGGAGACAATACATAACTATACATTTCAACCCCCTTATTTATGAAGATAAGTTATTGCATAGTATATTATATATTATGTTTTTGTACGTACATATGTTCAGTTGATTTTTACCTCTCGCTAAGAGAGGTATTGAATTCATGCTAAAATTCGCATATCCAGATTTTATTGAATAAGCACGATTTAAGGTCCCTAGAATACGATTATAACATTTTTAAAATGTCTGTGTGTGTGTGTGTGTGTGTGTGTGTGTGTGGATGTGTGTGTATGTGTGTGTGTATGTATGGATGTGTGTGTATGTGTGTGTGTGTGTATGTATGGATGGATGTTGGAGGGACGAATCCTCAAAAACTATAAGACTTAAAAAATATTTAACTGCAGTTTCCTCAATCTGATATTCCTGGGAAGAGCTGAAAAGGTTTTGGTAACAATTGAACAACCGGAAGTAGTAGTTTCTTAGAAAAATTCTTCTAAATATAATTTTTTGGAAGTTTTTTTTATTAAATATTAAAGAACATAAAATTCTCCATCTAATACACTAAAAATTTTTATTATATCTTGTATAGATTTAGAGATAAAGACACTATAATTTATAGAGTAAACTAATCGCAGAGGATAAGGCACTAAGGAAACCAGCTGACAAATTCCAATGTGTATAACATAGTTTGTAAATGACACATGTCAGTGTCAAAAATCAACAGTTTTAGTGACATTCTGATAGCTTTCTCTGGGAAGTATATTTAATCTTTCTTATCGTTTTATTAATTAAATATTTGAAATTATAGGTAAAATTGTGGTAAAATGCATATATCCATCAGAAATACCGCCAATCTGGTTAATGAATTGACTGACATTTAGAAACTTCCTCATATAATGAAAAATAGATATAATTAGAATTATATGTGTGCAGAAGACATGTTAAATACAATAAAAAACAATATTTGGGTAAAGTTCTGTAATATTTTGTTATAAAACGATGGTTCGAAAGCGAAGTGCAATACAATACTTATATAGCCTAATATGGAAATGGCGAGAGGTCTTGTGCTGACCACAACAGATTTTTTATAATAATAAGAGTGTGATCCAACTGTCTCGTTTGCTTAACAAAATACCCGTTACTCAAAACTTACAGCCCTAAAATAAAATAAAAAAAAAAATACATCACAATAGTTTTGTCGGTTGTAGAAATAGAAGAAAACAATGGTCAGGTAAATTATTGTTGAAGGAAACTACTTGAAACATATTTAAAATAAAATTCAAAAAAATATGAACCATGTGTCATTCCCTATAATTCTAGCGTGACCCTCGTATCTATGCCAACGAAATGCTGAATAGTTCATGTTTATTATAGTTCTGATACCAGTGATAGGTTGCTTTTTAAATTGTAGAGCTTATAATGCTCCATAAGCGCTGTACGATGTAATGTTTACATTCATGTTATTTCATTGTGTTGGAGTAGAAAATGATGTATATCATTCCATTTTAAATTGAAAAGTCTTCATCTTCCTAATCTCATATTGAATTTAAATCCTCTTTTCAACGGAATCATGTACCACAATTTTAATTGTTTTAAACTTTACGTTTTTGTAAAACAGAACAATGACTGGACAATAAAAAACTCATAAAAATGATGCTTTCTACGTGTAGCCCGTTAATTAAATTTTATTTGTCCCTGTTGACCGCACATTTACATATAAATTTACCTCCAATTATGCTCTTTTTACGTTTGTACAACAGCCATAATCCATAACGAAAAAGCTTTGTACTTTTGATGTTTGTGGAGCTAGATTCACAGTTGTTTATTTAGAAAATATTTACTTAGTAAAAATAGTCAAACCACGGATGGATTCGTACAGGTGTTCTAGAGAAAATAGTTCTGGCATTACATTTCTGTCAATTTATATAAAATGACAAATTAATAAAACTGTTTGTTGCCAGATGTGAAATAAATATTTACACTATGCCAGATGTAGATCATTGCACAATGGACAAGATGTTATTGTCCTCAAATCCACACGTTTCAAATTTACATGTTCGTAGGAATAATAGTTCGTTGCCAAGAAAAAGAAATAGATAAATTTTTTCACAGTTTATAAATTCTTTCATGTATATTGTTTAATCGTCAGTTGATTCATTTGACACCATATGTAATAGCGCTAGTTCAAATCTTCATCTCCTTTATCTTTGCGTCTATTCCTTCGTTACTTTTGGATTATTTGGATGTTGATTTTACAAGTCACTAAGGGCTGGTTTATGATAAATTTCATAAATTTACATTTAGAAATTTTGAAAAAAAATTACAGTTTTCATTTTGGTTTATGTTCGATTTTGAAATTCTGGCTCTGACCAATCAGTCAGTAACTATCATGTATTTTGTCACTGCATGTCATTTGACGTTTCACCAGTTATCAGTGCAAATTTTAGGTTACAATTTTATTTTCATAGCCATGAATTTGTTAGATGCTAATGAACAAGATGATTTTTTTTAATAATATCGGGATTATTTTTTTACTAATGTTGATTTGCATAATAAAAAAATTAAACAAACAAAAACTTAAAAAACGTAGATTGTCTGTTAGGTTAGGCCACGATTTAAAATATACTGGTTGTGCCACTCTGCACAAAACGAGGGTCCAAAGCGATACGTGTTTCCTCGTTTTTTCCGCTAGAGGCGCAACGTGAGAACGACCCAAATGACACCTGTCATTTGCATGACATTTTGCAAATATTACATGTTATATCTTATAGAAAGGTAAATAAAACAGGTTTTGAAGTACATATTCGTATTATATGTAATGTAATATAAATATTTTGTTGAAAGATATTGCAATTAATGCAAAATGAAAAGAAAATTAAATGGAAAATTCCTGGATGCGAAACTGGTTACAAGAAATCCACTGAAAAAGAATCTCTGTTTGCTGCTCCACTCGATATATCACTTTTTAAAAAATGGCAATGTGCAATTAGTAGAGATGGTCGCGAATTAAGATTGAATTATGTTTGTCGAAAACATTTTCGGGAAGAAGATATTATTACCAAATGGAAATCTGGAAACGTACGGTTCTATCAATTTATTTACTTTTTCCAATTTTAAATTCTAACAATGTATTGATTCAGGTTTCTATTAAAAATATAAATTTATATTAAAAATAAATTCAGTATGCATTCATTTTTTATATTTTATGTAAAAATAGTTTGCTGTGGTAGGGTCGTTCTCACGTAGCGCATCTAGCGGATTATTCAAGGAAACACGTATCAAGCGGACCATCAGAAACAAAGAAAAACATGACAAGTGGCATAACCAGTATATTTTAAATCGTGGGTTAGGCTTATGAACATATTGATTTGTTAATGGGTAATATCATAGTTTGTTTCTGAAAGTAAAATAACAAGATCATAAACAATTCTTCAAATATACTAGTTTGAGTGTTTTTATTTTTGTACAATTCAGTTGCTGTGTCGTACAATTTACGAGGTTCGCAAATAATGCTTATTAACAAAACTCAAAATATCAATTTGTTCCTGTGAATCCGTCTTCAAAATATCAACAACTTACAAACACAAAAGACAGCTGACGGATGAAGCAAAGTTAACCTTACCGGCATATTTAATAGTTTTCTCTTGTAATTGGTCGAATTTAAAATTTACATTTGGAAATATAAATTATAGTTAAATTCCAAATCTCAATTTGTAAATCGTTGATAAACTATCATATGCGTTTTAAGTGAGTTTATATTTTAAAATCTAAATAATAAATTGTAAATTCGTAAATTATTTATAAACCAGCCCTAAGATCTTATCTTGGCTGATAATTTATTTTAACATAAATTTGATTTGAAATTCGTAATTAAATTTTGTGATAATTTGCAATTGCTTTCTGTTGCAAATTGGTGTTATAAAAACGTATTTAAACTTTGCAAATTTTTGGTGTTTATTGATTTATGGCACAGTGTTCATTCTTTCAACTAATATACGCGAATTTGCTGGTAATGTCGGCACAACGTGTTATTGTCACTCACATTAATTCTCCCCCGTTATTTTGTAAATTTATTAACATAATTATTCGAAATCTACACTGATATATTTTGTTGCGCATGATATATATCAATCACATTTAATATGATGATACTATCGAATAAATTTAAAACAGATACAACTAAAATATCTCTTGGAATAGGAATTTGAAAAACAGCTGACGACGAAAAATAATGATGAACGATTGACTGTGGCGCCAAGATTTTGGCAAGGAGATATGTGCAAAGGTGTTTTCTTCAAATTATACCTATATAATTAGATTGAAATTTATGCCAAAAGAAAGATTTCTAAAGTTATTTTCAACATACTCTACGAACGATAATGAAAAAATATCAGTATAACAAATGCACTAACGTTGGTGGACATAAAAGTCTCTCACTAAAGTAGGTAATAGTTATTTACATTCGAGCGCTTGTAAGTTGTATTTTACAGCGCGACAGCTTTGTTTAAGGCACGAGCCCTTAAGGCGAGTGCCTTATTAGCTGGAGCGCTGTAAAATACTTCACGCACGAGAATTGTATCAAATTTTATGGCCGACGATAATGAAAATCACTTTTTTCAATGAGATAGGTTGTACTTCTAAAAAGGGTTAGTTTAAAATACTGGGGTTAAGTCAATTTCCAAATTTGATTTTACTTACCTTCATTAGAGTACTTCTTCTAGCAAAAATTTATCTGTAATAATAGGCGTTGTTTATGACTGATAATACATTTATTTGCTCATGTTTTCTTCGTAATAAATAATAGGTAGGTGTTGATATTTGACATTTCAGCAATGCTCGCGTATTTGACAGGTATATCAATCGGTGACTATGTCGGTAACGGCGGATTTTTACAATAATGACAGATGTCGCTACCGTGAGTTTGGTTTATATAAATTAATTTTAAATATAGGAAATGTTAAAGTAAAAAAATAACTTAAGTAGGTAGTACTTTTTTACATGAACTTTATTATAGTAAAGATGATTTCTTTTCTAAACGCCCATAAACGTCCAGTGTATTTTGATTATTTTACCGCATAGTTAGACAAGTTACAACACAGTAAGCGTAAAATGTAGGTTACACTTGCTGTGTATACAATTGTAAAGTTCCCATTACACTTCAGGAGGGCAAAAAAGAAATAGATTTTTCGAAGACGAAATGAGATATTTGAATAGACATATCGTTTTGAAAATGGTAGCATATGCCATAAAGAGTATTTAGGTATATCTTTCACTTCCACGGTAGATGACCCACATTAACATCGAGACATTTGAATGTATGACTCATGATTACTGCTAAGATATAATTAATGATATCGAGCATATTTAATCATATACGAATCACTAAATTTTTGTAGTGTTTGCTCGTTGGGTACCACATCAACTGATGTACGCACACAAATCGTTTGGAAAATTCAAAACACATTTGAAAGGTTATAATGATGAAGGACAATGTTTCTGATATGTTTAATAACGGTAGATTAGATGTATATTCATCAAATTAAATACAAAACATTGTGAGAAGTGTGGACTTAGGACCTATACGTATGGGTCGATTATAAAGAATGAAATGGCACCTACAAATTATTAATAGCAATAAAAGCATATCACACAATTTACGTAAACCTGATTTGTAAACCAGCGTTGAGAAGAAAATTGCAATAGCTATTTAGGATTTAAGGCCGGGAGGAAAGCATTTATGGCCGAGTTAGGGATCACGGATCTAGCCAGTTAGAAAAATTAGAGGAATACAAATAATACATTTTATTTGAAATCGTCACTAAAGTGCTCAAAAGTCGTAATTTAAAGTTCCGAAATCGGCACTAAAGTACAACCTGGTGATAATTACTCTACATATAAGATAATTTTGGTAAGTTTACGACATATAATAGTAAATTTATACGTATAATGGCAAGCAAAAATGTGCAAGAACATTGAACTAAACAATTCCGATGAAGAAGATTGAAATAAAATATAATTTTGATTTTGAGTATTCTTTACGAAAAATTGGGTATTTGTAATAACATAAATTTCCATCATTTCTATCATTTAAAAAGCGGTAATCCGGATAAATCTAGTGTAGCACAACATATGTTTATTAATAATCATAAAATTGACAATTCTAATATAAAATTATTGAAACAAGTTGATAATAATAGATATTTAGACGCACAGGAGAGTTTGATAATACATAAATTTAAAGATAAATTAATAAACGCGGACCTAGGTCCCATCCCAAATTCTAAATTATATGAGTTAATATAAGACAATTACTTTGTTTAATCTTAGTTACCCAATTAGGTATCCACTCACCTTTGACTCCTGTCCCTATATAACCCGTGTTCTCTCCCTTATTCCTCAGAGCTGTTTTGACCTCTGGCATGGTTTACATGCTGAGTAATCTCAACTTCTCTGTGTTTACTTTGTAGTTTATTGTTAAGGTTAAGGGGATTTTTTCTTTAGTTATAAATTTCCAAATAATAATATTTAGAAGGTATTTTTAAGAAACTACTACATCCGGTTGTCCAATTGTTACCAAAACCTTTTCAGCTCTTTTCATGAATTTCAGATTGAGGAATCCATAGTTAAACTGGTCTTGTGTCTTATGGTTTTTGAGTAATCGTCCAACATCCAAATATCCACACATACAGACATCATCGTAAAAATGTTAAAATCGGTTTATATGGATCTTAAATCGTGCTTATTCACTAGAATCTGCATATGCGATTTTTTAACATGAATCCAATACCTCTCTTAGCGAGAGGTAAAAAGTAAACTTTCTATTATTTATAAATTTATTATTATGAATTACTAATTAAAAATAAAAATGTATATAAATTTCTCAAGTATTTTTTCGACTTGTCCAAAAAATGATTTGTTTTATGTAGTAATCAAAAAACAACAAAAAAATTGTTATACTCACCTTTAATTATGCGAATAAAAAACTCGTTTTAATCTAGTGGTTTAATTGGAAGTTCTTAAACTAAATTCACTTTTTTGTGCTTAATTACAAACTAACTTTAGTTAGTGTCTGCTTTGGTAGTGGTGCTCACTAATCAAAACTCCGTGTGGTAATGAATCCAGCATTGTTCTACGTGAAAACCCCGCATTAAAATTGAATATACGGCACATATGCAGCGCTGAGCCGGCCCTGTGCTTTCAGGCACGGCTGCATTGTTTCCGTGATTTCGCCGGACAATGGCAGACATTTGCTTCATTGTTCCACTAGCAGTTCGTCGGGGTAACTTATGACGTCTGCGGAGAAAGAAGAAAATGCTACACTCCATTCAATTGCACTGTTTTAGTTTGACGAAGTTTCAAGTTCTTAAAAATATACTCAAGATGTATTAAAGTTTCAAGTATTTGATATTTACAACTCTTCTTTTTACTGGTATTAAAACAGTGTATCAAATTTTGTCAACACAAGAAAGAAACAAATATTGATTTTCTTTTTTAAGTAATCGTTGTGGTTCCAACAATTTTAGCTCCAATTTCATCAAGATTTATTTATTTCACACAAGCATTCGCAATTGGGATTTCGAAACTGTATCTGGAATATATTCTTTAGTCAATAAAACTTATGCCCGGTTTCTCCAGAGCAACTTAAGACTTAAGTCGTTGCTTATTCCTAAGTTCCACCTTAAACCGTTGCACCACGCAAAAATGTCAAAATGTGAGACGTTCGTAGCACTTAAATGTAAGTCGAAAAAAAAAATCTGATGTGGCCAACCCATGACCTCCCGCCAATTCCATGTTTAAAATAGTATTGAGCTTTAAGTAAAGTATCACTTCCGGTTGATCGTTTGTAAGTAAAATCTTATTTGTTGTCCAATAAATAGAAAAGTCTGTAATACGAAATTTTGGATTATGTTTTGTTGTTTTTCGTAAAAAATCTGTTAGAGCTCCAAATTAAGTTCTACATCCGATTTATCTTATATGGTTAAAATCTAATATGTTCTTTCAAATTTTGGATGATATTTAAATAGACTTTGAGGAAAAATCATCACATACACATTCTTATAAAAATCAGCATCAACTTCTAGGTGCTCTAAAACGCAATATTTGTAAATTCTTCACCGTATGATCCATTTCGTAAATGTGTAGTTGTAAATTAATATTAATTTATAGTGTTGCAAAAATAGAAAAAAATTAAATCAGATCACCTGTACATCTAATATTCATGTATGGTGGAAAATATATTATTTTTACAAACCTTAATTTCATTAGAATTAAATATTTTATATTTCCCTTAACACGGTTTCATTATTAATTTTAATGTAATTACTTCCTGACAGTGACATTTGTTTAAATATGTCAAAATTGTTATTAAAATTATGTTTTTGTTTGACGCATAGGCAAGACGATATATGAAAATAAATTATATTATATATTCATATTTAAAGTTATTTAGAGTTATTTACTAATATTATTAACGTAGAATTGAAGATTGTACCATTATATTCAATTTTAATTAATAAAAGTTGCTAAAAAATTATATTCAATGCATTTTTCACAAGGAAAACTGTTAAAAGCTTGTATAAATGATACTTCCGGTTATCCGATATGCACTAAAAACTAATGAGCTCTTCCCACATTAGTGTAGAATGGGTATACAAAGAAAAAATAAAATATATATTTTGTGTCAGGCGTTAGGAAATTGATTAATAATCCGCTAGGAAAACAAATTTGTAAAATTGGTATTGTAAATGGCAGATGAAAATGAGGCAGAGAACTTTTAATCAATTAAAGTTCATTAATGTTTTATTAGCAGAAAATCGACTTTTCCGTAAAAATAAAAGCCATCTATGCGCGAGATAAAAATGGGGCACTTTAAAATTTAAAAAGCTGAAAGGATAACAGCGGGTCTTTGCCATTGTTGAAGCATCATGTGTCCCGAATATTTATGAAGTCCATTCAAACCGGGCCGTTTAAAAAGAACAATAACTAATTTTCTGGCCGCATTACCGGGTTATTTCTACATTTTCCCTCAAATTGCGCCGCAGCATATGTCAGTGTCACCAACTCTTTCATACTAATATCCCTGAATAAATTCCTGTTCAATGGAGAATTCAGTGATTTTGTTTTATTTTTAACGACCGTTTCATTGTTATAGGAACATATGGGACATGCTAACAGACATATAAAAGTTTTGAAATTATCGATTTGGAGTTGAAAATACGAATATATCAAATATGTAACAGAGTTTTGCACTAATTTATTAAAAATATTTCAATTGAAATTTTCTTCCTCCGGGCAATTTGTTTTGCACTTCTGGCACTGTTTCATATGTGTTACAAGGCAACAAAACTTAAGTAACGATAACTTATTAAATTGAATACTGTTTTAGAAACCATGGATTTCTACTAATCATTATTTTACTCTTTGAACGTTTGTTATAATTAAATAAAAATTTGAAGCCAGAAATAGTCACGAAAAACAACCCCCCCCCACCCCCACTCCTGTGACATCGGAGTACATACATGTATGTATGTATAACATGAACCAAACATAAAATAAATTTATAATATGTAAATTTAAACTATAATTTAAAAAATACTAAGAAGAGAAATGACTTAAAAATCTAGCGGCAATTCGAGAAACGACCTTCGGAACAAGTTATAACTTAATTTCAGTTAAAGGGTGCCATTGTTAAATTAAGGTTTATAAAAGTATATCTTAATTTATTGACGACTACATGAATTTTTTAATGTATTTATTTATATTTTTAAATTTTGACGACCATTGTATGTATATATATTATATGTTATTTATTATTGTCTTATGTATTTATCCACGTTTTACAATCTAAAAAATGTAAGTTACACATGTTTGTATTTTTTAAAAATATTTTTTTCAAAATCTGTAATATTATTGTAGCTCCTGAAGAAGACACATGAGGTGTCGAAACCGGTAGAGGCGGAAAATATATTTAATATTTGACTGAAATCCAGTAATTTTCTTTCCTTCATCACCTTTCCACTCATTGCCATCGAGGAGAGTGCACTACAGGGATCACTTTTGTGCCATTTAAAACTCAAAATATTTGGCGTCGGTCGGGATCGAACCCGGTTCCCCAGGTTATTAAATAATGAAATTTGATATTTCTTAAAACAGCGTTTTAGTTAAAACCGTGATCATACTACGAGCCATTGTTTTTTTACAATAACTGATTGATTCATTTTGACTTTGTTCGATATATTACCAATGATGCCAATACGTTTAATTTCCAAACATTATGCCAATCCTTAATTAATATAATAAATAAATAAATACCAGTGTTTACACGTTTAATATAATATAACAATTTAGAATACACGTGACTCGCAACTATGTAGCACACACATAGTCAGAAGATCTAAGTACAGTCGTAATTTGTAACCATAACCAGTGATTGTACAATCACTACAATCACTGAGGATGAGATTTCGCAAGCCATAAAGTCTCTCAAGCCGTCACGCAACCCTGGTCCTGACTTTCTTCCTTCTTATGTCCTTAAAGCCTGTTCTCATATTTTTCTTAAACCTCTCCATTTTCTTTTTAATCTTTCTATTTCTCAAAACAAATTTCCTACTTCTTTAAAACGATCTCTTATTATTCCCATTTTCAAATCTGGTGATCCAACTAATATGTCAAATTATCGTCCTATAGCTATCCTATCTAATATATCAAAAATTTTTGAATCTATTATTTACAAACATATATATAATTCCGTTCAACATCATATATCCGTGCATCAACATGGATTTGTTAAAGGCAGATCAACCACTACCAATCTAATTAACTTTACTGAAACTGTACTGAATTCATTACATGATGAAACGCAAGTTGATGTTATTTATACGGATTTTTCGAAAGCATTTGATCGTATTAACCATAATGTCTTACTGCATAAGTTAAATGATAACTTTCAATTTTCTTCTGATCTGCTTCAACTTACCTCTTCTTATCTCAGTGATCGGGTTCTGTCTGTTTCTTATAATAATTATAAATCTAAGTCTTTTACAGCTACTTCTGGTGTTCCTCAAGGTTCCAAATTGGGTCCTTTACTGTTCTTGCTCTTTATTAATGACATTGTTAATTCAGTTCAACACTCTCATGTCTTGTTATATGCTGATGACTTAAAGATTTTTAAAACTATTAATTCTATTGAAGATGCTAAGCTCCTACAGGCAGATATTAATAACATTTTAGCTTGGTCTGTAACCTCTAACCTTTTTTTAAACTACAGTAAATGTAAAATAATGAGCTATTTCGTCAAAAAAACTATTTACAAATATGATTACAAAATAGACTCTCATACTCTTGAAAGGGTCATACAATTTAAAGATCTTGGTGTTTTATTTGATGAAAAGCTCAATTTCATTAAACACATATTACAAACTGTTAAATCTGCCTACAAAAATTTAGGTTTTATTATTAGAAATACACAATACTTCGTTCATATTTCAACTCTTAAGAAACTATATTTCTCGTTCGTAAGAACAAAACTGGAATATTGTCAGCAAGTTTGGTGTCCCATATATAATAAATACAGCCATGTTATTGAATCTATTCAACGCAAATTTATTAAATTTTGCTTCTTCAAGCTTCACAGATATTATCCTAGTTTTGATACTGATTACAAAGATTTGTTGTGTGAATTTAGTATTGTGTCTCTTGATACTCGAAGAAAAATACAATCATCAATGTTCCTTTATAAAGTTTTGCATTGTATTATAAATGATCCCGTAATCCTAGGTAAAATTCCTTTCTTAGTTCCTAGGCATAATTCCCGATTTAAATATACATTCTACTGTAACACTCCTCGAACGAACTATGAAGTAAAGTCACCTATTCGTATGATTTGTTTTAATTTTAACAATTTACCTGAATATTTCGACATTTTCGTCGGCTCGATTGTAAAGTTTAAAAATGCTTTATACAATTATTATATTCATTAACCACTACTATTCATTACAATACATTATCTTAAACAGCTATATGTATTACTAAGTTCTGGGTTTTTTTTTGTGTCATTCTATTTGTTAACTACTTGTGTCATTAAACATGTTAAATTTGTTTTCTTATAGTCAACCTGTAATTGGGGTCTTGAACCCTGTTGGTCAGACTAACAATAAATAAAATAAATAAATAAATAAGGAGACATTCCCTTGACTTTTTGGGATTTTTGGGATACTAGTAAATATTACAAATAAATAAATATGTTTTTACTAATTTTGAAATTAAAACGAAGATAGTATAACTTCCGTGTTGGTCTGTTTTTAAATTCTTGTATTAAACTCTTCAAAAGAAGTTTAAAATTCCATGTTTAAACTTTCGCAAACACAATCTTCCTCTTTAACTGGATGTGAGGCAAGGTTTTATTAAATTGGCGCCATTGTGCTTTAATGTGCTAGGTAAAACATTCCTTCTTGTGTCGCAGCTGCTCCATTGATGAAAGCGTCACACGTCACGCTTGACAATGTGTGAATGTAAATGTGAATACGCCGTACGTGAAGTAGTGTTATTCTTTTAATGCTGACATTACTAACAGTGCGAGAATTATACCATTCAACACAGGGCAGAATTGTTTGAAGAAAATTTTAACACGAGCACAAGCAGTATTAATTTTTTATTACGATTTAAGCTTGGTTGGTAACGTGAGACCCGGATTTCAATTCTCGGCTACGGAAACTATTAATTATCGAAAGAAATTCCACAGTACGAAGAGAAAATTAGAAATTACAACTGAAACAAAATTATTTACTATGTTAGAAGGATATGAAAAGAAAGCTTAATTGAAGACACCACTGAACAGCTGGGAAATCAAAAGAAATAAATGACTTTTCTCAAGTCAAAGTTGAAAAAAAGATAAAGAAAATTACTACAGAAAATAATATATAAAAACTTCAGGTTTACAAAAATTCTAAAATACATTATAAACGAAGACACAAGAGACATAAAATTAATAGCTAGACTCAGATTCGGAGCTTTTATGTAGAATTATACTCGCCGTCAAATGATTATGGACTGATGTTCATCTTTTATCCCTTTCCGCACCCTGTCCCTTGCCAAGCGGTGTTGCCGCGTGTAACTTGACATGACCAGGAATGAACGCAAATGTCATATAATACATTTAAAACTAATTAAAATTTTTAATACATTGTAAATGAAGAAATTATAACAAATAAGTAAGGTAAGACAGTAATATGTAATATAAAATATAAAAATTGTCTCTGTGGAAAATTTATATTTACATTTTGACCAAAGATTCCACACATCAAGCTAAGGTCGCGTTTGTGTTAAAATACGATAACCGATGAAATCTAAATAAAAGGTAAGAATAATTGATTAATAGGTGAACAGTAGATCCGCCAATACAACATGCTTCTGCAGTCAAAGCCAAAGTTTTCTTGTTATTTAATAAATTATATATTTTTTCAGGATGTAACGCCAATTTTTTGAAAAAAATGTGTACATTGGCAATAATTGTTTTTGCCTGCCCATTTCAGGTCATGTTGGGTACAACATTTTTTTTTGCGATCCTGAAAAAGAATAAAAAAATATTACTTTATTTTTTTTAATGTTTTGGTATGGCTATACATACTTACAGAAAATTATGTGTATAACATATTTTTTTTTAAAAAAAAAAAGAATTGTTGCTGTAATGGCAGTCTGCTAGACATCTAGTAATAAGGAACAAAATTGACATTTCTGTTGAATTAATCACTAAACAAAGTAGTTGGAATTGGTGTCCTAGTAAATTGTCAAAATGCATTAAGCCTTATAGTGCATTATGCGTTAAGCATTAAAACATTAGGTGGAAATAAGGCTTTACATTGTGTACGGAAAGTTTAAAACTTTTACATTATCAAAATACAAAATTGTTTACGACTAAAACAGCTTTACATGAAAGGTAAATTATGAATTATATAATTTTTTTAAACATTATCCTTATTTTAATTTAAAACAGGATAATATTTTGATAAAAAATATCCACTTCATATACGGGCATGGAGGATAAAGAATTATGTTTTATTATTAAAACAACACATATTTTTTTGTTACAAAAATAAATATAAATTATGTTCAAAAAATGGACGAGGCAAATGAATCCGATTACAAAAATATTCACGTCCGTAAAAATCTGAAGATAGATACATCCTTTCTCTGTTGCAGTTGTTTGTAAACACAGTAATTTGATTGTTATTTATTATGCATGTCGCATGTGTAATTCCAATTGAATCAATGTTTAAAATAATTGAAATTCATTATACCTGCCATTTTAACAGACTAACATAATTGAATTTGGAAGTTTATTTCAAATGGAAATGCACAAAATATTTTATAAATGTAGTTATTTAGAATTTCAGGGTCGATGTTTATAATATGATAGTTGTTTCTCGGGCTACTCAGCGACGGATTTCCAATGCTTCGTTCGGTACATCTTCAGAGGAAGTATATACCGAACTGAGTCGAAATATGATATTATGATACGAGGTGAAATGTTTCAATTTTATTGTCATAAACATATACGTGGTTAATAATGAAACGCTTCTAAAATACGTTTGTCATTTTACGCACAACTGCATTAAAATTGTTTGTTTACATCTTAGTTGTCAGAGCGGAAAATTGAACATTACGCCCGCCCGGCTTTTTGCCAGTTTTACTGCTCGCCGGGCTGAAAAAAAGCCAAAACGCCCGGTAATGATACTAACCCTTATTTGATTATATGAATTTTGAAGTATTTCTTTAATTATTTATAATATAACGACAACATAGGGTTAACCTGGCCACTTAATATTTTTACATAACAACAAGCTTTAAATGTATTCAAAAAATAATTTAAAAACATTTAATTTGATTGCAGTTGCGCTTAAAACGTTCTACATACCTCGGCCCTCTATACGTAAATAACTATTTTACCTTAGTGGTTATTTTATTTTAAAATTGTTGCAAAGGCTAGCCTTGTTCTTGTAAATTAACTTAAAAATTTTTTGGTTAAAAAATTATCCAATTGAATCCCTTTATTGCTGACCACGTGTGCGAAAGTATCCAATCAAAACAAACTTACACTGAAAATTTTTTGGTTAAAAAATTATCCAATTCAATCCCTTTATTGCTGACCACGTGTGCGAAAGTAACCAATCAAAACAAACTTACACTGATAATTATCCTAAGACAATTATCACTTATGTCACTAAGTTGCTAAGTAACAAACAGTTTTTGACATATAATTAAAGATTAATTGTTTTAATTTAAAAATGTCATTTTCACGCTGTCAATGAAAATGATGATTTAATCAACAAAATTATAGAAGAAAACACATCAAAAAATACTGTATTAAATAAAAAACTAAATGTAGAGAATATTTATGGACTTTTGTATGTCTTATCTTCTTCTCTTTGGTCTCACTCAAAGAGATCTCATTCTCATTGCACACTTCACACTGAACATATTCATAGCCATATTCACGTTTATAGATACTAGTGACATCTACTGGGTTATGTTAGACACAAAAATTCTATCAAATACAAATTTTAGACAAATTTAATATTAAAACTGCAAAAAATTTTCTCACCGAATACCCCTCGATCATTGATAAATACTTATAATTTTATCACACTTCCTCAAGCACGTTGCTTTTAGGTAACACCACCTCCGCCTTCGGCGTCGGGCTGTTACCAAGCAACGCGCTTTCGGTAACTATCATAAAATTATTTCGTAATTATTAATGTCCTCGGGATATTATAGCTGATAATTATCCTAAGACAATTATCACTTATGTCACTAAGTTGCTAAGTAACAAACACTTTTTGACATATAATTAAAGATTAATTGTTTTAATTTGAAAATGTCATTTTTCACGCTGTCAATGAAAATGACGATTTAATCAACAAAATTATAGTAGAAAACACATAAAAAAATACTGTATTGAATAATACTTTTGTATGTCTTATTTTCTTCTCTTTGGTCTCACTCAGAGGTCTCATTCTCATTGCACACTTCACACTGAACATATTCATAGCTACTAGTGACAACTACTGGGCTATGTTAGACACAAAAATTCTGTCAAATACATATTTTAGGCAAATTTAATGTTAAAACTGCAAAAAAATTTCTCAACGAATACCCCTCGATCATTGATAAATACTCAAGCACGTTGCTTTTAGATAACACCACCTCCGCCTTCGGCGTCGGGCTGTTACCAAGCAACGCGCTTTCGGTAACTGTTATAAAATTATTTCGTAATTATCAATATCCTCGGGATATTATAGCTGATAGTATTTTTTTCCCCTTAAATTATTAAGGAATCTGTGCATTTGAACAACTTCTTTTTTTTTTGGACAGAACCCTCGGACCGGGCCAAGAACATACATAGGCCCGACTCGCTCAACTTTTCCAAATCTAGTCTAGATTCGAAAAAAAAAGATTAAGCTGGTCTCGATGGTCGTCTCGAAATCGGGCCAAAGTTCGAGAATGCATCTCTACTTGGTACGATGTTATGTCCACTAGTCATTAGTGAAAGTTTCTGCATCAGAAAATACCATGATCAGTCAATTTGCTTAAACGGATATAACACAATATTATTCTAAATAAGCGGTACATCCTTTGCATTATTGTTTCGTTTCTGAAAATTTGACTTCGTTGTAAACACTATTGTTTTCCTCCGTAATTATAAATGCTTCATACTTGTTTTTGTTGAGTTGAGAGTACATTTCCGCATGAGTGCGCTGTGTTTTGAGATTGCAGCTTCCTAGTTCGTTGCAAATGAGTCAAAGATAAAAATAACTGCCCTCCATTCTGCCAATCAGTTTAATAGTGCACAAATAGAGAACAATGCATTAGGTGCCAAGCAGTCGACGTGCTGTAATACTTCGCATCTCATTGCACTGAGCCACTTTAAATGTTGTTTATTTCAGATATTATGTTCTTGTTTTGATTAGGATAATGTACAAGATAAATTAGACGCATTTTGCTACAGTTCTGCAAAGAAGACGAACATAGAAGTCCTTCAATTTACTTACACTTTTTACTAGAATTTTAATACATCGTAAAGAATATTGGCGGGAAATGTTTGGATAGATTCCCGCATTACGGCTCGGTGCGTGCTGACTTATTGTGATTACATTATGGCAACTTGTATTACATATATAGAAGTTATCTGTCTAAATTCCGATCTACCTCGGCATTAACAACTGAAGAATAGGTGGCATTGAAAAATGCCCCATAACCGAGAAAAACAATTAGAATATTAATACATCATCTTAAAGCATGCTGTAGAAGTCAGTTGGATATAATTAATCAAATTAAAAATTCTCCTTGAACAAGAGATTGTTTAAATAAATATTGTCATCACGGTTCTTTACTGATTACTGGAGTACAGCAATGACGATATATCTGTACCATAGAAGACGCTTGCCAGGCGTCACCTCATGGGCTCTCAAAATTGTAGAATAACTATAGTGTAGCTTGATAATAATTGAAAAAATCTGTTGGGCCAGCACAAGACTTTCTGTTAATTAAATCCAATAAAATTATCACATGAATATACATAAATATTCTAGCTTACTCTTATGTGACATCTCTTTACAATCAAATAATATTATTACCAAGTTTATATCTCTACCCATTTTTGAATTATTGCCCCAAAAGTCAATATACCCCATATTTAAATAAAAACTTCAAAATTTTCAAAAATCTAATTTTTATGTACCTACCTACATACTTGCGCTGATTCCAAATTTTGATACCGCAGGTCGATATCTCTTTTCGTTCTCGAGATATTTTGATTCAAAATTTTGCTCAAAACTGCCCATTTTTGGGTAATAACCCAAAAATGGGTCGAGATATGAATTTGGTGATGACACCATTCGATTCTACGGGCAAAATTACATAAGCATACCAATTTTCAGAATTTTTGAGCATCGCATACAATTTCTAAAGCAAAATAACTGAAAATGGCCAAAAATCACAAAAATCTAAGGTATACCCCTTACGATTTTTTCAGATGTTGGCCATTTTCAGGGGTTTTCAAGCTTTTATTCATAAAAAATGAACCGGTTGGACAAAAATTATGAAAATTGCTATACTTATGTATTTTTGTCCATAGAATCGAATGGTGATGTCGCCAAATTCATATCTCTACCCATTTTTGGGTTAATACCCAAAAATGGGCAGTTTTGAGCAAAACTTTAAATCTAAATATATCGGGAACGAAACGAGATATCTACCTGCGGTTTCAAAATTTGGAATCAGAGCATTTAGAAGTATCTAGATAAATAAAAATTAGATTTTTGAAAATTTGGAAGTTTTTATCTAAAAGTGGTGTATATTGACTTTTGGGGCAATAATTCAAAAATGGGTAAAGATATGAACTTGGTAGTAATATTATTTGATTGTAAAGAGAATTTTTAGAAATAAAGGTATTGAAATAAAAATGGATAAATGCTATAAATAAAGTTCCTTGTAAATGATTGTATATATCTAATAAAACTATAACACGAACACATACTATTTTTTACAATTTCCATACCAAAAGTTCCTTTGAAAAGATTCTATAAATCCAATAAAATTATAACATGAACATACACTATGTAAATTGCACTTGACAATAGTATAGAGAAGAGCACTTTCTTTATTATTTATAAAATGTCAAAAAATAATATTTAACTGCGTTTAAAAAAAAATGTTAAAAACTTCAAATAAGGGTACTTCCGGTGGATCAATTATTTATAACCAAAATTTAATCAGCTCTTCATATGAATGTAAAGAAGAGGAAAACGAAAGAATTATAATTTTTAGAATTGTAGTATTGGAGTTATCGTCGGAGAAAAATTTGTCACACACGGACACACATACACACACACGGATACACACACACACACACACACACACACACACACACACACACAGACATCATCGTAAAATGTTATAATCGGATTCTAGGGACCTTAGAACGTGCTAATATCAGCATGATTCCAATTCCTTTCTTAGCGACAGATAAAAATTATTGGATTCAAATCTAGTTTAAAAATTATAAAATATTAAATCGGTTTTACAGGTCTAAAATTTATTAGAGTGTAGCCTAAAAGCTTAATAATGAAGTCCATTTATAGTATTACCATTTTCGTGTTTGCCTTTTCATATTTTTATTGCATACATTTATTATATTGTATTATTGCTATGGTTTGAATAGCAATATTAATAATACAAAATGCTTTTCGATATTTATAACTTTTTATTGATGTCATCAATGAAATGACAAAAATCTGTTATGTATTGAGTTATTATTCGAAAGCATTGTGCGTGTCTTTTCTACTCTGAAATTATACGAATTCCAATACAGCTGACGTCACAAAAATGGTATATGATATAAACACCCTTCTAAAAAGGTTAATGATAACTGACAACAAATGTCAACCGAAACAGAGAAATGTCAGTCAGGGTTTTGTTCCTATATTCATTTTAATTGATCCGATTTGACACTAACCCCTGCGGTATTCAAAAGTTTTGAAATTAAAACTTATACAAAACTTACTTGAAAAGATAGCGATCGGGGAAGAACTGCTTGCAACTGCTCCTGAAAGAAAAAAACTGTGAGTAAAGTGTTTTCCAATAAATTTGAACACGTATTTATAAAGATAGTGTTTGTGAATACTTAAATCTATTAACAGATAGTAATAATAATAATACGTAACATACTATTGCTGTTTAAAATAGATCGTTGAGTCAGTAGAAATGTTCGCAGAGAATGTGGACTGTAGTGAATTGTTTTGTCATTTATGAACAACTGAATTTATTGGTTTACTATTTACAGTTTCGTCAGAATTTATAGATTTTCAAACGTAAGGTCAAACTACTGTATAATAAAGAATTTAAATAAATTCGTAAATCAAACTTTGAGCATACAAAAATATTGTTAATCGTAAATTATTATTGTTTATATTAAGATGACTATATCGGGGATAACATCATTAATAACAAGTGTTATTAACAAAACAAGAATTATAAATAATAGGCCTACAAAATGGAAAAACTTTTATTAAGATTTGTTGAAACATTTTTATTTGTAACAATTTATAAAGGCCACTAGAATTATCAATTACATTTGTTATTAACATTGGTTAATTTTCTTCATTAATATATTGATAACATTGTTGCTAACTGTAGTAGTTAATAACAGAAATTTTGCGATCGCTGTAGTTGCGGTTTAGATCAAAGGATGTAAATAACCAATGTTACTATCAAGTGATTTTTGGTAATAACCGTGTTAATTAGACACTAGTCGTAGATAACTTTCCCGCCGGACTGATAAAGTTTTCATTAGCATTATTAATAAGAAAATTAGTCTTAACTATGTAATTGCTCATGACTTATTAGTAACTTCGTTATTACTAAATATTTTAGTCATACAGCATATATTCTTAGAAAACCGATGTTTCGATACACACATACAGGGTGTTTCAAAACATGTGTCGGAAAATAAAGGGTGGGATTGGTTGGCTAATTATAAGAAAAAAAGTTCCTATTAACATGGTTCCGCAAAACGCACCGTTTTCGAGATACAGGGTGTAAAAAAAATTATTATGAAAAGCATGAAAAAAAGTAGCAACATGATCACAGAACTTTTATTTTCCATCATAAAATGCCGTATTTCTCTAAAACGGTTTATGTTAGAGCTTTTGACTAGGAGTACCTTTTTTGTGTAGAAAATATTGGTGGTTCACAATGTGCTTTCAGAATGCCAATTTCCCAAGTGTCATAGAAATTAGGGCCATAAAAACCTCACGCAACCCTAAAATCTCCGTCAATAGTAATACAAAAGCTGAGTTTTGTATCTCGAACGGTTCCTGAGATATCGTCAAAAAATAAAAAAAATAATAATTTTTTTCACACCCTGTATCTCAAAAACATTGCGTTTGCGGAACCTTGTTAATGGGATTTTTTTCTTATAATTAGCCAACCAATCCCACCATTTATTTTCCGGCACATGTTTTGAAACACCCTGTATTTATACCTACCTTCATCAGGGTAAGATTTTAAAAAGTTCTTACTTACCCTAAAGTGTGTATCGAAACGGCTTTATGTCAGATTTAGAGTACCTATTAGTTAAAACCTAATCTATACTTCCAACCTCTCCGCAGCAGCTATGAGTGCCTATGAGGTAACGCCTGGTAAACTCCCGCACGGTACGAAAATGTCATTACCAAAATCTGTGTAAAGCAAATTGGCACTCCTACCAATGAATAATATCCCGTGATGCCGTGATGATATATATTTTTTTCTTGTAGAATATTTCTATAAGTAGAAAAACTCTATATTTATAATTTTAAATATAACTATTAGCGAAGAATCATGTAGACTATTTGAATTCAATTCATTTGTTTACGTAAATTTAGTGTCAAAATATGACAGCAAAAGAAACGTAAAACATTCCACACATGATTTGAGATTTGTCAAAGATGAAGCGCTAATGAATTAAATATCCCAAGCTTTCATATTTAATTTAATGAGGCCAACTCTTTTACTTCTTTTTAATTAATTTGATTTTTGGTAACACGTAACTAATATGTAAATAACTTTTTTTCTAATTTGGAAGTATATTTAAAATACCCCAACAAAATATCATTTTCATTAGACCAGTATATGGGGCGTGTAATTCATTAAGAGCCAATATTTTTTCACACTAACTAATAATACACTATCACGCATTTCCTCCATTAAGAAAATGCTGAAAATGATTATAATATACGCGCAAAATGACCTCACTTTTCAAACGGCTAATCAATCGAATTCGCAAAAAAACCTAAAGGACTTGAAAACTTTCTCAAAAGTGTAACAATTAGTAAAAGAATCATTAGCAAGTTGAATTTAGTTAGGAAATAATTACGGGATGGTCGGTAACTCTTTCCAGATCCACCGGAAGTAGATAATTACCATTTCACTGGAAATATTCTTTTGAATCTCAAGAAACGGATGCACAGAAGCTTATATTTTTGCGCAATTAACATTTTTTCGTGGGAGTATATTTATAAATTTATATTTAGAACTGGCGCCCAGAATATCTAGAACACAGAAGTAGAAATTCCTTCGAAACGTGTTAGAATTGAAATAGAAATTACAATGTACTAACTGACTAATAGTTGATCTGTCAATCTCTGGTCCAATTTGAGTAAAATCAAATTAAACATTCAGTGAATCTAGTGCTAGATATATATGTGTTAGTCTCACGTGTGTGATTTGCTGTATCCAGGCTTACATGAAATAATGGTAGAGGTTTCCATCTGATATTTTACAGCACTCAATAATTATTCACCTCATATTATGAGTACTAAATGCAGATTTAGTTTATAGTAATGCTTATGTTTAAATTGGCATATTTAATTATAATATTCTCATATGTTGTTATTATTGTTTAATATATTTGTTCTTGTCTTATGTTATTTTACCCTGTAGATAGATAGACGAGTACTGTTGGATTATAATGTTACTATTATTATTATTATTATTATTATTATTATTATTATTATTATTATTATTATTATTATTATAATAATTATTATTATTATTACTACTCTACGCTGATGATTTAAAGATTTTCAAAAGTATCAACTCGTTACACGACTGTGTTCTTCTACAAAATGATATAAATAACCTTTCAGCTTGGTCTCAAAGGTCTAAACTGTTCTTTAACTTTAGCAAATGTAAAATAATGAGTTACTTAGTAAAAAAATTTGTGTATACTTATCCATATAACTTGGAAAACACATATCTTGATCGTGTCCCACAATTTACTGACCTCGGTGTTATTTTTGACAGTAAGTTATATTTCAATTTGCACATTGAGTATATCAAAAAATCTAGGGTTTATTATACGTTCTTGTAAACCGTTTTATAATTTGTTTACTATGCAGCGTTTATTTAATTCGTTAGTAAGATCAAAATTGGAATATTGTATGCAAATATGGAATCCTATTTACAACAAATATGTAGTTCAAATCGAATCAATACAGAAACGATTTGCTAAATATTGTTATTATAGAAAGAATAATTATTATCCCAGTTTTGATGTTAACTATAATGTACTTTTAACTGAAGTAAATCTTATTTCTCTTTTTAATCGCCGAAAAATACAGTCCTGTTTATTTTTGTACAAACTGTTAAACAATGAGATCAATGACAGCTATCTTCTAAGCCAGCTTCCATTAAATGTACCACGTCAAACATCGAAAAATAAGACTACTTTTCGTTGCAATATAGCAAGAACAAATTATGAAACGAAATCACCATTATGGCAAATGTGTACTATATTTAATGAAATACCTAGCGAAATGGATGTATTTGCGCAGCCACTTCATGTATTTAAACGAGATTTGATAAAACACTTTATATTACTAGATACTTAATTTGTCACATAGTTTAATTAATGTTAAAAAACTCATTTTATTTAATATGTATGTAATTGTTTATTATATGTAGTTTTATTTAGGGTAATTTTTTGTGTACTTTCTGCAGGGTATTTTTTGTATATTATTTTATAATCGTCCTGTAATTGGAACTTTATAGTTCTGTAGGATAGATTGTTTGAATAAATAAATAAATTATTATTATTATTATTATTATTATTATTATTATTATTATTATGTTATTATTATATTAGTCGTGTGGTTGAATTAATTCGAACGGCAGGTTAAAAATTATATTCAACATTCTAAATTGCGCAAAAGCAAACCTTGTAGTGCCTTTGCGACAGCTTTAAGACCCCAAAAGAAGCCGAATGGTAATAGCTGAGACAGATGACGACTGCTCAAGAGAAGTAAACTCTAATTCTTAATTTAACATTTCGTATGTCATATTTCAATTATTATATTCAACATTCTTAATTGCGCAAAAGCAAACCTTGTAGTGCCTTTGCGACAGCTTTAAGACCCCAAAAGAAGCCGAATGGTAATAGCTGTGACAGATGACGACTACTCAAGAGAATTAAATTCTAATTCTTAATTTAACATTTCGTATGTCATATTTCAATTATATTAATGATCATTATAAACGCAATTTCAGTTGTAATATCATAAAGCCATGTGATCTTTTGTGAACATGATCGTAAACATTCGGTAATAATTGCCACACTGGTACTGTCAAAATCTAGTCATGATTTTAAATTGTAATTGTAACCTCAAAAATGTCACAATTTAACAATGTTCTAAATTTGATGATTTAATTAAACCACACAGAGAAAAAGCATCTAAATTGTAGTTAAATTAACTAAATAAATTCTTTATTCTTCAGCCTGCTAATATGTTTCATTTAAATATCTAAGTTGATTTAGTTAAATTTTCTAAATTTTTAATAACAAATTATAGTAAAATTAAATAAAAAAATCTGTTGTGGCCAGCACAAGACCTCTCGCCATTTCCATATTAGGCTATATAAGTATTGTATTGCACTTCGCTTTCGAACCATCGTTTTATTACAAAATATTACAGAACTTTACCCAATATTGTTTTTTATTATATTTAACATGTCTTCTGCATACATATAATTCTAATTATATCTATTTTTCATTGTATGAGGAAGTTTCTAAATGTCAGAGATTCTTCCAATTCATTAATCAGATTGGCGGTATTTCTGATGGATATATGCATTTTCCCTATAATTTCAAATATTTAATTAATAAAACAATAAGAAAGATTAAATATACTTCCCAGAAAAAGCTATCAGAATGTCACTAAAACTGTTGATTTTTGACACTGACATGTGTCATTTATTATGTTATAAACATTGGAATTTGTCAACTGGTTTCCTTAGTGCCTTATAAATTATAGTGTCTTTATCTCTAAATCTATACAAGATATAATAAAATTTTTAAGTTAGATGTTAGATGGAGAATTTTATGTTTTTCAATATTTAATAAAAGAAACTCCCAAAAAATTATATTTTGAAGAATTTTTCTAAGAAACTACTACTTCCGGTTGTTCAATTGTTACCAAAACCTTTTCAGCTCTTCCCAGGAATGTCAGATTGAGGAAACTGCAGTTAAATACACACACAGACAGACATCATTTTAAAAATGTTATAATCGGATTCTAGGGACCTTAAATCGTACTTATTCAATAAAATCTGGATATGCGAATTTTAGCATGAATCCAATACCTCTCTTAGTGAGAGGTAAAAATAAATATTGAACTAAATATAAATAAAGAAATTAACTAAATATATATTTAAATTTTCTATTTAATTTACCGATTTCATTAAATGAATTACCGAAAATTGCAAGATAAAAATAATGAAGCCAGACCATAGTAAAATTAAATGAAACAAGTATAATAATTAAAGAAACCATAATTAAATTATCGATTTTTTTACAAAATATGTATTATCTATTCCGGATTAGTTAAAATGCTAAAGTAATATTTATAAATTATACTAAATTATTAGACATATTGCCTAATAAAATAATATCTAAATATAATTAGACAAAATTTCATTTCTTTTTCTTCTTTCTAATTATACTAATGATCATTGATATTTGTCATCTGTCTAGGCTATAATATTCTTCAACTGTTCAGATATGACTCTGTTACCAAATCTGCAAATAGAAAGCAGATTGGTACACCCAGCAATGGGTAATAAGCAGTGGTGAATATATTTATTTAATAAAACATTAATAAAATAATGCAGATACTGTTACTTACATTGTTATGCAGCAATTATCTGTAAACCTTCTTTATTATTTTTTAAAGAGCGGCAGTTTTCGGAAGTGTCCAACTCAATAAACCATTTTTAACACTTTTACATGACATGTGTATCTAATTTGGCCTAATTAACAATAACGAAAAAGTTCTTTTGTAACAAAGAAAGTAAAATTTAATACTTGTAAAAAGCACCGCCATCTGTTCGTCATGTGGTTATAATTTAGTCGGAATCATGAAAGAACTTTCGCTTTAAATCTGTCATCGTCAACTTGTGATAAACTGTCATATAAATATCGTATTACCATAACCTTTGCTAGCTTCCAACAAAATTTGGCATCCGCCAGAATATTTTCTAACTTCATTTGAGAAAATAAATTTGCATTACAAACATTTGAGATAAGGACTCTAAGTGGATTCTGCAATTTACAATTACAAAAGATATCAAGCCAAAAAACGATAAATCGTTTCATATCTTTCAAATTCTTCAAGAAAATACTATTATAAATAAATAGAATTATCATCATCTCTCATTAACCATTTATGGATGTGCCTATCTGCTCTTATTTGCAGATTTTGGAAATAACAATGTAGGTATCCGATTTTTATTTCTTGTCATGGTTTTGTACCTTAAAACTTTGAGTTAAATTAATTATGCTGTTGCATTTTAATTGTCAAACAATAACTTTCAATTCATTATTGATTTTATAAATGTTATAAATAATACCACATATTTCAACTTGCACCGTGTGGGGCTAATGGCGTCATGCAAAAAAAAAAATAATTGCACCTTTTTTCTGTTTAAATCGAAGAAGGATAGTCTAATTTATCGTTCAGTATGATTAAATTATTTTTTATTTACATTTTTTCTTGCATAAAATCGTTTTAAAGTATGATATTCTTAAAAAGTTGCAAAAACCAGCCATGTTTTGTCGTCACAACGTTCCGAACGAAGTTCAGACTCATTTCAAACAGCCATTTTATATGGACACAATTTCTAAAAGAAAAATATATATAAACTATAAATTGAGGATTACATATCTGAATATGCTATAATATATTAATATAACATCGTTCTATTTATTTTTATAAATATAATTTTCATTTGGCGTGAAGTTATCTACACGTTACATCAAATGATTCTTTCACTTTTGTATTGAGATTACATGTTAGAAGGTTATAAACGCATGTGAGATATTGAATATATTGCAGAATATTATTTTATTCTTTATTTTGGCACGAAACAACGTTTCATCGACATGTTTACTTTCATAAATTTTAGGTTATCTTTAAATGTCACTTTGACGTTTAGATTAGTGTGAAAATCAAAATGGTCGTGCCTCTCACTTTGTGACATCATTGGACAAGGGACGAAGCGGGGGTCTAGCAGCCTCATTTTAAAGAATGTCATTTTCAATTACAATTTTTTCATGATTAAAGATCGATTTGAGGAAAAATAAAAAATACGGGTATATTATTTTTCATTACTCTATCGATTAAAGTTATAAGAAAAGTCTTGCATGACCTCATTGAAGAGTTAGGTACACAAAACAAAAGTGAACAACCGTGATGCACAAATATTTTGAATGTTGCGGCGCGCATAGATAGAGGAAGATCAAGATGAACTCGGTTAGAACAACACGAGCTGTTGGTAAACGAGCCAGGAAATGTCTGGAGATCCACGGCACGGATACGGAAAAACCATTTTGAACTTCAAGTTAATTGCCATTTCCGATTATTCGGTTTACATCAAAATCAAATGATATTTTTCAGATTAAAATAGCGTCGAAATACAAGGTTTCAATTTTTTTTCGAATAATAGTATTAGAGTTAGAGCGCTAAGAGGATCCACACACACACACACACACGTACATATGGACATTATCGTGAAAGTGTTAAAATTACATTCTAGGGACCTTAAAACGTGGTCATTTACTAAAATCTCGATAAGCGAATTTTCGCACGATCCCTACACCTCCCTTGCCAAGGGTAGCAGGGGGCAAAAAAATAATGTTAAAGATCCATTTATAAGTTCCAACCATTTTATAGATTCTGGAATTACATGTAAGATGTATTTGAGGATAATGTCAGGACAATAATATAAACATCGAAAAGCATTAAAAGATACAAAGAAATATCGGCGCGAATGGTTAGATTTTATTATTTTACTTATTGTAGATATCTTTGAACAAAGTTTTAAAGAAAACTTCTTTCCAACGTAATAGTAATTTACGTAACAAGACCTGAAAGTGATACTTTACTGGGTGAGCAAGCATATTCCAGAGCGTGCCGTAGGCGAGCTTTGGAAGTTTGTCATGTTGGGTACAATATTTTTTTTGCGATCCTGAAAAAAGAATAAAAAAGTATTATTTTATTTTTTACTGCGAGCAAATAAGAAATAAATAAACAACTGATCTCCTTGGAAACATTTAGCTTCACCGGTCCGGGATCGGTAAAGTACTTTCCGATCCCTTATAGACAACTTTCCGAGCTAGCTCAGCAAAGAAGGACTTTCCGGTTTAAAAAGTGATCAGAAAGAGCTCATTTTCTGGGCGATCGCGAAAAAAGCAAATTTTCATTGTCATTGATATTAAATAAATAATTCATTTTCAAAGACTGACTCCTCCGTTATTTTTTATTTATTATTTTAAATATTGACTATGGTCGAATTCGAACTAATGCCATCAGGACCACAACGCAATAAAAATAATAACAATAAAAAAAAACACAAGGCTTACTAAATCAAATTTCACAATTTTTGAGTTGCGGGAATCCGCAGATTGCATTCAACATATGTAAAACAATATAGGGCAACTCCCCAGTTTTGAAATGTAAAACCAGAATTTATGTATTGAACAATAATTGTTATACTACAATTTTAATTGATGTTTGTTTCCCTGAATTTTATTTTGTCAAACAAAAAAGCTTAGTCGGGTAAAACACATTTTTTTCTAAAAATAGAAAAGTTGATGGCACTTAAAAGCATACATTTTCACATATTTTTCAAAATCATTTAAAACTGCAATGTACTCACGTTATAAATAGATTAATTCTGTGTGCCCCAAATAAACATATAATTTCACCCTACGAAAACTTGCAAGTGGAATAGTGGAATAGGTAGGTATGTGATTTAAGATCATTAATTTCTATCGCAATTTGAGCCGTGGAAGAAGATGCAATGTAATAATTCCTTCATACATAATAATAGACAAAGAAAATATGAGAATTTCTTACAAATATAGTTTAACATGAATTCCATATAAGCCTATAAATCATTGCATTTACCTGTTCGAACAATACGGCAGTGATTATTACATGCTAGTGAAAAAATAATAAAAAAATGTAGCGAACCGTACTGACGTCAATAAATTCCGAATTTTGTAAAAAAAAAAATTCCTGAAAATCTAGGCACATTTTCATGAAATGTGATATACGAGTATGTATACACTGCATAGCTTTTTAAACTGTTTGCAATCAGACAGAAGTATATATAAATACATGCACCAATATGAATTTCATTCATTACAGACTATACTATTTAAATTTAATTTTTACAAATTAGATTTTACAGTAAAATATTTTTAGTTCCATATATCGCACCCCGGCGAGAAGAGTGACACAAGTCCAAAAAATAGTTTTGCGTAAAACTTAAATTAAAGAAGACAGTTCTCGAATTTGAAGTTACTTACATTAGCTCGAAATGAAACGACATTAGCTCCATCTCTCGAAAAATATAATCTATTCCTGATTATTAGAAGCATATTTTTGACCAATTTTATCTGATGAAGTTAGAATTTTTAAATTTTGACTTGTGTCACTATTCTCGCCGGGGTGCGATATGTAGTTCTAGTATATTCCAGATGAAGCTGAAATATGAAGCCAAATATAGATATTTTTTATATTCATTTGAATATAGGCTTTTTAAGTGAAATTTTAGAACTAAAAGTGGACGATTACGCTGCGGAAAACACAAATGAAAAAATTTAAATATTATTTAAAAAAACTTTGGAAATGTTAACGGCTTTACAAACTCTTGGTATTCTTTGTATTAATTTTTGTAGAACATTATTCTAAACTAATTTTCAAATATTTTACAAATGTTTCCACAGATAATAACTTACTCACCTTGATTCTTCATTTCATTTCACATAATTATGACAGTAGCAAAAATAAAATATTTTGTATTGTATTTTGTAACTTTCAATAAAATTCATTTATATTTATTAACTATTTGAATAGGTATATCTACTTTTTATAAATTAGCAGAGATATATTCAAATTAAGCTACTCCTTTTCAATAAATGTTAATAAGTATGTACCTACATGTAAATTAACCTTTATAGAAAGTTGCGTTTCATATTTTTTATTCAATATTAAATATCAGTAAAATTGTACATTTAGGCTTCTCACTTTGCTTTGCAGCAAAGACATTAATTATATTAGAAATATCTAGACTTTTAGCCCGTTCATTTTCAATAGAAAGAATAATAATAAAGCGGAAAGAATGTTTTATTTGGAAAATAAATAAATATATTATTATTCAGTACTGGCTGTGGCATTTATTAATTTTGAAGTTCAGTAATACATATTTGATTTTTTTAAACATCTCTATTACTGCGGGGCCCCTAATGTCGCGGGGCCCGTGTGCCTGGCACACCTTGTACACTGGTAGGTACGTCACTGCCGGTTTTACAATCCAACAGATATTTACATGTGTATATTTGTATATTTTTCGCGTTTCGTACTGTATCTTTATCACAAAGCTGTGTTTCATGTAAAATTTACGTCAAATGATTCAAGACACTATCATTCTTAACTAGGAGACAATATGCACGTGGGGAAATATTTGTGGAAAGAGTTATAGCGGATGATAGTGTCTGCAGTCGTGGTCGTTGGCCATGTTTGTTTTCATCAAGCAGCCGACAGTAATTTCCCCGTGCAGAGCATTAGACGACGCTATTACAACGCCCTAGTCGGGGTTATTATATATCATTTAAGTTGGATTATCCTATTTGCTTGGACCAACGTAACCGGAAAGCAACTTAGGATTCTAATTAACAGGATTTCTAGGATTATTTAATCGTATTTAACGCCTGACCTATAAGCCCCTCCAAGATTTATCATCACCGGAAACAGGGTTGGAGATTAAATTAAAATTGAAAAGAACGACAGGATATTAATATGGTGCAGAACAGTGAAATAAGGAAATAAGTTACCTGAGGTCGAAAACGACCACAACAACATTTTTTATCTTAGATCCGAGCATAATATTTCAAGTTACAATTTTTAATGCTTACAAGCATTTTGTAATGTAGGCGACTTCAAAAAACCTAATAGACACGGGCGAACATTTTTACCTTTCGTCACCTTTAGGTAAGGAAGGTATTGTCTTTGGTCAAAAAATTCGATGGGGAGTTTTAAATGAATAAGCACGTTTTAATGTCCCTACAATACGATTTTACTGGTTTTATGATGATGTCTGTATGTGTGTATGTGTGTTGTGTATGTCTGTGTGTGTGTGTCCGTGTGTATATGACAATTTTTTCTCCGACGATAACTCCAAAACTACAATTCTAAAAATTATGATTCGTTCGTATTATTCTTCCTTACAACCCTATGAAGAGCTGATTAGATTTTGGTTATAATTGGTCAACCGGAAGTACCGGTTGACCTGAAAAACTACCCCCCACTCCTGTGGCGTAGAAGCACATACATTACATCATTAATATATAGGAAAATAGTTTTTCCATCACCTACGTTTATTCATATTATTTATATAAATAAACGTAGGCTAAGGTTTGTCACATGTTAATAACAAAATCTTTTAATTTGACATTTGACGCTGACATTGCTCATTGTAAATGAATAATAAAGTAATAATGGCTAATTCAAATTATACTCTAGCTAAATCGGACAATTAACCGAAGGTCGATAGCTGGATGATGGCTGAATTTATATCAGAACGATTGTTTTACTGCTACCGAAATACGGGTTGTTAAAGAGTTGAGGTAAAATAAAATATAAAAACTGAATTTATTATATAAATTGATAATATATTTCACTTTAAAGTTCTGGTCGTGATTCTTATTTGACACTTGTTTGACAACTTTGACAATACACTTGACACCTTAGAACCGCTGAAGATGTATGTACTCTGACGTCACATTCTGTTTCAGATCACGTGACTTATTCAAAATATTATCCAAATTTTAAAAATTAATTGTAAAATATCTAAAGTATATTTCGTGATACTTTCAAGTTTGAGGCTCTTTAAAGAACAATATCTTTTAAAATTTAATACTTAGAAGTCATATAAAAATTCTTGCAACAGCCCTATTCATTGTAATAATGTAGTGTAAATACGAAGAAATAAATAGAGTCGATGTAAATAAACTAATTATTAGTGATAAAAAGGAACTTTAGTGCCGAGGTACAAATTATATTTTATTTGAAATCGAAAAAATGTGAAACTATCAATTTTCTTATATGTACTATAAATGGAAAAGTTGGAAAGTTGGAAACACTGCATTTGCATGAAATCGTTGCATAACGGATTACTTTAGTGCCGATTTCTGAAATTTAAATGACGATTTTTGTGTACTATAGTATCTATTTCAAATAAAACTATATTATATACTTTTTTGTGCCTATTAATCTTATTGTATAATTAAGTTTCTAAATTTGAGACTTCTTCATGGCTAACCCTGTGTGAACCCTAGTTATTATAGAAAATGATGTTCAGAGAATTGATATACAGTATTGGCCATAAAGATAGCAACTTTTAAAAAATTTCTATGTCTCTGTCTCTGAAGTGAACATAAGAATATTGAAAATAAATTACATAAAGAATAACCTCTTAAAATAAGTTTATTTTATGTTAAAATAATTTATATTAAATTTATAGAATTTATTTAATTTGCATAATTCTTACTTTTGTCTGGACATAAAAATAGCAACTACATAATGAATGTCTTTATTTTCTCAATTTCAACATTTATATCGTATAATTGTTTAAAAAATATAAATTAGTACTTCAAAATTATGGGTCGTAATAAGACTTTGACTAAAGAATTTCGCAATTTAATAATTACAGACAGAATGATAAAACACATATCGTTAAAAATCCGTTGTTATCATCAAAGAAAATTTTAGGCTTTCTACTAAGTAATGTTACAGATGAAATATCTTCAAGACAGGGAAGAAGAATATTAGTTGCCGGAGAACTTTATAGTCGTCGGCCTGCAAAGAAACCACTTCTTTCGAAGAAGAATGTGAAGGCCCGATTATTTTTTTGCAGAAAATCATGTAAACTGGACAACTGACATGTGGAAAAGAGTATTATTTAGTGATGAACGAAGATTAATTGATAGAAATGTAATAACAAAATTACTTGAATTCATGATGAAACGAGAAGAAGTAATAAATTCTCGTGGTTCCGGTTATTATATTATATTAATTTTTATAAAAGTTGCTATTTTTATTTTTATGTCCAAATAAAAAATATTTTTTTGCACATAAATCAATTTTTAAGATTAAAAGAAGTATTTCGAACTTTCATTGTCTTTATTTTTTTTGAGTTACACAAAGTTTCGATTGATAAAATCTCCAATTGTTATCAAGTGAATCAATTTTTGTTAATATAAGCAAATTATTTTAATGTAAATTAAACTTGGTTTAAGACACTTATACTGCAGTAATTTATTTCTGAAATCCCAGTTTTTACATTAGAGCAATTGATTTTTTTTTAAGTTGCTATCTTTATGGCCAAAACTGTATATAGATACCTCTGGCAATAGATCAAAGCCCGTTTTGGTGTTTTATATCTACTATTGATGCAGAAAACAATGTCTACGATTCGCAATTTGGAATTTATTATGTTGTTTTTATTACAATGATTAGTGCAGCTCGTAATGGTATTTTATTGACGACAATGCATTTTCCAATCAAAACAGATTTATGCTTTATCCATAAAATTTTTAATTTTAGTGTATTCATAAGAATTTTATTTACAGTCCAAAATAAAACAAAAAGCTGGATCAATTCGTGAATAAATTAACAACGTTGGCGATGACATTTCAATATAACATTAATCAGATTCCTCGATAAAAACAAACCAGATCTACGGGAGTTATGATAGTGGATTGTTGTTTGGATTTGCGCCAAATTAAGCGAAACAGAGAGCACCGGGGTCACGTCGTTTGCATTAAAAAGTATTCAGCGAAATAAAACCACAAGCATGTAGACAAAAATCAAAGAAAACACCAAGTGCGAGAATGCATGTCTTGCACAGCACACTACGCCTATTATATTCTAATTATTTTACACATCCTTTTATCTTTTACCATACATCCAAAAAGAATAAAATTAACGCTGGACATTCTCTTGATGCTACTTGCACGGTACTGAAAATCCGATTTCTATCACTATATACGTAATGTTATGTTGAAAACATATATAAAAATATAAATTTTATTTTAAAAAAGTTATTTGTTTTTTAGTAAATTAAGAAAGAAAATTTTCTGTGACGTCATTATATTGAACCGAGGAAGAGAACCATGTTTAAGAATGTAGCTTATAGATGGCATTGCGTGCGAGAAAGTTTTAATTTGAATTTGACATTTTGTTCTCTCTGGGCTCTCAAATATATTAATTACTTCACAAATAAACACATAGGTAGTTACATGTAATTTAAAATATCGATACGAAAAAAACAAACTAAAATACTAACCTTCAAACTATTGTTGAAACGTCAAACAGGAAATCTACATTACCCGTACAAACAAACGATATGGCTTTACGATCACTCATTGGTGCGGCGTAATTCTACGTCATACATGGCGGTAATTCAAATAATCATATTTCATTATTTATTTTCTGGCTAATTAATAAAAATTTGGTCAAAAGAAAAAATATGGGTAGCAATTTTTTACCTACTCTTCAAAAATATGAAATAAAAAAGGTACGCAAGTAGTCCATTGATTTCATTACAATATAATAAGATATCACTGCTTATTACCCATTGCTAGATGTGCCAATTTGCTCGTTATCCTCATACACAGGGTGTTACGGATAACTTGAGGATCTCGAACTGTAAGAGACAACAGTGGCGGGATTTCTTTGTCTATGTATATGTCGTGAGATTTAGCTACGATGCAATACTTACTATTCTGTCTGCATTACTATGAATACTAGTTACACACACTCTACCATTCCAGATACAATGCAACATAGGTTGTCAAATTTGTCAATGCCAAAAAAAGTTGTCCTAGATAAAATCCTTCTATAGTTTCAAGAATATTTACATAATTTAAAAGAGATGAAAGAAAATAATCAGCTGTCTACAAAAGCTTTGGCGAATCAATTAAATATTAGCAAAATGTCTGTATTTAAATTATTAAAACACGAAATATTTCGTTTTTATCATTTTCAAAATCCCCAAAAGGAAAAATACTGTTCTTTTTTCTTCATTTAACATTGAATATTTTTTCTATATATTTTACAGATAAATTTAAAAATATTTTTTTTTTATTAGTCCCGATGCCTAAGATAAACATAATTCCATTGTTACACAGTTCATATTTCAAATGAATGTAACTGACAGTAAATGTCACTTTCAAAAAAATATTCACTTTAAATTAATAATAGTGACATTTTAAAAAGAAAATAGTAAATAAAGAAATAGTTTTATGCAATGGAACAGTTTGCAGCTTTAGTAAATACGTAGGTATGTATTTAAATTAATAAAAATTAAAGAGCGGGAGGTTTTGTGTTGGCCACATCAGATTTTTTAATTTACAAATCTCGCTTACACAAAGAGCTAATTTAATCATACTTGATATTTTCGACGCAGAATTCAATTTTCTAAAACTTTTATTTGAAGCATTTATTGTTAAATTCAAAATAACACCATTTTTTTCAAGAAAAACTGATAACAGCTTCAAGTAAAGTATCACTTCCGGTTAGACTATTTTAACTCGCGCTCGAAAATTGAAGCGCGAGCGTAGCGAGCGCTACAATCGAGCGAGAGCAATAAAGATACTTTACGCTAGAGATGCACACATAATTTTTTCTACGACTTTACTAACCAAAAAATAATAATACCTATTTAGTAAGTTCAATTCAACCTCAACCAATTTCTGTTTTGTGTTGTGTGTAACCATGACGATGTGAGTATCCAGTAAATAAATACAAAATTCTGTCAGTAAAAGAGTGATTTTTCCTGCACTCCTCCAGATATATTTGAAACGGCGCAAAACACTTCCTTGAATTTATTATCTGCAAAATCAAAAGCATTATACGAAAAGAATTATAACCTCTCCATTGAATGGTGTAAGTTAAGAAAATCAAGAATTACAGTGAAAATGTCTTACTAGCTTACTTTTTGTAAAAATCTAATGAAATCGTCTTCTCTTTGGTCCATTTATTCCATACTAAAATCAACAATAGCAGTTAAGAACTGAAAACTATAGTGAGTGTCACAGTCACATAATCTAATTTATCTTCGTCAGCTGTTTTCAAGTTCTGGAATGAATATACAAAACTGCCAAAATTGTACAATCAATTTTAACATTATCCGCCAATAATTAAATCCAATAAGTTTGTTAATTATGAAATGTGTGTTATTAAATATTTAAAGTTGTAATACAATGTACATTCACCAGTAGAGTTGTAATTATATATAATTAAATACCTAACCTAACTAAATTGGTAATGTAGATAACTTCAGGTATATTGTTTGTAGCACGTTTCTAGTGTAAAAATGAACCTAACCTATATTTTAGATTTCGTAAGTATTATTTTAATAAATTAAGATTTCAGCAAAAATATGTATTTATCTAAGCGAGCAAATTGAGCACTTTACCGCCCGTTGCTGTGGGAGACGCGCGGTAAAGTATTTTTTTGCTCATTCCTTAGTAACCATCAACTTTACGATGACAAAATAGAGCACAAATGTCAACTTTTCATGGTGGTCGTTGAAAAATATAGTTATATTCTAAATTTGTAAATCGTTCATAAACCATCATATGCGTTTTAAGTGAGTTTATATTTTCAAATCTAAATTATAAAACTAACCCTAACTAAACCCTAACATTTCGATTTATTTAAAATCTTCATCAGAGCTAGAAGATGTCATAAGATGTGTGATATTCACATTTGTAACTATCAAGTGTGTAATTTTCAAACTTGATAGTAACTAGAGATCATTTTGTTATACGTCACTCATTCTACCCTTATTTGTTTCTCTCCATTTTTGGACTCTTACTGCCTTGTTCGTTTTAGCCTTGTCCTTGCGTCGGTATTCACTTGCTCTACACTTCTCTTCGCGTTGCATTGCATCCCATCACGTGGTGCACACGTTTCTGGAACGCGTTCTGTGTGCCTGGCACGTTGCCCAGGATGTTGTCCTTATCCCGTGGTCGTTCACTCAAACACCGGGAATAGATATGTGGGAGACACGAGGCCTGATACGGATTCTCATTCCTAGGTCACGGGAGAACAATAATAAACGACTAAGATGATGCTTCGATGATTAACAAGACTGACAGAATTAGATGAGGTATTTTGAAACATTTATCGCACGTCCTCTCAAAGAGTAGGATTTCGCGAATAGAGGCTGTTAGCTTCAGTAGAGACAATATATGAGTCGGAAACCAAAGATAGACAAAAATAAATCCACATGAAAGTGTTTAAATATAACATCTTAAAAGATAAGGTAAATAAATACCAATTGCATAAAATTTTGCTAAATTTAATCCCGTTGTTAACTTTGACAAGGCTTATTTTCCAATGAATTTTTGATATGTATCAATGGTTATAATGTGCAGTTAAGTACATAATCAGCTAACAACGTTTTATGCAACTGGTCCATACTCTATCAGCTTTTTTCATTTTATCCTCATTTTTACCTCCCGCTACCCTTGGTAAGGGAGGTATAGGGATCGTGCTAAAAATCACATATTTCTGAAACCTGGTATTTCTGTGCTATTCTAATATGAAAAGAATCCATTAGATTTTGGTGTAAATCGGATAACCGGAAATGGCACTTTACCTGAAGTTCATAATTGTTTTTCTTCAATAAATATCATTAAATGCCATATTTCGCATTTTATGTCTTATGAAAATTAAAGATTATTGAATTTTCTGCAGGAATACATTAATACTTTTTCTATATATTTTGCAGATAAATTTAAAAATATTTTTTTTTATTAGTCCCGATGCCTAAGATAAACATAATTCCTTTGTTACAGAGTTCATATTTCAAGTAAATGTAACTGACAGTAAATGTCACTGTCAAAAACTAATCACTTCAAATTAATAATAGTGACATTTTAAAAAGAAAATAGTAAATAAATCAATAGTTTTATGCAATGGAACAGTTTGCAGCGTTAGTAAATACGTAAGTATGTATTTAAATTAATAAAAATGGATAGGAATGTGGGGCGAAGGATGATTATTGCGTAACTATTATTTTGGTCCGGATGCGGTTATTCGCTACCGAAAATCGGGCACTTTAATATGTTCTTATCTATGAATGCTATGATGATTGTGGACAAAGCGAAAGAAGAATGTTGTTAAAGAGTGAAGTGAGTCAGCTGAGCTTTTACTCTTATCCCTTTTCTTATTGTTTACTATTGTTTCCGGGTTTTTGCTAACCCACTAAGTGGGAAACGCGTGATTTTATGTACCTATGTATGTAAAAATTAAATAGCGGGAGGTTTTGTGTTGGCCACATCAGATTTTTTTAAATATATTTGAAAAGGATTCGACGGAATTTGGACAGGGGTAAAAAAAAATTCGAATGTCGCTAACGTTTCAGTTTATTAAAAACCATCCTCAGAGGATTCTACAATAAAATATTGTGTTACAATCAATTATGTCAAGAAAAAAAAAAAGTTAGCGACATTCGAATTTAAATTTTTCTTCGCTCCTGTCCAAACTCCGACGAATCCTTTTCAAATATAATAAAAGAAAATATGACCATTATTTCAACCATATTTATCCTTATCATAAAATATTTGTTTTAACTTCTTCATCATAACACAACTGTTTTTAGGTGTGCATGACGTTTTCAGACGTCAATTGCCAAGCTGAACAACGCACCTATCCAGTGACGGGAGCGTAATATTTTATAGCCAATGCGCTTGACGCCTAAAGACATTATTGTTTTTTTTTTAATGAATTTTTGAAACGTCCTAATTCTACGCACAAAAAAGTAATCCATTTTTTTTAGCAGCTTATGTGTTATTCTTTGATGGATTGAATGTAGTGGTTTTTTTGGAGTTTTTGAAATTGATATTTACATTTTCAGCGAATATATCTAAATAACATCAAATTGTAAAATTAACGCATAACATAAACACCAAGAGCTCCAAAAACTTAATTAATTAAATACATGTTTAATTTTAACCAAATATGTGAATTCCATGAAAAATTTAGAATTATCCGAAAGCAAACTATATTTTCTATAAAAGCGTAAATTTTTCATTGATATTATGGTAGACGTACCTGCTGAAGATAAGGGTTTTGGACCTTCGAAACGTAAGAATAATTATAAACTTCAATAAAAAAATCTCGAAAAGCCGTATACAGTCAATTCATTATTATTAAATAATTAAATATAAAATATTTCCTACGAAAGTCGTTAAGGAGTAATGTACAAATTAAGTTGAAAATTAGCGACATTTGAATCTTTTTAAAACTTTTTAAAGATACTTTGAGTATGAAGTATTAATTTTTATACATAATTGAGAAGTTTTCCAAAAGGTTTTCAACAAGAAACAGGTCCACTTAGTAAAGTTTCTTTTTATGGAACGATAACGTTCAATTCTGATCACGTGGAATTGCGAGCAACTCCTGTTTATCTGCTTATTACGAGTATATGTATTTTTTTTTAATTGCCAGTCATACATTGAACTTTTTGGAAATTACGAAGGTTTTATTTTGTTTTGAAATTTGAATTTATGGACGTGTTCAATTTTTGTAATTGTATAGAAATAGATAAACCCACTTTTAACAAATAAAATCAGTTTTAGATTCTACAAAAGCTATTAATTTGTCGTTAGCTATTACTAAAATAATAAATCGTTCCACGAGAACCTTATCTGCTATATTAACTGTTCTGCAGTGAGTAAATCCCCGCTGTCGCATTTTTCATAATTTTAAAGTAAAATAAATGACCGGGCGTAATTTAAGTTTATAAAATGCCTAGAATGTGGAAGATTCCTACATCGCCAATAACGAAGTTCCCGACATTCTTTGCGAAGGGAATGTGTTCTTTCTTCGATTAAAACTATGCAAGACAACAGATGGACAACGCAAATAGAAATATTTATTTCTATTTGTTTGACCGGGGATTGGAACGGAATTTGAAGTGTCAAGGCTAAAGTGGAGTTAATTCCAAAGAGAGAAGTTGGGGGATAGTAAAATTGTTTGGATCGCTTACATTTTGCATCGCCTACTAGAGTAATACTCCTATTACCTATTTTAAATTTGTTCATATAAGATATCGTTTTCATAATCTCTTGTTCAACTGCTGCTATATTTATTTATACAAAACAAAAGAAAATTATTATCCGTGTATTCTATACTCATGGGGATCGCATGGCCAGTTGTGTTAGGCGACCGGTTGCGATTCGAACACCTCGGGTTCAACTCTGGTCGATATTAAATTATTTCCAATATTCAAATTGCACGTAAGTAACTTTTGTCTCTCCAAAATTGTTTCTGTTCATCGATTGGCCAAAGCGCAAAACTTCGGTTGTCAACGCTAACCTTACATTGCGAAAAATAGAAAAACATATTTTTTAACAAAATGGTTTTTTCAGTAAATATACTTAGTCGTAGAATTTGACCACTACCTTACTGCTAACTTAAGTTGGACGTTGGGGACAGGCACATTTCGTTCATAAGAGGAAGTTACAGGTTTACACTTCCACGGTAACACAATCCGGTACATTGACACATAGATGGAAATTAGACAGTTTTTCTTATATTCCTTGTTTCCTTAATTTTTGTTGACGGAGATGATATGGCAAGGACATAAACAGACATCCTTATCCTACCGGGACTCAAACCTGGATGCTTCGGTATATTTAATGTCGAACAAGTTTATAATACGTTGTATATTAGGAGAAAACAAACAAAAATAGAGCCTTGTGGAACTCCATACTCTATCCTTTTATTGTAAGAAGTGGCAACGCTTCAACGCTACCATTATACTACATCGATCGATTTAATAGGGGTTTCCAAGGCTACAGCTTTTTAAGAAATACTTATTGGATATCAGAGTTCATCATGTATAAATAATATTAAGATGAATAAAATCGTTAATTTGCTTATTTTTATTACTCTAAACTCAAAATTAAAATGTAATGCATTTAAATTGAGTGCATAAAATTCAGTATCGGCCATCTTTGTGACGTCAACGGCACTCTGAAAATTCTGATTTGCTAATGGCTTTTCGAGCGCGCAGATCATGTTCGCGCTGGTTCTGACATGACATTTGAGCGAGCCAGAACAAGTGTTATTTTGACGAAATTTAAGGTTACAAAATTTTTTTAATGAATTTCCTGTTAGTTTTTTGAAGAATCTTTTGAAAAAACACGTAAGTGAAGTAAATACCCAATAATGCTGTTTATATTAAAACTGTTCACTTTCTTTAGAATATGGATCCTGAATTTGTGAAAGCAGACAGTCGACAAAGAACTGTGTCAGCAGTTGATGGAGGAGACAACAACATTTTGGAAAATTGCAGCATTCCCCAAATTAATTTATGAAATCAAATAAATAGTTTCATAGTTGTTTGTTATTTTTTTGTCTTAAATAAAACATCATTTTACCAATAATTTAATTTATTATTACATGAAAAAATGAGGAAAAATAATTGTATAATTATTGAAATATGTAGTAGTCTTGATTTTCATTAAAGATCATCATTGTTTCCATACAGTTCGTAGATTAAAAGTAATACGTTTAGGGCCAATATTACAATCTCTGGTTAAAATTTTAACTACTAGTTAAATAAACAATATTAAAACGAAACGAACTGTCAAATGACAAATTGATCATTGCTGTCAACAATCCGATTCAATATTGTTTATTTAACTTTTAGTTAAAATTCTCACCGGAGATTGTAAAACTCGCCCTTATTAGTACTTATTTAGCGCTCACAAAATTTTCAATTAAAGACCAGTTTTACAATCTCTGGTTAAATTTTAACCATTATTTAAATAAACAAAATTGACAGTTTTATCATTGCTGTTAATAATTCGATTCAATATTGTTTATTTAACTGACAGTTAAATTATTAAACAGAGATTGTAAAACTGGCCCTAAAAGAGATAAGCACTATTAAGTAAATGATAGCAAGGTTCAAGGTTGGATGTTTTTCATATGGGTTCCATGGTATTTGTTTCTTTTACATTTAAATTTCAGAGAAAGCAAAAGTTTTTAATGAAAAATTCAAAACCAAAGCTAAAAAGTCCAATGATGTTTATCACCGAGGATACAAGTAATTAGTGACTACAATATTTCCGGCGTCGTCTCATTTTAAAACCCAGTTAACAGTTTTAACCACCATTTAACTTTATTTGCGTAGATTTGCTAGAAAGAGAAAATTTATATTGACGCTTTCTGAAATAAAATTGACTATTCCCAACGACAATTGTCGCTTTCTGACTTAAAATTTACTTGTCTGAAATACGTTTGAAAAACATCGTCATTTCATTTCCGTAGTGTTAAATGTTTAAACACATTCTTTCTTGATTGTCGCCTGGTTGGTGGACACCATTTAACGACGAGGGACACTTTGCCAGTTATCTCGTACTCTCACAGGTTATTAGTTGAGTGTAAATATTTAAAGCGTTTTAAACTAATGTATAAATAACCCCTCGGGGATACGACATAAGTGATTCCGCGCAGAACATAAACACCCAGCTAAATTTAGATGCACTGCGCGAACACCGGGAATCTCGTGGCATTATCGCCAAATCGACAACAGATACTAACAAACTTGCTATCTACCTACAAGCTACAAGGCCAACAACATACAAAGTAAATTGATACAGATATAATATCATACATACATGGAGTAGTACTCGAGAAATGTTATTGTAGTTGCCACAACTATTTCCACTGATCGACAGACAGCTTCAGAATTGCGAGCAGGGCCCTGTTTCTCAAAAAATACAAATCTTGTAATACAAGTGTGTACACTTGTAGAACTGTAATTTTCAAAAGTATTTGTTTCTCAAAACTACACTTGTAAGATATAGGAAAGTTACAAGTGCAAGTCTATTTCATACAATTGTTTTTTACAATAATCGTTCTGTTTCTCAAAATATATTTTACAAGTAATATCCGTTGAAATACATGAAAATTTTTAGCAGTCTCAAGCAACCCTCATACAATTCTAATGGTGTAAAAAATATTTATTTACAATTAAAAAAGTGTACAAGTTGTCTAGTAAGGTTCGGAATTGAAAGTGTGTTTGTTTATTACCTTCAGTGGCGGCTTAAGACGTGAGCCACTTAAGCACTGGCTTAGAGCGCCTGGCTTTTTGGGGCGCCCAAAAAATATAAAAACTAAAGACAAATATATAAATAAACAAAAAAAAATCAATGTATGGAATATATACCTGTCTACTATTATTAAATTTGGAGCACCTCAAAGTTAGTTTTGGTGTAAATAAATTGTGTAATTTAATTAATCATTCTTGGATTCTCGTTAGATTTAAATTCTGATAGGTATTTTTACCTTCCGTCACCTTTAGGTAAGGAAGATATCGTTGTTCAAATACTCTAAAAATGCGTACACTTACGTAACATTCTCTTTACAATCAAATAATATTGCTACCAAGTTTATATCTCTACCCATTTTTAAATTATTGCCCCAAAAGACAATATACCCCACATTTAGTTAAAAACTTCAAAATTTTTAAAAATCTAATTTATATGTATCTAGATACTTCTTAATTCGCTGATTCAAAATTTTGAAACCGCTGGTCGATATCTCTTTTTGTTCTCGAGATATTTAGATTCAAAGTTTTGCTCAAAACTGACCATTTTTGGGTAATAACTCAAAAATGGGTCGAGATATGAATTTGGTGACAACACCATTTGATTCTACGGGAAAAATTACATAAGTACACCAATTTTCATAATTTTTGAACACCGCATACAATCTCTAAAGCAAAATAACTGAAAATGGCCAAAAATCGCAAAATTCTAAGGTGTACCCCTTACGATTTTTTCAGATTTGACCATTTTCAGGGGTTTTCAAGTTTTTATTCATAAAAAATGAACCGGTTGGACAAAAATTATGAAAATTGCTATACTTATGTATTTTTGTCCGTAGAATCGAATGATGTAGCCGCCAAATTCATATCTCGACCCATTTTCGGGTTATGACCCAAAAATGGGCAGTTTTGAGCAAAATTTTGAATCAAAATATCTCGAGAACGAAACGAGATATCGACCTGCGGTTTCAAAATTTGGAATCAGCAAATTGAGAAGTATCTAGATATATATAAATTAGATTTTTGAAAATTTTGAAGTTTTTAACTAAATGTGGGGTATATTGACTTTTGGGGCAATAATTCAAAAATGGGTAGAGATATAAATTTGGTAGTAATATTATTTGATTGTAAATAGAATGTTACGTAACTGTTTTAGAGTATTTATATATAAGTATACAAAAATGTATACTCATGTGATAATTTTATTAGATTTATAGAATATTTTCCAAGGAACTTCATAGTGTTTTTATTGCTAATGATTATAATTTATATATTATCAACTTTTAAGTTCTTTTTCTTTCAAGTCCAAAAAAATCAGAAATAATTTTTGTAACTGGTGGTGGCGCTTTAATCTAATTTGGCTCAGGGCGCCTATATATGAGCCGGCCCTGATTACCTTGATTTATTTTATTATTATTTTTTAAATATCAAATTATAATTATAGATAAATATTCGGAAGCAATGTGCTCAAGTGACTCTAGTGATGAAAACGAAGTTGTTGTGGTACGAAGGCTTCAAATATTTAGGAGGAGGATTGATTATGGCTATGGGAAGGGCCCACCGGCCGATTTCTAACAATTACAATATCACGAATTATTTAATATTTTTCAGATAAAAATTAAAAAATCAGTTGTGGCCAGCACAAGACCTTCCGTGAATTCGATGTATTTTGCACAAATCCCATACCAAAAGGACAGTGGAACAGTTTCTATATAATATCATATAAAATCGAACACGAACACATACTATTTTTCTACAAATTTCATACCAAAAGTTCATTTGAAAAGATTGTATAAATCCAATAAAATTATGACATAAACATACACTAAGAAAAATGGACTTGACACATTTTACTTTCTGCTTCAGGTTTCCCTTATTTTATTAGGGGTCGCTGTTTCCTCTTCTCTTCCACTCATTCCTGTCCAACGCATCTTCTTCACACAGACCTTCCTTTCTCTGTCAATTTTGAATGTATCAGCTGTTTCCATTATAAATAGCAAAGTTGACTAATTTTTGAAAATTAATTTCTTTATAATGCTTTAACTCTACATCTATTGAATATGAAGGAAAATGAATAATCAAACCATATAGAGAACAGTATATTCTTTAATAAATATAATAACAAAATGTCAAAAAATAATATTTAACTGCGTTTTTTAAGAAAAACTGTTAAAAACTTCAAATAAGGGTGGATCAATTATAACCAAAATCTAATCAACTCTTCATATGGATGTACAGAAGAGGAATACGAAAGAATTATAATTTTTAGAATTATAGTATTGGAGTTATCGTCGGAGAAAAGTTTGTCACACACGGACACACACAGACACATACATACAGACATCATCTTAAAAATAGTAAATTCGTATTGTAGGGACCCTAAAACGTGCTTATTCATTAAAAACTCACCACCGAATTTTTTGACCAAAGACAATACCTTCCTTACCTAAAGGTGACGGAAGGTAAAAAAGCATTATAGCTACAGCAATGATAAAACTTGATTACAACAAAGAATAAACTTGAGTACAACAATGATTATACTCTTAAAGTAAATGCAATTTCTTTGTAATAACACACAAATGTCTAGAAAAGGACTAATCAAAATCTAATGCGATCCAACTATTTTGCATTTAGAACACATACGATACTTTTATCTATCGTATTTATTATCTATTACGTAAATTATTCCTTGGCATAACCCCGTCTTGTTTTGGTTTTCCGCACGTTTAATTAGAGTTAGAATAATGTATATTTTGATGGGAATATAATTGAAATGATCCCTTGAAAGTTGTAATGTTTTGTTTGCGTGCAGTGTATGCAAATGACTATTAAATTCCGTAACGTATCGCGAGGAAACAACAGTGGCCTGCGACACCGATACACATTAGTCGCAGGCGGTACCCGAGGCCCCAGTACAGATTCATTGCCCGAGTAGCTCCAGTAATCAGATGCATAGGGATACAGGGGACTCTTATTGCAAGGAGCAATAAAATTGCGCACGAAGAACTGCATAGTAGACAAAATATTATAAAATTTACTTTGTAGACCTACACAGAGTCCTGCGCATCAGCGACGAAATATAATTAGACAAAACATTCCCTATTCCTCTTCACTGAATGTTTTGATTTCGGCTGGCCAGAAAGAGACAGAGATGTACTTGCTCTAGTTCGTGAATTTCTCACTAGAAACTACTTGGATATATACCCAAATCATTCAAGCAGCCAATGCACGTCATCACTTAATGTAAAAACCTTAATGCATTAAAATCACTAATAGTGAAAAATGAAATAAAATTTTAATCATTTTTAACCGTCAAAAAGTGTATAGCCTTATATAATTATTATTAAGATGAATAGTAGAGTTCATTACTTTATCGTATATGACATGAATAATATATAAATAATGTACATCAACGTCATATTATTCGTTTAATTGTTGCTATAGTTGGCAACATTGATAATTTGTATGTTCATACTGTCAAAGTTATTATTTGAAAAATATTTGTATCGTGTTTGAAACATTTTTGTGCGTTGTAAAGGCCTATTTATAATAATGTTAAACGCAACGCAACGACGCATCGTGACCGTTAACGCAAACACAAAATCTGTGAATCTGCCAAAGGTAGCACTTGTAATCAATCAGAAGAATGGGGAAGTTTAGCATGGTAAAAATTCTACTATTTTCTCACAAATATAACACAAATTACTGCTGAAATTGAAATTATTGCTCCATTTATTTATAATTAATATTTTTGGGTAAACTGTAAGTACGTCACAAGTCAGTTATGCGCAAACTCAGACAGAACGATGAAATCGAACCACTTGAACGTAGGTCGTAACAACACCTCAGTCTCAAGTGACTGGTAACCGCAACCGCATGCGTCAGTGTATAAATCGACATACGTTGCGCCAAGCCTCTACCGACGTCATCACAGCTTAAAATCGGCTTTTCCGGAAAATCTGGACATTTTTGAAAAAAATAAAACATGTTACATCATTTTTCAAGTCATTTCCCATGGAATAAAAAAATAAAAAAAAAATCGCTAAATTTCCCCATTCGGTATATTTCTTTGAAATTCGGCTCACTTTTATTTATTGCTTTTATATGGTATACATAAGTATAAATAAGGTTAGTATTATAAAATAATTTAAATAGAAATGGACAGTGACGAAAATATAGTATTTATTTGTAGATGTGACAGTTCATGATCATGTCGATAATACAGATTGCAATCTGTATAACTCTTTTCATAAAGATTCTAAAACCTCTGCAAACGTACCAGTACATGACGTCACACATCTAGTTACTTTTATTCAATTTTTATTAATGACGTGCATTGGCTGCATGAATGATTTGGGTATACCAGTGTAATTTGTCATTTGTGGTTTTATTTTTGACTGACACGTTGTTTTTATTTAATAGCAAAGCTTATAAATAATTAAATAAACAAAACACCATAATTTTGTATTTTTATTTATTAATTTTACTCTTAAATTCATTTGGCTACATAGGTAAGATACACAAGCTGCACTCTTGGCAACCATGTTGGGCCATACAAGAAAATGAAAAAGCCTGCGCCTCATATGCAAAAATGAATGGGTTTTTGTAAGATTTTTACAGACTTGTAGATCCGTAACGGCCGAATTCACCATTATTCCGTTGATTAATGGTCAACTGATTAGAGAATCAAGCTGATTTCTGAATCAAGGAATCATAATCAACAAAATGAGAGCTTTGTTTTGGTTTTTGACAGTAAATGTAACTGTCATATAATTTTATTCGTGGCATTGTACTTTCCGTTAAAAATTATTAATATGTACAGTAAAATTTTTGAAAGAAGTCCGATCAAGGCCATCTACAAATTGTATCTATGAATTCGGATTTTGTACTGTCAAATTTAGTAGTGTCTTTTACTTAGTTTTTATGAGGGTACATAATATCTTGTGTACCTCATAAAAACTATGTAAACGACACTACTAAATTTGACAGCATAAAATCTTAATTCATAGATGCAATTCGTAGATGGCCTTGATCGGACTTCTTTAAAAAATTTTACTATAAGTCTCTAATTTATTTGTAGAATAGATTTTATAATAGGCTATTCCACAGTAATCAAAAATAGTAAAAGTTTATTGAAAATATGAACGATAATAGTTAAAGGATAAGGAAAACCATATTTCTTTTATTAGAAATTATTCCTTCTAGAAGACACAGGGAGTTTTGCTTTTGATGATGCAGGACATGTGCATGATTGTTGAGCAAATAGGATCCAAGTATGACCTCCGATTTTGAGAAGCCCCGCCCTAACTAAGAATATACTTCTTCGGGTGTGTCGGATCTGTTCGGTTACTGTTCGGGTGACGTTCTAATTTCTTTGTTTTTATAAAATGAGAAGAAAAAGTGAAATATATTATGTATAATAATTTATTTTATGTCTCTAATAATGAATTATAATATTACAATTTAAATATACATTATTTTGTAATTTGTTTAACATTTTTTCGTGGTTTGTGAACCACTGTTTGTTTACTTCTGGTATATCCACATTACCTGCGTCACAAAGTTATTTTAAAATTCGAACCTTAATATCTCGCTTATTTGGTGGAATTTATAACTCGGACTTTCACATGTGGTCTTATATTTTTATGTACTTCAAGAAAAAAAATTTAAAAAAATATCGTGGAATAGCCTATTATCCTAAAATAATATTTTATTTTTATTTTGATGTACGTAAACATTTACACTGATTCCTATAAAGGAGTGTTTTTAAATATAGTGAAAATGAAAGAAATTAAATTATATTTGAAAATAATAAAACCAATGAAATTTTAAATAGAGATAAAGGAGCATGAGACAGAGTTACAAACGAGTACAACAACCAGAATTCCGACATAGCTATAAATATGAAAATTAGGATTCAAAGATTTGATCAAAGCTTGATTCATGGAAATAAAACCAATTACTTGATCATTGATTTTGATTAGTAGATTAGCTTGATTTTTAATGGTCAATTGGATTGATTCAGAATCAGCGTTGATCTTTGGGGCAACTCACGATCAAGGAATGGTGAATTCGGCCGTAAGACTTACATATTTGACCTGTTATCAAAATATATGTATAAATTGATTCATGTTAAAAAAATGCTCTCGGTTAATTCCATATTTTCAATCACGATACGAAAATATTTATTAGTTAACCTAAGCAATTTGGTAAGGAACTTGGTTTTCTCAAGGCGTATTTAATTAATAAAGTTTTATTACAGATGTATTGTTAAACGTTTCGGGAGACCCAAGGTTCTCATCATCGGCGGGTTTAAAAAAACTACACAATTTGTATCTAAATTAATTATTTATTGTGCTTTACATTAAATTTACAGTAAATAATTAATTTAGATACACAATGTGTAATTATTTTAAACCCGCTTGTGATGAGAGTCGTGGGTCTCTCGAAACGTTCAATATTGCATCTGTAATAAAAGTGTTTTAATTAAATACACCTTGAGAAGGCGAAAACCTAGTTCCTTACCAATTAATCAACCAAGGTACAGTAAAATTTTTGAAAGAAGTCCGATCAAGGCCATCTACGAATTGCATCTATGATTTAAGATTTTATGCTGTCAAATTTAGTAGTGTCGTTTACATAGTTTTTATGAGGTACACAAGATATTATGTACTCTCATAAAAACTAAGTAAACGACACTACTAAATTTGACAGCACAAAATCTTAATTCATAGATACAATTCGTAGATGGCCTTGATCGGACTTCTTTCAAAAATTTTACTATACCTACCAATTAACCTTAGCAAATCAATTTAATAGTGCAAATATTGTTTCCCACGGCCTCTCTGATTTTCTTAATCAGAATAATTCGAGCGGTACCCTCGTATAACAGTTATGAATCTCATTATATGTTGAACTTTATTTATATTTTAACAGAGCATAATATTAGTGTCACTAACTTACAATTTTCAGTAGATGCCGCCAAACCACCCAAACACACTGATATTTTTATTGATAGTTATTGTACTATGTAAAATTAACCTCCTTTAATGTTATTTTATAGTCGTCGTTAACCAGTTTTAATGCTCGATGACAAATTGGTTTATTTATCTTTGTGAAACATGAAGTAATTGTTTATTTGAAATTGTGTTATATATCGAGCATTACGATGATGGAATAAAATACGACGTACGGCTCTCTCGGAAACTTCATATGAGTTCCTGCAAAGATATAGAAAACTTGAAGCTGTCACATAAAACATCCAAGTGAAAAAGCATATGGAAAATTTTGACAGCATTCCATGAAAAATTCTCTAGCATGTTGACAAATTCTCAAACCTTTTACAAAGTATCCACCAGAATGTTTTGTAATTTAAATAAACTCAGAGAAGCAAATAACTAGCTGGAATGAAAGAGACTGGGGTAAATATTTTTACTTTTTATCAAAGCACAACAATTTTTTATTCAGTAGTTTCACAAAAATACCTCAAAGGCATTTTATAAAAGACTAAATAAACTGCAAACAAAGCCATGGCAACGTGCAGAAAAAGTGAGAAAGTATCCCAGACAAAACTCAATTATCATGAACATAACGAAGCTCGAACTACGCGTTTGCGATAATAAAATAAGGAATTGTTACTGCAACTACTAAAGATATGGCAATGGGATGGTAATATCCAAACTATTCTAATACCGTCTTGAACTTCGTACAGCAATTGTGTCATTTTCATTTAGGAGAACAATTAAGCCGTGATTTTAACTCTTAGGACTCCTTTCCTTTTCAAACAATAGCACCGTTTGCCGTAGGTAGAATTCCGTATTACATCCGGAACTTAGAAAGCTCTAATATTACTACGAATTTTTTGCAACCATATTTTTTATAATTATTTTAATTTACTTCAAATCTAATCTAAGTTTTATTATCTCTGATATTTAAGAATTGAGTGGCAATCTATTTAATATATTCCACTAATTTATAATTGAAATTTAAATTTCAGTACGCTAAGATATTTATAACAAAAAATTAAATCCTGGATACACTTGGCCCACCCTCAGTGTATAATGACACTAACATCCTGTTTTGAAACTGGACACGGCGCGGACTAAGGAGACCTTACTCTATACAATTACAAAGATAAAATAAAAAATATGTTGTGGTCAATACAATACCTCCCACTATTTAATTTTTATTAATTGAAATGCATACATACATATTTACTAATTCTGCAAACTATATTAAGTTCCTTTGCATATAACTATTACTTTATTTACTATTTTCTTTTCAAAATGTCACTGTTATTAATTTGAAATGGTTAGTTTTTTTGACAGTGAGGTTTCCCTGTCAGTTGTATACATTTGAAATATCAACTGTGCAACAAAGGAATTGTGTTTATATTTGATATATAGGCTTTTGGAATTATAAATTAGATTACTTTATAAATTTGTATATTAAATATATAGAAAATGGATGAATGCGTATCTGTAGAAAATTTAATAATCTTTAATTTTTATAATAACATAAATTGTGAAAAATTTTTTGGAAAAAACCCATTTTGGGTTTCAAGTACAGTGCCATTTCCGGTCATCCGATTTACAAAAATCTGATGTGGCCAACACGAAACCTCCCGCTATTTAATTTTTATTAATTTAAATACATACCTACGTACGTATTTACTAACGCTGCAAACTGTTCCATTGCAGAAAACTATTGCTTTATTTACTATATTCTTTTTAAAATGGAAATATTATTAATTTGAAGTGATAAGTTTTCTGACAGTGACATTAACTGTCAGTTACATTCATTTGAAAAATGAACTGAGTAACAAAGGAATAGTTTTTATCTTAGGCTTCGCGACTAATAAAAAAAATTATTTTTAAATTTATCTGTAAAATATATAGATAAAGTATTAATGTATTCGTGTAGAAAATTCAATAATCTTTAATTTTCATAAGACACAAAATTCGAAAAAATGGCATTTAATGGTATTTTTTGAAGAAAACCACTATGAGCTTCAGGTAAAGTGCCATTTCCGGTTATCCGATTTACACCAAAATCTAATGGCTTCTTTTTATATTAGAATAGGATAGAAATACAAAGTTTCAGAATTTTCTGAATGATAGTATTTGAGTTAGAGCGAAGACAAAATCCGTACACATACACACATACATACATACATACATACATACATACACACACACATACATACACACATACATACACACACACATACACACATACAGACATCATTGTGAAAATGTTAAAAATGGATTCTAGGGACCTTAAAACGTGGTCATTTACTAAAATCTCGATATGAGAATTTTAGCACGATCCCTATACCTCCCTTACCAAGGGTAGCGGGAGGTAAAAATCTAATGGTTTCTTTCCATATTAGAATAGGGTCGAAATAAAACGTAGTCATTTACTAAAATCTCAATATGCGATTTTTAGCACGATCCCATACCAAGGGTACCGGGAGGTAAAAATTGTTGAACGTCCAACTTTTTAACTAAAAATCTATGTTGGGTGACTTTTTTAACATAGGATTCTACCACATGCACTTATGTATTTGGCTTTAGTGAAGATGATGGCAATACTCTTCCTAGAGTTTTCCATTAGTCCTTAAATGTGAAGGCGAGTTTAAAAGATATATCTGAACTAACATTTTAATTCTTAAGTTTTCCTTTGGTGTGTACATACATCAAGCATAGTTTCCCTAGTTTTATTTCAGAATTGACGTTCTTTCTTGCATTTTTGGTGTGGGTTTTCACTTTTGAAATATTACTGATTTCTTTTCAAATTGTTGATGCAGTTAAAATTTATAATTTTATATTTATTTCAGTTGAAAAATTCAATAAGTACTGTTGAATTAATTAAATTCATTAATGTAGAAAAAAAAACTAATAATCTATAAAAGGTATAATAAACATTTTAAATGTACCAAATGTAGAATTTTATGTTCTTCAATATTTGTAATGACATATATTTTCAAGAAACTACTACTTCCGGTTGTCCATTTCTTACCAAAACCTTTTCAACTCTTCCCATTAATGTCAGATTGAGAAATACGAAGTTAAACTGATCTTAAGTCTTTTAGTTTTTGAAAAATCGCCCCTTCAACATACATACACACACACACGACACACACACATACATACATACATACATACATACATACATACATACAGAGATCATCGTAAAAATGTTATAATCGGATTGTAGGGACCTTAAACGAGCTTATTCAATAAAATCTGGATATGCGATTTTTTAGCAAAAATCCAATACCTCTCTTAGCAAGGGTAAAAAATCAAATGAGAAAATACTTCAAAGTTAGATTTTGAAATAGTTAGTTTGCCCCGAAGCCTTTATTTCTTTATTTGTTTCTTTTCTCTCATGATCTCAGCAGTGGCGTAACTATCATGCGGCAGTTCGAGGCAAAGCCCGGGGGCCCCGCGATTTTAGGGGCCCATTCGTAACATCTTTGTTACGAAAGCTTTAACATATAATGTATTTAATTTATAGAAAATAAAATTATTTTAACTATTTTATATTATTTAACCGAGCTTGGCTGAGTTTACTACAATCACTCAATATTGTAGTTACCTCTCCCCCACATTAGAGTATAGTGCAACTTATCTGTACCCTTTTTTTTAAACTATTGCATTCAAAAGTCAGATTTACGGCAATAAAAGAAATAGATAAAATGTTTACAATAAATTTTAATTATTGAACATTGTCTAACTAATATGATATTACACACATAGTTTTTGTAAGAAATGTCTGCATTATTTACATAACAGCATGTCAACGAGAAAATTCTTTGAATTAATAATTAAAAAATATGGGATTTTTGAAAGATCTCTCTATGGCTTTTTTATTATTTTTAACATTACCCGTGACAGTGGCAAGTCTGGAAAGATCATTTAGTAAATTAAAAATAATAAAATACTACCTGTGATCGCAAATGGGTCAAAGTAGACTTAGAGCCGGTTTTTCAATATCTAGTTAAAATTATAACTAATAGTTAAATAAACAACATTGAAACGAAATGAACTGTCAAATGACAGATTTATCATTGCTGTCAACAAGACGATGCAATATTGTTTACTTAACTACAAATTAAAATTTAAACAGAGATTGAAAAACCGGCCCTAAGTGGACAAGTTTTATTTTCCATAGAATCAAAAACTGCTTAGGAAGTGGATTTGACCAACGTAGTCAACGAATTTGTAAACAAAAAAGCTCGAAAAAGAAACTTTTAAATTTTAAAAAAATTTTGAAAATGGCATAGAATACTACGTTGACTTCCGTCGTATCACTATTTATCTGTAGGTAATATTAATGTTTAATATTTGTTTTTTTTTTTTTTTATTTGTACTTATGTTATAAAATAAAATATTATCTGCGAAAAAATATATTCTTATTTATTTTATTTCAATTATTAATTTTCTTTGGGAGAGGGGGCCCAGGTGATTATTTTGCCTCGGGGCCTCAGACGGTCTTGTTACGCTACTGGATCTCAGACTTATTAATAACCATTTAAATTAACTATTCTGATACCACAGCCACTCTTGCAAGATTTATGTGTCGATTTATGCATGTAGTATCACTGGTTTCAACTCGTTGAGTGATTTTTTGTACGAAATAATTCTGTACATGTTAAAAAGTAGATGTTAACAAATAGAGTACCGCATTTTTGGCGCCTTTCCATGACAGCCGGTTGCTTTTATCTTAACGGTCAGATAAGTCAAATAAAATATTGTGCAAGGAAACGAAATAGTTGTTCACATTAAATTATAGTTCAGGGAAATAAATTTGTATTTAAGTAGAATTTTATTGGAACACGGAAAGGCATTTAATTTTCTATTTAGCTATTTAAATTTAGTGAGGTCGCAAGGCTGAGTGCGTTATGTATAGCGATTCACCAAGCCAAGTACTTTAAAGTTATCATAATTTAAAACTTGCTCAGTAACTTTTATTATAAACAGCTGGTTTTCAACCAAGTTAAGTCAAATAAAAACCTTGGCTTTGAATATCAAACTTTTTAGTATTTTAAGCTTAGGTTGGGCTTGACAAAATAAAAACGTGTACACACTGTAATTTAAAGCATTTTTATGATTTAGGGAATAAAATTGTGAATTTTTGGTAAACAAAAAATAGTATTTTATTATAACGATGCTATAATTCTTGCTCTTATTACCGGGTATGAAGTTTGCAATACGAGCGAGCGAAGCGAGCAAGGGATGTAATCATCCGAGTTAATAATAGCCATTATAGCGAGTTGTATACTAAACTTTGCCTATGATTAATATATATACGAGGGTTTAATAACCCCAAACTAAATAATCCACAAGAAGTATTTTATGTTTAAAATTAGGTTTAAATTGCAATGTATTGTGATGTAACTATGGTGATAAAGATATGCCATTTTCAAATAAAATAAAAATAAATATATCATCACGGCATATTACCCATTTCTGGGTGTGCCAGTATCTACAACACATGTAGACATCGGTAATGATGACGATACATTTTACCGTGTGGGCGCTTACTAGACGTCACCTCACGGGCACTCATAGCTGGCGTGGAGAGTGCACGACAGGGGTCATTTTTGTGCCATTTAAAATTGGAAATATTTAGGGTCTGTCGGGATCGAACCCGGTTCTCCCAGGTTCGCGACTAGACACTCAGGCACGCGGCCACGGGACCCCGTACTAATAATAATAATAATAATAATAATAATAATAATAATAATAATAATAATAATAATAATATAATAATAATAATAATATAATAATAATAATAATAATATAAATAATAATATAATAATATATAGCATTACAAAACAACAACCACATATTTAATTACATATTATTTATTAGTCATAGATATTAGTTAACTATCAAGTGTGCAAATGAGGACGACTAACAATTGAGATATTTTAACGCGCTCGCTACTCTCACGCGTTAATTTTTGAGGGCATTTATCGCCAATTCGTCTAAGTTGCCATATTTTTCCGTTACCTGTACCTTCTGCATAGGAAAATCTAATTTTATTCCATGACAATTTTTTAGGTTATTAAAGTGTGACACAAGTTTTGACAACTGTACAACGATGCCATGTGGTATCTATGGTTGTCCATAAAAAATTCATGCATTAATAGGGATTATAAATGAATGATTTTCTTAACATAACCTATTAATAAACAGTCAAAAGAAAACTTAGTTTAAAGAAGTGGTAAAAAATGAAGTGTGCGATATACGATTATTTTAAGAAATGAAAGTCGAGGAAATTGTAAAACCAGGAAATATGTCAAAAATAGGTATTTTACTTAATCAACGCTCGATTCTTGAAAAAAAAATAACGTAGGTAGACTAAATCTGTAATTTAAATTAAGTTTATTCACTTAGTAAACTCAAATTTAATAAATTTCACAAAAATTCAGAATTTTATTTCTTTAGCTTTGTTCGAGCAGCAGTCAGGAACTGTCACGAACTATTAGAAGCATGCGCATAAGAATTTTGGCGTTCGAGCAGCGGTAAATCAGAAATTCACACTAAGAATTCGGTATTCGTGCATTGGTTTGAAACCGTTGGGGACGGTTTGAAACAGTTAGGAGAATTTGAGGATTTTTTTCAAATTTTAAATCCGTGACATGCGCACTAGCATTTCTAAGGTCAAATCGCATGGGAAAACTTCGGTGACTGGGTGACAGCAAAGGTTAATACGGTTAACACAATATTTGGGTATAAGTTCTGTATTATTTATTGAAAAATACAACGTTTCGACAGCTAGATGCTGTCTTCTTCAGGTAAAAAATTATAATAAAAATAAATATGTAGTCATGACAACTAGCAATTCAAAGGTACAATGATTAATGGAAAAACATATAATACAAATCATAAGTAACTTAGAAAAAATTATGCAATTTTTTGGCACAAAAACAGAAAACAGCAAACAACCTGTTTTCTGTGAAAATGCAAAACCCGGGCAATGACTTGGACGGCGGGGATGCAACTTCTCTGTATGCCAGAGGAAAAAACCGTTGTATTTTTCAATAAATAATACAGAACTTATACCCAAATATTGTGTTATCTTATTAAAATGAGTTCTGAAAACATCTTTCAATATGTTAATAAGGTTGTTTCTTTTTAATTTTTAAAATGTCTGATTTAAATACATCAAGCAGTGATTCTGAGTCGAGTATATCAATATCTTCAACGTCATCTGAAGATACTGATGAATTGGAGCTAGAAATTGATCAACCGTTAAAAAGACAGATAAATGAGAATTACATTAACATTATTGTGTAACAATATACAGATGAAATATATATATGAATATATCTATAAGTACTTTGGTTGAATCATGTGTCCAAATTTTATAATCGCTGATTTCGTCTGCAATAAACGTATTGTTTAAAAACATAAATAAATAAAATAAATATATCATCACGGCATATTACCCATTACTGGGTGTGCCAGTATCTACAACACATGTAGACATCGGTAATGATGACGATATATTTTACCGTGTAGGCGCTTACCAGGCGTCACCTCACGGGCACTCATAGCTGGTGTGGAGAGTGCACCACAGGGGTCACTTTTGTGCCATTTAAAATTGGAAATATTTGGCGCCTGTCGGGATCGAACCCGGTTCCCCAGGTTCGCGACCAGACACTCAGGCACGCGGCCACGGGACCCCATGTAGTATAATTAAGAAAATACCTAAAAATACCTGTCTTGATTTCAAATTATTGTCCTAACCTGACATCAGTATTCCCTGTTGACATCAGCCAAAACACTAAACAGTTGAGATAAACAATACAGAAAACAGCTGGCGTACGTCAAACTGTTGCAAATTGTCTGTTCGAACAAAGCTTTTATTTATAAATTATCACATAAAATTTTAGGGACAGATAATAATTAAAAAACTGTTTCCTCTTGTTAAACGCATATATAACGAATTTGGAGCCCCAAACGGCATATTAGATTTGTTGAAATAAATTTAAAATAAACATGGTTATTTTTAACACACTTTAAATAAATAAAAACGTTACAATATTTTGAAACAGATTAAAGCGCCTTCGGCAATACAAAAATATTTTATCATTACTCTGTGAATAAAAAGCAGATTTGCACATCCAGAAACAGGTAATAAGCCATGATGATAGGTTTATTTTATATTTAAAACATTTTGAAACAGAATAGTACACTTTTCATGACAATAAAATGTTGAGTATTAGTACATGTGTATTTCACGGAATAAAAATGAAATAAGCACCTCGTCGGTGTTCGCTTTTACCTGTAGGATTAAAACGCTGTTCATATGATGGCTTCTATAAAAGAAAATAAAATTCTCTTCCACGTAGGTACAATTTGGAAAATTTTCAATATGAAACATATAATAGGCGGGTGGTAAAAAAACAGCAATGCATCACGTATTCAGCTCTGAACAATGGCTCTAGCGTGAGGCTGGTGTGAACGCCTCTAATCGCATTACGGGATAAAAATGACTCGAAACAATGCGCGTGCATGCTATGGACGCGCTAATCTGTGTAATTAGAGCACATGTCCCTTAAAACTAACCGCAGGGATAATATGAATCCATCAAAGGGAGAAAACACTGCTGCTGAAAATAAGGATGATTAAGGAACTTTTTGTAGACAAAATACCTCTCGCCATTTTCATATTAGGCTATAGCAAACAACCAATAATAATTGCGAACACTGAATAAAACATGAAAATGGCAGGCTTTACATTTGGGGGGATTTCTGGTACAGACAAAAAATTCTAATTAGGTACATCTATGTCTTATTTATCTATTCATCCTATAAACAAGTTTCCTCTTACTTCTCTAATGCCCAATTGCACCAAAATGAAATTAACTTTTCCTACGACCACTGTTAAAAGTAGTCTTTTTAACGGTTGCTTAGCGAGTTAAAAATAATAGTTTATAACACAGTGAATACTTTTAAATCGTTGTCATTGACAACGGATTAAAAGTAAAAAACAAATTTACTTTTAACACTAGTGTTAAAAAAGAACTAAATCTAGTTACATTTAGGCCTATATTCATAAACACTCGTAAAGTTTCAAAACGGCTCATTATAATTTTTGACAAATAGAATCAAACTTGACAAATAAAATTTTGATTTTTCTTTCAATGTCAACTGTTTTTATTGGATAAATATTATAACGAACCGATTTAAATTTTTACGAGTGTTTATGAATACGGGCATTAGTGTTAAAAATATAACTAAATCTATTTATATTTAGTGTTCATAAGTAAATGTAGTTTCATTTTATATTTATATAGGTATTTTATTAGAAGTACACGTTATTTTGAAACGTTTATTGTTACAGTACAATTGTTTATAGTAATTCCTTGCAAGGCGCTTGAAGAATTGGAATTTAAAACAATATCGTTGGAAGTTGGAAGTAGAGGTTAGAATAAACAATTTTCAGTTGTTCATAGCAAATACATCATGACCTGTCATAAATGTCATTCTATAATTTTTTTTTTGGGTTTTTTGATTCATTATACAATGGATTATTATAATAAAAATGTTCAATGTGTTGTATAGAGAATTTTATATTATCTATTTGGTAATAATATAAATTTCCAAAAAAAAATATTTAGAAGATTTTTTGAAAAGAACTACTACTTCCGGTTGTCCAATGGGGTATTTCGGTGATATGGAACTAATGCAAAATAATAACTATTTTGTTAACTTTCTGTAATTAAGCATTTCAATTAGCCATTGAACTACTCGTACGAGTATGTATACAAATTGAAATATTTTACTATAAGATGGTCGTTAATACAAACTCAAAAAAAAAATTTATGTAGCCAGCATATTACTTTCCGTCAATTCTATGTATTTTGCACAAATCCCTTACCAAAAGCTTCTTGGAATATATATATATATATATATATATATATATATATATATATATATATATATAAGATAAAAGACTATAGATATATACAAATTGTTGAATAAGTCCAATAAGTATTTCGTCGCTCTTCTCTGCAGAAACTTTGTTACGTACATTTTCAAAGGTTAGGTGTTAAAATCTGTCGTAAGTTTGCGATTGGTGCACGCGCAAAACTGAGAATTTATAAAATTTAACTAAGTGTCAGTATTTTGAAGTGTCTAGGTAGATTTTGGATTCTTAACCTGCAAGTTGTTTGGCGCCTCCACCATTTTTCTGACAAACAAAATACTTTGTGCAAACACTTTTACATATTTATGTATGCATGTTTTGTAAGTATTTTATTTCAAAATAAACAATGATGAAAGATATATTTATTCTTCACAAAAAAATTCTAAAGGTCGAATTCTTGTTTGCATCTCAAAAGTTGAGAAACCTTTGTTATTTAAAAATAACCAGTGTTACCGATGCTAAATATATAGGTTCAAATGTTAAGAACTACTTAGTGATTGCACTAAATACTTGACTTGCGTCAGCTTTTTCTTTAATCTATAATGGTAGAATAACTTACAATTACGTCATGTTTTAAATTTTATTAATGCTGATTCTCAAAACAATAGTACTAGTATTTTACTGATTAATTTTAAATAGAAAAATATGTTCCAGATACTACACAGAAAAAAATAAAATTGAATTTTTTTCTAATTATAATTACATATTATTTTATTAGGCACTATGTCTAATAATTTAGTATAATTTACAAATCTTACTTTAGCATTTTAACTAATTCGAAATAGATAATAAATATTTTGTAAAAAAAATCATTAATTTAAATATGCAAATGGTTATTCTAATTATTTATTTCATTTAATTTTACTATATTTTGGATTTATTGTTTTTGTCCTACAATTTTCGGTAATTTCTCTAATGAATTAGGTAAATTAAATACAAAATTTCAATACATATTTTATTGATTTTTTATTTATATTTATTTCAATATTTATTACGATATAAATGTAGTCATTACATCTAATTTTGTAATTAATTTTACTATAATTTATTACAAATTTAGAAAATTTAACTAAATCAACTTAGATAATTTAATTAAACATATTAGTAGACTGAAAAATAAGAAATTTGTTTAGTTAATTTATCTAAAATTTAGATAGTTTTTTTTTTCTGTGTAAAAGAAATTTAACATTGTATAGTCGAGTGACCAGATTTAAATCCAATAGATGTTTAACTTTGAAATTATTTGTTTGTTAACCGATCATATGTCTTCAGTTTTCCTTTTAAAAAATTACCTATCTTAATTTATTTTTTAGTGCCCGCCCAGGTGATATGGGCAGTAGAAGGCAAGGATGTTGAACTTCCTTGTGACGTCACTCCTCCAACACCGAAGGACTCAGTCAGCATGATCCTTTGGTTCAAGGACAACATGGGAATTCCATTATATAGGTAAGCTTATAATAATTTTTAAAATTCCGAATTTTTTCAATCGTCAGTGACAAATAATAATACGAAAGTATTATATCGTGAGCGTAAAGTTATTAATCTAGAAAAAATTGTAAGCAGGGAATCGCTCAAAACAGCTGTAGCTCTTATTAGAGCTCATCAGTACAGCATATTTAGTTAATTAATAATAATGTTTTTCTTCAAACGTCATAAAAATGGCATCTTTTGTGACTTGATTCACAAGGTAGAAATGAAATAAATAAATATCCATAACAACTGTTTAAAATGAGCGAATAAGAAGTAACTTGTAAAATAGAAACCTGTCTTGTCGCCCCAAGTTGCACTATCACTAGATAACCTAAGAATAAAGTTACTAAAAACCTCCAACAGCTGTCAAATTTAAATTGATAATCTACAAATTGATATATAAACAGTTTATATTTAACGATGGGGTCCCGTGGCCGCGTGCCTGAGTGTCTGGTCGCAAATCCGGGGGAACCGGGTTCGATCGCGACAAAAGTGACCCCTGTGGTGAACTCTCCACACCAGCTATGAGTGCCCGTGAGGTGACGCCTGGTAAGCGCCCACACGGTAAAATATATCGTCATCATTACCGATGTCTACATGTGTTGTAGATACTGGCACACCCAGAAATGGGTAATATGCCGTCATTATATATATATTTTTTTATATTTAACGCAATAACATATTATAAAATAGCAGACTTACATATTGGTAATGACGGTAAGAATACTTAGAATTAAAGTGATTAGAAAAGTTCATATTGTTTTTCATCGATTCTTGGACATATTTATATCCTTCAGCAATATTGTTGAACTTCCATCCAATTGAACAACTTCAAGGGCCGTACATGGCAATACTTCAAATTCTTATATAATTGCACATAAGGAGAATATAAAATTGCATAGTTTTTATTTAAATGTCAAAAGGTGAAAATTTTCACTTAGGTAAATGTTTATAACAAAAAGTGAACAAATACGAAAGTATCCATAGCAACAGAGCAATTGAAATCAGCAAACGTTCTTTACGTAAAATATTTATAATTATTGTAACGTCAAGTTGTAATTATTTTATTTAAATACGTATGTTTGAAGAAAAATATAATGTGTCCTTCGGAGTAAAAGTGACATTATGTGCCTCGCATGTAATTGTCCGACTCGCTACCGCTCGTCGTTCAAACTTACATGTACGCCACACAAAGAATCACTTTTACTCCTAAAAAACACAATATACTATTATTTGATTTCAGTAGGTGTGCGAGTGTAAAAATGATGAAAAATATTTGAAATTTTATGTTTTCAAATAGAATTCATTTTTAAATTGAATATCGGAAATTTGATTAATACAACAAAATTAAATTTGTAATGTAGAAAGCGAGCTTGTTTGTTTGGAACTTTTATATCGAATTTAATTATTCATTTTCATATGATAACTATGATAAATTTAACGAAATGTGCTCATATTGTGAATTGATATTTCGTTTTGGTGTGCAAACTATGTGTTTTTGAAACTGAAATTTTAAATTGCATTGTGATTATCTATAGAGAGAAATAAAAATCAACAGAGCTGACAATAGATATTGTGATGTTGCCGACAATGATTTCAATTTCATTTTAGGTAATTAACAGAAAACATCAGCGATAATATCATTCAAACGGACCATTTCACAAAAATCAGATGTAATTTTTGTTTTATACACAATTTAATACAGTTCGAAAAATACAATGCCTTTATTCCCAATATCAACGGCATTATCCATATGTAGTTAATTAACGAATAATATAAAACGCTGAAAACATCAAACAATAAATAATACGCATGCACATGACAAAGATACGCAAAATTGAATTTCTAATAGAGAAAGCAACGCTTTAATTAGGGTAAAAGCAATCATTAATTTTCCCCGGAGAAACCATATTATTCTTCGGATTTTATTAATCATAACCATCAATTTTTGGGACAATAAAAAACCGTACAAAGATAAAGAAAATATCGCAAAAATATAATAATGATTAAAGTAGTTTTCGGTTTCCAACACAAAAGTAAACACAACAAATTGTAGTACAAGAATAGTGGTATTTATCGAGAAAGTAATTTACATCTTACACGAGCAATAAAAGATGTCCTTACGGAATGAAGAATGCGCTTCTCTGAGCGGAAAGTGTATAAAAACGCGACACTACAAAAAACCAACTGTTTGTCCAAGAAAACAAAATAATAAACGGGAAAGATTTGCTTCGTGCGATGCTTAATATCCCAAACACAAAGATTATAATATTCTTTGCAAGAAGAATACGCAAATTCCTTAACAGTAAGTGCTGAATGGATTTACATTTAGGTTAATTAATTATTTGATAATTCATGACAATTATGATTTATGACGTTTGAAAATTTAAGTGAATGTCATAAAGCGCCAACCTACTAAAACAAAAAAATTACATATACTCGGTGTCTATTTGAAATCCGTAATATAAGGTATACAATGTTATTTTTTCATTTTGCTGTAGTTTCTGAATTGTTTGGAATTAAAAATATTAGACTAAAATTAATCACAATTTTATTTTATTTTACGAAACAAAGCAAATTAAAATTAGCCATTCACAGCATATTTCAGAGTGCCATTGAATTACTAATGTTTTATTTGTTTTCATTTAACATTTAACTTTTGACATTATTATAATTAATTTAGACTGTTCTAATAATATACCATTCATGAATTATTTTATACTTTCTTTTTGTGTTTAATTATAGTTTTAATAATTATATAAAAAAATCTGATGTGGCCAGCCCATGACCTCCGCCAATTCCATATTTAAAATAGCAGTGAGCTTTAAGTAAAGTATCACTTTCGGTTAATCCGAGGGTCGATCGTTTGTAAATAAAATCTAATTTGTTGTTCAATAAAAAGAAAAGTCGAAAAATTCGAAATTTTGGATTATGTTTTGTTTTTCCTCAAAAATCTGTTAGATCTCCAAATTAAGTTCTACATCCGTTTTATCATATATCGTTAAAACCTAATATGTTGTTTCATGTAATATATGAGTTTTAAATACCAAATTTGAGAAGTTTTGGATCATATTTTAATAGACTTTAAGGAAAAATCGTCACATACACATTCTTATAAAAATCAGCATCAACTTCTAGGTACTCTAAAACGTAATCTTTGTAAATTCTACGTCGTACATGATCCCATTTCGTAAATGTGCAGTTGTAAATTAATATTAATGTATATACATATATACATCTAACATTTATGTATAATGGAATATTATTTTTACAAACCTTAATTTCATTAGAATTAAATGTTTTACCATTATATTCTTCTTCACACGATTACATTATTAATTTTAATATAATTGCTTCCTGTCAGTGGAATTTGTTTAAATATGTCAAAATTGTTATTAAAATTATGTTTTTGTTTGACGCATAGGCAAAGTGATATATGAAAATAAATTATATTATATATTCATATTTAAAATTATTTAGAGTTATTTACTAAATGTTATTATCGTAGAATTGAAGATTGTACCATTATATTCAATTTTAATTAGTAAAAGTTGCTAAAAAATTATATTAAATGAATTTTTTACAAGAAAAACTGTTAAAAGTTTGTATAAATGATACTTCCGGTTATCCGATATACACTAAAAACTAATGAGCGCTTCCCACATTAGTATAGAATTGGTATACAAAATTTCAAATTTTTCTGATTGATAGTATTTGAGTAATCGTGTCCACAAGATCCACACACACACACACACACACACACACACACACACACACACACATACACATACACACATACAGACACACACACATACGTACCTATAGACATCATTGTAAAAATGTTAAAATCGGATTCTGGGGACATCAAAACGTTGTTATTCACTAAAATCTCTATATGCGATTTTTAGCACGATCCCTATACCTCCCTTACCTAGGGTAGCGGGAGGTAATTATTTATTGACAAGAGTAAAATTGTGAGATCTGTTAAATAAAAAAATTAAACATCACTAATTCAATGGCACTCCGAAATTAGCTGTAAATTGCGATTTTTAATTTGCGTTTTTTCGTAAAATAAATGAAATTGTCACTAATTTTAGTCTCATATTGTGTAGTTTTTAATTCTGAACAACTTTTTATTTACATTTTTTTTCTAAAATTAATGGGTCAGTAACTCTACCAAAATGATAAAAATAACATTGTATTCCCTAAACTACGAATTCCAAGTAGACACCCGATATAAATGAAGGCTTTTTCGATAAACAATTGGGTTTCATAATGATTTCATTATGCATGCAAAATATAAAAAAATACTTGTCCCATATTGAAATAGGTGAGTTTCTTTATTCACCGACGACTAGTGCGCATTAATGCGCTTAAATCGTAAATTCATCACAACGTTTCTTTATTCACTGCTGAATTGCAGATGAAATTCATCATACCGTTTCTAATTACCGCGCACTATCCATCGTAAATTCATCTACGATGGATTTTACGATTTCCGAAGGATCGGTAGTGGGGGGGCCAACGAAGTGTTTTTAGGTTATATTTTTGAAATTTGCGTTTGTTTCATGCTTGTGGGTGTAAGATCATGCAAAGAAAACCAAATGCATGATTCAAATAAGAAAATATTATATTATCTCGTTGACAACGGAAAGGAGATGGTTATAGATGTAAATGATTTTTTTGCCCTCCTGAAGTGTAATGGGAACTTTACAATTGTATACACAGCAAGTGTAACCTACATTTTACGCTTACTGTGTTGTAACTTGTCTAACTATGCGATAAAATAATCAAAATACACTGGACGTTTATGGGCATTTAGAAAAGAAATCATCTTTACTATAATAAAGTTCATGTAAAAAAGTACTAAGTTATTTTTTTACTTTAACATTTCCTATATTTAAAATTAATTTATATAAACCAAAATCACGGCAGCGACATCTGTCATTATTGTAAAAATCCGCCGTTACCGACATAGTCACCGATTGATATACCTGTCAAATACGCGAGGCGAAAATTGCTGAAATGTCAAATATCGACACCTACCTATTATTTATTACGAAGAAAACATGAGCAAATAAATATATTATCAGTCACAAACAACGTCTATTATTACAAATAAATTTTCGCTAGAAGAAGTACTCTAATGAAGGTAAGTAAAATCAAATTTGGAAATTGACTTAACCCCAGTATTTTAAACTAACCCTTTTCAGAAGTACAACCTATCTCATTAAAAAAAGTGATTTTCATTATCGTCGGCCAAAAAATTTGATACATTTCTCGTACGTGAACTATTTTACAGCGCTCCAGCTAATAAGGCAGTCGCCTTAAGGGCTCGTGCCTTAAACAAAGCTGTCGCGCTGTGAAATACAGCTTACACGCACTCGAATGTAAATAACTATTATATCATTATGACTTCCATATCAGATTCTTCATTGTTTGATGAAAAATCTGATGATTGCAATAGAGCGATGGTTCTTCTAACCATAAAACTTTCCATATCTGTCAACTGGTGGTTAACTGTCAGTTGATATTTAAGGTTAGGAGGTTCATCGCATTTTTCAGCAACCCGTTTCTTTACCCATCGGATCCATCAGCTATTCACCGTGACGTCATTTTCAATTTCTGATGAAATTCAGCGCATGAATAATTGTTGAATAAAGAAACTCGCTCTTATCATACTCCAAATTGGTTGTAAAAGCAAAAACATAATTTTTATTGAAGGTGTGCTAAAATAGGTCAATCCAGCCACAATTGTATTTTTCCCCGTGTGAAAAATCTGCTCCCTCATTAATCGACTTATGGGCTGTTTGATTAAACAAGGGTTGAAAAACGAGCGGTGGCGTGCCCGTGCTGTTGTTGGTGTTTGTGCAGCCCTGCCCTGCGGCCAGACGAAACTGTGAGAGTGAGGAACGGCTGGCCTACAGCAGTGGCCGCTCGTTTGTCCACCTTCAATAATTCCCAACTCAGCAAACGTTCCCGACTCGCACTCTTTGATTTATACATCCGGAGCATCGTTAAATATTCCGCTTCCAACCAACTAAAGATCGATGCCAAATTTTTCCTATACACGTCTACAAAGACCGAGATATATTTACCAAAATGATAGGAAGCATGATGGTGTTTTGCAGTGGAGATATAAATTATTGACGTTCTTTCTTTAACAGCACGAGAGACGACGCCAGAATTTTTTCCAAGAGTAAGACTTAAATGAAAATAATAGTAATTTACGTAACAAGACCTGAAAGTGATACTTTACTGGGTGAGCAAGCATATTCCAGAGCGAGCCGTAGGCGAGCTTTGAAAGCTTGTGAGCCCAGTATAGACACTTTCAGGTCATGTTGGGTACAATATTTTTTTTGCGGTCCTGAAAAAAGAATAAAAAAGTATTATTTTATTTTTTACTGCGAGCAAATAAGAAAAAATAAACAACTGATCTCCATGGAAACATTTAGCTTTACCGGTCCCGGGATCGGTAAAGTACTTTCCGATCCCTTATAGACAACTTTCCGAGCTAGCTCAGCAAATAAGGACTTTCCGGTCCAAATAATGATCAGAAAGAGCTCATTTTCTGGGCTATCGCGAAAAAAAATATTTACTTATTCATTAAATAGAAATTCCAATTTTATTCTGTCTTTAGCGAAACTATTTATAACTTCGTCAATAAACTTGTTCTGGTTATTTTCGATTCTTTTTCTATGCACACTAAAAAGGCATAGCCCTGATAAACGATCTGCAACCTTCATTGATCTTAACCAGATTTTTACCCTTCTTGCAGGCCTATTCCGTAACTCAGTGATTAATTTTTAACAACTGGTTTAAAAAATTATCCAATAGTTATTGATTTGACAACTAAAAATTCATTTTTTTATACAGGATGTCTCAATAAGCTTGCTCACTATTGGCAACTTTTTTATTTAAAGAGATACGAGGTTGGTTAAATGAGAAAAAGAAAGAATACCACGTCTGTGCTCCAAAAATAGAAGGGAGAATAGAATCCGGCTATGTATATATATATATATATATATATATATATATATATATATATATATATATATATATACATAGCCGGATTATTATTATTATATATATATATATATATATATATATTGTAGAATGTACAGAATTAAATTATACACCTCTATCGTCATAAAATTCGCTTCCACGTCATTATTTCGTAATGGTCGATTTCCCTCAGATTCGCAAGCAAAAATTATTTTAATCTAGTCATCAGGTCAGGCATTTCCTCATACTTGAAATATCTAGCAATATCTAATAATACCTTAATTTTATTAGGTGAAATAAATTTAGTTCGTTGTATTTATTCCCCGTGTACATTTACGGGTCTGCTAATTATAAAATTCTAAAAGCGCGTTGGCAGCGTCTTCGTCACGTGACTTTACGTCACCATGGTGACGTTCAGATCGTCACATCTCTAAAACAGATGCAGGATGCAACTGTTTCTATGTAAACAGAATTGGTCTTTTCGTCTTTTTACTGAAACCATCAATAAAAGGAAATCTCTACAGTTCTAGGTTGGCAATCGGCCAATAATTTTCTTCAATTCAATAGTGTTCCACTTCACAGAGAGTGTGTCCAAGCCGTGTTCGCGGTATTTCGTCATGCATTTTAGTTTCATACAGTGAAATATTGAACAGAAAGAAATGGAAAGATAGTTTATTAAATTGAAAATATAAGGCGGCTACATGTGCAACTATTTTTTACAAGTTTAAAATTATTGTAGTTCTTTAACATACAATATCAAATGTTACAAGTATCTTAGGATGCTGTTCTTAAATTTATTTATTTATTAACATTGTTCCACAAAATACATCCCAGTAACAGAATAACATAATAAGTAAAAAGAGAATAAGTAAATAGCAGCAATACATCATAAATTATATAACAAAAAAATGATATAACCTAGAACATTGTGATATAAATCAGTTAAGAAACAGATTTACCAAATTAAATATACATACAATACATATACATTAAGGTAAATAAATATATTTTTATAAACACAGATATGGCCTTCGCGATTAAGGAGAATATAAAATATACGAAGAAAGAAATTATGAAAAATTCAATGACACCGCAGGGAATGCATTCGGGCCGGGCGGGCCGGACTTTGAGGTTTGGATCGACTCGGCCCAAAAATAAAAATTACCGGCCCGACTCGAAGATCGACTCGACAAAAAAAGTAGCTAGCCCGGCTCGAAAATTGACTCGAAATCGGGCCGGGCTTCGGGCCGGGCCGGGCCAAAGCTCGAAATTGGGTGCATCCGGCATTCCTAATGTTGATTTTTATGTTAAGGCGAAATGTTTAACTTTTTTCGTGTCAAACTTATAAAAAACTTCTACATTCTTATAACTTTCAACATTAGTTAACATAAGTAGTTAAAAAAGACCCTTTTAGTTTAAGTTTGTTATAAAAATTACACACCTACGAGTATTTAACACTTTGTTTACCAAAGCCGTTCGAAAATTTAAACAACTTTTTCACAAATCTTATATAAAAAAATTTAATTTACATAAGGATTTTTTATCTAACTTTGTTCTGCTCAAAAATAGGACAAGAAATCATTATGGTAGAAATAAAAATCACTTTTATTTAAGTATACGAGTAATAACAATAATAATAGCAACATCACAATATAATTATTATGCTTATAACCTTGAATTCTTGAAGTAAAATAATACATTTTTATTTATTAATATGTGAAGTGTGTTGTTATTAAATCATTTTGATCCTTTTTAACTTCATCCATTTTCATTAAAATCTTATAGTTCAATCAAATGCCAAGGCCAAAATCAAAAGTCCGACTCGCCTCGATTTTTGAAAATGATTAGCCCGATTCGGCCCGATAAAAAATATCTTCGGCCCGGCACGATGATCGACGAGTGCATCTCTAGCAGGGACTTGAACCCCGGAAATAAGTATAGAAAAGAAAAGTATAACAAATCAAAACTACATATCTAATGCTAATACTTTCCTTTTGCGCACAAATAAGTTATCAGAAAGATCAAAATATAATGAGCAAATATTGAAATTTTTACACATTGCTTTCATGGGAGACTTCAAATAATGACTTGTCCTTGAAAAATTGCAAAGAAAAGAAATAAAGTTTCTTGTATTACATAGACGTACGGATATTTAGTTGTCCCAATAATTCAGGTGAATCTATAAAACCATTTTATAAACAAATAAAACTTGCTATTTGAAACGACGAGCTGACAAACTTTCTAAATGTTTCAATGTGGAATATAATCAGAATCTGGCCAGGAATTATATATATGAAAATAACAATATTTACAAAACTTTATAATATGTAGGTATTATTAATAATCTCTTATTATGGAGCACATTTTCATATGTGATAAGAGTCATTGTAGTTGTAAATTTTACTTGAAATATGACAAATACAGAACGAACCATTAAAACTTAGCAACATAGATTTTCACTCGAGAGAGATAACGGGAACATAAATATTTTTAAATAATAATCTCCTAGGACGAGTATGACTTTCTCTTCGTTATTGTCCTGCATTTTTGTCAGGATCGAAAACTAACGCTACGACCTCAGGAATAAAATTGTTATTACTAATTCACCTTACATGAAAGAAGAATAAAATCATTTTACCTTGATGAAATAAAATATAAAAATCACTGTCATGTTGAGTATTTTCTGATTACGAGTAGAATACAGTCTCAGCAGACAACAACACTATACAGTGTCCCACACTCTATCTTCAGTGTGGCAGAGATAGCCAATGTTATTCTTATGGAGGTTTTCTGTACCATATTGCCAATTTTTCAATGTAATGTAATATTGAAACATTCATAAATTTTCATTGCTATACCAAAATTAGTTAACACTGTACAATTTAAGTTTTATGAGGGTCTCTTATTTACCCAAGGGCTTATTGTATACACCCAATATTTGTCTAAATAGTTTTATAGGGCTATTTGTACCTGTAATAAGTAATATTTCAATACAATATTTTAAAACCGCCCAGCATTACTAATCTTGATTAAATGCATTAGAAATTAGAATTTTTAAATATTATAAATTCAAATTGGAGATTACAAAGAAAAAATAAAGACTTATGAACTATGTAAAATATATGCAGTATTTCTATCAAGCTTAAATATTAGTAAATTATCAAATAAGAAGATATAAATTAAATAAAAAATATGTATTATTAAACTGACCAGTGTGTTATTCAATTTCATTTTTTTCTTCGCACCTATGCTATTTTACATCTATATATTGTGCTCGTATATGTATTAATTTTACATCTTTTCGTAGAATGGAAATATGTAACATAAGGAATTTATATTGTTGACGACGATTGTAAAATGTCCAATTAAGTACAAAAATGTTTTATATTATTTACTTTAAATTGACTAGAGTTTATACGCTTGTTATAATTTTATATCCTACTTACATTTTGTATTTGTATTATTTTATATTTTTTGTGTATTATTAAACTGACCAGTTCATTATTTAAATTATTTTTTTTTCTTTTCACCCACTGGTTTAGATACACCGAAAGTACACCAGTCATAAATACATTCAATGAAGTACCCAGAATATTTCATCTCTTTTTGGGCATCTATTTTGCTCTTTCTATCTTGCAGATTTACAGCGGGTAAATATGGCAACATAGTACTCCATAAGACTCTATACTGAACATAGAGTGTGGGACACTGTATAGTAAAACTAAATACATAGATTTTCCTGCAAATTTGAACAGTATTTCTTAATATACGTAATAATTCTTTGTATTCCACAAAAATAGAATAGTATTTGTACTCGCAGTGTCAACTGCTCGAAGGAATCTCTCTATTTCGGTCCTAGTGATAGTTTATTTTCTCCGTACTCATGTGATTCTTCCGAGAATAGTACGTTATGTGACCTTTCAACTTCGACTTTCCTATTACGTACTTTGCTCCCTTTCTGCGAAATCGTGACACCTGCGGTAGCCAAAATAAACCGAGTGTCGTTCCATGTTTGTTTACCTTTGAAGGTTACGCATATATTTAACCGAGTGCTACTCTTTATTTAATTACTGCCAGCTGGAAATAAACCTCGGCAATTAGCGACAGATCGCACGATGTTTAAACTTTTAATTACTCCTTTACATTAAATAAAATACATTAAAATAAATAGAAGAAGTAATCTACTGCTTCCTATTTCAAATGATACGATTTATCGTAATACCACTTTCTTTGCAAAATAACATATATTACTCGGTTCGTAAAACAATGAAGAAAGACTTGAATAACTATATTGCCAGAACAAACAACGAAAGACTAATAAATAATAACGGGAGATGAATATACCTAAAGGCAAAAGAGAACCAGGGCGACCCAAGAAGTGATGGATGAAAACACCATATAAAGTGCAAAAAAAAAACACAGTAATTATAGAAGAGAAAGAAGAAGAGAACACAGACATTATCATAAAATTGTAAAATTGAAACAATTTCCAAATATACACGAGATTCTCGTCTCGTCACGTACCCGAGATTTCTCGTCTCGACGAGACGAGGCAGAAATGTAAAACTAATTTTACGAGACGAGATATTTTTGCCGAGATCTCGATTCTCGAAAACTGTTTCGAGATTTCTCGGTTGTTATTTTCCTCATGAGTTATATTTGCAAACGTGTGAACTTTAACATATTTTTAGTGATATTTATCTCTATTTAGCTATGGCGTTTTTGAACAAAAAGATAATAAAGTATTTGACATTTTATCCATCAGAATTTGTTAAGCGTGCATTACACGATAAAGTTTTTCTTTTCGAATTGAAAAGTTTTCTCTCTCGCACAATGACATGAGTGGGAGACAAATGAATAGACTTTTAACGAAAAACTGGAACATGCGCTACTTTTTCTTAAAAGTTCCTACAAATTTTAACTGTCAAGTAACTGTCAAATGTCATTTGTATTTATATTTTGATGTATACAAGTAGTGTTAAACTGAAAAATGGCAAAATGAGACAAAGTAAATGAAATCTTAATGTAAGTATAACTTAAATTTTGACACTTGATATTTTAAATCGCGCAAAACTTAATCGTGTAAATTTACTTGTAAGGTCACTTATAATAACACTTTTCAAGTAACTTGAAAATAAAAACTTCATCGTGTAATCCAGGCTTTAGGTAAGACTTTTAGCGTTACTTTCTTTTTAATAAAAATAATTTTTAATGTTTTATGACAGATTAGAAATAAAATTTGCACAAGTTTTAGGTTATATCAAATTTTGACAGATAGAATGACAAATATTTAGCTTTTTGTTCAAATTACTATTAATACAAAATTGTATAAATTTAATAATTAGGCTTCTCTAAAAATAACAAAATAAAGAGAAACTTCTATAATAATACGAAAAATAATAATAAGAAAAAGTTACAAGATGTTTTCATGGTTATTAGAGACGAAGTGAATGATGAGTACTTCATTCGGCCCACTATGATTTGTAATCAACATTAATAGTGCAGCATGACAAGTTTCACATAAAAGTACTCTTCAAATCATTAACTCTAATAGCTCGATTTTCGAAAAAAATTAAGCTAATCCTTATTTTTTGGATTAGCGAATTGTACCCTAATTTTGACAGCTTATATCTAAAAATATAGTCTAATCTATTCCTAGTGTCTACCTTTTTTGATAACATTTTGAAGATTAAATTTTAAATACCGGAATAGAATAGAATTTATTAATCCAAAAATTAGGATTAGCTTAAACTTTTTTGTGAATCGAGCTGTTAAAATTTTTTGATGATCTCAAATCACTCATTTCAAATATTATTAAATGTTGACATTGATTGTTCTTAAAATAAGCTACAATTCAAATAAATAATTTTATTTATTTTCATTTTGATTGATAGAGCATCATGTCGCAGATCTTCAAGCAAACAATGTGTGATTCGTTTATAATTCATCATTTTAAATTTATTTCTCTCGTGTGATTTCCCCTACTTTACGTGCCAAATTAGAGCAAATTTGGAAATGGCTTTGGAATGAAAAATCTCGAATCCTGTGATAATTGACCAGTTTTCCATTTAGCTCGTAGAGATGCACTTAGCAGCGGACAGAGTGACAGGAACTACGGAGCTAAATATACATCTTCCCTCTCTCGTTCCCTCCTAAATGTGTTTCAGAAATAGCGTATAAATTAGACCCCGCTGGGAAAACTTCAAATCTGCTCTGTTCTCCAGAATGCGCTGCTTATCTTACGGAGAGGCAATTTGTTTACTGCTAATTATGTTTTAAAGTGCGGTGCGGTGCATTGTAGTGCAGTAATAATTGTCTACTACAAGATAAATATATTCTAATGCTACATTAAATTCTTTTACCTTAAATACAACACACCAGATATATAATTGGTGATGTTTAAATTTTTAGGGTATTTATACCCAAATCATTCAAGCAGCCAATGCACGTCATTAATAAAAATTGAATAAAAGTAACTAGATGTGTGACGTCATGTACTGATACGTTTGCAGAGGTTTTAGCATCTTTATGAAAAGAGTTATACAGATTGCAATCTATATTATCGACATGGTCATGAACTGTCACGTCTACAAAAGAAATACTATATTTTCGTCACTGTTCATTTCTATTTAAATTATTTTATAATACTAATCTTATATATACTTATGTATGCCATACAAAGGCAATTAATAAAAGTAAGCCGAATTTCAAAGAAATATACCAAATTCTTCTGATTGATTAGAAGTGTTACCTTTGACAGATTCACAGATTTTGTGTTTGCGTTAACGGTCACGTTGCGTCGTTGTGTTGCGTTTAACATTACTTTGTTATAAATAGGCCTTTACAACGCACAAAAATGTTTCAAACACGATACAAATATTTTTCAAATAATAACTTTGACAGTATGAACATACAAATTATCAATGTTGCAACTATAGCAACAATTAAACGAATAATACATTATTTATATATTATTCATGTCATATACGTTAAGTAATGAACTCTACTATTCATCTTAATAATAATTATATAAGGCTATACACTTTTTGACGGTTAAAAATGATTGAAATTTTATTTCATTTTTCACTGTTAGTGATTTTAATGCATTAAGGTTTTTACACTAAGTGATGACGTGCATTGGCTGCTTGAATGATTTGGGTATACCATATTTTCTATATTAAAATTTTGATAATAGTTTTTGGCACTTAAATCCACTTAAATTTAAATGTTTCACATATAATGTTTTGCATTTATTTCCTGCGCTACGTTGTGTATGTAATAAAATCAATGTGTATATTGACAAGAATTCAATTAGATTTTTTCACTATAATTGTGTGCTTATTGTAGCACGTGTTTAATAAACATTAACCCTCATGTAATGTGCTTCCATTGTTTTTCCAAATGTAAACAATCACCACAGGCATTTTCCACTAAAAATAAACAAAGTCTTAATTACCAACAAATATTATTAGGAATACGATTAGATAAAATATATTTATGTGAAAACAACAAGGCATTTTCAAAATTTTTACGGAAACCCAAGACATAGACGTTTAACATGAAAAAACAATTTTTCTAAAATTTACGGGCCTATTCGATAACTCAATGGTTAATTTTTAATACCTAGAATTTTTTCACCAATCAATATGTTGATACATAACAAACAATTGGATTTTTATTATCCAATCAATATTTATTTATTTATTTATTTATTTATTTATTTATTTATTTATTTATTGTTAGTCTGACCAACAGAACTTAATAATACATATAGCTGTTTAAGATAATGTATTGTAATGAATAGTAGTAGTTAATGAATATAATAATTATATAAAGCATTATAAAACTTTACAATCGAGCCGACGAAAATGTCGAAATATTCAGGTAAATTGTTAAAATTAAAACAAATCATACGAATAGGTGACTTCACTTCATAGTTCGTTCGAGGAGTGTTACAGTAGAATGTATATTTAAATCGGGAATTATGCCTAGGAACTAAGAAAGGAATTTTACCTAGGATTACGGGATCATATATAATACAATGCAAAACTTTATAAAGGAACAATTATGATTGTATTTTTCTTCGAGTATCAAGAGACACAATACTAAATTCACACAACAAATCTTTGCAATCAGTATCAAAACTAGGATAATATCTGTGAAGCTTGAAGAAGCAAAATTTAATAAATTTGCGTTGAATAGATTCAATAACATGGCTGTATTTATTATATATAGGACAGCAAACTTGCTGACAATATTCCAGTTTTGTTCTTACGAACGAGAAATATAGTTTCTTAAGAGTTGAAATATGAACGAAGTATTGTGTATTTCTAATAATAAAACCCAAATTTTTGTAGGCAGATTTAACAGTTTGTAAACACCAAGATCTTTAAATTGTATGACCCTTTCAAGAGTATGAGAGGTCTATTTTGTAATCATATCTATTGGATATAAAATTTAACTACATAGTTGCTAAAAATTAACCTCATTGTTACAGAATATAATCCGTACAATTTTATACGGTACTTTATAAAGAAATGAGAATTTTTTTATTGTAATTTATTTTAAATTCATCGCATTAGTGCCTTTTTTGTCTTCGTAATATACGGTAAGCAAAAAAATTAAATTGTCCCGATAAAGTAAAATAAGTTATAATAAATATACAATGAAGTAAAAGACGATATTTGGTGAAACTGTTATAGGTAATATAAATTTTAAAAAAATCATATTTGACACATTTCACAAGATTTCAGTCCCTGAATCAACCTCGCGGTCATTTGTTAGAGACTGTCCTATTCAACCAGCACTACAGACGCGTTTCGCTCTTATTGGAGCTGATAATGTATGCCTGCAGATGTAAGCTTGCCCACCAATAAGAAAAACATCGGAAAAGTAAGAAACTCACAGCCTTTAGGGATGAACAACAAAGCACGCCGTTTTTGCCAGAAATAATTGGTTACCTTATAATAAAGAAATTATATGTAAAAATTAAATTGTGTAGTATTGAATATCATTTTCAATTCAAACCAATACGAGATCATTTTATTTACCAGCAATTTTAAATTAAATTTAAGTGTTATAAATTGACACAAAATTATTTATATTATAAATTCTGCAAGCAAATAGTGCTGTCTAGTATATTCGTATCATGTTAAAAGTTACGTCTGTATGCAGTGTAGTATTTAATCATATTAGAGGTAAATCCACAACTGTTCTTGTCCGAGAAATTTAGGTGAAGTCCTGGTGTATTCGTTCCCAATCCCGTGGGAAATCAGGAGAAATTTAAGCGCAACTTCAGGGAGAACATACGAAAAATACAGTTAACACTCATTATAAACTAGATAGCGTAACTTTTACAGATCTTTCTTGATGAAATTTTAACTTTTCTCGCAATAAAACAATTCTGGAAAGTACTTTGGTGCGTTAGATATCATACTCAATCCTTGGACATTTCGAGGTGAATTGGTGTAGACTCTAATGCTTTGCATGGTAATTTTTATTTTAGGTAAAATTTTCTTTTGAAAAATGTATTAATTCATTGAGAATAATCACTTCTTTGCGGTTATTCCTGCTTCTCTTGGCTCTACCTGAGGGTATTCTGAGTCATGTATTATAAATATTTACTGTAACTTTAAAAGTCATTAGGCCTGATGTGTCGTTCTGTAATGATTCGCAACAGGGTTGATAATAGAATATTGACTATTCAAAAAATTATGCAAAACATGTATTGTCATCCTTAAAGGTCTATTTATAAGTAACGCAAGCGGTAATGCAGTTGCAGTAAGGTAACACAAAATATGAGTGCATGATATTCCTATATGCTGATTTATAATGAAAAGTAACGCAGCGTCACAATCAGCAACGCAAAAGATGACCAACTCTCATCTTTCTACCTTACTGCTGTACCGCTAGCAATCAGAATTCAGTACTATTTAAATTATTTTATTTACTAACCTTATTTATATTTATTTACTTACTTACTTACTTAATCCTGCACCTTTCTACCCTCACGGGTGTAAGGCGTTCCCACGGCTTGCGGGGGAGGGGGTTGAGTTCTGGTTCGTTGGTCTTCTCCATATTTCTTTCCACTCTGCTCTATCTTGTGTTGCTGTCTTCGTTTCTTCTCAAGTTAGACCTCTTCTTTGCGCTGCATCCTTTACTTCTTCCAGCCACGTTTTTCTTGGTCATCCTCGTGGTTTCTTTCTTCCAATTTTTGCTTCAAACACCTTTTTAATTATTTTCTCCTCTCCCATCCTTTCTACATGACCATACCATCTCAGCTGTCCTTCTGCTATCTTATCTTCTATTGATTTTACTTTTAAGTTTTATCTGTAGGTTGTGTTTTTAATTCTGTCCAGTCTTGTTTTCCCCTCTATTTTTCTCAAGAATCTCATTTCAATGGCCGTATTTTTTTTTTTTTGTCTTTGCGTTAATGTCCATGTTTCCGCTCCGTGTATGAGTATAGGTGTCACTACTTATTTAAATATTTGTACTCTGGTCTCTTTCCGTATTTCTTTCTTTCCTAAGAAGCTGTTTGATGCTATTGAATATTTTGCCTCCTGTTGTTCTTCTTTCTTTTATTTCTTCATCAAATATTCCATCTTCTGAGATCATTGACCCCAGGTATTTAAATTTTTCGACTTGCTGTAGATTTTCATTTTTTAGTTGTATCGTGTGGTGTTGTTCATTTCTTCATAGTATCATGGTTTTTGTTTTTTCTTTATTGATCTTCATGTTTAATTTTTGTAGCGCTTTATCATATATTTCTATGTTCCTTGTTAACGTTTTTTCGTCTTCTGCTATGATGACCATGTCATCTGCATAGCATAGTTCTGCTATTTCCACTCTTCTCAATTTCCAATGTCCTATGTAGTATTTCTTTACTTCTTTCTTTGTCTTTCAGAGACATTTATATTTATGTATGTCATATAATGACAATAAATGGGCCGAAATTCAAAGAAATATACCGAATTCTTCTGATTGGTTAGAAATGCTATCCTTGGCGTTTATTATAAATCACAGATTTTGTGTTTGCATTACATTTCACGTCGAGCCGTTGTGTAAGAAGAGTTGATTAGTTTTTAGTGTATATCAGATAACCGGAAGTATCACTTATATAAGCTTTTACCAGTTTTTCTTGAAAAAATTGCATTGAATATAATTATTTCAACAACTTTTACTAATAAAAATATAATATAATGGTACAATTTTCAATTCTACCATAATATACCTTTAAAAAACGTTAAATAACTTTAAATATAAATTTATAAAATAATTTATTTTTGTACATCATCTGTCCCATGCGTCAAACAAAACCATTATACTTTAATAACAATTTTCACGTATTTAAACAAATGTCACTGTCACATTTACTTTAATAATGAAACCGTGTTAAGAAGAATTTAGTAGAAATATATTTGATTTGTAAATATAAATCTGTCAGTAAAAGTACGTGATTTCAAAATGTCAAATATTGGTTTACAACTACACATTTACGACATGGATCATGTACAGCAAAAATTTACACAGATTGCGTTTTTAGAGCACTTGGAAGTTGATGATGATTTTTCGAGGATTATCTTTTTCTTTGGTGAGGCACATCTTCTCCTCTCTGGGTATGTTAATAAGCAAAATTGCCAGATATGGGCAAAGGAAAATCTTCATGTAATTTACGTGGTACCATTACATGTCCAAATGAGACTGTTTGGTGCGCACTATGGTCAGGTGGCGTCATTGGAACTTATTTTTTCGAAAATGATGAAGGTCGAACTGTTATAGTTGATGGTGAGCGCTATAGGCCCATGATAATCGATTATTTTTGGCACGAAATTAATTTCGCATTACAGACTTCTATTTATTAAAACTACAAATTAGATTTTGTTTATAAACGATCAACCGGAAAGGAAAAAGATACTTTACTTAAAGCTCACTGCTATTTTAAACATGGAATTTGCGGGAGGTCATGTGCTGGCCACATCAGATTTTTTGTAAAGATGTTCATACGCTCAGCTTGTTTTTCGAATTTAGTTCCTTTTAACTCAAATTTAAATTTTAGGAGTAAAATAAAGTTACATATTTTATCGTATTAATGCAGATTTCTTATTTTTCGAGGTCTGTCAATAATTCTAGTGTTGTCATTTAAGTGACTTCGGAGTCAATATAGCAGTCTACATAAATCTCAACTCGATTAAAATTATAATATATTGAAATAGAGTAGGTATTTCCTTCCGTTTTCTCTGGAGAAATATTATTCTTTGTATACATCGAATATAATTTAAAGGTGGTTTTATTGTGGCTACGGAAAATACGAAACCATAAAAGTAATGTATGGAAGAGAAGCCAAACGAATAACTTGGGTATTCAACGCAAGAGAATTTATTTTCCTCCAAAACAAACTAACACAGATACGGGGTATGTTTGCCTACACGCTTTCCGTCTATTCTATACAGAATATGTTTAATGTATAGCATACAAAAAGGCACAAACAACGTCGTAGGTACACCTTGACGTTTACATTGAATGTGAACACAGCGATCGTTGCACTTTTTATTAATTATTTTCCCGCTACACTTTACAAGAATTCAAAAACATCTTGCAAGAAATAAAAAGTATACGAAGAAGCTATTTGTGCATACAAAATGTTTGAATAATTGGCTATTTGCGCTGTAACATAAAGAAAAAATTTTAAAAACTTTAAACAGTTTACAATATTTAATCCAAAATTCATTATATTTCTAATTAATGGTAAAATAAGAAATATTAAATGTACTTCCCAGAAAAAGTCTTCAGAGTCTTCAGTAATGTCCGGATTTTTGACATTGACATTTATGTCAATTACAAACATTTTAATTTTTCAACTGGTTTCCATAGGCTAATTGATTCATTATTGGGCTTCCAAATTATCAAGAGATATAGCTGACGTCAAACGTCAAAATTCAAACGAATGGTACATTTTTCGCTGGCTTCCATAAGAGTACAGTTGGTGTGAGACTAATTTTCGTAGTTTTTAATTTAATTTCGGATTTAGTATAGTGTTTTTTTTTTTTTGTTAATTTCGGTAGAATTGAATTTGATCTTTCTTGTAGTAACAATTTAGTGATAGTTTTAATAACATTTTAGTTAATAGGGTTAATTTTAGTAAGTATTTGTAGGTATTTTAGTCATATTTTAATGAACAGTATATTGGTATTTTTAATAAAAAAACATTTGATTTCCTTTATTTAGATTGTATTTAATTGCCGTAGCTGTACATATATTAATTTCTATCTACATAGCTTTACTTTTATTTAATTGTTTTTCTTTCATAATGAACAATTTTCTTTGCTTAGATTTAGATACTATTTGTAGATTAGAGAATTGTAGTGTATCATCTAGAAATATGGTGGAAGGCCAGCAAGTAATAAATAGTGGCCACATAATATTATGTGGTAAATAATTTCGGAGAAAACTCCATCGTAACTTTAACCTATAAATTGCATATCTCCTAATTTGTTCATTAATTTTTAAAAAAACAAAAACTTACCTGTTATATTAGCAGTAATTCAGATTCTACTAAGAATAAAACAATAATAGCCGAAGATTAACGCGTATTAAAATTCGTATACAAGTAAATACAATCCCTGAATAAAACAACCACGTTTGTACATGTACACTTCACTCAGTTCAGAAATCTGCCACCAGTGGCGCATTTTAATTTTGGGAGCCCAATAGAATGGATTATTTTATATACGAGTATTTATAATTCAGTCTATCTCTAAATCTATAGAAGATATAAAAATGTTTAATGTATTGGATAGAGAATTTCATATTATATATTATAAATTTAAAAAAAAATAATATTTAGAAGATTTTTTTTTAAAGAAACTGTTACTTACGGTTGTCCAATTTTTACCAAAATCTAATCAGCTCTTCCCAGGAATGTGAAATTGAGGAAACTGCAGTTAATTTTTTTTTAAGTTTTACAGTATTTAAGAAACTGTGGCTCCAATATCCACACACACACACACACACACACACACACACACACACACACACACACACACACACACACATACGGACATCATCGTAAAAAAGTTATAATTGGATTCTAAGGACCTTAAAACGTGCTTATTCACTAAAATCTGGATATGCGATTTTTAGCATACAAATACAACGCGAGGCTGTAATGAAACTCCCATCGAGGTATATATACTATTTATTCACAATCATCCTGTTTTTAAATCAATAATTATTATCAAAATAAATCATTCACTTATAACCTTTAAATTTATAATTTTTTTGACTTGGCTTATTAAAATTTGTTTAGCCTACTTTATTATAAGTATTTAAAATAATGTTACTAAGCAACTGTATATAGACATTACCAACCAGTGGGTGGAAGAGAGGTCTCTTATTTTCAACTCAAGAAATTGTCATTACAGGTAGGAATGACGTATTTCCCAATCTCTAAAAGGTTAAGAATCGACATATTACTATAATGATCATGAACAATAACTATTTACATATTTAAATGAATTTTCAGTTTTATTTTGTGCTCTTGGAAGGTAAAGGTGGCTGATATGGCAAAGGGCTTGTGAAAAAATAACTTGAGATTATCTGAAAGTAAGTCCGAAGTAAGTTGGCGTTTTTACGAGAGCGCGAAGTGATATATGTCCTCTATGAAAGCGGATTTTCCATCAAAATGCACACGTTGTGCGACATAATACAGGATTTAGACAGTCGTTTTTTTTCTTACACACTCCAGCATTTAAAATGGCTTTATGCTCATCTTATCTCCACACTTTAAAGTCTTATAAAAATGAAATATTACCTTAACTACTCTAACTACAATTTATGCACTCATGCTTAATTCAGCTGTGTAATTATTTAAATTAGAACATTACAAAAAGAAGTTTCATTGCAAGAATTCTCGCGGAAAAATATTTCTCTTTAACAAGTGGAGAAGCGAAGCCGAGCAGCGGAGATACTTTAACTTTGCAGCCGCTTATGCCCAGGTCCTTTGTGGATGAACGGGGAAATCCGCTGCATATAATCCCCCCCAGTACAGACAGATTACTTTACTTTTAAACAAATATATCTCCACGGCTTCCAGCCACAATAACTCACTTTGAGAAAATGACACACTTTACTTTTAATACATTTATTGCAATGTTTTACTCAACATCCTTTCTAGAAAATGACAGAGGTCTGATCTGTTTCTCCTAGACTCCAATAATATAAATAATGGCTTATTATCCATTTTTATGTCTATTTGGAGACTTACAAATTCATAATACATCTGCACCAATAAAGGCTATTACCCCTTCTGTAAGATTTTAAAATAGGAATTAATTCTGTCCTTGAGTCTGGTTGATCTTGAAGCCGGATCGTCAGGATCACAATCGCTCATATGGATTTCAATTTAATTTTTTTTTTATTGAATTCCAAATCCTAGTTTTAGAGAAAACACCCGCAAATATCCCTGCAGTAACAGCATGTACTTTAGGATTCTATCAAATTTGTTTTCGCTTTTCGCCGCGAAGCGTATATTTGGTAGCATGTCACAATCCAATTCAAAGCCAATTTATATATAATTTTTATATTTATTATCAACAACTGTAACAATATTATTAGTGTTAATTTTATATAACCCGAAAATTCCCGAAACAAAAAACGTATTAATGTATTCCTGTAGAAAATTCAATAATCTTTAATTTTCATAACGACAAAATGCGAAAATATGGTATTTAATGGTATTTTTGAAGAAAAACCATTACGAGCTTCAGGTACATTGCCATTTCCGGTTATCCGATTTACACCAAAATCTAATGGCTTCTTTTCATATTAAAATAGGGTATAAATCAAGGTTTCAGAATTTTCTGAATGATAGTATTTGAGTTAGAGCGAAGACAAAATCCCTACACATACACACACATACACATACACACACATACACACACATACACATACACACACACATACACACACATACAGACATCATCGTGAAAATATTAAAATTGGATTCTAGGGACCTTAAAACGTGGTCATTTACTAAAATCCAGACACGTGATTTTTAGCACGATTCGTATACCTTCCTTACCAAGGATAGCGGGAGATAAAAATGACAACCAAAAAATTTTAATAAGTCAAAATAATTTTCAAATCTATTTTTTTTTAAATTTTGCGAATCTTGTACCGGTATCGGATCTTAATACTTAATAGTTATTTAAGTATTAAGGGCAGTAAGTGTTTCCCACTAGATGAGGTTAATTTTTCCGATAGCGGTAGTAGCACTTACTGATCGCAATGCTTATTACGTTTTTTGCACGATCGACGCACAAAATTAAAAAACATAAGATTAGAAGATGAAGGAAAGAAAATTACTGGATTTCAGTCAATGATTAAATATATTTTCCGCCTCTACCGGTTTCGACACCTCATGTGTCTTCTTCAGGAGGTGAAAATTTTTAGATTGTAAAACATAGATACAACCCAGTGCCATTGTTAAATCAAGGTTTATATCTTATTTTATTGACGACTACATGAGTTTTTTAATGTATTTATTTATTTATTTATTTTTTTAAATTTTGACGACCATTGTATGTTTTATATGTTATTTATTATTGTCTTATATATGTATCCATGTTTTACAATCTAAAAATTTTCACCTCCTGAAGAAGACACATGAGGTGTCGAAATCGGTAAAGGCGCAAAATATATTTAATCATTGACTGAAATCCAGTAATTTTCTTTCCTTCATCACCTTTCCAGTCAAGAAGTTCTTGCAGCCATAAGATTAGAAAATTATTTGGAAATATTAAATATTATTGGGAAATTGTATGAAATGCTTACAGACATAATTTGATATTTAAACAATAATAACAAGTAATTAAATAATACTGTGAATCTTCGCCGAAACGGATACAAAAGTAACAACTGAAAGCATATGCTAAGTGTACAAGTATAGTATCATGGTAATGGGAAGTTTTATTGTGGGAGATGCAAAGTAGCATAATGAACAACGCGAGGCGAACAGAGGAAATAAAACTTTGGAAAATAAAGGCAATAAAAATGAGAAAGTCATAAATATGCATTAGCACGGTTTTTAAATAAATGAATGAGAAGAGAGTGTTTACCCTTTTAGGGTCAATCAATCATTCGCATTTGTGCGTGCGGTTGCCAGTCGGTAGTTCAGTTCAGTTCAGTTCAGTTCAGTTCAGTTCTGGACCTTGTGAAATAAGGTGCCGCGGAAGCAATAATATATTATACGAGCGAAAGAGCCGCGAACCAAAAACGTCAATATTTTATTTATGACGACGAAATTCAAATCCGTTTGGTTATTTATGGCCGCACATCGCCCGGTGTAAAATTGTCTTTATTGGTGCTTTGTCAGACGAACGCATTTAATAATTTGCTGAGGGCGTAAATTTCGCTGACCGATACACAGCCGAGGACAGTTACAGTTACACATTCATACCAATAAATCCATGACGCAGAGTTACGACAAAACCACTCCTACCCGCACACATATTCCGATTACATTGTACGAAGAAGTCTCCAGTGATTTACAACCAACGAATTTTCATTTTTCAATCATATTACATTCCTCTTTTAATCTACACTCAAGGGTTTTACTTTCGCATTCCTTTGTATCGGAATATAATTCTCGTATTCCCTCAATTATTTAAAAGGCAAAAATTCCATTACGGCTTATTGACCATTTGTCAAGATCGATAATGATTATATATATATATATATATATATATATATATATATATATATATATATATAATATTAAAACGGGTCATAGGCCTATAACATAGAAAAACAGTTTTTTAGTCGCCAAAAGTTTCTATATGAATTTATTGAAAAAAGAATTAGTGTATATTATAAAGAAAATAATTACAAATTTTTTGATGCCAAACACATTACATTTCTGTTTCATATAAAGCCAGAAAATAAATTTTAAAATTTTCTCAATTAAGAAAAAATATCATTAGCCTTGAAACTTACAGAAACAAAACAAAACTATTTTTGACATAAGACGCTCATTAATAAACTTTTTTTGCACATTATTTGTTAAATTATTATTATTTTCGTTATATTAAGAAGAAATCGTGGATAATTTGTGTCCCATGAAGAAAAATTACAATTTATTTTTTCCTTGTAGGTTGCAATTTTTCTCGTTTCTTATAACTTATTTCTTATTACATGTAGATCATTTTTAATTTTTAAATACCTATTACAATAACTAATAATTGTTTCTTAAATAAATATCCTAGTGTTTTCTTCATTTTGTTATTTTGTATTAGTTCATAAATTAATAACTTTAATCATTAATTATCCCCTATCATTTTATTAAAAAATGACAATGTTTTGTTACTGTCAGTTTCATGGCTATTGTTATTTTTTCTTAATTGTACAAATTTTTAAATTCTTTTTTGGCTTTATATGAAACAGAAATGTTATGTATTTAGTATTAAAAAAAAATTTTTTCTTTATAATAGGCACCAATTATTTTTTCAATAAATTAATATAGAAACTTTTGGCGTCTAAAAAACTGTTTTTCTATGTTATAGCCCTATGACCCGTTTTAAAATTTACACCCTGTACATATATATATATATATATATATATATATATATATATATAGACTGGTTATTTAACACAGCTTAAGCATATGAATAAATCATCTAGTTAGGTATTATATATTACTGTAAATCTTAGTCAAGGTACAGCATTATGGTAAACATTTCCTCGGATTTTTTCAATGGGAAAAGGGAAATTTGAAATTAGTCATTTCTGGAATCTCGAAAATCCCGGAAAAGTTAAACTAAAAGAGAGAATAGTATAAATTTTTCGAAAAAGTTTAAAAAAATCAAAAAATTTAAATATAGTTAAATACTTTAGAGAAAATTATAATCAACAAGTAATATTAACAATTTAACTTTATTAAAATTAATATTTGTTAAATTAGCCGCCTCAGTGGTCGAGCGCGTTGAGGCAGTGTGTCTCCGGCAAAATCAGTTGACTTTTAACCATGTAGTTCTTTAAACTCATTGGTTTTTACAAAATCTTTTATATTTAAAATGTATTATTTTCATATGTTGTAATATTTTATTTATTGCTTGAAAATGGTTATAACCGAAACGTCGCATTTGTAAATTTTGACTTTGTTGAAATAAATGAAGCATTTATCCAAAAACCTCTTCGTATAGAAAGATTATCTTATTTTACTTGTAGTATTTTTTTCTTTCTCTTTTGTTGCAGTTTGGATGCTAGAGGAGCCAATCTGAGCGAAGCCTACCACCTAACAGTTACGAATAACGAAATAGGCTCCAGATCCTATTTTCTAACCGGGATGGACCCGTCTCAAGCCCGGTTAAAAATCCACAAAGTTCGAGCAACCGATGAAGGAATATTTCGGTGCCGGGTGGATTTTTCGGATTCGCCTACAAGGAACTACAAAGTCAACCTCACTTTAGTAGGTCAGAAAAAATAAATATTTACAGCTCGATTCTCGAGAAAGTTTAAGCTAATCTTCATTTTTGGCTTAGCTACTCTAATTTTAACAGTTTATATCTTAAAATTTTGGCTAATCTATTAATAGTATCTACCTTTTTTGATAATATTATGAAAATTAAATTTTAAATACCGGAATAGAACAGAATTCACTAATCCAAAAATGAGGATTAGCTTAAACTTTTTTGAGAATCGGGCTTTTAATGTTAAATCTTATTTAATACAAAGAGAAATTTATTTGAAATATATTACAATAGCACTTTTTACCTCTCGCTAAGAGAGGTATTGGATTCATGCTAAAATTCGCATATCCAGATTTTATTGAATAAGCACGATTTAAGGTCCCTACAATCCGATTATAACATTTTTAAAATGATGTCTGTGTGTGTGTGTGTGTGGATGTATGTGTGTGTGTGTGTATGTATGTATGTATGTCTGGATGTTGTAGTCACGATTCCTCAAAAACTATAAGACTTAAAAAATATTTAACTGCAGTTTCCTCAATCTGACATTCCTGGGAAGAGCTGGAAAGGTTTTGGTAACAATTGAACAACCGGAAGTAGTAGTTTCTTAGAAAAATTCTTCTAAATATAATTTTTTGGGAGTTTTTTTTATTAAATATTGAAGAACATAAAATTCTCCATCTAATACACTTAAAAAATTTATTATATCTTGTATAGATTTAGAGATAAAGACTCTATAATTTATAGAGTATACTAATCGCAGAGGCCAAGGCACTAAGGAAACCAGTTGACAAATTCCAATGTTTATAACATGACATATGTCATTGTCAAATATCAATAGTTTTAGTGACATTCTGATAGCTTTTCCTGGGAAGTATATTTAACTTTTCTTATTCTTTTATTAATTAAATATTTGAAATTATAGGTAAAATTGTGGTAAAATGCATATATCTATCAGAAATACCGCCAATCTGGTTAATGAATTGGAACAAAATTTGACATTTAGAAACTTCCTCATACAATGAAAAATAGATATAATTTGAATTACATGTGTGCAGAAGACATGCTAAATATAGTAAGAAACAATATTTGGGTAATGTTCTGTAAGATTTTGTTATAAAACGACGGTTGGAAAGCGAAGTGCAATACAATACTTATATAGCCTAATATGAAAATGGCGAGAGGTCTTGTGCTGGCCACAACAGATTTTTTAACTTTGATTTTGTGCAAATTTCTTTGTAAAGAAATTTCCATTTTATATATAAAGTAAGCAATTGAAATCATCTGTTTATTTACTCAAGAATCTTTTGTGAAATAACTCGTTATTGTTTAGACATTGGCAGATTTTTTTAGTACCATCTGACTTTGTCCAAATATTTTCTTTAAATTTCAAAGGATCGGGAAAGATTAATTTCTTCCGCTTGATTATAAGTCGAGTATCATCACTTATTATTGTTTACTTTCGTAAAGAGAACACTTTCTGGATATAAATATTTAAAAATACATACGAGGTTTGATTAAAATATAACGAGTATTTCAATTTATTTCAAAAAGTAATATTCATCAATTTTAATATTGTTCCCTTCACTCTGCATAAAATAACATCATGCACTTATATCAACGTTGTTTACAATCTGCAAGACACTTGTGGAATGCACTTTGAGGTATAGCCTTCAGCTTCTTCAACGATTTTGCCTTTATCTCAGATATGATCGCAAACAATTGTCTTTTTAATGTCCTCTTTATCTCCGGAAAAAGGAAAAAATCACAGTGGGTCATGTCTAGTGAATAAGGTGGACGTTGTTGCTTTTGGCTAAAAAACTATAAACGAACAATGAACTGTTAGTCGATGTTGTGTCACGGAGCAAAATCCAGCATTTGTTTGTCCACAAGTCTTTCTTTGGAATCCTTCATACAAACTAGGCTGCTTTCATGAAAGTGATTTTGCGATTACATACTGCACTATATCGTCAATTTATTCAGCGGTATTTCATAGGCTAGGGCACTCGACTCTCTTGTCATCTTCTACCTTTCCACAGCCCTCTTGAAAACTTTAAGTATAGTTCATCTAGGGATTATTTTCCGAAGACTCGTTATCGTTTTATTACGGCAGTACAATAGAGGGTCCCAATAGCCTGGCATGTGTGAAAAATTTGAGAGGGGTTTGAAATATTTCATTTCACACATTTTACTTTCCAAAATAGTAAAAAAAATTGTTTAATATTTAACTGTTTTAAAAAATATATTGTATAATCAGATTTCCGTGACCACCCAGGAGGTACTGATTGCGGACCGTTAATCTTTGTTCATAGTGAAGGTACAAAAGAAATACCTTTTCTTAACGTTGCATGTAAAGATGATAATGTGTGAACAATATTATTAGCATAAGAATTATGTATTGTTCGTACTATATATTGTTTCGTAAAATCATTTATTTTGTCAGTAACTGAATCTTTTCGAACTCTTTTAGGTACCGGACCACCTATTCTGATAATTTTTTTAACAGTTTTATCACATACTTTTGTTAGTTGGCAAGTTTTCTTAAGAGCAACTGATTCATCATATTCGTCTAAAAGTCCATTGGAAACATTCAACACGATTTGTTGTCTATGTTCGTGCAAAAAAGGTTTAAATATATTAGGCGATGGTAATACACTTTTACTAGCACTTTCTAATTCTTCATTTTCTTCCCACGGGCGAAACATTGTTAACGTTGTTGACTGTTGAATTTAATTTAACAAAACAAAAAACACTTTCAGCCTTCGTACACTAGTTAGGAGGTACAAATGACAAGTGAAAATAATTAAACTTTATAATCCTTTGGAGACAAGTTCACAGACCTTATAATAAGCTATAACAAAATTAGGGAAATTCTAAGTTCAAAAGATTAACGCATTAAAATTTTAAATATTAGCAAATACATCCCTGGTAATCGGTTTAGAAAATCTGGAAAGTGCAGTCTTGGTCTACAGTCAAATACTGGGAGTAAAATATATACCAGCATTGCAAATACTGAACTGGTCGACTGTACGGACCGAAATATTTTGGCATTGCGGTTTTAGCTATTGTGCACCCATAATAAAACGATAACGAGTCTTCGGAAAATGATCCCTAGATGAACTATACCATTCAAAATCTCTTGGGTTCGACATAGCTTCCTCGCCAAAAGCCTTCGCCAACATATGCACCACTTTACTACACTTTATTTAATTTTTAACTCAAAATTTAATGCAGATTTTGCAAACAAATGCTTCGTCAAAATGTAGATGTCAAACATAAATTATGCTTGCAATATGCATGTAGCCTGAGATAGACTTTACAAACTTGGTACCAACGACACAGAAAAATTAGTTCAATCGCAAATGAATAATGCGCGTAATTAAAAAAAAAATCCTTATTTTTTTATCAAACATCAAATATTTACATCCCAATATTATCGAAGTTTCAGTTATATAATTTTTTTTATAGTTCAACCATCAACTCCCAAAATTTTCGACGTGCACGGATCCGAGCTCATGCACTCGTCAGCAGGTCCATTCCTGCAAGGACGGGAGTTGTTCCTGTCCTGTCAAGTTAGCGGAGGTAAGTGATCCTATCAGAATCCAGTAGAAACTAATTACAACTTGAAAACTTGTAATATTTTGTGGAGTAGCCATTGCTTGTAATCGCCGTTTCTTCGAATCCGGAATGCTAATAGAAAAACAACACTCAAACTTTGAATGGATATTTAATAACAGGAACTTGGAAAAGTTTTCCTAGTTATTTCATTACGTTTTTCTAATTATGATCATTAACATGAAAAGTTAGTTTTCTTTTACTTAGTTGAACCATAAGGAATTTTCCTTCATTCTTTTAATACTTCCTTAAGAATTTTCACTTCTTGAAAATTTAATAACTACATATAAAGCACCTAGCTTTCTATTCATACATCGCTTTACCGGTTTTACTTACAATACCAGCAATAATTTATTTTTAAAAGAAATCAAATATGCTGGAAATTTACCGGTATGTATCTGATAATAGATTTGGCCTTATACATAAATAAATAAATATATCATCACGGTATTTTACTCCTTTCTGAGTGTGCCAATCTACGTTGTACACAGATTTCGATAATGATTCAGATTCAGATTCCTCTTAAGAGCATTGCCGGTCGCTCAGCGAAATCAGTTTTGTAGCTAGTATGATACTAGTGCAGACAAACTTCTTACGTTCCCCCACTACTTTTAAGGTTGCTAAGTTTACTTCTCTCTGTCTGCTTTTATATGTGTTTGTCCTTCTCTAAAGCATCAGGGGAAAACTCAGCCCGTGTTGTGAAGCAAATTGTTGGAGTGAGAGAGGAGATGTGTGTAGTAGAGGGGGAACATATTCTCACTTTCTCCTCCATAGTCTATCGTTCCGATTTCTGAAATAAGCGGCAAAAAGGGGTCTAGTAGAAATCAAATCACAGCTAAACTAAAAGAGATAATATAGATTTTTTTCACAGACTTACTACTAAAGGTGGGCGCTATGGGGTAACCCAAACATTTTTTGTATAAAGTACAGTTTTCGTGTTAAAAATAAATTTTAAAATAGCAATTTTTATGATGTTTTTTGAACTAAATTTAAATGCAATAGAAATTAATAATTATGCAAAATAATTGGTCAGCCCCATGCATCTACTATACAATAGTATCAAGTATGAAGTTTTAACTTAATATTTACGAGTGTAGTTTGATTTCTACTAAAGTGCTGTTTAGCGTAGCACCGGCAATCGCCTTAAGGGCATTGATGTATTTTAAATAAAAATTATGCCGAAAAGAAATCACAAGGGTGATATATTTTTGGCCGGTGAATTTAAATTCCTGAAAACATGCTTTATTCATCCTACAAATATTTTGTTTGTAGAAATGTACAATATTCAAAATTACACAAACAAAATCAGGAACGCGAATAATAATCAGTTTCTATTGTGACAATTTTTTTGATATTGCGAATTCGGTTCATGTTTTTCCAGAAATTTGTATCTACATAAATTACATAGATTTTACAATCCATGATCTTCTCGTGTAATTTTTCATTATTTCGTTTTCTTTTCTTGTAGGACGGCCAAGGCCCTCTGTAACCTGGTGGCAAAACGGCTCCCTGATAGACAGTGTGGTAGACAGCAGAAGAAACGAACCCACAGTTGTAAATCAACTGTTAATCAACAGAGTTACACGTCAAATGTGGGGAACTAAGTTAGAATGCAGGGCGTCGTCAAATGAGGCCGCTGGATTCGTTTCGAGGGAAGTCTCCCTCATCATATACCGTAAGTACAAGAGAAAATATTTACATATTATTGAAGCATAAGTTCACTATTAAATATTAACATATACAATGTGTACCTCAATTCCTTGGTAACAGTGATATATGTAACGTTTGGGCTACAGATCGTAATATACTACCACACCTGATGTTTTAAGTATTTTTTGACATATTAATTGAAATGGGAAAACTGTTTTTTACCTCCCGCTACCCTTGGTAAGGGAGGTGTAGGGATCGTGCTAAAAATCACATATCGAGATTTTAGTAAATGACCACGTTTTAAGGTCCCTAGAATCCAATTTTAACATTTTCATGATGATGTCTATATGTGTGTATGTGTGTGTGTGTGTGTGTATGTGTGTGTGTGTGTGTGTATGTGTATGTGTATTTACTCGAAATCGGGCCGGGTTTCGGGCCGGGCCGGGTCAAAGCTCGAAATTGGGTGCATCCGGCATTCCTAATGTTGATTTTTATGTTAAAGCGAAATGTTTAAATTTTTTAGTGTCAAACTTATAAAAAAACTACATTCTTATAAATTTCAACATTAGTTAACATAAGTAGTTAAAAAGAGACACTTCTAGTGTAAATTTGTTATAAAAATTACAGACCTACGTGTATTTTATCACTTCGTTTACCAAAGCCGTTCGAAAATTTAAAAAACTTTTTCACAAATCTTTTATAAAAAAATATAATTTACAGAAGGATTTTTTATCTAACTTTGTTTCGGTTGGGCCGGGCCAAAGCTCGAAATCGAGTGCATCTCTAGTCACAGATACTGAAAAATCATAGTTTGTTACTGCTACTCACCATTTCGCAAAGCAGTGATTCGTGAACATAATTTTACAGACACCGCTCGCGTAACAGAGTACAATAATTACGATTTGTAACGAATATTACTAAATAGCTGAATTTAGTTCTCAATTCACAATACCGTTTTCCCAGAGTCACAATCGCTGGTAAGTATATATTCGTATAAAGAATCAGTGCTATGTAGCACTATCTACTAAAACGATCTTCAGTAAACTGTTTAAAATCTCAGATATTTAAAAGTAGCAATCTCAAATCACGCTGTGATTCTAAAGTAGCAGTTTCGCTCATCTCTAGTTTGAGTTCCTGCGTTTATGAGAAAAATATGTTCATAAATTTCCTTTGCCATTGATTATTCCCGAGGAGAATGCGCGATTGCATTATTAATTATCGATTTAATATTGTTCTCACTTAAATGTAATTGGAACAATTAAACTAAAGTGCTTCTGTCAGCTATTCCGAAATTGCACAAGTTAATCTTCAATAAATCCTAATACGATAGCGACTATGGACATTATCTGGATTAAGATATGTAATTTCTCTGCTCGGCTGGACTAACACCCTCACATAAGTCGCATATTACAGCCGTTTTTATATCCGGTAAAATCCCATCCACTAAAACGCTCTGCATTCACATCCACATAACTTCACTGCTATTTTAACTAATTTAGTTTTTCACCATGTCGCCATTCTATTGTAACACTTCCCTAATTCATTTCAAAAATGCTGTATTTGTTATGTACGCACTTGCAACATGCCATACAAGCATACTGCATTAAATGTAACTATGGTTTCATTTACTTCATTTATAAAATACAAATTTATTTATGAGCAGAGAGTGACATTCGTAATCCTGTCGAGTTACTATACAGTGTCCCACACTCTATGTTCAGTATAGGGTCTTATGGAGTACCATGTTGGCAAATTTACCTGCTGTTAGTCTACAAGATAGAAAGAGCAAAATATATGCCCGAAAAGAGATGAAATATTCTGGGTAATTCATTGAATGTATTTATGACTGGTGTACTTTCAGAGTATCTAAACAGCTAAACAGATGGGTGAAAAGAGAAAAAAATAAATAATAAACTGGTCAGTTTAACAATTTACAAAAAATATAAAATAATACAAACACAAAATATAAGTAGGGTATAAAAACATAACAAGCGTAGGTAAATTAAAATAATTAACATTTAACTCTTCAGTTTAAAGTAAATAATATAAAACATTTTTGTACTTAATTGGACATTTTACAATCTTCGTCAACAATATAAATTCCCTATGTTACATATTCTACGAAAAGATATGGAGCTACATGAAATAATTAACACTATATTTTCTACAGCGCATTTTTGTAACACAATACTTGCCGATTGGAGCAGATAGATATGATGAATTGAAATCCCTAATTTTTTGTGTTCCTCCTACGATACCTACATTATCTCAATGTTATATTGATGAAGAATATTTTTTTTATGTTTTATGCTATTTATGTCGACATATTATATGATGAACTCATAAAGAGTTAAAATTATTAAGTATTATTTTTTATTTAATTTATATCTTCTTATTTGATTATTTACTAATATTTAGGCTTGATAGAAATACTGCATATATTTTACATAGTTTATAAGTCTTTATTCTTTCTTTATAATCTTCAATTTGAATTTATAATATTTTAATCTCTAATGCATTTGATCGCGATTAGTATGACGGGCGGTTTTAAAATATTGTGTTGAAATATTACTTATTACAGGTACAAATAGCTTCAGCATGTTTTTTACACCCCGGTTCCAATGCATCTTTTCGCGCCCCTGTAAATAAAACTATTTAGAACTGCAGATAAATTTCGGGTGAACTTCGGCGAACTTAAATTGTACAGTGTTAACTAATTTTGGTATAGTAATGAAAATTTATGAATGTTTCAATATATCAAATTGCCAACATGGTACAGAAAACCTCCGTAAGAATAACATTGGCTATCTCTGCTACACTGAAGATAGAGTGTGGGATACTGTATAGATAGTTATTGCAGCTTCAACGCAAAAATAACGTGCACTTTAAAGTTACGTGACAGCCCGAGTGCGCATGCGCACTAATAAGGTTCACGTTATATGAATAAGGAGACACGTTATTGGCAATATGGCAATAGTATAGCGAGCGTTTAACGTCACACGTTCTGTATCTTTTAAGGTTATGTTTCGGTGAAAAGTGTGGATGTAACCTCGTTTGTGTTGCTTTTAGCGTTAACGTTAGTGTGAATACACTAATTAAATGCGGTAAACATTGAAATTGAAAGTCTTTTATTTCTAAAATAAAGTGTTTTTTACATAAGGTTAACGTTTACGTTCTTTCATCTTAGAAGTTGCAATAACTCCCTACTATGGTATTTATAACTTTGCCATATTTAGATCAAATAAACGTTTTCCGTTCATCGTTTATTAGGGAGTTATTGCAACTTCTAAGATGAAAGAACGTAAACGATAATCTTATGTAGAAAACACTTTATTTTAAAAATAAAGGACTTTCAATTTCAATGTTTACCGCATTTAATTAGTATATTCACGCTAACGTTAACGCTAAAAGCAACACAAACTAAGGCTGTGTCCGATGTGGCAAAGGATAACAACAAAGCTTTGTTACTATTAAAAAATTGTATCGTAGTGACAGTGTAATTACTGTATGCAAGGATGACTGAACGGTTGCGTTTGTGTACAGTCGATGACATGAAAGAAAACTGGCCTGAGGAATGTTGAGGGTTAGCAAGATTTCCGTAAAACGGCATTATGATTAGAAATATTTTATTTTGACTTCTTATTCAAACGTGAACCACATGAAAACATTTTTTTCGAAATATGTAATACATTGGTTGAATACGATGATCGACTGGCTACAGAATGGAAGAGTGGAAAATAATCAGACACGCAGTTATATATAACAAAACTGTATTTGTTGCGACAACAATTTTTTGCCAGCAAATTTACCTAGGTAACTGTAACAAATATATTTGCTGGTCCTATATTGACAAAAAAAAAATTGCTGCTGGAACTTATTTTTGGTAATCACAACAAAGTTTTTATTTACCGTGTACGAAATTATTGTTTTAATTTTTAAGAACAGAGGTAATTTTTCATTTTATTATCAAATATACGAGGATACATGTTCTAGAGAAACATAATACCAAACTGCATTATTTTTAAATGTTTCCCAATAAAATAAAATATGAGAAAAACAAGCCGATGTATGGACGGAAATAAATTTTCTACTTGGATATCTTTCTGGAACATAAACTGAGAAGAATAAATCTCCGTCTCGAAAAGCACAACATTATTTTAATTAAAAGGTATTACAAGAGATATCAAATACAAGCTGAGTTGAATTTTTCTGCTCAAACAAAGGCTTTGTGTTGAATGCTCCCACTTACCACATCAAATAAAATTTCATGATTCGCAATCAATAATCTGATAACATAACAAAAGAGCTAATATCCCGTTCTTCTTTTCCTAACGAAATTTATTCGTTATCTGCGTTTGGGAGCAAACGAACAATTGCTATTGAGGGAAGAGAACATGGTTTATTTCTTTCTTTGTCGGCTGGATCATAAGCCAAGTGGAAACTGAAATATCGTCAGAGGTTCCACCAATAAACTATTCATTTTGTTGCAACGCTGGCGAACAAAAGAAACGCGGACGCTAATCGTAAAGAAAACCGCAGTGCAATCTACCGCACCGAAATAAATGTTTCGCCCCAGTCGAAGAAACATCCAATACAGAGTAATAGACCGCCCAAATTATTCGTGACATGAATTTCGGCCCGCTCCAATTTGCGAACAGAAAAGATTTTGTAGTTTCGTCCTTTGGCAATAGAACAATAAATTCCAATTGCGAAGCTGATTTAATTGTTAACTACAGTTACAATGAGAAGTCGTGATCTCAGATTCACCGATTTGAATAAAAAAAATCTGTTGTGGCCAGCACAAGACCTCTCGCCATTTCCATATTATGCTATGTAAGTATTGTATTGCACTTTGCCATCGAACCGTCGTTTTATAACAAAATATTACAGGACTTTACCCAAATATTGTTTTTTATTGTATTTAACATGTCTTCTACACACATATAATTCTAATTATATCTATTTTTCATTGTATGAGGGAGTTTCTAAATGTCACAGATTCTTCCAATTCATTAACCAGATTGGCGGTGTTTCTGATGGATATATGCATATTACCTATAACTTCAAATATTTAATTAATAAAACAATAAGAAAGATTAAATGTACTTCCCAGAAAAAGCTATCAAAATGTATACTAAAACTGTTAATTTTTGACACTGAAATCTGTCATTTACAAATTATATCATAAACATTTGACTTTGTCAACTGGTTTCCTTAGTGTAGTTTCGCCTACTCGACTTGTATATCTCGATATTCTATATATTATAGCGTCTATATCTCTAAATTTATAGAAGATATAATAAAAAATTTAAATGTATCAGGTGTAGAGTTTTGTTCTTCAAAATTAGTAATATCAAAAATTTTCAAAAATTAATATTTGGAAGAATTTCTTTTAAAAGCTACTACTTTCGGTTGTTCAATTGTTACCAAAACCTTTTCAGCTCTTCCCAGGAATGTCAGATTGAGGAATCCATAGTTAAACAGTTCTTAAGTCTTATAGTTTTTGAGGAATCGTGGCTACAACATCCAGACATACACACATACACACATACACACATTCACACACACACACACACACACACAGACATCATTTTAAAAATGTTATAAACGGATTATAGGGACCTTAAATCGTGCTTATTTACTAAAATCTGGGTATGCGAATTTTAGCATGAATCCAATACCTCTCTTAGCGAGAGGTAAAAATTGGAGTTTAACTATTTAACATTTGACGCAATAAATGCGAATAAAAAATTGATTTGGTTTAGAATACAATATTACCACGTTATTTTAAAATCTCTAATGCTAGGTTTGTCAGTCGCCGTTTGAACCTTGAACTTGAACCTGAACTATTGTAAAATTTGTAAACGAAGCGAGTTTTTCAATCTACTAATGGCAGTCTTGTTATTCAAGTTTTATCTACCATTTCGGATTATTATAATTATTATCCCGACAAACGCCAAATATTTCCCATTTTAAATGGCACAAAAGTGACCCCTGTGGTGCACTCTCCACACCAGCTATGAATGCCCGTGAGGTGACGCCTGGTAAGTGCCGTGATGATATATTTATTTTATATGAACAAAACATGAAATTTTCTAAATTAATAACAATACATATACTTAATTATTGTGTTTTACAGTTCACAAATTAGAAATATTAAATAAATTTAAAAAAATATTCCTGGAAAACTAGAAACATGTGACAAAATATTTATTTATGCACGGACGTATCATAATTTGACAATTATACACGAATTTCTTTGACTAAACGTCATTTTATAGCCCGCCGGGCTATAATGAAACGTCAGACCAAATTATAACCTACAATATGAACAATTTAAACAGGCAACATGAAAAGTTTTTATTACAAATCGAAATTTTTTATATTCTTTAATGAAAAATGAAAATTATTTTTGTGATTTATATGGAAAGCACGGAGATACACAAAATAAAACTCAAATGACATAACTAATAAACAAACAATAAACTGTTGTTCTCCGCTTTCATAGCAACACTAGATACTGGATGTACGAGGACAAATTTTTTTCGATACAATTTTTTTAACACTCATAATTTAAAATTTTCGTCCGTGCATAAAGTTTTGTATGCACCACGAACGTAACTTGCTTTTATGGCCTTTGAAGTGTTTTTATCCCTCGGCTTACGCCTCGGGCTCAAAATCCCGCCGCAGGCCATAAAAGCCTCCTTACGCTCTTAATACATAATAGTTATTTATGTATTAAGAGCGTAAGAAGGCCTTTATAGCCAGCGGCGAGATTTTGAGCCCGAGGCGTAAGCCGAGGGATAAAAACACGTCAAAGGCCATAAAAGCAAGTTACGCTCGTGGTACATACAAAACTTTATGCACGGACGAAAATTTTCAAATTATGAGTGTTAGAAAAATTGTATCGAAAAGAATTTGTCCTCGTACATCCAGTATCTAGTGTTGCTATGAAAGCGAAGAACAACAGTTTATCGTTTGTTTATTAGTTATGTCATTTGAGTTTTATTTTGTGTATCTCCGTGCTTTCCATATAAATATCACAAAATTAATTTTCATTTTTCATTAAAGAATATAAAAAATTTCGATTTGTAATAAAAAAATTTCATGTTGCCTGTTCAAATTGTTTATATTGTAGGTTATAATTTGGTTTGACGCCGGGCTATAATGAGGCCCGCGGGCTATAAAATATCGTTTATGTCAAAGAAATTCGTGTTTAATTATCAAATTATGATACGTCCGTGCATAAATAACTATTATGAAATGTTAAGAGTACCCTACGAAAAAAATAAAAATAAAATATAGGACAGAATGATAATTTTGTCCCTATAATATTGAAAATACAAGTTGCTATGCAGATTTCTGCAATAAATTGTACATTTTTATCGTTAACGGAGTTTATTATTAGACGTCTTTTTTATAGGTAGCTACCGTAAAGAACAAACCATAAGAATTTTTTTGAGAAAATTGTTTCGGCTAATTTCAAACTTGGATCGTCAAATCTACAACCAATCAATCATATATTTTATTAAATTATAAATATAAAATTTATCGTTAAATAAATCCTTGGGGTGAAACTTTTCCGGTCGAAACGACTTTGAGAAAATAGTTCCCGCTCCAGATGCAGTTATTGCAGTTTCCGTTTCCTTCTTCTTGTTTTCTCTTTGGTTGAAAATGCTTTGATTTGTTTTCAGGAATTAATTAAAACCAATTTATCGAAACAAGTTGCAGGAAGCAGAACTCATAAAATGCAAAGGAATTCCTTTTATGAATGAGCTTATTCACTTTTTTTTTTTTCTCTATATTGGAACGCAATAAGATGGACAGCTCAACAATACATATCAGGTAGAAGTATCCACTTCGAAGGGAATTTAATCTATTTTACATCCCCTTTTTGTACTACGGATTCCTTTTATAGGGCGAAAGACTTTTCTTTGCAATCAAGAGGTTGTGGTGAATCCTTAGCGGGTGCTATTATTAGCCTACATTTAATTTTATTTCCAAAGTAAACTAGGGCGGTGGCGGTGTATGTTTTCAAATACTGGCTGCGAAGAGAATGTACTTGTTGCAGTATGTTTTACTTTTATTTGCAAAGTGAAGTCTGCGTCTGAATGTATTCTTATGTAGAATCGAAAAGAATATTATAATTTTGTGATATTTCTATCTCTGAAAATACGCGGAAAAGCCAACGGAGAAATAATATTTTAAAATGCTCTGTGTCTTACATCTTACTTCGTTTGTGTAATTTTACAGGAAATACCATTTTGTGATTTTATATGATACTCCATGCCATTTTTAAACGTATCAGTATTTCTAATTTTTAAAACCACAAGTGATTCATGTGGTGCTCTTTCCATGACAGCTTTAAGAATTCGTGAGTTGTGATAAGCACTCTCACAGATATGTTATTATTATCAAAATTTGCAGAAAAATTCATCAATAACTATATTTTTTCTGATTCTGATACTAAGGCTGTGTCCGATGTTGCATTTTTATCACCCTAATATCTAAGGCCGTGTCCGATGTAACATTTTGTCATTTAGTATTTAGGATTTAGGTCTTCTTTACATAAATACAACTCCGAATGGCACACTAGTGATATCTATTGGTTTGTATGGCAACACTTTAGAACAACAAAAATGAATTATACAATTCGATTCAATTTGATGCTTGAGAGTAAATGTTAATATTATATTTCATAAAATAGAAGCTAAGAAGCTATTCTTTGACAGTAAATTTGACGTTTTGTACAAATTATAGCAACGAACATGATTTGTTTAATTAGTACGCGTCAACTTCAGGGCATAGTGTGCTCCTGCAAAGCCCTAAAATCCAATTCTTAAAATCCTAAATAATCACTAGATTTAGGGTATATAAATTTAGGATTTAGATATTAGGGCGGTAAAAGTGCAACATCGGACACAGCCTAAATCATAAATTTATCTACCCTAAATCTAGTGATTATTTAGTATTTTAGGAAATAGGTTTTAGGGTTTTGCAGGAGCACACTATGCCTTGAAGTTGACGCGCATTAATTAAATAAATCATGTTCGTTGCTATAATTCGTACAAAACGTCAAATTTACTGTCAAAGAATAGCTTCTTAGCTTCTATTTTATGAAATATATTACCATTTACTCTCAAGCACCAAATTGAATCGAATTGTATTATTCATTTTTATTGTTCTAAAGTGTTGCCATACAAACCAATAGATACCACTAGTGTGCCATTCAGAGTTGTATTTATGTGAAGAAGATCTAAATCCTAAACACTAAAATCTAAAATGCGACGTCGGACACAGCCTTAATATATAATAATCTAAAAATTCTGGTTAAAACGTGATGTTAAAATGATTTGGAAAGTAAACGATTTTCGTATTTTATTTACTTTACACATTACAGAGCTGCCACCATCCATAACGAGTAGCATTGGAGTTATCTTACTTAAATTTAGTTTTTCGGTACATTCATGGTGGTAATACTTACTCAGAACTGCAATATTCAACTTCAGATCTATTATCTGTCAAATGTGAATTCGGTATTTGGTGTGTTCAAATTGTTGTGTGTTAAATTTCTAATTTAATTCAGGAGTGTTATTCAAGATCGTATAAAAGTTTTTGTATGCAACTCAAGTGTAAACAGCTTTATGACATTCGGTCAATAATAAAATACTTGACCCCATGTTATAAAGCTTATGTTTACACTTTTTTGCATAAACAACTATTATCGTCATTTAATCTTCATTCCTGTGTCATATTATTTAGCCATTAATACAGAAATAAAGAAAAATATTTAAAATAAAAAAAAAATAATTGAAATATGATTTCAAGCTATTTCATGCAACATTTTAATAATGTCATCAGTGAGAGTAGTGTTGCTAAAGTTGTTAATAAAACAACGAATAATGGGTTCAGTTCGCTCGAATTCATCCGAAATTTTACGATAATAACCGATTAGGGAGTGTGACGTTGAGTTTACAACAATTAACCATTTTTATTACAACGAAGTAATACGAGGTGTAGCAATTAAATAACGAGATTTTTTTTTCCGGCTTCCCTGTAAATTTGGCAACATTACAGGCTATATCATATTAATTTTTCATCTTCCCTCCAGCCACTGTTAAAATTTCCGGAATTATGTTAGTGTCAATATGAAATTCTCTATGAAACTTAAAAATCCGCTACAGAAATGTACGAATTGTTGAAGAATGTTTATGATGAGGAAGGTTTATTTAGTACTCAAGTTTTCAAGCAGATTAGAAGATTTAAAGAAGGAAGAAAAGAGATCGGAGACGATTAGCGCCTCGGCCGTGCACTGACATTGTTTTCTTCGAAATGAGAGTGATTGTTCACATGGATTGGGTGTCTGAGAGGCATTTCGTTAACCAATCATATTACAAGAAGGTTTTGATAACCCTTCATACACGGGTGCCTGAGTGCCTGGTCGCGAACCTGGGGGTACTGGGTTCGATCCCGCCCGACGCCAAATATTTCGAATTTTTAATGGCAAAAAAGTGACCCCTGTGGTGCACTCTCCACGCCAGCAATGAGTGCCCGTGAGGTGACGCCTGGTAAGCGCCCGCACGGTACAAATATGTCATCATCATTACCGATATCTGCGATAAAGCAGATTGGCACACCCAGAAATGGGTAATATGCCGTGATGATATATTTATTTATTTATTTATTTCATACACGGGTAAGAAGAAAAAAACGGCTCATGGGTTCTCCATGAAGACAACGCGCCGGAACAAAACGCTTTGTCCGGCAAGACATTTTTGGCGAAATACAAAATCACCGTGTTGGTACATCAACCGTACTCACTTGACCTAGTGTCATATGACTTGCTTTTATTCCTAAATTGTAATTCTGCGTCAAAAGGCATCAAATTCGGGGCCGAGATATAGTTATAGAAAAGCGGCAGAGCTTATGAAAAACCTAACAAAAAAGGACTGCAGGCATTGCTTCCAACAATGGAATTTTCGCATCGGGCGGTGTAGGGCTTCGAGGAGGAGAGTAGATACATTGACAGTGGCAATATTTGTTTTGTGTAATTTTATACATTGTCAATGTTCTAAGAACAATCTTTTCACTAAATTTTTAGTTTAAATTATGCTACCTTATAAGTATTACAGTTTACTATTTCTTTGTAATGGTTGAATAACCCATTCCTTCATCAATCAACAGTTTATCGTAACGAACAAATGCACGGCGATTTTTTGACACCAATGATTTGAATTTCATAATAACAAGGCAACTGATTCGCATTTGTTCATTTTGATGGTCCGATAACAGAACAAGGAAATGATGAACGTTTCTGTGCTAGAAATGGATAATAGAAGGAATTCGCGATGATTTGATAATACATATTTGTACGGTACCTATAATAATGCGTATATAAAAATTAAAAAGTTTATTACACTATTTCTTGTAGTCTTATTTTTTTCCCCAAAATTTAATCAAATGAGAACACTACAATTTGAATAATTCTTTAATAATTGTAGATCGAAGTACAATGCTGAAACACATTAACGTTCACCAATTCCTTGATTAATCAACGGTTCGTCAAAATGAACAACTGCAATGCGATTTTTTGACAGCAATGATTTTAATATCATAAGAACAACGAAACTGATTTAAATTTCTTCATTTTGATGATCCATGAACTGAACAAGAAATTGATGAACGTTTCTGCAACCGAAATTTTTATTTTTGTTGAATTTTTACCCCGAGTGAGCTTATAAAATTATATAAATTCTTGTGTGGTAGAGATGAAAAAAGTTTAGTGAAAATCCTGCTGAAACAGTTGTAATTCCTGCCGGTTTTAAATAAACAAATTAGTGTGTAGAGCGTAGGATATAAATCAATTAACAGTTTGATGAAGATGTGCAACACAATAAAAATATATGTCGGATTTCGTACGCGAGCGATTTCGTGATAGTGGTTTTTTCACAGCAAATGAACTGTCACTGATATTGATTAATATGTGAACGAATACTGCTCACAAACGCGCTCAAATTTCTATTGACACAGTATGTTCAATCAACCGAAAACCTCACGCGCGATACAAGGCCCGTTCCCATTTTCAAACAACGAAATTAGAACATTATTTGACTCGAGTTATTAATTAAATTACTTATGTGGAATATAATAGCCCTCTGAATTAATTAGCCTAATATAATATTCTATTTTCAAACCCTGTTCTTTATGTATTCATTATATGTATAATTATTCACGAAAATGTAAATGTGAAATACATATTTATTTTGTATTGTAATCCCTTTCAACATATTTAATAATTAATATCATAACAATGTCGTCTGCCTTCAGTAATAACCGATATCTTTTTGCAAAAACAAAATCTTCTTTGTAGGTGTGTTCTATTTTCTTTACATTTTATACTCATACTCCTATATCTTTAATTTTATAGATATATAAAAAAGTTCAGAATTTAAATTTAATTTGATTGATTGAATCCGTCGTTGGCACTAGGTGAAACATTTTAATAAGGTAAAATAATTAACACTTGGCTAAGTTTCACAAAATAAAGTTTATTATCTTTACCGCGATTTCGGCTTTTACGCCATCTTCAGAAGACTGAGAAATGTACAAGAGAACTACATGAATATATATATGTACAAAGATACAGGTATAAGATGGTATTCCCAATACCCCAAAAATTAGTTTATAATATTATACCTGTATCTTTGTATATATATATATTCATGTAGTTCTCTTGTACATTTCTCAGTCTTCTGAAGATGGCGTAAAAGCCGAAATCGCGGTAAAGATAATAAACTTTATTTTGTGAAACTTAGCCAAGTGTTAATTATTTTACCTTATTTAAATTTAAGTTCAAATTTAAATAATACGTAGACTGTCAGTTGTTTATTTTTGGTTAATTTGCCAAAAAATAAAACATGAAAATTAAAAATAAACAAAAATGTACCTTAGAATTAAAAGCTTAGTTTCACTTAAAATATTACATTCACAGAAAAAACAAACCTTCTAATTTGTAGTTAAATTAACTAAATAAATCTGTGATTTTCAGCCTTCTAATATGTTTTCATTAAATTATCTACGTTGATTTAGTTAAATTTTCTAAATTTGTAATAACAAATTATAGTAAAATTAAATACAAAATTAGATTAAATGACTACATTTAGTATTGAACTAAAAATAAATAAAGAAATTAACTAAATATATATTTAAATTTTCTATTTACTTTCCTAATTCATTAGATATATCACAGATAATTAAAGGACAAAAATAATGAAGCCAAAATATAGTAAAATTAAATAAAATAAATAATAAAATGCTAAATTAAGATTTGTAAATTAGACATATTGCCTAATAAAATGATATCTAATTATAATTAGACAAAATTTTAAATCTTTTTTTTTTCTGTGTATGCGCGCGCAAGCAATATTTTTCACTTTTACTCAGAATCATCATTTTTACTTTTACCCAAAATCATGTTTCACTTTTACCGGGCAAATTTATAAGGAAATAAATCAAAAGTTACTTTATAAAACAATAAACTTTTTCTTCAACCGTATTAAAAGGCTATGCTTTTAATACTGTTTTTTGTTATAAAAGTTAATCTTTTTGTTACTAGTATAAAAATGTAACTGTTGCTAAGTAACACTTTTACTTACATGTATTAAAAGTACTTTTAATCCTGTATAGCAAATAATTACATGAAACGATTATATGCGCACTCGTAAATTTCACGCGATTTTGATGGCAATAAATTTACCACTATGTCTTTTGCACTTTCTTCAATATCAAATGGTAAATCAGATTCTTCGAATCCAAACATTTTAAATCAAAATTTAAATGCAAATACGGATATTTATACAATTTTGTTACTTGACAGCACAGAACAAAGAAATATGTAAACAAAACAAAAGTCATGGCTAACTACCCGCTGAGCTTTACATTTCGAAAACTTGTCTTCATCGTATTTAGACGTATGCATTCATCATATTTATTTCGGTTGAAGAAAAAATAGTATGTGTTATTCTGATTAAAAGTGTCTTTGTTTGATTCGCAATTTTTGTTTCGCTCGGCTTCGCTGCGCTTCGCCTCGCAAATGTAAACTAATTGCTCATCAAAAAAGTCTCACTTTTAATCCTAATAACACAATCTACTATTTTTCGACGTAACTGGTTAAAAAAATCACCAATCAAGTATGTTACATACCTAAAAAAATTGAATTTTTAGTCGTAAAATCAATCTCTATATAGTTTTTTAACCAGTTGTTAAAGAATAGGCCTGAATGTCTTTAGAAAACTGTATAAATTTGCATATTTTTTTTACAGTATTTTGAAATAAAGAGAAAGTACATATACCAAACAAAAATGAAATAATTCATATGAACTCAAGTCAATCTTACAATCTCCAGTTGAAATTTTATCTTCCAGTTAAATATAGAAAAAATAAAACAAAATGAGCTGTCAAATGACAAATTTATCATTTCTGACCTTTTATACCTACATGTACAAAAATTGAAGATCATTACTATTACACGGGTAACATTATTATTTTCCATTTACCTTAAACCAGAATAACATGACAATAGTTTTTAACATGTATCTCAATATTTTTGTGTTTCACATTTACTTACTTCGGTCGACCCTACGAATTTATTTGTATTTTATCATCTTTCGTAAATTGTTTAACGATTCAGACATTTATGTAGATCAGGCTGATATTATTTCTGATAATTTGTACAAATAATTAATGGAAAATATGAAAACACAAGTTCTAAATTAGATAATAATGGATGTTGTTTGAATATTTTAATCATGAAACATGGAACATACATTGTATCTATATCAGGGTATAATTCAACTCTAATTTGATTTGCAATATGTTTAATAAAACAAATATGTATTGTTATGCCTGTTTAAAATTAATGTCCAATCATTACATGTAATATATATTGAAGTTTTTCCATGTATGCGTTCGTAAAAACAATATTTGCATTACTCCAATTTTTAAAATAAATTATATTGAATGTATCTTTATACGTGCAGTTTGTTATTTCATGTTTAACAAATATAATAAAAGTTACTCACCATATATAAATATATTTATTGGAAAAGTAATGTACCATACCTGAAACCAGAAAAAAATATGTTAATATATGTTCTACATATTCATTTGTTCAACATTTATATTTATACCTTTATGTCACATGTCCATCATAACCTCAACTGCAAATATTGTAATGTTAATATATAGTTCACTAACAATTAACAAATACACAAATTATAAACAAACATATTAACTAATACAATAAACACAACAAAAACATAATGTTTATAAATAATGAAATAATGTGCAACAACAATTTTTGTTCATTTTTCTCACTGTAACAAAATAACAACACATCACAAGCCAAAATTATAAACATTTGAGCTTATTCACAGCCTACGGGATCAACAGGAGTATTAATATTTATAACTGTTAATACTTGTCGCTGCTGTGCAGTAGGAAAGGATGAAATTATTCAAATTTAAAATTAAAAATTCTATTGGATGAATGAAAAAAAAATGTTTTTATATATTTTTTGATCAAAACTGTTATAAATATTATGATTTTAAATCCGTAAATATTATAAGTATATAAATGTTACTATTTTGTATTAGAATAAAAATAATTAATAATAATTGTGATTATGATACAAATGAAAATATCAACTCAGTACCAATTTTTGGGGGTATCAATCTGTTTTTTATTTGCAGATATTGGTAATGACAATGACTCCTAATTAAGTAATCAGCATGGCTACCATGTAAAAAAATATTTTGGTATGACTAAAAAACAATTTAATTTGTTATTTTTCAGTCTAAATAAGAGAAAATACTACCAATCAATATGATTAACCAGTTAACCAGTTATTACAGTTTACGAGAAATAGAAAATCGGGTGACCGATTAATTGGCTAAAACTGGTTTTTACTTAATCGGATAGCTGGCTATGATTAAATAGGTAATCTCCAAGTAATTGGTTTATTGTTTTTTTTCATTAGTAAAATTTAAATAAAATTTAATGAAATTGACGAAGTATTAATTTGTTAGAATATTTTGTATTAAGTATATTTTTACAGTTATGAGCTTCAGAAACCGTAAGTTTTTTTAGTTAACCGGTTAACCGGTTGTTCGTATTATCCAGTTTTCGTGGTATAATTGGTAAATCATTGTTGGGCGGTTAACCAAGGTTAATAATAATTTTTATTGAGTTACTATTTCTGAAATGTTGATGGCGTTTACCAGGCGTCACCTCACGGGCATTCAAAGCTGTAGAAGTAGAGATAGTTTCATAAGAATCACTTTTGTAGTATCCTTGAAAATTGGATATAATTTTCAAATTTGACATAGGAATCTCGGAATCGAACCCGAACCGTTGATATTACAACCTCACATGGCCACGTGACCATATATTTTTAAAATATATACCATTAAAATTAATCTGGAGTGCAACTTAAAATAGATGGGTGGCCTTTTACAAAATGCTGTTGTATTAAAATGTAAATACAGGGAATTTATTTTAACATGCAACATATGGCGATTCACTTCCATGGTTATGCACTATTGTCAAAATATGACAGCAATGTAATATTTGTCCATTTTAAAATGCAACATACAAAATTTGTAGTTTTGTATTATCAAAACTAGTTTCCAATAAATTTGCCTACATACGATTAACAACAAATAATCAAAACATGAATGTTGTACATCTTAAAAAACTTTAGCTTACAAAAATTCATAACTTTCATGTAATAAATGTTAAAAAATACAACCAATCACTCTGAGGCAATATTCTAGTCGGTCGTAATAAGAATTGACACCATTTGTGATGTGTTTTGGAGGTATCTCCTGTGCTGCAATACTATTTATAATGTTGCATTTTAAAATGGACAAATATTACATTGCTGTCATTTTTGACAATAGCGAGTAACCATGGAAGTGATGAACTAATGTTGCATTTTAAAATAAATTCTCTGTAAATTGTTGTTTAAAATTAGTGTCCGTTTTTTAATGCGAGTAAGAGGTTGTGTATAAATCTTATAAATCTTTGAAATATACGAGTTAACTTTTTCATTTTGGAATGAGAATAATATATCTTTTTGCATTTTATCTTTGAGCTAAAGTGGATACTTATGTAAATGAGAAAAATTTATGTCGAAAAATCTTTTATTTATATTTAAATTATTAATGAAACAATTTTGATGTGTAAGCACTAAAATTCTTCATCTCTTCAAATTGAAGATAAGGCAAATAAATGCAAAATAATTTCCCGGGAATCCTACCTAATTCCCGAAGTTTAAATTAAAAGTGTATGAACCCTTTTCATGTTGTGAAAAAATATTTATCTTTGGAAGGATCTTGCAGCTTAGGGCGGTTGATTTGCGAGCGTATGAAAAAAGCAGTTAATCAAGCGATCAACTCGGTTAGTTAATAGCTTTAAGCGATTAAACTCCGGGAAAAAAACAAATTTCAACGACAGCAGGCATCCATTCAACGATCTAAAAGTCACGCCGGACAAGATTCTGTAAACTGAAACATACTCGTAAAAATACAACACAGAAAATTTTATTCCTTTTGGGTGGATACTGAACATTATTATAACGCATTTGTAAATCAATAATTTAATATAATTATTTATTTTATGAGAATTATAATTTTATGTAATTTCTGGGGTTCCGTGGCCGCGTGCCTGAGTGTCTGGTCGCGAACCTGGGGGAACCGGGTTCGATCCCGATCGACGCCAAATATTTCGAATTTTAAATAGCACAAAAGCGACCCCTGTGTTGCACTCTCCACGCCAGCAATGAGTGCCCGTGAGGTGACGCCTGGTAAGCGCCCGCACGGTACAAATATGTCATCATCATTACCGATGTCTACATGTGTTGTAGATACTGGCACACTCAGAAATGGGTAATATGCCGTGATGATATATTTATTTATTTTATTTATGTAATTTCAGTTTACTTTGGAATATTCTAGTTATAATTTTAAATTTACCTATGTTATACTCTGCTCTGTATTACCTGAAATTGTAATGTTTATTATAATGAAAATTTTTTGGTTAAAAAATTATCCTTTTATTGCTTCGGCGTCGGGCTGTTACCAAGCAACGCGCTTTCTGTAACTGTCATAAAATTATTTCGTAATTATCAATGTCCTCGGGATATTATAGCTGAAAATTTTATGGTTAAAAAATTATCCAATTGAATCGTTTTATTGCTGACCACGTGTGCGAAAGTAACCAATCAAAACAAACTTACACTGATAATTATCCTAAGACAATTATCACTTATGTCACTAAGTTGCTAAGTAACAAACAATTTTGACATATAATTAAAGATTAATTGTTTTAATTTAAAAATTTCATTTTCACGCTGTCAATGAAAATGATGATTTATTCAACAAAATTATAGAAGAAAACACATCAAAAATACTGTATTGAATAAAAATCTAAATGTGAAGAATATTTATGGACTTTTGTATGTCTTATCTTCTTCTCTTTGGTCTCACTCAAAGAAGTCTCATTCTCATTACACACTTCACACTGAACATATTTATAGCGACATTCACGTTCATAGCTACTAGTGACATCTACTGGGCTATGTTAGACACAAAAATTCTGTCAATTACAAATTTTAGGCAAATTTAATGTTAAAACTGCAAAAAAAATTCTCACCGAATACCCCTCGATCATTGATAAATACTTATAATTTTATCACACTTCCTCAAGCACGTTGCTTTTAGGTAACACCACCTCCGCCTTCAGCGTCGGGCTGTTACCAAGCAACGCGCTTTCGGTAACTGTCATAAAATTATTTCGTAATTATCAATGTCCTCGGGATATTATAGCTGATTATATATTTCACAATAGCTAAAAGTCTATCCAACCAAGTAAACGATGTACGTTAGGGATGAGCACGTAAAATATGTCACGTATTATACGTTATTTTTTACGCGTAAAAAATATTTTTTACTTTGACAATATATGAGAGTTTTTTACGTAGATAATGTAAAATATTATTACCATGAATATATTTTTTTTATAAAGATATTTTCTTTTATACTGTAATGAATAATCCAGAACAAGCAGTCCACGTGACATCAACATGTTTCTTTGATTCAGACATATAATAAGGTATCTCCAAACTATCAACAATCATACGGTAAAAAATTACATTGTTATTCTAAACAAAAGATAGTTAGCTGTATTTTTTTTTTGTTATTTCAACAATAACTTTTTGCCCTGTATACGAAGAACTTTGTATTTTAAGTTTCCAAAACTAAACAATTTTGTTGTATATAACAAGTATTATTTGCTGCAAAATATTAGTTATGGTAGCAATTATTATTAGTAGTACTAAGCAGTCATTTTGTTACTTTGTTCCGATTACAAAATCATTTTGCAATTATTAAATATATTTCATCTGTTACTGGGACAAATTTTTTTTTTCCTGTGACATATTATATTTTGTAAAGATTACAAATTATTTCTTTTCCCGCCATACACTTTATAAAGGTAACTAAAACTTTTGCGTAGACAAGGTATTCCCTGTTATACAGCATAATTCACTGTTCGTGTTATCCCTGATCACATAACTAACTAGTTAGTTATGTGATCAAGGGTGTTATACACTACGTCGTGTCGCATTTGTTTGCCCAGTTAAGTTTAGCCTGTCGAAAATTGTATTTTAAAAATGCTTGTTTCTTGTGCCCGTCAATAAAAATGGATGATTTTGTAAAAGATATTTTAAAACAATGGCAATTAGAGTGTCTTATTGAGAAATTTGAAGGTATGCATCAATTACTGAAAAATCTATATAATTTAAGTTACTATTGTGTCATATGTTATTATTTATATAATATTTGTTACATGTATATAGATTATAATTTTAAATAAATAAAATTAATATAATACGCATGTATTTAATTTTAACCTTATTACTTCATTAATGCATTTGTATATCTAACAAAATTAATTAGTTTCTAAAATAAATTTACAGTTATTAATGGTAACGTATTTTATTTGTTCGCATGACAAATTTATATTTCTTAATGGTAATTTAATTTATTTGTTCGCATAAGTTATTTATACTGCTTAATGGTAACTTATTTTATTTGTTCGCATAACAAATGTCTTTTGTTATATATAACAAAACTGTATATGTTGCCACAACAATTTTTTACCAGCAAATATACCTTGTTAACTGTAACAAATATATTTGCTGGTCCTATATTGACAAAAAAAATTGCTACTGGAACTTATTTTAGGTAATCACAACAAAGTTTTTATTTACCGTGCAGGTTAGTAGGGAAATATATTCCTGAGACATAACCTCAAACGTCAATATTGTATATTTTAGGCAGTTTTGTAAATAAATAAAATTGGTAGATATAGGTACAGGGCAGAGTTAATAACTTCAAATTGCATACGTTTTTTTTTTTTGTTCATAGCCTACTCCGAGTTTTTTGAATACACTGTATAAACTGAGGGCTAATGGGACTTGTAAATTCATAAAACGGTTAGCGAATTTTGATCACGAATTTCGTATTCTTGTAATACTTTCCATCCAAATGTAGGGCAATATTTGTATACTACGCTAAGTATATCTGTTGTAGTTCTTTAAAAAATCTTTTCCTGCATTAAGACATCTACGTCTTCACGTTTCCTGTTACTTTGAATTACAAATGTGGGTAAGAATAAAAATGATATTTATTTGCATCAGATTTGGCTTGGCGCAGAAGAGATTTGTAAAGCCGAAGTCTCCAGCTGCTAACGTTTTAACATAAGAGAAGAAATTACAAGTCGGAACGAAATTTGAAACATCTCATTTCCTTAAACGCGGATTATTAAAATAAGATGTCATTTGTTTGCGCAACAGAATAGTAAAATGTCTTTTGGACTGCGTTCACCAACAGATGAAAATGTTGTCGTTAAAATATACATATATTTGTTGCAGTTAAAGCTGTTAGACTTACTGTTCCAGAACAGTGAACGCATACCGTGAGTATTTTTTAACGTGAAACATTGGGTTTGTCATATCCATGGTTACGACTTGACATTTGATTGACAGCAATGTATTTGCCCGTTCCATTTAAAATGAAACATAGGGAACGAATTTGACATTTGATAAGACGTCAATAGAGGTTAATTTTATTTAAATAATTATACCTGCATTCTTAATTAAAATTAGTAGTAGAAAAAATATAGTGTGCACCTTGTGCCCAAGTGGTTCTCTGACTCGGCTAAATTTCTTACAATATTTAAATATAATACTTCTGTCAAATTCATTCCCCGTGTGTCATTTTAAATGAGACAGACAAATACATTCTGTCAATCAAATGTCAAATCATAACTTATAGGAAAATTCAACGGTTATCTGTCATATTAGAGGTTAATTTTGTTCAAATAATTATAGCTGTTTTCTAAAAATTAAATTTAGATGTAGAAAAAATACTGTGTACACTTTGTGCCCGAAATATGTTTAGTGCTCTCGAGTGGTTTTCTGACTCCGCTAAATTTTTTACATCATTTAAACTTCTGTCAGATTCGTTCCCTATGTTTCATTTTAAATGGAACGGGCAAATACATTACTGTCAATCAAATATGAAGTCGAAACCAAGGATATGACAAACCTAATGTTTCACGTTAAAGAATACTACTATATTTGCAATATGTTTTAGTTTAGGTATGTTACGGTTGTATTTTTTATTATTAAATGGTATAATAGCTAACTATTTGTATATTAAGAGCACAAAATGGGATATTGTCAACTGAGAGGTTGACAGTGTCCATTTGAGCTCGAAACACACACACAAAAATTTTTCTACAGTCGCCACAATGGGGTTCTCCACCATAACAAAAAAATGTACACTTTGTACTTACAGTAATGCTCAATAAATAACGATCATATTTTTAAATTTAAATGTATCTTCTTGAACTATTGCTTCAATCTAATGTAAGCATTTTTTACTTTCGTTTTTTTAAATGAATGTCCTATTTTATTTCTGTATTCCTTTGCACAGCAGTAAATCAGTAAGTATCTACAGTGCCATTAGTTACTGATTAAATGTTCCATGACATTTCTCCACATTTTATAGTTAGAAATTCGGACAGTAATCGTTTTTCTACTTTGTCGCGCATGAGCGGCAAAGTGACATTTTGTGCTGACAAAAGCGAGCAAAATGTCTACTATGTATATAGACTGTAGAATTTTTATTTAAAGATATCACATATTAGATAGTCTGTTGCATGTACTACTAGAATGAAATATTTATAACGGCGGAAGGATTATCCTTCAGAAAATTTTAAATAAAATTGGATTTCGGTGGAAAAAATAATAACAGATATACAGGATGTTATGTAAATAAGTGATCAACGCTTAACCAATGAACTGACCCCAAAGATAGGAAATCTGGCAATAATTTTTGTTTAACATACTTTCTACAAGAACTAGAGGCCTTTAAAACTGACCAATCACGTCATAGTTCAAAACTTTATAAAAAAGTAAAAATCAATGTGTTCTCCGGAAAAAATGTGATACCTGTCAAAAATGACATAAAATCATTGACGTCTATTTGGAAATAACTTTCTGTACCGTCTTACAACAGCACGACTATTTTGTAATGTCTCGCTATAAACCATATGCATGTCTGCATACTCTTGGTTGGTGAAGGTAAATGGCATTTTGATAATATTAAAAAAATAGAATATAAATTGTACGTCTATGCAAAAAAACATTTAACGTCAGATTGACAATCACTATTTTTTCCAGAGAACACATTGATTTTTACTTTTCTATAAAGTTTTGAACTATGACGTGATTGGTCAGTTTTAAAGGCCTCTAGTTCTTGTAGAAAGTATGTTAAACAAAAATTATTGCCAGATTTACTATCTTTGGGATCAGTTCTACCATGAGTTAAGCGTTGATCACTTACTTACATAACATCCTGTATTACATTTTCAAAAAAAGATTTGGATTTATGAAGGCAACCCGCAGGTCTTATATTAAGCCGTTTTACTTGCTCATGTAAACTTCTTAATACATGACATCATTGTTTCTAGTCATAATGGATCGAATTCAGCACTCTTTTTTAACTAAAGAAGCTTGTCTAAAAATAACAAAGTAAAGAGAGACATATATAATGATATATTTATAAGAAAAAGATGCAAGCTGTTTCCATGGTTACTAGAGACGATCACTAACTTAAAGAAGTGCTGAATTCGGCCCATTGTATTTATGACGTAAACCGCTTGACTGGTTGGATACCCTATATAACAATTTTAATAATGAAAATTAATTTCACTCTTTATATCTTTGGTTTTGATCACTCTACATATCAGCTGTAAGTGCCCGTTACGTGACTTCTAGTAAACGCCTTTGTGAAATTTTTTTATCATTAATTCTGATTAAATGGATAAAAACCCGTGATAAATATGTATATTTGTATAATTTTTTGCCAAATGAATACATGTATTATCATTTTGAGTGATTTGTAGTTTCAACATTTGGGATAAATTATTATAATTAAACATTAATAAAACAGTTTATGTTTATGTTTAATAATTTATTTTATATTTATAAAATCAAATATGCAAATATGTCACAACGTACATTATGTTTTATTCATCGCGCATTTATTTTTAATAAATTTTCAACGAACATGGCATATATTGATAAAATAATTTTTAATTTGTATTTAATCAATTAAAATTCAATCTACAAATGAAATTTTCAATAAGCTCATTACTTATTGTTCTACAGCTGACACACTCTATTTTAAATAAAATAAAATCTTGTTGTTTATATTTATTACTTCCTAGTTTTTCGGCAATACAAGCCAAGACTGACATACATAAAATCATTATGAAAGTAGTGTAAAAAAATCTGTTGTGGCCAGCACAAGACCTTCCGTCAATTCGATGTATTTTGCACAAATCCCATACCAAAAGAACCGTGGAACAGTTTCTATATAATATCATGTAAAATCGAACACGAACACATACTATTTTTTACAAATTTCATACCAAAAGTTCATTTGAAAAGGTTGTATAAATCCAATTAAATTATGACATAAACATACACTAAGAAAAATGCACTGACACATTTTACTTTCTGCTTCGGCTTCCCCCATTTTATTAGGGGTCGCTGTTTCCTCTTCTCTTCCACTCATTCCTGTCCAACGCATCTTCTTCACACCGTCCTTCCTTTCTCAAGTCTTCTGCGATACAGTCCTTCCATCTTCTTTTTAGCTTTTCACTGCATGCCACTTGAGAGGACCACTATGAAATACTAATTTTTCATCCCATACTTTCCATATTTGGTTTTGCACTTGCAACACACATCTGTCAATTTTGAATGTATCAGCTGTTTCCATGATAAATAGCAAAGATGACTAATTTTTGAAAATTAATTTCTTTATAATGCTTTAACTCTACATCTATTGAATATGAAGGAAAATGAATAATCAAACCATATAGAGAAGAGTATTTTCTTTAATAAATATAATAACAAAATGTCAAAAAATAATATTTAACTGCGTTTTTTTAAGAAAAACTGTTAAAAACTTCAAATAAGGGTACTTCCGGTGGATCAATTATAACCAAAATCTAATCAACTCTTCATATGGATGTACAGAAGAGGAATACGAAAGAATTATAATTATTAGAATTATAGTATTGGAGTTATCGTCGGAGAAAAATTTGTCACACACGGACACACACACACATATATACATACAGACATCATCTTAAAAATAGTAAATTCGTATTGTAGGGACCCTAAAACGTGCTTATTCATTAAAAACTCACCACCGAATTTTTTGACCAAAGACAATACCTTCCTTACCTAAAGGTGACGGAAGGTAAAAGAACAATAAATGGAAATTATGGTTTTGTATTTTTTCCAAAACGAACAATATTTTTACAGTAAAACAAATTTAACAAAGACTAACAATAAAATCAGTGACAGCTATCTGCTAGAGGTACGACATTATAGTTTTTTTAAAAATATTTTTTATGACTTTAACTGCACATTTTTATATTTTTATTGTTTGACTTTGTTAAATTGGTTTAACTTTAAAAATATTGTTCGTTTTGGACAAAAAATTATAAAACCATAATATCCATTTACTGTTATTAAACACAAGTTTTTCAACATTAGTTACAAACTTTTACGAAAAATCATTCTCTGAAGAAGACATATGTGGTGTCGAAACTAGTTGGGTATGATAATAAAGTTGACTGAACTCCGGAAATTTCGTTATTTTTCATCATCCATCCCAGTCAAAAAATCACTTAGATCCCATAAAATGATTAGTCGAATATGTAAAAAGAAATATATTGACAAATTTAGGTATAATAAACCATGCAAATATAGATTTTAGGACATACATATTAAGAATCTGATGTGGCCAGCACATGACCTCCCGCCAATTCAATGTTTAAAATAGCAATGAGCTTTAAGTAAAGTTTCACTGCCGATTGACTACTTCCCATATATAGTCAAAATATAATATGTTGTTTCAAATTATATAAGAGTATTAAATACCAACTTTACGAAGTTTTGGATCATTAATATATTTTAAGGAAAAATCGTCACACACACATTATTGTAAAAATCATCACCAACTTCCTTATGCTGTAAAACGCAATCTGTGTAAATTCTTCGCCGTACATTATCCATTTCGTTAATGTGTAGTTGCAAACTATTATTTGATACTTTAAAATCACGTTCTTATTGAGAGCTGTTTGATATATAATGCTGCAAACATCAAACTTAAATCGAATTATCCTGTATATCTAATATTTATGTATGATGAAAAATATATTATTTTTACAAACCTTAATTTCATTAGAATCATATTTAAACTACTAAATTCTTCTTAACACGGTTTCATTATTAATTTTAATGAAAATTGCTTCGTGACATTGACATTTGTTTAAATATGTCAAATTTGTTATTAAACTATTGTTTTTGTTTGACGCAGAGGCAAAGTGATGTACAAAAATAAATTATTTTATAATATAATATAAAGTTATTTCAAGTTATTTACTAAATGCACTAAAAACTAATGAGCTCTTCCCACATTAGTATAGAATGGATATACAAAATTTCAAATTTTTCTGATTGATAGTATTTGAGTAATAGTGTCCACAAGATCCACACACACACACACACTCGCGCACACACACACACACACACACACACACACACATACATACCTACAGACATTATTGTAAAAATGTTAAAATCGGATTCTGGGGACATCAAAACGTGCTTATTCACTAAAATCTCTATATCCGATTTTTAGCACGATCCCTATACCTCCCTTACCTAGGGTAGCGGGAGGTAAAAATATGTGCTATACAATTTTTTGTTAAACAAACTGTACCAATTAAACAAAGTAACAAATGAAAGTATGTAATTATAAATAATTGTATTTCAATTCCCACTTTTAACAACTGCCCAAATTTGCAGAAATAAATTTCAAAATCAGATTATTTCGAAAAGTACAGAAATCTGCTAATTAGGTTAGGTTATAGTTCGTTTTTTTTTTCTGTAATATAATTTAACTGGCAATTCCTAAAAAACCCGACTACAACGCGAAAAATAATCAGATTTCGGTATTTTGTCGTTCAGCATCGTCCGCAACGCTTTACAGTTGTTTCTTTCTTCGCTCACTTAGTGAATTCAATGTTTGGGCGTAACATATCCACTTAATTACATTAATGTTGTTCAAATGAATTACGAATCCGTGTCATGTTTATAATATGACATATTTATGTATATTTATACATGTTCATATTAATAAAATGTGTATTTATTTAATATCTTTTACAAATTAACAAGCATGAAAGCTCCAGTTTTAATTATAAATTAATTAACCACTTTTCAAAAATGAAAACTTGATATATTTTATAATTAAATTGTCAGTTTCATATTATGTGGATATCTAATTAAATCTTGTTTATCCCTAAAAAGTATTATCACAAAATTTTGTTAAATTCCACGAAAATTAATATAAAATTTTGTTACAGTTATGCCACAAAAGGTGAAAATCACTGCTCCCAACGATCTACTGTCTACTAGATTACCACAGTTGTGCAGATGTGAGACATCCGGTTCATACCCCCCTGCTAAAATTGTTTGGCTGTTGGGGGGAAAATTAATCAGGAACTCTTCAGTTACGGTAAGAATCTAACATTGTCTTGTTCATCAAATAAATGGTTATTGTTTTGTGGTGTAGGTATCTCAAACTGAAGATTCCACGACAAGTGTGTTGACGCTTTTACCAAGTCCAGAAGATGATGGAAAGGAACTTATTTGCAGGGCGGATAATCCGAGATTTCCTGGGGGGCATATGCAAGATAGCAGGACTGTCAGAGTGGCATGTGAGTAAATAAAGATTATAACAATTTATTTTCATTTTTTTTTTTAATGTACTAGTATACAGCTCCATCTAGTAGCAACCCCCTAAGTGCCTAAGTCAAAAAGATGTCTTGTTTACCCATAATTCTAGGAAATGTTGCCAAGGCATAAAATTCATTTTGAGATTGAATTATTTCTTCCCTTGTTATTGACATTTTAAAATACCGATTGTACAATCTGGCTATACGCTATATAGCTCTTGATATGCGTACAACAATAATTCTGCTTATCTGCTTGCTGTAGAAATATACATGTCGCTAAAATTAGACGTGCTGTGTAGATGATTCCCAGTTGGGAAGTATCGTAAAGTTTGGAGACACAATAATTGTGTCTCTGCATGAAATTATTTAAAAACTATTTTTTATAACAAAAATATTGAAGTATAGGCCATCCAGCGAATCAAGCGCTTTACGTCATCGTTTAGGGATTTTTGAAATTTTCTTTATTTTTCTAAATATATTTTATTAACGGTATTTTATTGTTTTTTTTTATTATTATTATGTATTTGACATCTTTAATAGAAATAATTATATTTGGATATATTATTATGAAGTAAAATTTTGTAAATTTTTGCAAAATGACGTATGATTAAATTTTTTTAATATTGGTAATTCTGAACATGTATATTACTAAATATTATATGTCTGTATTATACTTTTCAACCTGTATTGTGATTTCATTTTATTTTTGGTTTCGTTGTTCATTGACAAAATGTCAAATGTTCTATCATGTCACATTCAAGAGCTTGTAGTTAATTTATTGACTTATATTAAAAATGAAAAATAGATTGGTGGGCTCTTACTTTCACTGAATTGTAATATTGAGGTAATATGTCGTTCTATTTGTTAGTAATAATTTGAAAATTAAATCTATATGTACAGCGTGTGGCAAACAAATTATATGGTATGCAGTATTCTGATTTTTTTTAAGGATCTTCCATAATAATAGATAGTTTGTTGCATTTACTACAAGAATGAAGTATTTATAAAGGCGTAAGCAGTATCGTTCAGAATATTTTAAATAAAATTGGATTTCGCTGGAAAAAATGATACCAGACGTGTTACCTTTTTAAGAAAGATTTGGATTTATGAAGGCAGCCCACAGATCATATTTTAATCCGTTTTAAATACATGCTCATGTAAACTTTTTAACATATGACGTCATTGTTTCTAGTGATATTGTATTTATGACGTAAACCGCTTGATTCGCTGGATGGCCCATACGTACAAATCGTATGGAAATTCCAATTCATGTTCAATATTTGTTAGCAAATCTAACAGAGAATCTTTCGTCAAACGGAAACGTTTAAAGAAACTTAATTCGTAAAAATATTGTAAATAGTCAGCGCTGTTATACACATTTCACGGAATTCCAGTTTCTATTATTCTAATGCATCTAAATCATCGTCATCTTCTTGATTGAAGAAAAAGCACACATTAGCACCAGAATAAATAACAATGTTTTCACGAACACCTACCATAGAATATAATGTTTTCAAAGAAATAGGTATTTACGTCAAAAGTAACTTTCGTCCACGACGGTTTTTATCGTTCTTATTATCATTATTTAAGTCGAAGCAGAATCATGCGAATAATCAACTGCATCCTGCTAATATTTAGCAGAAAGGATATTAATAATATATGATTGATGTAATAATCTGTCACATGTCAAATATTAGAAATAACAACGTGATAACAACCATAAATACATAGTTTTAGCAGTCGTTATGATAAAGCCTGTCAAAACATTTAACAATTGTTGACGGTAACCACCTTCAGTACTGAGAATACCAATTTTTATTTTAACAATCTTTACAGTACACAACAACCATAAAGACCATAACGACTATGCAAATATTGAGTTCTGAATAGGCCCCAAAATCACTATATTTAATCTTATTTGTAAAAATATATTTTTAAAAGGTATTCGAAATGAAAACATGCATAATTGATACAGCAAATTGATGACAGAATGATAATCATTCATTACAATTATCAAATGAGTTCATTTATTCCCCGGATTTAAATACAAATATACCTAATGATTTCCATCTCTGATAAATTAATTTTTAGTAGCTAATGGCCTTGACCCATGCGGTACGGATTCGTTTTTGATTTACAGTTTGACAAGAATGAGTACGTTTAATATTTAGATGGGTAAACACCTTGAAATATCTAGCAAAAATCCTCTGTAAATATATTATAGAAGAAAATCACCGTATGGAATCTTCCGTCTTGTTGCGGGTCGGGTATTTATTGATGCTACTTAGCAGATCTTGTGCTAACGACGGTCATCGTGCGCTGAATATCTGGTGCAGTAATGCATGCTGTACAGCAGTTGCGATTTCAAATTGCATTTAGCGGATGGCTCCGGTCGTTTATCAGTGGTTGGTGGTTCTCTATTTGCCTCGACGTGGCTTCGGCTTCGGCTTGGCTTTGGCTTGCTCTGTTTGCCAGAAGCCACGCATCGAATCAATGGCAAGGTGAAGAGATTACATATTTGCGCACAGGAATAGCAATTGTCAAGATGACATACATAGAGATATAAATAATGGAAAATATCTAGTAATGTGTATTGCGATACAATATAGAAAGGAATAGTGAGGCTTACGAATTATTTGTGGCTGACTAAACAATCAAAAAAATATCAATTGTACCCAAATATACCTAAATGGTATGAGTGAAACATAAGGACATAAAAATTTAACCATGTATTTATAGAAAAAGCCGATGTGATCAGCGACCAGCAAAAATATATATATATATATATATATATATATATATATATATATATATATATATATATATATTATACAGGGAGTAAATCGAAAATTAAGACATAGGCGTTTAATATAGGAATTCAGTTTTTCTTTGCAAAAACGTTACCTAATTGTTTTATGCAAATGCTATTTAAGTAAAAATTATAGAGATTTAAATTCTACATTTAATTAATGCGAAATAATTATTCTAGCTTTTGTACTATTGGAGTTATCACGGCCTAAATTATCACTTAGTGAAAAGTATGCGATAAAGGTGCGACATCACAGTTTTTTATATTTTTTTATGACTTTATGTACAAGTGTACATTTTTATATTTTTATTCAATTTTGACGTTTTAAACTGTCATTATTAACTCCATAGCAACAACTATAAGTAACACTTTTTCACATGTGAATTAAAAAAAAAATTTAAATCACTCACAAAATTTTAACTCACTTTGCAACAAATAATGCATTTAAAATAACATCAGGTACGAAAATAACACTCACCATAATATTTAGCAGACTTTATCAGCCATTTTCATTATTTTTCACGGCACAAATGACATGCAATATTTTAAATACATGACTTGACGTCTATCAGCGACGATTGTCATATGCTCAGCCTACTAACTAATCAGTTTTTTATTTTGTCAAAATTAAATATTATAATGGTTTTTATTAGTATTTCGTCAAAATTGAATAAAATATTGTACAAACCACGTGAGCTAAGAATGTTTATTCACTCGAATAATTTAACTCACTCGCCCTTATGGGCTCGTGAGCTAAACTTTCTTCTCATGAATAAACATTACCTTAGCTCACTTGGTGTGTAAATATCTATTATTGTTTGAGTTTGTTAAATTTGTTTAACTCTAAAAATATTGTTCGTTTTATACATAAAAATTATAAAACTATTTTATTATGAATGTATTTTTTGTAATTTAGTGTATAAAAGGTTTTTTTTTCAGTAAATTTAGTCCTTGAAGAACACATATGTGGTGTCGAAACTACTTGGATGTGATAATAAAATTGACTGAAATTTTGGCTAATTATAATTAGATATTATTTTATTAGGCAATATGTCTAATAATTTAGTATAATTTACAAATCTTAATTTAGCATTTTAAGTAATCCGAAATAGATAATAAATATTTTGTAAAAAATCGTTAATTTAAATATGCAAATATTTATTTTAATTACTTATTTTATTTAATTTTATTATATTTTGGCTTCATTATTTTTGTCCTACAATTTTCGGTAATTTATCTAATGAATTACTTAAGTAAATAGAAAATTTAAATATACATTTAATTAATTTCTTTATTTATGTTTAGTTCAATACTAAATGTAGTCATTTAATCTAATTTTGTATTTATTTAATTTTAATAAATTTGTTATTACAAATTTAGAAAATTTAACTAAATCAACTTTGATAATTTAATGAAAACATATTAGTAGGCTGAAAATTAAACATTTGTTTAGTTAATTTAAATACAATTTAGATGGTTTTTTTTCTGTGCATCCCAGTCAAGTAATCATTTAGATCCTATTAAAAATATTAGTCGAAAAAGTGAAATTCTGAGTTCTGTTATTTTCTCTGGAAGGCAGTTTTTAACGCGCCTCAGTTTAAAACACTGTAGGAAGTGAAGTACATGAGGAAATGTCGGCTAGTTATTATGAAATGTCGCCTACCATCCATTGTGGACTTTTCCAAGTGGTAATTCGTCGAGAAAATTCCCACATTTTCCTACACACATTTCTTTTTCTACCGGGGGGTTTGATGTGTTTCTAACACCCATAATGCGTCTTTAGAAAAGTGGTTTGATGAATTTTAAATTTAAAAATTATTACCAGCGAAAAGTTAAATGAATGTGGGCCAGATTAGCTAAATTTCTTGAGGGGGATTTATGAGATTCAATTTTGAAATAATTAACTGGCTAACGCTGAATGAGCAGGTGATAAATAAGTCCCGAGGAGTTAAAGGCGATGGGAGTCTCACAGAAATACCAAAAAGGAAGAAGTTCCTTCGCCAAATTCAACAAAAATCATAAACGTACAATAATGGAAGTAAAAAATATCGATTTGCAAGAGAGGCTCCATTACGAAAAATTTAAATGTATATTTAAATGTAATAATGTGGAGGGACTACGCTTTACACATAAAGAAAGCAGGTTTTCCGCTTCAGCTTAACAAGCGCGTGAAAAACCGGTTAAGCCGAAGCAGGCTGGTACAGGTTGTGTTCACACAGAAAACAGGTCATTCTGCTCGTACTGTCAAGTGACAAACTTAGTGTCAGTGTCATTAATAAATACAAAAGAAAATGTCTTGGAACTCGAGCTCCACGGATGAAGATTTATATAAGGTTATGATAATAATTTGAAACGACGTAGAAAGAAAATAGGGATCAACGCAATTAATAAGAATAGAGTAAAATACGAAGAGTATCATCACCTATTCACCTGTTTAATATAACAGAAATCGTATTTTCAGGTGATATTTATATCTCATACCTTCACATTTCATATTGATAGAAATAGCTCCCCATAATTTTTCAATTTTTTTCTATTAAAATGACATTTGTGAAATTTGTTCCAAATTGTTTCCCGTTTTTGAACTTCCGATATTAGAATATCCATATCAAAGTTATTTTCTGAACATATTTTGGACTTATTTACTTTAACCTGCTCAATAAGAATATTGGTTTCGTTCCGGCAAAATCGGAAAACGGATAGTACCTGCTGACAAGCGCCTGTTGAACAGTTGTCTGCTTTTACTCTGAACGCCTACTCCTAATAACATGTGAACATTTTTAAAGCAGGTTAAAGCAGGTAAAGCGGGTAAATCGGAAACAGGCAACCTGCTTTCTCTCTGAACATACCCTTACGGTACATACGGTTCTTACGGGTAATACGGTCCTTACGGGTAAATCGGGTTGTTATGGGTCTTATGAGTGAAAAATCGACTCCGTCGCACATTCCATTTGGTCCGGGGGGATAGTTTTCCCTTTTAACTAAATACCTAGTTCTAAGTCCTAGCCCTACTTGCATCAGTATCAATCATATCATAAAGTAACGTGAACGTATTTTTAATTTAATTTCAAAAACTAAATTTACGTATATTTACATTTACAATATGCATCGGTATTGTCAGTAATTCTCAGAATATAAAAATTTATTTACTGATGTGGTGTAGGTTTATAAGAGTCTGTGAATATATCCAGTGGTACAGTTATTAGCATCAAATTAAAATTTTAATTAAAAATATTATTTATATTTACTTGTGCCTCCATGTTTTAATTAATAAATGGGATTGTAAGCCGTTTCATATTATTAATAATTCTGGAAACAACTGCAAATACAATTTCAAAAATTTCATATTGACATTATTATAATTTTAAATTTAACCATATAAATGTATGCTTTCCATGAATTTAATTATATATAAATTAAATGAAATTGCATTTAAATATTTGCGGTTTGATCAATGACATTTGTTAGTATTATTATTGAAGGCTGGGAATGTTTTTATAAATTTAAACAAATTAGGGAAATATACATGAAATAAACTAATTAATTGATTTAAATATTATTTACATGTTCAGCATTTTATTATTTTTGTATTCGTTTCACTGTTTCACAATTAAAGCTTTTAATAATACCATTAATCCGCCATTTTCAACTGTTGTAGTGAAATCACTATAGTGGTTATTTTTGTTTGTTTAATAACTGATTTCAAATTTCAATTAGTATGTGCCATTAATGAAGTCTTTTTAATTATTGAAAATTTATTGACAATTGATTTTAAATTTGTTATTTGTGAAAGTACCATGAATCTCATGTTTAATAACCGGGCCGAAGATATTTTTATCGAGCCGAATCGGGCTAATCATTTTCAAAAATCGAGGCGAGTCGGACTTTTGATTTTGGCCAGGCCCGAAAATTCGAGCTTTTCGGGCCGGCCCGAAAAATCAAATGCACAGTTTCCTTAATATTTTAATGAAAATGGATAAAGTTAAAAAGGATCAAAAGGATTTAATAACAACATACTTCACATATTAATAAATAAAAATGTATTATTTTACTTCAAGAATTCAAGGTTATTCATTAAAGCATAATAATTATATTGTGATGTTGCTATTATTATTGCTATTACTCGTATACTTAAATATTAGTAATTTTTGTTCCTACCAAAATGATTTCTTGTCCTATTTTTGAGCAGAAACAAAGTTAGATTAAAATCCTTATGTAAATTATATTTTTTTTATATAAGATTTGTGAAAAAGTTGTTTAAATTTTCGAAAGTCTTTGGTAAACAAATTGTTAAATACTCGTAGGTCTGTAATTTTTATAACAAACTGGGAAGAGCTGAAAAGGTTTTGGTAACAATTGAACAACCGGAAGTAGTAGTTTTTAAAAGAAATTCTTCCAAATATTAATTTTTGAAAATTTTTGATATTACTAATTTTGAAGAACAAAATTCTACACCTGATACATTTAAATTTTTTATTATATCTTCTATAAATTTAGAGATAAAGCCGCTATAATATATAGAATATCGGGATATAACAAGTCGAGTAGGCTAGACTACACTAAGGAAACCAGTTGACAAATTCAAATGTTTATAACATAATTTGTAAATGACATATTTCAGTGTCAAAAATCAAGGGTTATAGTGACATTTTGATAGCTTTTTCAGGGAAGTACATTTAATCTTTCTTATTGTTTTATTAATTAAATATTTGAAATTACAGGTAATATGCATATATCCATCAGAAATACCGCCAATCTGGTTAATGAATTGGAAGAATCTGTGACATAGAAACTTCCTCATACAACGAAAAATAGATATAATTAGAATTATATGTGTGCAGAAGACATGTTAAATACAATTAAAAAGAAAATAAACCGACGGTTCGATAGCAAAGTGCAATACAGTACTTATATAGCCTAATTTGGAAATGGCGAGAGGTCTTGTGCTGCCCACAACAGATTTTTTTTATATATTTTTGTATTATTACACATATGCTTGATAATGGCCAGGATCTTGGCCGAAACTTCACAATTTAAATAAAGAATATAAAATACAGTGAAGTTGGTAATCCAATTATTAAAGAAACATGTTATTTTACATTCAATAATTCCATTTCTGCTTTCTAAATCATACACAATTTAAAATTTAAAGTAATTTTTGGCGGCGGTAGTAAAAGTCTCATTTAACACGTTAAGCGCCAACAATGTTAATTTCAAATCTTGTTTGAGAACCCATGTGGATTGCCGATGACCCACACATTTTGATTCTTGGTGGACCGCGTGGTCCGTAATTGACCCATAGCTTATGCTATTTTATATTGGTTTTATAAATGCTAGTCCAACAGAAATATACAATATTTTATTGTATTCGGTCCCACGGTAAAACAAGCTTCAATTTAAAAAAAAAGCGGGACCCTGTACGACAATTTTTAAAAAAGTTATTCACATTTTTGTTCGATGTGTATTATTTTTTCTTCTGAAGGTTTCTTCTACAATATCCATTTAATACCAAGTAAGTAAAAATGAGAAATATTACTACAAAAAACTGAAATACACTGGTGCGTTTCAGTAATAACTTACGAAGTGTACAGTCGGGCACGGAGCAAAGTAAAAGTGTGGGCCATTCGCAGACCACGTGGCGCTTAACGTGTTAAATTTAAAAATGTTAGAAAAAATGGTTTATTTACTCACTCCAATAATTGTTACTTCTTTGCTGCTAACGATACTCCTGCTTTGTAAACAGAGAAAAATCTTTCTAGAAACTGTGAAATATTGTTGCAATAAGTAACAATTTAACGTATAAAAATAAATTTACACCCGCTGCATGTGTTGAATAAAGATTCCTTGGTGTTGTACATACTGCAGTGCGTTTAGCTCGCTCGCTTCCGATCTCTGCGGTTATGAATAAAAACTCCCGCAACTTCAAATTATGCACGAGATGCAGACAGCGCCGTACAATGTACTACATACTTCATTCCGCCAGCGAAATGTGCAGACGACGCTGTAACTACGTCATTACAGAAGACAAGAACGAGGATATTACGTTTCTGATGGCTTTTTCAGCATTTCTTCAACACCAACCATCTAAGTAGATTCTGATCGTATATATTGATGGTTAAATATTTGTTATATGAATTCTTATGGGAGCAAAGTCGTTTTTAGCACGAAGCCGATGAATCGGCAAAATAGAGCTTCCAATTTTTGTGGACCATATTTTAAAGGATATTTATATTAATATATTTATTTATTTATAAGAAACCAACAGTATACATATACCAATAACAGGTTCCTATGAATTATTAAATAATACATACTTTAGTTCACAAACCATATCAGAGTGCAATTTTCAAAATAAAGTAAGTGCAAAAAATGATAAAAAGTTTTATAAAATTATGAGAGTACATTAACTACCTAGGTGTTCTATGTGTGTAATATAGGAAATTCGACAAGTAAGATGTAAGAAGTCGGTTAAATTAGTAATTCAGACTAACAGCCGTATTCACCATTTGGCGAAATAACAGTTTGTTTTCTATCTCACTGTTAGATTTTAAGTAACTGTTAAGACATAATCGTACTCTCCAACTTAGATACCACTTTTTACCAGAGATTTAGTTAACCGACTGTTACCATGGATGTTGGTATTCTTGCTATGAATCCTAACCTCAATTTTATAAAAAAATCTGTTGTGGCTAGCACAAGACCTCTCGCCATTTTCATATTAGGCTATGTAAGTATTGTATTGCACTTCGCTTTCGAACCGTCGTTTTATAACAAAATATTACAGAACTTTACCCAATTGTTTTTTTATTGTATTTAACATGTCTTCTGCATACATATAATTCTAATTATATCTATTTTTCATTGTATGAGGAAGTTTCTAAATGCCAGAGATTCTTCCCAATTCATTAACTAGATTGGCGGTATTTCTGATGGATATATGCATTTTACCACAATTTTACCTATAATTTCAAATATTTAATTAATAAAACAATAAGAAATATTAAATATACTTCCCAGAAAAAGCTATCAGAATGTCACTAAAACTGTTGATTTTTGACACTGACATGTGTCATTTACAAACTACATTATAAACATTGGAATTTGTCAACTGGTTTCCTTAGTGCCTTAGCCTCTGCGATTAGATTACTCTATAAATTTATAGTGTCTTTATATCTAAATCTATACAAGATATAATAAAAAATTTAAGAATTTTTCTAAGAAACTACTACTTCCGGTTGTTCAATTGTTACCAAAACCTTTTCAGCTCTTCCCAGGAATGTCAGATTGAGAAAACTGCATTACACAAAGAAAGAAAAGTTTAATATTGATTGTATCTTTCTGGAAAAAAATAATTTCACGTAATTTGCTTAGCTATTAAAAAGTTACGGTCTAATCAATGTTCGGACACCTAAGTTTCATACACTAGTGGTTCACTAATAATAACAAGTATCACCTTAAAAGATGACTTATAACCATGTAGACTATCACACCAAATTTCATCCAAATCGAATAAAGCGTCCGATTATTATAAGCAAAATTAATTTTTTTTTGAAGAACTTTGAAGCAGAATTCTGGTAAATGGTACACTTTCCGGTAGAAGCAAGTTTGGTTAAATCGTCTTATTTTAGCCTCAGGAATCTGTGGTTAAGCCATGTCCCCCTATTTAAGAGACACCTGTATACAGGTAGGTAACTCAAATAATTACTTCAATATAGAGTATTATTTAATTCTCGATAACTTATTTTATAAACTACTGTTAAAAAATCTGATCAAATAAATATAAAAATATAATGCTAGAAAGTAATAATGTTCAAATTTTACATAAATTAAATTAGAATCCCAGCCTTTGTACATAAAATAGTCAGCCACCTAGTAGATAAATCCCAGATATTACTTGTATGTAAACTGCGAAGCGATATTCTTTACATTATCCAATAAAAAAAAAAAAAAACAATAATAATACAAGTTATTAAATAAAGATAATATCATAAAGACATTTGGCATTAGCGACATAATATGTGGTTGTGGAAGCTGCAGGTGCAATTGCAGGAGTAAGAGCATCCCGATCGGTATTCAACGCTTGCTTTTCGGCAGTAAAGCTCACCCTGTTCCGCATTTAATACAATATCGGGCGGGTGAAGAGTCACGTTTGATGAGACTCTCATTGGGTCGGGATTAGCCGGTTGCTGCCGACAAAGGTTCCGATGTCAGTTAGCGCTGTATGTCCAGAGCCTGTGCCCGTGCCCGTGCCCGTGCCGTACCGCGGGAAACAACCAAGATGCGAAACTTTGTGCGGCGTTGCGACGCGAATACAAACGGCTGAATTTGTGCTGCTCGGTTTCCAAAACGAGGATCATCTCCAATTCTCCGCAGGTCCCGGGAAAAAGACACGCGAGGTAGAGGGCGGTGTCAAGAACATACGGAACAGCTAAACGACTGCTGTTTGTTTCTCTAACAATTAGACGACAGGGGAGAAACCCCAGTTCGTAATGTCCGCATTACAGGACCTGGACACCAAATTATTTCCTTATTCCATTCAATAATACACGCCTCCGCTATTCTTTACCCATTGGGAACACAATGATTTTCTCTGCGGAATAGAGACAAGGAAATCAGCACCTTTTCCGCACTGTCATTTACCTTTAACATTCTTAGAGAAGTATGTTAAGTTACCGGTTGTCGTTCAGACAGCCCAGGTTCGAAGCCGACTGCAAACTAACTTATTACATTCTACAATTTACCTACCTTACCCCCGGTATTATAAAGGGTAGAATAAATTTAATTTTTCTACGACCACCATGAAAAGTTGACATTTGTGCTCTATTTTGTCATCGTAAAGTTGATGGTTACTAAGGAACGAGCAAAAAAATACTTTACCGCACCTATAGCAACGCGCTGTAAAGTGCTCAATTTGCTCGCTTAGATAAATACATATTTTCGCTGAAATCTTAATTTGTTAAAATAGTACTTACGAAATCTAAAATATAGGTTAGGTTCATTTTTACACTAGAAACGTGCTACAAACAATATACCTGAAGTTAGTTACATTACCAATTTAGTTAGGTTAGGTATTTAATTATATATAATAACAACTCTACTGGTGAATGTACATTGTATTACAACTTTAAATATTTAATAACACACATTTCATAATTAACAAACTTATTGGATTTAATTATTGGCGGATAATGTTAAAATTGAATGTGCACACGAAAAGTCAAATTACACGAAGAATCAGAGAAAACTACTGACAACAATGATACCGTTATGGAAGTTAAACAAAAGTACTCCTTTGTCAAAGGTTTGATGTTGGGGCATAATTGGAACAAAAAATAAGTACGATTTTTTTTTTCAAATATCATCTGTCCTTTTAAACTTTATGCGGTGTTTTAAGTATATGTAAAAATTTACAGCTCGATTCTCGCAAAAGTTTAAGCTAATCTTTTTTTTGTATTATCGAATTCTACTCTAATTTTGACAGTTTATATCTTAAAGTAGAATCTATTCCTAGTATCTACCTTTCCTGATAATATTTTGAAGATTAAATACCGGAATAGAATAGAATTCATTGATCCAAAAATGAGGATTAGCTTAAACTTTTTTTGAATCGGGCTGTTAGAGAATAAAATTCTGAATATTTAATACCAATTTTTAAATTTACAACTTCAGTGAGTGAGTAAACTTGAAGTAAAATCCTAATGAAAACAGGTGTAGTAGAATGCCGGTTAAAACTGTCAAATATTTATTTTCTGACATATTACTTGGTTTGACAGTTTACTCGACTTTCAGTTCTTGAAATAATTGCATACTAAATTCAATTTTAACGTTTTTAACGTCTTTAAATCTAGTTTACTTGGGGCCAAAGTGTAAGTTTAAAAACTTTGGCTTCTAAAAATTCATTATTTTTTATTTTTTAAATCTTAATGAATAAATCCGTATAAAGTTTTTCTGGCACAACAAATCTTAAACTTCTATGTAACGGATTTCAAGTGCCACACGATATATTCAGAGATTCAGACGACTTTAACTCAAAACCGAGGTATTTTATTTATTTTTTTTTTTTTTAATTTAAAATAAAAATAATAATAAAATTTTGTGGTACAACATCAAGAAGATAATTAATATATATATTTTTATTTAAATAATATAATGTACCATCATGGAAGAAAAACAACATATAATATAATAAACGAAGTTATTTTATTTTTGTCTTGAAAACAAGAATTGAATTTGATAATACGCATGAAAAACATCTTAGTACTCGTAATAGATTTATATTAATTTTTGTTATAGATCCACCAAAAGCGACCGTACATTTCCAATCGGGCAGTGGAGCTTTAGAAGCCAATACATCCATGCCTTTACTCCGAGAAGGTGGTTACGTCAGACTAGTGTGCAAAACAATAGCAGTACCTCCCGCTTATAAATTCACATGGTATCATAATGTAAGTACAAATATTTGTAATAAATACCAACTAACATCTTTGTAATAGTAATGAATAAATAATTAATGCGTTACAATAATCCTGTAACGAACTTCCCCTAGTTGTTCGTACCTCAGGGCGTGTTCGCTTTTCGCTACTCCGTGTTTGATTTCTGTTATGCAGCCTAACCGAATCACACGGCAAAGTTGCCAGTGTTAAGATCTGGCGTACGTGAATAATAACACGAGTGTAAATATTGTATTAGGCTCCCGCGGCATTCTCTCGAGACTGCCACACCAGAAGACTTCAATTCTGAAAACGCATTTCGATTTGGTTTGTTGCTTTTCAGTTCACTTTTTCACCATCTCGACCAGGCGTGAGTGGAATAGAGGATATAGCCTTCGCGCGATGTTAGACGCAACAACAACAATAAACGCAGCCGAATAGACATCAAGCATTGTCTGATGTTTCACCTTCATACGCTTTCCGGAAAATTGCAGTTTTCTCTTTCATTTATCCAAGTTTTAACAATTGTTGCGAGGTTCATTTTTATCTATTTCGAACTACTTGAACACAGCGGTATTTTTGGTTATTTGGAGTATATCATTTATAACAGCGAAATAACAACTAAATAAAAGTAATATCGAAAACTAAATGTTGTTGCCTGATGACACGAAATAGCTATCTGTTTATTAACAGCGAAAAATGGGATATTGTCTATTAGAATTGTTTTACTACAGTTTTCCAGTATAACAAAAAATAATAAAATGTATACTTTGTACTTACAATACTATTTAATAATTAACGATTATATTTTTTAATTTTTACCTTCTGCCACCTTTAGGTAAGGGAGGTATTGTCTTTGGTCAAAAAATTCGGTGGTGAGTTTTTAATGAATAAGCACGTTTTAAGGTCCCTACAATACGATTTTACTGGTTTTACGATGATATCTGTATGGGTGTGTGTGTGTGTCCGTGTGTGTCTGTGTGTGTGTGTGTGTGTGTGTCCGTGTGTGTGTGTGACAAATTTCTCTCCGACGATAACTCCAAAACTATAATTCTAAAAATTATGATTCTTTCGTATTCCTCTTCCTTGCTGATTAGATTTTGGTTATAATTGGTCAACCGGTACCCTTATTTGAAGTTCTTAACAGTTTTTCTTGAAAAATCGCAGTTAAATATCATTTTCGACATTTTATGTGATTATCAATACAAAGAATATCTTATTCACTATACGGTTCGATTATAAATTTTCCTTCATAATCAATAGATATAGAGTTATAGAGAGATTAACTTTCGAAAATCAGTCAGCTTTGCAAAAATTATGAAAACAACAGATATATTCAAAAATCTAAAAATCTAATTGACAGATGCCAGTGGCAAGTGCAAAACCAAAGTGAAAAGTATATGATCTGAAAGTAATATAAGTGATAGAGTGTCCCACGCCAGTGACTTGCATTTGCAACCTCGCCTCAAGATAGGAACTTATAATGCCGAAGTACGAGAAAGGCAAAAGAGAAGATGGAAGGACTGTATAGCAGAAGATTTTAAGACAGCTGTCAAAATATTAATAAAATTAAAGGTTATAATTCATTGATTTATTTTGATAATTATTGATTTAGAATGAGGATGATTGTGAATAAAATATTATACATAACCTCGGTGGGAGTTTCATGACAGCCTCGCGGTAATATACATAAGCCCTCGGCTGTAATGAAACATCTCCCACCTCGGATGTAATATACTATTTCATGTGTAAGTAATTGGGATTGTCTTTACATTAATATAACAAACAAAATGTAATTTTTAGGTTCTTTGCTAATAATGAGGTAAGAGAAAAGAGACTGAAATTTATTGAAAATAAAGATAATTTACATATTTCAAAAGCAACAACTGGGCATTACTTCGTTAAGGCGATTGCCGGTGCTACGCTAAACAGCACTTTAGTAGAAAACTACACTCGTAAATATTAAGTTATAACTGCAAACTTGATGCCATTGTATAGTAGATAGATCAATGTATGGGGCTGACCAATTATTTTGCATAATTATTAATTTCTATTGCATTTAAATTTAGTTCAAAAAACATTATAAAAATGGCTATTTTTAAATTTATTTTTAACACGATAACTGTACTTTATACAAAAAATGTTTGGGTCACCCCCATAGCGCCCACCTTTATTAGTAAGTCTGTGAAAAAGTCTACATTATCTCTTTTAGTGTAGCTGTGATTTGATTTCTACTAAACCCCTTTTTGCCGCTTATTTCAGAAATCGGAACGATAGACTATGGAGGAGAAAGTGTTAGGAGAATATGTTCCTCCTCTACTACACACATCTCCTCTCTCACTCCAACAATTTGTTTCACAACACGGGCTGAGTTTTCCCCTTATGCTTTAAACAAGGACAAAAACATATAAAAGCAGACAGAGAGAAATAAACTTAGCAATCTTAATAGTAGTGGGGGAACGTAAGAAGTTTGTTTGCACTAGTGTCATACTAGCATCAAAACTGATTTCGCTGGGGGACCGGCAATGCTCTAAATAGGTAGTACAATGTTACGATAATACGCAGCCCGCAATACACCATGGGTTCCATCTCTGCAAATCTCCCCTCCTGCATATCTTCCGATCACAACAAACCTCGTAAATCGGCCTCGAGTCAGTGTATGCTCGAAGGATACATTCGCATTTCCACTGCATGTGAGTTCTTCAATTTATATTGGTTCTAGCTAAAAGACAAATAACTACATAACGAAAGTACCGTGAGTATTTTTTAACGTGAAACATTAGGTTTGTATATCCATGGTTACAACTTGATATTTGATTGACAGCAATGTATTTGCCCGTTCCAATTAAAATGAAACATAGGGAACGAATCTGACAGAAGAATTATATTTCAATATTGTAAGAAATTTAGCGGAATCAGAAAACCACTCGAGAACACTAAACATATTTCGGGCACAAGATGCACACAGTATTTTTTCTACATCCAAATTTAATTTTTAGAAAATAAGTATAATTATTTAAACAAAATTAACCTCTAATGACATCTTGTCAATATGACAGATAACCGTTGAATTTTCCTATAAGTTATAATTTGACATTTGATTGACAGCAATATATTTGTCTGTCTCATTTAAAATGACACATGGGAAATGAATTTGACAGAAGTATTATATTTAAATATTGTAAGAAATTTAGCCGAGTCAGAAAACCACTCGGGCACAAGGTGCACACTACATTTTTTCTACAACAAATTTTAATTTAGAATGCGTATAATTATTTAAACAAAATTAACCTCTTTGACGTCTTATCAAATGTCAAATTCGTTCCCTATGTTTCATTTTAAATGGAACGAGCAAATACATTGCTGTCAATCAAATGTCAAGTCGTAACTATGGCTATGACAAACCCAATGTTTCACGTTAAAAAATACTCACGGTATAAAGCATTCGTGAAAAATTCTTTTCCTGTATTATCTTTAGGGTGTACTGTTTAAGTTAGATAGTGAAGTTTGGTATCTAGCCATCCATGTCCTCAACGTAACGTAATTTCTACTTAAAACAATAAGGCTCGTGCATTATTTATAAGCATGGGTAGGAGCCATGAAAGTATTAAAGTCCTACAGCAGCCCGGGCCGTGGGAAAGGCACACTGATTCATTTCCATACGGCTGCTTTCGATTTTTATTTATATTGGGAACCTCCCAGTGCTTCGACATAACTTCCGAATACATTAGAATACTCGAAACGCTCAACATAATGGACTTGAATAACAATCGCATATTTTGTTTCTTCCAACGTTCAATTAAGCGTTTTCTTTATGCTAATGCAAAGACCAAGAAAATGCTTTTACTCTTATGTTCAAAATCGAAATTGCAGCGGGAATTCATCCTCACAATTTTGATGACACCGAAAACAGGGAAATTTTCTTTTAATAAATAACCTTCTCGAAATTTTTTTCAGGGAGCACCACTAGTAATTAAGAATATATCAATAGGAATTCAGAAAACTGTATGGTTAGGTTTATAGTAACTAAAACTTTAACGGGTGACTTCTATAGTTATTGAAATATCTATTGTACTTGAATTATATGAGCGATCAAAATCATTTCTATAAGGTTTTAGAGTAAATTAATATCTGATATTCGATGGCTTCGCTTAAAGCACAAAGGTTGTATTGTATGTCCAATTTTGAGTTACTATAGATTATGGTTATACATACGAGTTCTACTATGTAATTTAGTTGTGTTGTATATTGGCAACTATGTCCTAATGCTCTTTTTTAATTAACAAACTGAATATCTGATTTACTGTCTTAATTATTTAAAAAATGGTGCACTATTTTGAACAAGTAGGATATGCAACAATTATACTCGGCGTCAAATGATTATGGACTGATGTTCAACTTTTATCCCTTTCCGCACCCTGTCCCTTGACCAGCGGTGTTGCCGCTTGTGACGACATGACCAGGAATGAACGCAAATGTCATGTAATACTTTTAAAAATAATTAAAATTTTTAATACGTAATATAAAATACAAAAATTGTCTCTGTGGAAAATTTATATTTATATTTTGACCAAAGTTTCAATACCTCAAGCTAAGGTCGCGTTTGCGTTAAGATACGATAACCGATGAAATCTACATAAAAGGTAAGACGCCAATTTTTTGAAAAACATTTGTGTACACTGGCGATAATTGTTTTGCCTACGTATTTAAATCTTGTTTCCTAAATGGTTTTTATAAGAACCATGACTATTTAATTCATAAGTTTTACTCATTTTCTTTTCAAAAGTCTAAATATAATACAATTTGTAGGATTAGGAATAAAAAGATCACGTAAGTACTAACGAAAATGTCAATATAAAATAACTTTGACAGATTACAGATATTTGTACAGGTAGACACTTAAAAAGTTTGGCATCAGTGTAGAAATCTCCAGTCCATAATTATTTAACGGCAAGTATAGTAATTTATGTAATAAGACCTGAAAAGTGATACTTTACTGGATGAGCCATCATATTCCAGGGCGAACCGTAGATCATGTTGGGTTCTTGAAAACAGGAATAAAATTATTTTCGACATTTCTGGTTTTATATATCTTTTTGTTTTTAGAATATAAAATATAACGGCAGCATAGTTTAAAATAGCTGGTTTTGAATTATTATTGAACTTGGTTGAATCTTAATTTTTATAAAAAGATAAAATAGCATATATCTTTTATGATTTAAAATGACAATTTGTAGGTAATTAGTTATAGTATTCCGAATTTCGCCATAAACGATATACGATTAGTTTAATTATTTAAATACGAACTGTCGTTAATTACAAATGTGAAAGGCGATTTTTGTTCTTCGTTGTCCAAAGTTCATAGTAAAATACGTTGCTTTGAAATCTTCTTAAATAATAAAAGATTAATTGTTTTTGTTAAGTAAAAATTATGACTGCCATAGGTCGAATCATTTTTCAAACTTAACTGCGTTGGTATAGAACAAAAATGTTCCTGTTATATTTCAACAACAAACTACATCCTATAATTTCAAAACTGGCAGCAAAATATGAAACGATTTTCATAACAAGGATGACTTTCTGCAGTCAAAAAACAATACAGCATCTTTTCTCTTGTTTTCAATGAAAGGACTCCATTTGTACATCACTTCACACATAGAAGATAAAGAATTAAAAAAGGATCAACCAACCTATTTTACTTCACATTGATTTATGAAAAAATAAGAAAGTTTGAGTCATGAATAATAAGTTTAATAGTTCCAAACTAGGCTTCAGGGAAGCATAAAACAGGATTAATTTATCTTTTAACGAAATCTTGAACTGCGTTTATTGCCACTAAAACCAGGAGAACTTTTTTTACTTCCAGTCATGTTAATAATAATGAGAAAGAGAATGGTTTTCTTCTGTAATGAATTATCAATCAATACAGATACCACTACGATATGGAATATAATAGAAAAATATCAATAATAGTTGTTAAAAATGAACCACAAAATGAGCGTTTTAGAATTCCTAGAATGCGAGATGAATAGTTTTACATTGATATTTGTATGTATAGCGGGTATATGTATCGTCTCCGATAACTTAACTCTCTCTGTGTAATTTGTGATATCTGTTACGGTTCACACAGAAAAAAATAAAATCTGAGTGTCTGCACTGCTAAATTTTTAAAATAAATATATATAAAATTTGATATATTGATTCAAAATTTAATTGTAGTGTAAAATATTAATAAAAGAAAAGTTTACTGTGAATGTATCTTTCCAAAGAAAAATAATTTCACGTTTTCGGCATTGCCATTAAAAAGTTACGGACTAATTAATGTTGGGACACCTAAGTTTCAAACACTAGCGGTTCACTAATAATAACAAATATCACCTTAAAAGATGACTTATAACCATATAAACTGTCATACCAAATTTCATCCAAATGGAATAAAACGTCCGATGACAAGCAAAATTTTTTTTTTTTTTTTCGAAGAACTTTGAAGTAGAATTCTGGCTAAATGGTACACTTTCCGGTAGAAGCAAGTCTGGTTAAATCGTCTTATTTTACCCTCAGGAATCTGTGGTTAAGCCATGTCCCCATATTTAAGAGACACCCTGTATATACAAATCGAAAAAAATTATTGTTTAAATTATTTATAAACTCTATGGACATAATATATTGAAATTAAAATTTTTTCATTGATGGATAATGATATTATACATCAATGAAGTTGAGCATTTCTACAAATACGCTAAAAATGGGATAATTTTTCACATATATAGTTTTTTATATTAATTAATTTAAAACCATGAAATAGGTATAAATATGTAAAATTGTAAAGTCCATAAAATTAATTTCATAACTTTGAATTTTTTTAAGCAAGTTATTGAGTTTCAAACTCAACTGACAATAATTATTTCGCCAATAGTAGCAGTGTTATTCAAAATTTTAGTCACCCTAATAATTACTCGCCGTCAAATATATATGGGCTGATGCTCACCCTGTCCCTTGCCCTGCGGTGTTGCCGTTTCTTCCTAACTTAGCATTTTTAATATGAACAATGGAATTGGCAACAGTGCACAAATCTCCTGTCCATATTTATTTGACGACAAGTATAATTAATTATCAAGGCTATAATTTAAAATACATTGGAATGATTTAAAAAAAACAACTGAATTATCATAGATTAATCAACCCTGATTAAGAGTAAATACTACCTGTCATTATGTTTTGCAAAAAAAAAAACTTGTTACATGAAATGTAAAATATGAATGAAGGTAATGAGTTAGTCAAAAAATTTGTGATAAAAAGTGTACTGTTAAAGTTCTGCCTAATGTTCTTTGCAAAATATATTAAACATTTTTCCTACTTTAATCTCCTAAAAGTAAGGGCGTTAATTCTCCAGATAGGGTGGAATTCTTCTAGTTTAATTTGTTCTTTCCTCACGGATGCTTCCACTACGCATAACTACGCGATATGAAAGTTGGTGCCATCTTTATCCGCTCTCCGGTCGGTTTCACCCGTACCAAGTAATGTAGCCTGATTTATTAATATTTTCTTTAAACAAAAACATTCCGGGAATTGTTCCCGGTACACTAGCTTCAATAATTACGCCTCATGTCGTCTTCCCACAGGATTCTCTCTCTAAGTTGGCTATGACACTGACGCCAACGCCGAGTAATGATGATTATGTTGCAGGAGAAATGCCCACACGTAATTAAAATATCGTATCCTTAAAAATTGTTCCAACCAGGTTAATAACTTTATACTAGTATGAAAGAAATCTAAATAGATATTGTATTACTCATTGGTAATTCAAAGATAGTCATAAACTAAGTCGAAAACAACAGTCATGGTACGAGCCAAAGATATAAAAGGTTTCTTCTTCAAAAATTTTTTTTTTTTTTGAAATTTGTGTACGAATATTAAAGATCATAGTATTCTCTATCCAATACATTGAACATTTTTATTATATCTTCTATACATTTAGAGATAGGGACTCATAAATATATAAAATAATCTGTTACAATCAAACCAAGTTTATATCTCTACCTACTTTTGAATTATTGGCCCAAAAGTCAAAATACCCTATATTTAGATAAAAACTTCAAAATTTTCAAAAAATTAATTTAATTATTTTCTCAATGCGCTGATTCCAGATTTTGAAACCGCAGGTCGATATCTCTTTTCGTTCTCGAGATATTTAGATTCAAAATTTTGCTCAAAACTGCCCATTTTTGGACATTAACCCAAAAATGGGTCGAGATATGAATTTGGCGATATCATCAATCGATTCTACGCGAAAAAATACATAAGTATACCAATTTTCATAATTTTTGAACGCCGCATACAATCTCTAAAGCAAAATAACTGAAAATGGCCAAAAATCGTAAAAATCTAAGGTGTACCCCTTACGGTTTTTTCAGATTTTGGACATTTTCGGGGGTTTTCAAATTTTTATTCATAAAAAATGAACCGGCTGGACAAAAATTATGAAAATTGGTACACTTACGTAATTTTGCCCGTAGAATCGAATGGTCGTGTCACCAAATTCATATCTCGACCCATTTTTGGGTTACTACCCAAAATGGGCAGTTCTGAGCAAAACTTTGAATCTAAATATCGCGAGAACGAAAAGAGATAATGACCTGCAGTTTCAAAATCTGGAATCAGCGCATTGAGAACTATCTAGATACATAAAAATTATATTTTTGCAAATTTTGAAGTTTTTATCTAAATATGGGGTATATTGACTTTTGGGGCAATTATTCAAAAATGGGTAGATATGTTAACTTGGTAGTAATATTATTTCCGTGTAAAGACATTGTTACGTAAGTGTACGCGGTTTTAGAGTAATATATCTAGTAGCCCAAATAACTCCATGGAAACCAGTTGGATAATTAAAATATTTGTAATTGACAGAAAAATGTGAATTATAAGTGTCAAAAATTCATTTACATTACTGAAGGCTTTTTCTGGGAAGTACATTTAATATTTCTTATTTTATTATTAACTAAATATTTAAAATTATAGGTACATATACAGGGTGTATCAAGATAATGGAACAGTGCATTTTATTCGTGTATATGAAAAGATACAGAAAAAAGTGATTAAGATATTTTGTAAGGCATAGAGGGGGACACATTTTAGCATAAACTTTATTATCTTAAATCCAGTAGTACTCAAACCATAGGGCAATATTATATTTTTTTAAATGGCATTATATATATTTTATTAACTCATTAAATAGAGAATTTTGTTCTGAATTCAACGATATAATAATATCATACCCTTACATTGCGAAAAATTTGATAAAAATTAATTCTAAGTAAATATTTCATTTCTACTTTATCTAAGTAATCTGAGCAAACATTCAATCAATAAAACAAAATAATATTTATTTTAGTTTTATTACATTCAAGTAACCTACGATTTTGGCAATAAATTCAACTTTTAAAATAATTTTTTTGTTTTATTGATGGAATGTTTGCTCAGATTACTTAGATACAGTAGAAATGAAATACTAACTTTAAATTAATTTTTATAAATTTTTTCGCAATGTAAGGGTATGATATTATTATATCGTTGAATTCAGAACAAAATTCTCTATTTAATGAGTTAATAAAATATATATAATGCCATTTAAAAAAATATAATATTGCCCTATAGTTTGAGTACCACTGGATTTATGATAATAAAGTTTATGCTAAAATGTGTCCCCCTCTATCCCTTACAAAATATCCTAATCACTTTTTTCTGTATCTTTTCACATACACGAATAAACGGCACTGTTCCATTATCTTGATACACCCTGTATACATATATACACATCAGAAATACCATCAAACTCGTTAATGAATTTGAAGAATCTCGAATATTTAGCAGAGTAGGAGGAAACTTATTAAAGAATGAATTAGAAAATATAAAAATATATTAATAATTAGAATTTTTGTGTATTTACCAGAAATGTTAAACATAATATGTACTTATATGGCCTAATATGGAAATGGCGAGAGGTCTTGTGTTAGCCACAACAGATTTTTGTCTTCGTCTTTAGTATTCGTTCACATTTAAACATGTGTATCCACTTGAACAACTCTTCTCTCATCAACATAAGCAAATTCATACTGTTGTAACATTCGGGAGAATTCTACGAAGCCTTACATCTTTTAAATGAAAAAGTCCGTTGATTAGCAATTATTTTAAAAATTAATTAGTGAAAGAAAGGGTTAAAAAAGAATTTAAAAGCTGTCGTTTAGAAAAAATCTTGCCGGGCTTTAAGCAAAAGTTGTTAATCTTGAGAAAAACATTATTTAATTAAATATTTGTTTCAGTTTGTAAGAAGTTAATTTATAAACTAAGTCGAGACAGTTAAATCCTTTTTGTGGAAATAAAATAATTAGCGAATCTATTTTTATTGCTGTTGTTTCAACTGTAACTTATTCAAAGATTAAATACAATTCCAACATCAAAAGAAAATTATTAATTTAGATTAGCCCTTAAAATAATTTAATGAGGGTTTCGTTCTGATACTTTAAAGGTTGCGTTTTTGCTTAAGTTCGTGTAGTCGGCCTAGGTAATTAATAGCATTTTTTACGTGTAATCCGATTTCTGTATTAGTGTTGTTACTAATTTCTACACTGGGCTCAAGCAAAGTCACGCGACAGAAACATGAAATCTGAGATGCCAAATATTTGTGCTTGGACGAAGAAATTATAATTTCACGATAATAAAGTGTGTTCCGAAAAAAAAACCCTAGTTCGGGTTCGGAGTAGGCTTTGAATACTGTTCATTATTTATTTCAAATGTTAAGTTGTTAAAACTAATCGTGAAATGCAATTTTAAGGAGGAAAGATAATACGGACGGATACAAAATATTGCCATTTACCATTTTCTAATTTGTTTCTATTTCTAAAATAAGGATTCAAGAAGAAAAGCTTTGATTTCTTTAGAAAACATTTTTGACAATATCTCATATCTAATTGACATTTAATTAAATACTTTCAAATTGACTTACGTTTTCTTATTCATAGCCTACTCCTAGGTAGACTACCTACAAATTTCAGTGTATTGGGATTGTTAACTACTGATGCTCGGTTTTACCATTGACGAATAAATAGTTTATTCAACAGTTAAGCTATTCGTCGGATAAAATGGCATATTTTTGTTCCACCAACGTCAGTTAGCAGTCATTCGACGAATAAATCGTCAGTTAAATTATCTGGAGATTTTTGCCCAGTTAAATATTTATTCAACGAATAGTTTGACATTTTTATTGTACGTGTTATAATATAATTGTTCAATTGTAAAACGAGTAAAACTATAATTCTATTTGAATTTTGAATCGAACCAATATAACCTTCAAACTTTGACACAAACAAAATCAACTATGAAAAATCCCTAAATTTTCTTTTTTTTTGTACTAAAAGTACAATTTAAACAGCTTAAAAATATATAAACTACACTTACTTAAGGTTATTAAAAAAATATGTGTGCAACAGTACATAAAAATTAAGGGATTCTTAATGTAAGTTCAGTTTTATTAAGTGTAAATTTAGGAAACGTCGGTGCAACCGGGCATAAGAATAATAGAACCTTTTTTCGTTCTGTATATTTTATTATATCCAACGTTTCGTCACCATTAACTGATACCTTCTTCAGCTACAGAAAAGACGGCTCAGAGTTATATAGATCATTTCTCTGCCAGTTTTAGCGGACGGTTTTTCCTCTGGCATATGGATAGAGTTTTCCTGAGAAGATGTTCGCTGTCCTAGTTAATGCATAATATCTAGTAAATTGTATACTTACCAAATAGGTTACATTTATGTACGCGTGTTTAGTTGATCTGTTACTGTACATACTTCGGCTTACAAATGATTCCAGTTTCTGTTTATACCAACTTTAGATGTTGACGGAGTCTTTTCCTTGTTATAAAAATAGCATATTATAATTACTATTACACCTCGACTTGTCCAAGTACGAGTTTTTGAGGAATCGTCCCTCCAACATCCAGCCATACATACACACTCACATACACACATACACACATCCACACACACACAGACACACACAGACATCATTTTAAAAATGTTATAATCGGATTGTAGGGACCTTAAAACGTGCTTATCCACTAAAATCTGGATATGCGAATTTTAGCATGATTCCAATACCTCTCTTAGCGAGAGGTAAAAACTAAAAAGGTTGTATTATTCCTAATATGTTAAAGGTTTTGACAGTTTTTCACAGTGACAGATATCAGAATTAACCCAAGTTATTCTTGTTTAGTATGCAAAAAACTTTATATGACATACGGCCGCTAGCTACTAGAATATATTTACTCGGTGAAATCTCCATGACTAATGCAACGCAATACGGACACAGTTAAGTTGTATCAAAACATTAATAATAATTGTTGTAACTACGTTCGCATCCTTACTTAAGATTCAATAGCGCTTTTCGATCTTCTTAAAGTCGTAAACACCTTTTATCATGGTCTCGCAAAAAGACACAAGGTTTATATTAGTATAAATTCCTTCCATCTGTGCAATGAGCACATAGAATTTTATTTTGGTCCCGTCGTATATTCGCAGGCTTATGTACATTTGGGCTACGGTTGCGCACGACCGTTATTTATTGGGTGTAAGTGTGTCTTTATTGTTGCGGTAATGGGGGTCTGCGCGTATACGCACGTCCTGGAGACCTGGATCCTGGACAACGCGTGGGAGGATCTGATGGATGTCTCCAGGGACTGGAACCATACACACGTTCCTTATATTCCCACGGGGTAGAATAGATGGAGGTAAAGGATATTCAAAATCAAATGGATATTTAAAAAAGAAAAGGCGACATTTTTTCAATTTAGTTAAAATGAGAATAATATTATTGTGAAATAATATTATAACTTTACTAGACAAAGAAAGATCCAGGGTTTAAGATCCGGTGAAGTCCATGAATTTTTAACAAAAATCTGTCTTTGTTATAATATACTTGAATCGTCTACGGTTCTGTATGTTACATAATAATTCCATAAAAACAGTTCATAATATAGTTTTTATAAAGTTCATGACACAAAAAGCACCTTTGCTTAATATGTTTTAATAATTTTTTACAATAACTTTTTTAATAAAAGCACTTTCAACATATAGGCCAGTATTTAGAAAATAGCAACAGATATTAACCTTCGTAAGGTTTGCGTGAATTTTTAATTTAATATTGTACCCCAAGCATATATTTAAAATATTGAATCAAACTGGCGAATTTTTACTTCAGTACCTATATATAATGAAAGAAATAGCAACAGGCATTGTTTCTGTTAAACATCTTAGAATCCTAAAATATAGAATCAAAATGCCTTAGTTTATAAATAATTAAAATAATGAGAAATGGTCAAAACCTTATTATAAGTAAAACAAGTTATGTAAAATAATATAAAAATATAGAAATAATTTGTCAATACAGGGTGTCTTAATAAGCTTGCTCACTATTGGTAACTTTTTTATTTGAAGAGGTACGAGGTTGGTTAAATGAGCAAAATTGTGCCATTTTATATTAGAAAATTGGTTATGTAGACAAAATAAAATTTGTGAGCGGTTCTCAAAATTTGGGACAATATATATATTTTTTAAATGGAATCATTTATTTTTTATTATCTTATTGGAAAGAGTATTTTTTTCTCTTTCCAATAAGATAATGTTGTTTATGTAATTTTTTTTCAAATAAACGAGTTATTTACGTTTAAAGATAAAAATTATCTGTTATTAGTTTAGGTCAAGTAAACTATGGAAACAATTGTTTTTTATAAAATTATTATTTTATTAATTTATTTTACAGTAATAACAAAACATATAGTTAAATCAAATGGACAGTTTCCTTAATTTTTTAATGAAAATGGAGAGATAAATTGTTTCTGAAAATTATTTGATTTGCATTCATTTCATATTCTGTAATTTTCGATTAATTTATAATCGCTCATTTTATTAACGAACTAAAAGTACGCGCACACTACTATCACGTCTCGTAAACTAATAATATATAAATAAATAAGGGCCTCAACAATTTGACACTGACAAGTGAAATCATGTGAGTTCACATGACATAACAGACAAAGATATATTCTAGTTTAAATTTACAAAAAGTATCTAGTACAGTTGGTGCAAGTAAATCAAACAATGTTTACTTTAAACTTGTCAAGTGACATATTGGTGTTTTCCTTGGGGAATTACTTGGTTTAGGGGATGTTTCTTTTGGTTCTGACGGATAGAAGAAGTAAAGAAAACTTCTATTTTTATACATAAATTTATACATTGTTTTTTAACGGGTTTTATTTTTAGAAAAACCTTTATTTCAAAAAGATATAAAGGGTATTTTTTCGACTGTTGGTGTAAATTAAGTATTAACCTTTTATTTGAAACAACACAGTTTATAGAATGTATACTATTTATGTATGACACATTTCATAAAAATAAATTTTAACACATTCATAATCGGATGCTTCTCTCATCTTTGCGAAATGAAAGACACATTTGGACATTTGTTTGTGCGTCATTCGTTCAATCACTGTTTGTATGGAAGTTTTTCCGTTCTCGCTACAATTTCCGCGACACAAGATGCATTACTGTGAAAGGTTTCACATTAATAACACTGCCGCTGTTGTTCCATTGTCATAGCGCTGCTAAACTTGCACAGCCAGATGCACACCAAGAAATATTGTTCAATTAATCAGAGATATTCACTGCGTAGGATGATAGTTGCATAGCTATTACTCTATGATTGCTTTTTAACAAGATACGAAATAGTGCTATTCGAATCAGAACTGATATTAATAGCAAACTTTCAGAAAATATTAGTTTTGGAAATATTGGTACATATTATATTTATACTACTCCACTGGAGAGCAAATGTTTTAATTGAAAAATATTTGACGTCCAACACTAGAAAATGAGGTGAAAATACTATTAGTATTATTAAAAAATCTTTCAGAACACATAATACATTAGGAATAATACAACCTTGTAGAGACAACGAGACAAGCACGCTGTAACGAAAAAAGAGAGGAGTACAGGTTAAAGTGACGAAAAGACGGTTGCAAATCGTGGAGAAGAAAATTAGTGAAAGAATAAAGAATATTTGCAGTTAGCCGCAGCGAATGTTGAGCAAAGATATATTATAATGAAGCAGGAAAAATAGACTGAAAGGAGTACCTAAGAAGCCGAAGAGTGGGCGAAGTGGAGAAGAAAGCCGTGGAAGTCTGGGAGAAGAAAGAAGGAGACTCATTACACAACCACACATTCCAAACCCCTTATTTATTAGAATGTTATAGCATAGTAAATTATATTGTAAGTTTTTGTATGTACATAAGTTCAATTGATTTATTATAATAATAAGTATGTGATCCAACTGTCTCGTTTGTTTAACAAAATACCTGTTACTCGAATCTTACACACTAAAATAAAAAATTACATTACAGTAATGATTATGTAATGAATGACGATGTGACACTAGAAATGAATAATCAAAACTTTGAATGCATTAGTAGACATTATATACGACATTATTTTTGTAATATTTCTCATAATACACTTTCTATGATCGTCATGTTCACCTAACCTTAAAATATACAAAACCATACCTTATAAATAATTTAACTACCTACATAAATGCTTGTCATGTTACAACAAAATACAATAAATATCACTCCCCAGCATTTTTCCCCTTCATATCACATTTATTATATTGTAATATTTTATATTTTAAATGTACATCTTTATATATTTTTCCAGCTGTTAAGGCTCTGAGGATGCTAGATAACTAGCGAAATCGATAAAGTATAAATATATAAAATATTTTTTTAAATTCAGAGTTTTTTTCACCCCTAACATTTCATTATATACGACCATAAATAAATAAAATAAATATATCATCACGGCATATTACCCATTTCTGAGTGTGCCAGTATCTACAACACATGTAGACATCGGTAATGATGACGATATATTTTACCGTGTGGGCGCTTACCAGGCGTCACCTCACGGGCACTCATAGCTGGCGTGGAGAGTGCACCACAGGGGTCATTTAAAATTGGAAATATTTAGCGCCTGTCGGGATCGAACCCGGTTCCCCCGGGTTCGCGACCAGACACTCAGGCACGCGGCCACGGGACCCCATACATATACGACTATATAAAAAATAAAACTTTTTGTTCTCACACGAATATAATGCATCCTACTTTTTGCTACTATTTAACTGAGTTTATTTAGTAACTTCCGTATATCTACTCCAATAAATCTCGTAATGTAAACTACTTCTTCTTTTAGTGGTGGAGAGAAGTCAGTATTTCAGGGTTTATCAAATTAAAACTGCCGTAAAATCGGATTCTCTTTCAGAGAGCACAAATTGCAATAAATTTGAAAATTAAAGTTGTTTCCAAGCGTACAATTCTGTATTCTTTCATTAACGTAACGTATTCAGTGGACTTGAGCCAAAGTCAAAGTTTCCCAGCCATAAATCTATCCGCTCTCCGTGTAGTCGCAGTCGCAGCGCAATGCTGGAAAAACTCCGGAGTTATTATCTATCCAGGCTGTTTAGTTATAAAGACTGATGCAGTTTTAATGTGTTCTGTTCTCCCCTCGTGCAGTTTGTTCTACACTTTACACCCCTTCACTTACAAACTGCATTACGTTTTATTACTCCGCCATAAAATGACGAGCAAAAGTAAAGAATTATTTTTGATGCTCATACACCAGATTCGCGTGACTAGGTAAAGGTACTAGCATGCTATTTTTTTTTTATGCCATACTATGAACATAGTGTGTATGCTATTTTTCCGACAATATTAAACAAATGCTAATAGAATAAGACAAAAATCTATACAATTTATTTTTTTGTAACTTTAGCAGCTCGTATAGCTTTCATTACGATTTTATTCGCTATTTACACATTTTTGCCGCCTCAAAGCGAGCATCACTGCTCGGTCCCTGAGATCGTGGGTTCGATTCCCACTAGGGGCTTGGATGTTTGTGTGTGTCTTCAAAATACCTTGTAATATATATATACAGTATGTTTACGGATCGAGTTCCAAAGAGGAAAAACTTTTTTATTTTTTATTTTACAAAAAAAATGTATTCTTGATAAAAGTTTTTGCATGTCCCGAAACGGCCAATTCAGTTTTAACATTTTCAAATTTTCTTTTAGTTTCAGATAAGAATCGAAAAATTGGTCGTTTTAGTTGAAAATTATACACAAAAAAATAAGTTTGCGTTGCCATGGTAATTGCCGTTATTTATTTATTTTCATTAAATGTCAGTTAAAATAATCACCTCTATTTGATATGTAAATATCGGGAAACCTTTGTTTAAATTCTTCGACAACTCGACTGATCGCTTTATTACCTTTGCCCTAGCATTGAATTAGATAAATTCGTTCGTCTCTTGATAACTCAATAATTTTCAAATAAAACGACCAATTTTTCGACTTTTATCTGAAACTAAAAGAAAATTTGAAAATGTTAAAACTGAATTGGCCGTTTCGGGACATCCAAAAACTTTTATCAAGAATACATTTTTTTGTAAAATAAAAAATAAAAAAGTCTTTTCTCTTTGGAACTCGATCCGTGGACATACGGTATATATGTATAAGGCCAAGTCCACAATTTATTTTATACAAAAATGTTTCAAATAAAAGTTGTAGATAATTATATTCTACGCCTAAACCGAATTTTAAATAGTACCGTTAAATTATGTCTAATAAAGCAAATAGAAATACGATAAAAGTAAACTGTGATATTCTATTGTTTATACCAGTAACATCTGTCATAAATAAAAGTATTAATAATTTTATAAATCATCAATGCTAGTAATTCTATTACTTGCTTTATGAGACATAATTTTATTCAAAGGAAAACCCCTACGTAGCCAATGTTCATGTGTGACAGAAGTTAGAGGTATAAACAATAGAATATCATAGCTTACTTTTATCATATTTCTATTTGTTTTATAGGACATAATTTAAAGGTAGATTCTTACTTGTTACACATCGTTGTAAAGAGAAATTTATTAAGAATCTTATTCTGTCAAAATATACAGGCTGTTCTATTTAAAAAATTAAAGTTAAACATTTTACCAAAAAATTGGTAGGTCTTGGAAAAAATTGTTTATGCTAAATTACAGATCAGGTTGTACTAAACAACTTTTGTATTTAACTTTTTTTTGTATCTTTAATATTTCAGAAAATATAAGCTGGACAATGAAAAATCAACCATTCTATATATATTGTATATATGTATATATGGAATGTAAAAAAAATGTAATAAAATAGAACTGGAATTTGATTTGCACTTTTTTATGCTCTTTCAGATGGTAATACTCAATTTTTTATGACTGTTAGATTTTGAAATTTGTTTCCACCATTTTTTTTTATTTATAGGAAAAACAAAGGTTTTTCAACAACGATATATTATTGAAACGATTTCCTAATGTGGTAATTTTTGTCTAAATTTACCAGGTTAGTATCTCTTATACTTCTCAAGAACTTTTTGGCACAGCCTGTATTGTAATGGTATATATTTAACTTTATAAAACTTTATCCTTCTTCAGGAAATTGTAATTGTAGAGGACTAAGATTCAAAGAAAAAGCATATTAATGCATCCTGCCTTTACCATACACTATTGTACTCTATGCAGTATGATTGAAATGGGAAGCAATGTCAGATAATCTCATTTATTGCGTTTAGTTAAACACGGCAAAACGAAAGTCAAATATAAAATTGAGAAGTAAAGTGGAAGAGGGAGCCGGATTGAAGCGGTGAGCCTAGGGATTTACGGAACAAGTTAAAAATGTAAAAAGCACGTCTTACGTTTCCGTTCCTACGCGGACATATCCTTACGAGGTAATTTCGCGCTCGCCAGCAGCGAAACTTTACAATGAAAGATATTTTTTCCCAGAAACATATTTTCTTATCATATATTTGGAGTGCGTGGAAACGAAAGATGGTCATTTGTTATCTTCACGGCCAATAAAAAGCGGTGGGTTTTTTTGTTTCCTATGCATCCGGTCGGTTGGATTCATTCCGGTGACAGTGGATTTGTGTTATCTTTGTCTGGCCTGTGTGTGTGATATTTATCTGTTATTCCCGATATCCGCTCCTTCGTTCGGCGTCATTTCTCCGATTCGATTTGTCTCGTGTTTGCCGGCACTAAGCCAACGGCCTCACAATCATCTTTTCAATTGATGCCACTCATCAAATACCGATACACTTCGTCAACGTCGCCAAGGATATAACATATTCCACATTATTGTCTAACATTATAGGGTTTTCCAAAACCACTTTACACACAAGAAACTTTTAAACAAACTTTTAAATATAACCCATAAATTTACAGGAAAATAAAATTCGATAGCTGAACTGTTATTATTATGAGGGTGAGGACTTTTGTCACTGCAAACAATGAAATCAATTTTAGAGTAGTCCTAGACGTGATGTTCTTTTTATCTAGATGGTTGAACTACTTAAGCCTGAATAGTCGCATTACAATGTGTTCCGAATCTTACATAGATGCCACATATTTCACAGAAAAATGCTGTCGTGGTAAACAAAAAGGTAATATTTGACATTTTTATCCAAAATCAGTTGTCGTATAGGATATATCTTGCTATTTTTTGCGCTAGGTTTGTAAGTCGTATGTCCATATTAACGAGCATAAATAAATTTAACTTAAAAAAATCTGTTGTGGCCAGCACAAGACCTCTCGCCAATTCCATATTAGGCTATATAAGTATTGTATTGCACTTCGCTTTCGAACCGAAAAAAATATTACAGAACTTTACCCAAATATTGTTTTTTATTGTATTTAACATGTCTTCTGCACACATATAACTCTAATTATATCTATTTTTCATTGGTTGAGGAAGTTTCTAAATGTCAGAGATTCTTCCAATTCATTAACCAGATTGGCGGTATTTCTGATGGATATATGCATTTTACCACAATTTTACCTATAATTTCAAATATTTAATTAATAAAACAATAAGAAATATTAAATATACTTCCCAGAAAAAGCTATCAGAATGTCACTAAAACTGTTGATTTTTGACACTGACATGTGTCATTTACAAACTATGTTATAAACATTGGAATTTGTCAACTGGTTTCCTTAGTGCCTTAGCCTCTGCGATTAGTTTACTCTATAAATTATAGTGTCTTTATCTCTAAATCTATACAAGATATAATAAAAATTTTAAATGTATTAGATGGAGAATTTTATGTTCTTCAATATTTAATAACAAAAATTTCCAAAAAATTATATTTAGAAATTTTTTCTAATAAACTACTACTTCCGGTTGTTCAATTGTTACCAAAACCTTTTCAGCTCTTCCCAGGAATGTCAGATTAAGGAAACTGCAGTTAGATATGTTTTAAGTCTTATAGTTTTTGAGGAATCGTCCCTCCAACATCCATACACACACAGACATCATTTTAAAAAATGTTATAATTGGATTCCAGGGACCTTAAATCGTGCTTATTCAATAATATCTGGATATGCGAATTTTAGCATGAATCCAATACATCTCTTAGCGAGAGATAAAAATTGCTAAACAAAAATGTAGTAAGTACATTTTTTCATTAATTCTTTCCTATATCTTAATTCTTGTATTCCAGAGATTACAGTATCGTTAAAAACAAAAGTCTTAAATTTATATCTAAAATCTATCTTCTCTAATAATGTGAAACCCGCTGGACGACTTCCTTCGAGAAAACCGACTATTTTCCGTCGCCCAAACGAACCATACGTTTGTAACATATTCTGGACTTATTAATGATTAAATATATATGGAGGACTACTGTTACAATGCAGAGAGTCTCAATTTTCTACGAACTACTGATAGGCAAAGTATACTTTAGAAAGAAAATTGCAGAACTTTTGCGCCAGTGAAAGATTACAAGTGAGTTAATAAATGAAAGTAATTAATTGAATCAACGAGTGTACATCCTGTTAAACGGTCAATATCGATTTCATTTGCGTCGAGCAATCAAACAGAGTTTTCTAATTAGAATCGGATCTTTACGGGCGAAGTTACAATTACGCAACGTTACGACTGACTGACGAATAAAGGCCGACATCTGAAGCCGATAACAAAAAATATCGCTCTGGGCAGCGGAAATACGAACGCGGAATCCATTCTCAATAGGGCTCCGCTAACGGTAACGCTAACCTTAAGCCGCGGAATGTGCTTATAACGCAACGCAAGACTCTGCTGCAGACATTTCTCTTTTTTTAAGATAAATAACGTACATTTTTCTAACTGATGCCTCTAAAATATTTCTACGCAAAGTTTGAAACAAAAGCGTTATCCACCAAATATTCAAATTATTGTACTACAGTTCGTGTAATAGAAAAACTTGATGACGCGGGGCTCCGTTCTTATTTTCAAGATAAATTTGTTTTGCCCGGAAAGCAACACACAAGCCAGACGGATATTATACAGGGTGTTTTTGGATTTCCGTTTTATTTTTATTTTATTTTAGAGGTCAAAGACATGCCATAAATGTTGAAACTCAATTGTAAAAGGAAAGAGAAAATAGTCGGTGCGCAGTCTTAAGGTGATTATTTGATTTTAAAATAACGTTTCGATCATACAATGATTCACTTCATGATTAAATCGTCAGTTTTACAAAATTATTTTTCACTTCTGCTCCGTTTAGAATTCTTATACAGGTAGTTTAACTGTAAGGGAGGTATAGTGATCGTGCTAAAAATCGCACTTAGAGATTTTAGTAAATAACTACGTTTTAAGGTCCCTAAAATCCAATTTTAACATTTCCACGATGTTGTCCGTGTGTGTGTGTGTGTGTGTGTGTGTGTGTGTGTGTGTGTGTGTGTGTGTGTGTGTGTGTGTGTGTATGTGTGTGTGTGTATATATATATAAACGAATAAATTTTGAAACCTTGTATTTTGGCCCTTCTCTAACATGGAAAGAAATCATTAAATTTTGGTGTGAACTAGATAACCGGAAATGCTCAAAATGGTTTTTCTTCGAAATTCATTCATATATTCTCTACATAGGTATTTTATATATATAAAATTATAAAATAATCTAATTTATAACTCCAGGAGATAAATACAATTCCTCTGATACATAGTTCATATTTCACATAGTAACTGACCGATAAATAATGTCACTGTCAAAAAACTAATCATTATTGTTATAAAAAATGACAACCGGCGGCCATTATTTTATCTTTTCACTTTTGTTTTTACTCCTGTTATATCATAGTAACAGCGGTATTACGAAAAATTAATAATAGTGACATTTTAAAAAGAAAATAGTAAATAAAGCAATAATTATATACAAAGAAACTTAATACAGTTCGCATTATTAGTAATTATGTATTTAAATTAATAAAAATTAAATAGCGGGAAGTATTGTATTGACCACATCAGATTTTTTTAATATTTATTTACTACGCGTATTACATGGTTAAAAATAGTCATGAGTGTTTCTGTAGCAGATATATAAAGTCACTATGGTTTATCTCGTAAAAATGGTTTAATACCCAAGCAATTTAAAAAATTGTAATTAAGCCAAAAATTAGCTATGTATTTAACGTAAAACTTGGAAGAGTACTTCGTACTACGCCCTTAAAAATACTGTTTCTCAAGTATGAATATGGTTATAATTTTCATATTAATTTGTATGAATCTTTAGTGTCTTATTCTTATTTAATCCATTGATCATGTTCATCCCTTATTTAGTATGATTCAAGTAAGATTCTTGTAGAAGTTCTGTATGGTTAAAGTAGAGTTTTGGAGGAATGGAGTGGAAAAGAAACCGCGTGCGGTGTCCCGAAGACTGGGCGATAACACGCTGCTTCTGTGTTGCCGTCTGCAGAATGAATCCAAGTGGTGACTGGCGATAAACGAACTGCACGTTGAACATTTTGTGTCACTGTCCCGACTGCTTACAACCAAAGCAAAACCGAAAAGTTCTACAAAAGAAATAATTTTTATAATTTATGACATTTGTCAATTATATTTGTGAACATTGACATTCGAAATTATGTGCAGATATTAATATTACGTTAAGATATACAAAATAATTAAATTTTTAAAGAAATTTTCTTTACATATATATTTATAAATTTGTAGGTATTACAGAAGTGGAAAATACAAATGAAACAAAGATAAAAATGAACAAGAAAAATAATGTAAATGGCAAAATATAGAATAAATACATAATACAAAAACAGAAACTGAATCCTATGATTTCAAGTAAAAATAGAAAATATGATAACAGGAACGCATATTTATAATATTTGGCTATGGCATTTTTGAAGAAATTATGAATTTAATTATATGTGAATACCCATTGTAATTTCCCAAAATATAAAATAAAGAATAAAAACGATATATCTATGTAGTTACTAATTAATTTTATATTATATAAACTCGTATAGTTATATAAAATTCTGTTTTCCAATGAAATGGACATCTTTTCCAAAACTATTTTTCGTCACAGAATTCAAAACAATTTGTTCTTTCTTTTTTATCTTGTGCATGTCTTTCTATTTCTTCGTTATAACTATCAAAATATTCAATAAAATTTAACAATTTTCATTTTGAAGTGTCAGCTGTCAAACGTTAGGAAATGCTTAGCGATTTGGGCATCGGAAAACAGATACCTAGCTAAGTAATTCCTAAATCGAGATAGGCAATGCTTAGCGGTTGGTGAAAACGAAATTATTCTAGGTATTGCCTATGTGGTGCACATCGGGTACATAGGCATTACTTAAATTTTAGGAATCGGTGGTGAAATCGGCCATAGGTCATATAAATTTTGGGGGGCGCGCAATATTATCATTTTCTTTCAAACTAGCAGGTTTTAGTTCAACCAGACCCTGCTAGGAGTTAGTTCCTTTTACATCCCTTAGGTACTGAAGTTTTCTAATTCATTTTGGACCATTCTTTTTTACTTTTAATTTGACACGTCTTATTGTTCTTCATTTTTAAATTATATATAATCTAACCCTTTTAGTACCTTTCGGTATAAAGGTGCCGGACGGACCGAGCCGCAGTGTGGTAAATTTTTGTTGCTGAGCGTTCACCCATCCAACATAGCCTGCTCGGACTTGCCGATCACAAAGCTGACACTACACACACAGTTTTTTTTTTTTACTCTCGTCCTCTTTGCTCCCTTTTTTGCGAAAGATTTCAGGAATCTTGATCCTAGATCAATTTATCATTTTTTTTTTAAACTTCTACAAATTTCATCTGGTACTTCCACATAAATTTATCTTTAACTTAAAGTAAATTGAGAGTTATAATTAATAACTTTATCATATGGCGATGTTTCTAGATTGCATAAGGATTAATGCTTAAGAACTATTAGCAATGCGTAAGAACAAAAGTTGACAAACTTCTAACCCGAACTGTCAACTGTCACTATATTTTATAAATATTAAATTTTTAATTTTTCGGGTAGGATACAGATATATAAAATTATGTTATAATATATTAAAAAAGAAGGATGGCACTCTTCTAAACATCGTCAAATAAAATCATATCTTCAAACGGAAGCTTAAATAGGAAGCATACATTATGGTGAACAAGGAGAATGTCTTCAGCCAAATTATGCAACATAGTTTATTCAAATTAAATTTTCGGCTCCGGTGGCTCAATGGTTAGAATAACGGCTCTTAGTCATGAGAGTGCTCGGGGTTCTAGGTTCGAATCTCACTAACGCATGGACGTTTGTGTATGTGAATCTAGTCAGTAATTGGGATTTAATCCTGTTGAGAGGTATTTTTTTTAGAAAAAAAAGACAATGGAAGACCAAAGTTATGTTTTATTTCGTAATAGGTAAAACAAATTTATAAAATGTAATTCGATAGTTTATATTACATTTATATTTCTTTTCTTTCTTAAGTTTTTTAAGGGATGGTTTATCAACTTTGCTAGTACAAAATAAAGACTAGGGGAAGAGGAAAGACCAAATTAAGTAATGGGATGAAAGTAAATTTCTTTAGGCGGATAACAATATATTAGTATTAAAAATTCAGGCCCCCCTCGTGTAACTTGAGAATTATTAATAATTACATCTTGATCTCGGATCTTAGCTCTCCCCTGTTCCTTGGGGTGTATTGCATTTTCATCCCTTATAATGCAGGCAGGGTTTAGTTACCCGCTACCGGGCCGCTGTGCTATCGAGAACTTGGGCAGTATCGCAGATAAGTGTCACAGTCTCCGGAAGGAATAAAATACCGGGTTTCATAGCGTGCTCTTTACGACGGGGATAAGAATATTTGCAATATGAATAACTGCAAAACTTGCTTGTAATGTCGCATAAATCCCAAGATCGCCCTAAGATTTGTAAGACCAGCACTTACACATGAAAAATCATAATAGAACTTCAGAACTAGAACAAGAACAAATCTTTATTATGAGATGATAAATAGAACACAACAAGGTTTATGATAGATTCGTTTTCATGCAAGGCGTCAACGGTTAAACGACGAATCTCTTTTACTTTTAAATAAGCGTCTTTTATTAATCTTACCGATTTACTTAAATAACCGCAAAAATGGGTGTTTTTGGTAAATATTTTATAATGAAAGTTACAAAGCACAATGGAAATCAACATTTTATCTTACTTTTGGTTTCTTTAAACCATGTTGTACATCCGTGGATTAAAAATCAGTTTCCAGTAATGTTTTATAGTAGGTAATACAAAGAATTCTTGGAGTTTGACAGGCCTTTTTGAAAGCCAGAGGGGATTATTTCTCATTTTTCTCTGGTAAATGTAAATAACAGTGATTTATTTTGTAAACATAACATACGACTTAATAAGTTTTAATCTGGTGTACTTATATTACCGTTTCGTATACCGAAGGTATCGAGTTCAAATCTCGCTAGGGTATTGATCTTTTGGATGTCTTTATTATCCAATCTTCAACAACAACAATTAAGGATATTGCTGATCGGTGTGTCTTTGGGTGACGTTAATAGGCTAATAATAACATTATAAATATTTTTTATTTATATTCAAGCAAGTATTAAATTAAATAAAATCTATTTATATTTGTTTTTTTTTTTACAGTCGCCACAATGGGGTCCTCCACTATAACAAAAGATAATAAAATGTACACTTTGTACTTACAGCACTACTCAATAAATAACGATTATATTTTTGAATTTTAATTTATTGTTATTTTCCATTCTTCTTGAGCTATTGCGTTAATCTAATCTAAGCATTTTTACCTCCCGCTACCCTTTGGTAAGGTCCCTAGAATCCAATTTTAACATGTTCACGATAATGTCTGTATGTGTGTATGTGTGTGTGTGTGTGTGTGTGTGTGTGTGTGTGTGTATGTGTGTATGTGTACAAATTTTGTTTGCACTCTAACTCAAATACTATTATTCAGAAAATTCTGAAAACTTGTATTTCTAACCTATTTTAATAGGAATAGAAGCCATTAGATTTTGGTGTAAATCGGATAAACGGAAATGGTACTTTACTTGAAGCTCATAATGGTTTTTCTTCAAAAAATACCATTAAATACCATTTTTTCGCACTTAATGTCATTGGAAAATTATAGATTATTGAATTTTGTTCAGGTATACATTAATACTTTTTCTATATATTTTACAGATTAATTTAAAAATCATTTTTCTTTTTTTAATCCCGAAGCCTAAGATAAACACAATTCCTTTGTTTCACAGTTTATTTTTCAAATGAATGTAACTGTCAGGTAAACGTCATTGTCAAAAAACTAATCACTTCAAATTAATAATAGTGACATATTAAATAATAAAGAAAATCGTAAATAAAGCAATAGTTATATGCAATGGAACATAATATAGTTTGAAGCATTACTAAATACGTAAGTATGTATTTAAATTAATAAAAATTAAATAGCAGGAGGTTTTCTGTTGGCCACATCAGATTTTTTACTTTCGTTTTTGTAAATGAATGACCTATTTTATTTCTGTATCCCTTTACACAGCTATAAGGCATTTTGTTTGGTTATATAATATACCGACAGAGCAGTCTTATGTCAGATTGACTTGTTGAGGTGGTAACTGTGTAAGTAACTACAGCGCCATTAGTTCATGACTAAACGTTCCCATTAAGTATATAGACATGGAACATTTCTCAACATTTTGTAGTTAGAAATTCGGATTTTTCTACATTATCGCGCATGAGCGGCAAAGTAACATTTTGCGCTGACAAATGGCAGTACAAATGCCTACTTTGTATAAAGACTGTAGAAAAAAATATGTGACAGTACTTATCTGTATGCTGAAAAAATATAAGTAACCGAATTGGCTGAAATGTGTGCAAAATTGATTAAACCAATGGCTAAAAATTGCACAGAAGACCAACGTAGGCTGTAGTATTTTAATTGTATTGCGGTCTTCTGAACTTACCAATCATAGACAATGCTTGAGTTTCCTAATACGTTGCCGCGGATCAGATCTATTCTCAATTGTTAAACATTTGGTTGTGTTTATTACTTTCATATCATAATTTATATCCATATTTGTTATAAATAGTTTGGCCCAGTAAACCTTATGGTCAGTCCACGACAGCCCAATATTTTTTGCAAATAAAAACTGTAGGTATTAGTTTTTACAGTCGTGGTAGGCGTTAAATTTAAATGAAGTCTGGCCGGAAAAATATTATTGTGAATAATGAATTTTGTAATTCGGAATGGATTTGAAATAATACGCTGTTACAGATTAATAATGAAATATTAAAGAACATGCATATTCAGTTAGTGATGTTTATTTATTAAAGCGATTTTGTATTGATAGAATATTTTTCATTTTTTCCACATTTATTGAAGGTATACAACTTTTGTTATTTTACTTTGCTTTTATAAAATAAAAAATATGATGTGGCCAACACATGACCTCCCGCCAATTCCATGTTTAAAATAGCAGTGAGCTGTAAGTAAAGTATCATTTCCGGTTAATCGTTTGTAAATAAAATCCAATTTGTTGTCCAATAAATAGAAAAGTCTGTAATACGAAATATTGTTAGAGCTCCAAATTAAGTACTACATCCGATTTATCATATATGGTTAAAATCTAATATGTTGTTTCAAATTATATATTCTTATAAAAATCAGCATCATCTTCTAGATGCTCTAAAATGCAATCTTTGTAAATTCTTCGCCGTACATGATCCATTTCGTAAATGTATAGTTGTAAATTAATATTAATTTATAGTGCTGCAAAAATAGCAATTAGCAAATTTAAATCAGATCATCCTGTACATCTAACATTTATGTATGATGGAAAATATATTATTTTTACAAACCTCAATTAAATATTTTACTATTATATTCTCCTTAACACGGTTTTATTATTAATTTTAATATAATTGCTTCCTGTCAGTGACATTTGTTTAAATATGTCAAAACTGTCATTAAAATTATGTTTTCTTTGACGCATAGGCTAGGTGATACATGAAAATAAACTATATTATATATTCATATTTAAAGTTATTTACTAAATGTTATTATCGTAGAATTGAAGATTGTACCATTAATCAATTTTAATTAGTAAAAGTTGCTAAAAAATAATATTCAATGAATTTTTTAAAAGAAAAACTTACTAAAAACTAATGAGCACTTCCCATATTAGTATAGAATGGATATACAAAATTTCAAATTTTTCTGATTGATAGTATTTGAGTAATCGTGTCCACAAGATCCACACACACGGTCAGATACACAGACACACATACATACCTGCAGACATCATTGTAAAAATGTTAAAATCGGATTGTGGGGACATCAAAACGTGCTTATTCAATAAAATCTCTATATGCGATTTTTAGCACGATCCTTATACCTCCTTTACCTAGGGTAGCGGAGGTAAAAAAATATCTCTTATATTTCTATATATCTGATATTCTTGACATTTACATTCTACAAATTGTATCTTATAACATAACATATCTTATTGTGAATATACGACGCTAAAATGGTTATTATATGTACCATAAAATTTATCTTGATCAAATAATGATATATAACAGGTATTGGATAACGATAATTATATGTCATTAACACTGTTAGATTTAGATTAGTTTCTAGTTATGTTCTGACTTATGATATTACAAGCAGAATTGAACTTGGATATGAATTAATAAAGTTTGCACACTTGATTGATTGGATCTAATATCAATTGTGCTATGCCTACTACAACCTATCTGTATATACTTACCTATAGAAAAATAGAACTGCAACATCGATATAATAATTAATTAATACACAGAACATACTTTGTGGAGACTGAGACTGTATAGAATTGATTTTTGTTTGTTGCTAGATGTTTTCTTTTCGATGGGACTTCTTAGAAATATTTAATGACTCCTTCTTTTTAATTTTATTATTAAAAAGATACTGTGGCAATCTTGAAAAATCTTTTATAAAAGACGACGGAGAAACTATTAAAAATTTACAAAGATCAAAACAGAAATATCGACGTTCTTAAATTAAATAATTAATTAGTTTCTGGGAAGACTTTTTCAGAAAATGAAAATATATGACTACTATAAATTCAAGTAAATGTAACGAAATAATATCAACTTCACCATATTATTTTAAATTTTCAAATAAAGCAAAAGAGAACCCATTTGTGCTTTCTTCACGACAGCTTTACAAGCTTGTAAAGTGAACCGATGTTGTTATTGCACAACTGCATTAATAGTTATTTACATTCGAGTGCGTGTACGTTGTATTTTACAACGCGACAGCTTTGTTTAAGGCACGAGCCCTTAAGGCGAGTATCTTATTAGCTGGAGCGCTGTAAAATACTTCACGCACGAGAATTGTATCTAACTTTTTGGCCGACGATAATGAAAATCACTTTTATTAATGAGATAGGTTGTACTTCTAAAAAGGGTTAGTTTAAAATACTGGGGTTAAGTCAATTTCCAAATTTGATTTTACTTGCCTTCATTAAAGTACTTCTAGCGAAAATTTATTTGTAATAATAGACGTTGTTTATGACTGATAATATATTTATTTGCTCAGATTTGCTTCCTAGTAAATAATAGGTAGGTGTCGATATTTGACATTTCAGCAATGTTCGCCTCGCGTATTTGACAGGTATATCGATCGGTGACTATGTCGGTAACGGCGGGTTTTTACAATGACAGATGTCGCTGCCGTGATTTTGGTTTATACAAATTAATTTTAAATATAGGAAATGTTAAAGTAAAAAAATAACTTATGTAGGTAGTACTTTTTTACATGTACTTTGTTATAGTAAAGATGATTTCTTTTCTAAATGCCCATAAACGTCCAGTGTATTTTGATTATTTTACCGCATAGTGAGACAAGTTACAACACAGTAAGCGTAAAAAGTAGGTTACACTTGCTATGTATATAATTGTAAAGTTCCCATTACACTTCAGGAGGGCAAAAAATTGTTTACATCTTATTCGTCTTAGTTACCATGGTCGAAACTAAAAGAATTACACTCTGCGGGTGGTAAAGTAGCACATGCAGGCGGTAAAGTAGAGGAAAAGCCCGGCGACTGGTGAACAAAACGTTGTTATTGAGATTTTGTAATACTACGAATTGGTTAATAGTTAAACAAACTTCATTTAAAATAAAAAATATATATAATGTGGCCAACACGAAACCTCCCGCTATTTAATTTTTATTAATTTAAATACATACCTCCGTATTTACTAATGCTGCAAACTGTTCCATTGCATATAACTATTGCTTTATTTACTATTTTCTTTTTAAAATGACACTATTATTAATTTGTAGTGATTATTTTTTTGACAGTGATATTTACCTGTCAATTACATTTATTTGAAATATGAACTGTGTAACACAGGAATTGTGTTTATCTTTAGGCTTATGGATTTATAAATGATATAATTTTAAAATTTATTTGTAAAATATGTAGAAGTATTAATGTATTCCTCTAGAAAATTCAATAATCTTTAATTTTCACAATGACATAAAATGCGAAAAAATGGCATCTAATGGTATTTTTTGAAGAAAAACCATTATGAGCTTCAGGTAAAGTGCAATTTCGGTCATCCAATTTACACCAAAATCTAATGGTATCTTTCCATATTAAAACAGGGTAGAAATACGAAGTTTCAGAATTTTCTGAATGATAGTATTTGAGTTAGAGTGTTAATAAAATCCATACATATACACACATATACATATACACACACACATATACATATACACACACACACACATACATGCAGATATTATCATGAAAATGTTAGAATTGGATTCTAGGGACCTTGAAATGTGTTAATTTACTAAAATCTCGATATGTGATTTTTAGCACGATCCCTATACCTCCCTTACCAAGGGTAGCAAGAGGTAAAAATTAAGTGGAGGACCCCATTAGAGATCGTGCACGTGCAATAGAAAAATTACAAAATGAATTTTCAATATTTGACATATCATTTACTAACTGCGCGGCTATGAAGTATTTTTATGTGATCAAACAAAACAAAAATCTTATATTTTATTTATTTTCCGCATTTTTTTGCAAGTTGAAAACACATATTTTCCGCACGATTATAGAAATAACTGTAATACATAAAAACGGCACTTGAATCTCTTTAACTTTGTATCATATATATATTTGAGCATTGTATACAATGAAATGTATGATAATATTAAGCGATAAATTGCAGAGTTTAAAAATATCAATAACAACCGTTCACTTAATGTAATTAATTTTCAGTTTCTTATCCTTCCACCTTTCATGTTATTATCCTTGTATTTATATCCACTACACAATTGTTAGAGTCCTAGTCTAGTTCGCCCTTCGTTGTGTGCCTGTTCTATGTTACGTTTGTAATTATCCTACGTAATTTTACATTAGTATAAATTCGTGACAAAGCACAGAGCTGTTAAAGGAATGCGAGTTATTGATGATAATTAATTCTCTTTGAATACGCCGAGATATTGATGTATACAAACAGATGTAGGAATTCATTATAATTGAAAGGATGTTATAGTTAAGCAGAATACGTGACAACAATAATATTATATCGTTTACAATAAAAATTATGTGGTATAATACAATTGTGTGTATAATGTTACAGGGACATCTCGTTGAATTCAATGAAACAGCAGGGAAACTTCCTTCGGATCATGTGTTAGAACTTCGGAATTTGGACCGAAGTTCGCAAGGAGAATACGCCTGTGCGGCAGGAAATGTGGAGGGGGAAACGCTTAGCGAACCAATCAGATTGAAGATACAGTGTAAGTACAAGCTTTCATAGAAGGGGAAAATAAGCCAACAGATTTATTTTAAAATTTATCACTGTATACTTTTAACAATTGTTTTAAAATATTGTTTGGCTAGTACATCACCTCCCGTCAATTTTATATACATATTATATAAAAATTCCATATAAGACGTTTCTTGCATATATGTATTTTCAGTGATATTATTCAACGAACATACTATATTTATTTTATTTATTTATTTATGCACAATTGGAGAACCAACAGTTTTATCAAACCAGTTATAGGTTCCCACCTATTAATAAATTTATAATAAGAATATTACAATGCAAAAAGTAGCACAACAAAAAAATAATAAAAAACAAACAATGAATAATTGAGAAAAAAAAAACTGTGAATATGTGAATACAAACAAATAAGTGTTAAAACACTGACATACATGATAAACTAATTATTAACGCAGCAAAACTTCAAAATTTCCCTTTTAAATGCCATGAAATTTGTATGAAAAATGTCTATGTGACTGAAATTTTCATTGTATGTTGACCATCGACCTTTAAACTAATAGATGCAGCGTACGAGCAAAACGCTTGTCCCGCCATAACGGTGCAGACACAGTATCTCTATCCTTCAAAAGTACGGAAGTTAAGAAAACGCGGCAAAATAAAAATTTGATTTATCCCTAACTTGTTATACTTGGTGCATAATCGCTAAGAGTATAGATTTAATTTTTTTGTGCATAATTACTTTCATTATATATTTTTAATACAATATATTATATACACATATTATATTATAGGGGACAAGTAATAATTAATAAGAACTTACATATGAAATGACACAGCTAAACCGCGTATGTACTACTGACTGCACGAAATACACCGTTTCCGCATTATTTTGTCGCAGACACACCTCACAACACATATTCCTGTTGACAGAAATAATTGTAAATTTTCTCCAAAGAAGTAAATAATACACAAACAATCATGAAACGTCAAATGTAGATTTTGACAAGTATTTAGTGATAGAGAGCGATGTATAGAGGTTTACACATGGCTGAAAAAGATGTACAATGACTACGAACGCATGCGCAGTATAATTTAACTAAGAACTTCCGTACTGTTGAAGGACAGAATATATATTTCTATCCTTTTATGTTGGAGCATTATTCTAACAATAAAAGAATAGGAAACACTTGGTCCATTAGTTTAAAGGTCGATGATGTTGACATTAGTCTATTAATGGAAGAATTTCTATGGGTGTTAGTAGCAACTTTATGTAAGTGAAATAGTGAGCTAGATCGAGTCGTTTTCTGAGGGATATGAAAATTAAAATATTGTAAAAATGAACTGCAGTTCAAGTTATTATTAAAAATTTTATATAGAAACATCATGTCTGATATAATTCTCTTGTTTTCAAGGCTATTTATATTAAAATGTTGAAGTGTAGCCTCATAGTTCATAATATCAACTTTAAATTTAGCACATAGTACTTTTAAAAATCTTTTCTGAATATTTTCAATTAGAAGTGTATTCTTTTTATACATCGGGTTCCAAATCAGTAATGCATATTCTAGTTTAGATCGTACGTATATGACACTTGATACTGGCATCTGTTAACTTGAAATATTTGAATATCTCTGATATATCAATGATGATTATATATTTGTATAATGGGGTACTTCAAGTTGAAGAGCGTGAAGAGTAACACTAAGAAATTCTGTATAAAAACACTAAAATTAATTTATATAGGCCCACACGATGTTGGGTAAATTTAACCACTTTGGTATTGAATTGGTTCAAAATTGAATACGCATATTTTCATAACATGGCATCAACTAATGTATTTTGACTATGTATGTAATATGTACATATATGGATGTACTATAAATATACAACAACAATATGTGATATGTATATAGATTTCATTTATAAAATGCATTTTACATAGATTAAATTATGTTAATTGTACTTACAGTGAAATGGAAAACCTGCAAACCTGATGTCATCGTTCAACGAAACATTTTACACAAATTTTTGTATACACTTTAAATGTACCGAAGTTTAAAAATTATCATTTAATACACCGAAATACACGTCATTTCATTTTCAAATCTCACAACAGACTAAGTATCTTACGATTTTAACATGTTTCATTAGGAACAGGACAGAACTGATCATAGCGTAGAATGAAATTTCTTTATAAAAATTACTATAAATAATGTAAGTTTTGAGTTGATTTGTACACAATAAATAAATAAAATAAATTTATCATCACGGCATATTACCCATCACTGGGTGTGCCAGTATCTACAACACATGTAAACATCGGTAATGATGATATATTTTACCGTGTACACCAGTATATTTTATCACATACCAAATCGGTTTTACACGGCTAAAATTTCTTAGAATGTACTCGTACACCAAACGTGCGAACTTTAATGCATTTTTACCTCTCGCTGAGAGGTATTGGATTCATGTTAAAATTCGCATATCCAGATTTCAGTGAATAAGCACGATTTAAGGTCCTAGAATCCGATTATAACATTTCTCAAATGATGTCTGTGTGTGTGTGTGTGTGTGTGTGTGTGTGTGTGTGTGTGTGTGATGTGTGTATGTGTGTGTGTATGTATGTCTGGATGTTGTAGAGACGATTCCTCAAAAACTATAAGACTTAAAAAATATTTAACTGCAGTTTCCTCAATCTGACATTCTTGGGAAGAGCTGAAAAGGTTTTGGTAACAATTGAACAACCGGAAGTAGTAGGTTTTTAGAAAATTTTTCTAAATATAATTTTTGGGAGTTTTTTGTATTAAATATTGAAGAACATAAAATTCTCCATCTAATACACTTAAATTTTTTATTATATCTTGTATAGATTTAGAGATAAAGACACTATAATCGCAGAGGCCAAGGTAATAAGGAAACCAGTTGACAAATTCCAATGTTTATAACATGACACATGTCATTGTCAAATATCATCATTTTATTAATTAAATATTTGAAATTATAGGTAAAATTGTGGTAAAATGCATATATCCATCAGAAATACCGCCAATCTGGTTAATGAATTGGAACAATCTCTGACATGAAAATGATATAAAATAGATATAATTAGAATTATATGTGTGCAGAAGACATGTTAAATACAATAAAAAACACTATTTGAGTAAAGTTCTGTAATTTCTTGTTATAAAACGATGGTTCGAAAATGAAGTGCAGTAAAATAAATAAATAAATATATCATCACGGCATATTACCCATTTGTGGGTGTGCCATTATCTACACATATGTAGACATCGGTAATGATGACGATATATTTTACCGTGTGGGCGCTTACCAGGCATCACCTCACGGGCACTCATAGCTGGCGTGGAGAGTGCACCACAGGGGTCACTTTTGTGCCATTTAAAATTGGAAATATTTGGCGCCGGTCGAGATCGAACCCGGTTCCCCAGGTTCGCGACCAGACACTCAGGCACGCGGCCACGGGACCTCATTGAAGTGAAGTGCAGTACAATACTTATATAGCCTAATATGGAAATGGCGAGAGGTCTCGTGCTGATTTTTTTTTTACTGAAATCTAGTAAATCTAAAATGAATAAATAAATATGACTGTAAATGAAGAAGCAATTAAAATATTTATTTATCCAGATTAATATTTTCTATTTTTAATTAGATATATGTAAACATAGGGAACGAATCTGACAGAAGTACTATATTTAAATATTGTAAGAAATTTAGCGGAGTCAGAAAACCACTCGAGAGTACTAAACATATTTCGGGCACAAGGTACACACAGTATTTTTTTACATCTAAATTTAATTTTTAGAAAACAGGTATAATTATTTAAATAATATTAACCTCTGATGGCATCTTGTCAATATGACAGATAACCCTTGAATTTCCCTATAAGTTATGATTTGACATTTGGTTGACAACCAATATATTTGTCTGTCTCATTTAAAATGACACATGGGGAATGAATTTGTCAGAAGTATTATATTTAAATATTGTAAGAAATTTAGCCGAGTCCGAAAACCACTCGGGCACAAGATGCACACTATATTTTTTCTACAACTAGTTTTATTTTAGAATGCAGGTATAATTATTTAAACAAAACTAACCTCTATTGACGTCTTCATATCAAATGTCAAATTCGTTCCCTATGTTTCATTTTAAATGGAACGGGCAAATACATTGCTGTCAATCAAATGTCAAGTAACCATGGATATGACAAACCCAATGTTTCACGTTAAAAAATACTCACGGTATAAAAAAATCGTACAATCGATATCTCGAATTTCTACTCTTGTCTCGAGCAAATCTCGCATACTCTCATCTCGTCTCGAAATATCGAGATGAGAATAATGTTAATCACGTCTCGAAAATACGAGACGAGAAAATATTTTGGTACTTCTATTTTTATTATTTTTTATCTTCTTTACGCTTCCATCTTTATAGGTTTACATTTTAAAAAATTTTATAAAAAGAAATGTCTTTAAAAGAAATAGAGGTAAAATATTTATTATCAAAACGCATTAGTATGTAAGATGAATAATATTTTCTTTATGAGTGATTTTAAGTAAGTCTTCAAATTATTAATAATTACTTTTCCGTTATAATGAATGTTTTTGCAGAGAAATTATAGAATTATATTAAACGTATTCCGAAAATAAATGATTGTAATTAGTTATTGAAACAATTCATTCATATGATTTCGCAGTGACTTTCACAATTGAAATTTATCTTTATGAAAATTAATTTGGAGGGTATTAGGGAAAATCTGCTGTAACATAGATACGAATGTTCGATCAAGTATGGTTTATTACAGCTATTCATTTTCGCTTACGTACTTCTGCTTCAACAAATAATTCCCTGTAATTAGAACGCTTCATTTTCAGGCAGGTATTTATGAAATACATGCATAATCAATAAAAGCAAAAATGGAACAAATCCTTACAATAAAATCGTTCTTGAGTTATTAGAAATATCCTTAAAAATTTTTATTGCCTACAATATCATTATTTACCTACCTCAAATGCAGAGCGGTCAGTATATATATGTTTCCATGATTATAACAAAGCTAACTGATTTTTGAAAGTTAATCTCTTTATAATTCTTTAACTCTATATCTATTGAATATAAAGGAAAATGCATAATCAAACCGTGTAGAAAACATTTTTTTAAATACCTATTTATAATAATGTAAAATGTCAAAAAATAATATTCAACTGCGTTTTTTTAGAAAAGCCGTTAAAAACTTCAAATAAGGGTACTTCTGGTGGATCAATTATAACCAAAATCTAATCACCTCTTCATATGGATGTAAAGAAGAGGAAAACGAAAGAATTATAATTTTTAGATTTGTAGTATTGGAGTTATCGTTGAAGGAATATTTGTCACACATGGACACACACACAAACACACACACACACACAAACATGATTTAAAATATAGTGAATTCATATACAGGATGGGCAGAATGACCTCCCTGATTTGAAGGGTTAATTGTATGAAAACGGTTCAAGATACATACAAAAGGTTTTTATTGCTCAAAGGTACATATAATGCCGTTTTATTTTCACGATGTTTGGAAAATGATTTCGTCCAAGTGGCGGTCTTGGCGAGCAATTCACATATTGAGCCTTTCGACGAAGCGCATCTTCATCTTTGTGGCGCAGTAAATAAACAAAATTTTCGTTACTGGGCATCTGAGAAACCTCGTGTACTGCATCAAATACCTCTTCACAGCCCCAAAGTAACAGTTTGGTGCGCTGTGTCCTCTATACGCATTATTGGGCCTTATTTTTTGAATCCGAAGAATTAACTATTCAGCTCGCTATTGTGACATGTTGGAGAACTTTTTGCGCCCCAAAATGGAAGAGTATGGCAAGGAACATGACACAGAAGCCTTCTGGTTTCAGCCACAGCCCATACTGCCCGTCGATCACGCGAAATTCTGCAAGAGCTCTTTCCCGGTCGCCTGATCTTTCACCGGGAAGATGTTCCATGGCTCCCTCGCTCCTCCGATTTGAGCCCGTGTGACTTTTTTCTGTGGGGATATGTTAAACCTGTAGCTTGAAGCTCTGAAGGAGGCGATTGAGGACGTCATCGCTGGAATTTCGCAAGATATACTGGGAAGAGTAGCCGAAAATTTCTTTGAAAGGCTCAATATGTGCATTGCTCGCAAAGGCCGTCACTTGGACGATATCATTTCCCAAACATCGTGAAAATAAAACGGCATTATATTTTCTTTTGAGCAATAAAAACCTGTAGTCGGGACCCTAAAACGTGCTTATTCATTAAAAACTCACCAACGATTTTTTTGACCAAAGACAATACCTTCATTACCTAAGGTTGACGGAAGGTAAAAAAGACTCAGTATTTCATAGAATAGTTACACTTATTTTCTTGAGTTATTAATAATAATACAAACTGTTTTTTACACCCAAATGTTGGGAGAGCATCAAACTAGACATAGGAGGGCCTGGCTTCAATTCCCACTTAAGTGTTTCTTCGGTATTTATCATTTGAATCGTTCAAGGTTCTAAATGTTATAAAAATAACTTTGTAAAAAACGGTTTGTAAAACAGTTTCTAAGGCACACCAAATGAGACGCGCTGTCAGATGAGAATATAATATCCTGAATTCTGTACTCGTTTAAAACTTGCCACAGACTGATGAAGAATACAAGAGAACTTCGTAGTTTAATTGGGAAAATATCCTACTAGAAATTTGAAGTTCAAGAATTTTTATCGAAACTTTGATACTTACAAATAGTCAATATACGAGTATTTTCTCTTTTTACCTCTCGCTAAGAGGTATTGGATTCATGCTAAAATTGGCATATCCAGATTTTATTGAATAAGTACGATTTAAGGTTCCTAAAATCCGATTATAACATTTTTAAAATGTGTGTGTGTGTGTGTGTGTGTGTGTGTGTGGATGTGTGTATGTGTGTATGTGTGTGTGTATATGGCTGGATGTTGTAGACATGATTCTTCAAAAACCATAAGGCTTAAGAATTGTTTAACTATGGATTCCTCAATGTGACATTCCTGGGAAGTACCGGAAGTAGTATTTTCTGAAAAAAATTCTTCTAAATATAATTTTTTGGAAATTTTTGTAATTAAATATTGAAGAACATAAAATAGCCCATCTAATACACTTAAAATTTTTATTATATCTTGTATAGATTTAGAGGTAAAGACACTATAATATATAGAGTAATTTAATCGCAGAGGTCAAGGCACTAAGGAAACCAGTTGACAAATTCCAATGTTTATAACATAGTTTTTAAATGACACATGTCAGTGTCAAAAATCAATAGTTTTAGTGACATTCTGACAGCTTTTTCTGGGAAGTATATTTAATCTTTCTTATTGTTTTATTAATTAAATATTTGAAATTATAGGTAAAATGCATATATCCATCAGAAATACCGCCAATCTGGTTAATGAATTGGAAGAATCTCTGACATATAGAAACTTCCTCATACAATGAAAAATAGATCTAGTTAGAATTATATGTGTGCAGAAGACATGTTAAATACAATAAAAAACAGTATTTGGGTAAAGTTCTGTATTTTTTTTTTTTGTTATAAAACGACGGTTTGAAAGGGAAGTGCAATTCAATACTTATATAGCCTAATATGGAAATGGCGAGAGGTCTTGTGCTGGCCACAACAGATTTTTGTATGTAGTATTTATAAATAAAGCAAAGAAATTATTTGTGTTAAGCGTAGTAAAATAGATTAACAGCAAGTGATGAAGAACAATATTATATTCACAACAATCATATTACTTAATTCGTAAATATTTCCTATAATATATTACCTAATAAATATCAAATTACTCCAGTGAATGATCTCAAAAATAAACTAATTTAGTTAATAACGACACATTCTTTATTTTGTTAACTTCTGAAGAAAAATTGTTGGTAAGCACTGTTTGCAACAACGGCACGTTCACCGACGACGAGTGTGATATTACAACAAACATCAGGAGAAAATAACGAAACTCGTAATCTGCTTAGCTAGGGAGCACAATATAAATCAACCCTGGCTCATGTGCGCAAAAGTGGAAATATAATAATTGGATGCTCGATATCTTGAAAACTACACGGAAGATATTAGAAGGGTGGACACTAAAATGTCAAACATATTTTATTAGCTTTTCTTTTTCTTAGCATCCTTTCTGATACTTTCAAAATTGATTTACATCGGAAGAGATCGGAATCTTTTGTTTAACACAATCAAATCAAAATTATAATTCAATCAACCAATCAGAATTGGCTATTAACATTCTTCTCAAGTCCTTAAAGAAATGAAACAATGATGCCAAAATTAGATAACAAAAACAATGGGAGTTGGAAATGTAAGAAATTTCAAGAAATAATAAGGAAATATTTAAATACCGTTTTCTTATTAAAAACATGGTACAGTTTAATTTTTTAAAGAACATCTACGCATTTTATATATAATTTGCTGGCCACATCGATTTTTACCTCCCGCTACCCTAGGTAAGGGAGGTATAGGGCTCGTGCTAAAAATCGGATATAGAGATTTCAGTGAATAAGCACGTTTTGATGTCCCCAGAATCCAATTTTAACATTTTTACAATGATCTCTGTAGGTATGTATGTGTGTCTGTGTGTGTGTGAGTGTGGATCTTGTGGACACGATTACCCAAATACTATCAAACAGAAAATTTTGAAATTTTGTATACCCATTTTATACTAATGTGGAAAGAGCTCATTAGTTTTTAGTGTATATCGGATAACCGGAAATATCATTTATACAAGCTTTTAATAGTTTTTCTTGTAAAAAATTCATTGAATATAATTTTTTAGCAACTTTTACCAATACAAATTGAATATAATGGCACAATCTTCAATTCTACGATAATAGCATTTAGTAAATAACTTGAAATAACTTTATATTATATATAAATAAATAAATAAATAAATAAATATATCATCACGGCATTTTACCCATTTCTGGGTGTGCCACTATCTACAACACATGTAGATATCGGTAATGATGACGATATATTTATATTATATTATAAAATAATTTATTTTTGTACATCACTTTGCCTCTGCGTTAAACAAAACCAATACTTTAATAACAAATTTGAAATATTTAAACAAATGTCACTGTCACGAAGCAATTTTCATTAAAATTAATAATGAAACCGTGTTAAGAAGAATTTGGTAGTTTAAATATGATTCTAATGAAATTAAGGTTTGTAAAAATAATATATTTTCCATCATACATAAATATTAGATATACAGGATAATTCGATTTAAGTTTGATGTTTGCAGCATTATATATCAAACAGCTCTCAATAAGAACGTGATTTCTAAGTGTCAAATAATAGTTTGCAACTACACATTTACGAAATGGATAATGTACGGCGAAGATTGCTTTTTAGAGCATAAGGAAGTTGGTGATAATTTTGGCAATAATGTGTGTGACGATTTTTCCTTAAAATATATTAATGATCCAAAAGTTCGCAAAGTTGGTATTTAATACACTTATATAATTTGAAACAACATATTAGATTTTGACTATATATGATAAACCGGATGTAGAACTTAATTTGAAGCTCTAACAGATTTTTCAAGAAAAACATTATAAAATATAATCCAAAATTTCGTATTACAAACTTTTCTATTTATTGGAACAACAAAGTAGATTTTGTTTACAAACGTTCAATCGGAAGTGAAACTTTACTTAAAGATCATTGCTATTTTAAACATGGAATTGGCGGGAGGTCATGTGCTGGCCACATTAGATTTTTTTATATAAAAATGATACATATATCATTTGATTATTTTCTGCTGTCATTCTTAAACCTGATTCATGTTACGATCTGTCCAGATGTCGAAAAGTTGATCGAACACATTTTTAAAAATGGACTGATTGACACAATATACACAAAATAATATTGTTTCCTCTTTTCAGACCCTTAAATAATATCTTTTATATCTTTGTCTTTCTAATGTTGGGGAACATATTCAAATTCCATCCCTAATCGTGCGTTAGACTTGTTGCTAGCATCTTGAGTGTGCGGCCGGAAGTGTGAGGGTTCGAGTGGCACTTCCCAACCGGAAGTAGTTTGTCAAGGGGAATGGGCTGCGTTAGTTACCCTCCAAACCACTACGATGCGCTAGTCTCAACGCTGTAACTGTTGTAATGCCAAACATATGCAGGGGCGACCGTTTCGCAAAGTAGAATTAAATAGAAACTTTATTAGCTAATAATAGGGAACATACCTTACGATAAAGATGGTAATGAGAAGGAAGAATCGTAGGCGTACCTGGAACAAAAAAAATATAATGAGTATAAAAAAATGGAATGAACACAAAATATATTAATTCCTTCAGGATAAATTACAGCAAATTGAACTACTATTAAAATTTTCTGGAATATTTTTGGGAACCTAATGTTTTTTAAAGTAGGCTATGGTAAAGCCTTAGTAAGTAATCAATGGAATTTAATTTTATTTGTCGAAGTACGTACATTAGAAGTTTCTATTATTTTACACATCAATTAACGGTTAAATATAAAGTAATAACGCTGTCATAAACTGTAATAACACTGTCATAAATTTACATTTTGTTGATTCCTAACTTTTTAGAGGTTAATAAATACGTCATACCTAAATTTAATGACCATCTCTTGGGTTGGAAGTAATAGAATAGAAATGTGTTCTTAGAATTTGAGGCCGTGACGTTAGAACATCTATACTAATATAATAAATGCGAAAGTAACTCTGTCTGTCTGTTACGTTTTCACGCCTAAACCGCTGAACCAATTTTGATGAATTTTGCTATAGAGATAGATTGGACCCAGGAGAAGGACATAGGCTACTTATTGTCGCGAAAGTAAAACTTGAAGGAGTAAAATAGGGGATGATAGTTTGTATGAAGAACCCATCATTTCTTCCGCTGAACCATTTTTGATGAATTTTGGTATAGAGATAGATTGGAACTTCGAGAAGGACATAGGCTACATTTTGTTGCGAAAATAAAACTTGAAGGGGTGAAATAGGGGATGAAATTTTCTATGCAAAACCCATCATTTCTTCCCGCTGAACCAATGTTGATACATTTTGGTGTAGAGATAGATTGAGTTTCGAGAAGGACATAGGCTAACTTTTGTCGCGAAAGTAAAACTTGAAGGGGTGAAATAGGGGACGAAAGTGTGTATGGAGAACCCATAATTTCTTCCGCTGAACCAATTTTGATGAATTTTGGTATAGAGATAGATTGGACATTCGAGAAGGACATAGGCTAACTTTTGTCGCGAAAGTAAAATTTGAAGGGGTGAAATAAGGGATAAAAGTTTGTATGGAGAACCCATCATTTCTCAAGTTAGGGATATAAAAATTATTTATGCTTTTGGTAAGAAATAAAGATTGTTTTAGCGTTTTTGAAAAATCATTCCTCAAGCTCAAGGCGGTATTATAGGGGATGACTTCAATTATTTTTTTATCTTTGTATCTATAGTTAAGTTTAAGATTTTCGATATTTGTCAGAGAGATAGCTTGCATCATATGTACATATGTAAAAGTACCCGAGACATGTTTAGAAATGGCACTGTTAGGTGCGGTGTGGGGATCGGGAGGGCAGTGGGCGGAGCCTGTTACATGTACGATGCGAGGCAGGTTGCCGGCTCCCTACGCAGCGCATGTCTCCGAAGTAATTTGAAAAATTACTAGTACACGTGTAGCTAATCGTTATTCTGGCTTTACCCGTGCGAAGCCGGGGTAGGTCAGCTAGCTATTAAATAATTTTCAATTTCTCTTAATAAAATATTTTATAATTAAATATTATCTTATTTTAATTACAACATACGCAAGGATAAAATTAATATGCAATACTTATTAAATACATAAATAAATATATCATCACGGCATATTACCCATTTCTGGGTGTGCCAGTATCTACAACACATGTAGACATCGGTAATGATGACGATATATTTTACCGTGTGGGCGCTTACCAGGCGTCACCTCACGGGCACTCATAGATGGTGTGGAGAGTGCACCACAGGAGTCACTTTTTTGCCATTTAAAATTGGAAATATATATCCGGTCGGGATCGAACCCGGTTCCCCCAGGTTCGCGACCAGACACTCAGGCACGCGGCCACGGGACCCCATAGTTATTAGGTATTTAAAAAGATGTTTACCTGGGAAACCTCCATTTTAAAAAGGTTTGTGAAGGCTTTTTCTAGAAAGTACACTTAATATTTCATATTTTATTAATAATTAAATATTTAAAATTATAGATACATATATCCGCCAATCTTGTCAATGAATTGGAAGAATCTCGATATTTTAGAAGAATAGGAAGTAATTTGTCAAAGAATGAATTAAAAAATACATAATGAATAGATGTAATTAGAATTTTTTGTGTGTACCAGAAATGTTAAATACAATACTTGTAGGCTAATATGAAAATCACGAGAGGTATTGTGCTGGCCACAACAATTTTTTTTAAGTATTAAAAATATGTATTTTAAAGGAGGCTCATTATGTAATAACTTGATCTTTGACATTTCTAAGAATCTTACTAAAATTAAAATAATACAATTCATACTCGTATTATATTCCTCATCTCTTACTTTTTTCCTTTCTTTTTCTTTTCTTATTGAGCATGGCATCACCATATCATATATCACATATTTCACCCGCTCCGTAACTTTTTGGATATTCTACTCCGGTACGTTCAAGGTCATTACCGAAGACAAAGCTTACGTCACGTGCGTTCTCACGCGTGACGTACGCGTGCGTCACGCAGCTTCGCGACAGATATCCGCGCGTGACGATACAATACCCCGGCCTCCTCTTACATCCACCTTGAAGAGTAATGCCATCATCGCAAGTAGATAATGGTTGGAATTAAATATGCATTATACAGATAGGGGGATGAAAAGGAAGATATACGTGTATTAAGATAGAGCAAACAAATTAGACAATAAACAATTATAAATATGACAATAATTTATAGTTGTACTATTCAAGTTGAAATCTAAACGTACTTAATAACAGTATTATTATTAGCCGACCTAAATGAGAGCGGTCCTGGGTTCATATCACGAGTAAAGCATGCATTCGGGCCGGGCCGGGCCTGGCTTTGAGGTTTGGATCGACTCGGCCCGAAAATAAAAATAGCTAGCCCGGCTCGAAAATTGACTCGAAATCGGGCCGGGCTTCGGGTCGGGCCGGGCCAAAGCTCGAAATTGGGTGCATCCGGTATTCCTAATGTTGATTTTTATGTTAAAGCGAAATGTTTAACTTTTTTCGTGTCAAACTTATAAAAAAACCTCTACATTCTTATAACTTTGAACATTAGTTAACATAAATGGTTAAAAAAGAGAGCCTTCTATTGTAAGTTTTTTTATAAAAATTACAGACCTACGTGTATTTAACACTTTGTTTACCAAACTCGTTCCGGATCCGGATAGTTTTGGTTTCGGATCCAAAAATATCAGGATATGCGGATAATTGAATGTTGAACTATCCGGATCTCGGATCCAAATCTTCAGTATCGGATTTTAGATCCGGATCTGAGTATTGGATTTTGGATTCGGATCTGAGTATCGGATTTTGGATTTGAATCTGAGTATTGGATTTTGGATCCGGATCCGAATATGAGTATGTGTATCGGATTTTTGACATGGAAAAACAATCCCTTTTATGTGAAACACGTGCACGATATAAATAAATAGGTATTTCGACACTTGCAATGAACCTGTAACCATTATTTCTCAAATTTAATCTTAATCTCGCTTTCTTTGAAGTGTTTGTTGTAATGAATGTTAAAATTTTAGAACTACAGAATTCAATATTCTAAGAAATATCCTTCTCGTATTTGCACCAGCTACCTGTCTATTTTAGAGGGGTATTATAAAATTTATTGCTGTTTACAGACCGCTGTAGAGATAAACAGACCCACTGTAACGGTTTGAATTTGAACTCACTTCCAGATGTTTGCCTTTACATTCAAAATGATGAATCGGATCCAGAATTAAAATTCGGATCCGGATCCGTAAACAACACATCGAATCCGGATCCGGACCCAAACCAGGATCCGGATCCAAATCCGAGTTAAATTTACGGATATCCGCTTCAATATCCGAACATCGGATATCCGAGGAACCGGTTATTTTGAAATCCGGGACCTCGGATCCATGTTTTGTCGGATCCTCACAGCACTACTCAATACTCATAAACTTGAACTGTACATTTTCTGGAGAGCATTACATATTCAAAATTTACCCTTTCCACGGCCTTCCCTTAACAATTTAAAATGATTTATATATATAAAAAAAGTTTAAATTTTGTAAAGATTGTGAAATAATTGTTTCAACCCCGGTGGGAGTGAGCATTTCACAGTTTATCTGCTCTTAATGAAACGTTGTTAATTCCGACTGTATTTTCGTGTATGTATCTCACTTGACATGCATACGCACTCACCATCGATACGTATTTACTAACCACCTGAGAGTTGTCATCATCCGACAACGTTGTGAGTTTTGTTTTCATCGGAAATTTAATTATTGTGTTATGATTACTTCGCTGGGATGTTTTCAACCAGAGCGCATTATGCCATTATCAGATTGATTTGTAATTGTATTAAAATTAAATACGTTATTTCCGTACAAATACAAATGCCAGCGAAAATTAGCAACAAACACCAAAAGGAGAAAAAGAAAAATCTCGAATAAAAATCATTGTTTAAATTTTTACCTCTTATAAGCTCGTTTTAAGGTCCCTACAATCTGATTTGAACATTTTACGATTATGCCTGTGTGTATGTGTATCTGGAAGTTGAAAGAACGATTCCTGAAAAACTATAATACTTAAGGCGATTGCCGGTGTTACGCTAAACAGCACTTTAGTAGAAATCAAACTACACTCGTAAATATTAGGTTATAACTTCAAACTTGATACCATTGTTTAGTAGATAGATCAATGCATGGGGCTGACCAATTATTTTGCATAATTATTCATTTCTATTGCATTTAAATTTAGTTCAAAATACATATGAAAAATGGCTGTACTTTATACAAAAAATGTTTGGGTCACCCCCACAGGGCCCACCTTTAGTAGTAAATCTGTGAAAAAAAATCTAAATTATCTCTTTTAGTTTAGCTGTGATTTGATTTCTAGTAAACCCCTTTTTGCCGCTTATTTTAGAAATCGGAACGATAGACTATGGAGGAGAAAGTGTTAGGAGAATATGTTCTCCCTCTACTACACACATCTCCTCTCTCACTCCAACAATTTGATTCATAACACGGGCTGAGGTTTCCCCTTATGCTTTAAACAAGGACAAACATATATAAAAGCAGACAAAGAGAAATAAACTTAGCGTATCTTAAAAGTAGTGGGGGAACGTAAGAAGTTTGTCTGTACTAGTATCATACAAGCTTCAAAACTGATTTCGCTGAGCGACCGGTAATGCTCTTAAGACCTATTTAACTACGTATTCCTCAAACTGACATTAATGGGAAGAGGTGAAAAGATGTTGTTAACAATTAGACAACCGGAAGTACTAGTTTCTTAAAAAAATATATCTCGTATATATTTAGAAATAAAAAATATTATATATGGAAAAACCTGTTGCAATAAATCGCACAGTCTACACTTCACCAAGGAAAGCAGTCGACAAATTCAAATGTTTGTTATTAACAGATAAATATCAGTGTCAAAAATCAACAGTTTTATTGACATTATTGAAAGCTTTTTGTAGTAAGTACATTAAAAATTTAAAATTGTAGGTAGGTCTGTATATTAATAGTAATAATACATATGTTTTTAAGAAATACCGCCAATCCCGTCAATGAATTGGTACCATCTTCAACATTTTAGAAAAGTAGGACAAGGGGGGTCTATTCTAATTCATAGTCATATGTGCTATCCGCTATATAATTTCCACTACTAGCCAACAGATGAATTCAAGTCGGATAGCTACATGTGCTATTTGTTAGAATTATAAATAATTATTATAATTTAAATAGGTACTTACAATATATAGATATTAATCAAATATTATTATGATATAACATATGAACACAAGTATTTGGCCACAAAATTGAAAGGTCGAACTACTTGTCAACTTGATATCCAGAGTTATCAATCACTTTCAAAACAAATATTCTGTAGCTCTTGCTCTAGCCACATCTGGCTATATTAATAAGTTCCACTACTAGCCAACAGATGGATTCAAGTCGGATAGCGGGATGGGGACCTCCATCTGTTGGCTAGTGGTGCAACCATCGACCTTTAAACTAATAGACGCAGCGTACGAGCAAAACGCTTGTCCCGCCATAACGGTGCAGACACAGTATCTCTATCCTTCAACAGTACGGAAGTTAAGAAAACGCGGCAAAATAAAAAAAATTATTTGTCCCTACTTGTTATTGCATAATCACTTTTTTTTAGCATAATTCGTTTTATTATATATTTTTAATATAATCTTTACACACCTCACAACACATATTTACGTATATATTGACAGAAATAATTGTAAATGTTCTCCAAAAAAAGTAAATAATACACAGTCACGAAACGTCAAATGTATATTTTGACAACTATTTAGTGATAGAGAGCGATGTATAGAAATTGACATATGTCTGAAAAAGATGTACAATGAGTACGAACGTATGCGCAGTATACTTTAATTGAGAACTTCCGTACTGTTGAAAGACAGTATATATATTTCTATCCTTTTATGTTGGAGCATTATTCTAACAATAAAAGAATAAGAGACACTTGGTCCATTAGTTTAAAGGTCGATGAGTGCAACTTACACAGAGAATTTATTTTAAAATGCAACATTATAGTTCATCACTTCCATAGTTACTCACTATTGTTAAAAAATGACAGCAATGTAATATTTGTCCATTTTAAAATGCAACATTATAAAAAGCATTGCAGCACAGGAGATCACTCCACAAATAACACATCACAAATGGTGTCAGTTCTTATTACGACCGACTAGAATATTGCCTCAGAGTGATTGAAGGTATTTTTTAACATTTATTACATGAAAGTTATGAATTTTTGTAAGATAAAGTTTTTTAAGATGTACAACCTTCAGGTTTTGATTATTTGTTAATCGTATGTAGGCTAATTTATAGGAAATTAGTTTTGATAATACAAAACTACAAATTTTATATGTTGCATTTTAAAATGGACAAACATTACATTGCTGTCATTTTTTGACAACAGTGAGTAACCATGCAAGTGATTCGCCATATGTTGCATGTTAAAATAAATTCCCTGTATAGCGGATAGCGAATAGCACATGTCGCTATGAATTAGAATAGACCCCAAGATTCCTTATAAACTGAAAGAATAGATATAATTAGGATTATTTAACTCACAACTAATACATTACAATTTCAATACACCTTGTAGCTATTGAATTATTATCCGTTTTGATTGCATTCAATTCAGCGAATAGATGTACACAAGTAACTCATGAATGATAAAAGTGTGGGTAATTATTAATGAGATTGTGTACAACGGAGCGATCATTTAAATATAGCTAAAACAAGTGGCTTTATTCCGCATGGTATAAGTTTTATTACTGCATGTAACACTAAATATTGACGAATATATTGTGAAGCACGCACACGGCTTCAAGTATTGTTCGTGCGCCCGTTTCGTGTAACAAACTGGAATTTTAATTAGTGTTTTATATATCAATAAACAATTTTATGCCGCGTGGTGATATTTTACAAAATTTTATTACCAGAACGCGGATAATTATGTCTGTATCGGTTTATAAAATTGCTGTTTACGTCGATTCCACACGAGTTGAGTTTTTTATTATACATTAACCTCTATAATTAAATTATTTACATATGAAAGACGTGAAATAAAACACTCATAACTCTTTCTAGGTGTTAAAGTTTGTGAGTAGAAAACTTACGTGCATTTTTATGTCTACTACCTTATGATTTTATTTTATTTCCTGCTTGCCGTCTTGCACGCAAAAATCATAAACTTTTTTGATTGCTTCGGTGTAATTCCACAAAATAGCTTATAACTTTCACATATTTTTCTTTAACTTTGCAAAGAAATTCTCTAACCAGCCATGCTAAATTACATAAAACACCGTCCAAAAATATGCACTCTAAGAAATTTTTAACCAATTTTAACACTAAAATTGGTTCCAGGAGGTCCACCAGATTAGGTGTAATTTTAACAAACTGTCTGTTTGGTTAAAAAGTACACTGGAAATTGGTTTAAAATTTAACACAAAATTTCTGGTTAAAAATAATACTGCGTGTTAAAATTTACACTGAAAATAGTATTTTAACTAAATGTACGAGTTAATTATCTTATTTTTTCTACACTAAATAGTGTTACCATTTACACATATATGGGTAAGTTTGGATATCAATAACACCACTCGGTGTATCCATTTACTCGTATTTAAGTAAATTTTAACAAGATATGTGTTAAATAAGGTAAATAAAATTCATTGAAATATAATTTGCATAATTTTATTGTATAAAAAAAATATTACATTTTGACTGTCAGTGCTGTACAAAAATATGTTTAGGTACAATATAATTACCATCGGAACATGAGAGGATTTCGTATGGTTCTTTGTACAAACAGGTATTCAAAAATTAGTTCTATTCCAGATACATTAAATTCTGCAATTTTAAATGCCTGTAGAGTTTCATCAAAATATAATGTATTCCAAGTTTTTGTAACAAACATGACAGTGTTTTCTATGGTAATAATGTCTATTATTTGGTGAAATATTGGTAAAGACTCAACAATTTCTGGTATGAGGAAGTAACCTGGTTTGTACAAAAAATCATACGAAATCCATTTAGCACTATTAATTTTAATGTCACAGGGTATATCGATATTTGAAGTAATGATACTTTTGTAACAAATGTGGTCTGTGATGTAGGTATATCTCAAAGTTGAGTTGCACAATACACTACTGTTGCCCGTCTCGCTGCGTGTATTAAACTGGAATAAAATTGTATCTTCAGGTAAGAACGGAATAAAATATACACCATTTGGTGTTATTTACATTTAACAAAATATAGTGTAATTCCAACACCATATTGTGCAAATATACCCTAAAGTAGAGTATAACTAACTCAAAAATTTGTTTATGATTCAAAGTAACCATATTTTTGAGTAATATGTCTCATTTACTCTATATGTGGTTACAATTTTAAAAATTATTTTAATTAACATGGACAAAATTTAACCAAACCGTATTTTTAACACGGACGAAAAACGTACTTATTTTTGTGTTAAAATTAACACCAAATTACTTAACCAACCGATTTGGTTATTTTACACGGACAATATTTCTTAGAGTGTGGGTGCACCTGCTATCAGTTTTGTTTCTCTTATATAATTCATAAGTTACAAAACACAATAAAACTAAAAGTTATTTGTGACACTGTTTTCCTTTTCTTTCTTTGGATCCTGCCGAACTTTTAAAGGATAAATTAAGAGATAAAGCTTCAAAATTAAAACAACCAATGTTAATCAGTTGTGGGAGAAAATGCATATTTGGAATTTAGTTTCTAGCAATGTTTTACGAAAGCTAAGACCGAGTTTTAGATGTGGTACAAGTCTCATAAACTTCCAGACCTGGATGAATCGAAGCAAGAGATGGAACTAATTTTATTTACAAAGGGTTGTGTGTATTATTTATAATTAATTAGTTGAGGGTTCTCGTCACTGCGACCTGTAAGATGTATTGCAACATGGCCCTATCTTAGTTGTTTGAAGCCATTTACTGCTTCCCGATCTCATTTGCCGTAAGGTACCTTTTACTGATACAACGTGTTCCGAAGTTTCTTCGTCCAGTCTTTTGAATCAAGCCCAAAGTGAAATTTTTGGAATATTTTGCAATGAAAACAAATAATATTTATAATCACAAAATTTTACTGTTTTTAAAATTTTTTAAAGTCTGATTCTTCCTTACACGAATGTATCTTTTACTATTTCATTTAAATGGAGTGTGCGTTAAGTTATCGGATGTGATATGACGACCCGGGTTTGATTCCAACCGTCGACAAATTTGAAACATGAAAATTGAATTTGAAAGCAACACATAAGTGACTCCTGTGCATTTTTCATCACGACAGCTGGTAATTGCGCTCAAAGTTACAAATATGTATTTTCGAAATCAGCTAAAAGATGAGAAATCGCAGAAATAGTTAATAAGCCGTGATGAAATATTTATTTTTCACTACTAGCCTAGAATCCCATTATTATTTACCTTTATTTGACATGAGAAATTATTTTTCACTGCCGCTTGCTTGTAACCATGGTAACCTAGGTCAATAATAATTTATTATTAACCTTGGTCTATAATGCAAACTGTCACTTTTCAATCAAACTCAAGCCTCCAAATCCAAATATTATTTAACTCAGTAAACTCAAGAAAAGTATATAATTTACATTTGCCGCTTAATTTTAAATTGACATACGCTGACGCCTCAGGCCTGGCCGCTGTGTCGTTTTGGTGAAAATGTGAAACGTGTAGATGTAGAAATGAATAAATCACTATTTTTTTTGTTGTATTTGTAGGTAAATACATGTCAATAGATTTATTTAAAAATAATAATAAACTAATAAGGCTGCTGACTGTAACAGTACACAGTGTTTTTATTAAATAATTAAATCAAATACAAATCAAGGCCCATAAGTGAGGTTATCAAACCAGCGAAATGAGCGAAATGTCAGATAAAAACAAATGCAGCTTACTTTGTTTTTGTGAATATTAACAATAGTAACGTAATTATTCATGTCAAAATGATTGTTATCAATAAAAAAAGTTCAAATAGGATTTATGTGCTAGTAGTGAAAAAAATAGTATATAAACCACGGTTGAGAAGATCATTATTGACCAGGCGCTGGGTCAATAATGATTATTTTCTCAACCTTGGCGTATAAGATACTATTTTGTATTCGTAACCTTCAAAATAACATTTCCCGCTTGCAACACTCGACCAGGAAAAACTGCTTTCCGTTCGACTTGAATTTAAAAGTTGTAACAGTTATTGTCCCTTTGGTTCATTCTAAAATAAATCGGTCTTGATAATAATAAAATATAGTCTATAAAACACAACTTACATGGATTTTTCTTTATTAAAAGTTAAACAAATAAGAATAAATTAATAAAATTCTTCCCGTAAAACAAATGTCAATTGAAACAAATACTTCTAGTAAAACAAATGGTCATTGCCTACTTATTTTGATGTTCGCTTTAAAATAATGATTTTTAATTAATGATGTGCTCGTACAAAAAATATTATACAAACCACTTGCGTGAAGACGTCTTCCACACATTCGCGGAATTGAGGCACTAGCTCCTTACAATCGCTCGTGCTTCAAAAAATGCCCTCATGCGGGAACATAGTTCTGTCGCCTTTACTTCGTAAATAACTATTTACTATTTGGTTATCTTACCGGAATAAAAATTGGTATTTTAGTAGGCAAAATAAACGCTCATCCACCACTGTTTTCAACAAAAGAAACTATAGCAATAAAATTTTAAAGCGAATTGTCCCTTGTGAAATATGGATAGGTTCAAAGGTGAAAATTAAATAAATACAAACATGAAATGTTATCCAATGTCATATGCCACCGTTGCAGACATATAATGGCCATTTATTTTTAAAATTCCATCAAAATAAAGTAATTTATTCGTCACGTCACCAAGGGACTCGTGTATCTGACACATTTTTAACAACTCAAAAAAAGTCTCGTAAGCAACAGTGCATTAAATTTGTTTCCCTGCATTAGTTTATCACAACTTCCAGTGTGAACACAAGCTGAGGAGAGCAAACCGGCTTTTAGCAGCCCTAATTCCATAGAAAAACGACGACGGTTTTTACCGCAGTAAAATATACACTTAAATGCAGTTCTTAATGCATGAACGTCAGGCAGCATAAGAAAATGCTATCGTGGAAATTATAAAAATGATAAATGTCGGAAGCGTGCGGACGACCGACCACTACACTGATACGAGACAGGAAATCTGCCCCTGCGGAAACGGACTCTGAGGAGACTTACAACTCTCGAAAATAAAAAATTAAAGCTATATCCGATGTCGCATTTTGGCATTTAGTATTTAGGATTTATGTCTTCTTCACATAAATACAACTCCGAATGGCACACTAATGACATGCATTGGTTTGTATTGCAACACTTTAGGACAACAAAAATGATATATACAACTCGATTTAATTTGATGCTTCAGACTATATATTAATATTTTACTTCACAATATACAGAGTGCGCAAAAATAACTGATTCAGTAGGCAATACTTGAAAAATACTTGAAACTAGTAAGACTGATACATAAATTTATTTCCTGTTTTTGACAATGTTTAAAAATTTTAATTTGGACATATTTACAATTTTTTAATAAAATGGTACTTTTAATTCTATCAATACCCATAGAGCAATAATATAAGCATTTCAATCACTCAAAATCCTATTAGCTATCAGGCCACTGCTATGCCATAACCTTTTTGTATTTATTGTCAAAATGACATGTCAAATAGTGTTTCCGCCTTCACCTGCTGTTCTGCAATATGTGGAGTAAAAAGATTCCAAGAATTGTATTGCCAACTAGATCATTTCTTTTTGTTCTGTATATTACACTCGATGCCCGAATTCGGACATTGTTCGAAAAAATTGTTCAAAATTATTTTGATCACTTGTAAATTCCCAAACCCGAATTTCACTATTTTAACGAATAATACTTAATCAGAATTGAACAATACTAGTAATGGTTAGGTTATGTTACGGTTTATTTCAAGATAAAGTATGTAACAAAAATTGTGAGAAAAACTTCATCAAATAGAAACAATTTAACTGTTGTTTGTTTTGGTATCCCCAGCCAACATTGTATACGATTCTGGTAAGACATGCCCAAAAGTCTCTAATCAGTCGCGTCTGAGAAACATTTGGGGAATTATACTCTTTCTGTTTTATATAAAATATTGGCTCTGCAGCTTCTGGAGATTCGCTCAAGCTGGGCTGCTATCTATTTGGTTACATTATTATTATTATTTTGAATCATTTCTGGCCAAAGTTCTTCTAACAGTCTTCTTTAAAATTCTAAATTGTCGAGTTAATTTGCGCGTTGATGTTAGAATTCTATCCTGGGAACTTTGATAGAGTCTGCTGATTTGATTTAAAGGCAAAATTTCGGATCGGCCGCTATTTGGTAAATTAATACTACTACTTCTTCACATTCCTATAAATAGTTGTCTGCCCAATATTTTGATCCCCAAAAACGTTAACAATTTTACGTTATGGCTATCGGACAGGTTATTTGGATAAACTAACCTATAGATAGATTTGCGTATTTCAAGTATTTATAACATCCTCCAATATTTTTTCTGGCAATTTTAACATGGTATGCTATAAGACAACTATAACAAAATTTAGAGTATAAAATTTTTCTCAAAACTTTTTTTACAAACGTTAAAATTAATAAATGTTAGTCTTTGTAATTTCAGATATACCCACAAGGCGTTGTAGTTGTTTTTCGGGTTTGGTTACCTTCAGGAGTTCAAATCTAGTTTTGAGCATTTTTTCCTTTCTTTTCTAAATAAAAAAGAAGAAATAATCTTTTAAAAAAGTGAAAGACTTTTCGAAAACTGAGAAAGTAAGATTAAAGATCTTCTCCAATAACTACTTGTTTTAATCATTTTTCTTGTATCTGCGATAATAGCAAATAATATTTTAAACTTTATTAAAGAATGTATGCTCTATCAGATCTTCAAAGCAGTAAAGGAGAAACCATAAATAATATTCTTCTTCTGGTGGGTACGAAAGCTCCATAGTCGAACGAAAGCTGGTAGAGAGAGACAGCCTATGATCTGAGACGCTGTGAAAGCGCTCGACCATAAATCCTGCTTATTTATGAAGGCCAGGAACTAGGGAAGACATGTATGAGTGGTCGGTACACAACTACACCCTACAGCTTGTACAGGCTTTGTGGCCTATTATGCTTAACCTGCTTTCATCCCACCAGGAAAATATTCACCGATAAAATTAGGACAAGGATATATACACTTCAACAAGGATACTAAACACGGAACGAAATTAATTTGCAATATGTGTACAACCACTTTACTTTTATTAGTATATGCAAAAAAAATCTTCTCTTTTTTAAAAAATCTGATGTAGCCAGCACAATACCTTCCGTCAATCAAATAAATTTCAAAAAATGATACTGAACTGCGTATTTTTTAGAAGAAAAACTGTTAAGAACTTCAAATAAGGGAACTTTCGGTTGACCAATTATAACCAAATTCTAATAAGCTCTTATGATATTTAACTGCGTTTTTTCAAGAAAAACTGGTAAGACCTTCAAATAAGGAAACTTCCGGTGGACCAATTATAACCAAAATCTAATTAGCTCTTCAAATAGATGTAGAGAAGAGTACGAAAGAATTATAATTTTTAGAATTGTAGCATTGGAGCTATCGTCGAGGAAATTATTATCACACACACACACAAACATATATACACACACACACAGACACTTAGAGACATCATTGTAAAATTAGTAAAATCATATTCTAGGGACCCTAAAACGTGCTTATTTATTAATGACACCACCAAATTTTTTGACCAAAGACAATACATTCCTTACCTAAAGGTGACGGAGGGTACAAAACACTGAAGAAGTCTATTTTTCAAATGAAAATTTTTATTATTTTATTTCTCTAAAAAAATTATTTAGTTTAAAATGTTTAGGAATTTTCATACTTTTAATGATATAAGTTGAACTATTTGCACAAAAGTTTCAAAAAATGGTGTACATATTTCAAGTTTATCGTAGGGCCATTGCCTAAAATTTTGTTTTTGGTAGTACAACTTTGCATGCTAATATCTCGGGAAAAATAATGTCAAACTATAGTTCAAAATTTGAAATCAACATATTAATTAAAAGTAAGTAAATAATAAAATTGTAATAATTAAAGTTATTTTTAACTTTTATTAAAATATAAGCCTATATGACTTTTTAGGGTTATATCACAAATATGGTTACAAATACAGCAAAATAAAATATTGTTATTCCATTCTATAAATAAAAACTATATAAACAGATAATTTTTTTAAAGGTTTTTAACAACTAATCATTCTTTTTGTTGATTTTTATATTTGTTATGTTTTCATTTTTGTTTCTTGTCTGAATCCAGAAATAATCTGCTGTTTTGCAGAATATTTATAAATTTGAATTTCATGTTGATGATAAGAAAGGATAAACTTGTTTTCTTTTTGCGGAATATTCATCGAGATGATTTTCCGATCCGCTAAGTTTTATCGTTACATTATTTTCAACCCGTCTCTATCACACTTTTATTGGTCCATCGAACTACTTAAACTACTCTTTTCTCTCGGCAAAAAATGTGCAATTTCCTTAGGACGGCGACACTGGCAATTCCAGATAAAGTTAAATTTTCGTTACACGAGGAAGAATTCTTTTCACGGCGTACAGATTCCTCACGCAGTTGTCGCTTCCGCACGCAGCTCATTATGTTGTTACATCACGGCGTCGCGGCAAGCAACGTGTGTGCACGACGTGAGCCTCACATTAGCGCGTCCGCCAGAAAAAATGTTGGCGGTGCGGACAAGCTTTTTGTGGGGGAGTCTTGGAGGCTATTGTTGCTAACGATCTGCAGATTGTGGGGTAATTAACTGTTAACGCCGTTTTGGTTTAGCTATTTTTTCAGGGGTTATAATGGGGTATATATTCGGCCCGATTCTGTAAGAAGAGTTACTAGAATAAAGTTACTAAAATAGTCTTTAAAATGAAGGTCAGTTACAACTACAGTAACTTGTTATTTTTTGTATTCTATAAGCACAGAGTCATTACAGTTTTAGATACTTAGTTGTTAAACAAGTTATTACGCTAGAGACTAGCCAAATATAGTATTTAAGGTGTAGTAACCTTTCAGAATGGCTGGAATTTGGATGAATTTTGAATTTAATAGAGCACTGGCAGCTTTGGAAAATAGGTATGTATAAAAAAATAAATAATTTTCGGTAACGTTTATTTATGAAATTGGAAAATTTATTTGATAAATTTAAATTTTTATTTCACAGAAGAAGAAATAGATTGGTAAGAGACGAGAATAATCCTTTCTTAATTCCGGATATAAAATTTTAAAAATTGTTCCGATTACCAAAACCAATTGTACAAGATCTTATTGAAAAAGTAACTCCATTAGCGGAACCTTCAATAAGTTTAACAGGCGTACCTATTCATTCAAAAGTAATCTGTACATTTTTCTTGGCTCCTTTCTTTGTATTATTCAAAATATTTGTAAGTTCTTCCCATGACAATTTAAGCTCATTAGTTTTCAGAGGATGTATTTTTATTTCGAGCATTATTTTGTGGTTTTTTAAATAAGCTATTAATATTTCCAACTGTTCGTTGGTTGTTCTTGAACCCCTAGGCTTGTTATATACCATGATGCAAACAGATATAACACTTGGTTACTTATAAACACTAATAAATGTCACTTGTCAGATTAGAACACACGCAGATAAAGAAATACGCATGCGCACCACAATTCGTGTTCCTCATTTGACTGCTATCTTAGTAACTAAGTTTGTTTAGTTACTCTGGGAGTAACATTCCTAAACATATAATTACAAAATACGAAATATGTATTCAGTTACTAGGATAGTTGCTATCAGAGTAACTTCATAGTAACGTTGCTAACAAGTAACAATGTTAGATACTTTTTACAAAATCGGGCTGATTGTTTTGGAAGATCCCTCTGAAGAGGATGCAGGGAAGCAAATATTACTGTAACGATTTTAAACACTTTGGATTCGTTATTTAAATCTTAGACAGGAACCATCGGTGTTAACAAGAACCATGTCAACGATTTGGCACATACTAGAGAGTTGTTACAAAATAAGAGTTGCCAGTATGAATGAAAACTGATGTCAGTTATGTTAATTTGTTTTAGGAATGTTATTAATTTCGACCGTATAAAAAATAGTTTATGCAACTCAAAGAAAATAAGCTTTATGACATTCGGTAAATATTCTCGACACAAAATATTTGACCTCATGTCATAAAGCTTGTGTTTACACTTTTGTTGCATAAATAATTATTATGAATTGATTAGTCTTAATTTGGTCATCACGGTGAACAGTTCAGTAGTGAATAATTCTACACTGTGTTAAAATACTCATTATTTAACCCTAGCATGTTGCAATGAAATCTTTTTACCTCTCGCTAAGAGAGGTATTATATTTATGCTAAAATTCGCATATCCAGATTTTATTGAATAAGCACGATTTAAGGTCCCTAGAATCCGATTATAACATTTTTAAAATGATGTCTGTGTGTGTGTGTGTGGGTGTGTGTGTGGATGTGTGTATGTGTGAGTGTGTGTATGGATGTACGGATGTTGGAGGTACGATTCCTCAAAAACTATAAGACTTAAAAAATATTTAACTGCAGTTTCTTTAATCTGACATTCCTGGGAAGAGCTGAAAAGGTTGTTTTGGTAACAACTGAACAACCGGAAGTAGTAATTTCTTAGAAAAAATCTTCTAAATATAATTTTTTGGAAGTTTTTTTTTATTAAATATTGAAGAACATAAAATTCTCCATCTAATACACTTGAAATTTTTATTATATCTTGTATAGATTTAGAGATAAAGACACTATAATTTATAGAGTAAACTAATCGCAGAGGCTAAGGCACTAAGAAAACCAGTTGACAAATTCCAATGTTTATAACATAGTTTGTAAATGACACATGTCAATGTCAAATATCAACAGTTTTAGTGACATTCTGAATTCTGATAGCTTTTTCTGGGAAGTATATTTAATCTTTCTTATTGTTTTATTAATTAAATATTTGAAATTATAGGTAAAATTGTGGTAAAATGCATATATCCATCAGAAATACCGCCAATCTGGTTAATGAATTGGAAGAATCTCTGTCATTTAGAAACTTCTTCATACAATGAAAAATAGATATAATTAGAATTATATGTGTGCAGAAGATATGTTAAATACAATAAAAAACAATATTTTAGTAAAGTTCTTTAATTTTTTTATAAAATGACGGTTCGAAAGCGAAGTAATAATAATAATAATAATATTTATTAATTCCATCGATCAATAATACATGATATTGGACAAGTCGGTAAATAGAGTTGTTACACTGTTATTATAATATCTTACTTATATTTTGTTTTTTAACTACTGAGCCATATATTCTTCTAGAGAATAAAAACAATTGTTCATTAAGTACATTTTCAATTTTCTTTTATACAAATTATCATTTTCCATATCTTTTAAATTATCCGGTTGCTTGTTATACAACATCGCCCCCATGTAAAAATTATTTTTTTCAAATTTAACAGTTTTATGCCGAAGAAGAATTAAATAATCTTTATGTCGTGTATTGTAACTGTGATTATCTGTATGTTTCTTGAAGGTGTTGTAATTTTTCCTAACAAATATTAAAAGATGATAAATGTAAATACATGGGAATGGTAGTAGTTCTAAATTTTTGAAAGCATTTCTACAAGATTCATTCCATCGTAAATTTTTTTTATAAAATGACGGTTCGAAAGCGGAGTGCAATACAATACTTATATAGCCTAATATGGAAATAGCGAGAGGTCTTGTGCTGGCCACAACAGATTTTTGCGCTGGACATTGCAAAGGAAATATCGACTATTGATAAGTCTAATCCGACTATATGGACCAAGTGCCATCTCTTGAGGATTAATAAAAAATAAATTAAATTTAATTGTGAAAGTAACGCAATTAATTTCCCTGCCTGAAGGAATTAAGTATTTGTATCTGTATGTGAATTGCAGTATGGTTGAGCAAAATAAAAAGTAATCGTGTTACATCTGAAGTTTTCAGGTACGCGTCTTTATCGAGTTTCCTGGCTTCAACTGCGCTAGTCTTATTGGATAACGCCCCAACTTTTATGCTTTAATGAAGCTTTTCATTTCGCTCGTTTTACTTTTTCTGTTTCGATTCCATCATTTTTAATTATCCGGCTTTCTTCTAGACCTAATACTTAATTTATCGAATTAGAACGCTTCAGAGATATTTTATAGACAGACTTATTACAGTATCACTTAATGAGCGCAAAACGATTCGCTTGGATTTCAGGAACTTACGATTTATCATCATCTGTTCTAGACAAAGCACTGAGCAGTTTTTATCTTACACTTTATAGTTTGAATTATTGAAAAACCATCAGCAGCATTTTCATATTTTGCTTTAGTTTTATAGACATAAAAAAATTGTAAACGGACTACCAATTTAAAATGAACTATGATGAATAAGTTTGATTTTTTATAAATATTTCAGAGGCCATTATACCCTTTTGGTGATATATTTTTACTGCAAAAGGAGCTAGTATTTCTAGGCTCTCATAGCTGTCCTGAAGAAAGCTACGCGACCTTTAAAAATAAATACATGAGCACATAATGTCTGTGCAAACCTAATAGATGTAAAAAAGAAAGTGTATTGATAATAGAAGTATTATTGTAAACTTACTTTTCTAAATATATACAAGTAAACAGTTGCGGTTGTACATAACCTTTCTATTTGACTGTGGCAGCAAACAAACCAGTGACCTCTATATACAAAATGAACCGGCGGCTTGAATAACTTGCGTGTATCCACATAGAATACCACCCGCCTGACTGGTGGGGTGTCTATCTCTCTCTAACTTTCGTGTATAGTTGGACCAAGCAGATATGCGAAAATGTATTTAAGCTTTCTTCTTCGTGTTCATCGTTAATTCGTCGTACTGGTACTAGCTGACGCAATAAATTTTTACTTTACTCACTCTTTACAATGTGTAAAGTGTAACTTTTCATACACTAGTGTGTGAAAAGTAAATACGTTCCTAGGCAACATGCACATTCGGTTAATTTACATATCAACTAACAACTAACACTAACAATATTTGAAGATGCCTACAGGGTCTCAAAAATAAGTGTCACAAATTATGAAGGCATATAGTACTGAGTATGAGTAAAAAAAGCTTAATCAACATTGGTCCGATCTTCAAATGTTTTTGAGAAAGACCCCATTTTGTATTAGAATCGAAGAAAACCTGACAAAGATAGTGACTGAACAATATTTTGCCTATGTTAGTAAATAGACCATAGGAAACATTTTTTTGACTTTCTAATAGTTACGAAGTTATTTGAAAACTAAATATTGACCAAGATCGTCACAACATTTGTCTTAATAGAATTATTCGATTTTTTTTTTGAAAAACAAAAACACATCTAATTCAATTGAAAGGTAAAAAAAGTCTCGTTTAGTGAAAATCGTAACTCTTACAGTTTTCGAGATAGCAGAGGTAAACCCCAAAAAAACTCATTTTTCACTGCCTTATATCTCGGAAACTATTGAAGATCGGACCCAAGTTAATTAAGCTTTTTTTACTCATTTTGGCCAGTAATATATGCCCTTGTGACACTTATTTTTTAACACCCTGTATATACTCACAATCACATTTCGGTTGTAGGAAAAATACTCATGTGTACAGTAAAATTTTTGAAAGAAGTCCGATCAAGGCCATCTACGAATTGCATCTATGAATTAAGATTTTATGCAGTCAAATTTAGTAGTGTCTTTTACATAGTTTTTATGAGGTACACAAGATATTATGCACCCTCATAAAAACTAAGTAAAAGACGCTACTAAATTGACAGCACAAAATCTTAATTCATAGATATAATTCGTAGATGGCCTTGATCGGACTTCTTTCAAAAATTTTACTGTAAGTAATATTTTTTATCTCGTAGTATAGTAGTACAAAAAAGTACTACTATGCACACTTGTTACTTAATAACTATTTCCCATCTTAAACTCTTGTCACGAATTGTCATGTTCATGCTGTATATCAGAATGATTCGACTGATCCACTATTTAAAGACACAGTAGTTATGAAGAGTTACCACAAACAGAAAATAGTAAAAAAAATGGCTGCTTCCCATCTAAATAAGAAATTTGTTTAATATTTTGTTTATCATTTTCATGTTTATCGACATAATCAAATTTTTTTCAAAATATCTCTTTCTTCTTTTCAGATGCTCCTCGTTGTCGAGACGACCACTCAAACCTCTTCATAGGCGCTATACCCCATGAGCAACTCCTGGTGAAGTGCCACGTCGACGCTTCCCCAGCAGTGGTGAAGTTTTCTTGGACATACAACAACAGCAAAGATGTCCTTCCAGTTCAAGGAGCCATGAACAATAACGGTGTTATCAGCCAGTTGCAGTTCACACCTGGAGGACCTGTCCCTGGACAAGGAATGGGAACTCTGGCCTGTTGGGCGAGCAATGATATTGGGAGGCAGAAGAAACCGTGTTTGTTTCATCTCCTGCCCGCAAGTAAGGAAGAATAGTAATTTACGTAACAAGACCTGAAAGTGATACTTTACTGGGTGAGCAAGCATATTCCAGAGCGAGCCGTAGGCGAGCTTTGGAAGCTTGTGAGCCCAGTATAGACAGTTTCAGATCATGTTGGGTACAATATTTTTTTTGCGATCCTGAAAAAAGAATAAAAAAGTATTATTTTATTTTTTACTGCGAGCAAATAAGAAATAAATAAACAACTGATCTCCATGGAAACATTTAGCTTTACCAGTCCCGGGATCGGTAAAGTACTTTCCGACCCCTTATAGACAACTTTCCGAGCTAGCTCAGCAAAGAAGGACTTTCCGGTCTAAATAGTGATCAGAAAAAGCTCATTTTCTGGGCGATCGCGAAAAAATATTTTTACCCATTTGGTGTGCCAATGCTTTCATTCGCAGCTTTTGATAGTAAAGATATACAGGGTGTTTCACAACTTCCGGTACAAACTTGAAGGGAATGTAGATAGTACTGATCAAAATAAGTAAAAAAAGCTTGATCAACATGGGTCCGATGTTAGTAGTTTCCGAGATATGAGAAGTAAAAATGAATTCTGCTGATTTACGATATCCACCAAATGAGATTTCTTGATTACATTTACGTCTTAGATGTGCTTTTGTTTTTTAAAAAAATCAAATAATTGTACTAACCTCCGGTTTTATAAAAGGCAGAATAAATTTACTTCCATAGTAATAAATTGTAATAAATTTTATTCATTTCATGACATTATATTACTGTCAAAAATTTGTTTGTCATTTGAAGGAATAAATTTTAATTGGTTTGGAAGTAAATTTATCTGCCGTTTATAAAACCAGGTATTAGTAAAATATTGCGGTGGCTAACTAATAATTAATTTTCAAATAACTTCTTAATTATTAGAAATGCTATTGTATTCTAATATGAAAAGCCTCTTTCTTGGAAATAATAGGGTATTCCACCATAACAAAAAAATTTAAAAAAATCAATTTAACATAAAGTTTGGCTCAATAAATAATAGTTAAAATAATGAAAACATTTTTTAAATAATTACTTTTACGAGATATTTCACATTTGCTAAAAGGGAAAATTGACGTCATACAATTGTTATCTTTCTCTCGCAGCGTACTCAGAGCAGTGTGTGTGAGAAAGACAAGTATATGGGAAATGTGACGTTACACTGATTTCTCGAAAATAAAATACTGTTAAACTGGGTACAATTAAGACTTTTTAATACTATGAATTGCTTCAAAACGGAATGAAGTTTTATTTAAAATAATAAAAAAAATTGAGTGGAATATCCCATTGAAGATCAGACCTATGTTGATCAAGCTTTTTCCCTTCCGTTACCTTTAGATAAAGAGGGTATTATCTTTGGTCAAAAAATTTTAATAAATAAGTGTAAAAGTGTGTGTGTGTGTGTGTGTGTGTGTGTGTGTGTGTGCGTGTGTGTGTGTGAGAAAAATTTGTCCGACAATAACTTCAGTACTACAATTCTAAAAATCATAATTCTTTCGTATTCCTTTTCCACATGAAGATCTGATTAGATTTTGGTTATAATTGATCAACCGGAAGATCCCTTATTTTAAGTTCTTAACTTTTTTTTTGGAAAAAACGCAGTTAAATATCATTTTCTGATATATGAAAGAATATCTTATTGTCTATACGGTTCAATAATATATTTTCCTTCATATTCAATGGATGTAGAGTTAAAGAATTATAAAGAGATTAACTTTCATAAATAATTTTTTGGCCAATACTTTAACTTTATATATTTAGTTAACAATATTTTTGAATTTTGCACCTCCATCAAATTTTAAAATTTCCTTCTGTGCAATATTTTAAAATTATTCTTGTTGGGAAGTAATCCACTTGGTTGATTCCGTTGTAAAGGATTGTAGCGCTATCGATTTTGATTTTCCGCGGTCGTATATTGTGCATTTAGCGGAAGAATCATCCGTAAAACAATACAAATAGAACGTGAGGAGAAAAATTACGACACGATTATAACAAACAGAGAGCTTCCTCTGAAAATGCATCAGCATCAGCACCAGCGGCTGCAATGCAGCATTCGACTCATGTTTTGAAGGAAAAAAGTGGCTGGGGACTTTATAACGAGCCTGTATAATGGTTTCGGTAAATGTGTGTGAATGGTACCGTGAAAGAAGACGTTGAGTTTGGAATTCCACTCGCGTTGCTGCACCAACCGGGATAGGATTCCTTAAAGGGTTTCAGAAACTGGGATAAGCCGCAAATACGACGAGGTCTGTTTATATTTTTCCCATAAGATTATAATACATGGATTGAAACTACAACATGAATATATTCGCCACCATTATGAATACGAAACTAACAAAAGTTCTTATCTCTTAAATATTATATTGATGATGAAGTCATTTTAAGATTATTACCACAGAATACATTTATATAGAAGCGACACTCCTTGCCAACATCATTGTTGTTGCGATTTTACGTTTATGACCTTGAACTTTAAATTTATTGGCAAATTTACGAGCGAAATTTAAATTTTTTTAAATGGTAAAAGAAAAATTAAAACAAAAAAGTACTAAAATTTTAAGTTTATTAACGAATTAAAAATAAATCAGATAAAATAATCACATAATTATATTTTTATTAAACAAATACCTGAATTTTACAAATTCATTACAATGCAGAATTTTATATATCTTTGATGTGGGAAACAAACGTCAGACTCGATGAATATGTCCCATATATCCTTCTCCATCAAATCTTCTCCTCCACAGGCCTTGAGCCACATTTTACACCTATATTTATTAAATGAATATACATTTTACTTGATATGATAGTCGTTTTACATAACTTACATTTCTGGATCTTTCGGAAATGAAAAAAACTTACATTTCCCTTTCTCCATTTTTTAAATCTACTTATACAGTGTTTATATGAACAAACAAGTCCTCCCGATTCTACTTTCTTCATTTTATCCATTTCATTAGATACTAACACTAACACCACTTCTAAAATTCACAAAATGACATATGTCAAAAGTGAGAAGACTTGTTTGGTTTGCTTGAATTAGCCATAACCCTAAAATACATGGGCGTAACAAGCTGAGGCAAAATCTCTTCCAGAATACATGAAATATAATTATTTTCCTTATGATAAAGAATTTTCTTATCGTTTGTTGAAAATATAACATATTTGTTTTTGTTAGAAATCAATTTGTATTTCTCAATATACTTTTATTATTGACCCCTAACGGAAAATGTTCACGTCGAGATAATGAAACGAACGAAGAATCGTAAGATACGAAGATATGCCGAAACAATCCGATTAGCCCTTTAAATTTGTTGGCATACTCTTTCTCTCTCTGACTGTCGCTTCTGTATAGATGTTTATTCTGTGTTATTACCACGTAGAGGGCACTAACTAGGCGTTATCTCATGAGAACTTAAAACTGTTATAGAGAGAGCACCGCAGGGACCATTTTTGTTTTATTTGTAAATTAGAATTGAACCAGGGCCATCTGAATCTTGACCATTTACATATTGCACTAGGCATTACTGAAAATAGTGTTCATTGATTTATAAGACTAGAATCCGGCGATACTACACTGGCATAATTTTATTTTTAAACGTTTACAAAGAATCACAAAATATTACCTGTAATAAAAAAATTTAAATAAGGTCTCTAGTTTACCAAGGGATGCAGATGATTGTACATTTTCATTTGCCATTAGGCAGTATATTAGATTTTAGTCCAAGCAAATGGTGATCTGAATATACCGGCTGTCTTTTTGAAATATCGTACAGGTCTAGGTAATACAATGTAATTTTTTGTATTTTACTGTAGTTACCTATTAACTTTGGAGGAAAGATGTGAATACAAAACTTGTTCAGAATTAAAAACTAAACAAAATGAGACTCAAATTAATTTCAATATTTTTAAATTATTAAAATATCTTTCAGAACATGTATTAACAATTAGAATAATACAGCCATTTTAGTTTGTTCTGTATTTTAATTAAAACCAACGTTTCGGCACCATCAATTGATACATTCTTAAGGGAAAATGACATAATTTATTTAATAATTAATTTATATGTCAATTTTTCTGAAGAAGCCATCAGTTAATGGCCCCGCAACGTTGGTTTTAATAAATACAAAACTTAAACCAAAACGGTTGTATTATTCTAATTTTCATATTTTTATTTTATGAAGAAAGGGCTAAATAAAGTGTGCAATTTAAAGCATATTTCAGGTATAAAACTAGTGAAGTTTTGCTGATTATTAGATCTATCATACAAACAGTAAATAACAACATTTAAATTTATGGTATTCTGAAATATCCTGTAAATGGCGAACTTTATTTAACTCAGAGACGCTGAGTTATACAAATCACTTCTCTGCCAGTTTTTGGGCCGGTTTTTCCTCTGGCAAAAGGAGTTTTCCTGAGAAGATGCATGTTCGCCGTCCAAGTTATTGCCGGGCATGCATATATTGTCTGGTAAATTGTATACATGAAAATGGTAACATAACACGTACTTTTCATGTTACCTTGGTTACTTGCTTTTTGCATTTTTTCACATATTATTTGTTAATTTTCCCTGAAGAAGGCACTAGTTTATGGTGCCGAAACGTTGGTTTTTAATAAAAAATACAGAACATAAACTAAAAAGGTAGTATTATTCCAATTTTTATTATATCTTCTACACATTTATAGATAGAGACTCATAAATAAATAAAATAATCCGCTGCAATAAAATAATGTTACTACCAAGTTTATATTTCTACCTACTTTTGAATTATTGCCCCAAATGTCAATATACCCCATATTTAGATAAAAAATTCAAAATTTACAAAAATCTAATTTTTATGTATCTAGATACTTTTCAATGCGCTGATTCCAAATTTTGAAACCGCAGGTTGATATCTCTTTTCGTTCTCGAGATATTTAGATTCAAAATTTTGCTCAAAACTGCCCATTTTTGGGCAATAACCCAAAAATGGGTCGAGATATGAATTTGGCGACAACGCCATTCGATTCTACGGACAAAATTACATGAGTACACCAATTTTCATAATTTTTGAACTCCGCATACTATCTCTAAAGCAAAATAACTGAAAATGGCCAAAAATCTCAAAAATCGTAAGGGGTACCCCTTACGATTTTTTCAGATTTTGGCCATTTTCCGGGGTTTCAAACTTTTATTCATAAAAAAAGAACCGGTTGGACAAAAATTATGAAAATTGGTGCCCTTATGTAATTTTGCCCGTAGAATCAAATGGTCGTGTCGCTAAATTCATATTTCGACCCATTTTTGGGTTACTACCCAAAAATGGGCAGTTTTGAGAAAAACTTTGAATCTAAATATCTCGAGAACGAACAGGGATATCGACCTGCGGTTTCAAAATTTGGAATCAGCGCATTGAGAAGTATCTAGATACATAAAAATTAGATTTTTGAAAATTTTGAAGATTTTATCTGAATATGGGGTATATTGTCTTTTGGGGCAATAATTCAAAAATGGGTAGATATATAAACTTGGTAGTAATATTATTTTCTTGTAAAGACAATGTTACGTAAGTATACGCATTTTTAAAGTAATGTATCTAGTAGCCCAAATAACTCCATGGAAACCAGTTGAAAAATTAAAATTTTTGTAATTGACAGAAAAACGTGAGTTGTCAGTGTCAAAAATCCATTTACATTACTGAAGACTTTTTCTGGGAAGTACATTTCATATTTCTTATTTTATTATTAATTAAATATTTTAAATTATAGGTACGTATATACATATATACACATCAGAAATACCGCCAAACTCGTCAATGAATTTGAAGAATCTCGAACATTTAGAAAAGTAGGAGGAAATTTATTATAGAATGAATAAAAAAATATAAAAATATATTAATAATTAGAATTTTTGTGTATATACCAGAAATGTTAGGTAAACACAAAATGTACTTATATAGCCTAATATGGGAATGGCGAGAGGTCTTGTGTTAGCCACAACAGATTTTTTTTTATCTTAGATGTACCTACTATTCCTAAATACTTAAACCGGTGTTTTTCCTTGTAAAAATGTTATTAAAATAAATTGAAAAATAAAAAAACAAACATACTGTTGTAAAGAGAAAAAAACACTCTATCGAATGGTAGAGTAAAATTAATAGGTTCCCATTTAAAAAAATTACGCGGACAAAGGTAACTCAAAAACAATTGAAGAAAAAAAAATTCAAGTATTCTCAAATGTAGATCAAAATTTCTTAAAAAATTTTTGTAATGAACATAATTTCCTAAAATGAATATTAACGACAATAAATCGCCGTCTCCATACTTTTAACTAACTCTGTATATCATGCACGAGGTTACATATTACTCGCAATAAAACTGCTATTGGTTTTATTATTATGCATAATCTCGCTGAAATCATAAATTTTAATTTGTTTAGTTTGCTTATTATCTTTGCAATAATAGTGGAAAATAAATAAAGCTGATTGGAAAAGCAAACATACAAGCTAAATATAAACCCTGTTTATTCCATTTATTAAATATTTTGCATTGCACCATCTATGAATAGCTGGTAATGAAAATAAGAAAATATACATAAACTATTCGTGTGCATTGAGTTTAGTTTTAATGAAAATTTCCCGGTTATAGAGAGTGGCAAACCTTGTCTAAAGTTGCCCAAATTAACGTTGAGGTATTTCCCATGTATGATATAATGTACGCACCGGGTTTTATACTTCCGCTTGGACCGATAAGTGCTTTCATCGGTACATTTCCGTTTCCGCCGCCGAACCGGTAAAAAGGCGCCTATCTATACCCGTGGAAATGTTAATATTATTTTATTACGGGCTGTAACTTTTGTATTTCTGTCGTGGCTTTCCATTTTCGGCAATACATAAAAGAAAAATATATTTTACTGTCAAAATACTGAGATGAAAGGAAAATGGGAGATAAAACTGTCGTAATGTGTAATCATATGCTAAATGAAATATTTTTTCACCAAGAATAACTCCTTTGTATAATAAATAATCATGTGAGTATATGCGATATTACACCTCATTTTTTATATTTTAAGGTATGGCGTTAGTACTCATTGGGTCAAATCAACATTTATAGGTATATACAGGTTGTTAATTAAAAATAGGCCATAGGCGTTTAAAATATAAAAGTCCCCAATTAATTAAAAAAAAATATTTCATGTAGATCGACTCGACAAAAAAATTAGATAGCCCGGCTCGAAAATTGACTCGAAATCGGGCCGAGCTTCGGGCCGGACCAGGCCAAAGCTCGAAATTGTGTGCATCCGGCATTCCTAATGTTGATTTTTATGTTAAGGCGAAAAGTTTAACTTTTTTCGTGTCAAACTTATAAGAAACCTCTATATTCTTATAACTTTTAACATTAGTTAACATAAGTAGTTAAAAAAGAGACCCTTCTATTGTAAGTTTGTTATAAAAATTACAGACCTACGAGTATTAATACTTTGTTTACCAAAGCCCTTCGAAAATTTAAATAACTTTTTCACAAATCTTATATAAAAAATATAATTTACATAAAGATTTTTATCTAACTTTGTTTCTGCTCAAAAATAGGACAAGATATCATTATGGTAGGAACAAAAATCACTTTTATTTAAGTATATAAGTAATAACAATAATAATAACATCACAGTATAATTATTAATGAATTTATTTAATGAATAACCTTGAATTCTTGAAGTAAAATAATACATTTTTATTTATTAATATGTGAAGTGTGTTGTTATTAAATCATTTTGATCCTTTTTAACTTCATTCATTTTCATTAAAATATTAAGGAAACTGTGCATTTGATTGAACTATAAGATTTTTCAGGCCGGCCCGAAAAGCTCGACTTTTCGGGCCGGGCCAAAATCAAAAGTCCGACTCACCTCGATTTTTGAAAATGATTAGCCCGATTCGGCCTGATAAAAAATATCTTCGGCCCGACTCGATGATCGACTCGAAATCGAGGAGGGCTTCGGGCCGGGTCGGGCCAAAGCTCGAAATCGAGTGCATCTCTAATTTCAAGTAAGAGTTGTTGAAAATTATATTCTAGGTCTACATCGCTAAACATATTTAATCTTAGACGTATGGTAACTTGTAAAATCGAATTTGAAAATGCATAAATATTGCCTATTTGTAGCGATAGCCATGGAATTGAAACAAAACCTATAAAATTAAATTTCTGACAATTCAAACAATATGAATTTCTTTGTAATTTTATTTCAATTCAATGGCTATCTCTACAAATAAGCAATTTTGTAAAATTTCAAATACGTTTTTACATATTACTAAACGAGCAAAATCAAATCTGTTTAAAACACCCTGTTATTCGTTCGTAATTTTTTCTTATTCATTTGTATGTTTATATTTTACCATTTATCATTGTATCTATGATTTTATATACTTGTAGTCTTGACTACATATTTATTTATGTTATTATTATAAAAACCTGAAGAAGGCAGCACCTTGCTGTCGAAACGTTGTTGTTTTTAATAAATTTATACAGAACTATACCCAAATATTGTTTAATTGTAAAGTTTTGTATATTTTTATATTATTATTTATTGCATTTAAAAACGGCCAATTCTTCTTAAGTTATTTTCAGGTTCTATGTGAAACACGGCATAGATTATATTTAAATGTTATTCACATAAAACCACAAGCTTCAAATAGTAGTACAAAACAACCATCTAATAATTATTACCTCCATGAAATTCTCTATGTTGCATCTTACAAAATATCTATTTGCTCTACAAAGTGCAGGTTTATTGTCGTTAACCTAGTAGCAATAAAACCTTTCTGAAGTGTGTCTGGACAATGGAACCTCTCGCGGTTTCGCCTCACCTGACGACTCATGGCTCATGTCGTCCGCGATATTGACTAGATCTCCGGGCTTGGGTTGTGATAGCGAACGAACGCTAACGTTACCGCGATGCGCATTGCAACGGTTACTGCTGCAACCAAGCGGACGACGATAACCGACTCTTTCACGAATATTCTTTCTATATTTTTTATACCATGTTCAACGTGTGGAAATTATCTAAACGATAAGAGTTTACTGCCAAAATAAAGTATACATACTGACAAAATGATACACTTTATAATTTGATTAACTGGCATTTTTAAATAGTAAATAGAGTAATAAATCTTGGCGTGAGCTTTGAGGAACACTTTAAGTTTGAATGAAAAATATGATGCTGCCAGCACAATAATATCTCCAGCCATTTAATTTTTATTCATTTAGGTACTTTCATATTTATTATACTCGCTGTGTCGCCCTCAAATAAGTATGGATTGACACTCAACTTCGTCCCTTCTCCGCACCCTATCTCTTACCAAGAGCATTTACAACATAGCAACTGAATTGGCAATAGTATAAAAATCTCCAGTCCATACTCATATGACGGCAATTATAATTCTGGTAATTGAATAAAAATCCTTTGCATATAACTATTGTTTCAATTTTTAATGAATTATCAATATTTTCTTCTCCAGAATACCGTTCTATTATTTCGTGATAGTGACGTTCATTACTTTACCTAATTCCGATTTAAAAAGTTGAATATTACCTAACATTATAACGTTTTGAAATGTCACTTTTTACATTAATTGATACAAAATGACTTTTGTAATAGTTATTTACATTCGAGTGCGTGTAAGTTGTATTTTACTGCGCGACAGCTTTGTTTAAGGCACGAGCCCTTAAGGCGAGTGCCTTATTAGCTGGAGCGCTGTAAAATACTTCACGCACGAGAATTGTATCAAACTTTTTAGCCGACGATAATGAAAATCACTTTTTTTTAATGAGATAGGTTGTACTTCTGAAAAGGGTTAGTTTAAAATACTGGGGTTAAGTCAATTTCCAAATTTGATTTTACTTACCTTTATTAGAGTACTTCTTCTAGCAAAAATTTATCTGTAATAACAGACGTTGTTTATGACTGATAATACATTTATTTGCTCATGTTTTCTTCGTAATAAATAATAGGTAGGTGTCGATATTTGACATTTCAGCAATTTTCGCCTCGCGTATTTGACAGGTATATCGATCGGTGACTATGTCGGTAACGGCGTATTTTTACAATAATGACAGATGTCGCTACCGTGAGTTTGGTTTATATAAATTACTTTTAAATATAGGAAATGTTAAAGTAAAAAAATAAGTTAAGTAGGTAGTACTTTTTTACATGAACTTTATTTAATTCTAGGGATCTGAAATAGTATATTATGTGGCAAGTGTGTGAAGCTGAAAAATAGGCTTCACACACGTGTTACATACTGTACTTTTTCTACGACCTTGCAATAATATATATTTTTTCTTCACGTTGTCATTTTTTGAACGTAAAGCTTCTGTATTATCGACTTATGTAACCATGGTTACCAACGTTACGGGTGTTTAACAGCTTTGTTTTATTAAAATACAATTCAGTTTGTAATATTTAAAATAATGAACGGTGCGTGAAATGTTACTTCACGCACTGTGTGCAAAAAATCAAACTTCACACATAAAAATTGATACGTGAAGTACTCACTTCATGCATGGGAGTAGAAAAAAGTACTTATTTGCAAAACTATCGATTTTTAGTCGATCCATATACCTCTTTTACCTATAGTGGCGAGAGGTAAAAGTGAGTCTCTTTAATCCACCTTGGAAAGGTTGCCAATAAAGATAAAATCAGAATATTCGAATCACATCCACTTTTTAAATCAAGATTTTTAGTTTTCCAAACGGCAAAACGACCACTTTTATTAAGACTATTCTTTCGCTATTCTATTCGTAATATACTTTGAATTGTCGTATAGTTATTATCGGTACTACGTCTATCTTTTCAGTGGAATCCTCCATAGATGGTGCATTTTAATTCCCTCAGCTTGCAATTGTATCATCTTAAAGCGTATTCTTGTGCTCTTATGTCCGAGTCGTCCAGTGGAGAGCCATTAGTGGATGGTAACCGTGTGTTGGTGTGCGTTGGCTTTGTTATTCAGAGTGAGCGATGCAGAGTGCATAGCAGACAATCCCTGCGGTACACTGGGACAAATCGGTCGATAGCGCGATATTTGCTTTGCTACTTCCATCTACTTCCAGACCCAGCCAAGCAGCGAATATATGCACCACTAACAAGAGGGGGACATTCTTACAGTGATATAGTTTTGTTATGTAATAAACAGGCGCAGAAATGGACAATGTATACAAAATAGTTATTTTGGGTCTGTTTTGAAAATAGGTTTTTCTACCTGTCATTTTAGAACTGAAAATTGACGTTGGCAGTCGAAAATAGGTTTTTGGAAGAAAAGATACTTCACGGCTAGCTGAAAAATGAAATCATTCACTATTTGTAAAACTTGCAACTTTGTATATGTAGGACATACAAAACGAAAAATAGAAACTAGATTTAAGAAACATATTTACCATATAAAATGTAAAAACATCTACGAGGGTCATTCAATAAGTAAAGAGACAAATTCTATAATTTTAAAACTATTCAATGAATGTGTACAATCTTTTCAGGGGTGTTAGTTGGCAACCTTGGGATATGCTCCGATCAGCTGTTTCGTCATTTTATGTCAACAAAACCTCAAAATTTTCAATTCACCATGGCAAGTCCACTAGAAGATTGCAACTTAGAAGAGCAGCGCTCAGTCATTAGATTTTTAGTCGCAGAAGGTGTAAAACTAGTGAAATTTTTTATAGAATGTTGGTACAGTACTGTAAAAGTTGTATGAACCGTGCAAATTTTTACAAGTGGGTTGATCGGTTTAAAAGTGGCCGAACAAGTGTAAGTCATGAACCCCGATGTGGACGTCCAGTGGAAGTTTTTGGTCCCTCGTTGGAATCGAGGATTGACGGACTTATTCGTGATAACAGAAGAATTACTGTTGAAATGATAGCTGAGGAAGTTCAAGTTGGAACTGTTCACAATGTCATTCAGAACAATTTAAAGTACAGAAAAACGTGTGCCAGATGGGTTCCCAGACAGCTTACTGACGCTTATAAAGAATCAAGGCTTTCCATTAGTCAAGACTTAAAGCAACGAAGTTTGATTGCTGGAGACGCTTTTTTTGAAAGAATAGTGACCAGCGACGAGGTCTGGATCCATCACTACGACCCTGAGACCAAAAGGCAGAGTATGGAGTGGAAACACACTAGCTCTCCAGTTCGCAAAAAATTCAAGGTTCAACCTTCCGCCGGTAGAGTGATGCTGATCATCTTTTGGGATTCACAGGGTCCAGTCTATTGCGATTTTCTTGAAGATCAGCGAACTATCAATAGCCAATATAATAATAAGATGCTAGAACACAAAGTTAGAGCAGCTATCAGGAGCAAACGCCGTGGACTCTTGTCAAAAGGAGTCATTCTTCAGCACGATAACGCCCGCCCTCATGCAGCCCAGCTGACCCGAGATAAGCTTCAAGAATTGGGTTGGGAGGTCTTACCTCATCCTGCCTACAGTCCCGACCTCGCCCCATCTGATTTTTACCTGTTTGGACCACTCAAAGACGCCCTACGTGGAAAAAGATTTGCTAACAATGAGGAAGTTAAGGAAGCGGTGCAAAAGTGGCTTCGGGGTAAATCGAAAGAATTCTTCGCCAAGGGAATTAGGAAGCTGCAAGAAAGATGGGACAAGTGCATAACTGTGGGGGGTGATTATGTTGAAAAATAGCCTTAATTTTGAAAGATTGAAATAAACCGTTTTTGAGCTATAGCCATTTGTCTCTTTACTTATTGAATGACCCTCGTATAACTCTGCCATAATTGTGCATAATAACACAAGACACAATTAATATAATATAAACGACGTAAAATGTGAAAAAGTTAGTAAAAGTCATAATTTAAAAATGTTAGAAGCCATTGTTATGAAAAAACATAAGAATATATTATTCAATACAGATCTTTCTGCACTAGAAAACCCCCTCCTAAATTTCGTCAATTGATGTTATTGTTTATAAATATTCATTTGCTTTATTTTCTTTAGAACTTCCAGACCCTCCGAAAGATTGCAGCCTCCACACTCCCTGTCCGCTGTGTATAGAAATTTCCTGCGAAGCTGGAGAAGATGGCGGTCTGACCCAGAGCTTCGTCTTGGAAGTCAACGACGTCTCTCCCAGCGTCCAAGCGGCAGGAGCTACAACCCTCAGTGACCAGGCAAAAGCACCACCAGTTATGAGACTACAACAACCGGAACCAGTGTTCCGGGTCCATGCTCTGGAACCTGGAAGAGAGTATCAGTTGGCTGTGTACGCCCAAAATGCGAGAGGAAGATCGGAGGCTACTGTCGTCGCTGATGTCAAAGTCGCTAAGCAACAGCAAGGTACAAAAGAGTTTTTTTTTTTAATTTGGTTCTAAGTTGTAAGCAGAGCTGGGCAAATTACTTTTAAAATGTAACTAGTTACAGTTACAGTTACCTCCAAAAAAAAGTAACTAAGTTACTTAAGTTCCAGTTACTTTGGTGAAAGAACTAAGTTATTTACTAGTTACTCATTAAAAGTAACTTAGTTACTTTGAGTTACTTTCTAACTACTTTTAATGGCGTGAAGTGTAGACTTAGACTGTTGACTTAGTTGTGTAGGATACATATCAGGGAGTTTTTGCACTAACTACGTAAACCTAAATTTTAACGTTATTGCTTGGCAAGACCCAATCAGATTATTATTGTTAATGTTAACGGACTACAGGGCCTTATTGCTGTGTTTTTTTTTTAATTATTAATTTATTTTTCAATTTTGATTTCTTATACCAAGATATAAAGAATCTACTTTCTTTCTAACATGACATGACCATTATAATGTATAAAACATGCAGACATTATTTCCTACCTAGACTTATTAGTGGATAATGATTAATTTATTGGAAACCTCGGATCAGACGTCGATTTTCAATCTGAGGCCCCGCGCTCACATATCTAAGAAAATTTGATGAAATAGTATCTTTTTATAAATATTTGGGGCCCCATTGCGCTAATAACATATTCCCGAGAACCGGCAAAATCGCCAACCGTCCCTAGAGAGGAGTAACAAAATATTACGCTAAAATTTCACCTCAAACTCAGCAGGCAATTTTATTTTTTTCTTTAATAAATAAACTTACATTATAATTATACAAATATTTGTACGTACTTGTTTTTTAATATAAAGAGGGAGGGGGGTCCGAAAAAAAATTTGGCCCAGGGCCCAAAAATCTGATAAAAAGGCCCTGCGGGCCTACATTATAATATAACATAAAAATTAAAAGTGACATTTTATCTTGTGAGAAGGGAATTTGCAAAAATGAGACGAATTCAAGTCTTGCAACCCTTGGAACAACGAACAAAATATACTATATTTTGTATAACCTGAAAATTGGAATAATTTTGATGATTTAGTGGCAGCTTAATTATAATTTATTAAAACGTATCATTTATAAGCGAGGAAAATATTTGAAAATAATATATTTTATAAGTCAAATTTAACATTTAGTGACTTTTTAATTCTAGAATTAAAAGTTAAAATAATGTGTTATTTTTAGTTTTTCTGTTTACCGTACAAAAACTCTATTATTAATGAATGTAATTATTTTATTATCTATTATGGCTTGAAATCAATCAACAATAATATTGAATTTAATTATGTATTAAAATAAAAGTTACACATAACAGAGGGTATGCGTGATGCTGCGCTCAACACTCCCACTCTGGACAGACATTTTTTTAAAACAAAACAGTTTTAAATAGTGTTTCTAAAAAAGGCATCAGCCTCAACAAAATATTTCTTAGAAATTTAAATCCCCCCGTTACTTTTTATGACTAAGTTACATTCCACTTTTTAAGTTACTTTGATTAACTTAAGTTACATTCTAGTAACTTAAGTTACTCAAGTAACTAGTAACTAAAAACCGGAAAGTTACCAACTACTTTACCGCATCAAGTTAAGTTACAGTTACCATATTTTAAAAAGTAACTAAGTTACGTTACAAGTTACGTAAAAGTAACTAGTTAGTAACTAAGTTCCTAAAGTAACTAGTTACTGCCCAGCTCTGTTTGTAAGGCTTATTTCTCTTTCTAGATGCAACAGAAGAAACGACCTCCTCTCCTTCAGACACTAACTCCCTCTCCTCTCCTGCGACGCACTCTCTCGCTCTCATCCTAGGAGCACTTATCACAGCTGCTATCTTAGTGATAGTAGGTATAATATCTATCACAGTGATCATTCTTTGGCGAAGAAGAACTCCCAGGTCATCTCCAGCTGTTCGAAGGAGACGAGAAGATAGCAAGTCAGACATGGGTGACCTGGGACTCGAATTAAGAGATTGTGATGCGGGTTTTGGGGAAGGTTTCCAGAGAAGAAGTTTGGAGTGGAGAGAAAGGCAGAGAACGAGTTTGATGATGCCAGGGGAGCGGGCGTCGCAGCATATTTCAATAGGTGAGATTTTTTTAAAATTAAGTAAAGCATGGCTTCTTATATTAAATAAATTTTAATTTGTATCAATAGGTTTGTTCGCGGTAGCGATCCCGGACTAGTTTGAGCATCACACGCATGCGCAGTTTCGTTCTAATCGTTCGCGGTACGATTCTGACTGATAACTCCGTGTTCGCGGAACACTGTGGACTGGTACATGATTGGTTACGTACTAATCAGACCAGTCCGAAAATTAAAGCAAGTACTTTAAATCAGGGACTAATTGCGATTATTCAGTGCATACTTTCATGTGTTTAATTACGTTTATTTTAACAAATTCACAAACTTTAAATTAATAAATATTTGAAGGTAAGTTTATAATATTGCCTCCATTTCAGTTCAAAATTATATAATATTTTCATTCAGGTACATAACATACATAACCTCAAACGTCAAAACGAGCGTTCGCGGTAGAAAAAATCCCAAATCAGTCTCGGATCACGCATGCGTATTTCACGATTTATGAATTAATACGGAACAAGTACGAAATAAGTTTGGGATCCGTCAGGGATTGTTACCGCGAACAAACCTAATAGTTACTTGTTTGCTTTTAATCTATCAGTTATTTTTTGCCGTGAATAAAGTAGCGATTTATGCTGCCGGAAAATTGGGCATGTAAATAAGTATAGGTATCATAGACCTAAAACTAAAAAAAAATCTGTTGTGGCCAGCACAAGACCTCTCGCCATTTCCATATTAGGCTATATATGTATTGTATTGCACTTCGCTTTCGAACCGTCGTTTTATAACAAAATATTACAGAACTTTACCCAAATATTGTTTTTTATTGTATTTAACATGTCTTCTGCACACATATAATTCTAATTATATCTATTTTATATCATTTTCATGTCAGAGATTGTTCCAATTCATTAACCAGATTGGCGGTATTTCTGATGGATATATGCATTTTACCACAATTTTACATATAATTTCATATATTTAATTAATAAAACAAAAAGAAAAATTAAATATACTTCCCAGAAAAAGCTATCAGAATGTCACTAAAAATGTTGATATTTGACAATGACATGTGTCATGTTATAGACATTGGAACTGGTTTCCTTAGTGCCTTGGCGTCTGCGATTAGTTTACTCTATAAATTATAGTGTCTTTATCTCTAAATCTATACAAGATATAATAAAAATTTTAAGTGTATTAGATGGAGAATTTTATGTTCTTCAATATTTAATAAAAAAAAAACTCCCAAAAATTATATTTAGAAGAATTTTTCTAAGAAACTACTACTTCCGGTTGTTCAATTGTTACCAAAACCTTTTCAGCTCTTCCCAGGAATGTCAGATTGAGGAAACTGCAGTTAAATATTTTTTAAGTCTTATAGTTTTTGAGGAATCGTGTCTACAACATCCAGACATACATACACACACTGAACAAACCTACTGTCATAGTGATAGCGATGATGAAGTCAATACTTAATACAAATTTATTGTGTAATTTCAGTAATAATCATTTATTTATTTCTCTGCTGAACTACATTTTCATTACTATTTACCATTCTTTGTTCATTGTTCTATTGCCTCACCCTTGTTTCGTGAATATTTAGAGACAGGTAGGGCGTATTCGCGACAGCACGACAATTACAAGTGGACGGGCTCGAGATCTCCTGTTAGATCCGTCACAGTACGAGGTGAATGCAAATCGAGAGCGTTAATGCTTTAATAAGGAAAGATGAAGGGCTGAGCCACACACAGCCCTGACAAGAATATAAACTAAACAGGGAGATAATAATAGAATTTTTATCCTGCGGATGATATTCGTGAAGACAATGAAATTATGCCATCCGTTTTGGGGAAGAAAATATCAAGCAATATTTTTCTACGATTAATAATAGCTATTTGTGTATTAAGAGCGCAAAATGGGAAATTGTCCATTGAAAGGTTGTTGCCGCGCGACGTAGGAGCGCTGTATTCTTTCGAAATCGATAATGTTCATTTTCGCTCGAAACACAGACAAGATTTTTTTCTACAGTCGCCACAATGGGGTCTTCCACCATAACAAAAAAATCTGATGTGGTCAACACAATACCTCCCGCTTTTTAATTTTTATTATTTTAAATACACACCTACATATTTACTAATCCTGCAAACTATATTAAATTCCTTTGCTTATATCTATTGTTTTACATGATCCATTTCGTTAATGTGTAGTTGTAAACTAATATTTGACTCTTTGATAACAAGTGCTTATTCACTGCTGTTTGATTTTTAGTGCTGCGAACGTATCAAATTTATATCGGATCATCCTGTACATTTAATATTTATGTAAAATGGAAAATATATTACATTTACTAACCTTTATTTCATTAGACTTAATATAATCTTCTTAACACGTTTTCATTATTAACTTTAATGTAATTGCTTCCTGACAGTGACATAAAAAAAAATAAAAAAAATATATCATCACGGCATATTACCCATTTCTGGGTGTGCCAGTATCTACAACAAATGTAAGTAAGTAGACATCGGTAATGATGACGATATATTTTACCGTGTGGGCGCTTACTAGGCGTCACCTTACGGGCATTCATATGCGATTCTCGACATAGACAGTGACATTTGTTTAAATATGTCAAAACTGTTATTAAAATATTATGTTTTTGTTTGATGCATAGGTAAGATGATGTACAAAAATAAATTATTTTATAATTTAATATTTAAAGTTATTTCAAGTAATTTACTAAATGTTATTATCGTAGAATTGAAGATTGTACCATTATATCCAATTTTTATTAGTAAAAGTTGCTAAACAATTATATTCAATGAATTTTTTACAAGAAAAACTGTTAAAAGCTTGTATAAATGATACACACATCAGGGACGGTAACCTTAAAAAATATCGGTTTGGGTTTCGGTTTCGGGTCATCGTGAAAATAAAAATTCGGTTTTGATTTAGGTTTCGGTTTTTATACAGCAATCGGTTTTGGTATACCGGTTTTACTAAAAGGGTTTCGGTTTTGCAAAAGTACTTTACGAGAATAATAATATTATTAATTTTGATCGAACGTATAATGATGCAAAAAGTGTCCACAAACACGTGTACAAAGTTTTATAACAATCAATTTTAATGGGAAGCAAATATTCAAAATATACTAATTTCTCACGTTAAATGCCTATGTAAATGTAACATGTAACGGATTTCGAGCGCCACCCGATTGAAGTACTACGTTGAAAATTGAAATACGTTTCGACAAAAAAAATATGTTTATACTTTTTTATACATAAGTATTTTAATAATAAAAATTTACAATATTTAACAACTAACAAGAGACCTGGGTATAATGCGGTTAACCGATAAATAAAAATGGGGTTTGCTTTCGGTTCCGGTTTTGTATCTGTTTCGAATTTCGGTACAGGTTTCGGTTTCGGTTCTCATATTATTCCGGTATTTTTCGGTTAATGGTTTTGGTTCCGATTTTGTTACTATCCCTGACACACATACATACCTACAGACAACATTGTAAAAATGTTAAAATCGGATTCTGGGGACATCAAAACGTGCTTATTAACTAAAATCTCTATGCGATTTTAGCACGATCCCTATACCTCCCTTACCTAGGGTAGCGGGAGGTAATAATAAAATGTACACTTTGTCCTTACAGTACTACTTAATGAGTAACGATTATATTTTAAATTTTAATTTATCGTTATTTTCCATTCTTCTTGACCTATTGCTTTAATCTAATCTAAGCATTTTTTTACTTTCGTTTTTGTAAATGAATGCCTTATTTCATTTCTGTATTCTTTTACCCAGCACTACAGCATTTTGTTTGGTTATGTAATATACCGACAGAGTTGTCATATGTCAGATTGACTTGTGGAGGTGGTAAATGTGTAAAAAACTACAGCGCCATTAGTTCCTGACTAAACGTTCCCATTAAGAATGTAGACAAGTTGCATTTTTCAACATTTTATAGTTAGAAATTCGGACAGCGTGCGTTTTTACCACTTTGTGCAAGTGTAAATGCCTACTTCGTATATTGACTGTACAAAACAAAACTGTTAGGTTAGGTTAGGTTGTTAGTCCTTAATCCTTGCAACGTCCATCTCTTAGTTCCCCATAAATGTCGTCTTTTCGCATGGCACATGTCTTGTCTAATTCCATTAGGCAAATGGCAAGTGCATTACGGCTGATGTTTCCAATGTAATTTGGCGGTATACTTTGAGCTCGTTATCCACAAAGCTCTGGCCCGGTGGACGGATGTACTCGTGACGTGAGAAGCGACACGATACACGCAGCTATTTGTATTCTGATCCCGGACGAGGTTAGTCGCCGGTAATCAGAGAACTAAATGTCCTCCGCGACACACACGTGCTCATAACTGCTCTAGGCACAAACTAGAAATGTTATGTACTCCCTTCTCCCTTTCGCACAAAAATGATTGAGAAATAGGGCGATAAGGAGTAATACAGGCAGAACTATTTACCGGACAGGGTTATTAAATTATATTGGTGAAACAACTCAGCTTTATTTATATAAAGATATACAGTTTTTCAACTTCGGGTAAAAACTACTAGTTTATTATTATTTTTTCGTAATACAATATTGTTACTATAATATAACAGGACTAAAAACAAAAATAAAAATATAAAAATATTTGGCCTACAATTAAGGATCAAGTGTTCCTAGAAAAATAACAGCATCTTGATGGATCGTTGTCAAGGAGAATTTATAAATCAACGAAAAAGTTGTTCCGTATGACAGAAAGAGAATTCTATTATTGGTTTATTATTTTTATGTCTTACTAGTATGTTATTGTTTTATAACAACCTCAACATTAGGTCCGTTATTGAGTAAATAATACCCTAGGGCGTATTAAGTTGCTATGGTAATGTTGACAACAAACTGAGGTTAATAATACTGATACTAACATAAAGTGCAGTTACGGTTAAGAAGCATTGTGAATTGTAGTCGTTTATAATCATATTTGTTTCATCACAAATACAAACCAGCATACTTCTTATTCTTAGCAATAACAATGAAATGTTGGTACTTGTTCGTAACTTTTCTTTTTAGACTTACAGCATCACTGCAGATTTTCTGTTGATAGATCGTTTTGCGTTGCGTTAAACTAACAGAAACAAAATATTACCTAGATACCGCATTCACAGGCTTCTTTGTAAGTTGTATTAAAATTTTGTTTATTAAGAATTTCTAGTAAGACATAAAACGTTGAAGGCACCATGGGTGTTAAACGACAATAATGCCTTCGGTCAACGTACTCGCCTCGGGCCAGAGGCCCTCGACAGTACACTGTTGACCTCAGGCATTATTGTCCTTATAACAACCCTTGGTACCTTAATTACTATTAAATGTTTAAATTTTATGTTATTACGATAAATCTTGAAACCACACGGCCGATATGCAAATAACAAGCTCGGTTGACTATAAACCTAATGCCCTAGAGCATTATTTTTCAAAAATAACGTCTTGAGCATTATAAATATGATATTATAAAAGAATAAAAATAGTTCAATGTTTAAAAGAACCTTGTTGGTACTGCTGTTGAATACATTTTTATGTGCATCTGATTTTGTTCTTAACTTTTCTCAGCATTGGAAATTTTGTCCATAAAAATTAGGAGAAAAATATTGATGGCAATCAATTAATTTCTGTCATCCATTTTTTTAATTCTTTTTCATATACTTCTCAAGTTTTTTGAGGAACAAGAGTTTGAACCTCGTAATTCGCCATTTTATTTATTAATTATACTACGTACTACTTGTATAGGCCGTGCCAACTTTTAGTGATATTGGCTCCAGAAGAACTTTGCAGGTAGTATACAATTTCTGTTTTTTAAAATCAAGAAAAAATTTAAAATAATTGTACAACAATATCTTGGTTTTTGATAAAGGTGCTTCTTCTTTTTCGCCTCTTTTTAATCTATTGTACACATTTACAATAATTTGTTTTACATTATCAGATATATGAATACGCTTTCTATTTGTGTCTTATTCATCTGACTGATTTTCTTCTAACCACGGTCTCCACATTTTTAAGTCTCAAACTTATTGCTGCGCAAGTTTAAACAGAACTAAATTTTAAATTAAAACTGCACCTATTATATAGTCCTCTGAAGATTACAGATCTCATTATCCCGTAATTTGTTCCAATGATATCAAATTAAATCTCATAGTAGGTTTAAAATAAAGAAAGTGATTTATTGTAAATCCAGAACTTTCCTTAAGTAGCAAAAACCCATGCTGCGAAGAGAATAACCCATCGATTAGTAAGTTGGCATGATCTATACCAACGCAAACATTTAAATAATTGTGTGTTACATTTGAAATTTCTATAGAACCCTTCTTGGTACTACGTATTTCCCATATTAGAGAGTTATTGCAGCTTCAACACAAAAATAACGTGCACTTTAAAGTCACGTGACAGCCCGAGTGCGCATGCGTGCTAATAAGGTTCACGTTATATGAATAAGGAGAGATGTTATGTGCAATGGAATAGCGACCGTTCAACGTCACACGTTCTCTATTTTTGAGGTTACTTTTCGATGAAAAGTGTGGATGTAATCTCGTTTGTGTTGCTTTTACCGTTAACGTTAGCGTGAATACACTAATTAAATGCTGTAAACATTGAAATTGAAAGTCCTTTATTTCTAAAATAAAGTGTTTTCTATATAAGGTTAATGTTTACGTTCTTTCATCTTAGAAGTTGCAATAACTCCCTATTGTCTATAGTATATCTGTTTATTTGAAATTAAACTCTATTGCCCTTAATAACGGAGATGATTGCTTGTTCATTTTCGCGTGATCACAATGTGTAACAATTTTAACTGATCCGCGATGTATTTATTAGTAATTTTTTTCAAACTACTTTATTTGGATAATAACTGAATGATGTTTTATTTTAGAGTCTACAAACCCTGAAGACCACCCCTATTACTGAAAAATTTCTTCGTAAGTAATTGACTTACTAATGTTTGGTGTTGTGTGGTATTTCTAACCGTATACTTAGTGCTATATATTTTGTCGTATAATGATAACGTAGTGTTACATTCTGTCATCATATTATAATCTGGCTATTCGTGATGCAATTTAAAGAGGTTCTAGTAATTTTATTATTTCATTGCTGTTATTAGGATGTATTTATGCCACGCAGTGGCTTGCATGTCTAGCTATCGATGGAAATTTCTAAAATAACCTATACAGTATCGCGGGATCTGCAGTTATTATAGGAACGCGAGATGTGATAAGGCAGGAGTTGGACTCCTGCATGGAGCATACATGCAAACCAACACCTACAAGGGAATTAAGACATTTCCATGAAACCCTGAACGGTTCAAAGGAAACCGACAACTTTATGTTGTAATTCGCAACAAAATAGAAGTTATTTCTGCAAAACACCCACCAATTTTGGACAAATGAAAACCTAATTATTTACATTGTAATCAACAATATACACATTATTTAATATCAATTGCCTAAAAAATCTAAATATTTGAATAATAAAGCGAACATTACACGATAAAGTTTTTTTATTTTTCAAGTGACTTAAAAAGTGCCTTTATAGGTAACCTTAAAAGTTTTACACGATCAAGTTTTGCGTGAATTAAATTATCCAAGTGTTAAAATTTAAATTAGGCCTCCATTGAATTTTCAACAGAGATGTGCATTTATGCGTAAAAAATGTCGTGTAAAAAACGTAGATAATGTATAATTTTAGATAAATATATGTTATTAATAATTAATAAATAGAAAATGAATTGCATTTTCTTATAATATGTATTTGAAAATATGTTAGTGTGTTCGTGAATTATCTTTTTAAAAACATATTTTTATTCCCAATGCAAACTCAGTTTTATTTGAATTAAAAATATGTCTGTGATATTTTTAATTCTGTCTCTCTCTTACTCATTGCGTTATATGGGAGAAATAGAAAGAGACAGAGAATTAAAAATATGTATCAGTAAGTTTGTAACCATATTTCTAATTCGAAACATATTTGAAATTCAAACATATTTTTAAATGAGCATTTAAAATTATGTTTCGAGTTCTGAAATGTATTTAATAATATGTTTCATTTAATTTTTAAACGATTAAAATGCAGTTTGCTATTTGTAAATATGTTTTAAAAATTTTAAACCATTTTTAATATGTATAGTACTGTATAAAACATTTAATTTTTTATTTTTGTAAAACGAAGTAATTTAAAAATATGTTTAGATTTCTAATTTACATATAGGAAATTCAACCTTATTTTTAAATGTTCGCAGGTTTATATTTGATTTACAAATATGTTTGAGAACATTTTAAATAAATTAAATGAATCCCAATGATATTATTATTTATTTAAAAATATGTTTGTGATAAATTTAAACATGCAAAATATATAAAACATTAAAATATAAATATTTAAAAATATGGTTCGCCATCCTATTAACAATTAGAAATATGAATATCATGTTGAATAAAAAGTCAAACGGCGTTCCATAAGAGAGAGAAAGAGTAAAAAGTTTTTCTTAAAAAAAAATGCATGTTATGGAGTTTTGAATATTATGAGTAATAGAAAAAGTAAATTAAGTAAAAGAGAAACGTGAAGATATTATATAAAATATTAATAATAAATAACCTTTCTTCACAAATTATTTTAATTTTAATATGTACATTTCAACAGGTCAAACTAAACGGAAAATTAGTAAAAGATTTAAAGAGCACATTTATCATCTTAAAAACAAAAACATTTTTAATTCAGCCATAGTCCTACACCATCATGAAACAGGTCATAACTTCTCTTCTAATAATGTTAAATTGTGATTAACATAAAAAATTTGAAATAATTTTGACATTTATAAATATTATGTTTTTATTTTTAGTACAACTGATGATAACTGCTTTGCAGTTGAAATGTTCATATTAAAATAAAAATCTGTTGTGGCCAGCACAAGACCTCTCGCCATTTCCATATTAGGCTATATATGTATTGTGTTGCACTTCGCATTCGAAGCGTCGTTTTATAACAAAATATTACAGAACTTTACCCGTTTATTGTTTTTTATTGTATTTAACATGTCTTCTGCACACATATAATTCTAATTATATCTATTTTATATCATTTTCATGTCAGAGATTGTTCCAATTCATTAACCAGATTGGCGGTATTTCTGATGGATATATGCATTTTTCCACAATTTTACCTATAATTTCAAATATTTAATTAATAAAACAATAAGAAAAATTAAATATACTTCCCAGAAAAAGCTATCAGAATGTCACTAAAAATGTTGATATTTGACAATGACATGTGTCATGTTATAAACATTGGAATTTGTCAACTGGTTTCCTTAGTGCCTTGGCCTCTGCGATTAGTGTACTCTATAAATTATAGTGTCTTTATCTCTAAATCTATACAAGATATAATAAAAATTTTAAGTGTATTAGATGGAGAATTTTATGTTCTTCAATATTTAATAAAAAAAACTCCCAAAAAATTATATTTAGAAATTTTTTTTTAAAAAAGTACTACTTCCAGTTGTTCAATTGTTACCAAAACCTTTTCAGCTCTTCCCAGGAATGTCAGATTGAAGAAACTGCAGTTAAATATTTTTTAAGTCTTATAGTTTTTGAGGAATCGTCCCTCCAACATCCATACATACACACACACACACACATACACACATCCACACACACACAGAGACATCATCGTAAAAATGTTATAATCGGGTTCTAGGGACCTTAAATCGTGCTTATTCACAAAAATCTGGATATGCGAATTTTAGCATGATTCCAATACCTCTCTTAGCGAGAGGTAAAAATAATTTGTGAAGAAAGGTTATTTATTATTAATATTTTAGAAAAAGTAAAGATGAACTTTAACATTTATATCCCTGCGGGATTCACACCTGGGACTTGTAGGTTGTGCCACAGTTGCCATCTTTTTCTATTATTAATTAAATTTCCACTGTATGTGCCAAAAACACTCGACACTTCTGCAAGTCTATAGATTTTGCTGTTTATTTACACCACTCTGTATACAAAATAAGATCTATCTCCATCTAATTCAATATTCTTGTTAGTAAATCACATTCTTTTACGTTCTTTCACGCCTTGGCAGAGATTTCCCTTCGGCTCCACCAAATAGCTGGCGTTTCTTTTCGTAGGGACCGTAGTAATGAAAAGCTGGATTTTGAAATTGTTATCACGTATCTGCTAACGGCTTGCCACCGTGTCAAAGCCTTCTATTTGCTCCTACGGTGATTCTACGGGCATTAACCCACCAGGAATTCAAGTCATTTACTTGCTTATTTTGTCCTCGTTATTAATTTCAACTCTTTTAAGAAACCACAAAGTTTTAAAAAGCCAAAGCGATAGGAACAATACATTATTTTTTCAAGGAAAAGTACAAAATGACTTTTTACAAAATATTTTGTTTCAGAGATTAAAGATCACAAACAATAACAATGAAAATTAATTTCCGAGGCCGCAAGTTTAAAAATTTGTTTTTTATGGATGTTTTGTCATTTATAAACAGATGAAGTTTTAATAAAATCTGAAACTTTCTCGTAAAAAGTAGGAAAAAATATTTTAATAAATAGGGAATTAATTTTTTGCAGACTATTGCGTTGGTATTGGTAAAATGCGTACACTTACGTAACATTGTCCTTATAAACAAATAATATTACTACCAAGTTTATATATCTATACATTTTTTAATAATTGCCCCAAAAGTCAATATACCCCATATTTAGATAAAAACTTCAAAATTTTCAAAAATCTAATTTTTATGTATCTAGATACTTCTTAATGCTCTGATTCCAAATTTTGAAACCGCAGGTCGATATCTCTGTTCGTTCTCGAGATATTTAGATTCAAAGTTTTTCTCAAAACTGCCCATTTTTGGGTAGTAACCCAAAAATGGGTCGAGATATGAATTTAGCGACACGACCATTGGATTCTACGGGCAAAATTACATAAGGGCACCAATTTTCATAATTTTTGTCCAACCGGTTCTTTTTTTATGAATAAAAGTTTGAAACCCCGGAAAATAGCCAAAATCTGAAAAAATCATAAGGGGTACCCCTTACGATTTTTGCGATTTTTTGCCATTTTCAGTTATTTTGCTTTAGACATAGTATGCGGTGTTCAAAAATTATGAAAATTAATGTACTTATGTAATTTTGCCCGTAGAATTGAATGGCGTTATCGCCAAATTCATATCTCGACCCATTTTTGGGTTATTGCCCAAAAATGGGCAGTTTTGAGCAAAATTTTGAATCTAAATATCTCGAGAACGAAAAGAGATATCGACCTCCGGATTCAAAATTTGGAATCAGCACATTGAAAAGTATCTAAATACATAAAAATTAGATTTTTTTAAAATTTTGAAGTTTTTATCTAAATATGGGGTATATTGACTTTTGGGACAATAATTCACAAGTAGGTAGAGATATAAACTTGGTAGTAACATTATTTGATTGATATATTTATATATTTATGAGTTTCTATCTCTAAATGTACAGAAGATATAATATAAATGTTCAACGTATTGGATAGAGAATCCTATGATCTTTAATATTTGTACTACTCCGGTTGTCCAATTGTCACCAAAACCTTTTCAGCTCTTCCCATTAATGTCAGATTAAGGAATACGTAGTTAAATTGCTCTTTATCCTTATAGAATTTGAGAGACCGTCCCTCCAACATCCACACACACACACACACACACACACACACACACACAGTCATCATTGTAAAAATGTAAAAAATCGGATTCTAGTGACCTTGAAACGTTCCTATTCATTATAATGTGATGTTTACCATGATTCCAATACCCCTCTTAGCGAGAGGGAATAATCGTATACCTGTATGTGCGAAATCTGTATTTAATTTATATTGTATCCCCATATATTGACTGGATTAATTTTTATTACTTTTACTAAATCTAAAAATATAACTTTCTTAAACACACAAATATTATTTCTACTATTTCAGTATTAAAGAGCAAAATTTCCGGCGTCTAAATTACAAAATCAAGAGCAATAAAACCAACCACAACTTCATAATCAAAAACTTATCATCATATCAACGTCACTACCTTCGTGTTCATAAATGAGTGCCAGTAATTTCTATTTCAAATCGTTTTCAGCAAAAGAAAATTCAATGACAACCACGGTATTCATTACGTGTTCTCTTTCATGAAAGCCTCGTATCGATTGGCTTGAATTTTTCATCCAGATGGTTGTGAACCAATCGTAAAGATCAGTTATTGATATTTTATAATAGAGTGGACGTCGATAAGCCGGAAATTGATTAATCATTTTTTGCAAACAGTATGTCATGTAGGTTTAATATCTTCTCGCTTGGATACTTGGGTTCACTTTAGCCTGAAATATGTAATACGCGCACGCGATTGCTTCATTAATATTTTTCTGTTTGCTGATAATGTGAATTCCACTTTTTAATTGAGAACAAAAACGATAATGTAGAACAATGTAAAGTCATACAAGAATTTTATAGTTTATCAAAGAGTTAATTACCATGTATTAATTTACCAGAATAAAAAACATTTTCTGTATTTAGAAAACAAGAAGTTTTACTGGAAATATCATAATATACGTTATATATTATCACCATATCTTTGCCTATTTTCTTTTTAAAATATATATTCTTTTTTACACGACTATACAGGAAGTTTAGGATCAGGATAACATATCCAACATAAAGATCTCAAGAACTACGTATAAGAGATACGACATCGGTTTAATTAGATAAAATTGCTCTATTAGTAGACCATTTAATGAGAAAAGAGACACAATAGGTCACTTGATATAGACGATTTTTATTTTATTTTTGCGAATAATTACTAAGTGACAATAGTTATTTACATTCGAGTGCGTGCAAGTTGTATTTTACAGCGCGAGAGCTGGGACACCCAAGTTTCATACACTAGTGGTTCACTAATAACAAATATCACCTTAAAAGATGACTTATAACTATATTAACTGTCATACCAAATTTCATCCAAATCGTATAAAACGTTCTGTTATTATAAGCAAAATTAATTTTTGTTCGAAGAACTTTGAAGCAGAATTCTGGCTAAATAGTACACTTTCCGGTAGAAGCAAGTTTAGTTAAATCGTCTTATTTTAGCCTCAGGAATGTGTGGTTAAACCATTTCCCTCTATTTAAGAGACACCCTGTATATTTCTTGCTTTTCACTTAAACTGGTTTTTATTGCAAGGGAGATCTTGTTTATTTTATTTATTAAAACGATGTAGCCTTCCACGGACAACAGTATCCTTCCGTTTTCAAAACCGATGTAATGTCTATATGAAAGAGAAATTCCTATATTCCAAAGTGACTAATTTGAGTATGTAGACACACATATGTGTAAAGGGTCTGTGTAGGGCGAAAGGGTAAAGCGAAGAGGTTCGAAACAGGCAGTATCAAACGATTATACGGCGATTTAGCCTGGCACAGAGACAAAGGCACCGGATTTCCGTTACCGATAAAATTGAAATCCACTTGTTCGGAAATAGCATTATATTGGAAGTGCTCCATTCTGAGCGGAATATGCACCAAGGCAAATAAATCATCCAACACTATGATTCCATTCTTTTAATTATTTTTCCATCAATACTAAAAACTTTTTAATATCCAGAAAGTAAATTTTAAGTGTAACTAAATTTTTCGACTTGCATGTAGATTAGGTGTTAACAATTATTCGAAATTTCAGTCATATACAGGATGTCTCTTAAATAGGGGGACATGGCTTAACCACAGATTCCTGAGGCTAAAATAAGACGATTTAACTAAACTTGCTTCTACCGGAAAGTGTACCATTTAGCCAGAATTCTGCTTCAAAGTTCTTCGAAAAAAAATTAATTTTGCAATTCTTACTTGTAAGTGTGATAATGCTCATGTTCATGTTACATGTACTAAATTATTTTTGAATACTTGTAGAAACGATGGTTTAGTAAGATTTAATGCTGTATGATTGAGATTTAGAGTTAATTCAATTTTCCTATGAATTTTTTGGTATGAACATTTCTCGGATTATTAAAAATAAATTTTCTTATCTCTTGAAAATTTCTTTTTGTGGAAAGCGTTGTTTAATGCAAAACATGAAAAAAGCACTAAAAACAATCAGCTCAGTGTGTGCGAAGAATTTGAAAAGTTCCTAAGTTCGGAGATTACAAGTTAGAAGCGTCGTCGTGTCCTTTGGTCCATATTCAATGAGGATTTCATAGCACTAGGCGTAGACAATATCCAGACAACCTTTTTACAAAACCTTTAAGAAATCGGATATAGTTTACTGCACAATAATAAAAATAATTAATTTTATTATTAGATTTTTTAACAGTATTAGGCAAAGGTACGTATTATTATTTAGATTTTGCAAAGCAAATTACTTGTTGCACAAATAAACTAATATTTATTTTTTGATATTACTGTATTTATATATATATATATATATATATATATATATATATATATATATAATTTTTTACCTCTCGCTAAGAGAGGTATTGGATTCATGCTAAAATTCGCATATCCAGATTTTATTGAATAAGCACGATTTAAGGTCCCTAGAATCCGATTATAACATTTTTAAAATGATGTCTGTGTGTGTGTGTGTGTGTATGTGTGTATGTGTGTGTATGTATGTCTGAATGTTGTAGACACGATTCCTCAAAAACTATAAGACTTAAAAAATATTTAACTGGAGTTTCCTCAATCTGACATTCCTGGAAAGAGCTGAAAAGGTTTTGGTAACAATTGAACAACCGGAAGTAGTAGTTTCTTAGAAAAATTCTTCTAAATATAATTTTCTGGGAGTTTTTTTTTTTATTAAATATTGAAGAACATAAAATTCTCCATCTAATAGATACAATTAAAATTATTATTATATCTTGTATAGATTTAGAGATAAAGACACTATAATTTATAGAGTAAACTAATCGCAGAGGCTAAGGCACTAAGGAAACCAGTTAACAAATTCCAATGTTTATAACATAGTTTGTAAATGACACTTGTCATTGTCAAATATCAACAGTTTTCGTGACATTCTGACAGCTTTTTCTGGGAAGTATATTTAATCTTTCTTATTGTTTTATTAATTAAATATTTCAAATTATAGGTAAAATTGTGGTAAAATGCATATATCCAGCAGAAATACCGCCAATCTTGTTAATGAATTGGAACAATCTCTGACATTTAGAAACTTCCTCATACAATAAAAAATAGATACAACAATATTTGGGTAAAGTTCTGTTATATATTGTTATAAAACGACGGTTCGAAAGAGAAGTGCAATACAATACTTATATAGCCTAATATGGAAATGGCGAGAGGTCTTGTGCTGGCCACAACAGATTTTTTTAAAGTAGAATGGATGCTACATAAATTTAGAATAATTCATTTAATATACAATACATCTATAAAATTAATGTGAATATATAAATTATATCGAAAAATAAATGTTCTATTTAATACAATTTATGTAATGTTGAATAATTACTCATAACTATGAATGTATTTGTACATATTTTGCAGTACAATTTATATATCTGAAACATACCCTGCTTTTGTTTAACACAATGAATGGTTCTCTTTACAAAAGCTATGAGTGTCTATGGAATAATAACACTGATGTAAGATAAAAATACAAGGTGTAAAAAGGTGGTCACCACTTTAAATTTCCATTCAGCATAAAAATAAGGCTACTGAAGCACAGTTTTTTTTTTCTGTAGTTACTTATCTTTTATCTTTAGAAAAAGGTGTGGAATAAAAAAATTGTTACAGAATTAAAAATTTGCAATATAAAACTAAAATAAATCGCATATACCTACTGTTTATATTTGACGAATAAACCGCTAAAAATCGGTTTCACATTTCTTAAAACCATTTAAAATAAAGTTTATGCTATACTTTTCATAGTCATAAAAAAATAATTTATTGTTATTTTCGTAAATAATTAAATAAAAAGACTGGCGCCAGAAATAGTCCTGAAAACATCCCCCCACTTCTGTGATGTCGGAGTACATACATCATGACATTCATAGCCAATAGGAAAACAATTTACGTTATTCATATAAATAAAAGTAGGCGATAGTTTGTCGTCACATGGTAACTGTATGTACTCTCACGTTACATTCTGTTTCAGATCGCGTGACTTTTTCAAAACATTACACAAATTTTAATATTTAATTGTAAAATATATAACGGATATTTCGTGATATTTTCAAATTTGAACTTTTTTAAAGAACATTATATTCTTACAACAGCCCTATTTGCAGCATATTTCAGAATGCCATGGAACTAGTGATTATTATCTACTGTTTATTTGACAGATCTTTTAATCAGCAAATCATCACATCAGTAAATCATAAACACTCGTAAAAATTTTAAACGGTTCGTTAAAATTTTTATCAAAAAAAAAAAAAACAGTCGACATTGAAAGAAAAATCGAAATTTTATTTGTCAAGTTTGATTCTATTTGTCCAAAATTATAACGAACCGTTTTGAAACTTGGGAAAATGGGAAAAAATGGCATTTAATGGTATTTTTTGAAGAAAAATCATTATGAGCTTCAGATAAAGTGCCATTTCCGGTTATCCGATTTACACCAAAATCTAATGGCTTCTATTTATATTAGAATAGGGAAGAAATACAAGGTTTCAGAATTTTCTGAATGATAGTATTTGAGTTAGAGCGAAGACAAAATCCCTACACATACACACACATACACACACACACATACACACATACACACATACAGACATCATCGTGAAAATGTTAAAATTGGATTCTAGGGACCTTAAAACGTGGTCATTTACCAAAATCTCGATATGTGATTTTTAGCACGATCCCTATACCTCCCATACCAAGGGTAGCGGGAGGTAAAAATAATCAGAACATATAAACTGTTTAGATTCATAGTTCCTTATATCTTGATATAGAATTGACCTGTCACATTTTCATTGTTTGAATTTTTACTTCTTAAAATGAATTACAAGAATGAGCTTTAGAGGACTGTTTAACTAGAGAAATATCGCTAATTTTTCTGTACCAAACTATATATATATATATATATATATATATATATATATATATATATATATATATATATATATATATATAACATACAATTTTTTGTTGTTTCTACTAACACAATTTTATACACCATCAAAATCTTTTTTTTTTGTTTCCAGGGCCGGATTTAATTCTATCCCCTGTTCACTTCCCTCTATGCGACTCAGAGTACCTCAGCTTTGCGGGGCGCGACGCCCTGCTGTACTGCCCTGCGCGAGCCGCTCCTGTGCTGACGCCACGTGCAGAAGACGCTGCATAATGACGCCTTGCGCCTGTAACACAGGATAACGAAGAGTCCTGCGCGGTGTACGGGCCTTATTTAATTCCATCAACTGGGAATACAATTTGAATAATGTGCTTTGACACCGAAGGTAAACACTCTTAGAGGAGCATATGTGAGAACAAGGGAGCGGGAAAGTTGATTAGGGAGGATGTTTTGGTCCTTTTTTAACGGAATTGGAGAAAATTTCGGGATATACTTCCTTTACTGATCTATAGCTTCAACTAAAATAAATATATATCATTACAAAATTTACTGTCAAGGGTCTTTAACTTTATTAAAGTAACTGTTATTTTTTTGGTTGATTACGATGATCGACTGATTTCAGAATGGAAAAACTGGAAAATAATCAGACACACAGTCACATATAAATTATTTATTTCGTGGCCGACGTTTCGATTGTAACAATAGCCCTGAAGAAAACTATTGTTACAGTCGAAACGTCGGCCAGGAAATAATAGTTATTTATGCACGGACGTATCATAATTTGACAATTAAACACGAATTTCTTTGACATAAACGATATTTTATATCCCGCGGGCCTCATTATAGCCCGCCGGGCTGTAATGAAACCTCAAACCAAATTATAACCTACAATATAAACAATTTAAACGGGCAACATAAAAAGTTTTTATTACAAATCGAATTTTTTTATATTCTTTAATGAAAAATGGAAATTAATTTTGTGATATTTATATGGAAAACATGGAGATACACAAAATAAAACTCAAATGACAGAACTAATAAACAAACAATAAACTGTTGTTCTCCGCTTTCAAAGCAACACTAGATACTGGATGTACGTTTATAAATTCTTTTCGCTACAATTTTTCTAACACTCATAATTTGAAAATTTTCGTCCGTGCATAAAGTTTTGTATGTACCACGAGCGTAACTTGCTTTTATGGCCTTTGACGCGTTTTTATCCCTTGGCTTACGCCTCGGGCTCAAAATCTCACCGCAGGCCATAAAAGCCTCCTTACGCTCTTAATACATAATAGTTATTTATGTATAATAGTTATTTATGTATTAAGAGAGTAAGGAGGCTTTTATGGCCTGCGGTGAGATTTTGAGCCCGAGGCGTAAGCCGAGGGATAAAAAACGCGTCAAAGGCCATAAAAGCAAGTTACGCTTGTGATACATACAAAACTTTATGCACGGACGAAAATTTTCAAATTATGAGTGTGAGAAAAATTGTATCGAAAAGAATTTATCATCGTACATCCAGTATCTAGTGTAGCTATGAAAGCGGAAAACAACAGTTTATTATTTGTTTATTAGTTATGTCATTTGAGTTTTATTTTGTGTATCTCCGTGTTTTCCATATAAATATCACAAAATTAATTTCCATTTTTCATTAAAGAATATAAAAAATTTCGATTTGTAATAAACACTTTTTATGTTGCCCGTTTAAATTGTTTATATTGTAGGTTATAATTTGGTTTGACGGGCCGGGCTATAATGAGGACCGAGGGATATAAAATGACATTTATGTCAAAGAAATTCGTGTATAATTGTCAAATTATGATACGTCCGTGCATAAATAATTTATATGTGACAGCGTGTCTGATTATTTTTTGTTATTTTTTTATTTTGAACAATTTGCTAAATCAAACATAATGGTGTATTTCATACTCATTACGAGATATTTTGACACGAGCGACATACTATACTTTTCTACGACTGCAAATTAAGAAAGCCCGTGCTTAATATATCAGCTGTTAGTGGTTGCTAGTTTTATTGTTTTATACCGTGTGTAATATGACGTAACATTTTAACAACAACATTAGAATTTAACATTTGGAAGCCATATTTTTCACCATTTTCAATTTATATTATTTAATGTTCGTAGATATAAAATTTTTAAATCGCTGATCGATTTCTTGTTTTGTTTTTGAGATATTCTGAATTAATATACACCATTTTTTCATCCCACGCTTTAATGATTTTATTTTATTATAGTTAATAATATTGTGTATCGTGTCTGTTTTTTTGTTTGTATTGTCTATAAAATATTTCAATTTTTTAATAACTAATATATTTTAATAAATTTATTAAATTCATATTGGTTTTCATGTGAAAAACTGTTTACATTTTTTTAATGTCTGAAAAGTTTAATTTAATAATATTCGTATTCACGATTCATGAAAAAAGTGTTATTTTATAAAATTATTTTCATTATCTTCATAATATTATCAAAAAAAGTAGATACTAGGAGTATATTAGACTATAGAGTAGAATTCGCTAATCAAAAAATGAGAATTAGCTTAAACTTTTTCGAAAATCGAGCTGTAGAAGAATAAATTTTGGATAAGAAGGGACCACTTTTTTGCCTGTAGTTTTCAGTAGTAATATAACAAGAGAGTGAGAATAAACTGAAAATAATTTGAAAGATTTTTCGAAAATTTGTTACTAAATAATAGTCACGAAAGCCCGAAGGGCTTAAGTGGCTATTGCCAAAGGGCAACAAATTTGAGAAACAAACTGGTGAATTATTTTGTAATTTATCGAACTCTAGAATTATTACTTAGATTATTAATTCCAAACAACGGAAAGCCACTGTCTTGCTATTGCGTCGCCATCTACTGTCGTAATTAACAAGCTTCATTCATTTACATGGTGCAGTTGGCAAGTCTGTTTTAACAACTAGAACATGACTTTGACAGGGAAAAATAAATATAATCGCCCTCACACCGGGTGATTATTAATTACCTACGGTGTTTCTAGAATTGGTTTTTATAATTTTTTGAATTATTTCATGTAGAGATGCATTCGGACCGGGCCAGGCCGGGCTTTGAGGTTTGGATCGACTCGGCCCGAAAATAAAAATTACCGGCCCGACTCAAAGATCGACTTGACACAAAAATTAGCTAGCCCGGCTCGAAAATTGACCCGAAATCGGGCCGGGCCGGGCCAAAGCTCGAAATTGGGTGCATCCGGCATTCCTAATGTTGATTTTTATGTTAAGGCAAAATGTTTAACTTTTTTCGTGTCAAACTTATAAAAAACCTCTACATTCTTATAACTTTCAACATTAGTTAACATAAGTAGTTAAAAAAGAGACCCTTCTAGTGTAAGTTTGTTATAAAAATTACAGACCTACCAGTATTTAACACTTTGTTTACTAAAGAATTTAAACAACTTTTTCACAAATCTTATATAAAAAAATATAATTATAATTTACATACATTTTTTATCTAACTTTGTTTCTGCTTAAAAATAGGACAAGAAATCATTATGGTAGGAACAAAAATCACTTTTATTTAAATATACAAGTAATAACAATAATAATAGCAACATCACAATATAATTATTATGCTTTTAATTATTTGAGTATACGTGAAGATATATAATTTAAATCAAATATAATAATAAAATACCTTTCTTCACAAATTATTTTTTTATTTCAATATGTACATTTCGATTGCATTGCAATCGAAATGTACATATTGAAATAAAAAAAATAATTTGTGAAGAAAGGTATTTTATTATTATATTTGATTTAAATTATAATTATTATGCTTTAATGAATAACATTGAATTCTTGAAGTAAAATAATACATTTTTAATTATTAATATGTGAAGTGTGTTATTCTTAAATGATTTTGATCCTTTTTAACTTCATCCATTTTCATTAAAATATTAAGGAAACTGTGCATTTGATTGAACTATAAGATATTTCGAGCCGGCCCGAAAAGCTCGAATTTTCGGGCCGGGCCAAAATCAAAAGTCCGACTCGCCTCGATTTTTGAAAATGATTAGTCCGATTCGGCCCGATAAAAAATATCTTTGGCCCAGCTCAATGATCGACTCGAAATCGAGGCGGGCTTCGGGCCCGGGCCGGGCTAAAGCTCGAAATCGAATGCATCTCTAATTTCATGATCAGAAACATGACTAAATCGGTGTTTTTCGTTCATTTAATTATGTGTTGATAACTATCTGACAAAACAAAAGCTACGGATATTATTCCCGGGAATAATCTCTAGAGCTTTATTCTCACTATAATAATGACAGGATTGGTTAAAATGCTGACACGTGATATGTAATGAAACATTTCATTGGCTTTAAGAAATGTAAAAAAATAATGATATACATATATTTATAGCGGAAAATAATCAGACTGTTATCAGCACATTATACTTTCATATTAATAAAATTCCTTATTATTATTATTATTATTATTATTATTATTATTATTCATTAAACTTTACAATAATAGTACAAGGAATGAATTAATTTTTAAATGTTCAATGTTAACAACTATGCTCCTCTAAAGCTACATACAGAGTGCTTCAGTGTTCGCTAAGTTTCTACATGCCCGAGGCAGTTCAGCAAAGGACCCAGCAACCGACTTGTGTTTCTCTTTGTTTCAAACACAGACTCGACTCTGTAGAGTATTTCTTTAAGAAAAGAACAAGGTGTATATATTAGGCTAAGGTGGACTGTTTCTCTCTGCTTTGATACATTGTGAAACGTATTTATAGAAATGAAAGACTTGTATTTTGTAAGACACGTGTGTATTGTACAAAATATGTTCTAGGTTTTATTTCTACACACAAAAGGTGCATTCGCTAATAAGTTTTTCCTTCCGGATTCTTTTTATTGCAACCAAAAATAATAGCAGAGAAAATTGTTGGAGGTATTGATTCGAAGAAAAAATTTACAGAACAGGAAATTGGAAAAAAGAAACATTGAAGAATAATTGCAAAGGAAAATAACGCCTGCTTAGAATAATAGCTCAACTCGTTTTCAAAATATATTTCTTGACACTAGATTTTTTAAAAATATGTCGAGAGGCGATTTAACGTTAGTGAACTTGAGTATTTTAGAATACCTAATGATAGTATTAGCACATCATTCATTCAGTTTTTTTTTTCGGTCCATAGGAAAAAAATGGTAAAATTTTCATATGCGAGTAATTTCTGCCCAGTTTATTTTAGAACAAAAGTGTAAATACAATTAAGTTCAAAATTATTGTTTCAGTGCAAGAAAGAGGTAAAATAAAAATGTAATTTTTAGCTCTTTACAGACTACCATGTTAAATAGCACAAAAATGTTAAGCTTGTAATGTTTGAGTTTTGTGAGATGGTAAATGTATCCATGATTATTCATAAATAATTTAATGAAATTAATCATTATTTTTAATACTAATCTACCAAATTCAAACATTACAACTGTTTGACATTTTTCTTCTATACCTCAATTTCTCTTGGCATTCTGTAACTAGCTAAAAATTGTAACTTTTATTTTCTCTCTCTAGCAAGCGAAACGCATGTAAACAATAATTTTAGAAAATAAAATTCAATAGAAAACACTCGCCATGTTTCACAGAATGAATTACGAAAATTAATAGATTTCAGCATAAGAATAAACCTGTGCCCAGTTGGTGGTTTTTAAAAAATGCATCTCATTTAAATAAAATAAAATAACCAATATTCAAATAAGAGTGGGTGGTTTGAAGCAGTATTTTTAAAAAAATTAGAATACTCCATTGATTTATTTAAATTCAAAGTGCTTTAAGGGCCAATTAGATAATTTTTCATCCAAGTGTTTTCACGAAACAATTACGATAGTTGTAATTTTTTTATTAAGATATTTATCCAAATTCGTTCAAATATACTATTCAAAATATTTTAAAACTTGTATTCGTTTTTCTGTAAAACCCTTTTTTCATCTTTGGATTTTTATTTTTTGACACCGAGATTTTTATAATCTTAAGTATTTCAAATAAGAAACATAATTTTGCAATATTTATAGTAGATGCATATATTTTTTACTCTCTAAAAGAATTGGGCAAAATTATGAAATAAAAAACATAGTGAATGAAGTTCGGTAATTTTTTTATTGCATTATTCTAAATAGGCGATCTGATAAATATACATATTTATTGTTTTGTTTATTCAAAATTATAAATAACTAAAAGAAAAAACAAATTCCAACCGTATTGATTTCCTTTTAAAAATGTACATTTTGTGTGACATATTTGTGTACAATTTAATTTTGGGATTAAAACATATGTGTACAGGACTGATTAAAATATTACGTAGTTATATATTAATATACATGTATTTTTATTTATGAGCATTATAAACTGCCCTTATTAATCAAAATGATATAGTTTCATTACAAAATTCTGTGTTTGTAATAAAACTAAAACATATTCCATTTTTCATACAGTTTGACGGTACAAATATTTATTAAAATGATACATTACTTTAATAATAAATTGTTCGCATACATGTAGAATAGGCTATAAAATAGCTATTGTCTATAAGATACTGTATATAGGAAACTCAGGTATAATTTTACGATCCATATCTTTTTATTTTATTTAGGTATTGTTATGTTGTAGTAGATATAAAATAAATCATTTTAGAATATAATTTTGTATTTATTTGACATTTGACGTTCATTCTTATTTATACATGAATCATTAATAAATATACAGTGACCCATTTTTAACCAATTTAATTTAGAATATTGCAACAATGGGTTTTCTTTTCTCCTATGTATGGAATTGTTGGTAACTTTATAAGTACTTTCGGTCTGACGTCGTAACTGAACTTGAATAACTGTATGACTTTATTCATGTTCTCAAGTTTGTATTTATTACTCCCTATGCTCCAGTTCAACCTAAGAAATGTAAAGAACAAAAGAAAAAAATATAGAAGTAACAGCAAATTTAAATATTTTTTTTTTTCAGTTGGCAGCTCTATTTGGTTTCCGTGTCATTATTTTTGCGTAGGTTTCTACCTTGATGTTGTAGTTGTATGAAGCGATCTAAGGAAATGACTTATGTAGGGTTTAACTACGGATTCCTCAATCTGACATTAATGGGAAGAGCTGATTTGATTTTGGTAACAATTGGTCAACCGGAAGTAGTGGTTTCTTAATAAAATACTTCTAAATATTATTTTTTTTTTTAAATTTACGTTATACCAAATTCTAAATAGTATAGAATTTTCTATCCGACACATTTAATTTTTTTTATTATATCTGTAATAGATTTGCAGTTAAAGAAATATATACAGTGTGCTAATTAAAAACCTGGCCATAGGCGTTTAACATGGAAAAACAGCTTTTTTTTACGCAAAAATCTCCAATTAATTTTAGACAAAAATAATTCAAATAAAAGCTGTAGATAATTATATTCTACGCCTAAATCACTAAACAGATTTAATTTTGCACGTCTGGTAACTTGTAAAATCTAATTTGAAATTGTACAAATATTGCTTATTTGTAGCGATACCTATGAAATTGATATAAAATTACAAAGAAATTCATATCGCTTGAACTGTCAGAATTTTAATTTTATAGGTTACAAAATGTGAAAAAATAATAATAAAAGTTATTTGTTAGATTTTAAATATAATACCTGTGTAGTGATTTAGGTGCAGAATTGAATTATCTGCAACTTTTAATTGAAAACCGAATTTCTGACAGTTCAAGCGATACTCATTTCTTTGTAACTTTGTTTCAATTCCGCTATAAATGAGCAATATTTATACAATTTCAAATTAGATTTTACAAGTTACCAAACGTGCAAAATTAAAACTATTTACTGATTTAGGCGTAGAATATAGTTATCTACAACATTTATTTGAAACATTTTTGTCTAAAATTAATTGGGGACTTTTGCGCAAAGAAAAACTGTTTTCCCATGTTAAACGCCTATGGCCAGATTTTTAATTAACACACTGTATATATATATATATATATATATATATATATATATATATATATATATATCTGTAAATATCAATTCATTAACATGCTTGTATAGCATTTTTCAAGAGCTTTCATTTGATATGTCAAAAGGGGTATATTGCCATTTAAGATTTAAAAGTTGATAGTGGTATGTAAATTACAATGCGTTTCAAGGTTATGAAGGGTGGATCGTCTTAAGCGCGCCACCCTGTATATATATACCGCGAGTATTTTTTAACGTGAAACATTGGGTTTGTCATATCTATGGTTACGATTTGATATTTGATTGACAGCAATGTATTTGCCCGTTCCATTTAAAATGAAACATAGGGAACGAATCTGACAGAAGTATTATATTTAAATATTCTAAGAAATTTAGCGGAGTCAGAGAACCACCCGAGAGAACTAAACATATTTCGGGCACAAGGTGCACAGTATTTTTTCTACATCTAAATTTAATTTTTAGAAAACAGGTATAATTATTTAAACAAAATTAACCTCTAATGACATCTTGTCAATATGACAGATAACCGTTGAATTTTCCTATAAGTTATGATTTGACATTTGATTGTCTGTCTCATTTAAAATGACACATGGGGAATGAATTTGACAGAAGTATTATATTTAAATATTGTAAGAAATTTAGCCGAGTCAGAAAACCACTCGGGCACAAGGTGCACACTATATTTTTTCTACAACTAATTTTAATTTAGAATGCAGGTATAATTATTTTATTATCAAATGTCAAATTCGTTTCGTATGTTTCATTTTAAATGGAAGACACTCGAACATTTAGAGCAGTAGGAGAAAATTAATAGATGTAATTAGAATATTTTGAGAGTACCACAAATGTGAAATACAATACTTATATAGTCTAATATGGATATTCGAGAGGTTTTGTGCTGGCCACAACAGATTTTATTTTAACTTGAAGCGGCAACCGGCTTGGCGCGCTGCCGCTTGAATGATGAGTGTGCCGCCCCTTAAGCATTCAAAACGTAAAACATCAATACCCATGAAATAAATATATTATCATGGCTTGCAAAGAAACTGAAATAGTAATTTACGTAACAAGACCTGAAAGTGATACTTTACTGGGTGAGCAAGCATATTCCAGAGCGAGCAGTAGGCGAGCTTTGGAAGCTTGTGAGCCCAGTATAGACACTTTCAGGACATGTTGGGTACAATATTTTTTTGCGATCCTGAAAAAAGAATAAAAAAGTATTATTTTATTTTTTACTGCGAGCAAATAAGAAACAAATAAACAACTGATCTCCATGGAAACATTTAGCTTTACCGGTCCCGGGATCGGTAAAGTACTTTCCGATCCCTTATAGACAACTTTCCGAGCTAGCTCAGCAAAGAAGGACTTTCCGCTCTAAATAGTGATCAGAAAGAGCTCATTTTCTGGGCGATAGCGAAAAAAAGAATTAAATATCTTCCATGTCAATTGATTTTAAACATAAGAATACTTTTCCTGTTTTGAATTTATTATAAAAATCTCGGAATGACAAAAACTGTCTCCTGTAAATGGCAGAAGAAGAGTAGAACATTATTCAATTTGGAAGTTTTGAATATTGTAAGTAGTCCCTCACAGAATGAATGTATAAATAATAAGGGAGTTAAAAATTCACAAATCACTCTCTCTAAATCTTTTATTGGCGAAAAAACGTCAATGAAACCGTCGGTTGAAATTTACACCGGGTTTAATGAGCTGAGCTTTGGAAAACATTGAAAGTTAGTTGATTTAGCGCTTGAAGAAGAAATCTTTAACAGCGGTATTCATGGCGCATGATGAACTGAGATAAGTTCGGTCCAATCTACTTTGTCTATAAATCCGGTGGTCATGTGTTAGGGACGTTGATATACGGGACTTGAGGCTTCCGCGCGCTCGACCCCGACTCATGCGAAATGATCTGGAAATTGTGGGATATGTGTATGAATGTAGGTGTATAGCGCGGGACGGAAGGAATGATGTGAGAACGACACTACACTCTAATACATTCAGCGGAAGGATATCGGTTTATATCCCGCATAGTACAAATAAAAGATCAGTTTATTAATACCAGTATTAGCCGCTTAGTTAACCACGCTAATATTATAAATTTCATACTTTTTTCTTGTTTGACAAAGGTTTCTGGTCAGGTTTATACAGGTGTCCAAAAAGGGTATCGGGTATTTGATGGTTGAATAAAACAAAAAAGTCTGTTGTGGCCAGCACTATACCTCCCGCCAGTACTTCTGATGATTGTACAATAAAGTAAGAGCATACTTCTTTTGTGAAACTAAACCGAGTGTTATTTTATTTTAACTTTTAATTAATTTAAATACATACTTATATATTTATTGATAGGTACTGGAAACTATTTTCGTATAATATAATTATTGTTTTATTTACTATTACAAATTTCTTATTAAAACGTTAATAATTTGATATGATAATTTCGTCTTTTTTTTAAGGAGTTGTGTTTACCTTTCAAAAATAGGCTCCGGGATTTATAAAATAGATTATTTTATATATTTATCTATAAAATATATAAAAAAATCTGTTATGGCCAGCACAAAACCTTCCGTCAATTCGATGTATTTTGTACATATCCATACTGAAAGTTCCTTTGAAAAGATTCTAAAATCTAATAAAATTTTAATACGAATACGAACGTACATTATGTATTGCACTTAACACTTCCTCCTGCTTCAACTTTTCTCTATTTTATTAGAAGTCGCTGTTTCTTACTCTTCTCTTCTACTCATTCCTGTCCAAAGCACCTTCGTGACACAGTTCTTCCTCTCTCAAATCTTCTGCTATACAGTCCTTCCATCTTCTCTTTTGCCTTTCTCGTACTTCTGGCATTATAAGTTCCTATCTTGAGGCAAGGCCGCAAATGCAAGTCACTGGCGAGGGACACTCTATCACTTTCAGATCATATACTTTCCACTTTGGTTTTGCACTTGCCACTGACATCTGTCAATTAGATTTTTTTGAATATATCTGTTGTTTTCATAATTTTTGCAAAGCTGACTGATTTTCGAAAGTTAATCTTTCTTAGTCGCTCTATAACTCTATATCTATTGATTATGAAGGAAAATGTATAATCGAACCGTATAAAGAATAAGATATTCTTTGTACTGATAATCACATAAAACGTCGAAAATGATATGTAACTGCGATTTTTCAAGAAAAACTGTTAAGAACTTCAAATAAGGGTACTTCCGGTTGACCAATTATAACCAAAATCTAATCAGCTCTTCATAGGGTAGTAAGGAAGAGGAATACGAAAGAATCATAATTTTTAAAATTGTAGTTTTGGAGTTATCGTCGGAAAAAATTTGTCACACACATACACACACACAGACACACACACGGACACACACACATAGAGACATCAATGTAAAATTAGTAAAATCGTATTCTAGGGATCTTAAAACATGTTTATTCATTAAAAACTAACCACCGAATTTTTTGACCAAAGACAATACCTTCCTTTTGACGGAAGGTAAAAAATGGTGGTGTTTTTAATAAAAAAGCAAGTTTTAGGGCCCTAGAAATACGATTTTACTAGTTTTACGATGATGTCAGATTTTTTTATGAGGATACCTTGAAACCAAGATATACCTAGAAGAACATACCGACGTAACAGAAACAATTATTGAAACACAATATCACATCAGTCGTATTGTATCAAGTCGTAATTGCCAATCTTCGATCGAGATTAGAAGAATTCCAGCAGCGTAACAATCAATATCACGTCATTATTTTTGCTAAATAATTTTCCAATTTAGTCACTACAATAAAAAAAATAAACAACCATTTTGATTATTTATACAGGGTGCCCATTTTATCTGTTCCCGCCTGAAATTTTAGGAATAGGCAATAGAATACATTTTATAAGCCTCTTTGTAAATATTGTACTTTAAATAGAAAAATCATAGAAGGTAAAAACAAAATTTTAAAAACTAAATCACTTATGAAATGTAACATGGGGTGCCTAAGCATGTATTTTCAGGTGGGAACAGATAAAATGGGCACCCCGTGTTTTTTGTTTTATTCAACAATCACCCGATACCCTTTCCATCATACATAAATATTAGATGTACTTAATGATTCGATATAAATTTGATATGTTTGCAGCACTAAAAATTAAACAGCTGTGAATAAGTCCGTGTTCTCAAAGTGTCAAATATTAGTTTACAAATAAACATTAACGAAATGGATCATGTAAAGTAATAGATATATGCAAAGGAACTTAATATAGTTTGCAGGATTAGTAAATATGTAGGTATGCATTTAAATTAATAAAAATTAAACAGCGGGAGATATTGTGTAGACCATATCAGATTTTTTTTTATTTCATCTTTATGTCTATATCTTCCCATCAGCAGTATGCGTTTTCAAATGAGTATCCTATTGTTATCTATCATAATGCTCATTAATATGCAATGAGTAATTCTAGGTGGCTTAGAATTCCGTAAACAAGGAAAGGCTTTTAAAATATCAAGCACATATCATTGTGAGTATAAGAAAGGCGGCTTGGTGAATGCGTTGCGTGATAGCTCTAGAGAAAAACGCTGATTCCTCGCGCTGATAACGACTGCTTCACTTTGAACTAACACATTTATAAATTTTGAAAGCGCGCTCCAACTATTATACACACGGAACATTATTAGAGAAAATTTACCTGACGCCACATGAAATGTAAAGTTTACGTTTATATTTCCGATACTTGCAGAGCGGTTAGTTTTTATTGGGAGTAATAACAGAGGTAACTGCATGGGTTCCTTTATTTTCAATGCTGAATGCTTTTGAATTTTCATCGAATTGTATCAAAACTATGAGGAACTTTTCAGGTTTGTTTTACTTTTCCAACAATAGTTTTCGAGATATTTTATAATTTGTGTTTCAACTATTTCAATTAATATTTCATTAGTTGTGAACAATACATTATTACATCAAATTTTCAAATATAGCAAAAGCTGAAAAATAGAATAATTTATTGTTGAAACGTAATTAGTTTTATCAGTAAAACATTAAAAATTTGTTATTTTCATTTGGCGAATCCACCATTTTTTTATGAAGATTCGAATTTTGAGGCAGAGAAATATTAATCAATAAAATTATGCTCTATTTAACACCGACACGTTGTTTAATAAAAATCATTATAAAACAGTAGTTCTAAAACTGACTAAGGGTCGGTATTACTGGTTTAGATTTTGGTATTGTTACATTTAATCGTATTACAAGGTTTTACTAAATCTAATGACAATTAGTGACAGGAAGGTCCTGGGTTAAAATCCGAGTGAGGTCCATGCATTTTTTCACTTTCACTTTCTTCGTTATTTATACCTATTTAAATTATTTCATGTTAACTCTGTTACAAAAAAATAATAATGTAGGTACTAATAAAGAATTAAAAATCTGATGTGGCCAACACAAAACCTCCCGCTATTTAATTTTTACATACATACATACGTACATAAAATCACGCGATTCCCATTTAGGGGGTTAGCAAATACCCGGAAACAATAGTAACAATAAGAAAAGGGATAAGAGTAAGAGCTCAGCTGACTCACTTCACTCTTTAACAACATTCTTCTTTCGCCTTGTCCGCAATCATCATAGCATTCATACATAAGAACATATTACAGTGACTTTCGGTAGCGAATAACCCCATCCGGACCACAATAATAGTTACGCAACAATCTTCCTTCGCCACACTTTCCTATCCATTTTTATTAATTTAAATACATACTTACGTATTTACTAACGCTGCAAACTGTACCATTGCATAAAACTATTGATTTATTTACTATTTTCTTTTTAAAATGTCACTATTATTAATTTGAAGTGATTAGTTTTTTGACAGTGACATTTACTGTCACTTACATTCATTTGAAATATGAACTGTGTAATAAAGGAATTGTGTTTATCTTAGGCTTCGGGACTAATAGAAAAAATTATTTTTAAATTTATCTGCAAAAATATAGAAAAAGTATTAATGTATTCCTGTAGAAAATTCAATAATCTTTAATATTCATAAGACATAAAATACGAAAAAATGGCATTTAATGATATTTTTTGAAGAAAAACGATTATGAGCTTCAGGTAAAGTGCCATTTCCGGTTATCCGATTTACACCAAAATCTAATGGCTTCTTTTCATATTAGAATAGGATAGAAATACAAGGTTTCAGAATTTTCTGAATGATAGTATTTGAGTTAGAGCGAAGACAAAATCCCTACACATACACACACACACATACATACATACATACATACATACACACACACACATACATATACACACACATACACACATACAGACATCATCGTGAAAATGTTAAAATTGGATTCTAGGGACCTTAAAACGTGGTCATTTACTAAAATCTCGATACGTGATTTTTAGCACAATCCCTATACCTCCCTTACCAAGGGTAGCGGTAGGTAAAAAACACTCGCCATGTTTCACAAGATCAGACGCCGGCTGTGCCCAGCTAGTAACCACAGATGCGTTTCACTGTTATTGCAGCTTATCAGTGTGGTATAACTGCCGTCTCTTTGTAGAGACAATCCACCAATTGGGCACGGCTAGTTGGCTTAAGAGGTAACTAACCACATATAGAGCCATTTATCGAAGAGTCGCTGTAAAGCACTATAATATAATAAAAGAACAGCACTGCAGGCCTTATAGGCCCATGGCTTTTTTACATATTTTTTTCCATTCCAATCTATTTAGAGTCTTTATCTCCCAGTCTTTTATATTGAGTCTATTTAAGTCTTTAAATACGGAGTCACACCACTTTCCCTTAGGACGTCCTATTCTCTTCTTTATTCCTGTCTTTCCTTTGAAAACCTTCTTCATTATTCTGTCCTCTAGTAGCTAAAGCACTAGCAGCTATTGAAAAACAAAAGAACAATAGTGAATTTTAGGTGAAATAATGTCTAACAAAGAATTAAAAAACACTCATCATGTGTCGCAAGATGCATATCTTTCGTCGTGCTCAGTTGGTGAATTGTCTCTGCAAAGAGACGGAAATTATACCACACTGATGAGCTGCAATAACAGCGAAATGCATCTGTGGTTACTAGATGGGCCTGGCTGGCATCTGATGATGACCAAGAGGTTGATTCAGAAGCTGAAATCTAGTGAAATATGGCGAGTGTTTTTTAATTTTTTATTAGCCTTTTTTTCACCTAGAATTAGGTATTGTACTTCTGTGAAGGAAAGGAAATACTATATTATGGACGTATTTTTAGTTCAAATTTTGTCCACCAGATAGAGTTTGCTTAACTTGAATCGCGAATAGGCGGTATATGAAATTTACGCACAAATGCATTAAAATTGTTTGTTTACATCTAAGTTACTAGGGCGGAATATTGAACATTACGCCCGCCGGGCCTTTTGCTAGTTTTACTGTCCACCGGACTGTAAAAAAGCCAAAACGCCCGGTAATATTACTAACTTTTATTTAATTATATAAATTATAGACATATTTTTAAATTATTTATAATATAACGACAAAATAAGGTTAACCTGGTCACGTAAAGGGAAAAGGAAAATAGTTGAGGGAGAGTGGGCGATGCCCACCCTGTTTTAAGTTAGGGGGGGCGATCCGCCCCCTCTGACCCATACTTGCGACGCCTCTGAAGTCGGCTAAATTAGAGCAAAGTTGTTCCATTAGTAGACCAGTTTAAAGATACATTTTTCCCCGAAAAATTTATGTCACTAGATAAACGCAATAATTCAAATTTTTAGTTTTTCATGTAACTTCTAAATATGAACTAATATATTATATATCTAGTGACCTATGATTTTTTTCGAAAGAAACAACTAGATCTTTAAAATGGTCTACTAATGAAGCAACTTTGTTAGAATTTAACCGACTATCGGGACTATTCTGTAACTCAGTGCTTATTTTTTAACGACTGGTTAAAAATTTTATCCAATAGATACTGATTTAACAACTAAAAATCCAATTTTTTGTTATATATCAACATACTTGATTGGTTATTTTTTTTAACCAGTTGTTAAAAATTAACTACTGAGTTACAGAATTGGCCCGTATGTAAGTCTTTCAGGATCGAATAATATTATAGAAAACTAAGATCTGGAAATCTATAATGTTATTGTAATTTATTAAATTTATCACAATATTATTAATCTGTGCTGAAATTCGTCCAGCCTTCATTAGATAATAGTAAAAGCGCTCTTGATGCCATAAAAAATTCAACCATATTTCTCTTGCTAACGCTAACCAAAATTTTAAATTTATTCGTGGAGGTATAAATTTTATTGAAATAAAATTTATGAATAAGTAAAATTTAATTCCAAATTTTAATTGCAATTTAGTTTAATACCGGTTCTTTAAATAAAATATGAATCTCCCTCCCTGCATATATGTCCAGGATCGATGCTTCCTCGTTCCTCAAAAAAATTAAATTCTGTTTCAGAACATTTCCTCTAAGGCTGGTATTTATTGGAACATTGTGTTCGTAATAATAAAATAAAGATTTTCTGCAGAATACAAAAACATTGGTACAATCCCTATATTTCAGACAAATCCTTTACGAGTGAAACAAACCGAAATAACAAATTTATATAGAAATAAAAACATTAAAGTTCAAAGACTACGTTCTTCGTAAACTGGAATTTAAATCATGGAGGTTTTAAAATAAGAACTACCTACCTTTGGTCTGCATGCGTTCTTTATCATCTTAAAGGATGCATCCATTCTGTAGGAATTCAGCAGAACGGGAACTTTATCCCGTATACATTCTATTATGATTTGAATAATACAATCATTAAATGTTTCACAAAGTACTGCAGGTATTTCCTTACAAAGTAGGAGCACACTACGTAGAAACTTGAAATTTTAATGCATCGTAAATATTTAATGAATCTACTCTTTATTTTTTAATGCTCTAAATAATTATTCACAATAGAGTGCACTTTACTAGATAAACTTCAGCTGGGTATAAAACTAATTAATGATAGTTTCACTTTTCATATTTCAATGTGGTTTAAAAATAACTCGGTAGATTAAATGAATACAAGGTAGGTATTTATAAATAAGACATAATTTCCGTACTTGCAAAGGTAAATAATTTAGGTAAAATGCGAATTTGCAAATCAGTGTATCTGGGTTAACCCATATCTACTTTATTTCTTGTATTTGTTTATTTGGGCATTTAGTTCCTTTAAAAGTTTAAAGGAACTAAATGCCCAAATAAACAAATACAAGAATTAAACATCAGTCCCACTTCACTTCCTATAACATATCTACTTTAGTTCTAATTTTTATTTAAAAAATCTGTTGTGGCCAGCACAAAACCTTCCGTCAATTCGATGTATTTTGTATATATCCCATACAATTGTAACATGAACACACAAATTCTATACCGAAAATTCCTTTCCCTATTTTATTAGAGGTCGCTGTTTCTTACTCTTCTCTTTTAATCATTCCTGTCCAACGCATCTTCTTCACACAATTCTTCCTCTCTCAAATCTTCTGCTACACAGTCTTTCCATCTTCTTCTCTTTGGAGGGACACTCTATCACATTCACACATAACTTTCTGACCCTATACTTTCAACTTTGGTTTTGCATTTGACACTGACATCTGTCAATTATATTTTTCTGAATATATCTGTTGTTTCCATAATTTTAACAAAGCTGACTAATTTTTGAAAGTTAATCTCTCTTAATGTCTCTATAACTCTATATCTATTGAATATGAACGAAACTGTATAATCAAACCGGATAGAGAATAAGATATTCTTTCATATTGATAATCACAAAATGTCGAAAAATAATATAAACTATATATATATATATATATATATATATATATATATATATATATATATATATATATATATATATAAATAAAACTTCAAATAAGGGTACTTCCGGTGGATCAATTATAACCAAAATCTAATCAGCTCTTTATATGGATGTAAAGAAGAGGAATACGAAAGAATTATAATTTTTAGAATTGTAGTATTGGAGTTATCGTCAGAGAAAAATTACATCGATAAAAGAATTTTGAAAAAATAACGTTTGAATACGTCCAAGAAAGAAATTGCAGTTTCTTTCCTTCATTTGTAATCAGCATTTTTCTATTGAATTTTCATACGTCTCAGGACAACAATGTATTTTTCTACAGCTTCACTTTATATATTTTAACTTATTTAGACGCGTCGGCCTGATGATGGACTTTTAAGTCCGAAGTCGATTGCCACTTAAATAAATATTTTTTATACATTCTGCAACGAAAAAACCTTGGATTTTTTCTTTTTTATACCCTTAGCATAATTTTCGGTTTTGACAATTATTTACATAAACCATTTCAGTCTTGTTGCAGTTGCATTTCGATATCATCTTTTCCTGAAATTAATTCAGTCCTGAGACCGTTCCTTTAGAAAGCATTCTTTCCTAAGGGCGCCCTCTTAAGTTGACCGCTTTCCGCATCGTCGTCCAGGCGTCCAGCGTCGATATCGTAATTCGTTTCCGCTTGGCTGGCTCATAATACAGCGTCCGCGTGTTTCGTTCGCCCCCGCAATTGTATAATTTCCCGATATCTCACGGATATGAAAACGAGATCGCTATCGCCCACTTACAGGATTAAAATTGTGAAACAGATACAACGGGAATTTTTAGGGGGGATTAGAATTCCATTCTCGAAAAAATAGAAAGATGAGGGAAATATTTATTTTACCTTTAGCCAGATTTATATTCAGGATTTTCGAAAAAGATTGCTTGGGTTATAATTAGAAATATTTCAATTAGTCTTTATTGTTATGGTTATTAAATTATTATACAGGGTATTAAAGAAAAGAGTTAATAAAATATAGGTATAATGTACTGAAGAAAATAAGTAAAAAAATCTGTTGTGGCCAGCACAAGACCTTCCGTCAATTTGATGTATTTTATACAAATCGAACACGAACACATACGATTTTTTACAAATTCCATACCAAAAGTTTATTTGAAAAGGTTCTATAAATCCAATAAAATTATAACATAAACATACACTAAGTAAACTGCACTTGACACTTCCTTCTTTCTGCTTCAGCTTTCCACTATTTTATTCTCTTCCACTTATTCTTGTCCAACGCATCTTCTTCAAACAGTCCTTTCTTTCTCAAGTCTTCTGCGATACAGTCCTTCCATATTCTCGTTGGCCTTTCACTGCATGTCACTTGCGAGGAACACTATGACATATACCAATGTTTGATCCTATACTTTCCATATTTGGTTTTGCACTTGCAACAGACATCTGTCAATTATAATTTTTTGAATGTATCAGCTGTTTCCATTATAAATAGCAAAGCTGACTAATTTTTGAAAATTAATTTCTTTATAATTCTTTAACTCTACATCTATTGAATGTGAAGGAAAATGTATAATCAAACCGTATAGAGAAAAGTATTTTCTTTAATATGTATAATAGCAAAATGTCAAAAAATACTATTTAACCGCGTTTTTTAAAGAAAAACTGTTAAAAACTTCAAATAAAGGTACTTCCGGTGGATCAATTGTAACCAAAATCTAATCAACTCTTCATATGGATGTACAGAAGAGGAATACGAAAGAATTATAATTTTTAAAATTGTAATATTGGAGTTATCATCGAAAAAAATTTGTCACACACGGACACACACACACACACACACGGACACACACACACGGACACACACACACACACACACACACACACATACATACATACAGACATCATCTTAAAAATTGTAAATTCGTATTGTAGGGACCCTAAAACTTGCTTATTCATTAAAAACTCATCACCAAATTTTTTGACCAAAGACAATACCTTCCTTACCTAAAGGTGACGGAAGGTAAAAAGGCTTAATCAACATAGGTCTAATCTTCATCTTCATTTTGTATGATTAAGATTTTTTTACTAATTTTGGTCAGTCAGTACTATATACCCTCAAATATTTTACTCTTTTTAACACCCAGTATTTTCCATAGAACCTTTTTATAAAATAAATTGAAAATAGTTATTTCCAGTTTGCTAGAATTTTTTTTAAAATAAACTTCAAAGGCATAAACTTCATTGACGCTGTGTTATAATACATTTTATTTATATTTAGACATTGAAACTGCAAGCATCTCATCTTCCCTAACTAAAAAAATAAGCTCAACTTACTTAAGAAGCAACAATAGTATTTCCCCATTCTTTTATTCTCATAACCAGGTCAGAAGTAAATCCTATTTACCTAGCAAGTTTTTTAATTTGAAACAGAATGAAAGTCTTGTAACAAAAGCACTCTGCCGAGAGGGTCACATCATTCTTTAAAAACTTTACAAAAGACTCAACTATCTCGCCATCAAGTTGAGGATGTAAAACGTACTTTGTGTTAAAATGCGGAAAATTTGCAACTATATTAAACCATAACCGTAAGAGAGAGGTGCTCATCGCGATTTTAATTCAAGTAAGTGGATAAAAGAAAATACCAAAAGCAATAAAATATTCTTTTGGATTAGATGTAGGTACCTATAAGATAGAAAGAAGGATAACTTACATAGTGAAAATGGACAGGAATTTTGAGAAGACGTTAAAAGATAATAATATGAATGCTCATGTATTTATTTACATATATAATTAATTTTAACGGTCATTTATGGTTGTGCTGTTGTAGTGCTCGCTTAGCAACACAAGGCTGCTTGTGTAGGACAACGTTAGAATCCTGCACGAGTCAATTTTTAATAATAATAAAAAAAGACATCCAGATGAGTCCGAGTGGCAGCAGAAGTCATTTTGCATGTAACGAGGGCCAGCAGAGGGCACTAAAAATGTCTCTGTAAATATATATATATATATATATATATATATATGCAAATTATTTAGTATACAGGGTGTTCTGAAAATGGGTGAAAAGCTTCAGGTAGAACGATTCTTTGATTAATTCTGAGTCGATAATCCTAATGCAAAAAAATTGTACGGCCCTTCGTAAAGCTACACGAGCTACTTAAAAGAAATGTAAATTTGGCAACACCGAATCAAACAAACTGTTATTGTAGTTATTAGGTAGCTATGCAAATCAGTATGAATTTTATGTCAACATTATTTTGACATAGGTACACTCAGTGGAAATTCAAATTGGGAATTGAATTTATTTACTTAAGATACCAGCTTTGCTTTATTAATTAAAAAAATTCAATGTAAACGATATTTTGAGTATTTATGTAGTAATAAAAACAGCAAAAATAATAATAATTATAATTATAATAGTCAGTAACTTGCAAATAAAGTCAATTTATCTAATTTTCTAATATATCAGCGTGTTCGTTAAAGGTATACATTCTAATTATCCAATGTTTCATTTACCATACAAAAAGAAATAAATTATAAAATTAAACATCAACTGATAAACGTCAAAATTTTACAAATTATTTGTAATTTATTTCAAACAAAAAACTGTTTTATACATGGTTGTCGTACGTATTCAAATTAAAAAAATTGTACTTTAGAAGAGTTAAAATTTTAAAGATTTGATATCAAACGTTTAGCTACGTACATCAAATTTAACATAATTCTTCTAGAATGTAAAGAGCAATAATATTACGTAAAAGATTTTTAAAAAATCGCCTAGTTCTAGTTGCACATTTACAAGTTTGATGGCTTCGTGCGGCTTTACGAAGAGCCGTACAAATTTTTTCATTAGGATTATCGACTCAGAATTAACCAAAGAATCGTTCTACCTGAAGCTTTTTACCCATTTTCAGAACACCTTGTATAAAGAAATTTGTATAGGTCGAAGGACCTTATAACAAATATATTCATTATTATTATATAATTAATTTTAATTAGTCGTCTACGCCTGAAATATGCAATTCAAAAATGAAATGTGAAACAAAGTCAAACGTCAAGATAATCTTGGCGTTACTAAATAGTTTTTTTTTTGACATACAACAAATTTGAAGAAATAAAAGTAAAGATATGGAAAGAGAATAATAAAATTAAAAAAAAATACAATAATCTTTGTATTGTAGTTTAATTAGTCTCTTTAGGATAGGTACTCCTTTTTCCCTAAAGTTAGATTTAGGGAAAAAGTGTATGTAGTTTCAAGATATTTCAATGAGACTAAAGAAAAAATAATTTTCATTGATTTCTTGTGCTTTTAAATTAACACTTCAGGCACATTGGATATTGTGGGCAGTGCAAAAATTGTAGGAGTATCTTTCATTAAATGAAAAAATAGTTGAAATCACAAAAGTATAACGTTTCAATTTCGTATAAATTTAGCTTCATTTTATTATAGAGATCGCCTTCTATAAAATTTGGAGATAATATTTAACCTTTGTAACGTCTGTAAAATTGAATTTGTACATTAATTAACTTTTTTTCTAATGTTTACCCATAGGGATTCCAAAGCAGTAGGCTTTATTTTTAAATTCAGAAGGCGGAGGCGGTAAGTAAATAAAAACAACGATCAAAGCTTATTTTAAAAATGACAACCAACAATTTTTAAGGTCAAAACAATTTTCAAATCTTATTTTTTTCTTAATTTTGTGCGTTGCAAAAAACGTAATAAGCATTGCGATCAGTAAGAGCTCTTCTATCGGTACTGGATGTCTCGATCTCCAAAATCATCCTTAACCGGTAGCCCTGAATACTTAAATAACTATATAGTCTGGTATTTTCATCACCGGTAAACAGTGTGTTAACTTAACTGTCAGTTAAAAGAAAAACGTAGCATCGATATTATAAGTTGTAAAAATTACACTTGTATCAATTTCTCGATGCCATATTGTTCTTGTAACGGAGAGTTAAATTAACCGACAGTTTAATCAGATATGAAAATACTTGGTCTAAATCTATCTAAATCGAGCCTTGTGGAGCCATCTAGCGTCTATTCTCGAACAAAAACTTTTCGTTTTGTAAAATAAATGCTAAATCTTGTTTGCAAAAAATTAGTGAAATTTTTTTACTGGAAAATAAAACGAATTTACTTTAACTTCAAATATATTCTGGTTGGTTTTAAAATAGTTCATGTCGATTTTTGATCTTCATAAGTATATATTTACAACCAACAGCAAACAATTATGAAATCAGTTTTATGTAAAATTTGTTATTTAATTTAAATTTAAAATAATAATTTTCTAAATATTAAAATAAAAAGGACTTCAGTCTTGTATTAGAGAATAGGCTATTCCACGACATTTTTTTTTAATTTTTTTTTCTTGAAATACATAAAAATATAAGACCACATGTGAAAGTCCAAGTTAAAAATTCCTCCAAATAAGCGAGATATTAAGGTCCGAATTTTAAATCTGCTTTGTGACGTAGGTAATGTGGATATACCAGAAGTAAACAAACAGTGGTTCACAAACCACGAAAAATTGTTAAACAAATTACAAAATAATGTATATTTAAATTGTAATATTATAATTCGTTATTAGAGACATAAAATAAATTATTTCACTTAATTTATTTCACTTTTTTTCTCATTTTATAAAAATAAAGAAATTAGAACGTCACCCGAACAGCAACCGAACAGATCCGACACACCCGAAAAAGTATATTCTTAGTTAGGGCGGGGCTTCTCAAAATCGGAGGTCATATTTGGATCCTATTTGCTCAAACACTCGTACACATGTCCTGCATCATCAAAAGCAAACCTCCCCGTATCTTCTAGACAGAATAATTTATAATAAAAGAAATATGGTTTTCCTTATCCTTTAACTATTGTCATTCTTATTTTCAATAAATTTTTACTATTTTTGATTACTGTGGAATAGCATATTATTTATTTCTTTGTCAACGTAGTAGTATTTATAGCAGAATTTTCCAATTAAATAAATAAAGTCAAAGCCCATTTTGCTACCTTTCTTTTAAATATATATTAATAACATTTACAAGCATTTTAAAAAAATATTTCTTTTTCCCTTTCCTTTATGACCTTATTTTTCCCTTTTCTGTAATTGAAATACTCGATGAACTAAAATTTAATGGAAAAAACAAACCTATTCATAGTTTATCTCTTCAGTGTTAACTGGCGGATTTTGATTTTGTGTTCTGGTTAAAATGATACAATTAATTCCATGGCGATCAGCAGGAATTTGCTCATGCATTTATTGGGCAGCAGGAGAAGCCGCAGAAGGCCATTGATTTAACAGCCTAGCTAGCCATCCATTCACACTACACACAAATACATTAGGCTACACCTCAGTTATTTCATATCAATTATTGCCATTTACTAATTACTAATCAATTTTGACAAGAAAGAATAGATCATTCATTTGTGGTGGATGAAATTAACAACATTATTCGCAGAAATTAAACAGAAGCAAATAGCTTGTCTGAAATAAGCAAGTTTTACCGGCCTAGGCAGCAAAGAGATAGGGACTTTTATGGCTATACGTTGGTATTATTCTGGCAAAATATCAACATATAACTTTCAATAATAATACCCCAGTCACTTTATAATTGCCGCCATTTTTGTAATAACGGCCGTACACAATCATCTAGCCATCTACCTTTCGCAAATATATTGGTCTGTCAATACGCAACAGGATTCAGTCTCAACTAAATTGCGGAAAGAGTATCATCAAATAAAAGTGACTTGGGGTGTATTAAACCCCACCTGTCCATAAACGTAACATAAATTCTCTGAAGTGTACAGATACGAATATATTTATTTTGAAATTTCAAAGTACATTTTATATATATTACTGAATTTTATTTTATTTTTCTAAGTGTAGTATATCATATTTTGAAAAAGATCAAGCGCATTTGTTGGGCACGTCGAAAGAAATAGATACTGAAGAGAAAGTCAATAAATAAAATTTGTGATGATAACAATGAATAACCACCGCAGAAAAAATTAAATTCAAAGCAAGGTCGCTGCACAGAATCTCTTAGGGCGATAGATAGAAAAAGAAAATACGTCTGCAAGTCATGTCAAACATATTTATATATATAGAGCACGCGATAATTTACTGTGAAAAGTGCAGCACATTTGAATCTTCATAACTTCTCTGTAGCTAAAAGCAACTTAGTAAATGTTTTTTTTAGATCATAGATTCACTTTTCAAGATTAAGAATGTTATTTATTTTTGTTTGTAATATTTATATATTTCTTTCTTTTTATAATATAATGCCAAAGCATATTTTCAGTGAGTGTTTATAAGTTCTATTTTTTTTTTACATAAATAATGAAATAATTTTATTATTTCTTATTTCCATTGCACAAGGAACTTCTAAAACACTAACAAATATAAATAATATCTAAAAAAAAAATACCGGATGATTCATAAAATTAAAATTAAATTGGGGTTTGTCACACCCCACCTGCCCAAATTTCTAATTTTTTTCACCTCCCCGCTGCCGGGTTAAAATCGCCGTTGAAGAAAAAATTATTCTTTAACATATCTAGTAGATTATATTCGTACGTACATATGTTTAATAATAGAATGAGAACATATTTCGTTAAATTTTTTCTTCCCATTATGCTCTTAAAAAATTAATTCCCGTATGAATTAAATTCGTCGCCCTGCAAAAAATAATTTCGTTCTCAGTTGTGCTCGGGTAGTGTTTCCAAGCGTTGTGAATAATAATTGCTGATGGGAGCTTCGCAAGGAATACATGACAAGCTTTTATCAACCTTTGTGTAACGAAGCTGCATTTGTATAAAAGCTTCTAGTGTATATTCCAGCACTTTCTTCTCTGTTGGCTACTGATAATTTCCCTAGGATCTCACACTATAATTTTGCAGAATCATATGCGGCGTTCTCAGGCTAGATCGATAAGAAAAAGAAAGCTTCTATCGTTGCCTTATAAAAAATTAAATTTTAAAAAGAAACTAATATGTGACATTACTTGAGGAGTTTTCCACTTATTCTTAAAATTGAGGTTGAAAGAACTCACATATATGTGAAAATTTTGCAATGATTCTTTTATAGGTAGGCATATCGGCTGGCGCTTGAAATTTGTTATATGTACTAACAAGGGAAAACAGTTTTGCCTTGCATGTTGTTTCCCAAATTATTTCAGAATAGCTATTTGTGTATTAAGAGCGCAAAATGCGACATTGTCGATTGAGAGGTTGTTGCCGTGCGACGAAGGAGCGCGGCATTCTCTCGAAATCGACAATGTCCATTTGCGCTCGAAACACACACAAGATTTTTTCTACAGTCGCCACAGTGGGGTCCTCCACCATAAAAAATAATAAAATGTACACTTTATACTTACAGTACTGCTCAATAAATAACGATTGGCTAATACAAAAGATACGGTTTAAACTTAAAAGGTTTTTAAATGATTATATCATTACATTAGCCATCTATTCCATAAAGAAAAACCAAAATTGGAGCGTGGAAGCAAGGATTTGTGATGATTTGATGAGTTTTTGTAGCAAAATGTGTGGTTAGTTGTCACGCCTGTCACACTGAAAAAATTAACAAATATTTCAAGGAATTTGTGATTATATAGACATGTATGTGCATTGACTGACTTCTCGCAATTATTTAAGTAACGAAATAACTAATAACTTTATTGTAATCAAAATAAATAGTTAACTAGAGATCAGATGTCAGTACTACTCGCAACTATCCTACCGCCATATGTATACAATCATTCCTATTACTAAACATAACTGTTCACACATCTTATTTTATATTTAATTTTATTTTATCGTTATTTTCCATTCTTCTTGAGTTTTTATTCAATCTAAGCATTTTATACTTTTGTTTTTGTAAATGAATGCCCTATTTAATTTTCACAGCAGTATGGCATTTTGTTAGGTTATGTTAAATACCGACAGAACATATGTCAAATTGACTTGTGAAAGTGATAAATGTGTAATTACAGTGCCATTAGTTCCTAACTAAACATTTTCATTAAGAATGTAGACAAGTGACATTTTCAACATTGTATACTTAGAAATTTGGACAGCGAGCGTTTTTCTACTTTGTCGCCCATGAGCGGCAAAGTGACATTTTGCGTTGACAAAAGAGAGCGCAAATGGCTACTTTCTGTAGTGACTGTAGAAAAAGAAACATTAAATAAAAATTGTAGAGCACAAAATTCTACAAAATCAGTAAACATAATTTATTTACTACGTTTCAGAAATGCTGAAATTAGACACGAAAATTTTGAAAATTAGAATAGTGTTAGGCACTAACTTAAAATAAAATAAAAAAGTGTGGTGATTCAACAATAAACAATTCTTGTGGTGACTATTAAACTTTTCTCGACAAGTTGACTCTGGAATGTACAAAAGATTTTTCCTGTTGTCATGTAATCTACTACTTCTCTGCCGCAAAATCGGCAGGGAAATTGAATATCCCTGCCTAGGCAGGAAAGTAAAATCTAACAAAGGAAAGAAAATTACTGGATTTCAGTCAATCATGAAATAAATTTTCCGCCTCTACCGGTTTCGACACCTCATGTGTCTTCTTCAGGAGCTACAATAATATTACAGATTTTGAAAAAAAATATTTTTAAAAAATACAAACATGTGTAACTTACGTGAAAATTTTTTACGAACTAGAATGACGGAACATAAGCGAAACTGCAAAAATAAGAACAATAATAATGGGAAATGTGCACTAGTAGGGCACGCTATATCACTCGGACATAATTTTAATTTTGATGCCGTCAAGATTATTGATACCGAACAAAATTTACACAAACGCCTCACTCTTGAAATGTTACACATAAATAATGACAAAAACAACATAAATTTAAAAACTGACATTACAAATATAAGTAAAATATACACGAACATTTTAAAATATAATATGAACCAAACATAAAAAAAAAATAAACTAAATTTATAATATGTAAATTTAAACTATAATTTTTTTATTAAAAATACTAAGAGAAATGACTTAAAATCTAGCGGCAATTCGAGAAACGACCTTCGGAACAAGTTATAACTTAATTTCAGTTAAATGGGTGTCATTGTTAAATCAAGGTTTATATCTTATTTTATTGACGACTACATGAGTTTTTTTAATGTATTTATTTATTTATTTTTTTAAATTTTGACGACCGTTGTATCATTTATATGTTATTTATTATTGTCTTATATCCATGTTTTACAATCTAAAAATTTTCACGTAAGTTACACATGTTTGTATTTTTTAAAAATATTTTTTTCAAAATCTGTAATATTATTGTAGCTCCTGAAGAAGACACATGAGGTGTCGAAGCCGGTAGAGGCGGAAAATATATTTCATAATTGACTGAAATCCAGTAATTTTCTTTCCTTCATCACCTTTCCAGTCAAGAAGTTCTTGCAGCCACCGAAAATTTAACGTTGCCATATTTATTTTCGCAAACACATTTTACGTTTTAATATGAAATACAATCATAAAATTAAAATAAATGATGTCAAGCATACATTTGTTTTAAATTCTTGTACAATTTTAAAAACGTCAACGTCATGTCATGGTCTTTAAAGAAACAATATTTTCAGCAGAAACCTAAATTAATTTCCTCTTAAAATAATATTTCAAATTGAAATATGTACATAATTTCTGTTTTGCAATGTCTGCTTTAGTAGTTTTTGTAATTTTGCAGCGAGTAAAAGTTCTCCACAGCCGTATACAATTAAAAAATCATTGATCAAACTAAAGTAATTTTTGCAAGTTACAGCAGCAATCAAAAGTATCAAAGTGTTCCGAGTTCAGAAGACATCTATAATTTGAAAACTTCTCCGATATGATCCGAGAGCTGGAGATGCGTGATTTTTGTTTTATTTAAATCCCGCAGAATCGTAATATATTTGTAAGAAGTCATCGCATCGGACAACTGATTATTGCCGCAGCCTTTATTCTCTAAGTAGGAAAGTTTTACAAGTTTTACGTGTGTATCTACTTCTCGGGAATTTAATTGAGTTTGGAGTTCTGCAGCGGATGTGTAGGGTAATATGATGGTAATGCTTGCAGCGATTTTTTCTTAATATAAACTTTTTCCTACAGGGAAAATGAAGACGCTGGATTCATGGTTAATTTAAACCTTTTTAAGACTTCCTTGCAAAAGCTTTTATATTTTTTATCAATCGGTAATTTTATTTAAGTATTCGTTTTTCTTTTAAGAAAATTGAGAAAATAACAAGCATTACCAACTACAGTTTCTATTCCAATCGCGTATAATTTTCTTGTCTTCATTTCACCTCTTCTTTTAGGTTCATTTCTTCTAACCAGTAAAAATTATAAAAGTATTGTCCTATTCCTTATCAAAGTTCATTGGAAAAGATACTATACAGGGTGGTTGATTTTTCATTGTCCAGCTTATATCTTCTGAAATATTAAAGATACAAGAAAAAGTTATATAGAAAAGTTATTTGATGCAACCTGGTCTATAATTTAGAATAAACAATTTTTTTCCAAGGCCTACCAATTTTCCAGAAAAATATTTAACTTTGATTTTTAAATGGAACATCCTGTATATTTTTCCGGAATAAAATTCTAAATAAAGTTCTCTTTACAATGATGTATAACAAGTACGGGTTTACCTTTAAATTATGTCTAATAAAGCAAACAGAAATACGATAAAAGTAGGCTGTGATATTCTATAGTTTATACCAGTAACATCTGTCATAAATAAAAGTATTAATAATTTTGTAAATCATCAATGCTAGTAATTCTATTACTTGCTTTATTAGACATAATTTTATTCAAAGGAAAACCCCTACGTAACCAATGTTCATGTGTGACAGAAGTTACATGTATAAACAATAGAATATCATAGCCTACTTTTATCATATTTCTAGTTGCTTTATAGGACATAATTTAAAGGTAAATCCTTACTTGTTACACATCATTGTAAAGAGAAATTTATTAAGAATGTTACTCTGTCAAAATATACAGGAAGGTCCATTTAAAAAATTAAAGTTAAACATTTTTCCAAAAAATTGGTAGGCCTTTGAAAAAAATTGTTTATTCTAAATTATATATCAAGTTGTATTAAACAACTTTTATATGTAACTTTTTTTTGTATCTTTAATATTTCAGAAGATATAAGCTGGACAATGAAAAATCAACCACCCTGTATATTTCAGTGTATTGGAGTTATTGCCGGAGAAAATTTTGTCACTCACAAACACACACACACACACGCATACGGTGTGGGACACCAATCTTGACCTGACGGGTAAGGGAAAGAAATGCTCATATCGTGATATTCCATAGACGCCATTAAATAATAATTATTACAGCAACTTTGTGCATCTAACTCATTTGTGTACGCTTATGAACCGAGTGTTAACAAGACAGGAACTGATACGAACAGCACTTGCCCAGATCATCTGCCAATTTAAGAAAGTCTGTGTAGCTTTAAAACTTATTTGGGCAACCAACTGTTATATGTTATGTTAGGTATGAGGAAAGTACATTAATTGTATTTCGTGTGGATTTAAACGGAACGCGTATATCAGACAGTGATTTGTGCTAACATATTTTCCGTAGTTCATCTTTCGTGTCCTACAATATACACACGCACATACACACATACAGACATCATCGTAAAACTAGCAAAATCGTATTCTAGGGATCGTCAAACATGTTTATTAATTGAAAACTCACCACCGAATTTTTTGACCAAAGACAATTCCTTCCTTACCTAAAGGTAACGTAAGGTAAAAACTAGTCTAAATTCCAAAATTACCTTGAAAACAAGAATTGTTAGTGTCATATAACAAAGAGTTTAATCCTATGTTAGTTCCCTTAGTTTGAAGCATATGAGAAATAAATCTCGAGTAATGCATCCGAGATCTCATCAGACAAACTTAATGAAATCATTAAGAAAATATCCGCGGGAATAGTGAGATGTCCGCGTTTTCTGTTCACGAAAGCACTCAAGGTTTACGACAACATGTCACGATGATCCGATTCATTACTTGAATTAAGTTCAGCAGCGCCGAAACCGGGACTTGCAGGGGGCTCGTCAAAACAGCTGCGGAGATCGATTTCGGGTCAGGCTGTATTATCAGGCGTCGTTAAATGAAATAGACTAGTTTATGAGGACAGGCGCGGCTTCGCAGAGGAACCTTCAACTTGCTTTTTAATTAAGTTAGTTTACTTATTATCCTTGCCTGTTCACATAGAGTCTTCAGAGATATTTGCAAAATTATTCTAGTCTTAATCAAAATCATTTCTTTGTCCTCTCTCGCTTTTTTTATTTTCTTATTTCTCTTGTCTACTCTTTTTTGCAAACTTGCCTCAACAATCAAAATAGATCGGGTTAAGAAGCGAAAACAGTAACGCAAAAGAAGCACTAGATTGTAACTCGCAAGGCAAACGTGTTTCAGAAAGTGGAAATAAAATGGAATTATGTTTAGCAAGAGGCTAATTACAGAAATTGCTGGAAAATATTTATAAGGAATGATAATATAAATAAATAAATAAATAAATATATCATCACGATTTATTACCTATTTCTAGGTGTGCCAATCTGCTTTGTCGCACATATCGGTAATGATGATGACATATTTGTACCGTGCGGGCGTTTACCAGGCGTCACCTCACGAGCACTCAATGCTGGCGTGGAGAGTGAATGATAGGAGGAAGAAAGAATAACCTACATCAGAGAAAAAAAAAACTATCTAAGTTGTAGTTTAATTAACTAAATAAATTCCTTATTTTTTAGCCTACTAATATGTTTCATTAAAATTCATTTAGTTAAAGTTTCTAAATTTGTAATAAATTATAGTACAATTAAAAACAAAATTAAATGAAATGACTACATATATATATGGAACTAAATTTAAATAAAGAAATAAATAAATAAATATATCATCAAGGCATATTACCCATTTCTGAGTGTGCCATAATCTGCTTTATCGCAGATATCGGTAATGATGACATATTTGTACCGTGCGGGCGCTTACCAGGCGTCACCTCGCGGGCACTCATTTCTGGCGTGGAGAGTGCACCACAGAGGTCACTTTTGTGCCATTTAAAATTCGAAATATTTGGCGTCGGTCGGGTTCGAACCCGGTTCCCCCAGGTACGCGACCAGACACTCAGGCACGCGGCCACGGAACCCCACAAAAAAAAAATAAACAAAAATATAAATAAAGAAATTAACTAAATATGGAGGTATTAAAATTTTCTATTTACTTTACATAATTCATTAGATAAATTACCGAAAATTGTAGGACAAAAATAATGAATCCAAAATAAAGTAAAGTAAAATAAGTAATTAAAGTAATCATTTGCGATTAACGATTTTTTAAAAAATATTTATTATCTATTTCGGGTTAGTTAAAATACTAAAGTAAAATTTGTAAATTACACTAAATTGTAGTCATTTAATCTAATTTTGTATTTAGTTTTACTATAATTTGTTATTACAAATTTAGAAAATTTAACTAAATCAACTTAAATAATTTAATGAAACATATTCGTAGGCTGAAAATTGTTTAGTTAATTTAACTACAATTTAGAAGGTTTTCTTTTCTGTGTAGTTGAAAACGAATTAATATTTAAACAATTTTTTAGCAACATTTATTAGTTTATGCATATTTTATGTATCTTATGTCAAATAGGTCTAGTATTTCAATATTCTAACAATGTTTCTTATAAAATTATCTGTCTAATAAACTAAAAACTTCAAAACGAAATTATTAGGTATTCAAATTACAATACCTTAATTTCACGTTATGATTTTCGATGCGATATTTTTTATTTCTTATGAAGTTATATTTATCTGCCACTTTATTATGAGGTTGAAAAACTGGATCTAAACTATCAGCAAAACTGTGCCAGAGAAGTGATCTAATATAAAGCAGATTGATATCCTACATAAAATAAAAAGCGATAATGTTACATTTATTTGCTTGAAGATTAAATAGTGTCGGAAATAGTATAGAAAAAGCTTTCATCCGTTTTGATATAATTGTTATTCAACAAAAAGAGCAAATAAAACCGTATTTTAAAACAGGAAAACGTCCAGAATTTCAATTAGTTTCGTAATCAATATAAGCTAATAATTCGGTGTAAAATTCCGTCCTGTTCAATTCCGCCATAATTTGAAAGGTTGAGTTGGACATGGTTCTACCTCTCATGTTTATTTTCAGTTTTATCAGCTGAAAGGACGCAATCAATATGTTGTTAGTCTGCTTCAGAAAACTCTGCATATTTATAGTTGCTCAAGTGATCTGGAAATTGCATAAAATGAGCGTAGTGAAAACCCACACGCGTTTATCGTTTTAAGACGGGAAACTTTGTAATTACTTTATAATTATTTAGGTTATTACCTTATAACTTGTGTATGAACAGTTATTATGAGAATATTTAAGGAATTTACACATAATTAATAAGGGAGAATTTTCGCGAAGTTCACTATATATACAGGCGGCGCAATCAAAAGCCCTTGATACGTAATTTTGCATCGATTAGTTTCAAACTTTATCTATTACAGACAACGATATTTCATGCGATTTTACTCAATTTTCACCCCAAACAAAATTGTATTTAATTATGTACATAATCCCAGCAAAATATGGTGGTAGATATAAAATATACTACGAGCAACATAATTTTAGGAAGTATTAGTGGCCATTCAATTGTAATTTATTTATTTATTTATTTATTTAAGTACACTACCCAACAGGCGTAGCCTAATAAGAGGGTAGGAAAAAAATACATAGAAATATACAACAAATGAAGGAACAAACAATATAATTAATTAATCGAACAGTTAAAGAGTTAAATTGCAGTTATGAAGTTTATAACAAAATTCACTAAATAGAGAAAAGAATATATCAACTTCATCCGAGTAAAGATTACTAAGTTTACACATACGTGTTATCGGTGAACACATACGAACATTAGTTCTAGCAGTAGGAATATAGAATGTATAGGACGATCGGGTATTAGTCACTGGAGCAAAGAAATTCAAGAAATTTAGGCAAATAGGGTCATCAACGATATTATGAACTAACTTAAAGACATATACCATAGTATTAAAACGTCTCCTGAAGTATAATGATTTAAAATTAAAAATATTAAGTAAAACTTCATAAGAAAGTTGATTATCGGGATATGACCTCATTATCTTAAAATAAATGTATCTCAAAAACTTTTTTTGTACGCACTCAATTAGTTTACCGCGAATTTCATAATGGGGATCCGAAATTAGTGAGCAGTACTCAAGTTTGGACCTTACTAGAGAGAAATAAAGTGAGAAAATTGCCTGAATATTAAGAAACGTACGCGTATTGCGAATAACAAATCCAAGCATTCTGTTAGCAGAGGATGTGATTGATTGTAATGTATAAAATGTAATAAACATTTGGGTTAAAAAAGAAAAATCCCTTGAGTGCATAAAACCGACAGAAAGAAAATATTAGATAGATACCAAAACATAGCCAAAGGCGTGGCAATTCTTTTAAAATATATGATTCCATCGGGGCTCTATTCTATATTATTGAAAATACACAAAAATTTGATGAAAAATCATGTAACCTCAAATGGCTGTAACTGCACATCTGTTAATTTAAAAAAATCTGATGTGGCCAACACAAAACCTCCCGCTATTGAATTTTTATTAATTTAAATACATACTTACGTATTTACTACCGCTGCAAACTGTTCCATTGCAGAAAACTATTGCTTTATTTACTATTTTCTTTTTAAAATGTCACTATTATTAATTTGAAGTGATTAGTTTTTTGACAGTGACATTAACTGTCAGTTACATTCATTTGAAATATGAACTGTGTAACAAACGAATTATTGTGTCTTAGGCTTCGCGACTAATAAAAGAATCTGATGTGGGCAACACAAAACCTCCCGCTATTTAATTTTTATTAATTTAAATACATACCTACCTACTTATTTACTAACGCTGCAAACTGTTCCATTGCAGAAAACTATTGCTTTATTTACTATTTTCTTTTTAAAATGTCACTATTATTAATTTGAAGTGATAAGTGACATTTACTGTCAGTTACATTCATATGAAAAATGAACTGTGTACAAAGGAATAGTTATCTTAGGCTTCGCGACTAATAAAAAAAAATATTTTTAAATTTATCTGTAAAATACAATTAATGTATTCCTGTAGAAAATTCAATAATCTTTAATTTTAATAAGACATAAAATTCGAAAAATGGCATTTAATGGTATTTTTTGAAGAAAAACCACTATGAGCTTCAGGTAAAGTGCCATTTCCGGTTATCTGATTTACACCAAAATCTAATGGCTTCTTTTCATATTAGAATAGGATAGAAATACAAGGTTTCAGAATTTTCTGAATGATAGTATTTAAGTTAGAGCGAAGACAAAATCCATACACATACACACATACACATATACACATACACACATACACACATACAGACATCATCGTGAAAATGTTAAAAATGGATTCTAGGGACCTTAAAACGTGGTCATTTACTAAAAACTCGATATGAGATTTTTAGCACGATCCCTATACCTCCCTTACCTAGGGTAGCGGGAGGTAAAAAATCTGATGTGGCCAACACAAAACCTCCCGCTATTTAATTTTTATTAATTTAAATACATACTTACGGATTTACTAACGCTGCAAACGGTTCCATTGCATAAAACTATTGCTTTATTTACTATTTTCTTTTTAAAATGTCACTATTATTAATTTGAAGTGATTAGTTTTTTGACAGTGACATTTAATGTCAGTTACATTCATTTGAAATATGAACTGTGGAACAAAGGAATTGTGTTTTTCTTAGGATTCGGGACCTGTAAAAAAAATTATATTTAAATTTATCTGTAAAATATATAGAAAATGTATTAATGTATTCCTGTAGAAAATTCAATAATCTTTAATTTTCATAACGACAAAATGCGAAAAAATGGCATTTAATGGTATTTTTTGAAGAAAAACCATTATGAGCTTCAGGTAAAGTGCCATTTCCGGTTATCCGATTTACACCAAAATCTAATGGCTTCTTTTCTTATTAGAATAGGATAGAAATACAAGATTTCAGAATTTTCTGAATGATAGTATTTGAGTTAGAGTGAAGACAAAATCCCTACACATACACACACACACACATACATACATACACACACACATACACACACACACATACACACATACAGACATCATCGTGAAAATGTTAAATTTGGATTCTAGGGACCTTAAAACGTGGTCATTTACTAAAATCTCGATAAGTGATTTTTAGCACGATCCCTATACCTCCCTTACCAAGGGTAGCGGGAGGTAAAAATTATTTTTAAATTTATGTGTAAATTATATAGAAAAAGTATTAATGTATTCCAGTAGAAAATTCAATAATCTTTAATTTTCATAAGACATAAAATGCGAAAAAATGGCATTTAATGGTATTTTTTGAAGAAAAACCATTATGAGCTTCAGGTAAAGTGTCATTTCCGGTTATCCGATTTACACCAAAATCTAATGGCTTCTATTCATATTAGAATGGGATGGAAATACAAGGTTTCAGAATTTTCTGAATGATAGTATTTGAGTTAGAGTGAAGACAAAATCCCTACACATACACACACATACATACACACATACACACACACATACACACATACACACATACACACATACAGACATCATCGTGAAAATGTTAAAAATGGATTCTAGGGAACTTAAAACGTGGTCATTTACTAAAATCTCGATATGAGATTTTTAGCACGATCCCTATACCTCCCTTACCAAGGGTAGCGGGAGGTAAAAATCATCAAAGAAAGAGAATTTCATGCTGAATTTAGACTTTCATAGTCCGTTATTCTATCTTAACCGTGTGTGAGTGGTGCATAAAAATTTGAGAAATGAACTAAATTATTTAGTTCATTTCTAATATTTTTATAAACCACTCATACACCGTTGAAGATAAAATAACGGGCAATAAAAGTCTGAATTTAGCATGATATTCTCTTTCTTTTCATGTCAGGCATGATTTTTTTACATCATCGGATCTCGAGTTACAACCGTTTGAATTTACATAATTTTTCATTGAAATTTTGTATTGTTGAAAATACACAAATATTCCATGAAAAATCATGTAACTTCAAACAGCTGTAACTCCATATCCGATGACGTAAAAAATTATACGTAACATGAAGAAAGAGAATTTCATGCTAAATTTAGACTTCCATCGTCAGTTATTCTATCTTTAACTGTGTATGAGTGGTGCATGAAAATATGAGAATGAACTAAATAATTTAATTGGTTTTTTAACAGACAAATAAAAGAGAAAATCAGATGCAATTACAACACAATAAAATAATGAACCCTACAAAAAATGTAAAAATATAAAAAATTGTAGGTATACATTTTAAAAGAAAGCAGTAAATCATAGTTGCACGATTCCTCTTCGGTAGGGAGAAGTAATACAATAAATATTGGTTAAAAGAAAAGAAGCGTTTATGTCAATTAAGAAACAGCAAACATATAAGGAAGATTCAAAAGAAGAAAGAAGATAACTTAATTTAAAACCACAATGGGCTACTTGCGTACCTTTTTTTATTTAATATTTTTGAAGAGCAGGTAAAAACTTGCCACCCGTATATTTTCTTTTGACAAATTTTTTATTAGTTTGCCAGAAAAAAAAATAATGAAATTTGATTATTTGAATTCCCGCTATGTATGACGTAGAATTACGCCGCACTAATGAATGGTCGTAAAGCCATAGCGTTTGTTTGTACGGGTAATGTAGATCTCCTGTTTGACGTTTCAACAATAGTTTGGAGGTTAGTATTTTAATTTGTCTTTTGTTATCGATATTTTAAATTACATGTAACTACCTATGTATTTATTTGTGAAGTAATTAATATGTTTGAGAGCCCAGAGAAAGAGAAAAATGAACTAATGTCAAATTCAAATTAAAACTTTCTCGCACGTCATGCCATCTATACGGTACATTTTTAAACATGGTTTCTTTCTCGAGTTTAATATAGTGACGTCACAGAAAATTTTCTTTCTTAATTTACTAAAAAACAAATAATTTTTAAAAAATAAAATTTATATTTTTATATGTGTTTCAACATAACATTACGTACATAGTGATAGAAATCGGATTTTCAGTACCACGCAAGTAGCCCATTGGTCACCCTTTTATATCTATTGGTTTTAAATCCGTAACAATTTTCCTTATATATTTTGCTAGTAAAACGAAAACTTTGTTCTAATTCTGTGTAAAAATGGGGCAAATCAATAAAAATTCTCCGTCTTTATAAAATAGGTAAAGAGTATCTGACATCACAGGTGAAGCTACATTGTAGCAGCCGGATTCAGGAACTGCTGACAGAGTAGTATTTTAATGCAGCAGATAATTACATTGCTCATGCATGATTAAGCCCCGCAAACATTTTATGACGCGAGATCGCGGCCAAATGCTTCGCCGAAGATCCAAGATAAAATTGGCGTCGCTCCAGCGATTAACCACTTGCTTAATTTATATTCACAGATCTTTCGTTAATAACACTGTTTGATAACAAAGCAAAGTGCAATTATAAGCTAGGCAGAACAAACTGAACAACTCGGTATTAGCATATCGAGTTCCATTGCGCTATTATTTCAGCCAAAACTAATGAAATATGTATAAAACATGCATAAATGTAAATAGTGGTCGGCTTAGTTTACTGCTGTTGTCTTATCATGCTCGTAAAATAGAACATGTGTCAATAGCATGGAACAGTATACGAGTTATGGACACTTAACTACGATGTCATATTTTATGTGTCGGACTTGATTGAACTTTTATTGATGCGCTGCTACCGACACTCCGATACAAACGGAATTGCAAATTTGATTTCATTTGAATAATTAAAACATTGCTCATAACCAATACGCACAGGATTCCGTCTTGATTTTTTGTTTGTTGGATATTTTCATTTGCTTAGAAAAAGAGTATCTGAACTGGCAAATACTCGGCTTTACGCAAAATGCCCCCAAAAACTGTACACTCAAACTGCCCACTCTAATTGTCTATGTAAACAACCCATCCAAACTTCCTACGCAAATTGATAATACAGTGTGTCCCATTTAGAGGTGCCACCATTGGGATCTCGAGAACTATAAGAGATACGATGTCGGTTAAATGGAACTTTTTGTGCGCCTTTGGGGGGGCATCTCAAATGTGCTTTTGTTTTTCCAAAAATTCTCATAGGGCACTAGATAATGACGAAAAACTGAATATTGTTGATTTTTTTACCTCCCGCTACCCTAGGTAAGGGAGGTATAGGGATCGTGCTAAAAATAGCATATAGAGATTTTATATAATAAGCACGTTTTGATGTCCCCAGAATCCGATTTTAACATTTTTACAATGATGTCTGTAGGTATGTATGTGTGTGTCTGTGTGTGTGTCTGTGTGTCTGTGTGTATGTGTAGATCATGTGGACACGATTACTCAAATACTATCAATCAGAAAAAATTGAAATTTTGTATACCCATTCTATACTAATATGGGAAGAGCTCATTAGTTTTTAGTGTATATCGGATAACCGGAAGTATCATTTATACAAACTTTTAACAGTTTTTCATGTAAAAAATTCATTGAATATAATTTTTTAGCAACTTTTACTAATTAAAATGGAATATAATGGTTTAATCTTCAATTCTACGATAATAACATTTACTAAATAACTCTAAATAACTTTAAATATGAATATATAATATAATTTATTTCCATGTATCACCTGGCCTATGCGTCAAACAAAATCATAATTTTAATGACAGGTTTGACATATTTAAACAAATGTCACTTACAGGCAGCAATTATATTAAAATTAATAATGGAACCGTGTTAATGAGAATATAACAGTAAAATATTTTATTAAGGTTTGTAAAAATAATATATTTTCCATCATACATAAATGTTAGATGAACAGGATGATCTGATTTAAATTTGCTAATTGCTATTTTTGCAGCACTATAAATTAATATTAATTTACAACTACACATTTACGAAATGGATTGTGTACGGCGAAGAATTTACAAAGATTGCGTTTTAGAGCACCTAGAAGATGATGCTGATTTTTATAAGAATGTACGTGTGTGACGATTTTTCCTTAAAGCCTATTAAAATATGATCCAAAACTTCTCAAATTTGGTATTTAAAACTCATATATAATTTGAAACAACATATTAGATTTTAACCATATATGATAAATCGGATGTAGTACTTAATTTGGAGCTCTAACAAATTTTTGAGGAAAAACAATAAAACAATCCAAAATTTCATATTACAGACTTTTCTATTTATTGGACAACAAATTAGATTTTATTTACAAACGATTGACCGGTAATGATACTTTACTTAAAGCTCACTGCTATTTTAAACATGGAATTGGCGGGAGGTCATGTGTTGGCCACATCAGATTTTTTCTTTTTCAAATAACTTCTAAACTATTAGTAATTGAGAAAAACGTTTCAAATATAAAAGACAGATGTTTTTATTAACTAACCAATGGCGTACGAAATAAATTTTTATATCCATAAATTTTCGAGATATAACACAAACTTATATTTTTTTAAATGGAACCCATATCTGATTTCAGTCTCAAAAAAATCATAAGTTTTTCAATGATGTAAGGGTTATAATGTTTTATATTTGTTTTGCTCCTAAAATTTAATTTTTCTGTTTATTTTCCTGAACTTTCTTATTATTTCCCAAAAAACATTATTATATTTATTAATTATATTTTATTTCAGCTAGTACGTGTATAATTTTTCAATTTTTATTTTTTGATAATCAAGTAAGTTTGAAATGTAAAATTTTTGTTTCTGTACTTATTTTGTTTTAAAATACTGTAGCTTCTAAAAATGGAGCTTGAGAAATATAAACCAGTAGAGATGAATGAATAAGTTGTGGCTGATATTTAATAATTGCTTTTCATTGAAAACATTTTACTCGTTTTTTATACACATTAACAGAGTTGTTTGGCTAGAACTATTCAGCGTGTATATCTTCTAGTTGAGGTAAATATTTGATGTCGTATTTCTATATTTATGCTGCCGTAAGCAGACATTCGTTGCGCGATAAATTCGTATCGGATAGATTATTCAAGTGTAAAGGGAGTAATGGGACGTGGGTTATAAATCTGGGCATAACTTTTAAAGTTCGTCTGCAGATTGACGAGCGGAAGTAACTGTGGAACCAGACATTGCACTTAGAAAATTGAGGAAGCCACTTATATCGCGAAACGTAAATGATTCATACGCCGACTTGGTTCGCACGAGGCATGGGATACCGAAAACGATGCCGATGCCAAAACGCGCCTGACGGGGAAATATGAAGAAGTCAATACGATACGAGCAAATCCTTCACCCACCAACATAGATACAAATAAGGAGAATATATACCGTCTAACCTGCTACGCACAGTTTTATTCTTTAAGGTGGTGATACCAAAGAAGCATTTATAACAGTTTTTATTGAAATTTAAGTATGTTAGAAATGAGAATGTTTCGATACCGCCTAGATAGAAATGTAGATGCTAATATGTTTACCTTTTTCTGATGTTATATTACGCACCAAAATACCTACTAATATGATACTTGTAATATATTTATATAAAATAAAATCAACACTCTACCTATTTCTAATACACCACTCCACCGTAAGGCCACGTTCAGAGAGAAAGCAGGTTTCCCGCTTCAGCTTAACAAGCGCGTGAAAAACCGGTTAAGTCGAAGCAGGCTGGCACAAGTTATGTTCACACAGAAAACAGGCCATACTGCTCGTACTGTCAAGTGTCAAACTTATTGTCAGTGTCACTGATGAATACAAAAAATAATGTCTTAGAACTGAAGCTCCACGGATGCAGATTTTATTCTCTGTTGTGATAATAATTTGAAACGACGTAGAAAGAAAATAGGGATCCACGCAATTAATAAGAATAGAGTAAAATACGAAGAGTATCATCACCTATTCCAAGGATTCAAATTGTACGAAGATAGTTTTTTCGCGTATATGAGGATGACGAAAGACACTTTCGACTATATTTTACATAAAGTGGAAGGCTGTTTAATAAGAAACCGAAAACTAGTCTCTTAAATATTTTCATTTCTTCTTTAAAATATTAAATGAAAAGTTAAATGTATTTATGTAATTAATATAACAGAAATCGTATTTTTTGGTGATATTTATGTCTCTTACTTTCACATTGCATATTGATAGAAATATCTACTCATAATTTTTCTATAGAATGACATTTGTGAAATTTGTTCCAAATTGCTTCCCTTTTTTGAACTTCGGATATTAGAATATCCATATCAAAGTTATTTTCTGAATACATTCTGGGCTTGTTTACTTTAACCTGCTCAATAAGAATACTGGTCTCGTTCCGGCAAAATCGGAAAGCCGGTAGTACCTGCCTAACAAGCGCCTGTTGAGCAGTTGTCTGCTTTTACTCTGAACGCCTACTCCTAATAACATGTGAACATTTTTAAAGCAGGTAAAGCGGGTAAATCGGAAACAGGTAACCTGCTTTCTCTTTGAACATACCCTAAGATTATATAGTTGCTATGGCGCTTCACGTCACAGCTTCTAAATGGAAAAAATGGATGTGACTCGTATATGAAACATATATGAAGCACGTGGCCAGATAAAAAATTGTGGCGCATCCGTGCGTTATATGGTGGTTAACGTATTAAGACGTACAACTGATGGCCTGTAGATTCCAACCAAGTTACCGCAGATCATGTCAGAATATGTAGTCACAACGTTTTAATTCATACGGCTCTTTGCACCGGTTCTTTATAAAATAAAATAGATTATTTCTTTTAAAAATGACTCCAAATATGAGCTATAGTAGTGCGCTCAGTTAAAAGTCTGAAACCTATAAATAAATATTTATTACACTTTCGTTTTGTTGTAAGATTAAGCATATTTCTTCGTGATGTTTCCCATATCGACCCCGGTGAATAGAGCGATAAACTTCCTGACATTTGAAGCAGTAAGTGTGGGAGTGTAGCATGCATATATGCATATTATAATATTGAGGGCGTAAAGAAAGGTTCACCTATAAATAAGCACGAGTTAGGCGTTCAAAGTGTTAATCACAGGAGAAGTTACAGTGTAATTTACGCCTGCGACTACATGGCGACTAGAAATATAAGTTTTTACAAGAGAAAGCCGCTATAATATGAGCGAAGAATAACTTGAGCAATTGGATGCACGCAAGGCTCAGAAATTCCCAAACAAACGGGGAAATTAAACTTCTCTGTTTCTCCAATGATAAACTTTATACGGATTACATAAATGTAAATCTGTATCTTGGTTGTTTACATACATGTATGTATACTGAAGAACTTGTTTTGTGATCTTGTCCATCTGGTGTACGTAAACACAAAAAATCTGTTGTGGCTAACACAAGACCTCTCGCCATTTCCATATTAGGCTATATAAGTACATATTATGTTTAACATTTCTGGTACAAACACAAAAATTCTAATTATTAATACATTTTTATATTTTTTAATTCATTCTATAATAAGTTTCCTCCTACTCTTCTAAATGTTCCAGATTCTTCAAATTTATTGGCGAGTTTGGCGGTATTTCTGATGTATATATATTATGTATGTATATATGTACCTATAATTTTAAATATTTAATTAATAATAAAATAAAAAATATTAAATGTACTTCCCAAAAAAAAGCCTTCAGTAATGTAAATGGATTTTTGACACTGACAACTCAAAATTTTTCTATCAATACAAACATTTTAATTTTTCAACTTGTTTCCATGGAGTTATTTGGGCTACTAGATACATTACTCTAAAAATGCGTACACTTACGTAACAGTGGCTGGTAGCACAAGCCCTGTTCTAACTAAAACGCTGTTTTAAGAAATGTCAAATTCAAATTTCAATGTTTAATTTCACCCTTATGTGTAAAGAACGATTTTTTAAAAAATATTTGATTGAATACAAACTATGTGCTGCTTCAAAATCATATTTTAATATATTTGATGTTATTTATTTTTGTTATTAAATAATGAAATTTGACATTTCTTAAAACAGTGTTTTAGTTAAAACAAGGCTTGTGCTACCAGCCATTGTCTTTACAAGTAAATATTATTATCAAGTTTATATATCTACCCATTTTTGAATTATTGCCCCAAAAGCCAATATACCTCATATTTAGATAAAAACTTCAATATTTTGAAAAATCTAATTTTTATGATTCTAGATACTTTTCATTGCGCTGAATCCAGATTTTGAAACCGCAGGTCAATATCTCTTTTCGTTCTCGAGATATTTAGGTTCAAAGTTTTGTTCAAAATTGTCCATTTTTGGGTAGTAAACCAAAAATGGGTCGAGATATGAATTTGGCGACACGACCATTCGATTCTACGGGCAAAATTACATAAGTGTACCAATTTTCATAATTTTTGCCTAACCGGTTCATTTTTTATGAATAAAAGTTTGAAAACCCCCGAAAATGGCCAAAATCTGAAAAAATCGTAAGGGGTACACCTTAGATTTTTGCGATTTTTGGCCATTTTCAGTTATTTTGTTTTAGAGATTGTATGTGGTGTTCAAAAATTATGAAAATTGGTGTACTTATGTATTTTTTCCCGTAGAATTGAATGATGATATCACCAAATTCATATCTAGACCCAATTTTGGGTTATTACCCAAAAATGGGCAGTTTCGAGCAAAACTTTGAATCTAAATATCCCGAGAACGAAAAGAGATATCGACCTGCGGTTAGATTTTTGAAAATTTTGAAGTTTTTATCTAAATATGGGGTGTATTGACTTTGGAGGCAATAATTAAAAGTAGGCAGAGATATGAACTTGGTAGTAACATTATTTTATTGCAACGGATTATTTTATATATTTATGAGTCTTTATCTCTAAATGTATAGAAGATATAATAAAAATGTTCAATGTATTGGATAGAGAATTCTATAATCTTAAAAAAAAAAAAAAAATTTAGAAGTTTTTTTTAAGAAACTACTATGAATCTCATAGCAAGAGGTAAAAATAACAGAACTTTATCCAAATATTGTTTTTTATTGTATTTAACATGTCTTCTGCACACATCCAATTCTAATTATATCTAATTTTCATTTTATGAGGAAGTTCCTAAATGTCAGAGATTCTACAAATTCATTAGCAAGATTGGCGGTATTTCTAAATGATATACGCATGTTACCTATAATTTTATATTTAATTAATAAAACAATAAGAAAGATTAAATATACTTCCCAGAAAAAGCTTTCAGAATGTAACTAAAACTTTTGATTATGTATTGAAAAACTGCAATTTACGTTGGAAAACTAGAAAATAAGTTTGGAAGAAGCAAAAACTGAGATCGAAAAGGAAGAAAGAGCAAAAAGATTTAAATTAGAAATTAAAGAAAGATTCCAGTATATTTTATTCGAAAACCAGCTAACTGAAATTAATTCTGTTTTAGTTAAACTTTTAATCAATAGAAATTACATTACGCTGAAGTCAAATATGATACCTACCTATATGTACAATTGTTTTTTGTTTTGTTTTAAAGTTAATGTTCTATCGTTTACACAATCGATTTGCTAAAACTAAAACCGAACGTTTAAAGCCTCACGACAAATTTAACTTTAACGTTATCCATTTACCTACACGGTAAAAAATTACATTGATATTCCGGACAAAATTTAGTTAGCTGTATTTTTTTTGTTTTTTCAACAATATTTTTTTGCCGTGTATACGAAGAACTTTGTATTTTAAGTTTCCAAAACTAAACAATTTTTGTTGTGTATAAAAAGTATTATTTGCTGTAAAATATTAGTCATGGTAGCAATTATTATTAGTAGTACTAAGCAGTCATTTTGTTACTTTGTTCAGATAACAAAATCATTTTGCAACAATTAAAGATATTTAATCTGTTACTGGGACAAATTTTATTTTTTTTGTATTCTGTGACATTATATTTTGTAAAGATTACCAATTCTTCTTCCCGCCATATACTTATTTGTACAGGTAACTAAAACTTTTGTGTAGACAGGGTATTCCCTGGTATACAGCATAATTCACTGTTCGTGTTATACAATACTATACTACGTCGTGTCTCATTTGCTTGCGCAGTTAAGTTTAGCCTGTCGAAAATTGTGTTTTAAAAGTGCTTGTTTCTTGTGCACGTCAATAAAAATGGATGATTGTGTAAAAGATATTTTAAAACAGTTTGAAGGTATGTATCGATTATTGATAAATCTATTTTAATTTAAGTGACTATTGTTTCATACGTTATTTTGTTTATATAATATTTGTTACATGTATATAGATTATAATTATAAATAAATAAAATTATTATAATACGCATGTATTTAATTTTTACCTTACTACCTCATTAATGCATTTGTATATCTATGAAAAATTTATTAGTTTCCAAAACAAATTCATAGTTATTAATGGTAACTTATTTTATTTCTTCGCATAACAAATTTATATTTCTTAATGGTAACTTAATTTATTTGTTCGTATAACAAATTTACATTTCTTAATGGTAACTTATTTTATTTGTTCGCATAACAAATATCTTTTGTTATATATAACAAAATTGTATTTGTTGCCACAACACTTTTTACCAGCAAATTTACTTAGGTAACTGTAACAAATTTGCTGGTCCTATATTGACAAAAAAAAATTGCTGCTGTAACTCATTTTTGGTAATCACAACAAAGTTTTTATTTACCGTGTATGATCTAAAACGTTTCGCTAAATTTCACTTCACCAGATATTTTAGTAAGTTTTACCAAAATATCCTGATGAAACTGCTTTGTGTAGAGGATCTTCAAAATTCCTAATTACAAAATTTTGGTATAGTGTCTCCTAGGTAATCCCCCGTCCTCTCTGCATAATTAATCCTTCCTTATTGTCAATCCCTGGTGTCTGTTCATTACTAGCGCCTCTATCCAAGGGTTAAAGGGTAGGTTTAGTGCTGAAGGAGCAGCAGGTGCACACGTTGTATATAATACGAGTCCAGAGCTCGCCCGGATGCTGTAATTTCAGACACTGTCGTAATTCTCTCTCAAATAAAACTATAACAGGTGCCTGAGACAATGACCCGAAGGGAATAGCGTTCTATTGATTACATATTTTAGACAGCAATATTAAATTCCATCTACGATGCTTATACAATTTATCGGTTATGATAATTCTTGGGTTCTATGTATACTTGGCTGCAAAATAATTAAATAATTTTGTGTTGTGGCCAGCATAATACCTCTCGCCATTTGCATATTAGACTATATAAGTATTGTATTTAACATTTCTGGTACACACAAAAAATTCTAATTACATTTATTCTTTATTTTTTAATTCATTCTATCAACAAGTTTCCTCCTACTCTTCTAAATGTTTGAGATTCTTCCAATTCAATGACGAGACTGGTGGTATATCTGAAGGGTATATGATGAATTATAGGTATAGTAAGCGCGTATTTAGTTGATACTGATACTGTACATACTTTGGCTTTTAAATGGATCTCCTTTCTTTTTATACCAGTTTTAGATGTTAACGGAGTCTTTTCCTCGTTATAACAACAACATTATTATATTTTTATTACATTTCCACTTGTCCATGTACTAATTCTATATCTAACTATAATTTTAAATATTTAATTAATGATAAAATAAGAAATATTAAATGTGCTTCCCAGAAAAAGTCTTCAGTAATGTCTGGATTTTTGACATTGACATTTATATCAATTACAAACATTTAAATTTTTTAACTAGTTTCCATAGGCTAATTGATTCATTACAGAATAGATTATTATAAAGCCTATGGCACACGTCGATGAGCATCAGAGAGTATCGATGAGCTCATTGATGAAACAACAGAACGCACCCGTCATCGACGAAAAATAGCGGTGCTGCTATTTTCATCGAAGATCATCAATGAAACGAACGTATCTCATTTCACACGTATCTTTTGTGCCTCACGTGACTTGTGTCAAACAACAATAAACTAGGGAAATATCAATTTAAAAACCGACGGTGTAGGAACATTTCACTGGTAATATTACCAACTTTTCTGTTTTTCGTCAAAGAAAAAAATGTATGTATTTGTCAATGATAAGTGTGCCATAGGCTTTAGAGAGAAAAATGAAATTAGAATTAATAATCATTTGTCAATATTTCAAAGCTAACTAAAATCATGTTAGATTCAATGTAATAACTGTATTATTAAGAGGACAAAATACGAAAAAACGTTATAATAAAAGAACCTTACATTAATTAAAAGTTTTAATAACTGAAACATGCGTTTTAATTCAAGCAAAAATTTTTCTTCCCTTGGCATTTTTTCGTAAAATCAAAAATAATTTTTTTTTCCTTTTGTAAACTCAATCCGGGGACATATACAGATATATTACAATAAATTGTGGTACTACATCATAAATTAACCCGCTGTTTCTCGATAACTTCCTTCATCCAATCTTGTCCCAACCCTATATCGTCTAACAGACCCGTTTCTTTTATTTCTTCTCTCGTAACTTCCCTTAAATGCCTAATAGTTTCCTCTTCTCTCCCGCATGGCCTGCAACTCCTCTCATCACTTGATAGCCAGTATTTATTGTTCCTCTCTTCATTACCACATCTGAACCTGGAAATTATCTTGATATTTTTCTTATATATTCTGTAGTATAATAGTCTCAACCGAAATATATGCATATTTATTAATAAATAATGTTAATAATAATAATAATAATCTTTATTGACCAATGATAATAATCTTTATTGACCAATGTTTTGATGATTAAATTTAATTACGAAAATTTCCTTCCCGTGATAATGCTGTGAATCTGCGAAATGATTTTGATGATGTGTGAATGTAATCACACCTTTACGGTCCTTAATAAAAACAGGGGATGAAACAATTAAATTGAAATATCTAGCTAATTGTAAACGTGTACATTTGTGCTTGCTTTAAACTCACAACTGTTGCCAAGCTGGTTAATAGTGCCTCCACCATTTTGTAAACTCTTTTGCAGCTGAGCACAAGATTACAGTCAGCATAAAGTTCTATGAAAAACAGAACGCGAAAAAGAATAATCCAAGAAAGAGTCTTTACAAAACAAAGATTTTTCTATAAAACTGTTAATATATTTTTAAAATTAAGTTTTTCTTTTCTGAAACCTGATTTAGTTGTTCAACAAAGCCGTGTTTATATCTTTATAATAATAAATGTACAACAAAGTACAATATCTTTATTTATTTTTGAGTAATTACCCTAAAAATAAAAGGGAAAAATAAGTCATTTTTTCAATATAAGGATGTTGAGATATAATATTGTAAATTTTAAAACTCGATTCTTTTCAATTATTATGAAAATGAAAGTATGAAAAGGTATGTGCCATTCTTTTTTCTTTCCACGCTAAAATTTTATGAGAGAATAGTTACTATAGACCACCCTCATTTTTATTCCAGTATATTCTCGTATGTTCAAATTAACACAAAAAATACAATATTTACATTAGTAAGATTAAGATCTTACAGCTCGATTCACAAAAAAGTTTAAGCTAATCCTCATTTTGGATTAGCGAATTCTACTCTAATTTTGACAGTTTATATCTTAAAATAAAGTCTAACCTATTCCTAGTATCTACCTTTATTGATAATATCATGAAAATTAAATTTTAAATACAGGAATAGAATAGAATTCACTAATCCAAAAATGAGGATTATCTTAACCTTTTTTGTGAATCGGGCCTTCTTGAAATAGAAAATTATTAACGAGTTATTATTTAGTTAATTAATCAGACCAGTCCAGAAACTGCGTTGTTGCTACTGCGAGTTTATTTAGAAATACGAGCATTTCAATACAATACAAAATAAGGTAAAATAATTAACACTTGGCTAAGTTTCACAAAATAAAGTTTATTATCTTTACCGCGATTTCGGCTTTTACGCCATCTTCAGAAGACTGAGAAATGTACAAGAGAACTACATGAATATATATACAAACACACAGGTATAAGATTATAAACTAATTTGTTGGAGTCTTGGGAATACCATCTTAAGGGATCAACAAAAATTCCCTTTCGATAATATTTCTAAAATATCCGAGTGGAGAACATCTGTTTGGTCATTCATCAGTTTCTCATTGCGTTTAATGGCTTTGTCTGTTTCAAATGTTTCCAAGATATTTCATTTCGAACCTTTCTTTTCTAATTGTAAAATTTTTAAGTTTTTTATTGAACAGTTGTGATTGTTTTCAAAAAGATGTGTGGCTAGATTAGAATCTGATTTTTTATTTTTCCAAGATCTCATATGTACATTAAACCTAATGAGGAAACTTCTACCCGTTTGACCAATATATTTATATTCACACATGTCACACTGGATTTCATATACACTTGATTTGCCTAGAACATTTTTTGTATAAATTTTGTTGTTGATTTACTTAGAGTATTGTTATTGTAATAGGCCGGTTTAATATTGGTGTCTCTAAATATATTTTTAATATCTCTATTGATTTTGCCTACAAAGTTGAACCGAATGAAATATTTATTGTTAGGCCTAGGTTGTACGGTATAAAAGTTTATTAAAACCGAGGTTTTCATTTTGTTTTCTAATAATCGGTCCACAATATTTACGTTATATCCGTTATTTATAGCTATTTGTTTAGACAAAGCCATTAAACGCAATTAGAAACTGATGAATGATCAAACAGATGTTCTCCACTCGGATATTTTGGAAATATTATCGAAAGGGAATTTTTGTTGATCCCTTAAGAAGGTATTCCCAAGACTCCAACAAATTAGTTTATAATCTTATACCTGTGTCTTTGTATATATATTCATGTAGTTCTCTTGCACATTTTTCAGTCTTCTGAAGATGGCGTAAAAGCCAAAATCGCGGTAAAGATAATAAATTTTATTTTGTGAAACTTAGCTAAGTGTTAATTATTTTACCTTATTAAAATGTTTCACCTAGTGCCAACGACGGATTCAATCAATCAAATTAAAAAACAATACAAAATATTACAATATTAGGTACACAGTAATATTTAAATAGATTGGATATGTGGAGTACAGTTTGTCGGTTCATGCAGAAGAAATTAGACTACATACCAACGTGAAATGTACTGTGTACTTTTTAATTTCTTTTTATTCATGATATAGTCTACCTGTATACAACTCGACAACATAAAATTCTCGACATACTCAACGAGTTGCCTTTTGGAAATACCACTAGACATTCTGTCTTGTGGTGTTTCCAGGCAGCACGTTTCGTATTATCGAGAATTTGCAATCGTCTTGTTGTATAATATATGAATATTAAACTAATCTCTTATAAAATGTACAAAGTTTTTTGGTGTTTTCTGTTTGTTTGAAGTGGTAAAAAATGTTGTACAGAACATGGACAAAGTATTAATAATGAGCATGTTCAGCAGAGACAATGGCGGGTCCGCTGTTCGTCCGAGATGCTATAAAGTGTTTAGCGCGTTATCTCCGCGAAGAAAGGAAGAGGCAGGCATAGATAATCGTTACGTGTAATGAGTGGAATCGCCAGATAACGCTGCCGGTGCTTAATATTCTCGACTATTCGTTGTTTGTTACATTACACTTCCTCCAGCCTGTCTCAAATGTCACGCAATAAACTTCGCCGCATTCCAACTTTTAATGCACTCGTATAACTCACACATGACTGAATGAACGAATGAATGAATTCATTTTTGCTTAGTATCCTACGTTTCGGAATTTTGCAAGGAATTGCTTACCTCTTACATTTACAAAAATTATTCTGTCCAGTGTCCACCGTATTTCTCAAACCTAATATCTTTAGTTTGATGCAAAAACGTCAAATGTTAACATTTCTTTATTTTAGGAACAAATGACTCCAAATGGATAAGTTACTTTCATTGCTAATAATACTGAGATATTATCTTAGTACTAAAGTTATTCAAAATTTTATATGTCTGTATTGGTTATAATTGCAATAAGTATTTTTTTAGACGACCATTGAGATAAGTATGACATATCAACGTAGTATCCTAACACTGAAAGTTGAACTTATGACATTAGTGTTACGATATATTTCATATCGTAATAGTTGACGCGGTTGCTAGGTTACTATGTCATTATATTCTGGCTATATGTATACATTATTCATTTGTCAGCTGTCCGTACGTTTCAACCTAAATTTCAGTTTTGTATAAAAAGTAAAATTTATTTAAACTCGTCTAAAAAATAATGTTCATAACTTGTATGAAATACAAATATCTTAGCTGGTGTGTATTGACTTGCACTCCGCTACGCGTCGTGCGTCAATTTACACTCGCATGATATAAATAAATGAAATAAAGTCATTTCCGCTCTCATTTGTCATCGTAAAGATAATGGGTGGTAGTATGAATAAGTGATTAAGTGTGATTAGCTAAAAGATGACTAGCACTGTTTTAGCGCTGTCAATCGTTTATGGATTATTTTAGAGAAAAATACTTCAAATAGCAGTTATAGAAAAATCAATTGTACACAACTTTCATTTAAAGTATTTTTTTCTTAAATAATTCATAAACGATTGACAGCGCTAAAACACTGCTAGTTATCTCCTAGATAATCACCCTTAATCACTTATTCATACTACCACCCAATGAGGGTAGCATGAATATGTGATTAAGAGTGATTACCTAGGATATAATTAGCAGTTGTTTGGTGATGTCAATCGTTTATGGATTACCTGCAAAAAAAATACTTCAAATAAAAATTGCGTACAATTAATTTTTCTAAAATAATCCATTAACGATTGATAGAGCTAGAACACTGCTAGTCATCTCCTCGCTAATCATTCTTAATCACAGGTACGTGCCTTTGAGAAGCAGGCAACAAACTTTCCCTCGCAAAATATTTATTATTATTATTATTATTATTATTATTATTATTATTATTATTATTATTTAGAATATTCAAATAGATTGGACAGTCTTGACATTTTTAAATATTTCCACATTTTTTTAAATTTTTTCTCCTGAAAATATGAGTTGTTAATGGAGGACTATATTTTAGCTTCCAGAAGTACGTAATATTTAAACTATGAAATTTTAAATTTTTTAATAATATTTAAATGTTCTCGTATGACGTCACTTAGCAATGCGGCAGCACTGCCCCCAGTGGCCAAATCTGAAACTACTTTTCAATATCGCTAGGTGATGTTACATTTTTATGCAACGAAACTTTATTTACAAAATTATGACTGAAAAGTTTAATATTTTTGAGATATATTTTATGATATATGATTGAAACTTAAAGTTACATTATGAACAAATAAAGTTCCATATATAGAACAAACGTAGAAAATATAATGCGTCTGTTACAAGCGTAAGCTGTCATTGTCGCTATCAAAATATCACCGCGTTCCGCTTAAGTATCAATTTCCGCTCGTAATACACAAATAAGTATTATTTTATTTTATGATATGATTTTAGTTCAATCACTGTCGATTCCTACAAGTTCCATTACTCGTACAGCAACACATTGACTGTTCTTGAACATAATAATATAATGCTTCTTTACATAATTTATCTTATTTTGGTTTATGCTATCATAGGTTAGAGCGATAGAGAAATATAGGAATCATACTCATGATTGTTGTTGTGTATAAAAATATACTGTTTTTAACTGTTTATGAAATCAAATTGGTATTTAATTATTTCTAATGATTTCAAATTTCAAAAAAGTTGTACATTAAATATTTATTTTTTTCACAATATTACTTTCGTATAGATTTATGGGATATTTGTTAGAAACACTATAGATTCCACTGTAGTTACACTTTTTAAAAATATAGCATTTTTAGCCAATTAGAAAATCATTTCATTTCTTGTCAAACAGTGACACTGATTGTCCTTGTATTATTTCAGTTTTTTTATCATTCTTCACTCAAAAAGAATGAAACCTGCCATAATCATCCGCAAAATGCAACAGCAACATTCGGAAGATGTATGCATTTTAAAATTATTATCATAAGTCTCTTTGCGATGAATAGCATTCAGGTAGGCTTTCCACTTAAATGACCAAATGACCATCGTTACAGTTGAGCGAATGATACGTGATGATCGTTGAGTTACAAATTGATGATATTACAAATGAACAGAATATTAGTCAATGTTCAGCATTTTCAATTATCCACGAATCACTAAATTTTCAAGTTTGTGCTTACTGAGTGCCATGTGAAATGATGGAAGCGTTTTGAATGGTATATTAACCGCCGATGAAGAATAGCTGCAAAAACCAAAAAAATTCTTCCGCATCAAAATTTAAAAATCTGATGGCCAAAACAAAACCTCCCGCTATTTAATTTTTATTAATTTAAATACATACCTCCGTATTTACTAATGCTGCAAACTGTTCCATTGCATATAACTATTGCTTTATTTAATATTTTCTTTTTAAAATGTCACTATTATTAATTTGAAGTGATTAGTGTTTTGACAGTGACATTCACCTGTAGTAACATTCATTTTAAATATGAACAGTGTAACAAAGGAATTGGGCCTTAGGCTTCGGGATTTCTTTTAAAAAAATTGATTTTTAAATTTATCTGTAAAATACATAGAAAAGTATTAATGTATTCCTGTAGAAAATTCAATACATACAGTGTGTCCCATTTAAAGGTGCCACCATTGGGATCTCGAGAACTATAAGAGATACGATGTCGGTTAAATGGAACTTTTTATGCGCCTTTGGGAGGCCATCTCAGATGTTCTTTTATTTTTCTAAAAATTTTCATAGGGCACTAGATAATGACGAAAAACTGAAGATTGTTGATTTTTTCTTTTTCAAATAATTTCTAAACTATTAATAATTGACAAAAAAAGTTTCAAATATAAAAGATAGATATTTTTATTAACTAAGCAGTGGTGTACGAAATAAATTTTTATATCCGTAAATTTTTGAGATATAACACAAAATTATATTTTTTTAAATGGAACCCATATCTGATTTTAGTCTCAAAAAATAAATATTTTTTTCTCTTTTCAACGATGTCAGGGTTATTATGTTTTATATTTGTTTTGCCTTCAAAATTATTATTTTTTCCTTATTTTGTATTAAATTTACAATTGTTTTGAAAATATTGGTAGATTTCTATTTGGAAATACTCCTTGTGTTTAAATTATTTATTTCGTTTAAAAACTTTGCTCAAAATTCGTATCAAATTAATTTTTATAATATTTTGTATCAGGTCGCGCTTGGCACATCATAGTGTAATTTGTAATTATGAGTCTAGAATAAAAATATTAAGTAATAAAGGCATAAAACAAATTACTTTGATCAAATACAATATAATTAATAAAAATAATAATGTTTCTTTGGGAAATAATAAGAAAATTCAGGAAAATAAAGAAAAAAATTAAATTTTAGGAGCAAAACAAATATAAAACATAATAACCCTTACATCATTGAAAAGAGAAAATAATATTGATTTTTTTTGAGACTAAAATCAGATATGAGTTCCATTTAAAAAAATATAAGTTTGGGTTAAATCTCGAAAATTTACGGATATAAAAATTTATTTCATACCCCACTGGTTAGTTTATAAAAATATCTATCTTTTATATTTGAAATGTTTTTCTCAATTACTACAAGTTTAGAAGTTATTTGAGAAAGAAAAAATTAACAATATTCAGTTTTTCGTCATTATCTAGTGCCCTATGAGAATTTTTGGAAAAACAAAAGCACATCTGAGATGGCCTCCCAAACGCGCACAAAAAGTTCCATTTAACCGAGATCGTATCTGTTATAGTTCTCGAGATCCCAATGATGGCACATCTAAATGGGACACACTGTATATACACATACAGACATCATCGTGAAAATGTTAAAATCTCGAAATGTGATTTTTAGCACGATGCCTATGCCTCCCTTACCAAGGGTAGCGGGAGGTAAAAAGTTTGTTAAGAGTGAACTAAATGCATAGAATTAGGGTAAGATTTTGTGGAAAAATTATACATTTTGTTTAAACAATAAAAGTTTTGATATTTTTAACAGTCTCTGATTGGTTTTTCATTTTACCCTATAAAATGGCTGCAGTTTTTCGTAATGTATGCGTGTGGCTAAAATTTGGTAGCCAAATTAGTTTGCAAAATGAACTGGGGTGTATTACGCATATCATTAATATCTTTCGTAAAGCAATCCCCTGAATGGAGTGGATGGTGTACATTTCCATCGTACTTTTGTTGACATGACTGCGAAATATGTTTACATGTTTTTGTTATAAAACAAATGCTGAAATCCAATGCTAAAATTATGTCACGAGTAAAATGATTTCCGTGTTTAGTCATTGTTTAAGTTTTGTGACAACCCTAGTATAATTCTCCCCTTTTTACAGTGCATTTATTTTGTTGCTCAAATATTATTATGTTACATTTGTTGAACAAAACAACAAAATTTTAATATACGCGTCACCTGGTGGAAATAAAACAAACAAGGTCCCCTTCTGTTTGTTCGGGAGAAGGGATAAACGTATGCAGGATGGATATTCCTTCATCACGATACACAATATTCTAAATGTGACACAATAGAACACTTACGGCCGGTTTTATAAACGACAGATAAATTTACTTATAAATTTATTCCTTCAAATGACTGTAGAACTTTTGACAGTAATGTTATCCATGTCATAAAATGAATAAAATTGATTCGAATTTGTTAATTTAATTAAATTTACTATGGAGGTAATTTATTCTGTCCTTTATAAAACCGGAGGCTTGTTTAGTCTAGAAAAAGAAGCATTTAAATTCAAAGGGATCTACGATTTCGTAGATACTAAAAAATATTAGAAGTATATAAATTTTTACATGGAAAAGTTCCATTTACCATACCCTATATTTTAAAAATTTTATTATTATGAGGTTATTAACATCACCAGCAAACACATCGAGCCGTAGTGTTTGACCACTACCGTGCTGCTTTTGTAATATTTTTGTGTTATATTAAATGTAAGCATATAATATTTCGGCTGCTGATCGTCAGTTTTAATACAATTATAGCCAATGTCAGTTGAAGCCCTGTGCAAAATACATAGATTGCTGAACAACTACGAGGGCCACTCCAAAATTATTGAGATGCTGGGAAACAGTTGGCTTTGGAAAATTTTTAGTGCACAAATGTCAAACTACAATTTATTTAAAATATCTGTCCAATAATAACATCTGGTTGAAGTGATTTATTGTGGTGGAATTCGAAGTGGAAATAAACTGCAACATGAAGTTAGGAAGAGAGCATTATCGCGCTATGACTTACTACGACTTTAAAATTGGATTACGCGAAGAACAGTGCGAGGAACGTCTATGATTGGCATTTGGAGATGAAGCTCCATCTCGAGCAATTATATTTCGCTGGTTTTCAGAATTCAAAAGAGGCCGTAATTTCTTGCTTGATGAGAAACACTCAGGGAGACCTTGTACAGCGGTAATGCCAGAAAATATAGCTGCTATCAGACAAACGATAAAGGATGACAATCGTGTCACCTATCAAACGATGGAAGATGCCCTTGGCATTAGATCCGCAGCAATAGCAAAAATTTTGCATGAAGAACTTCGTGTTAGAAAAATTGTTTCTCTTTGGGTGCCACACAACTTAACGGAAGAACAAAAAGCTAAGCGTGTTACAATTAGTCGCGCCACTTTAAAATTGTTAAATAATGGCGGTCATCGTATTCTTTCTCAAATTGTAACTGGCGATGAAACTTACATACCCTTTTATGATGTTCCAACGCGTCAAGAAAGTAGGGTATGGGTGTTTGAAGATGACCCAACACCAGTTACCGTGAAAAAACAACATGCACTTAAAAAAGTTATGTACGCTGTATTTTTCAGAAGTACAGGTCTTGTGAAAGCAATTAGGTTAGAGGGACAGAAGATTGTTACTTGGTAATTGGTACACACAAAAAAGTCTACCTGAAGTTCTTCGCAGTGTGAAAATGAAGGGTTTAATGCTTCACCATGATAATGCGTCCTCTCATACCGCTGCGACAACTGTTAATTTTTTGAAAGAAAATGTATTAAAGTCATTGAGAATCCCCCGTATTCTCCTGATCTTAAAATGTGTGACTTCTGGCTATTTTTACCTCTGCTAAGAGAGGTATTGGATTCATGCTAAAATTCGCATATCCAGATTTCATTGAATAAGCACGATTTATGGTCTCTAGAATCCGATTATAACATTTTTAAAATGATGTCTGTGTGTGTGTGTGGATGTGTGTATGTGTGTGTGTGTGTGTGGATGTGTGTATGTGTGTGTGTATGTATGGATGTTGGAGGGACGATTCCTCAAAAACTATAAGACTTAAAAAATATATAACTGCAGTTTCTTCAATCTGACATTCCTCGGAAGAGCTGAAAAGGTTTTGGTAACAATTGAACAACCGGAAGTAGTAGTTTCTTAAAAAAATTCTTCTAAATATAATTTTTTGGGAGTTTTTTTTATTAAATATTGAAGAACATAAAATTCTCCATCTAATACATTTAAAATTTTTATTATAACTTGTATAGATTTAGAGATAAAGACACTATAATTTATAGAGTAAACTAATCGCAGAGGCCAAGGTACCAAGGAAACCAGTTGACAAATTCCAATGTTTATAACATGACACATGTCATTGTCAAATATTAACAGTTTTAGTGACATTCTGATAGCTTTATCTGGGAAGTATATTTAACTTTTCTTATTGTTTTATTAATTAAATATTTGAAATTATAGGTAAAATTGTGGTAAAATGCATATATCCATCAGATATACCGCCAATCTGGTTAACGAATTGGAAGAATCTATGACATTTAGAAACTTCCTCATACAATGAAAAATAGATATAATTAGAATTATATGTGTGCAGAAGTCATGTTAAATACAATAAAAAACAATATTTGAGTAAAGTTCTGTAATTTTTTGTTATAAAACGACGGTTCGAAAGTGAAGTGCAATACAATACTTATATAGTCTAATATGGAAATGGCGAGAGGTCTTGTGCTGGCCACAACAGATTTTTTAATTTGAAAAAACATTTACGTGGTCGTCATTTTACGTCAGAAGAGGAGATTAACAACACCATAATGGAGTATTTTAATACGATTCCAGAAAATGAATGGCTCAAAGCTTTCCATCTCTGTAAAATTCGATTACAAAAGTGTATTGAAGCAGGGGGGGGGGGGCTACTACTTTGAACACCAGTAAAACTACATGCTTCTCCTTCAAATAATATTTCTGTATCTCAATAATTTTGGCGTGACTTTCGTTTAACGTGTGATTCAAATGTACTTTCATTAACATATACCTTGAAAACAAAGATAGATGTACAGGAGATGACATGAAAGATAATCGGTCAGAGGAATGTTAATGGGTTAGCAGCAGGACTTTTGTAAAACGGCGCAAGATTAAAAATATTTTACTTTGAGTTGTTATACATAATACGGGAACAACTCAACTAAGAGTAGTAGATTGGACCAAATCAACACCCATGGTTTATTAGATAATAACGATTACGTTGAATGGTGGAGTACTCTTCCTTACCAAATCGGTTTTCGTTCATGTCATTTATTGTAGTGGGCATATCCAAGCTTACCACAATCAGTGACGCATTTTGTTCTTTACATTTCACTCAAAACAAAAGTAAATATAAATACAAATAAATAATATATGACCAAAAAAAGTTATAATCCGATTTTTATTTGATGTCGAGTCTTATGGCCGGTTGCACCAACGTATCTTAAATATTAAACACGGTTTAAATTGACAATATTGCATCAGAATTAAATGTCAAACGAATTTGAATATATTGCTGTCAAAATTTCGATTTCCATTTTTTTTTTTCTGTTTAAACGTTGATTAAAAGTAAGTCTTGTTGGTGCAACTGTTTAATTTATAATAAGTTTTCAAAGATGTATCTTCAAAGTTTTGTAAAAAAAATTCGTTACCTGCCTAAAAATACTAAAGATTATTTTTATAAATAAGCTCACTTCAAGACTTTAAATTAAAATTTCTTTAAGGCTTTATCTTTAATGTACAGTAAAGTTAGAGTGCTCACTAAAGTGCTAAAGTTACATTATGAAAAGGAATACAACTTTAATTTTAATTTAAAGTGGTAAAGTGAAGAGAGAGTTTATTATGAAAATGGCCCTAAAAAATTGATAATTTAAAAAAAAAATGTTACTAAGAAATATGGTTGTTCTCGACGAGTTCTGTCAAAGTCACTTATATTTTTCTGTTTCGCCAATTTATGTCTCGAAATTTGATATATTTTTTTCAAAAAATAAATTGCAATGGGCTACTTGCGTGGTAATGAAAATCCGATTTCTGTCACTATATGCGTAATGTTATATTGAAAACATATATAAAAATATAAATTTTATTTTAAAATAATTATTTGTTTTTTACTAAATTAAGAAAGAAAATTTTCTGTGACGTCTTTATATTGAACTGGGGGAGGGGAAGCATGTTTAAGAATGTTATCAATAGATGGCATGGCGTGCGAGGAAGTTTTAATTTGAATTTGACATTAGTTCATTTTTCTGTCTCTCTGGTCTCTAAAATACATTAATTACTTAATAAATAAACACATTGGTAGTTACTTGTAATTTAAAATATCGATACCAAAAAGATAAACTAAAATACTAACCTCCAAACTATTATTGAAACGTCAAACAGGTGATCTACATTACCCGCACAAACATACCATTACTATGGGACGGCACCACGCTGTGACTTTACGACTATTCATTGGTGCGGCGTAATTCTACGTCATACATGGCGGGAATTCAAATAATCAAATTTCATTATTTTTTTCTGGCTAATTAATAAAAATTTTGCCAAAAGAAAAAATATGGGTAGCAAGTTTTTACCTTCTCTTCAAAAATATTAAATAAAAAAGGTACGCAAGTAGCCCATTTCGAAAAAAATTACTAAAAATTATTGTAGCTGTTGCCGAGTTTTATCAATGGTTAAATTTAATATACTTATTTCTGTTACACCGTGTATACATATTTTTGTGTAATTATATGGAGATTAGACAATTTTTCTCTATAACCGTTGTACCTATTTTTTTTTTTATTTTTGTTAATATAATAATAAGTTCCGAAAGTACCATTTTACTGGTCGAGGTAGCAACCGGATATATCTATTTCCATCCTAATATATTATCGCAGTAATACATGCTACAAGTGTTCTTCAATACCTTTACCTAGTTTATGTAATGCAGTAATACTGATGTAGTTATGTTTGCATTCTAATTACGAATGCAAAGCTCTCGAATTGTTGATCTGTTGACACATGCCATTCGAACGGAATTGATGGGTACTTACTAATTAAGTGAAGTAGCCTGGAAAATTCAACGCTCTACTCACCTACAACAAGAGAAATCAATTAATGACCAATAAGCTTCAGTGGATGGAAAATTATATACAAGTCACAAGATGATTTATTTTAATAAATGTACTTGTTTATAAACATTAATTTATTCCGAACATACAATAATAGTTATTCACAATCTACGTAAGTATTTTTTTTTTGGTCCAGGTGGTTTTATATCGGATCGAGAAGCAAAAGAAGACTATTTCCGGCTAAATATTAATAATAAACAAACGATAAATCTGATCGTACTATGATAATAGGTGTAAAACATATAAAATTTGAAAAAGTTATGTACCAGGTGGCGCTTGAATTCTTTTACATAAACATTTAACATGGTAGAACAGTTTTTAATTAAGCGTTGCTTCCAAATTTATTTTAAAAATCTGTTGTGGCCAGCACAAGACCTTCCGTCAATTCGATGTATTTTGTACAAATCCCATACCAAAAGGTCCTTGGAACAGATTCTATATAATATCATTTAAAATCGAACACGAACACATGCTATTTTTTGCAAATTCCATACCAAAAGTTCATTTGAAAAAGTTCTACAAATCCAATAAAATTATCACATAAACACACACTAAGTAAAATGCACTTGACACTTTCTTCATTTCTTCTTCAGCTTTCCCCTATTTTATTAGGGGTCGCTGTTTCCTCTTCTCTTCCACTCATTCCTGTCCAACGCATCTTCTTCACACAGTCCTTTCTTTCTCAAAGCTTCTGCGATACAGTCTTTCCATCTTCTCTTTGGCCTTTCTCTGCATGTCACTTGCGAGGAACACTATGACATACCAATTTTAGATCCTATACTTTCTATATTTGGTTTTGCACTTGCAACTTACATCTGTCAATTAAAATTTTTTGAATATACCTATCAGCTGTTTACATGATAAATAGCAAAGCTGACTAATTTTTGAAAATTAATTCCTTTATAACGCTTTAAATCTACATCTATTGAATATGAAGGAAAATGTATAACTCGTATAGAGAGAGTATTTTCTTTAATATGTATAATAACAAAAAGTGAAAAAATAATATTTAACTGAATTTTTTTAAGAAAAACTGTTAAAAACTTCAAATAAGGGTTCTTCCGGTGGATCAATTATAACCAAAATCTAATCAACTCTTCATATGGTTGTACAGAAAAGGAATATGAAAGAATTATAATTTTTAGAATTGTAGTATTGGAGTTATCGTCGGAGAAAAATTTGTCACACACGAACACACATGCACACACACACGGACACACACACACACATACATACATACAGACATCATCTTAAAAATGGTATATTCGTATTGTAGGGACCCTAAAACGTGCTTATTCATTAAAAACTCACCACCGAATTTTTTGACCAAAGACAATACCTTCCTTACCTAAAGGTGACGGAAGGTAAAAATCTTCAAATAAAAGTTGTAGAACATAAAATTTTGTTTATAAATTAGTACACATAAATTACTTTGTAGGTTTCATAAATGCAGAAAATAGACATGCACATTTCAAAAAGTACCATCTTAATAGTACTAGCCACGAAATTATAATTAAAAGACAAACAAATGGGTGATGCTTTAATTGTTAAATATTGTTAATAAAAAAATTGTGTGTTTAAGACCTCAAATCCGAAGTGAAAACTTAAATGGTTGACATTTGGATGGTACAGTAATGCCATCTCTTGACTGCTCCCGAGAGCTTTGTAAACTTAAATGTTTAAGTATGCTGGGCTTACATTCATATTTTTATAAGTCCAAATCCTGTGAGCATTTTAACAAAATTCTGACAAAATTTTCAAAAGAAATTTTTTTGGGAGAAGGCTGAGAAAAATCTTAAATTTTATTTTAAAATTGGCCAAAAACCCCAAAAACTCTAGTTTTAAAACCAGTGATGAGTGCGCGATTTATTCCCGATGTCCTTTAAATGTCATTTCTAGACTTTCAAAAAATGAATTTAGCGATTGTAACCACGTTGTAACGCTGTTCATATGGTTTTTCAAAATTATGAACAAATACAAATCTAGGTAAGTAATATTTTATTTACTTATAAAGAAATAACTAAATAAATATATATTACGGTATATTACTTATTACTGGGTCTGCCAATCTGCTTTGTACACAGATATCGGTAATGAGAGTAGGAATAAGTCGGCGAGTTTGGAACTACAGTTTCTTTTTGACAGACATTGTGATGTTTCTCTGCCTTGTATTTATAACGTAATCACAGAATAAATTTATACAGAAGCGACACTCCTTGTCGGCATCATTGTTGTTGCGATTTTACGTTTATGACCTTGAACTTTAAATTTGTTGGCAAATTTACGCGCCAAATTTAAATTGTTTTAAATGGTAAAAGAAAAATTAGAACATAAAATTACTAAAATTTTGATTTTATTAACGAATTAAAAAGAAATCAGGTAAAATAATCACATAATTATATTTTTATTAAACAAATACCTGAATTTTACAAATTCATTCCAATGCAGAATTTTATATATCTTGTGGGAAACACAAACGTCAGACTCGATGAATATGTCCCATATATCCTTCTCCATCAAATCTTCTCTTCCACAGGCCTTGAGCCACATTTTACACCCGTATTTATTAAATGAATATACATTTTATATGATACGGTAGTCGTTTTACATAGCTTACATTTCTGGATCTTTCGGAAACGAAAAAAAAAACTTATATTTCCCTATCTCCATTTTTTAAATCTATTTATACAGTCTTTATATGAACAAACAAGTCCTCCCGATTCTACTTTTTATCCATTTCATTAGAAACTAACACCACTTCTAAAATTCACAAACAGTTCACAAAATGACATTTGTCAAAAGTTAGAAGACGTGTTTGGTTTGCTTGAATTAGCCATAACCCTAAAATACATGGGCGTGAAAATCTGAGACAACAGCTCTTCCAGAATATGTGAAATATAATAATTTTCCTTATGATAACGATTTTTTCTATCGTTTTTTGAAAAAATAATATATTTTTTTTTTATTAGAAATAAATTTGTGTTCCTCAATATACTTTTTATTATTGACCCCTAATGGAAAATGTTCTCGTCGAGATAATGAAAAGAACAAAGAATCGTAAGATACGAAGATATGCCGAAACAATCCGATTTTATCCGATTAGCCCTTTAAATTTGTTGGCATACTCTTTCTCTCTCTAATTTTCGGTTCTCTCTCTGACTGTCGCTTCTGTATAAATGTTTATTCTGTGACGTAATTGTGACTATGAGCCGAAAACCGTGACATGTGGACGTTTGCAAGGTGCATCTAAAAAAGTTTTCAGTTCAAAAATAATTATTTAAACTATATAAATAAAAAAAATGCTACTTATGAATATTAGATTATTACAATTTTTATAATAAATAAATTAAATTTTATGACAGATAAAACAATTTGCCTGTCTTTGTTTTGATTCCATGACTAACATTATTAAATTTTATACTCTACAGTCTACACAAACTGCATGGTATTCCGACATACTTTCTAAATACAATAAATTCAGCAATTTGTGCATGCCAATATGTAGTACAATAAAAGTGTGAACAATCTATTCTACCATAACCACTGTAATAAAACAATGATTTATTATCGTGTAGCTATTGAAAATATGGAATTTAATTAAATGGTTCTTGTAATAAAAGTAGCAATTGTTACAAGAGATTCTTGAAAACAATTCACACATCAATTTGAAAGTATCCTCTAGCATCGCGTCGTATTAACACAAACACGAATTTAATTTATCTGAATGCGTGGCTGAATACGTTTTGATTACTCTGCAATATTGCACATTCGCGGATGCAATTTCAAATTAAATGTCACAACGTGAGTTATATTCATCCATATAGAATTTCATAAGTGTGGCGAAGGGAAGAAACAACATGGAGAGGAATCAATATTGATTTAATCAAACAAAGCCGCATAAAACTGCCGACTTTATTGTCTTTGACATGGTCACATTTCGATATTCAATATTACAGGCTACGGGGTCCGGGCCAGGGAGAAAAAGCTTTCGTTCGGAGAGATGTACAATAAAAATAATATATTCCTATAGAATGTTTATGCAAGATTATCTTCTACTCTTTAACGAGGAGGCAATTCGCACCGTATTTCTTGTTTTATTGTCTTGCCCTGGAAATTCATTTCCGAAAGCACTAGACCCTTTTTATGGGCTCCAGGGATACTTCTAATTATATTAAGAATACATCACTGTCTTTATTTACCAAACAGTAAATTATTTCATTAGTAAATAAACCTTAATTGAATATAAATAGAATATAACCTATTTGTGTTACTACCAGGACAAATTTTGTTTGGTTCCTAGACCAAATATTTTATTCCTACATCTGGAGTTCTACAGGGCTTGATTTTAGAACCATTTTTATTTATACAGGGTGTCTCTTAAATAGCGGGACATGACTTAACCACAGATTCCTGAGGCTAAAATAAGACGATTTAACCAAACTTGCTTCTACCGGAAAGTGCACCATTTAGCCAGAAATCTGCTTCAAAGTTCTTCGAAAAAAAATTAATTTTGCTTATAATAATCCGACGCTTTATTCGATTTGAATGAAATTTGGTATGGCAGTTTATATGGTTATAAGTAATCTTTTAAGGTGATATTTGTTATTATTAGTGAACCACTAGTGTATGAAACTTAGGTCTCCCAACATTAATTAGACCGTAACTTTTTAATGGCAATGCCGAAAATGTGAAATTATTTTTCATCAGAAAGATACATTCAATAGCAAACTTTTGTCTCTCTGTGTAATTTGTGATATCTATTACGGTTCACACAAAAAAAAAATCTGAGTGTCTGCACTGCTAAATTTTTAAAATAAATTTAATCTAGCAGTCTATCCAAATGTCAAGCAAGTAATTTTTAATGACAGTAACAATTGTTTTACGGGTTGTCAAAAATTTTCTTCGCAATATTCTAAACTTAGTAACATCCGTTTGTTCGGCCTAATAGTATTTTACTACCATTATTATAAATAAGACGATTACATATCTCAGCTAACTCCTAAATAAGTTGTGAAGATTGACAACTCGTTACTGTCATTAAAAATTACTTGTTTGACATTTGGATAGACCGCTAGATTAAAGTTATTTTAAAAATTTAACAGTGCAGACACTCAGATTTTTTTTTTTTCTGTGTGAACCGTAACAGATATCACAAATTACATAGAGAGACAAAAGTTTACTATTGAATGTATCTTTCTGAAGAAAAATAAATTCACGTTTTCGGCATTTCCATTAAAAAGTTACGGTCTAATTTATGTTGGGAGACCTAAGTTTCATACACTAGTGAGTGGTTCACTAATAATAACAAGTATCACCTTAAAAGATGACTTATAACCAGATAAACTGTCATACCAAATTTCATCCAAATCGAATAAAGCGTCCGTTTATTATAAGCAAAATTAATTTTTTTTCGAAGAACTTTGAATGGTACACTTTCCGGCAGAAGCAAGTTTGGTTAAATCGTCTTATTTTAGCTTCAGGAATCTGTGGTTAAGCCATGTCCCCCTATTTAAGAGACACCCTGTATATTATAGTTAATATGGTCACCATATTTTAAGACGTCTGAACTAGGACACCAATATTTTTATTATTCGTCGTTATAATTAATGCATACGTACTTGAAAATCCTGAGCGAGATTTAAATTATAACAATTTATTTATATCTACCTTGTCACATAATAATCCCACGGTTGACATAACATGCCCCACGTTGGGCGCCAAAATTTCTAGATTATTAATTTAGTTAGTTTCCTTATTTTAAAATGCGAAGAATATTAAATATAAACTACTTAAAATGTTATGCATTTTTTTGGGTATTACACACTTCAAGGAAATAAAATTTCGAATCCGAAATCCTAAGAACATGTATAATACAGAGGTCAAACTCAATTAAAACTGTCAGAATAATAATCGTACATAAACAATTTGTGGTTAGAAATGTTATCGTAAGGATGAAAACACAAACAAGTTGCAAAAGCTATAATTTGAACTTTACAAATACTATTCCATAATAATATTGAATGTATATGGGTCGCCTCAGGATTTAGATATTAAAGCATTTAAATGTAATCGCATATTATAAAAATATTTCAAAATTTTATTTGATAATTGATATAAAAAAAAATATCTTTCATCCCAATAATGTCACAAAAATCTAAATTATTTTTTTAAGTAGGTACGAGTAACACTTTTGGAAATGAATCTAATATTTCATATAAATAAATTTTAAATTTGATTCATTGTTTTTGAATTTAACAGAGCAGCGCCGCATCTATTAGTGATTCGGTCGAGACGAGACGAGACGAGAAATTCATTGTCTCGTCTCGTTTCATTTCAAATTCATAAAATTATATCTCGTCTCGAAATTTTTCTCGTCTAGTTTAATAGAGTCTCGTCTTATTTCTTGACTGAAATTTAATATGTATATTTTGGTCCCATAAACTAATTATTAAATTTATACAATTTTGTATTAATAGTAATTTGAACAAAAGATAAATATTTGCTGTTTTATCTGTCAAAATTTGTTATAACCTAAAACTTGTGCAAATTTTATTGTTATAATTTTATTAATTTAAAATTTATCTATCATTTTCTAAACTGTTATAAAACATTAAACTACTACTTAAAAATATAAACACAAATAACATTTGACAGTTAAAATTTGTACCTATAGACTTTTAAGAAAAAGTAGCGGATATTCCAGTTTTTCGTTAATAGTCTATTCATTTGTCTCTCCTGCACTCATGTCATTGTGCGAGAGAGAGAAAACTTTTCAAGTCACTTGAAAAGAAAAACTTCAACGTGTAATGCACGCTTAACAAGTTCTGAAAGATAAAATGTCAAATACTTTATTATCTTTTTATTCAAAAATGCCATAGCTAAATAGAGACAGGTATCACTAAAAATACATATGTTAAATTTCACACGATTGCAAATAAAACTCATGAAAAAAATAACAACCGAGAAATCTCGAAACAATTTTCGAGAATCGAGATCTCGGCAAATATATCTCGTCTCGTAAATTATTTATTACATTTTTGTCTCGACGAGAATCGAGAAATATCTCGTCTCGACAGAATCACTAGCATCTATCGTAACAGAGTAGCCAGACACATTATGTTCAACAATAATGAACTGTCGTTACGACTATCAGAAGAAAAACATGTATGTATTAGCATTCAACGTAGATAATCCTGTAAAATACATAAAATGTTCTGACTATTTTGACGACTAGAAACTGCAATATCTATCTAGGAATTGAATGAAGTAAGAATGGAAGTTTCTTTTCTTTCTTATTGAGAGGAGAAATCCTGGGCATTATGTTGAATAGAACGGCAGATTTCCGAATTACATATGCGTGACATTAAGGATTCTCCGATGTTCTTTGTGTGTCTGCTACCGGAAACGCAAACGAAAACCGGAAAATAAGATTCTGCCAGATTATCTCCCACCATGCTTCCACTCATTCAGGACAATAAATTAGGGATTATTCAATTTCTTTTCTGCGTTTACATCTACTTACTTCGCTTGGAAACATTTTAGTAAGAAAAATATCACAATCATAAAAATCAAGAAGAGTGTCGTCTTTTATTAAATTTCACATAGGATGATATATATTTATTAACAAGAGAAGACTATAACATTGTTTCTTTTTTTTTACTTTTAGTAAGATGGTTAATTTTAATTTCTTGTATTACGAGTAAAGGTGTATTTGTGCAGCCTACTTTTTATTTAACCTTTTCTTTTCCTTTACTTTATAAAAGTTAAAAGTGTGTTAATAATTGTACTACTTTATGTGCACACTTTTAATTTTACTTTAAGAACTAAAGTTGACCAACTTTCAACTTAAAACTGTTAAACTAAAAGATTTTCACAACTGCGCATGTGCACCACTTCACGTGACAAACGTCAGCGTGTGCTGTATTTATTTGTTTTTGTGTAGGTAAGATTGCAAAAATTAGAAAATGGGCAAAAGCTACAAGTAATATAGCAGATGCACAAATTATTACATTTGTGCCCATTTTTACAGGTGATAATTATCTCTTTACATTTATGACAACTGATATTCCAGAAAAAAATACATCTACACATGTGTACCAAAGGCTTTAAACTAGCTGCATAAATCCACCTTAAATACGGTGAATTTAATTTAGTTACCAACTAAATTTTAGTCGGATCTCTTTTTCTAGGAGCTAATTCACTATGTAATCACCACATCAACATTCTTCTTCTTTTTCCATTGGATAAAAAGAAGAACATCAAGATGATTGCCAGGTTCAGATGTGGTAATGAAGAGAGAAATAGTTAATACTGGCTATCAAGTAATGAGAGGAGTTGCAGGCTATGCGGGAGAGAAGAGGAAACTATCGGGCATTTAAGGATTTCATGCAGAGAAGTTACGAAAGAAGGAAGAAAAGAAACGGTTCTGTTGACGATATAAGGTCGGGACAAGATTGGATGAAGGAAGTCATCGAGAAACGGGGGACTAATTTATGATGTAGTACCACAATTTATTGTAAAATATATATATATATATATATATATATATATATATATATATATATATAATATGTAGATTCTAAGCCGGTTAGGCAAGAATAAATATAATAATAACTAAATTTTAGTCGTAAATTAAATGTTTTTTAATATCGGTCCTAAGTGAATTTAAATTTTGAAGATATTATTCCAAGCAGAGGATATGACAAAATATATTCGTACGAGATGGTTTGCTCTCTCTGTAATTGACATATCACTGCAAAATCTTTCAAGAATCCATGCGGAAATAGCTACGTGAAGTTTGAGATTTCATGCGACAAAGTTTGACAAAAGGACACAAAAAGAGCAATTCGAAACTCTAAATTATATTTCAATAATCGAATATCTGCGACCGGATTAGAATTCAATTTTTATTCCGAGATCAGCTGCAAGGCAGGCGTTCCTTTCGTCGTATAAATCTGGTTTACAACCGGTGAATTCGACACGGACTTTATTTTTAATTGCTTGTTAAAGGCCGTGAGAAGTTAACAACCTTTTCGCATTAAAAGAGTATAAACAGTGTAATTTACAGTGGTTTTAATAATGGTAACACATATGTGACATGTTGTAAAGTTCTGATTTATAAACTTAAAAATACAAATATCGTGAAATTAAACATTTTAATGAACAATATACTCATATTATTTATTTTTCAACTAAATGAATATACCGTGAGTATTTTTTAACGTGAAACATTGGGTTTGTCATATCCATGGTTACGACTTGATATTTGATTGACAGCTATGTATTTACCCTTTCCATTTAAAATGAAACATAGGGAACGAATCTGACAGAAGTATTTTATTTAAATATTGTAAGAAATTTAGCGGAGTCAGAAAATCACTCGAGAGCACTAAACATATTTCGGGCATAAGGTGCACACAGTATTTTTTCAACATCTAAATTTAATTTTTAGAAAACAGGTATAATTATTTAAACAAAATTAACCTCTAATGACATCTTGTCAATATGAGAGATAACCGTTGAATTTTCATATAAGTTACATTTGATTGACAGCAATGTATTTGTCTGTCTCATTTAAAATGACACATGGGGAATGAATTTGACAGAAATACTTTATTCAAATATTGTAAGAAATTTAGCCGAGTCAGAAAACTACTCGGACACAAGGTGCACACTATATTTTTTCTGTACAACTAATTTTAATTTAGAATGCAGGTATAATTATTTAAACAAAATTAACCTCTATTAACGTCTTATCAAATGTCAAATTCGTTCCCTATGTTTCATTTTAAATGGAACGGGCAAATACATTGCTGTCAATCAAATGTCAAGTAACCATGGATATGATAAACCCAATGTTTCACGTTAAAAAATACTTACGATATTGTTTTTTACGCTCGCCATGAAAGAGTAAAAAAGTGCCATAGTGTTTAAATTTTGCACCTGTTTACTTTAGAAAATGTATTTTTTCATGATTTTATTGTGGAAAAAATACATTTTAATAAAAGTGCACTTCTTGATGGACTTGAAAGATGGTTATTTGCATATAAATAATTAAATGAAAAGAATTTTGAGAATTTAATTAAGAGATGTATCAAAATGTACAAATGATAATCTGTAATTGAATTTTTCATTTGTTTCTTAATAAATTTCATTTTCCACCCCAAGAAATTCATATTTTATTCATGTTTAAAATAAAAGAATATAGGATTGTTATACATCGTTGAAAAGCTTATGAAATAAGAAAAAAGATTAAACTATTGTTTAAGTAAAATATATCTCGAGAATTATTAAGTTTTAGAAAAATCTAATTACACCACTACGTAAAAACAGTACAAAAATTATTTGAACAATTTTTCTTTATCTTTTATAACAAAGGAGATAAATAAAAGGCGATCGAAAATTCCTGTGATGTCTGTTAAAGTTGTCTCATATAGACCTACTTCAATTTTCTGTAGCATGCTTAATAAGAAAGTTTTTCATATAAAGAACTCTAATTTGTTCCATCCTGTACATACACTATCGAAAATATTCATTATCTTACTAGTAAAATAATGTTGTACATTATAAAACTGGTAAAATAATGTTAGATTAGTTTACTGCTGGCGGCAGTAATTGCCGCATATTGGAAGTTGTTATGTGATAGTTGCATTTGTTGTGTTTTATAATGTATACCACCTTTGGCTGAAATTCTAAAATTAAAACAATTCCAACAAAACTTAAAAATTCCTCAAAATTTTTTTGGAACAATTGAAGAAAAAATAGTGTATATCATTTGGAGTAGAACGTCCTTTTTGTGTTTCGCCCATGGTAAGGGAGGTATAGGGATCGTGCTAAAAATCACATATCGAGATTTTAACAAATGACCATGTTTTAAGGTCCCTAGAATCCAATTTTATCTGTGTATGTGTGTGTGTGTGTATGTGTGTGTGTATGTGTATGAATTTTGTATTCGCTCCAACTCAAATACTATCATTCAGAAAATTCTGAAACCTTGTATTTCTACCCTATTCTAATACGAAAAGAAGCCATTAGATTTTGGTGTAAATGGAATAAACGGAAATGACACTTTACTTGAAGCTCATAATGGTTTTTCTTCAAAAAATACCATTAAATGCCATTTTTTCGCATTTTATGTCATTGGAAAATTATAGATTATTGAATTTTGTACAGGTATACATTAATACTTTTTCTATATATTTTACAGATAAATTTAAAAATTATTTTTCTTTTTTCATTCCCGAAGCCTAAGATAAACAAAATTCCTTTTTTACATGAATGTAACTGGCAGGTAAACGTCATTGTCAAAACAATTAATCCCTTCAAATTAATAATAGTGACATATTAAATAATAAAGAAAATCGTAAATAAATCAATAGTTATATGCAATAGAACATAATATAGTTTGCAGCATTAGTAACGTAGGTATGTATTTAAATTAATAAAAATTAAATAGCGGGAGGTTTTGTATTGGCCACATCAGATTTTTATATTTTAAATCTATTAACAAATAAATATTTCCAAATGTAGCTAATTAAATCTAAATTACAATTCAGAATTATTGAACAAGTTTAAGGAAATTGAAAAATGAAAACCTAGTTGAAGTGATAACCATAAAGTAAATAATTTCCTAATGAAAACGTCATTGTAGTTGCATGCATTTCACTGCGGTAAAGGTAAATCAACAGCAAGAGGAAGTTATCAAAATTTAACTAGAAATATCCGCAAGCTTGCATAATATAAGTGAAATACATGAAATTCCATTTCCGGGGCACGAAATCATCACCTCTGCAACTACAAAATATTTTACTACTTCTTTCAAGAGAAAACTTACAATGAGAAAACTTTTCAAAAGGGTAATTAGTGTACGTATATGTGTGCTTTAAACACCCTAGCAGCTCATAATGAAACAGACTTTGTATAGCGCAGGAGTTTTTAATTTCTCGCTACACAAAAGCAATGAATTAACACTACGGATTCTGACGCTAATCGAATGAGAATGAGAGATTTCTGAGGGAGAGTTAGGCTTTTAGTATCGTTTTCCAATTATATTACGAAGTGTACAAAGTTGACACATGTCGCTGATGTTTGCTGAAAGCTAAGGGATAAACGAACAACAAAAACTGAACGCCGCTTTCGGATATCATCAGCAATAAGATTGATTTACTACTGAAAACATCGATAATTAAATATATCATATCGGACTTTTACCCAAAATTTTAAATCTGTAGAAGATGGACGAATTTACATGAGCTTTGTAGTAATTTTGTAATTTCATTAAATTAATAAATATAATAGTGAAATGAAAATTTTAAATATCAAGGAAATATGCAGAAACTACTCAAAATAAAGAATATTGGATGAAAATCGTGTTTAACACGTTTACTGCCGATCATCTGCCCTGTTACTGCCTGTTATGCCGGGTCTTAGTTGTGGAAACTAACTATATCACTATTATTTTTACTATGCCATATGACAGAACATTTGTGTCATTACATTTTTGGTAATGGGACTCTAGAAATTAGTGATGTGAGATGTATTATGAGTTTTTTATACCAGCTCATGGTTTACCTTTCACTAGCATGTCAGCATTTAGTCCTGGCAATTTACTCCCGACATATACTGATTATATTATATTATCGCTTTTGGTTTTCTAATACTTCTCCAAATTTTTTGTTCTGTAATTCTGCATCTGATATAAGCTTTTTGTCACGACAAGAACGTACTTTCTTTTGCACCGCTGGTCCCGGCAATTGATTGTCCATTGTAGAACTCAGAGTGCCCAAAACCCAAAACCAACTATGTACCTGTATAAAGTGTACCTGAGGTGCCTATAAGAGCGCAACTGTAAGTTCCTAATGCCTGTGAGATACTGAATCATAGAAGAATGTATACAATGATGGCACAGACGTTGTGTCATCGGCATAGCACGCAAAATACCACATGACACAACGTATGTGTCATAGGCCGTGAACGTGTTAAATATTTTTATGTACTTTTCACGGTATCTAGCGCTATAAATACGGATCTACGTAACAGTTTTAGTCAAAGAGAGTATGTGCTTTATCAAGAGAGCGTTAGCTTTCCATCGAGCCTTCGACAGAGTGACAGGTGAGCAGAATTGAGATAACCTTGGCTTCCTTTGACTCAACGTTGTTGATATATGCCAGCTACCCGTGAGAGAGTGCAGAATGTAGATCATAGCAGTATCCGTGGCCGTAGAATGGTACTTACCACTGTTTGTCGTAATCGCGATTATCGATGATATCGTTTCTAGAGTGGGATCCCAAGCGTAGCGACAAAAAATAACACTTCGTTTCTCTAACAACCCCGGAGTTTGGTGTGAGCCATTGTGAATCATCCATTCCTAATTTTGATGTCGGCGATTGTTGGCCGACTGTACCATTTCTCACAACTTTTGTGTGTGCCATTGTTGACCGTCCATACCATAGTCCCGGAACTATGGTATGTGCTCCTTGCCCGTTCTTTCTTTCATGATTATTCTAGTTTTTAATATATTTTTTAATAAAATATTAAAATTTATTACATTTGATTTCATTATGGGGTCCCGTGGCCTCGTGCCTGAGTGTCTGATATTTCGAATTTTAAATGGCACAAAAGTGACCCCTGTGGTGCACTCTCCACGCCAGCAATGAGTGCCCGTGAGGTGACGCCTGGTAAGCGCCCGCACGGTACAAATATGTCATCATCATTACCGATATCTCCGATAAAGCAGATTGGCACACCCAGAAATGGGTAATAAGCCGTGATGATATGTTTATATATTTATATTTATTTATTGATTTCATTGTCAAAAACCGAACTCTATCTCCACTAAGCTACCCAAACCCTTTACAGCGACTCTATAAGAGGGTCCTTTACAGGATCGACTATATTGACTCCCAAGCGACTGCTTGACAGCACGGAAAACATAAAACGTAAAGGTTATAGGTCCTTTTGGTTATTGCAAATGACGCCCAAACAGAGACTGCCATTGCCTCTCCTTTTGGCTATTACAAAATGTTCAAATTCAAGGAAATTATTTAAAATTGTAAACTTTGACTTTTGTTCCACATAGAAGAAAATCAAACTCCTCTCTAACTAAATCTTTTCCTTAGTTTAAATAAAAGCTCGTCATAAAATCTCTGCTGTAAAATGTCTCTAGTGTGGTCGAGGCGTGTGCACGTTTTACAATCTTCGCGCCATGAGGGCGCTAAGCTGAAGAAATCAGGGCTGTCCACGAAGCGTTTCAATAAAGCTGGGAGACAATGCCTGTGACATGACATGCCAATTTGTCGCCGGCTGACGTGGCAGACGTTAAGGCAGCGGTGTTTACTGCACTGACACTACTACACATCCCAAATCGAATAAATCACTCGCAAGGTGGAAAAGAATCACATGGGGGTACTTCTGAGGAGCGTAACTGAGATAATTGGTTATTTCTAGTATAAAATCATATACAGAGAATAAGAAAATCAGACAGGACGTGAAAAACAAAATTTATACTTTCATTTTAAACTTATTTATCTGATATTTAGTTCCAAAAGTTAATTTTCTTAGAAATTATTTCAATATTTTAAAGTATCGTTTAATATCGTTAGTGAAACTGAGAAATTAACCTAAAAGAATTAAGGAATAATTGTGATATCAAAAATAGTTAAAGCAATTGAACCTCTTTAATAAGTACAATTTACCGGTGGTATAAAGAATATCAACAAGAATAAAAAATCTGATGTGGCCAGCACATTATCTTACATCAATTGTATGTAATGGCTGGCGTCTGTTGATGGCCGAAAGGTAGATTCAGACGCTGTAATCTTGTGAAACATAGCGAGTGTTTTCTTAAATATTTTATTTAATATTGTTTTACCTAGAGTTCGCTATTTTACTATTAATATCTATGTAATTTATACAAATACTATACTAAAAGTTCCCTGGAAAAGATTTTATATATCCAGTAAAATTTTAACACAAACTCATACTATTTTCCACAAATTCCATACCGAAAGTTCCTTGGAACAGTATCTATGAATCCAACAAAATTGATTATAGCAAAACTGGCTAATTTATAAAAGATAATCTCTTTATAATTCTTTAATATTGTAACTATTGAATGTGAAGGAGAATGTATAATCAGACCATAACATATTCTTTCATATTGACAATCACATAAAATATCGAAAAATGATTTTTAATTCCGTTTTTTCAAGAAAAACTGTTAAGTACTTCAAATAAGGGAATTTCCTCTTGACCAATTATAATAAAAATCTAATTAGATCTTTATACGGATGTAAATAAGAGGAATACGAAAGAATTATATTTGTTAGAATTGTAATAACGGAGTTACCGTCGGTAAAATTTTGTCACACAGACGGACACACAGACACACATCATCATAAAATTAGCAAAATCTTATATTAGAAACCCTAAAACGTGCTTATTCATTACAAATTTACTACTGAATTTTGGACCAAAGACAACACCTACTTTACCTAAAGTTTAGATTCAGTTTTAAATGAACAAGAACCCTTTTTACCTCCCGCTACCCTAGGTAAGGGAGGTATAGGGATCGTGCTAAAAATCACATATAGAGATTTTAGTAAATAAACACGTTTCGATGTCCCCAGAACCCGATTTTAACATTTTTACAATGATGTCTGTGGGTATGTATGTGTGTGTGTGTGTGTGTTTATGTGTGTGTGTGTATGTGTGTGGATGTGTGGATCTGGTGGACACGATTACTCAAATACTATCAATCAGAAAATTTTGAAATTTTGTATATCCATTCTACACTAATGTGGGAAGAGCTCATTAGTTTTCAGTGTATGTCGGATAACCGGAAGTATCACTTATACAAGTTTTTAACAGTTTTTCTTGAAAAAAAAATAGATTGAATATAATTTCTCAGCAACTTTTACTAATAATAATGAAATATAATGGTACAATCTCCAATTCTACGATAATAGCTTTAGTAAATAACTCTAAATAACTTTAAATATAAATTTATAATATAATTTATTTTCATATATCATTTTGCCTATGCCTCAAACAAAAACAATATTTCAATAACAATTTTGACATATTTAAACAAATGTTCACTGTCAGGAAGTAATTACATTAAAATTAATAATGAAACCGTGTTAAGGAGAATGTAGTATTAATATATGTATTTGAATCTAATAAAATTAAGGTTTGTAAAAATAATATATTTTCAATCATACATAAATATTAGAAGTACTATTGATTTGCTTCATTGTCTTCTAGAATACGAATTTGAAAAGATGTCAAGATGTGAGTCCCATTTTGATTTTTGTTAAGTGTTTCTATTAGTTTTGTCAATATTTGTAAATTTATTTTGTGTATGATATATTTGTTAAATGTAAAATAAAAATTGTTGAGTGAATGTAAAAATATTTGAACATAATGATTGCTTTATTTATACTGCATGGTTAAATACCCAGCGGGAGGTTATGGGCTGGCCACATCAGATTTTTAAGTACAATATATCGTTGGTAAAAAGAATATAAATAAAAATAAATTATTATTTATATTTTATTTAAAATACCAGTTCAAATTATTAACGTGTCATATAAGTTACTAGACATCTTGTGAATTAAATCTTCAACAACTAGGTGTATTAGTAGAATTTGTACGCCTTGTTCTATGTTAGTTTCGCGACATGACATTCCCCCTGGAATCTCGACTGTTATCAAGCTGACACGGCCCGGCGCTGTGTGATTGCTCTGGAGAAAGGAAAGCCATTTGGAAATGTTTACCCGGGTTTTTCTGTCACACGACGCCTATCTGTATTGTGATCAGGAGCTTTCTCTTCGGGAAATAACCTAAGAAATAACGCCCATAAAAAGGAACATCCGTACGAAACAAAAGTGAATAAGCGACGCGTTAGAAATCACAATCAGCAAACACGCACATAAATTTAGATTTATACTTTACCGGCCATCACATAGAAATTTATAGCATGAATTATGACAGTTTGATAATAGAATGACTGTTTTGGCAATCTGTTTAATATTTTTTTCCAAACAACAGTTGTACATAAATAAAACTGTTTTCTGAAATACAATGGTAACATTTACCCAATACGCCAATAACGTTTTTCATATTTTTATTAAGTACAGTCCTAGAATAGTATTCAATTCAATTTAACAAAAGTTTCCTTAGCAAATTTATTCTTTTTTTTTCGCACTGTAAAAATATTTTTTAAATGTTTTTACCTCTCTTGGATTCATGTTAAAATTCGCATATCCAGATTTTATTGAATAAGCACGATTTAAGGTCCCTAGAATCCGATTATAACATTTTTAAAATGATGTCTGTGTGTGTGTGTGTGTGTGTGGATGTGTGTATGTGTGTGTGTGTATGTATGTCTGGATGTTGTAGACACGATTCCTCAAAAACTATAAGACTTAAAAAATATTTAACTGCAGTTTCCTCAATCTGACATTCCTGGGAAGAGCTGAAAAGGTTTTGGTAACTATTGAACAACCGAAAGTAGTAGTTTCTTAGAAAAATTCTTCTAAATATAATTTTTTGAAAGTTTCTTTTATTAAATATTGAAGAACATAAAATTCTCCATCTAATACACTTAAAAATTTTATTATATCTTGTATAGATTTAGAGATAATTTATAGAGTAAACTAATCGCAGAGGCCAAAGCACTAAGGAAACCAGTTGACGAATTCCAATGTTTATAACATGACACATGTCATTGTCAAATATCAACATTTTTAGTGACATTCTGATAGCGATTTCTGGGAAGTATATTTAATTTTTCTTATTGTTTTATTAATTAAATATTTGAAATTATAGGTAAAATTGTGGTAAAATGCATATATCCATCAGAAATACCGCCAATCTGGTTAATGAATTGGAACAATCTCTGACATGAAAATGATATAAAATAGATATAATTAGAATTATATGTGTGCAGAAGACATGCTAAATACAATAAAAAACAATATTTAGGTAAAGTTCTGTAATATTTTGTTATAAAACGAAGGTGCGAAAGCGAAGTGCAATACAATACATATATAGCCTAATATGGAAATGGCGAGAGGTCTTGTGCTGGCCACAACAGATTTTTTTTTACTTTCCGTAAGGAAGGTATTGTCTTTTGTCAAAAAATTCGTTGGTGAGTTTTACTAGTTTTACGATGATACGATAATCTCTCTCTCTCTGTGTGTGTGTGTGTGTGTGTGTGTGTGTGTGTGTGTGTGTGTGTGTGTGTGTGTGTGTATGTATGTATGTGACGATAACTCCAATACTATAATTTTAAAAAATATAATTCTTTCGTATACCTCTTCTTTACATCCATATGAAGAGCTGATTAGATTTTGGTTATAATTGATCAACCGGAATGTCCCTTATTTGAAGTTTTCAACAGTTTTTCTTAATAAAACACAGTTAAATTGATATTTTATGTGATTATGAATATGAAATAATATCTTATTGTCCATACGGTTTGATTACTCATTTTCCTTCATATTTTATAGATATGAAGTTAAATAATTCTATAGAGATTAACTTTCATAAATTAACTAGCTTTGCTATAATTATAGAAACAGCTGATATATTCAAATAATTATATTTGTCAGATGTCAATGTCAAGTGCAATTTACATAGTATATGTTCGTGTTAAAATTTTATTGGATTTATAGAATCTTTTTCAAGGAAATTTCGGTATGGAATTTGTAGAAAATAGTACATCTTCGTCTTATAATTTTACTGGATATGTAGAATCCTTTCAACAGAACTTTTGGTTTGGGATTTGTACAAAATCCATAGAATTGACGAAAGGTAATGTGCTAAACACATCAGATTTCTTTAAAAGAGACTAACCTAACTTAACAGATAAATCCTAATTCGTAGACAGTGGTTTATGCGCATGTGCGACAGAGCAATATTTTTTGCGGTTCTATCTGGACAGTAGAGTAGATTCTAAATTGGGCTTCGTGCCGGGCCGAGCAAAAGCTTGAGAATCATAGCAATAGACACTTACAAAATTGACGTCACTGCAAGAGAGATATAGAAGGTCATGCATACAAACAAACCTCCCCTCGTTGTCTTGCGTCCCGTTCCATGTTCCTATCAGTCATTGTATTCGCATCTGTTATTCAGTGTTAAACCTAATTCTTTATTGTGATGTGTACGTTGTGTTTAATAAAAATGAGTTTAAAACCAGAAGATGTGTCTGGGGCAACTTTTTTGTTTGATAATATTGAAGATCATTCGATTATTCAACTAAAACGATGGCTAGAGTGTAAAGTCTACGGCTGATGACAGGTCGTTGTTTGTACGGGGTAACCATAGCAACCTTGATTTCTATGCTTCGCCGTTAGAGGCGCTCGTGCAAATTGCAATTTTGTAAGTGTCTATTATAATTCAACTAATAAATAATAGCCCAAGTTTATCTATTTATATTGGGAGATTAGTTAAATATACACATACAATTCGTAGGTGTTGAAGTGTAGGAATAGGTAATTAATTAATTCACACTGCTACACCTACGAACTCTATCCTTGTTTATTTATACATATACAGAGATTCTCTCAAAATATCTTCTTTCAATCTCTCACACATATTGGCGTAAAGTTTCATAATCCATTTGCTCTTGCCCATAATATTCAAAAGTTTTATTGCGAGCTCTCCTCATAAACAGTTCTAAACTTTAAAGAGATTAACTCTAAAGGATTCATCTCCAAGTTAAAACTTCCATATCGATATATCAGGCCATTCGGTTTAAAACGTCTGCAATTTCTTTCCCGTAATAAAAACTGTCGGGTTTGTTTTTTCCGTTCGGTGATTGGTTTGCAGATGAGCAATATGGGAAGGCTTTCAGGAGGAGAGCGTCTGCGGTGGTATAAAATGCATTAAACATGTCACCGGAGTCACGAGTGGCGGTCAATACCGGAGTGCAGTGACACCGGAGCCACTGGACTTCTGTCCACCGGGACGGCTAAATGCCACGCAGGATTTGCCAAGTAAAAATACCACGGGTTGATCAATAGATTTTATTATTTTTCCATCATGAAATGCTTGGATGATATAGATTTCCTATCAGATATCAACACTTTGTCTACAACATATTCTACAAGCAACTAGAAAATTTTAACCCCATATATTTTTACCTTCCGTCAACTTTAGGTAAGGAAGGTATTGTCTTTGGTCAAAAAATTCGTTGGTGAGTTTTTAATGACTAAGCACGTTTTAGGGCCCCTAGAATACGAATTTACTATTTTTAAGATGATGTCTGTATGTGTGTGTGTGTGTGTCCGTGTGTGTGTCTGTGTGTGTGTCTGTGTGTGTGTCTGTGTGTGTGTCTGTGTGTGTGTGTCTGTGTGTGTGTCCGTGTGTCCGTGTGTGTGTGTGTGACAAATTTTTCTCCAACGATAACTCCAAAACTACAATTCTAAAAATTATGATTCTTTCATATTCCTCTTCTTTACAACCATATGAAGAGCTGATTAGATTTTGGTTATAATTGGTCAATTGGAAGTACCCTTATATGAAGTTCTTAACAGTTTTTCTTGAAAAATCGCAGTTAAATATCATTTTCGACATTTTATGTGATTATCAATAAGAATATCTTATTCTCTATACGGTTCGATTATACATTTTCCTTCATATTCAATAGATATAGAGTTATAGAGAGATTAAGAGAGATTAACTTTCGAAAATCAGTCAGCTTTGTAAAAATTATGAAAACAACATATATATTCAAAAAATCTAATTGACAGATGTCAGTGGCAAGTGCAAAACCAAAGTGGAAAGTATATGATCTGAAAGTGATATAAGTGACAGAGTGTCCCTCGCCAGTGACTTGCATTTGCGGCCTCGCCTCAAGATAGGAACTTATAATGCCAGAAGTACGAGAAAGGCAAAAGAGAAGATGGGAGGACTGTATAGCAGAAGATTTGAGAGAGGAAGAACTGTGTCACGAAGGTGCTTTGAACAGGAATGAGTAGAAGAGAAGAGTAAGAAACAGTGACTTCTAATAAAATAGGGCAAAGTTGAAGCAGGAGGAAGTGTTAAGTGCAATACATAATGTACGTTCGTATTCGTATCAAAATTTTATTAGATTTTAGAATCTTTTCAAAGGAACTTTCAGTATGGATATGTAAAAATTGTGTGTTCTTGTTACAATTATACAGGATATATAGAATATTTTTCAAGGAACTTTTGGTATAGGATATGTACAAAATACATCGAATTGACGGAAGGTTTTGTGCTGGCCACAACAGATTTTTTTAATATAAAAAATAATCAAAAGTAGCATATTGCTAAATCAAAGGAATATGGTGAGTGTTTTAGTGCTTGTATTATTTTTTTTTTTTCGCCAAAACTATGTCGATAAAGGGAATATAAGTTTCGTTAGCTGCCGCAATTTTTACCTTCCGTCACCTTTAGCCACGATTTAAAATATACTGGTTGTGCCACTCTGCACAAAACGAGGGTCCAAAGCGATACGTATTTCCTCGTTTTTTCCGCTAGAGGCGCAATGTGAGAACGACCCAACTGACACCTGTCATTTGCATGTCATTTTGAAAATATTACATGTTATATCTTACAGAAAGGTAAATAAAACAGGTTTTGAAGTACATATTCGTATTATATGTAATGCAATATAAATATTTTGTCAAATATATTGCAATTAATGCAAAATGAAAAAAAAATTAAATAAAAAATGTTTCATTCCTGGATGTGAAACCGGTTACAAGAAATCCACTGAAAATTAATCTCTGTTTGCTGCTCCATATGATATATCACTTTTTAAAAAATGGCAATGTGCAATTAGTAGAGATGATCGCAAATTAAGATTGAATGATGTTTGTCGAAAACATTTTCGGGAAGAAGATATTATTACCGAATGGAAATCTGGAAGCGTACGGTTCTATCAATTTATTTAGTTTTTCCAATTTTAAATTCTAACTATGTATTGATTCAGGTTTCCATTAAATATATAAATTTATATTAAAAATAAATTCATTATGCATTTCATTTCTTATATTTTATGTAAAAATAGTTTGCTGTGGTAGGGTCGTTCTCACGTAGCGCATCTAACGGATTATTCAAGGAAACACGTATCAAACGGACCATCAGAAACAATGAAAAACATGACAAGTGGCATAACCAGTATATTTTAAATCGTGCCTTTAGCTAAAAAAGATTTTGTCTTTGGTCAAAGAATTCGGTGGTGTTTTTAATGAATAAGCACGTTTTCGGATCCCTACTCTACGAATTTACTATTTTCAAGATAATGTCTTTCTGTTTGGCTCTGTGTGTGTGTGTGTGTGTGTGTGTGTGTGTGTGTGTGTCCGTGTGTGTGTGTGTGTGTCTGTCCGTGTATGACAAATTTTTCTCCGACGATAACTCCAATACAACCATCCTAAAAATTATAATTCTTTCGTGATCCTCTTCTGTACATACATATGAAGAGGTGATTAGATTTTGGTTATAACTGATCCACCGGAAGTACCCTTATTTGAAGTTTTCAACATATTCAAAAGATATAGAGTTAAAGCATTATAAAGATATTAACTTTCAAAAATCAGTCAGCTTTGCTATTTATGATATAAATAGCTGATATATTAAAAAAATTCTAATTGACAGATGTCAGTGTCAAATGCAAAACCAAATATGAAAAGTATAGGATCAGAAAGTAGTATGTCATAGTGTTCCTCGCAAGTGACATGCAATTGTAGCCTCGCCTCAATGCCGGGAGTATGAGGAAGGCCAAAGAGAAGATGGAAAGACTGTATTTCAGACTTGAGAGAGGAATATCTGTGTGAAGAAGATGCGTTGGACAAGAAAAAGTGGAATAGAAGATAAAGTAACATTTTAACAGCAATGGTAGTTAAAATACTTCAATTCTTATTTATTTACGTACAAATTCCATAACAACCCACATACATACTGTAATTTTAAAATTGTGTTCACTTAATAATAATATAATTGGTATTTTTTATTCTTTTCTTTAACATCTGCTATAGAAAAAAATAGAATTTTATACACGACGATAAAATTAAATTATCGACTCACGAAAAATAATTCACTCGCGAAATCGCTCGTGAATTAAACTTTCCTCTCATCGATAAAATACAATTTTATCGTCTTGTATAAAAAATAACTATTATTGGATTTCTAAATCCTTTTCAAAGGAACTTTTGGTATGGAATTTTTAAAAAATAGTATGTGTTCGTTTTACAATTTTATATGATATATGTATAGAATCTTTTCCAAGGAACTTCTGTTTTGGGATTTGTACAAAATACATCAAATTGACGGAAGGTCTTGTGCTGGCCACATTAGATTTTTTTATAATTCAGCTTGATTTTGAAGCAGATAAAGATGACCCAGGTAGGATAGAGATGTTGAAAATTCAATAAAACAAATAGGACTCAAACCAAGTAGATTTATTCTTCCCTTATCATAGCAATCCAGTATAAATTCCTTCTACACTTTTATAAGTTTAGATTAAAATAAATTGTAGGACTATGTGATATTTTTTTGGAAAATCAAACGAAAATATCATGAAAAATAAATGTAATTGAAAAATCTTTTCTTTTCGAATACCTACTCATTCTACTCGTTCATGTGATCTTTTTTTCTTTAGGGAATTATAAGACCAATTCAGCAATGTTTTCTCCTTTGAACAGAATTATGTGTAAATATAATAATCTTTTGTCTCTTAACAATTCACCAGATGTTTTTCATTGTTCGTTATTCACATTTAAGTCTTTCATAAGAAATAACTATCACATTCATATGTAATAATCTGTGTTGCATATAATAACCTTTTACTTATATGTAACAATCTATTTTTCTATTGTTTATATATTTCCACTGTATGTTTTTTGTCTGATGAAAAATTTATTTTATGTTTATATTGTACTGTGCTGTACTGTTATTGGGATTCGTCCTGTTGTACAGCTTCAACTCTAAATAAATAAATAAATAAATATATCTGTGTGAAATGATATTGTTGTGCCCTCGTGTCCATTTTTCTTGGTGAATTCCAACCTTGGCCGTTTCTATCCCAGAGTGTATGTTTGCACGTCGGACAAGCATATCGCAAACAACAGCAGCACTGTTGACGTATCCTGTATTGAAATGTTATGCTGCGGTCGCGTTCATCATACAACACGGGGTTTTTACCTTGCGATGTCATTGTCATTCATACATCATGCCAGCTACTGTAACACTGTACTGCTAACCACTCAGAAGCCCTGACATAGGTTGCGAGCACATAAATTCTACTTGATTTATGTCTACAAACTATAAAATGTTCTATTATATTCCAATATTTCATGCGTGAAATTTGCAACGTTGTTGAATTTGAAACTACCACTAGATGCAATGTTATTGTTACTAAATTTATTAATCTATATGATCAGCAACATTAAAAGCGCTAATACAAATTGCAACAAATTACCTCCCGCTACCCTTGGTAAGGGTGGTATAGGGATCGTGCTAAAAATCACATATCGAGATTTTAGTAAATGACCACGTTTTAAGGTTCCTAGAATCCAATTTTCACATTTTCACGATGATGTCTGTATGTGTGTATGTATGTGTGTGTGTGTGTGTGTGTGTGTGTGTGTGTGTGTGTGTGTGTGTATGTGTATGGATTTATTAATCTATATGACCAGCAACATTAAAAGCTCTAATAAAAATTGCAACACTTTTTTACCTCCCGCTACCCTTGGTAAGGGTGGTATAGGGATCGTGCTAAAAATAACATATCGAGATTTTAGTAAATGACCACGTTTTAAGGTCCCTAGAATCCAATTTTCACATTTTCACGATGATGTCTGTATGTGTGTATGTGTGTGTGTGTGTGTGTGTGTGTGTGTGTGTGTGTGTATGTGTATGGATTTTGTCTTCGCTCTAACTCAAATACTATCATTCAGAAAATCTGAAACCTTGTATTTATACCCTATTCTAACATGAAAAGAAGCCATTAGATTTTGGTGTAAATCGGATAACCGGAAATGGCACTTTACCTTAAGCTCATAATGGTTTTTCTTCAAAAACTACCATTAAATGCCATTTTTTCGCATTTTATGTCTTATAAAAATTAAAGATTATTGAATTTTCTACAGGAATACATTAATACTTTTTCTATATATTTTACAGATAAATTTAAAAATAATTTTTTTTATTAGTCGCGAAGCCTAAGATAAACACAATTCCTTTGTTACGTAGTTCATATTTCAAATGAATGTAACTGACAGTAAATTAAATATCACTGTCAAAAAACTAATCACTTTAAATTAATAATAGTGACATTTTAAAAAGAATATAGAAAATAAAGCAATAGTTTTCTGTAATGGAACAGTCTGCAGCGTTAGTAAATACGTATGTATTTAAATTAATAAAAATTAAATACCGGGAGGTTTTGTGTTGGCCACATCAGATTTTTAACAAAGCAACGATTTTTACCTCTCGCTAAGAGAGGTATTGGATTCATGCTAAAATTCGCATATCCAGATTTTATTGAATAAGCACGATTTAAGGTCCCTACAATCCGATTATAACATTTTTAAAATGATGTCTGTGTGTGTGTGTGTAGATGTGTGTATGTGTGTGTGTGTGTGTGTGTGTGTGTATGTCTGGATGTTGTAGACACGATTCCTCAAAAACTATAAGACTTAAAAAATATTTAACTGCAGTTTCCTTAATCTGACATTCCTGGGAAGAGCTAAAATGTTTTGGTAATAATTGAACAACCGGAAGTAGTAGTTTCTTAGAAAAATTCTTCTAAATATAATTTTTTGGGAGTATTGTTTTTTATTGAATATTGAAGAACATAAAATTCTCCATCTAACACACTTAAAAATTTTATTATATCTTGTATAGATTTAGAGATAAATACACTAAAATTTATAGAGTAAACTAATCGCAGAGGCTAAGGCACTAAGGAAACCTGATGACAAATTCCAATGTTTATAACATAGTTTGTAAATAACATATGTCATTGTCAAATATCAACAGTTTTAGTGACATTCTGATAGATTTTTCTGGGAAGTATATTTAATTTTTCTTATTGTTTTATTAATTAAATATTTGAAATTATAGGTAAAATTGTGGTAAAATGCATATATCCATCGGTGATACCGCCAATCTGGTTAATGATTTGGAACAATCTCTGACATTTAAAAACTTTCTAATACAATGAAAAATAAATATAATTAGAATTACATTCATTCAAAAAAGTCTCCGTGCCACAGTAGTTTCAATGTATTTTAGGAAAAATAGCGGTCTAAATCCCAATATATTTAATTTCCTTTTAATCTAAAATGAAAAGCAGTATATTACGTTATTATAAATATAAAATAAACAAATAATTTACTTAATTTATTTATATTATGGGGTAAACATTGAAAGTATTCATAATTTCATGACAAAAAAGTCTCCGTACGATAACCAAAACATTTAAATAATAAACCATTTATTTATATTTCATAAAGAAATATAATATTTAGAGGGTTTTCCTTTGGTTCTTCCACCAGTAACTAAGCCATGAGTCATTGAATCTACCAAATGTTTGGTCACCGATGGCATTATATTCTGCCATTTTACTTGTAATTAATTTGAAATTATTTTTTGCTTCATATTCCTATTTATCTTAAGAATTTTTCGCATTTTCTTAATCTGGTTAAAGTCTGGAGACTGTGAGTGATGATTAAGCATAGTTTTTCCACGGACTACCTGATTTTCTTCAATAATTCTAACTCATCTATCTCATATATTATTCGGATTTAAAACTTTTGTGTATAGAGAATATTGGTAGACTTGCACGTGATCGCAGATTCAAGAAAGAGAAAATACTGTAAAATTAATATAAAAATTTTAAATTATTTTTAAAAAGTGTTCTGCAAGAAACAATATCGAAATAACAAAGTGCTGACCTAGAATTAAGTCATGTTTTATTTTTTAACATAAATTGATGCAATCCTAAATCGTATTACTGCAAATGCTAAAAGATTAATTAGCAATGTCTTCGAGCTGGCAAAATAATGTCCTCCTAAGTACACAGAAAATGAAGTGTGCCCTGCTAGGAAATAAGTTGTAATAACAGCCGGGGCCGAGAGTATGTGTAGTGTCAAAATACTCCGTAGTTATTCATGAACCCTTTGAGAGGCCATGTTGTGCTTTAATTGGCGATTAAGCAGCAGCTTCCTCACGTCGCCTTTGTCCCATTAAAATGCAAATTCTAACCAAATACAAGAAATGTTCAACAAAATCATCTTCGGAGCAAGTGGAGGACACTAAATTGCTTCAAATCTCGTTTTAACTCATATTTTAAACATGTATGTAAATGAGCCGTAAAAAGGACGAAACAGTAACCAAAAAAACGGGACGCGCGAAGACTAACGCCGCTCGTAAAAAGAAACAATCTTGCAATTTATCCCGTGCAACTTCGCTGTCTCTCCACCATTCGTTTCCCAAGCCGATTTATGGCTATTTATATTTGGCACCGTACTTCTTTCCCAAAATACATTTTTAATAAACCATCTAAAAAGACAAGACAGTATTTAGTATCTTTTGTCATTTTCAAACGATGTATTTTACTCTCCTGCAATACGCTCCTAAGTTTTTTTACCTCTCGTTAAGAGAGGTATTGGATTCATGCTAAAATTCGCATATCCAGATTTTATTGAATAAGCACGATTTAAGGTCCCTAGAATCCGATTATAACATTTTTAAAATAATGTCTGTGTGTGTGTGTGTGTGTGGATGTGTGTATATATGCGTGTGTGTGTGTATGGATGTTGGAGGGACGATTCCTCAAAAACTATAAGACTTAAAAAATCTTTAACTGCAGTTTCCTCTATCTGATATTCCTGGGAAGAACTGAAAAGGTTTTGGTAACAATTGAACAACCGGAAGTAGTAGTATGTAAATGACACATGTCAGTTTCAAAAATCAACAGTTTTAGTGACATTCTGGTAGCTTTTTCTGGGAAGTATATTTAATCTTTCTTATTGTTTTATTAATTAAATATTTGAAATTATATGTAAAAATGTGGTAAAATGCATATATCCATTAGAAATACCGCCAATCTGGTTAATGAATTGGAACATTTAAAAACTTTCTCATACAATGAAAAATAGATATAATTAGAATTATATGTGTTCAGAAGACACGTTAAATACAATAAAAAACAATATTTGAGTAAAGTTCTGTAATTTTTTGTTATAAAACGACGGTTCGAAAGCGAAGTGCAATACAATACTTATATAGCCTAATATGGAAATGGCGAGAGGTCTTGTGCTGGCCACAACAGATTTTTTTTTCGTAGATATGCATTTGAAATTGAATCAAATATGTTCACATTATTTTCACAAATACCAATATTTCAAATATTGCAAAATTAGTTCCAAACTACACTACAAGAATAGTACAGCTTTATTTGTTTGTAATAATACCGTGTTATATAGACTTAAAAGATACATGCAAAACTGTTACATTTATGCGTTTGGTTTCTTCTTAATTTTTAAAATAAATTTCAAAATTCAGTAGTATCATATCACCTGATGATGACAGCAGATTTTTCGCTTTGGAAACGTTCTGAATAGTGTATATGTGTATTACAAATAAAGATAATGGAAATTCAACAAATTCGTTTTAAATCAAAATTTCAAAATATCTGTTAATTAATAATATTAAACACTTTGAACATTATGGATTAAGTTTTTCGGCAATATTAATTTATTTATATAGTTATTTTTTTCTAAGAAGTATATTAAAATAATTGTTATTGTTAACTTGAGTGAAGAATATTATTATAATTTACGAGTATTATAAAGAATTATGATGAGAATTCTTTGGTTAAAATATTATCCAATTGAATCCCTGTATTTCTAATTACGTGTGCGAAAGTAACCAATCAAAACAAACTTACACTGATAATTATGCTAAGACAATTATCACTTATGTCTTTAAGTTGCTAAGCAACAAACACTTTTAGACAGATAATTAAAGATTAATAGTTTTTGTTTGACAATGACATTTAGACGGTATGATAGTGAAAATAACGCTTCAATTAATAAAATACATACTCGCACTCACAATAAAACACTATAATAAATCAAAAATTAGAAAATCTCATTATCGTTACACACTTCACGCTGAACTATATTCATAGCTACTACTGACATTTTTTTATTTAATTATATAAATTCTGCTAAATACAAATTTTTCATAAATTTAATCAAAATTGCAAAAAAAATTCTCACTGAATACCCCTCGATCATTGATAAATACTTATAATTTTATCACACTTCCTCAAGCACGTTGCTTTTAGATAACACCATCTCCGCCTTCGACGTCGGGCTGTTACCAAGCAACGCGCTTTCGGTAACTGTCATAAAATTATTTCGTAATTATTAATGTCCTCGGGATATTATAGCTGAAAATTTTTTGGTTAAAAAATTATCCAATTAAATCCCTTTATTGTTGACCAATTATATAACATTGAATTCTAGTCGTTAAGAAGATCTATAAACGCGCTGTTTTTGGAAATTTCCGTTTTCTAAACTAGACTTGGTATGAGAGCTTTCAGAACTTACACATGCATGACATATAACCTCAAAATTGCTTATAAAAAAGCCCGAGCCATATTTTTGCAGTCTTTAAAAAAAAATTACTTCAATAAAAAAACTAGTATAAGAAACATGTTTCATAAGGCCTGTTATTGCAGTCGTTTTTTGTAAAGTTCAACTCGTGCGTCAATACACTGCCTTATAATACTTGTTTTTTAATGAACTTGTGGCGGCTGGAGCCGTCACCGTTGTAAAAATAAGTTTTAATTAAATTGTAGAAAGATATATATATATATATATAATATGAACAATTTATTCTAATATAAAAAATACATTTATGTTGACTAGTTTGAAGTCGAAATAGGAATGAATGTTTATTTATTTTCTGTTGTCTGGTTACCCAACAATTCCCAAAACCTTACTTGATATTTTTCTTATATTTATTCTCAAGGATATTGGGATGTATACTATAGATGCATGCTATAAACTATTTGAAAACCAGAACAAATGAAAACAAATGCCACGGCTATTGCTTCTAATTAACATAAATTATGAAACATCTTTTAATTTAAAAAACTATTCAGTTTTTTCTATAAAAGGAACAGCACAGGAGAAAATGGGATAAAACTGCAATTGTACTCTTAAATTTAACATTTCTATTTCAAAAGACTAACAAACCAAATAGTTTTGGTTGTTGGAATGTAATCTGTAATTTTACACTATTTGTTAAATAGTCCCTTTTTTCTGTCATGATTCTGAAGACAGACGGGAAAAAACTGGATAGGAAGATGGATAACACTAATAATATCAATACGGTCAAATATTCGTTTGAAATAACAGTATATGAAATTTATTTGTAGAGTGACTGACTGCGGTATTCGACCGGTTGTGGTTCTGACAAACCTGCTGAAATTTTACACGTTAAACTTGAAAATAATTTTAAATTTTCAAGTAACAAAAATGTGATCTGAGTGTTGCTCCCTCCATGATTTAAAACAGATTGACACACCTAGATTAAAAATAGTTGCATCATCTCATCTTCAAATTAATACTTCAATAAAGTTTAGCTAAACTTTCATCCTAAGCAGACAATATGTGAATGCCGTTGTATGAATGAAACAGTTGTGTATTGATCTCTCGAAGTTTCTTTAGTGCTTTAGTTGCTCAAGTTTTACGAGCAAGTTATTGGCCATTAATAAAATATTTCGAAGAGACTGATTGATATAGGATACGATAGATTAAAAATCTATATGATCAGCAAGTTTTTAATTGCTACAAGTCATTAAAGAAGATTTATTAGACGATAGAGTTTTAGTGATACTTTATTGTCACCATTGAATATATATTCAACAATACCTATTTTTTATTTGTCACTTAACTCAGTTAAAAATTAATTAACAAATTACTTTTTTCGAATAGCTAATTAGATTTTGGTTATAACCGGAAGTGACACTTTACTTGAAACTTTTACTCTTAACAGTTTTTCTTGAAAAACTGCAGTTAAATAACTTTTTTTATATTTAATACATAATCTATGGTACAAAACTTTTTAAACAGATTTTGTATAAAATATTATACTTCTTCTTTTGTCTCACACCCTTGGTGAGTTTATACCTGCCCTATTAGCTTTCTTCATTGCGATCTAATTTCTGTTATCTGTTTCCAATTTTTTGCTCCTAAAGTTTCCAGATACTTTGTTACATCGTGAATCCATTGTTTTCGTAGTCTACCTGTTGGTCTTATTGCTGCTGGTGTTAATTTAAAAATATTCTACGCATGGGGTCCCATGCCCGCGTGCCAGAGTGTCTGGTCGCGAACCTGGGGAACCGGCTTCGATCCCGACTGACGCCAAATATTTCGAATTTTAAATGGCACAAAAGTGACCCTGTGGTACACTCTCTACGCCAGCAATGAGTGCCTGTGAGGTGACGCCTGATAAGCGCCCACACGGTACAACTATGTCATCATCATTACCGATATCTGCGATAAAGTAGCTATTTACAAATCTTTATACCTCCTTATCTATTAGTTAAGTAATAATTTACGTGGTACATCCTTATTAAGCAGTTTTCCTCTTCTTTTATTGGTACGAAAATGCATCTTACTATTTTTCTTGCAAACACTCAGCTGATTTTCGTATTTTTTTGTAAAAGTCCAAGTTTCGCATCCACCGACCTTATTTGGGTTTTATTTAATCTTTTCTTACAATTAGGAATGATATCATTTGTTATTTTTTACAATTTTTGTCTTTATTTTTTCTTAGACAATGTTATTATTATTAAACTCAACTCCTATATAAGCAAAACTAGCAACATATTCAAAATTTGCAGTATTGATATTAAGAACTTGCAGCTTCGGGGAATTTCTCGTACAGAGAATACATTTTATTTGTTACTTCTAAATTACAGCTTACTACTTTTGAAAATTAATGTTTATTAGTTAATTACCACGTTAGTAATGTCCGTTGACATGTGACAATTGTGTTTTGTTATTATCATACGTCTTAAAAATCTGGTGTGGCTAGCGCAAGCCTCTCGCCATTTCCATATTAGTCTAAATAAGTATTGTATTGCACTTCGTTATCGAACTGTCGTTTTATTACAAAAAATTACAGATCTTTACCCAAATATTGTTTTTTATTATATTTAACAAGTCTTCTGCACACCTATACTTATTATATATATTTTTCATTGTATGAGGAAGTTTCTAAATGTCAGAGATTCTATACAATTCATTAACCAGATTGGCGGTATTTCTGATGGATATATGCATTTTACCTATAATTTCAAATATTTAATTAATAAAACAATAAGAAAGATTAAATATATTTCCCAGAAAAAAAAAACTATCAGAAAATCACCTAACCTGTTCGTTTTTGACACTGGCATATGTCATTTACAAACTATGTTATAAACATTTGAATTTGTCGAGTGGTTCCTTAGTGCCTTGGCTTTTGCGATTAGAATATTCTATATATTATAGTGTCTTTATTTCTAAACCAATACAAGATATAATAAAAAATTTAAATGTATTAGATGAAGAATTTGGTTCTTCAATATCAGTAAAAACAAAAATTTCCAAAAAAATATGTTTAGAAGAATTTTTCTAAGAAACTACTACTTCCGGTTGTCCAATTGTTACCAAAACCTTTTCAGGAATGTGAGATTGAGGAATTCATAGTTAAACAGATCTTAAGTCTTATAGTTTTTGAGGAATCGTCCCTCCAACATCCAGACGATGGTACATACACACATACACATCCACACACACCACACACACACACACACACACACACACACACACACACACACACACACACACACACACACACACACACACACACACACACACACACACACACAGAGACATCATTTTAAAAATGTTATAATCTTATTCAATAAAATCTGGATATACGAATTTTAGCATGAATCCAATACCTCTCTTAGCGAAAGGTAAAAATAAGAACCCTCAACTGGTATGGTGGATTTTAGGTGACACTCACGGTATTGTGGGGTCTTTATTGACCCCATAATTTTTTAAAAAAATAATTTGCTTAAATGTTTTGAAGTACCTAATTTATGTTTAAGTGTTGCTTATTAATAGGAATTTAAAGGGTATTTTTGAAATCCGTAAGTATTTATAGGTTATATAAATTTAATAACACAGGCATACATGACATTACAGTAATATTAAAAAAGCCCTAAATAAAATTATTATATTAAAAATAAATAAAATTAACACGTTATTCTAAACACACAATCTACAAAGAACCTTTATTTAACAAAAAACTCCGATTGTATTTGTAAATAAAAAAACTAACGTAGTACAAGTTTATTGAAAAATTTTGTACAAATTTTTTGTCTACCATTATTTGTTTGTATCACAATTATCACAATAATGTCTTTTCACTAAGTGTGTACCACAAAACACTTTTTTACATTCTCCAAATCAGGAATGTCTTCAATATTCTCGGCAAAAAATTCAAGTTTCGCTTGTGTTAGTGCTTTTCGCCACATTTTTAAAACAACGTAACTGGTATCTTGGGGTCAATGGAGACCCCAATGCGTCCTCAGTGTTATATGTCAAATAACAAACTAACTTATAACGCAGCATTACGAACCTCACTATGCGAGTAGAGAATACACGGAATCCCAGGAAGCTAACGTTATTATAAACTTAAAACACTATCACTGAAAATTTACTGGGGTCAATATTGACCCCACCATACCAGTTGACGGTTAAGGTTATAATTTACAAGTGAGTAACAAATAAGATATTGTACAATACATACCATGTAACTTTTTTACTGCCTCATGGAAGTGACAGGATCGCCTACTCGGCTCGTCAGTCATTACCTCAGTAAAAATCGTTTTACCTGGGTTGCAATATAAAATACAGTGTGGTCAAAAAGAAAACTGATTCAGTTAGCAATAACAAAAAATTGCATTTCAATCACTCGAAATCCTATTAGCTGTCAGGCCCTACCTCTGACATAAGCTTTCTGCTTTCACCTGGTGTGTAAACTGTGGAAAAAAAAGATCCCCAGAATTGTTATGCCGACTGCATCATTTTATTTTGATCACTTTGTACTATTGCTTTATGCTCGTTAACTTTTTCTTTTTGATCATTCACTATTGCTTTATGCTCGTTAACTTACGATCATGTTGTATTGTTATATAAATTATGTAATGATACTGGCCACAACAGATTTTCTTTTAAATCTGATAATTAAGAAGTTCATAACTGAAGTTGGCGGAATAGGGGTTCGAGATTGTATCCATCTCCCCTTATTATTCCGAAAACATTAAACGTGTTTAATAATTTCCAGAGCTGAGGCTGGGTTTGCGTCGCGTCCTTAACTCGGTTGAGATAACGTCGTAAATGCAAGACGCGACATCAACCTCCTCCACTTTATAATATGTCGTGTGAACTTTGCCTGTGTTTTTCCCCGCGTTCTATGCAAATTATTATCGCTTGCTCCGAGCTAAGCAACTACACCCTTCCGAATTGGACAGGGACAACTACACACAGATTATTACGAGATATTACAATACAGCTTACATGCGAGTATATATGAGTACTGAAAATCAGGAAATAGTTGGCCAAATAATTGATACGATGTTTTTGGGAACTTATCTTCAATTGTTTGACGAATATCTTGGGCTTTAAAGTTAATCAGCAAATATATATTTTTTTTATTATAAAGGACGTTTTAGGCATTTATTTGGCAATCTTCAGCTAGTTCCTGTGCGAAAGTTCGTTTTCTTACAATCTAGTATGTAAGAAAACAATAACATCCACAAATAAACTATAGAGTGATCAAAAATAACTGATTCAATTGGCAATACTTGAAAAATAGATAGCTGCTAGCTAGCGCTAGATAGCTGCTAGCTAGCGCTAGATAGCAGCGGTCGTGGTAAATCGACCGGTATATAATGCTAGAACTGCCATCTATATACTGTCAAATTTAACCTACAAATGATTTTTTCGCGGGTAGAACGTTGCCATTTGTGTGAAATAATAACATAAAATGAATAATTACAATTTGATAAATTTGGTGATTGAGGAAAATGAAAAAAATTTAGATCTGAATGCTATTCTATTGGTGTCATGTATCACGAATTAGTAAACAGAAGATTAATTGCTAATCATGAACCAAGAATTCAACCTATTCGCAATAGATATTATTACGAAGAAATAGTAATTCGGTATAATCCGGATGATTTTCTGAACTATTATTTTTAATTTTTTCAAAATATGATGCGGCGAAATTAACATTTAAAAATTAAACGTATTCTCACTTCATAATAAAAATTTATATTATATAATATGTAAAAGTTTACCAGATTAAATATGTTTGTGAATTTCTCTGCTTTCATTTACCAAATATGACATATTTTCATATTCATATTGTATTATTACATTTTAATTTTAATTTACTAGCGCCATATTTCCTATTTTTGACAGTTATAGCAGTATGCTAGGTCATATAGCGCATTTTGTTTTCGCTAGCCCGCTAGACTAGCAGCTAGAATCTAGAGGTCTGTCAGCGGACCGTTCAACGACGTTCGCTAGGTTAGCGAGCTAGCAGCTAGGTGCGATTGAACGTGACCATTGGTAAGATTGATATATATATTCATTTCCTATTTTTGACTGGGGCATATGAAAATTTAAATTTGAGTATATTACAATTTTTTTATTAAAATTGTTGTTGTTCCCTTACCCACAAACTTTTATTTGTTACAATACCCATAGGGTATTAATTTAAAGCATTTCAATCACTCAAAATCTTGTTAGCTGTCAGGCCACTGATCAGACATAACCTTTTGTATTTCTTGTCAATAACAATTACTAGTTATTGTGTAAAATAAGGAATTATTAGCGAGTCCTAATTATATTTAAAAATAGTTATAAAAAAGTTAATTTGCGAACTTATTTTTTTAGGATTTCGTCCTCTTCTAAATGGGTTTTAAGATTGTTTGAACTATTTTTATGAGGTCTCTTGGAACTCGATATTCAACTCTCCATCCATTGTTTATGAATCTATCTGACGCTCTTCAACTGTATGGTGAATAAGTTTTCCTTACTTTACGATTTTGCCTTACTTGCTAATAATATGTACATGATTGGCATCTTTTAGACTTAACAATAACGTCTTCTGTTACAAGTTCTTTTCTATTGAAAACTTGTAGACTATTATTTAAAAAGAATTATGTATCAAAAATTATAACAAAATTTGAATAGAAAATTAAAATTATTTCGCAAAATAACACGGGTTCATAAACACTCGAACTCCGACTGCGCCAATTTTACAAAAATGATTATAAATGTGTTTCCGATTAGAGGTTAATAACACGCAATAACCAGAGCAAGTACAAATAAAAACTTCTCTATTTCGACAATAAATTAGTTAAAAATATTGGAATCCTCTCTTATCTTCATTTTTCTTAGATGCGTTGTTATATTTTCTGTGTCGAGATGAGAGCGTTACTATTGGCGGACATTGTCGTCCTGTCAGCTTAACTTCTCCAATCAGAGACACCTGCGCGCTATCATGCTCGTGTGTTAGCCTCTAAACCTTTTTTAATTAATTTTTATGTAATTCAGGAGATTATTTCCCGTACGTGTAGATAATCGGATGTTTGCCTTCGTTTATTTTTATCATTTTTATCATATTATTTCAAACTTTGAAAACTGCATCACAAAGACAATGTTGTGCTACTAAATGTTAGTATAAGGTAAGAACATCGTTTATTTATTGGTTAGAAATTGGTATAATTTTATGTTCAATTTATTAAGCTTCGCCAAGCTATTAAAATTAACGGAAAATTTGACAAATGTAAAACAGGCATATTTTAACAATAACAAAACGTGAAATATTAGCCGAGATGGTAACAGTGGACAACTGCTATAATTCATAAAATAACATTTGTTTTCAGAACAAATATATCTGTACTGTGATGGTGTGTACCATGAAGGGTTACTTTTGTTTTATATAAAAATAGGAAATAATTTTCGAGTTTTAAGTTGACGTCGATCAGAATCAAACCCAAGCAGAATCAGTCACCTGGCACATATATGACGAATTATAACCCATTTCTGGGTTTATCAATCTGATTAGTTGGCAGATTTCGGTAATGACGACATATTTGTACCATATTGCAAGCAACCGTGAAGACTTCTAATTCGACCACATCCAGACAGCACTAGAAGGCACAAGCCAAATAAATTAATGCCCGGTTTCTCCACAGCAACTTAAGTTGTTGATTATTAAAGTGCTACTTAATTGTAAGTAGGCCTTATATCCCAATTGCATTGCACCAGCAAATTCACATGCGAACTTAACTTATGTCACAAATTACATTAGCAACAGCGTAAAGCTGTTCTATGATTGGTCAATTTGAAATTTAGCGATTCAAAATAAAATACCGGCTGTCAAACGTCAAAGCTGTCAATGTGTTTAACAGGGTTTATATTTGTATTCAGTCAACAATATTCGATATGGATTTACAGGATTTCCCTAATTTTGACGACGTTAACGTCGTGGATAGCTTGATGGAAGTCGATATTGTCAAAAATGGTAGGACTCCACGACAAATAAGTAACAGAATTGATTTGTTCCAAATATATTATTTATTTTTAATATTTTTATGTGAACCACCGCCAGTCCTATAAACTGAAGCCTTTTTCTTCGATGTCGTCTTCCTTACGACAGTCTACATATTTGCACACATTTTATTGCCAATGCTGCCGCAATTAATTTCCAGGTGTTATCTTTTTGTATATTGGACATGGACACCGCATGATTTTTTTATTTTCAATATTCTCTTTAAATCTTTGTTTCTACAATCTCACAGACCAATTTTCTTCCTCTTTGCTATAATTTAATCGTTTCTTCTTTATATCATTTAATTTTCACGCCGTAATAGACCAAAACGAAACAAATTTACCGCAACTTACCGATATGTCAACTGACATATGACACATAACCACATAAGTCACCGATTTTTTCGACTTACATTTAAGTGCTACTTACGTCTCACATTTTGACATTTTTGCGTGGTGCAACAGTTTAAGGTGGAACTTAGGAATAAGCAACGACTTAAGTCGTAAGTTGCTCTGGAGAAACCGGGCATTAGTCCCCCATAGACTAAAATGTTCGTGGATGAAATTTCGTGGGAAAGAGTATTAGGTAACTCCGGACTGCAGATAGACATTGAATATTTGTATTGTTTACACAGCGAGTCTTGTAAGCGAATGCAGGATTTATGGCCGTACGGTGTTATCCATGTGGCAAGCCCCGATATTGCCTTCGCAGTAAATCATCTGCACAAGTCGGCCGATTTAAAACACTGCATTTAAATCATACACCACCAGATCTACACAGGAAGAACAAAACGTAGACAACTGAATCGAAAAAGAAATCTACTTCTGTTATCAGTTACTTTATGCTATAGCTGACAATTAACAACAGTTAAATATCTGTTGGAATATGACATCTTATGCTGATCCCAAGGAACACAGAGTTTTTAGTAAGACATTATAACTAATAATGTTGTTACTGCAACTTACATTTAACGGAATTATAACACTTTTAAGTTATTTTGCCCTGTACAACTTTTTTCTAGTCTGCTAAACTACAATACAAAGTTATGATGTGTGGTACTTATTATTTGGTCACATAATAGTTATTAAAACGTTTTATATTTAAGTTTCATTGGCGTCGATTGTTTTAGTTTTATTAACGTCTTTCGCACTAAATTAAAGAAAGTGTTAGAAACGTAATGACATTTATATATAGATTTTTTAAAGTTTTATAATACAGTTTAAAAATAATTGTTTAGTATAGATGCATTAAAGTTTATATATTACATATATTAGTTAGTTTACCCTTTTATAAAAGTTTTATAAACGTATTTAAAACTTTTAAATAACTGCAAAAATAACAGTTTTATTTTAAACAGAAGAAAGTGCGAGTATGGTTTCTAAGTAACTTAATGCATCAACTAAAAAACTGATGTGAAGTAGTTCTTAGGAAGTTATTAAAACTGAAATATCGAATTATAATATGTACGGCCATATTTATGCATTTAAACAGAAACTGGTTTAGAAGCCATTTTGTAAAATTTAGTATAAATTAATTTTATTGTGTTTTTAGTTTAATATTCTGCAAGTAATTATTCTCCTATATGGTTTATTATAATATACTTTATTCATTATAATATCGAATGATTTAAAAAAGTACAAAAATCAATTTTTCATAAAAATTTAATAAATTTTCTTTTATTTATTTTAGGATATTATAATGTCCCTTGATTTTTTTCCAAGTATAATATAATATTTCACAGTAAAAATAAATTTGTTTATAAAATGAGTTCAACAGATATGTAAAAAATATGATCTTTATAAAGATGATCTTAGATTTAAAAAGTTGTAGAAGACATTACAAGTCTTGGTACATATAATTATACAACATAGTCATGCTTAGACTACTTATACGAATCATGATATGATAAAATATGAATTTACGGTAGAAAATAGTTTGCTGAGAAATCTGTATTGTAGTTTGAATAGTAACCCATATTATAGTTTTATTAGTGAATATATCTCTTATCTATTAACTTTAATGAAACCAACATATTATAGTCCATGCAAAATACATATGCAACTATTGCATGTAAGTGTTACTTAAGTGATAATAGAAAGTTAAAAAAAACGTTGTAAATTAGTTGAATAGATTTCCCACCCGCCTGACATTAACGTCGTATAAACGTTAGAATCAGTAAATTATCGTTGCATAAAAGGTATAATACAAGTTAAAAAGTTTTAAGAAAAGTTTTTTTTTAAGTTAATAGAACTAATAACAAACTAATTTGTGCTCCTTGGGATATCAATAACAATAAACAATTATAATTTAATTATTAGAAATATAGTCAAAACAAGTCGTATGTACATAAATATATCATATTGTTTCAACACAGTAATCTGCGTCAAAGTTATGGGCAATTTCTAATTTATATTATTAGTTACACGCTCATATCCTGATGTATTAATTCAAATCATAATTAGTATTTACACGCGTTAATCCTGATAATAATCATAATTTACTGCATGCTGTTGATCTGTATTACATTTATAATATTATTCTGAACATAAATTATCAAGCGTTACTACTTGTCCAATAAACGTCAAGATTAAGATACGGGAACTTAAAAATGAATAATGAACTCCAAGATTTCACTCAGAGAAAAAGATGGGGACGAAGAATATTATTAAAAGGAAATGCATGGCTTCTCTAATGCAATGCAGATATATTATTAATGATGGTAGATTTCATCACCGATTCAAAAATTTAAGCAATTCCTATGTACCCGATGTGCACCATATAGGCATTACCTAGAAAAATTTCGTTTTCATAAACCGCTAAGCATTGCCTATCTTGATTTAGGAATTACTTCGCTAGGTATCTGTTTTCCGAGGCCCATATCGTTAAGCATTGCCTAACGTTTCACAGTTCGAACTTGATAATTAAAATTATATAATTTCATTGAATTTTTTTGATAGTTATAAACAAAGAAACAGAAAGACATGCACAAGATAGAAAAGAAAGAACAAATTTACGAGTTTGTAAATCAAATAAAATTAATTAGTAAATATATCGTTGTTATTCTTTATTTTACATATTGGGAAATTACATTTATATTAGATATTCAATAACGAGTATAATTAAATTCATAATTAAAATTTTTTTATTTGAAATCAGAAAGTTCAGTTTCTGTTTTTGTATTGTTTATTATATATTTTGCCATTTATATTTTTTCTTCTCGTTCATTTTCATCTTTGTTTAATTATATTTTCCATTTTTCTGTAATAAAAATTTTAGAATATTCTTATCGTAAAAAACATATCATTAAAAAAAATAATTATTTTGTATTTCCTAATGTAATATTAATAATACCTCCACATAATTTCCAATGTCAATGTCGACACATACAATTAATAAATGTCACAAATTATAAAATAATTTTTTAGACGACCATTGTGATAAGTATGACATATCAACGTACTATCCTAACACTGAAAGTTGAACTTATGACATTAGTGTTACGATATATTTCATATCGTAATACTTGACACGGTTGCTAGGTTACTATGTCTTTATTTTCTGGCTATATGTATACATTATTCATTTGTCAGCTGTCCGTACGTTTGAACCTAAATTTCAGTTTTGTAAAAAAAGTAAAATTTGTTTAAGCTCGTCTAAAAAATAATGTTCATAACTTGTATGAAATACAAATATCTTAGCTCGTGTGTATTGACTTGCACTCCGCTACGCGTCGTGCGTCAATTTACACTCGCATGATATTTAGTATTTTTCATAACTTGTTACGAAAATAACAATATTTATTACAGTGTTCAAATATAATATCACAAAAATATGCCTACGTAAGCAATTTGGCATTGCCTTGTTTGTTAAAAACCAAAATGAATTCATTTGTTTATTTTTTGTCAAAAATACACGGCTACCTAGAGTAAAAGCTTATAAAAACTGTAAGTTTATAATTAATTTTTACGTTTATATAAAAAAAAAACTAGAATAATAGTTTCAGATGATTTAGAATTTAAATCTTCATAACTTTAGCTTGAAGTATTTTTGGATAAAATAATTAGGTAAAGTTTGCGCAAAAAAAAACTGAATTCCCATGTGAAACACATATATCTTATTTTTCAATTTACACCCTGTATGTTCTGTTCATATTCATTTGTTCGCTTATTTTTACCTCTCGCTAAGAGAGGTATTGGATTCATGCTAAAATTCACATATCCAGATTTTATTGAATAAGCACGATTTAAGGTCCCTAGAATCCGATTATAACATTTTTAAAATGATGTCTGTGTGTGTGTGTGTGTGTGTGTGTGTGTGTGTGTGTGTGTGTGTGTGGATGTGACTTAAAAAATATTCAACTGCAGTTTCCTCAATCTGACATTCCTGGGAAGAGCTGAATAGGTTTTGGGAACAATTGAACAAACGGAAATAGTAGTTTCTTAGAAAAATTATTCTAAATATAATTTTTTGGGAGTTTTTTTAATAAAATATTGAAGAACATAAAATTCTCCATCTAATACACTTAAAATTTTTATTATATCTTGTATAGATTTACAGATAAAGACACTATAATTTATAGAGTAACCTAGTCGCAGAGGCAGTTGACAAATTCCAATGTTTATAACATAGTTTGTAAATGACACATGTCAGTGTCAAAAATCAACAGTTTTAGTGACATTCTGATAGCTTTGGTAAAATTGTGGTAAAATGCATATATTCATCAGAAATACCGCCAATCTGGTTAATGAATTGGAAGAATCTCTGACATTTAGAAATATCCTCATACAATGAAAAATAGATATAATTAGAATTAATGGGTGGAATTCAGTGGGTTGTATTAAGGTCTGTATTAAATCTTGTATTAAGTATATGGCAACATTGTAATATTTTCCACATGTATCAATGAGATTCAATTGTGATTTAGAAATTTTACCACATGAAAAAGTAATACAGATATCCTTTAGCCAAATGAAGAAGTATTATTGTAAATGGAAGGTGTAAAAGGAAACTCATTATTGCAAAATTAGGTTAGAAATATGTCAAATTTTATGTGTCAAATATTTCATACCTGTTAATACATATTAATGAATTTTAAAAATATCTCAACCCCCGTTTTGATCAGTTTTGACATTTGTCATTTTTTCTTACTTCTGTTAATAATATTTTTTTCTTTATTTGATCCTTTGATATCTCACTTTTTCTGACAGGTATTACAAAGTTGCCAAAATATTTTTGACAAAGGACTGTTTTAGCTTAAAACACGCTAATACAACCCACTGAATCTCACCCATTGTGTGCAGAAGATATGTTAAATATCATAAAAAACAATATTTGGGTAAAGTTCTGTAATAAAACGACGGTTCGAAAGCGAAGTGCAATACAATACTTATGTAGCCTAATATAGAAATGGCGAGAGGTCTTGTGCTGGCCACAACAATTTTTTTTATTATATTTTCAAATTAAATTATCAAATCAAAGCGTGAGAACTTCCTTTTCAATTAAACAAAACAATTCTTATTGATATTTACTTATTTGATACGTTCTGTTGGTACTGGCCACTATTATTTTAGTTTCCTAAAATTCTGCTGATATTGCAAGCTATTCTTCATGTCCTAATTATTGTGGGAAGACTAATTTGATTAGTAAACGAAAAATTCCTGCAGAAAGAATATTGATAAATTTCCATATCAGTTGCGTAAAGCAAAGCATATTTCTTTGAAATATGGGTCATGACCCATATGTTCAAGCCCTGATTTAAATAACAGACAAAAATACCGCAATAATTCATTTTATCCGCGTGTTCGAATTCGTTTCATATTCAAATATGTAAACTTTTATTTGCGAGCATTATTCACGTATATGGTAAACACCTTTACTATGTAAATGAGTTAACATACAGTTAGCTTCACTTCAGTTAAATGTAGCTCATTATAAAATCAGAAAACCAGATACTGTTATAAGAATATATAGAGTATTTCGAAAAATGTAGGAAAAAAAAGAAAATATTCGAAACTGTAGTCTGGAAGATTTTAATGATTTCAAACCAACGTTTCGATCACAACTATGATCCTCTTCAGGGTTAAATCAAGTCAGAAAAATAATGAAATATTTGTAACATTTTTTTTAAGAAACTAGTACTTCCGGTTGTCCAATTCTTCCCACAATTTATTCAGCTCTTCTCAGAAATGTCAGATTGAAACATGTCATAAGTCTTATAGTATTTACGAAATACACACACACACATACATACACACACACATACACACACACACACGGACATTATCGTAAAAATGTTTTAATCGGATTCTAAATAAATAAATAAATAAATATATCATCACTGGGTGTGCCAGTATCTACAACACATGTAGACATCGGTAATGATGACGATATATTTTACCGTGTGGGCGCTTACCAGGCGTCACCTCACGGGCACTCATAGCTGGCGTGGAGAGTGCACCACAAGGGTCACTTTTGTGCCATTTAAAATTGGAAATATTTGGCGTCAGTCGGGATAGAACCCGGTTCCCCCAGCTTCACGACCAGACACTCAGGCACGCGGCCACGGGACCCCATAATCGGATTCTAGGTACTTTAAAACGTGCTTATCCACTAAAATCTAGATATGTGATTTTTAGCAAGAATCCAATACCTCCTTAGCGAGAAGTAAAAAGTATTTAATTAAATATTTTTTGACACGAGATATTGTTAAAAATGTTAACTAAAGAAATAAAAAAAATTCTTATTGAATCTTATTTTAGACATAGAAATAAATTAAAAAACGGCGAATTGCAGCCTGGTACAATGAATTTCATAAAAATTGCATCAATTATGACAACTTGACTTTTGAATTGAATAATGATCAGACATACGTTTCTCTCTTCTTCATCTACTCCAAGTTAGGTTTTTTCTGAACCCACTGTTTTACTGACAATGTTGCTCATTATGAAATGACACAGATAAAAATACTTCACCCATTTCACAATAATTCAGCTATGTAATAAAGTCGATAATAATTAAAGTTTTTAATCTCATGATCTATGACCCGTGGAAATGAAAAAAGAACGTCCCCATTATACAGAGATTATATGAAAGAAGACCTCTGAAATCTTCAGTACAGTAGGCGTCGTAACGCTATCATTTGTCAGTTAATGGCGGAACAAGTGAACGTGACGAGCAAAGCTCCCGAGCTTCAAAGCTCAACGAAGAATTCGATGCAACATGAAGGAGTGGGGAACATATGAGACACGAAGGAAGGATACTTGATATTTTACTCCTAGAAGCTGCAACGTTCGTTTCAGTTACGAGGACTTAACGTTGGAGAACTTTATAGAAATTGTTGCAACTTATAATCGTTTTATTTTACAAGTAAATGGTGCACTGTAGTTCATTAAGGCGCTTTCTGTTTCCATTCAATATGGGAATAAATGAAGTGATCTGATATTGATGTGATTTAAATATCATCGTTTTAAAATGGACTTAAACTTTAAAATTTACAATTTATGCATGGTTACATGCATTTCTACTACTTTTATATAAATATTTCTTTCAAAAAACTAGTGAAATGGTTTAGTAGCGAATACATATGTTCTTACATTCCTAAATTCTTAGTTCACTTTCGAGAAAGACGAACGAAACCACATTAAATAATTATAGGTTAAAATGTGTATTTTCGAAAAGTTAGCGATTACTTTTTGGAATTGAATTCATTGAATGTTATAGGTGTTTTACAATTGCCCTCTAAGAAATTCTGTGTAAAATAAACACTAAAATTGGTTTATAAGATTCACATGATGTGTAAATTTAACCACTTACAAATTGGTACAAAAATACAAATACACGTCAAATTGTTACAATACGCGTATTTGGTAATATATCTCTAACTAATGTATTTTAACTTGTAATGATGTTATGAGACATATAGGTATTATAAATAAATAAAAATTATATGTATATATGAGTAAATGGATAATAACTTGTAAGTAATTATTTTGACAGTCATGTTCTTTACGCCTTTTTGTTAAATACTATGTATATACTTTGTACTGGTTGGGCGGAAGAGCAGCCTCTGGCTGAATTCCGCCAATGACATTGGTCAATAAAGATTATTATTATTATTATTATTATTATTATTATTATTATTATTATTATTATTATTATTATTATTATTATTCTAAGAACACATTTAAGAAAGCATTTTAAATAAATTAAATGATAATATTGAACTTACCAGGTAATGTTGTATATCTTCATATCTGCGTTTAAGAAAACACATTTACACAAACTTTCGTATTTCAATTTAAATGTTAGTTTGTACATATCATTTAATACAAAGATATACCGAGAGTTTATTTTATCAGTAAACATAGGGTATATCATTGCCATAGTTACGGTATGAATGTTTGACAGCAATGTATTGAAGCGTTTATTTTATGAGTAAACATAAGCGTTTAACATGGGAAGCAGTCTGGCAATAAATCAAGCCATGCTATTGAACATGATAATGGTACATTACATCTTCTACATTATTTAATATTAATTACTTTAATAATATTGGAAAAATCACAATAAATTGTAAAAATTGTCAAATAAATAATTGTTTCACTTTTTTATTATGCAATATCAAAAGATTTGTAAATGTCTCGGTAGTGCAGTGGTTATAACAGTTGCGTCTAAAATTTTGATGTAATAACAATGCACTGTATTTTTTATTTTCATAAATACAGTAAAAACATAATATCTACAAAAATTTATTATATTTCAGTTATTTTTATTAATATCAAAGGAAATACAATGCATTGTTATTGTATCAATATTTTGATTATTGTAATCAAATACATTTTTAGCCGAACACTTTGTATTTACCAAAAACTGCTTCCCTTGTTAAACGCCTATGTTTACTCATAAAATAAATGCTTCAATACATTGCTGTCAAACATTCATACCGTAATTATGGCAATAATATACCCTATGTTTACTGATAAAATAAACTCCCGGTGTACGTCTATCCACTGCTAAATATAACAACAAACTAACTGTCTTGCGATTTTTCACTTTTTTCATTAGGTCCACTATAGCACTGAGTGTATTGTAAAATGAAATATCTTTTATAAATTACTTTATCTAACAGTATACAATTACAACCAAATTTTATTTGAAATTTGCAAAATTATGTAAAATTTAATGTTGATTTCCATAAAGATAAATTTCACCACTTTTCATATCGGTTTTACACGAACAAAATTTGTTAAGAGTGTGTACTTAAAAATTTTATGGGTTCAAATATTTATTTTGTCTAATTAAGACGATTTTTTAATCATATCGGGGTCACTATACGCCGAACATAACTACATATATAAATATTAATCCATCATGAAGATTGCCGAAATTTTAAGCGAAGCTGAAGGGCAGTTTGAGTAGGCAATTTGGGTAGACAGTTTTTGTGGGCAATTTTCATGGGCAGTTTGAATTAGCAATTTGGGTGTGAACATGTGTTTCAATGAGAAATTTATGAAAAATTGGGCAATTTAGAAGAATATTAGCGTTAATGCTTTGGCTAAAAGGAATATAATATAAACAGATTGGTTATTTCTGTATACAGTAATAATTCGCTGTAGCCAGAGTTCTAAGAAAATTCGGCACAGTAGAGTATTCGCTAGTCCAGCACAAATGTGATCTAAAAGTTACGATTAAAAAACTAACACTAATAAAAGCGCTTAGCACACTGCTAATAAGAATATAATGTAAAAATGCGCTCTATAAAAGCGCTTTTATTATAAAAGTGCGCTCGTAATACTGGACCATTTCTTTCTCGAGACCGAAAGGCTAGCGAAAAGTGGTCTCTAAATTAAAGAAGTACTGTGGGTTCTTTTCATTTATATCTGAGACTGAGAACGAACTTCATACTTTTAAGAGGGACATGGATTTTTTAATACAGAGTTATAAATATTTTAAAATTTATCAAGTGAACAAACAAATTCAGTAGAGTTTGAGTTAAGAGATGAATTTTAGCTGAAGTATGTGACAACAAAAAAATTACAGTACAAAATCTTAAACATGCCCAATTTTTTAGGGATGAAATATGTTCGTAGGTGTGCACACTGCACAGGCTATATTCGTGAGTGTGACAGAATCTGTAGGAGTATTATATATGTGAAGGTTTATATTTTATTTAAATCCTTGTATTATGTGATAATAATGCGTGTTGCTTTGTGATTATGGAAATAAATTAATTTTATATTCTACATAATAATCTAATCAAGCAAAACATAAGTTATTACACAGATTTTTTTGCGTAAAATGTACAATGAAACATGTTATTGTATTAAGATTTATACACATTTTACATAGGTCTACAAGAAATAATTTACAACATTTGAGATATGTATGAAAAAATTATTCATAGGAGAAATTATTTTTCAACAAGCAAAAAAAAACTAAAATGTGTTTAAATTAATATTTCAAGTTTAATTTATTCGTCAAAGAATTAAAGTAAAGATTTCATTCAAAAAAATCAACGATGATTACGTTTCCGGCAAACCCGACTAAAGAATTCAGGATCTTTTCACTTCAAAAAGTGGTATTGAACTTCGCCTCCAACTTTTTAATCTAATCTATAGATTTAAAAATAATAATAGATAGTGATTCTGTCCAGACGAGATATTTCTCGATTCTCGTCTCGTCTCGTACTCGAGATTTCTCGTCTCGGCGAGACGAGACAGAAATGTAGAAAATATTTTTCGAGACGAGATCTATTTGCCGAGATCTCGATTCTCGAAAACTGTTTCGAGATTTCTCGGTTGTTATTTTTCTCATGAGTTACATTTGCAAACGTGTGAAATTTAACATATTTTTAGTGATATTTGTCTCTATTTAGCTATGGCATTTTTGAACAAAAATATAATAAAGTATTTGACATTTTATCTGTCAGAATTTGTTAAGCGTGCATTATACGATGAAGTTTTCCTTTTCAAGTAACTTGAAAAGTTTTCTCTCTCGCACAATGCCATGAGGGCAAGGGAGACAAATGAATAGACTTTTAACGAAAAACTTTTAAAGAAAAACTGGAACATGTGCTATACGCTAATTTTTCTTAAAAATCCCAACAAATTTTAACTACCAAGTAACTGTCAAAAACTTGTAAGGTCACTTATAAAGACACTTTTCAAGTCAATTGAAAATAAAAACTTCATCGTGTAATCCAGGCTTTAGCTAAGATTTTTAGCTTTATTTTCTTTTTAATATTTTATAACAGATTAGAAAATGCTGGATAAATATTAAATTAATAAAATTATAACATAAAATTTGCATAAGTTTCAGGTTATATCAAATTTTGATAGATAAAACGACAAATATTTAACTTTTTGTTCAAATTGCTTTTAATACAAAATTGTATAAATTTAATAATTAGTTTATGGGACCAAAATATACATATTAAATTTCCGTCGAGAAATCTCGGCGAGAATCTCGGCCGAGACGAGACTCTATTAAACGAGACGAAAAAAAAATTCGAGACGAGACATAATTTTATGAATTTGAAACGAGACGAGACGAGACAATGAATTTCTCGTCTCGTCTCGACCGAATCACTAATAATAGAGAAAATAGTACTGCATTTGCCCGTATTTTTTTTTTTCACTTGATATACCTAGGAATATATGGTAATAGGGTATGGTGACCGTTAGTCGAACTTCGGACTTTAACATGTAAAATCAGACTTTCGTAATTTTTTGCTCTCCTAATTATTTTAATTAAAAAAGCTTCAAATAAAAGTTATAGAGCATAAAATTCTGCATCTGACGCTATAGTCATGGAATTGAATCTAAAAATAAATATTTGTTAATTATTTTGCTTCAATTTCATGGCTCCGTCGCTATTTCTGATCAAATTTTCGACATTTTAATACCTAATTTCTGCCGTTATAAATTATGCAAAAATTCTTTTTGATTCAAATGTAAAATTTTATGCTCTACAAGTTTTATCTGATTTTTTTTTTTCTAAAATAATTAAGGAAGCAGTAAATTATGGGAGTCTGATTTTTTAAGATATAATTACCAATGTAATCTCAATGTTTGTTCAGTAAGTTCACCCGACAAAATTCGGCACCTTTGGTATCCGTAAATCTTTCTGCTATTGGACAAGTTGTAGAGGATATTTGTTTATTTCTATTTTATCGCGGATAAATTAGCGATCAATTAAGCAACAGGCAGCAATATATCGGTATCGGTATCGGTAACAAACCCTAAACATGCTTGTCGTGCCCGGGTTTCCTGGTAAACTAATATCGTTGCCGGTATTACGGGGTCTGGGTGTTTATAAGCAAAGTAGTAGATTAAGTTAGGCATTATTTACATCTATACGTGGTCGAATCTGGGATGGTGTTAGCGAGAAGGGTTAGTGTACATGTACAAGAATAACCTAATCTCGTCAGCAAACTTCAACCGCGGGCTGTTTACAGGAGAACAAGAAGGAAAAGCTAAACGACAGCTAGTACTCTATCCATCAATGTTACACTTCCGACTACATTAGAGAGGCTGAGGCCTCCTTGTATGACTCGCTCCACAGGGAATGCAATCCAAAACGTATTATGCTCAACAGCCATTATGTGCCGTCTTAAGATTATGCTAGTACTTGTTAACAGCTTCTTCTCTATCATAAATAAATGATTAACAAGCAAAGTACGAATTCGCTGAATCTGAATAAATATTTAATATACAAGCAAGATAATGCAAACAAATTTCTAAGAAACGAATAATGGACCATACATTGTTTTGAGTAATAGGTAAAGGTGGTTATTTCATGAGCTCTCAAAGCTATCTTAATAGCTTGCGGACACTCATGTGACGAAACGAATTAGCCAATCAGAACTTGGGGAGAAACTGTCACATCGAAGGTCAGAGAGCTGGGCAGCTTTCCAAATTCAAGAGTACCGTAATTTAAGAGTGTAGTGTGTTTTGAAAGAATGAGTTTTGTTGGAGTAAAAAATTGAAATTAAATTTTAAAAAATTAACAAAACTACTTGTAATTACAACATTAATGTCAAGCCCCCTCTGAGAGTAAGGTTATTAGTTTTGGAACGATTTTGAGTAATTTCGTACTCTGTAGTAGAGTTTTGGAACGCAACTCTGAAGTTTGTTTTGGTACCGTGTTCAGAGGTTATGAGTTTTGTTTTCATAGTTTGGCAGTTTTCATATTAAAGTTTTTAGTGCGTATTGAGTTACTTTAAATTTTTTTGCCAAACTATGAAAACAAAACGCATAATACGCTATAAACCAAAACAAATTTCAAATCTCCGCCCTTCAATCTGACAGTTTCTCCCCAAGTTCGGATTGGCTAATTCGCTTCGTCACGTGAGTGTCCGCATGCTATAGGAGCACCACAAGAATTTTTAAATTGACTAGGCGGGTTGGATACATGGCGTTGAAATCACAACTGGGGTGGGATCCCAAAACTACACTATGCTAGCTAGCGACAAATAACACTTCGTTTATAAAACAACTGTGGAAGGTGATGGGAAAAGGAAGGTGAAACGCAAGGAGAATTTCTCACTACGCTGTCATAGCGTAGTCTTGGGATTCCACCCCAGGGGTGGGATTCTGTAACTCTTCCGTTATCAAACGGTACCGTTATCACTATGGTTACATAGAAGATTACATTTCATTTGACAAGTATGACCTAAACATACCAATCATCTTATAAAAAATACGTTTCCATAGTGATAACGGTACCGTTTGATAACGGACGAGTTACAGAATCCCACCCCTGTAGTGGTAGCACGCACTTTAGAATTCTATCATAGAAAGCAGGCGAATACGATTTTACTTTTACGAACCTTGGTAGCATACACTCTAGAATTCTATATTCATTTTTTGAATCGGAAATTATTTATTTTTATACTATTAAAATAAAAAATATTATGACAGTTGTATATAATAAATGTATAAATTATATGTAAATTGGCTTTGAATAGAATTGTGGCAAAATAATGACGTTACTTTGACACTTTCGCCTCGAGTCGTACGCTTGCAGGCGAATATTTTGATGCACGCATGCTACTAAATTTTCGCTTCGTGGCGAAAAGCGAAAACAAATGCCTCTTTTGATAGAATTCTAATGTGCGTGCTACCACTACTGGTCGGTGACGATGTTTTATTAACTGAAGAAATAAAGCATTTTTTGTTTTAGAGGGTGTTTTGTTAGTAAGTGTACAACGCTTAACTGACGGTAGAACTAACCCCATAGATAGTAAATCTGGCAATAATTTTTGTTGTAGGTACATATTTTCCATAAGAAAAGGAGACTCTTCAAACTGACCAATTACGCCACGGTTTAGAGGCGTTTAACAGGGGAAAACAGTTTTTCCTTGCCCAAAAGTGGCTTATTAATTTTAGACAGAAATGCTTTAAATAAATGAGAAAAAATAGAGAATTATATTCTGCATGTAAACCAATAGTCACATTTTCTTTCGTATGTTTAGTAACCGACAAAATTGATTTTAATATTTTATAAAACATCAGAAAAGCTATGTTTGAGTTATTATTATTGAAAATGGAGAATTATGCAAAAGAAGAGAAGATAGAAATGATTGAGTATTATTACTTTGACTAAAATAATCAACAATAATAGTGTGGCTTAGATTTACCGCCGACAAAACGAGTGACAATCGTGACAATGATTTTGGAAATGTAGAATCGTTTGCAAGAAACTTTCTGTGTCCAATAATATTCCTTGATTGTACTGCAGACAGATTTGAATTTTTATGTACGTTAAACGTCTATTACTTGTCTTCTCTTTGGGTAGTATTTAAGCAGTAATTATATTTGTGTCTATTCCAGTTTTAATCTTATTAGTCGCTTCCAATCAGAGCCTCATCCTGTTAGGCTATTCTAATTCGCAAAGCATCTGCAGATGGATCTTTACCCTTTGATCAGATTAGCCAGTTACCTGATCGCTGCACCGCACGTCCGCTATGCAGATTACAGGCTGCACGTGTGCTACATCGCTGGGAATCGGACCCGTAACACCAATCTCAAGGCGTGGCCGCCCGAATTATTGTGGATGGGGATGTAGATGGATTAATCAATGCACGTTATTTATTGCTGCATACATTATGGGTGGGAGGATTATTTATGGCGTAAATCATAATGATGACTATATCAGCCAGAAAATAGAGACCTCAAAAACCAGGAATAATTATGCAGTATAGATCCTTTAATCCGAATTGCTAAATGTAAGGGAGTATTCTAATTAACGATTTGTTCGGATTACTAAATTTGTATTGATACGCAAATTTAGAAAGTTTTGAAATATTTATTACAGCATTCTACGGACAAATAATGCTGAAATTATTATTATCTTTTTAGTTTTTTTACCTCCCGCTACCCTAAGTAAGGGAGGTATAGGAATCGTGCTAAAAATCGGAAATAGAGATTTTAGTGAATAAGCACGTTTTGATGTCCCCAGAATCCGATTTTAACATTTTTACAATGATGTCTGTAGGTATGTATGTGTGTGTGTGTGTGTGTGGAACTTGTGGACACGTTTACTCAAATACTATCAATCAGAAAAATTTGAAATTTTGTATATACATTCTATACTAATATGGGAAGAGCTCATTAGTTTTTAGTGTATATCGGATAACCGGAAGTATCATTTATACAAGCTTTTAACAGTTTTTCTTGTAAAAAATTCATTGAATATAATTTTTTAGCGGCTTTTACCAATACAAATTGAATATAATGGCACAATCTTCAATTTTACGATAATAGTATTTAGTAAATAACTTGAAATAACTTCATATTATATTATAAAATAATTTATTTTTGTACATCACTTTGCCTCTGCGTCAAACAAAAACAATACTTTAATAACAAATTTGACATATTTAAACAAATGTCACTGTCACGAAGCAATTTTCATTAAAATTAATAATGAAACCGTGTTAAGAAGAATTTACTAGTTTAAATATGATGCTAATGAAATTAAGGTTTGTAAAAATAATATATTTTCCATCATAAATAAATATTAGATATACAGGTAATTCGATTTAAGTTTGATGTTTTGCAGCATTATATATCAAACAGCTCTCAATAAAAACGTGATTTCTAAGTGTCAAATAATAGTTTGCAACTACATATTTACGAAATGGATAATGTACGGGGAAGAATTTACACAGATTGCGTTTTAGAGCACAAGGAAGTTGGTGCTGATTTTGACAATAATGTGTGTGTGACGATTTTTCCTTAAAATATATTAATGATCCAAAACTTCGCAAAGTTGGTAGGTATTTAATACTCTTATATAATATGAAACAACATATTAGATTTTAACTATATATTATAAACCGGACGTAGTACTTAATTTGAAGCTCTAACAGATTTTTCAGGAAAAACATAAAATATAATCCAAAATTTCGTATTGCAAACTTTTCTATTTATTGGAACAACAAAGTAGATTTTGTTTACAAACGATCAATCGGACGTGAAACTTTACTTAAAGCTCACTGTTATTTTAAACATGGAATTGGCGGGAGGTCGTGTGCTGGCCACATCAGTTTTTTTTTTCTTGTGTATATATTTACATTAACTCTTTATATGCTATATAATAGTATTCTCTAATTGGAATGTGTCTTGTTAAATGTTAAATTCTAAAAAATCTGTTGTAGCTAGCACAACACCTCTCGCTATATCAGATTTATTACACACGTACCGATACAGATAATTCTATCTATACTTTCACTCTATAAGGAATTTTGTTCTACTCTTCTAAAATGTTCAAGATGATTTCAATTCATTGACAGGATTGGCGGTATTTCTTAAGTATATGCAGTATTGCTACATACAATTTTAAATATTTAGTTAATAATTCAATAAGGGCCGATATTACAAACGTCCAGTTAAATTTAGTTCCAAAGTAAATGTAATAAAGTGAACAAATTCGAATCAGTTACCATATTATTATGACATTTAAATCATTGCTGTCAAAAATTCGCGTTGCATTTGTTCATTTAATTAAATTTACTACGGAACTAAATTTAACTGGACGTTTATAATACCGGCCCTAAGATATATAAAATGTATTTGCCAGAAAAAGCTTTCAATAATGTCAGTAAAACTGTAGATTTTTGACAGCTATTTGATATTTGAATTTGACAATCGTATCCTTAGTGTAGTCTGGACTGTGCGATTTATTGCAACAGATTATTCCATATATTGTACTTTCTTTATCTCTAAATCTATAGAAGATGTAATTAATTTTTTAATTGTATTACATAGAGAATTTTATGTTCTTCAATATTTGTAATAACAAAAATTCAAAAAATAATATTTAGAAGATTTTTTTTATGAAACTACTACTTTTGGTTGTTTAAGTGTTATCAAAACATATTTAGTTCTTACCATTAATGCCAGATTGAGGAATAGAATAAACCGGAATTGTTAAAAACATGTGTATTTAATTATTATTTTGGAATTCACTGGGACATAGGCGTGTGAAGAGAAAATTTAAAATATTTGCCAACATTATAAAATGTGTTTACTTACAATAAAAATTAAATGGCGTACTGGCCATATCAGACTTTTTATTGTTTTAACACCTTCGCTACCATGGCGGACATCGCGCTATTTCGTTGTGCGCCAAGGCGGACACCGGTGTCCGCCAGCGTTTTTTTCGCTTTACGCCAAGCAGACAAAATGTAGGATACTTTGACTATCTTGGTTTTTCGATATGTCTTATAGTACCAGTTTTAGATATGTGTCCGCTATTTGTGTACTCTCTGGCTTACGGAAGATAAATTAATATTTTTATTTTAAGAGGCCAAGCGGACACGGTAAAAAAATTACGTATACACATGTGAGTAAATCAGTATTATAAAAAGGAGTTTGTGAAAAATAAATATAAATTCTTTATTAATAACGTTACAATATTATACAAAATAAGTTACCTATATTAAAAGGAGAGAAGGCATTTCCATAGCCATATTTACGATTTTTTTCGCACGTTCTGACATGATTTAGATATAACCCTAATGACAGATTATACTACTCTGACGAAAAGAAACTTATAGAATACAACAATTCAATATTATTGCGCCTATTGTCCATACAAGTTTATTCGTGTCCGCCGATTCCATTGTGTCCGCTAAAGGTGCTGTGGCGCAGGAAAAAAGAAAAAATGTGTCCGCTATGGCGCTTTGAGATCTAAAAGCCAGTATGTAATAATCTGCGCCAACGGCAGACACCGGTGTCCGCTGGTATTTTTATTAATAACTAGTTAATGAATAAAGATAAAATAAAAATAAAACTACCATACTACATAGAATTAACCCTGTTATAAGGTACCAGTTCTGGTCTTCAGGGACAATTTTGAAATGACCGCTTGGCAGCGAAGGTGTTAACATAGTATTCTGCAAAAACAGCCATCAGCCGGGTATATAAAATATCAGTTGTATTCTACCGACTGCGCCAATTGCCAGTTTCGTTATATAATTATAGTTTTGTTTGTATTATCAACTAAAATTATACATATAAGCTATTTTGGATTTTGCAACAATGCAGTTAGGAAACTTCTTCCAACAAAAAATAAAAGATTACAAGTCGAAATAACGAGGAGGTAAAATTATACATGTTATTATATGTTTATATGATATTTTTTATATATCAGTGTGTGTTCGTGTTATTTCCAAGTTCCGTGATCAAAGCAAAATGTCATTAGCTTTTATAAAATAATGAGCGTTCTTTTTATTTAACGTTGTCTGAATAATAATAACTGTACGTGCGTAGAGGCGTATTACTTTAATTAAAATTCAAATAAATTACCGGGTATTTATCAGCAGTTAATATTCCTGAGGCCGAGAGCTTGTGAGGTAGCGAAAAAGATTAACCCACATTCTTTTCTATCGTGTAACAAGCAGCCACGGTGGCTGGAGCATAAATTAGGGTATAAGGGTCGGCGCGATACGTTTTATTGTAGTCGTAGTCGCCTCGGACCCGGGCAGGCGGCAAGCGGGGGTGAGATGGCAATCGCGGCTTGTTGTATGTAGATGGCGCACACGTGAACAAACACGTGAGTTATAGTCCATGGACACGCCCCAACACCGAGATATTTATTCGCGAAATAAAAAATTCATATAAAAACAATGGTGACAACAGCAATTCAATAAATAACAACACACAAATTATTACAATTCATTGTTGTTAATGGTTTTTCACTGCGAAAACTTGGAATCATATCCAATCTACAGAATCAAGAAACAGTGAGCTCGGTTAGTAACTAAATGGGTAACCGCTCGAAAACAGTTTTTGCTTTTACCTTCCGTCACCTTTAGGAAAGGAAGGTATTGTCTTTGATAAAAAAAATCGGTGGTGTTTTTAATAAATAAGCACGTTTTAGTGTCGTTGGAATACGACTTTACTAAGTCTGTATGTGCGTATGTGTCCATGGGTCTATGTGTGATAAATTTTTCTCCGACGATAACTCCAATACTTACTACAATTCTAAAAATTACAATTCTTTCGTATTCCTCTTCTTTACATCCATAAAAGGAGCTGATTAGTTTGGCTATTACTATTCAAGCGGAAGTTCCCTTATTTGATGTTCTTAACAGTTTTTTTTTTTTTTTTTTTTGAAAAAACGCAGTTAAATATCATGTTCTGACATTTTATGTGATTATCAATATGAAAGAATATCTTATTGTATACACGTTTTAGTTATAAATTTTTCTTCATATTCAATAGATACAGAGTTAAAGAATTATAAAGAAATTAACTTTCATAAATTAGTTTAGTTAGTTAATTTTTATGGGGTCCCGTGGCCGTATGCCAGAGTGTCAGGTCGCGAACCTGGGGAACCGGGTTCGATCCCAAAAGACGCCAAATATTTCGAATTTTAAATGGCACTCTCCACGCCAGCAATGAGTGCCCGTGAGGTGACGCCTGGTAAGCGCCCGCACGGTACAAATATGTCATCATCATTACCGATGTCTATATGTGTTGTAGATACTGGCACACTCAGAAATGGGTAATATGCCGTGATGATATATTTATTTATTTATTTATTTTAACTGACAGTTGTCAGTGTCAAATGCAATTTATATAATGTATATTCGTGTTATAATTTTATTGGATTTATAAAATCTTTTTCAAGGAATTTTCGGTATGGAATTTGTACAAAATAGTGTATCTTCGAGTTACAATTTTACTGGATACATAGAATCTTTCCAAGGACCTTTTGGTATGGGATTTGTACAAAATACATAGAATTGACGGACGATAATGTGCTGGCCACATCAGATATTTTGTATAATATATAGAATCAAGCAGAGATAAGATATCTCTTTGATGGAAGTCCAATAAATAAAAACAGCTATAATGAATTCTCTTAGAAAAGACTGGAACAAGATAAAATTAGAGATGAAAGAGACAGAAAATGGAAAATGGACAGAACATGACTGGAAATGGGCAAAACAATGCACATAAATAGTAGACAAAACAAAACAAAAAATAAGTACAAAAGTAAACGAACAAGATATGATATGATCAAGATATGGGAATGGAAAAGAAGATTAACACTTAACAGGATAGAAAATGGACAGAACGCAAAATGAAAAAGACAGGAAATGGAGAGATCAAAACAGAGAACAGTATCCTGTTAGAACTAAGAAACGAACAAGCCTGACATATAACAGGACTTCAAATGGGCACAAAGAGAGAACAGAAAACAACAGAACCTGGCAGAGAATATACATAATAAGACAGGAAATATATTAAAAAAGAGAACGAACAACAAGAACAAGAATAGAAAATACTCAGACCAGAGAATGAACATAATAGGGAAAAAATAGAACAGTACAAGAAATAGACAAAACAAGAGAACAGGACAGGAAATATTATAGAAAAGATGTTACGACTAGAAAAATATTTATACAATATTAATTGTCAAAATATGTAAATTTATAATCTAGTAATCAAAATTATAATATTTGTGAATCAAGTATTCGGTAAACAAGAAAAAGATATAAATAAAAATAAATAAATGACAAGTTGTTTAAAAACACGAAAAATTTAAGAAAATATATTACTTCATTTAAAAAGAAATAATAAATAATTTACAGTCAAATACAAAGTAAGTTTTTTATTAATTATAAAAGGATTTAAATATTAAATAATAAATTCCCATTTTAGGAAATTTGAAGCTAATCCACTAATTTTCTAATTTTCTAATTTTATAAAAGAAGATCTAACAATCTACTAATTTGCTGATCTACTAATTTGCTAAAAGAATATCTGCTTACCGAATATTTGATAAAGAAGTTTATGTTCTTTGTGGAATTACATAAAATAATAAATTAGCTATCCAAATTTACGACTGTGATTATTTACGTATTCTCAACAGATGATGCACAGAAATGAGCAGAACATGCCATGTACAAGACAAAAAATGGACATAATAAGTCGGGAAATAGACAGAAGAGGAAATGAAGATGACAAAAAATGGACAGATATCAAAGGAAGCGATTTCCCCCACCTCCAAAATTTAACCAAGCTTGGCTGAGCTTTTGGGACTTCCGAAGAATATGAATTATTTTTATTAAAACATTTGTTTTTTACATATTAATTTAATAAACTATCAGATTATTATAAACTGTTTTATTTTAAACAATCTGCATCTGTTACTTTATATACTCCTTGGATATTGTTCATATGACTCAAGAAACATGACCACTTCAAAATGAATTTATGGATACGCCACTGATCGTGACTGGTGTACCATAAATAATAAATGAAAAAATCCCCACGCTATCATTACGATTTCTTTAAGTATATAATATTTTATCATTAAGCTTTCAAAAAAAATATATATATTTATAATAAAGTTGTAAATATCAACAATCCATTTTTTTATCATTACCCTAAATAATAACTAAAAACAATAATATCATTACGACTTTTTTATTTATTTTATCATTACCCCCTCAAAAATGTATAATTTACATTAAATATGTAAACATCAATAATCAATATTTTTATTTACGATTTTCATAATTATAGCTTTATAAATTTTTGAACATATCCGTTTTGTTTTACAGCGCATTTGATTAGCCTAAACAAAAGTTCTGAATTTTGGAAATAAACCGAATCAGATACGTTTTTGTAAATGAACGAACTGGAAATAAACACAGGTGCAATGAAATTTCAGCGTAAAGTCCTATAGCCATTGAATTTTATACGACCCAAATAATAGAATTACTGAATAAACCTAAATAATGTAGAATAATGCCTATCTGTATATTTCTCCTGTTTGAATTTCAGATTTTATGAACGTGATAATTTTACTAACAAACTGGTAAAGGAAAGAAGACTTACAGCCTAATTTGACTGAATTTTTGGTTAAGAGTTATTTTACCCTTTAATAATTTTGTTCCTTTCAATTACAAAATGATTAAGTACTCCTGGATGAATCTGAAAGGCTTCGATCGTAAAACGAATACAGCTCCGCTCTCGAATCAGAAACAATATACGCCCGAACCGAACAAGAAGAACTGAAAGGTTTATAGCAAGAAGTAAAAGGCAACGCATAAAAAAGACATGTAGACAGGTGACAGAGAAAGGGAGGAACTCGTACGAAAAACCCCGCAAAAATACCTAGGTACGTTGCCAAGTGGACTGGGGAAAAAGCCGAATATTAATATAGAATATATCATGAGAAAAACTTACGAAACTGATATGATACCTCTCTAGATAAAGTATTTCAACAACAACTAATGCTAAAAACATTTTAAAAAATCTGTTGTGGCCAGCACAAAACCTTCCGTCAATTCGATGTATTTTGTACAAATCCCATACCAAAAGGTCCTTGGAACAGATTCTATATAATATCATGTAAAATCAAACACGAACACATACTATTTCTATTCTATAAATCCAATAAAATTATAACATAAACATACACTAAGTAAAATGCACTTGATACTTCTTCTTATTCTTCAGCTTCCCCTATTTTATTAGAGGTAGCTGTTTCCTCTTTTCTTCCACTCATTCCTGTCCAACACTAAGTAAAATGCACTTGATACTTCTTCTTATTCTTCAGCTTCCCCTATTTTATTAGAGGTAGCTGTTTCCTCTTTTCTTCCACTTCAGTCTTCTGCGATACCGTCCTTCCATCTTCTCTTTGGCCTTTCTCTGCGTGTCACTTGCGAGGAGCACTATGACATACCAATTTTGTGATCCTACACATTCCATATTTGGTTTTGCACTTGCAACAGACATCTGTCAATTAGAATTTTTTGAATACATCAGCTGTGTCCATGATAAATAGCAAAGCTGACTAATTTTTGAAAATTAATTTCTTTATAATGCTTTATATCTACATCTATTGAATATGAAAGAAAATGTATAATCAAACTGTATAGAGAAGAATATTTTCTTTAATATGTATAATAACAATGTCAACAAACAATAGTTAAATGCGTTTTTTTTTAAGAAAAACTGTTAAAAACTTCAAATAAGGGTACTTCCGGTGGATCAATTATAACCAAAATCTAATCAACTCTTCATATGGATGTACAGAAGAGGAATACGAAAGAATTATAATTTTTAGAATTGTAGTATTGGAGTGCGAAAAATTCAAGAACTTCACGGGATCTCATAGCTCAGTTGGTAGAGTGTCCGACTAGATATCGGAAGGCCCTGGGTTCAAATCCCAGTGAGATTCATGAATTTTTCGCAAATCTGTCTTCGTTATTTACACAATTTAATTTGAACACTTAACACTGTTCATTGTAACTAAGTTACAGAAATTCACTGTTGAATTACATCTAAACAGTTCTTTACATAGTTTATATAATTTATTATTAACAAAACTTTCAACAAAAGATGCATCCTCTTGTATAAAATGTGCAACAGAAGTTATTCGTGCGTAGCGTACAATAATTTGATCCTTTTTTTTTTTGTAATTCTAGCTAATTTTGTTATAAAAACAATTTCTTAAAAAGCACTTACTTAAAAAATCTTCACTGTTCAAATTTCATTTGATTCCGTCGTTATAATTCCTTAATGCTGTGAGTTACTGCTCGTTTATCTCTTTCTCCTTTCAGTTTTCATATTTCATATTTACTCTCTTACTGCATTATTTTCTTCTTTAGGCTGACAACGGAATTCTCAAGAGGAAAAAATCACTTTCTGTAACTGAAAGCTACGTTGGCGATTGGTGACGCTCTTCATAACATTGCATTACGTACCAATAATAGGGAGTTACTACTCTGAGTAACATTGTTAAATTAGCATGTGCCAGAAATTCTACTTGCTTCATTGAATAATTATTACTTTTATTTTGACAGAAAGAGTTTTATAAAATTGCATGAATTGCACAATTTTTTACAATAAAAATAATACATAAATAATAAAATAAGTAATATGATATATAAATATTACAGACATTTCAAAAAAAAGAGACAAATGTCTTGAAAAATTTAAAATACAATAACCAATATACCAGTCGAAAGGCAAACGAAATGAGGATTGTTTTTAACTAAAAACCAAATGTGAGTTCGTGGTAAATATTCAAAACTTACCGATAGAAGAATTATTTTCGTAACCCGCTAAATAAACAATAAATATCAAACTTTTTTATTAGAAATATTTTTCTAAAATACCAATTACTAAATAGGTATTTGAAAATAAAATTTTTAAAGGAAATCAGTTTATCGTCTTTATCTAGAAACCTATGAAAATTTTTCGATAAACAAAAGCACATCAAATTTGATTTACTAAAGGCGCACCAAATGTCCTATTTTAAGTTTTATCTATTATAATATAAGAGATCTCAAAAACGGCCTTCGAATTTTGTACATAATCGATAAAAAATCTGTTGTGGCCAGCAAAAGACCTTCCGTTAATTTGCTGTATTTTGTACAAATCCCATTCCAAAAGTTCATTGGAAAAGATTCTATATATCCAGTAAAATTGTAGCACGAACATAATACAATATTCTATAAATTCAATAAAATTATCACATGAATATACATTATGTATACTCGTACATAAATACGTACACTTACCTAACATTCTCTTTACAATCAAATAATTTTATTACCAAGTTTATATCTCTACCCATTTTTGAATTATTACCCCAAAAGTCAATATACCCCATATTTAGATAAAACCTTCAAAATTTTCAAAAATCTAATTTTTATGTATCTAGATACTTCTAAATGCGCTAATTTCAAATTTTGAAACCGCACGTCAATATCTCTTTTCGTTCTCGAAATATTTAGATTCAAAGTTTTGCCCAAAACTGCCCATTTTTGGGTAATAACCCAAAAATGGGTCGAGATATGAAGTTGGCGACAACACCATTCGATTCTACGGGCAAATTTACATAAATACACCAATTTTCAGAAATTTTGAACACCGCATACAATCTGTAAAGCAAATTAACTGAAAATGGCTAAAAATCGCAAAAATCTAAGGTGTACCCCTTACGATTTTTTCAGATTTTTGCCATTTTCAGGGGTTTTCAAGCTTTTCCTCATAAAAAATGAACCGGTTGGACAAAAATTATTAAAATTGCTACACTTATGTATTTTTGTCCGTAGAATCGAACGGTGATATCTCCAAATTCATATCTCGACCCATTTTTGAGTTAATACCAAAAAATGGGCAGTTTTGAGCAAAATTTTAAATCTAAATATCTCGAGAACGAAACGAGATATCGACCTGCGGTTTCAAAATTTGGAATCAGCGCATTGATATGTATCTAGATACATAAAATTAGATTTTTGATAATTTTGAAGTTTTTATATAAATATTGCGTATATTGACTTTTGGGGCAACAATTCAAAAATGGGTGGAGATATAAACTTGGTAGTAATATTATATTACAGTATTTTTGCATTCACAGATTTGATGTTATAAGTAAAATATTTCAAAAAAAAAAATTATTTAAAAATCGATTAACTTGTTTTGCCGAAGAAAAATAGCTATTTATGGATCAAAGTACTAAAGTTTTACTTTTTATCACGAATACGGAATTTAGTTGCCGAGGCGGTTAGGCTAATTAAAATAGGCTATAGAGTGATAAAATGGAAACTCAGTGCGAAGTTGCATATTAAATTTTATTTGAAAACAAAAATTTGTGAAAATAAAAGTAGTAATTTATTTTTATATGTTACCTATGTTTATGTAACTGTTAGTCTCACACTAAATATTTCTAATCTCCGAACATCGAGGTTACATACCCAAATCATTCAAGCAGCCAATGCACGTCATCACTTAGTGTAAAAACCTTAATGCATTAAAATCACTAATAGTGAAAAATAAAATAAAATTTCAATCATTTTTAAACGTCAAAAAGTGTATAGCCTTATATAATTATTATTTAGACGAATAGTAGAGTTCATTACTTATCGAATATGACATGAATAATATATAAATAATGTATATCAACGTCATATTATTCGTTTAATTGTTGCTATAGTTGGCAACATTGATAATTTGCATGTTTATACTGTCAAAGTTATTATTTGACAATTTGAAAAATATTGGTATCGTGTTTGAAACATTTTTGTGCGTTGTAAAGGCCTATTTATAATAAAATAATGGTAAACGCAACGCAAAGACGCAAATTGGCCGTTAAAGCAAACACAAAATCTGTGAATCTCCCAAAGGTAGCACCTCTAAACAATCAGAAGAATTCGGTATATTTCTTTGAAATTCGGCATTTATTGCCTTTATATGGCATACATAAGTATAAATAAGGTTAGTATTATAAAATAATTTAAATAGAAATGGACAGTGACGAAAATATAGTATTTATTTTGTAGATGTGACAGTTCATGAACATGTCGATAATATAAATTGCAATCTGTATAACTCTTTTCATAAAGATTCTAAAACCTCTGCAAACGTAGCAGTACATGACGTCACACATCTAGTTTCTTTTATTAAATTTTTATTAATGACGTGCATTGGCTGCTTGAATGATTTGGGTATAGTAAAGAACCCTCAAAGTTATGTTTTATTTCAACATTCTATATCTGAATTATTTAGTTCGTTTTTCTTGTACATATTTTTTGTTATTTTACGTATACAGCTTAAGTATTATATTTCATATGACTTGTTGTAAATTTTATTGAGAATACTTGTTACAGCATCATTTTTCAAAGTGTACATAAGAGCTACTAATTCCTTTGAAGTTGCTCTTATAATGCAGTATCAAAGTATTGGTACATACATTATTATTTCTAAAAATGGTGACAGTAAATTCTTTTACTTGTTATTTAAATAACAGTTCCTTGTATGTTTGTTTAAAACTGAAGTACCGAAGAGAAACTAAAACAAGCTACACAAACAACATTGCATCTTCTGAAAGACTAGTAATGAACATTACAAAGAAACATTGTTATCTTCAGTTGTCAGATAACGTACTTCAACTTTTCTAAATAATACATATTCCAATACTTGAGAAGATACTCGTACAAGTGTATATTATTAATAATTGTCATCTATCAAACATTCTTGCGTGATTGACAACAGTATTCTGATGTCCGTGTTCGCATCTTAGTATTGAGTTCATTACCATATCCCAGGACTAATACATCACGTATGACATGTTGAATTTCTCAAGAGCGTCAATATGTTAGACGTTGGACGTGCGATGACAATATTTTTTCTTCCCCTGCCAAAGAATTCGCAGAGGAATTCGGGAATTATTTTCCCAATTCAATGGGGAGGATATTAACGATATTCTACTTTGACAAGGAGAAAAAGTATTCATATAAAGAAAAGGATTCTGTTTTTGGTATGCAGAGAGACGAAATTTGATTTCTTAATAAAACATATTCAGTTAGATAGTTGTTATTTATACGGACTTTATTTTCTGTAGGTGTTCTAAACATGTTTTTAGGCGGAGACCTATTTGGGTATTAACCGTGATAATTCGTACTAGATCACACAAAGTAAGAAGTAGTAAAGATGATGGAACCATAGGTAATAATACATATTAATAACAAAATAGTAAGATAATTCTAAATTTCAAATAGTCAAAAATTACTTGTGGTCTCTTTATGAGACAGCTTTCAGAACTCGTGAGATAACGTCTACTAAGCGTTCAACGGTACAGATACGTGCATAACATTATTGATTTATTTACGTAATACGTTCGTAAATATTTCAAATTTAATGACACACAATTTTTCTTTTTATAATAAAGAGAATTTCAACGCAATATTTCTTGTTGGTAAATAAATTTTCATAGATTTTTAAGATGATGTCTGTATGTATGTGTGTGTGTGTCCGTGTGTGTGCATGTGTGTTCGTGTGTGACAAATTTTTCTCCGACGATAACTCCAATACTACAATTCTAAAAATTATAATTCTTTCGTATTCCTCTTCTTTACATCCATATGAAGAGTTGATTAGATTTTGGTTATAATTGATCCACCGGAAGTACCCTTATTTGAAGTTTTTAACAGTTTTTCTTGAAAAAACGCAGTTAAATATTATTTTTCGACATTTTGTGATTATCAGTATGAAAGAATATCTTATTCTCTATACGGTTTGATTATACAGTTTCGTTCATATTCAGTAGATATAGAGTTATAGAGACATTAAGAGAGATTAACTTTCAAAAATTAGTCAGCTTTGTTAAAATTATGGAAACAACAGATATATTCAGAAAAATTTAATTGACAGATGTCAGTGTCAAATGCAAAACCAAAGTTGAAAGTATAGGGTCAGAAAGTTATATGTGAATGTGATAGAGTGTCCCTCCAAAGAGAAGAAGATGGAAGGACTGTGTAGCAGAAGATTTGAGAGAGGAAGAATTGTGTGAAGAAGATGCGTTGGACAGGAATTATTAAAAGAGAAGGGTAAGAAACAGCGACCTCTAATAAAACAGGGAAAGGAACTTTCGGTATAGAATTTGTAAAAAATAGTGTGTTCGTGTTACAATTTTATAGGATATACAGAATATTTTTCAAGGAACTTTTGGTATAGGATATATACAAAATACATCGAATTGACGGAAGGTTTTGTGCTGGCCACAACAGATTTTTTATTTTTCTAGTTATGATGACAAAGTTACAATTTTATATCGAACTAAAATATATATTAAATAGGATACTTAGCCCTGCATTGCGCCAAGTTTAAGAAACATTACTAAGCGAAGGGATGATTTTTCGCTCATGCTAATTCTTAGTTGGATCTTTGGGCACAATATGTAACTATTGTTTTCACTTTCATTATAGTGACAAAATCGACAATTTATTTATTTTAAAAATATAGTCGTATGTACGTAGGTACATTTTATTTTTTCTAAATATTTCTTTTGATCCTCTTTAAATACTTTGTTTCCAAGACGCAAGTAATCAGCAAAATTTCATGTCTATCTGTCTTTTAATAAACTGAAATGCCAAGAATCTTGGTCAAATATGAGTTTATAATAATCTAAACAATAAATTAACTTTCTATTGATTTAAAGTTTGTATTTATCTGATCAGTATTTGTATGTACATTAATGATCAGTATTTTGTAATATAAATTATCACTAAACATGAATGTTGTGTCCAGGTTAGATTAGGTTAGGTTAAGTTATGGTTAAGGGTTAGTTTAGATTAGATTAGGTAATATTAAGTTATATTAAATTTATACACGTTACTGAGCATATAGTTAAAATACTGATCCAATAAATAGCAGCTTTTATTTAATACGACTTGTTAAAATCGGGTTAAGTAAAAGTAGCATTATATTTTACCCGTTAAAAGTTGTAACATTTATTCTTTACTTGTTTATTCTTTTATTAGTTTCATCTAGAAACATTTTAATTTCCCGGAAGCACCAGTCTGATTCCATCCTGGTATTTATAATCAAACATTCCACCCATTTATAGCAATGCAATAACGCTAGTTTCAGGAATAATTCGTAGCTCGAAATTCCACACACACAGATATTGCTATTATCAATAAAAGCGTTGTGAGCCTTTGTGCAAATGTTTAGGCTGAAATGATGACTCTATTGTTATTACAGAGTTCTTCCAGGTTCCAATTCGATAATCAGTCAGTAATGCCACATAGAGACGCCATCGCACGAAGCCGTTATTAGGCCTGACGTTTGAACGCTGTTGATTTTGGAAATATGAACCGTGTTTAACAGAATTGTCACATTAATTTAGATTTTGTTTGCTGCTGTTTGCTGATGTTTAGCTGTCATGTGTAATTGGGAGCTTTTTACGATTCATTCGGCATTATACTAATTGATTGTCGATGCATTAGGACACTGATAAATCGTCTGTGATTTCATATATTCCGATTATTAAAACTTTATTGCTCTTTATTATTTCTGATTCCAAAGCGCTTAACTTGTTATTTTACTAGATTAAAAAAAAAAATCTGTTGTGGCCAGCACAAGACCTTCCGTCAATTCCATGTATTTTGTACAAATCCCATACCAAAAGGTCCTTGGAACAGATTCTATATAATATCATGTAAAAACACATAATATTTTTTACAAATTCCATACCAAAAGTTCATTTGAAAAGGTTCTATAAATCCAATAAAATTATAACATAAACTACACTAAATAATGTCCTTCCATCTTCTCTTTGGCCTTTCTCTGCGTGTCACTTGCGAGGAATGCTATGACATACCAATTTTAGATCCTATACTTTTTTCCATATTTGGTTTTGCACTTGCAACTGACATCTGTCAATTAAATTTTTTTGAATAATTATGTCAGCTGTTTCCATGATAAATAGCAAAGCTGACTAATTTTTGAAAATTAATTTCTTTATAATGCTTTAAATTTACATCTATTGAATATAAAGGAAAATGTATAATCAAACTGATGTATAGAGAAGAGTATTTTCTTTAATACATATAATAACAAAATGTCAAAAAATAATATTTAACTGCGTTTTTTCAAGAAAAACTGTTAAAAACTTCAAATAAGGGTACTTCCGGTGGATCAATTATAACCAAAATCTAATCAACTCTTCATATGGATGTACAGAAGAGGAATACGAAAGAATTATAATTTTTAGAATTGTAGTATTGGAGTTATCGTCGGAGGAAAATTTGTCACACACGGACACACACACACACACACGGACACACACACACACACACACGGACACACACACACGAACACACACACACACACATACATACAGACATCATCTTAAAAAGGGACTCTAAAACGTGCTTATTCATTAAAAACTCACTACCGAATTTTTTGACCAAATACAATACCTTCCTTACCTAAAGGTGACGGAAGGTAATTATTAAAATGTGTCATATATGTGTCAGATTTGCTGCGTTAGGATTTACAAAATATTTTAGCAAACAAATAATCTTCACATTTAGCCTGAAATTTAAAAAAATATGTACTGGCTTTTTTTTCTATTTTGTTCCTAAAAAATAATCAATTTATCAAAAACTTTAAATATTTGCATACTAACATAGTATTTTATGTAGAATTCAATAATTTTACAACTGTTTGTATCTCTACTCATTTTTCTATTAGTTCCATATTATTTTTGGATACAAAAAATTCTAATTCTTACATTTCTCAATGCGGTGATAACAAAATTTTAAATTGCCGGTCGATATATCTTTTCGTTCCTTAGATATTTGGTTTCAAAGAATGTAGACTTGTTATACATATTGAAAAGCTTAGAAAATAAGGAGAAATATGAGACTATTTTCCCATTTAAAAAATATTAGGTTTGTATTATATCTCGCGAATTATTAAGGTTTGAACAAATCTAATTATACCACGGTATTCTACTTAAAAAATCTAATGTGGCCAACATAAAATATCCCGCTATTTAATTTTTATTAATTTAAATACACACCTACATATTTACTAATGCTGCAAACTAAGTTCCTTTTCATATAACAATTGGTTTATTAACTATTTTTTTTAAATGTCACCATTTTTATTTTGATTAGTTTTTTGAAAGTAACATTTTTCTGTCAGTTCCAAAAATTATAATTCTTTCGTATTCTTCTTCTGTACATCCATATGAAGAGTTGATTAGATTTTGGTTACAATTGATCCACCGGAAGTACCTTTATTTGAAGTTTTTAACAGTTTTTCTTAAAAAAAACGCAGTTAAATATTATTTTTTGACATTTTTTTATTATATATATTAAAGAAAATACTCTTCTCTATCCGGTTTGATTATACATTTTCCTTCATATTCAATAGATGTAAATTTAAAGCATTTTAAAGAAATTAATTTTCAAAAATTAGTCAGCTTTGCTATTTATCATGGAAACAGCTGATATAATCAAAAAATTCTAATTGATAGATGTCAATTGTAAGTGCAAAACCAAATATGGATAGTATAGGATCAAAAATTGGTATGTCATAGTGTTTCTCGCAAGTGACATGCAGAGAAAGGCCAAAGAGAAGATGGAAGAACTGTATCGTAGAGGACTTGAGAAAGGAAGGACTGTGTGAAGAAGATGCGTTGGACAGGAATGAGTGGAAGAGAAGAGGAAACAGCGACCCCTAATAAAATAGGGAAAAGCTGAAGAAGAAATAAGGAAGTGTCAAGTGCATTTTACTTAGTGTATGTTTATTGGATTTATAGAACCTTTTTAAATGAACTTTTGGTATGGAATTTGTAAAAAATAGTATGTGTTCGTATTCGATTTTACATGATATTATATAGAATCTGTCCTAAGGACCTTTTGGTATGGGATTTGTACAAAATACATAGAATTGACGGAAGGTTTTGTGCTGGCCACAACAGATTTTCTAATTGATATTGATTAACAAATAAAGAACATTATCAATTATATTTATTTTAGAAAAAAATATATTGCTCTCGACAAATAATGACGAACTTTACTCCGTTGATATATAAACTACTATTTTATCTCTTATAATAAGCGAGATACGAAGTATTTTTCAAAATAATCAATTTTCGGTAGCGCGCAGAATAAGAAAGTTTTTCATAAAAGAAACTCGAATTTGTTCCAGCCTGTACACATGTCAGTATAATTTTGAAGATCTTTAATGCTATGGACAGTTTTAATTACAAAATTTGTGACACTTGGAATTCATATTAATAGCACAGAGTCTACTAAAAGTTTCTTGTTGATCACTCATTGCTAAAAATTCTAAACATTAGTGTTGTCAATCTTACAATAAACTATACATACATAATAAAAATATGGAATTGACAGCACATCATAAACTAGATGACTCTTTTATATCCCTCTATTTAAATATTCCCCCTTATTCTTGCCGAATTTTCTGCTGCGCTATCTATCTCCCTAAAGAATTGTCGATCGGGTGCGGATTTGCGTGTGCGTACCGGGTGAGCAGTCCCGTTGATTTGCTCCAGCCACGGTGTGTAACACGGAGAGGGATGCCTCCCCAGGGAATGAACAACACGGACGTGTCCCGCAAGTCTGCTTGACCTCGGTGCAACACTTGCAAATGCGGTCACTCGGTGGACTGAGAATAATGGACCCGCCACAATACCGAAAATAGCAAAGCAGATAGGGAAGTATCACCGCCAATTTAAAAGCAGAGATTTGATGTCATCTTTATCAAGGAAAATGATTCAAGTTTCGTATTAATGAAGTTGACTTTCAGCCATCAGACAAGAATTGTAAATGCAATACCTACGCTCAAAAATTGCACACCTGCAATGTACTGATATTGTCTTTTAACCTTCCGTCAACTTTAGGTAAGGAAGGTATTGTCTTTGGTGAAAAATATCGGTGGTGAGTTTTTAATGAACAAGTACGTTTTAGGGTCCCTACTATTAGAGATACATTCGGGCGGGCCGGGCTTTGAGGTTTGGATCGACTCGGCCCGAAAATAAAAATTACCGGCCCGACTCGAAGATCGACTCGACAAAAAAATTAGCTAGCCCGGCTCGAAAATTGACTCAAAATCGGGCCGGGCCGGGCCAAAGCTCGAAATTGGGTGCATCCAGCATTCCTAATGTTGATTTTTATGTTAAGGGGAAATGTTTAACTTTTTTCGTGTCAAACTTATAAAAAACCTCTACATACTTAAACTTTCAACATTAGTTAACATAAGTAGTTAAAAAAGAAACCCTTCTAGTGTAAGTAATATGCCGTGATGATATATTTATTTTATTTTATTTATTTCTAGTGTAAGTTTGTTATAAAAATTACAGACCTACGAGTATTTAACACTGTTTACCAAAGAATTTAAACAACTTTTTCACAAATCTTATATAAAAAAATATAATTTTAATTTACATAAGGATTTTTTTATCTAACTTTGTTTCTGCTCAAAAATAGGACAAGAAATCATTATGGTAGGAACAAAAATCACTTTTATTTAAGTATACGAGTAATAACAATAATAATAGCATCATCACAATATAATTATTATGCTTTAATGAATAATCTTGAATTCTTGAAGTAAAGTAATACATTTTTATTTATTAATATGTGAAGTGTGTTGCTATTAAATCATTTTGATCCTTTTTAACTTCATCCATTTTCATTAAAATATTTAGGAAACTGTGCATTTGATTGAACTATAAGAATTTTCGGGCCGGCCCGAAAAGCTCGAATTTTCGGGCCGGGCCAAAATAAAAAGTCCGACTCGCCTCGATTTTTGAAAATGATTAGCCCGATTCGGCCCGATAAAAAATATCTTCGTCCCGGCTTGATGATCGACTAGAAATCGAGGCGGGCTTCGGGCCGGGCGGGGCCAAAGCTCGAAATCGATTGCATCTCTAAGTGCGTCCGTGTGTGACGATAACTTCAATACTACAATTCTAAAAATTATAATTCCTTCGAATTCGTCTTCTTTACATCCATAAGAAGAGGTGATGAGTGGAATAAAGAAAATCTGAAGAATACAGAAGGAAGTGTTAAGTGCAATTTACGTAGTGTATGTGCACTTTTTTCACACTTCTATTGTATTAAAAAAGACATACTTTATAAATCCATTTTAATAAAAAAGTGTACTTTTTTCTACAGACGTAAAATAATATTTCTATTGATTTTTAATGCTGCAAATCTTAGATTTTACATTTAATCATCATAGTTTACAAAAAGGGTTTAGCAACATTACGGACACGGTCAACTGGGCGATGATCGACTGGGCGACGTACATTTGGGCGATTAAGTAATACATTTAGATGTGTGTAACTAGAAAATTGTGCGTTAGTTTAGGTTATGTTAGAAAAATCAGTGCATCACTTTTAAATATTTCTCTTGTTGCATAAAAATCCACCAAAGTTACAGACAACATCAAATTTGCACAGAAATAAGAAACCACGCATAACGATGCTGCCAACAAAACAAATCCAAATGAAAAGTAAAGAAAACTAAATTTATATTATAAATTGTGAAGAAAATTAACCGATCGATAATGTTTTTAAAAATTTTAATCTACATAGGTAGTTAAGACTTTGAGAGTGTATGATATACTCCAGTCTATTAATTTTTCTCTACTTTCTTTGGTGTTTTCTGTTGTGAATTTTTAATTAGTTGAGTGTGGGTAGTGCGCGGATGATATAAAGGCGCTGGGAGCCTGTAGGATCGGTGCAGGATCTGCACTTCGCTTTATCAGCGAAGGAGCAGGACGTGACTTAGATGGGTGATAAGGCTTGCCTGGGATTCAAACCAGAGCACGTCAAACAGTCACGAAAGAAACACACGGAAAGGAACAACATAAGAAGAGAGTATTGATAAGAATTTTGTCATGTTCTACGTTTAATCTAAATTTCAGAATATTTGTAATATTTCTACAACTTATTCTGCCTTAGAAATATGATTTGAAGAATATAAAAATAAAGTTAAAAACCAATTTTCGACTGTGTTTGGGATGGAGATGTTTACAGGAACTAAAATTCTTCGGACTTGCAGTGAACTAATAAGATTTATTCATGCCTACGTTTCGACTATACAATAGTCTTCATCAGGGATAGAATGGTCTAGTTGTGGATAACAAAATATAAAAAACGGACATTTAAAATATTAATAAATAAATAAATAAATAGTTAAAAACCACATATCACAGAATGAAAATCGCCAAAAATTAAAAAACTTATCTTTGATGAGTACAATTAACATGGATACTACAAATTATTACAGTAACGCAATAAACGGTAATTTAATAAAATTATTATTATTAAAATATCTTTCAGAACTCATATTAATAATTGGAATAATACTTTTTAGTTTAAGTTCTGTATTTATTTATTTATTTATTATTAAAACCCAACGTTTCGGCACCATAAACTAGTGCCTTCTTCAGGGGAAAAAATTGACAGAAATATGTGAAATAACAAAAACAACAAGTAACCAAGGTAACAAGAAAAGTTCGTAAATGTTACCTTTTTTATGTATACAATTTTCTAGACAATATATGCATGCCCGGCAATAACTTGACTTTAGTTCAGATTTGAAATGTATGTAACCGACAGATAATTGTCACTCTCAACGAACCTATATTTCAAATTATTAATGGTAATATTTTATAAAGAAAATTATAATAGTAAATAAAACAATAGTTATACGAATGCAAAAGAACATAATACAGTTTTTAGCATAAATAAATATGTATAGGCCATCCAGCGAATCAAGCGGTTTACGTCATCGTTTAGGGATTTTTGAAATTTTATTTATTTTTTTAAATATATTTTACTAACGCTATTTTATTGGTTTTTTTATTATTATCATGTATTTGACACCTTTAATAGAAATAATTATATTTGGATATATTATTATTAAGTAAAATTTTGTAAATTTTTGCAAAATGACGTTTCATTATATTTTTTTAATATTGGTAATTCTGAACATGTATATTACTAAATATTATATGTCTATATTATACTTTTCAACGTGTATTGTGATTTCATTTTGTTTTTGGTTTCGTTGTTCATTGTCAAAATGTCAAATGCTCTGTCATGTCAAATTCAAAAGCTTGTAGTTAATTTATTGACTTATTTTGAAAATGAAAAATAGATTGGTGGGTTTTTACTTTCACTGAAATCTAATATTGAGGTAATATTTGGTTCTATTTATTAGTAATAATTTGAAAATTAAATCTATATGTACAGCTTGCGGCAAACGCTATACGCAATGTATAGAAACAGTGAGAAATTGTATGGTATGCAGTATTTTGTATTTTTTAAGGATCTCACATAATACTAGATAGTTTGTTGCATATACTACAAGAATGAAGTATTTATAACGGCGTAAGCAGTATCGTTCAGAATATTTTAAATAAAATTGACGTGTTTTTAAGAAAAATTTGGGTTTATAAAGGTAACCCACAGATTTTAATCCGTTTTACATGCTCATGTAAACTTTTTAACATATGACGTCATTGTTTCTAGTGATATTGTATTTATGACGTAAACCGCTTGATTCGCTGGATGGCCTTTAGCTATATATATAAATTAATAAAAGTAAGAAAATAACACTCAGTTTAGTTTCATTTTAATTTATTTTACAATTTCGCCAGTTGCGGCATCATCAAAAATACTGGCTGGAGGTATAGTGCTCGCCGCAAAAGATTTTTTAGTAACATAAATCTGATTTTTAAATTTATTTCTCCAATCCTGAGCAATGTGACACTGATACCAATAATCATTTTCTAGAAGATTTAGTTTTTATTTTCATATACGAAAATTGCGAAAAATTTATTGTCATTGTACTGTAAAATAATAAATTTTTCCTATTGGGAATCACTGCTGAATCGAATCGTTATGTACGCGTCCGTATAGAAAAAAGGCGCCATCAAAATTCATTTAATTAAAAAAAAAACTAGAGAACATTTTTAGTTTTTACACTTTGTCTATAAATCTATTCTTCCCAATCAATAATTATCATTACACTAGATAAGATCTTTCACAGATTGCTATTATTAAAAACATATTCAATGAAGATATAGTGAAGAAAACAATCTTTTGAAAACCATCACGAATTGATTTGGCCCGTTCTATTTATTTTTTATCACCGCCTGTTCCTTTGATGACTTTGAGAACTAAGTTTGTCATGATAATAAAACTAATGGAGAGGAAATTATTTTACGATAATTACCGTCATTTTTTCCTCACTAAAAATAATTTGATCACCAACAAAAACCTAGATTGGACCACCATGCACCATGGAATTTAATATTTGCTGATTCATTTCATGTTTGATTATCCCTCGAATAATTCGGAAAAGCGAAGAATTTACGTAGCATATGTTACAATCAAAGGAAGCCGGAACGAAATTAAACTTTTCGGGACTACAAATAATGGCAGAAGTACAGCGACTTCAGGCGGTCCACAAAAATCGACTTTTTCACTCTAGGGAAATTTTTGTTTCCAAAGGTTGCGTGAAGTAGAAAATAACTGAAACTCTGGAATCTTTTATTCATCACACAAATTTGTTTGCAAAAAAATTCCTACAGGAAGAACTTCTGTTGCAAGAATGATTAATTGGGATAAGTTTTTATTCAGTCATCAATATTGCTTTCACAAATTAATTTTCTATATTTTGTTGCATTTCATATTTATATATTTCATTGACGAAAATACAAACACTTCAAAATAAAATTCACCAGAATGTACATAAGTAGTTTATTTGACTAATCCTTTGCACTTATTTTAAAATAATTTCATTTATGACTTCACTTTTTAAAAAGAATATATTATATTTTCATTTGAAAAAATCTGTTGTGGCCTCTCGCCATTTACATATTAGGCTATATAAGTATTGTACATATTTGATATTTCTGACACACACAAAAACACATATCTTCTTCATATATTTTTATATTTTTTATTTCATTCTATTCACTCTTATTCTTCTATGTTCGAGATTCTTCCAATTCATTGTGAAAGGTATACGTAGTATATGTATCTATAATTATAAATATTTAATTAATAATAAAATACGATATATTACATGTACTTCCCAGGAAAAGTTTTCAGTAATGTGCTTGGCTTTTTGACACACATTTATCTGTCAATTACAAACATTTTAATTTTTCCACTTGTTTTCCATGGGCTGCGAGATAAATTTACACTTTACTATTTTATATATTTATATGTCTCTATCTTTAATTCCATAGAAGATATAATAAAAAATTTAACATCCACACACACACACACACACACACACACACACACACACACACACACATACGGACATCATCGTAAAAATGTTATAATTGGATTCTAGGGACCTTAGAACGTGCTTATCAACTATAACCTGGATATGCAATTAAGGTACAATATAAAAAAAATCTTTCTGATTAAAGTCGAATCTATAGGATGAAGGAACCATAACTGGTTATAGTTAAACACCTCCGCACGACTACACAAAAGTATAATAAATTACTCATTTTATTTCAATTAACAGAATATTTATATAATTATAATAATAATACTCGTACTTTTTTCAGTATAAAAAGTGTGAAATAAAATCACTCACCTTACCACAAACACTGGGAAGAATGGAACAAAATCATACCTGAAACAAATTTTAAAAAAATGAATTCATAGTTTCAAAAATGCTAAACTTTAAATAGTGATTTAGAGATAACGATCAATATACAGATGTCGAAAATATTTATTACTTAACTGGTTAAGTTTACTGTGGAATAGAAAATAGGTGGAAAGGTGTATCGGTTAATCCGGTTCGGCATTTATGGTTATTTCTATTAATCTCTTAGCCGGTTATTACGAATAATACTATTTTAATGAAATAGTTAAAGATATTTACTTGTTGTTCTAAGTAAATTGTTTTCGCTTTACGCCCGGTATTTTCATCTCCGGTTAAACAGCTTGTTAATTTAGCTGTCAGTTAAAAGCAAAAAAAAAACACAGCATCGATATCACAATCTAAACTGTAGAAATTAGACATGCGTCAATTTTTCGATGCCACATTGTTCATTTAACCAACAGTTAACTTAACCGGAACCGGCAATTTAACCAGAGATGAAAATATCGGGCCTTAATAAAGTATTTTTTAGCTATCGCCAAGATAGGTATTGAATTCATGTCGAAAATCGCATATCTAGATTTTAGTGAATAAGCACGATTTAAGGACACTAGAATCCGATATTAACATTTTTACAATGGTGTGTGTGTGTGTGTATGTGTGTGTGTGTGTGTGTATTTCTTAATCCAGCACTAACGGGAAAAGCTGAAAGGTTTTGGTAACAATTGGATAATATTTTTTGGAAAGTTGTTATTACAAATATCAAAGAATATAAAATTCTTACATTACATACATTGAACATTTTTCTTATATCTTCTACAAATTTAGAGATAGATAAATATATAAAATAATTCATTCTAATGAATCTCACAGCCCCAAGCAACTCCATGGAAACCAGTAGAGTAATTAAAATGTTTGTAACAGTGAGTGCTACCTTATAGGCTGTTAAGACTGTCGTGGCGAAAACATCATGAAAACATTTTTCTGAGAATTACCAATAATTTTCAAGTATCACTTTAGTCAGATTTGAACTCGGGCCATTATAATCACAACAACTAATAACGCACCAAGCCAAGAGCTCTTAATATTTATACTTATTTGAAATAAATTTCTTGTTTAATTAGTAAGTCTTCGTTTCACTGTCACTGCAAATAAATAACTATTCATGAGGTGGAGCTGCGATCGTTGAACAATATTCTATTTATAGAGAAAGCCGAAACGGTTCTGAACTCGCAAAGAATTGCATTGTGCTTAATAAGAAAGCTCTGGGAAAGAAGTGGCGACTCCACCGCGGTTGGAATCTCCATTGTGCTGTAATTATTCGTCGCCAAAGTCCCGGCAGGTTCAAAGTATGCGTTAATTAAATACCAAGACTTCAGCAACAAAGAAATGACATTCACTTCTGATAATAATTAAATGGCAATTAGGTCCCAGCACAAACAATTTGTGAGTTGGGTGGCCCTATACGTGTATACATTAATGACATCAAAAACGAAGTACGAGATTGAGTGTCTTCAAAGTCAAAGCCAACTCTATTCCCAAATAATTATCTCTCGAGGATAATTGGAACACGTACTAATTAATCAGGACTGCTGGCGTACTTAGTAATAAAAGTTATAGATTCTGGTTATGGCTCTAACAAACAACTTTGGAGTATTTATCACACAAATAATAATCCTTTTGATGCATTCTCCCTAACAGCTTTTAACGTCCTTGAGGTACAAATATAACAACATAAAGTGAATCTAATTACTGTATACTCCGTACTCATTACATTATGGTATACCCAAATCATTCAAGCAGCCAATGCACGTCATCACTTAGTGTGAAAACCTTAGTGCATTAAAATCACTAATAGTGAAAAATGAAATAAAATTTCAATCATTTTTAACCGTCAAAAAGTGTACTGCCTTATATAATAATTATTAAGATGAATAATAGAGATCATTAATTACCGTATATGACATGAATAATATATAAATAATGTACATCAACGTCATATTATTCGTTTAATTGTTGCTATAGTGGCAACATTGATAATTTGTATGTTCATACTGTCAAAGTTATTATTTGAAAAATATTTGTATCGTGTTTGAAACATTTTTGTGCGTTGTAAAGGTCTATTTATAATAAAGTAATGTTAAACGCAACGCACCGACGCAACGTGTCCGTTAACGCAAACACAAAATATGTGCATCTGCCAAAGGTATCACTTGTAATCATTTAGAAGAATTCAGTATATTTCTTTGAAATTCGGCTCACTTATATTTACTGCCTTTATATGGCACACATAAGTATAAATAAGGTTTAATTTAAATAGAAATGGACAGTGACGAAAATATAGTATTTATTTTATAGATGTGACAGTTCATGAACATGTCGATAATATAGATTGTAATCTGTATAACTCTTTTCATAAAGATTCTAAAACCTCTGCAAACGTAGCAGTACATGACGTCACACATCTAATTACTAAAATTCAATTTTTATTAATGACGTGCATTGGCTGCTTGAATGATTTGGGTATATATATTTATGGGTAAAGTACCACGAATCCTTTGCAAACAAAAATATTTTTTTAAATGTATATCAGATACAATTTTTGATATAGTCTAGGGAATTTATCATTTAACCTCAAAAAAATTGCAAAAAAAACTTTTTAACGGGATACAGTACAAAAAAAATAAGCCGAATAACATATCAATCTTCCTCTTTTGGGAAAATTGCAATATATTTGACAGAATGTAGGCCTCGCTGGCAAATTCTGAAAATATTGTTTTTTAAGAGTGGCATTCGTGATTACATTTTGCCCGCTATAAGTTATTGATTATCGCTATGTTTTATTTTTATCCTTATGCGAAGTTGCATAAAGCAGCCTTTATACCAATGCATCAAGTTTAAAAATATCTGCATCATGAAATTTCTCTTCTGTAAATTTTATCTAAACGAAACTAAGATTCAAGCGCATTGACATTCAGCCAGTTTTCATTACTAAATAGAAACGTATGACATATTTCCCACAAAGTTACAAGATAAAGTTTCAAAGTTTATCTTTCAGCAGGCAGTGTCAGTGTGGTTTTTCTTTCAGTAGAAACCATACAGTGGTTCTGCCATTATTCTTAATTAAGCAGTTTGCATAGATTCACTCCACAAAATGAAAACAAATTCTTGAATCTAGCTTTCAATTACATTCACATATAATTAATGATAGAGCTCGCAAAAACACACGTCGCATTCAAAGTCTTTTATTCGTTCCTTCCACGCGAAACACTCCATCAAGATTTGGCAACGAATACCAGAATAATCTCTATGTGTTAATTTCGAATTGAGAAAGACATTTTCACGATAGATTTCTTTTTTTACACAAAGATATATACAATAACATAAATAAGGGATTTTACGTGTATAAAATAAAAGGTGTATAGTAAAATTTTTGAACGAAGTCCGATCAAAGCCATCTACGAATTGTATCTATGAATTAAGATTTTGTGCTGTCAAATTTAGTAGTATCTTTTACTTAGTTTTTATGAGGGTACATAATATCTTGTGTCCCTCATAAAAACTATGTAAACGACACTACTAATTTTGACAGCATAAAATCTTAATTCATAGATGCAATTCGTAAATGGCCTTGATCGGACTTCTTTCAAAAATTTTACTGTACTTGCTAACATACGATGCCGCGAGACGAGAAATGGCGAGAAACAATCCACTATCGACTCGTCTCGAATTTCCGAAACGAGATTTCTCTGCATCTCGTCTCGTCCTACTTTTATTGCTTCCTGTTGATCTCGAATTTTTCGAATTTATGATTAGAAATAGTAAATAAACTAACCAATCTTACCATCTCTGGTAAAAATTGTAACTACCAGTTAAATGAACAAAACCGAAACGAAATGAGCTGTCAAATGACAAATTTATAATTGATATCAATAATCCAATGTAATATTGTTGATTTAACTGGTAGTTAAAATTTTAACAAGAGATGGTAAGATTGAGCGTAAGTTTGATGTTTGAATGGTAGGTCCCGTGAAGAGCATACCATAGGTGTCACTTTTCTGCTCTTTCTTACTAAAACTTAATAAAAATAAAATAAAGAGGCAATTAAAATATTTATTTATCCCCACAAATATTTTATTTTGTATATTTTAATTAGAAATATTTATGTGATATAAAAAAAATCGTACAATCAAGATATCGAATTTTTACTCTCGTCTCGAGAAAAACTCAAATGCATTACTCTTTTCTCGTCTCGAAATACTAAGACGTGAATAAGGTTAATCTTGTCTCGAAATATCGAGATATTCGAGATGAGATCTCGAAAATACGAGATCTTGCGGCATCACTATGTGGTGTCCAGACTAGTTGGGTATAATAATAAAGTAAACTGAAATCCAGAAATATCGTTATCTTTCATTAAAATTGTTTGTTTCTTATTTCCTCCGCTTTTGTACTTTTTATCAAGATTGTCAATGATTAAATTAAGCAATATTTGACTTCATCAGGTAAACTACAGAACTATAAAAAACTCATTAAAAAATATTTTCTTACACTCCTGAGGGTATATTTCAGGATTGATATCTGTCAACAGTGTCAACTTAAATAGCAAATCCATTGCAAATGGTTTGTATATTGGTCTATGCATTATACTATGACGGTGATCGGGAAGTCATATCAATAAAACACGATGGAATACGTGCTCAACAAATGGAAAATAATTAGCATATCAGTTTGCCAGATATATCGTTCCCAATATCGACTGATAGAGAAATCGCCAAATAGTCTGTATTTGATATGATGTGCTCGTTATGCAAAATAGGAGTCGGTAATGGATATAATTTCGCAATAAGAAACAAATATGAAATTTAATTTTAAATTAAAGAATTTATTAAAATGCTAAATTATATAACGGTCATTATGAGCATGTTTTTTATTGCACCTAAAAACTGCGATGTATCAAAGCTACACACACACACACACACACACACACACACACACACACACACACACACACATATACGACGTCATCATGAAAATGTTATAATTCCATAATCATTTACATGATATTTTTAATAATTCCCTACGTATGCTCGGTTTCATAATACGCAACACTCGTACTTTCACTGACGTTTCGCCTATCTTTACTCTTTACTATTCATTCGTTCGCTCCAAATTGGAATTGCTGTACAATATGGAATCCTTCCTATGAATGTTATCAGGACCTTATTGAAAAAATACAGAAAAAATTTCTGAAATATGTTTACTTCAAAATAAATCTTATTTATCCAGATAATTCAATATCCTGTCTTGACCTGTTGGACATGTTCATAATACTCAGTTTATACGAAAGACGTGAATTTAATTCCGTCATCTTCCTATCAAAACTCATTCACTCAGAGATTGATGACTCTACTTCTCTTAGCCTTCTTAATTTTCATGCTCCTTGCAAAACTACTCGTTCCTTCACAACCTTCTACTTACCTACCTCCAGAACCAACATTCTTTCTAATATAAAATTATTGAAACAAGTTGATAATAATAGATATTTAGACGCACATGAGAGTTTGATAATACATAAATTTAAAGATAAATTGATGAACGCGGACCTAGGTCCCATCCCAAATTCTAAATTATATGAGTTAATATAAGACAGTTACTCTGTTTAATCTTAGTTACCCAATTAGGTATCCATTCACCTATGACTCCTGTCCCTATATAACCCGTGTTCTCTCCCTTATTCCTCAGAGCTGTTTTGACCTCTGGCATGGTTTACATGCTGAGTAATCTTAACTTCTCTGTTTTTACTTTGTAGTTTCTACTGATGATGAGAACTTAGTTCTCGAAATACGTATATAGTTTTTAAATTTATTGTTAAGGTTAAGGGGTTTTTTCTTTAGTTATAACTTTACCTTAAGACTCCATTTTAGTTTTATAATTTGTCTCTTGTACCGATTTTTTGTATTTATTTGTATTGTTTTTTTTTCCACATTTTATCCTGCCCTGTTATTGGGATTATTCTTGTTGGGCATTGTATGCTAAATAAATAAATAAATAATTGGATTGGATATGCGATTTTTAGCATGATTCCAATACCACTTTTAGCTAGAGGTAAAAACAATTACGAAAATAATATAGTACTACTTCTTGGATGAATGTATATCTGCCGAATTAATATAATTACAATTATTAAGTAGTTTTGTTGTAGTTTGAAATATGCTTTCAGAACTCATTATAAATAAAATTAAACAATATTTGGGTTTAGTTCTGTAGATATTTTATTAAATTAACAACGTTTCGACAGCAAGGTACTGTCTTCTTCAGGTTTTAAAACCTGAAGAAGACAGTATCTTGCTGTCGAAACGTTGTTATTTTAATAAAATATCTACAGAACTAAACCCAAATATTGTTTAATTTTAGTTTTGTTGTATTTATCTAATAGTTACTAAGATCTATACTGCTCTATCCATTTAGCGATAACTTTGCGAAGTATGCGTTTAACAAAAGAAGAAGACATGCTGCAAGATAGGGAGACAACGTGATAGATTAAAACTGTTTTAGTTCATACTGTACCATGTTCGTTCGTTGCAGCAATTTCTTGTATTAGTTATAAAAAAATAAATTGATATTTTAATCAAGTAAATACGACAGCTTTGATGAGGTAAAGCTTAAGGCGCTTAAAACTGTACAAATATATAGTCAAAAAAGTAAATTGACAAACCCAGTTATTAAAAATAAGTCGTAATGATACACTGATATTAAATAATTACAACTGTTTAATTAATGTTTCAGGATTGAAACTACAAAATCACTGTTAAAGAGGATTATAGATTATGGCAAAATAATGGCCGCGTAAAATGGAGCAATAACGTTGGCAGCTATACAAGGTGTAAGGTGACAAAAGCATAACTCCTGTTATTGTTTTTAAAAACAATATCCACTGAACGACAACAAAAACAAATTTAAATGACAAAACTTCCAAACGGCATAGTAAATTAAAATGTGACAATTCCATACGAACATTTGTTTTGCCTTTTCGGAATTAAAAAATGCAAATGAACACATAAAAATAACGAAGTTCGTTTACCACTGCAGCCACATTATGAAATTCAATTTCGAACGTACGAGAAAAAATATGGGCTGTTCGCACACACAGAGGAGTAATTTAAAATTACACCAGCTAAAATTGCACGTAAATTTAAATAATATCGTCGCTATTAACTTCCCTGTGGTCGCAAATATTAATTAAAACAAAAGGAGAAGCGTTCATTTGTCAATGGAAGATACTGATTCATCCAAATGCAGGATTTACCAATAAAAATATTATAGGATGCACCACAACACGAGGACTTGATTATTTATTACAAGAAATATACACCAACATACAATAATAATACAATATAATCAATATGGGCATTATAATATAAAAAGAATAACATAAAAATATAAGTTCTACAAACGAAAAATCTGTTGTGGCTAGCAAAAGATTAATTTGATGTATTTTGTACAAATCCCATACCAAAAGTTCATTGAAAAAGATTCTATATATCCAGTAAAATTGTAATATGAACATAATACATTTTTTTACAAATTCCATACACAAAGTTCCTTGGACAATATTCTATACATCCAATAAAATTATCAGCTATAATATCCCGAGGACATTGATAATTACGAAATAATTTTATGACAGTTACCGAAAGCGCGTTGCTTGGTAACAGCCCGACGCCGAAGGCGGAGGTGGTGTTATCTAAAAGCAACGTGCTTGAGGAAGTGTGATAAAATTATAAGTATTTATCAATGATCGAGGGGTATTCGGTGAGAAAATTTTTTGCAGATTTAACATTAAATTTTGCCTAAAATTTGTATTTGACAGAATTTTTGTATCTAACATAGCCTAGTAGATGTCACTAGTAGCTATGAACGTGAAATTAGCTATGAATATGTTCAGTGTGAAGTGTGTAATGAGAATGAGACCTCTTTGAGTGAGACCAAAGAGAAGAAGATAAGACACAAACGTCCATACATATTCCCCATATTTAGTTTTTTATTTAATACAGTATTTTTTGATGTGCTTTCTTCTATAATTTTGTTGATTAAATTATCATTTTCATTGACAGCGTGAAAATGACATTTTTAAATTAAAACAATTAATCCAGGTATTCCCTGAATTAATCTATAATTATATGTCAAAAACTGTTTATTACTTAGCAACTTAGTGACATAAGTGATAATTGTCTTAGGATAGTTATCAGTGTAAGTTTGTTTTGATTGGTTACTTTCGCACACACGTGGTCAGCAATAAAGGGATTCAATTGGATAATTTTTAACCAAAAAATTTTCACATGAATATATATTACGTAAACTCATATATAAATACTCTAAAAATGAGTACACCTACGTAACATTCTCTTTACAATCAAATAATATTACTACCAAGTTTATATCTCTACCCATTTCTGAATTATTGCCCCAAAAGTCAATATACCCCATATTTGGATAAAAACTTCAAAATTTTAAAAAATCTAATTTTTATATATTTTTTGCAAATTCCATACAGAAAGTTCCTTGGAAAATATTCTATAAATTCAATAAAATTATCACATGAATATACATTATGTATACTCATATATAAATACTCTAAAAATACGTACACTTACGTAACATTGGCTGGTAGCACAAGCCCTGTTTTAACTAAAACGCTGTTTTAAGAAATGTCAGATTTCATTATTTAATAATAAAAATAAATAGTATCAAATTTATCAAAATATGATTTTAAAGCAGAACATAGTTTGCATTCAAACAAATATTTTTTAAAAATTCGTTCTTTAAACATAAGGGTGAAATTAAATATTGAAATTTGAATTTGACATTTCTTAAAACAGTGTTTTCTAGTTAAAACAGGGCTCGTGCTACCAGCCATTCTCTTTATGAATTATTGCCCCAAAAGTCAATATACCCCATATTTAGATAAAAACTTCAAAATTTAAAAAATCTAATTTTTATGTATCTAGATACTTCTCAATGCGCTGATTCCAAATTTTGAAACCGCAGGTCGATATCTCTTTTCGTTCTCGAGATTGAAAGTTATGCTCAAAAATGCCCATTTTTGGGTAATAACCCAAAAATGGGTCGAAATATGAATTTGGCGACAACACCATTCGATTCTACGGGCAAAATTACATAAGTACACCAATTTACAGAATTTTTGAACACCGCATACCATCTCTAAAACAAAATTACTAAAAATGGCCAAAAATCGCAAAAATCTAAGGTGTACCCCTTACGATTTTTTCAGATTTTGGCCATTTTCAGGGGTTTTCAAGCTTTTATTCATAAAAAATGAACCGCTTGGACAAAAATTATGGAAATTGCAATACTTATGTATTTTTGTCCGTAGAATCGAATGGTGATGTCGCCAAATTCATATCTCGACCCATTTTTGGGATAATACCCGAAAATGGGCAGTTTTGAGCAAAATTATAAATTTAAATATCTCGAGAACAAAACGAGATATCGACCTGCGGTTTCAAAATTTGGAATCAGCGCATTAAGAAGTATCTAGATACTTAAAAATTAGATTTTTGAAAATTTTTAAGTTTTTTGAGATATAAACTTGGTAGTAATATTGTTTGATTTTAAAGAGAATGTTAATTAAGTGTACGCATTTTTTGGAGTATTTGAACAACTGTGTGAATTTTTACAAATAAAAGTATTAAAATAAAAATGGATAAATGCTATAAAAAAAATTCTTGTGTATATTGCTCACAGTCCGTCCCTAGAAACTCTTTAATATTTAAAAGTAGGATTGCCGAAGAGTAGCGTTTTTTGTTAGTTAGAAAATGTAAAACAGAATAGAGGTATTTTGCGAGAGAGGGCTTAGTCTTGTACATGTAGAGCACCGTGTAAGTGGTATTAATTTCCAATGTAAAACTCTCTCGGTGCGGGCTTGGTCACCTGCTGTTTCCCGGACTCCGTTCCGATGATAGTCGCCTGTAATTAAATTTTAGATCGCGACAACGACACTTCGTGCATTTTTAATCTTAATTTGTGTTTATTGCGTTGAAAATGCCCCCGTGAAAAAGTGAAAATTAAATTAGAACTTTCAGCTTGTCCGAAATAATTGCCTTCTTTCCCTTCGACGCATCTAGCCAACTTTACCTGGCTTAATTTTTTCCTTTCTTTTTTATTTTTGTGACCCGTGGGAAGAAAAATCACATTTAATATATAAAAGTTTCATAAAATTCTTCCGGCTTAGTACGTAACGCATTTCACAATTAAATAAACTTCTCTTTTATTCTCTTTTTGGTGGAAAAAATTGCGTCTGCAGCCAAGAACCTGACGGGAGATTAACATGACGTATTGTGCCACTCACCATATTAAAATGAGGCCTTCGCACACTCATTTGTACTCTGGACTCTTCTAAACAACATATAACAGCATTATTTACATCTCGGAATGCTCTTTCATAAAAACCATCACGAAATTTTTATTCACTATAAAGCAATACTTACTAATAAAGTTTAAATGAAATCGTAGTAACTTTGTTTGTATCACTTTTATTTAATACAATTTTTGTGACTGGTATTAACTATGGTGACTATATATACATAATGTGGCCAATAGGGGGATCGATTTTGATTGGTCGGCGCGAATTTGCCTAAATTTGGCGGATATTATGCCGACAAAGTGACATTTTCAGATTTGTTACGTGAATTATACGTGAATTGAAGGTAATTATATTATATTTATATTTTAGATAGTGCAAATAATTAAATTACACGGGTATTTGTATATTTATAACTCAAAGTAATATATACATATTTTTCAACATCACATCTTTTTTAGGTTAACTGTCAAAATGACTAAAAATGTCTAATATTAAGGTATATATTTTAGATGCCTGGTTGCGTGGCGGTTGGTTGTGAAAACAGTTCTTCAAAAGGATTTAAAATGAAAATAAATATTGTTTCCATTTAATATGCTCTTTCATTAATTGTTTATCGAATTTTGTTTAGTTATCACATCATATGAATTCAAATTTCCCGAGCATTTTGCCTAAATATGGCGGCGATTGGCCGCACTATGTATATACAGTCACTATAGTATTAACTATTTAGGTCATCATCAATATCATCAACAAAATAATGGGCTTTCCACTAAGTCCTCTTCTTGCAGATGTATTCATGTGTAATATTGTCAATATTATTTTAAATTCAGAACTTTGCAACAAACATATTCTTTTTTGGTATCGCTATGTAATTTACTAAAGAAATTGAAAGTAATAATTTAATACAATTTTTAAATCTAAATATTAACAAAGCTAATAATAAAATAGTTTTCGTTATATTTAGGAAAGCTACTTCAACAGATTCTACAATTCCTTATAATTCCTAACATTGTTTAAAAAAAAAATTGCTACCTACAATTCAGTGATTGATAGAGCGTTTTCAATGCCTTTAAATAAAGAGAACTTTTATAAAGAAATTACAGCGATAAAACAAATAGCCAAAAATAACAATATTCCTAACACAATCATCCAAAATTTAATCGACAAGAAAGAAAAAAACTTGTCTTAGAATCCATTTATCCTAAATCTAAACCAGTAGTGGTAGCACGCACTTTAGAATTTTATCAAATCAAGCATTTGTTTTCGCTTTTCGCCACGAAGCGAAAATTTGGTAGCATGCGTGTTTCAAAATATTCGCCTGCAAATGTACGACTCAAGGCAAAAGTGTCAAAGTAACGTCATTATTTTGCAACAATTCTATTCAAAGCCAATTCATATGTATATATATATATATATATATATAATTTATACATCATTTATTATTTACAACTGTCATAATATTTTTTATTTTAATACTATAAAATCTAAAAAAAATCCTGAACAAAAAGCGATTGTAGAATTCTAAAGTGCATGCTACCAAAATTCGTAAAAGTAAAATCGCATTCGCCTGCTTTCTTTGATAGAATTCTAAAGTGCGTGCTACCACTACTGACCTAGACCAGAAAAATAGTATGTGTCTCTAATTTATTTTATCTAATCTATTTTGGAACAATTAGTGAATCCATTGAATTTTTTTTAAGGAAATTAAATCTATCTGTCTCCTTTAAACCTAAAAAAACTATCAAATTGTATTTTTAATAATAAAGATTGTAAAAATGTTTTAAGTAATCTGCTGTTTACAAACTAAAATGTAAAGATTGTAAAGACGTTTATATACGGTAGAATGGTTAAAATTTCAAAACTAGATTCGAGGAACTGTTAAGATAATATAAATTTAAAAAAAAAAACAGATTCTGCATATGCTTGCCACCTTTTAGAAAATAATCTTTCGCCCGACACAGAAATAGTACCAATTCATTTTGCAAATAAAGGCTTAAGACTAAGTTTACTAGAACCCTTAGTAATTTACAAATAGAAAGAAAATAAAGATATCACTATACTGAGCAACCAAACTGACCTAATATAATCCCCTCTCTTCAATAGCTGCAAATAACAATACTTTTACTTTGTATATATTCACATGCCAAAAATTTATTGTATTTATTGTCTGATGATGACCGAAATGGTTGAAACTATTCACAAAAATTGTGTTAAATAAAAGTAATATAAACAAAGTTACTACGTCTTCATTTAAACTTAATCTTTACAATGTATCACAAAGTGAAGGCTGAAATAATAAATAATTTTCAATACTTAATAATATCATTGCCATTAATAGCTCGATGTCTTATACCTCTTAACTTCTTCACAATTAATTAAAAGCAAAAGAAGGGATCATTTATCAATGCAAGGATACAGATTCGCATTCTCGCATACGATTCTCCTATTGTCAAACGGATGAAAAACGTCGCAGGCGCGCTTACAGTCCCATATCAATCTCTTTCTTCGCGAATTATTACCACATCAATAAAAACATCCTCAGCATACGGTATGCAAGCAAAAACGCCCAACCCCGAAATAGAAAATTTCATATTGGAATGCCGTACCACCCTCACGCATTTATTTATCTCCTTTCTTTCGCAAACATACATTTCACCAATAGCAAATTTGATACGGCTACAAGCCATTTCCGTTTGTATTTAGAATTGGGAATAAGTGAACCGATCTTATACTACAGGGAATTGATCGTCATGATTTTAGAACCATAATTTGTAATCTGTAAAAGCGTTTCAATAAGAGTGCCGGGCATAATTTTTAAATAAAACAAATCTTTTTTATCTAATTTCCATTAATTTTATTGAATATGAAAGTACACATGTTCCGATTATGTTCGAGAATATGCAAAAAACCCCTCCCTCCCACGATTCTGTTCGCATACCTACTCTAATACTTTTGACGAAATTTCAATGACTTATGCTAGACTTGTGGTTCAATTTTAATACAAATATATTGAATATCTGTTTTGATGAGCTATGGCGTCAAATAATAAGATCTTGCTGTCGATATTTCATAATATGGTACAAATTAGAAACTATTGATGCAATAAATTAAATGTTTATCAAAATAACAACAGTAAAAAAATCTGATGTGGCCAACACAAAACCTCCCGCTATTTAATTTTTATTAATTTAAATACATACCTACCTACGTATTTACTAACGCTGCAAACTGTTCCATTGCAGAAAACTATTGCTTTAAATACTATTTTCTTTTTGAAATGTCACTATTATTAATTTGAAGTGATAAGTTTTCTGACAGTGACATTTACTGTCAGTTACATTCATTTGAAAAATGAACTGTGTAACAAAAGAATAGTTTTTCTTAGGCTTCGCGACTAATAAAAAAAATTATTTTTAAATTTATCTGTAAAATATATAATAATAATAATAATAATAATAATAATAATAATAATGGTTTATTTTGTCAATCGATCTTACAAGAAGAAATTTGACACGTCAGTTTACAATTTTACAATAAATACATACAAAATACATATTTTTAGTTATCATTCATGTATTCTTCCACACTGTAGTAACATTTATTTATGAGGTAACATTTTAAGTGATGTTTAAAGAGTTTATTGAAAGTTATGTCTTTTAGGTTAGATGGTAATTTATTATACAGTTTAATACCAATAATTTTTGGATTTTTTAGGCTTAATGATAATTTATATTTGGGTATAATTAGATCATTTTTATTCCTTGTGTTATAATTATGTAAGTGTTCATGAGTTGTTAAATTTGGTAAGTTATTTCTTATAAACATTAAAACAGAAAACATGTACATACATGGCAATGTTAAAATTTTTTCTTGTTTAAAAGTATCTCTACATGATTTGTTATAGCCAAGCTTAAACATATTTCTGTTGGCAATTTTTTGTAATTTGAACACTCTTAGGGCTGCTGGAGAGTACCCCCAAAAAATTATGCCATAATTTGCAACAGAATTAAACTTAGCAAAATAGAATATTTTAGTCGTTTTTATACCAGCTATTTGTGCTAATCTTTTAATTGCATAACATAAAGGTGCTAATTTTTTACATTTACTGTTAATATCATCGGTCCAGGTTAAATTTTCATTTATTAATAACCCCAAGACTTGTACACTATCGACTTGAGGCAACGACTGATTGTGACATCTTATTAAAATACTCTGGTTCCTTTTAAGAGTAGTAAAATTTACGGCTACAGATTTTGAAACGTTTAAAACTAAATGTAAAGAAGAGAACCATTTCGATAATTCAGAGGTCAGGTGTGACAATGAAGCTGATTGTTCTTGAATGTTAGCACACGGTACCATTACTGAAACATCATCGGCGTAGGCAATGAAATAGAAAAAGTAATAATGTATTCCTGTAGAAAATTCAATAATCTTTAATTTTCATAAGACATAAAATTCGAAAAAATGGCATTTAATGGTATTTTTTGAAGAAAAACCACTATGAGCTTTAGGTAAAGTGCCATTTCCGGTTATCCGATTTACACCAAAATCTAATGGCTTCTTTTCATATTAGAATAGGATAGAATTTTCTGAATGATAGTATTTGAGTTAGAGCAGACAAAATCCATACACATACATACACACATATACACACACATACACACATACACACATACAGACATCATTGTGAAAATGTTAATAATGGATTCTAGGGACCTTAAAACGTGGTCATTTACTAAAATCTCGATATGAGATTTTTAGCACGATCCCTATACCTCCCTTACCAAGGGTAGCGGGAGGTAAAAATCTGATGTGGCCAACACATGACCTCCCGCCAATTCCAGGTTAAAATAGCAGTGAGCTTTAAGTAAAGTATCATTTCCAGTTAATCGTTTGTAAATAAATTCTAATTTGTTGTCCAATAAATAGAAAGGTCTGTCATACGAAATTTTGGATTGTTTTATTGTTCTTCCTCAAAAATCTGTTAAGAGCTCCAAATTAAGTACTACATCCGATTTATCATATATGGTTAAAATCTAATATGTTGTTTCAAATTATGTATGAGTTTTAAATACCAAATTTGAGAAGTTTTGGATCATATTTTAATAGGCTTTAAGGAAAAATCGTCACACATACACATTCTTATAAAAATCAGCATCATCTTCTAGGTGCTCTAAAATGCAATCTTTGTAAATTCGTCGCCGTACATGATCCATTTCGTAAATGTGGAGTAGTAGTGCTGCAAAAATAAAAATTAGCAAATTTAAAACAGATCACCTGTATATCTAACATTTATGTATGATGGAAAATATATTATTTTTACAAACCTTAATTAAAAAATTTATCATTATATTCTCCTTGATTGACCGAGCTATAGATGAAGTCGACTGGCGAAACAGAGATATGTGGCGATCGAAATGCGGGATGCGGCAGAAGCTGTAGGAACCCTGCTGATATATATATATATATATATATATATATATATTCTCCTTAACACGGTTTCATTATTAATTTTAATATAATTGCTTCCTGTCAGTGACATTTGTTTAAATATGTCAAAACTGTCATTAAAATTATGTTTTTGTTTGACGCATAGGCTAGGTGATACATGAAAATAAATTATATTATACATTCATATTTAAAGTTATTTAGAGTTATTTACAAAATGTTATTATCGTAGAATTGAATATTGTACCATTATATTCAATTTTAATTAATAAAAGTTGCTAAAAAATTATATTCAATGAATTTTTTACAAGAAAAACTTTTAAAAGCTTGTATAAATGATTCCGGTTATCCGATATACACTAAAAACTAACGAGCACTTCCCATATGAGTATAGAATGGGTATACAAAATTTCAAATTTTTCTGATTGATAGTATTTGAGTAATCGTGTCCACAAGATCCACACACACAAACACATACACACACACACACACACACACACACACACACACACACACACATACATACCTGCAGACATCATTGTAAAAATGTTAAAATCGGATTCTGGGGACATCAAAACGTGCTTATTCAATAAAATCTCTATATGCGATTTTTAGCACGATCCCTATACCTCCCTTACCTAGGGTAGCGGGAGGTAAAAAACTCAAATAAATACTTTTGTAAATCATGTAAATCACATGTTGTTTATGTCAAAAGCGCCTCGCAATCGTGTTGTGGTATCGAGTGTGCTACACCGGCAATTGTCTGATTTTTTCAAAAAAGTAAACCAAATTTGTAGTGCCTTTTCTCTGTAATAAATGTGATGATCTTTCACGAACTCTTTCGATTCCGGCCGACAACAAAAAGAAATATTTTGAATTTTAAATGGCACACTCTCCATGCCAACAATGAGTGCCCATGAGGTGACGTCTGCTTAGTGGTCTGCACGAAACGAATATGTCATCATCATTACCGATATCTGTACAAAGCAGAGCAGCTTGGTACACCAAACAATTGATAATATACCATAATGACATATTTATATATTTATTTATTTATATTTTATAAATATTACTGTCAGAACAGTTTTTTATTTTTCGGGAACTCCCTTTGCTCTTTGTCGTAGGTATACTACATTTCAACAATTTAATTTCTGTAGAACGTTCATCTCTCAGCAAAGTCATCACTGTTCTCTAAGTAATTGGATATCACACATGCTGTTTAATAGTCAACCACCACTACACTACACCATATACACTGCATACACACAATACCCTGAGCGCAATACATATTTTTGAAGTGAAAAACTTGTATAGACACACCTTGCTCACTTTTTTTCTGGGCAGTGAACAAAGCTGACCTATCACGCGTGACGCGTCACGGTCATTCGAGTAAACTCGGGGAGAGTCAAAAGTGACGTTAGGTTAATTCGGATTATAGCCTACGATATTAATACAAAACCGGTAAATAGTTTGTGTTTGTTTTATTTCTTTATTATATAAATCAACAATATTAAAAAAAAACATTCCCGATATTATTAAAAAATCATCTTGTTCATTAGCTCATGGCTATGAAAATAAAATTGTAATCTAAAAGCTGAACTGATAACGGGTGAAACGTCAAATGACAAGCAGTGACAAGTCACGTGATAGATACTGATTGGTCAGATCCAGAATTTCCAAAAATCGAACGTAAACCACAGAGAAAATTGTAAATTTTAAATCCAAATTTCTAAATGTAAATTTATAAATTAAATTCATCCTAAACCACCCCTAAGGGCCAGTTTTACAATCGATGGTTAACTTCCAGTTTGCACTTAACTATAAGTTAACATACTAGTACCGTTTTTCAAATGTTGGTTAAGATTTAACTTGTAGTTTACTTTTACCATAAGAATAGGTTGTAGTTAACTATAAGTTCTAATTTGACTAATACTTTCTAACCTTGTATTGTGACATTGCGAATTGTATGTGTATATTATTTATATATTATTGTTTATTTGAAAATGAACGATTATGAAGTAAACGTATTTAGTGAAGATGAAGATGTACCAGTTCGACGTCCCAAAATAGTCAGACAGAGACCAAATATTTTTGAAAAGTATGATCATTTGGATTTTTTCAATCGCTGTAGGTTGTCAAAAAGGACTGTGGAAATGTTATGAAAAATTTCGTACATCATTAACAGCGAAGAATAAAAGTATAGTTTAAAGATTGCTTTAAATTTAATATTACGTAATTCATAGGCAAAATAATGAAAATTTACGAAATAACCCTTTTCCGAGGCGTGCCAGTGCGCTGAAATATAATTTTGTACAAACGCGCCTTTTGCCCACGGAGCGGCACTTACTTTAACATTACGTTACTATTAAAATAGGTACTTGCATTTTTTAGCTATATTAAATCCTTCACAACATAAATTATTAGTTTGAATTTTTAAATCAAAATATGAATATATTCAAATTTTTGACAGATCATCAATGTTGCCAACATACTTTAGATAATGTCATTACCAACTTTGAGTTAACTTATAGTTTAGAAACTATCAATTCAAAAATGATTGAAAAACACTTCTTAAGTATACTCAAAGTTAACTTGCAAGTTAAGGTCAACTAACCATAAGTCATAACCATCGATTGTAAAACTGGGCCTAAGAAGTAAAACGACGAATATTGTAGTTATGGTTAAGAAACTGTATTTGTTTGAGAGAAACTGTTTGGATTAAACTGGCCGAAATATAACATCTTCGAAGCTTTTTTTAGGTACAAAGCTGCCATCTAAAGGCCACGCTTAGATGCTTTGATGATATATTTATTTATTTTTCCCGTTTTCTTCCCCTGTAATGATGTGTTCTCCCTTCGGGAAAGAATGTTGTTAATCATGGGGGCTAAGTAGCTGTTGGCAATTTCCTCGGCTTTGTCCAGTCCGGGTTAATATGTTATTTGGCGCTTTTGTCGAACATGAACAATGTGTCTAGAGCTGAGTAACTTGGAAACTGAAGGCTGCTCGATCAATCACGATGTATGTTGATAATGCGCCCTGTCAATGCTTCCATTAGTGGCCTGAATCACTCTTGTTCTCACACCTAGTTAACTCACCTTAGATGGCGGAGACAGGAACGAGACAACGGAAAATAAACACACCAGAGAAATTGCACCGATTACTTATAATACCCTGCGACAATTAAGATTGCGAGCGTCCCTAATATGAAGTACAGAGATCTGCAAAATTCTATAGTGCCTTCAAAATAATGACCGGCTGTATTTCGGACGGCCCGGATTGAATTCAATATTATTACCAATTTTGAAATAATATAAAAGTGGCCGTGTGTAGTGTTTCACAAGACAAGATTTCTTGTCTTGCTAGGCTATTTCTTGTCTTGTCTTGCAAAACAAGACAAAAAATTTAAATAACTCTTGTCTTGTGTTACTCTTGCAAGCAAAAATCTTATCTTGCTTGCAAGACTCTTGCATATTTCTTGTCTTGCACATTTGCGCGTGCGCGTTATGTTACATTATTTAGACTCGTTTGGGGTTCCCCTATTAGCTGTCAAACCGTTGGTTATATTACGATAACTTCCAAAAATTTCTATTTTGCGTATTTTAGCTTTCTGCATTAATATAAATAGTTGATTAGATTTTGAGTAAAATTGGATAACCGGAAGTGTTAGGTACTTTATTTCAAGCCCACAACAGTTTTTAATGAAAAACACTTTTCAATTTTAGTACTTAAGACTTCTATGTCAGTGGGAACAGATTTTGGATAAAATTGACTTAAAGCTTGTTACTATTTCAAACATGGAATTGGCGGGAGGTCCTGTGCCGGCCACATCAGATTTTTTTTATAATGATGTGTGTGTGAAAATTTTTTTTCTTTCGCGATAACTGTTATATCAAACTTCTAAAAAAAAATTCCGTATTTAAGTTTTCTGCATCAATATAAAGAGTTTATTAGATTTTGAGTAAAATTGGACAATCGGAAGTGGTACTTTACTTGAAACCCGTAACAGTGTTTAATGAAATACTATATTAAAATATAACCCAAAACTTTTCAGTTTTAGTATTTAAGAATTTCATATCAATAAAAACAACATATTTAAATCGGAAGTGATATTTTACTTGAAGCTGTGAAGAGAGATTTTCGTGAAAAAATGTATTATGCTATAATTGAAAACTTTTCAAATCTTGTATTTAACACTTTTATATTAATGAGACCGATATGTTAGATTCTTGTTAATATTAGTAAACCGTAAGAGGTACTTTACTTGAAGCTCTGAACTGATTTCCTTGAAAAAATATATTAAAATATGATAAAAAAAAATTCGCAAATTTGGTTTTAAAACTCGTCTATTTATTGGAACAACAAATTAGATTTTGTTTACAAACGATAAAGTGATATTTTACTCCAAGCTCATTTCAATTTTAAACATCGAATTAGCGAGAGGTCATGTGCTGGCCATATCAGATTTTTTTATCTCTAAATCTATAGAAGATATAATAAGAAACTTTAAATCATATTGAGTACTTAATGCACTTTATTATTTTTTGTACAATAAATTTTCAAAAGAAGAATTTAGAAGATTTTTTTAAGAAACTACTACTTCCGGTTGTCAATTGTTACTAAAACCTTTTTAGCTTTTCCGATTAATGTCAGCTTAGCTAGAGGTAAAACCTATAATAAAATGTTGATATATTGAATTATAATATAATATTGCAAGAGTGCAAGAATGTAAGAAAATATTAAAAAATCTTGCTATTCTTGCACTTTTCTTGCAGGGCAGATTCTTGTCTTGTCTTGCAACGAACTATATAACTCTTGTCTTGTTCTTGTCTTGCATTTTATGCAAGAACAAGACAAGGACAAGAAAAATCCAAGACTCTTGTGAAACACTAGCCGTGTGTGTACAGCGTCTGCTTGCCAATCTGGTAGCCCGGGTTCGATCCCGGCCAGTGCAGCCTTTTAATAGCACAAAAGTGATCCTTGTAGTATACTCTCCACGCCAGCTATGAGTGCCCAGGAGGTGACGCCTGGTAAGCACCCACACGGCTCTATGTCCACACATTAGGTTAAATGTCAAATGAAAATTAAAAATTTAATAAATTTTGCTGCACCATGAATGTTCTGCTTTCAGTAATTTTAATCACATTGTTGTGGGGAGAGTTGGTGAAGAATTTTTGTGCATCCTTGTATTTGCGGCGAATCCATCTGCACTCATGGTTTTTAATCGCCCGACGCGATGATGTAAATGAGACAAATTACAACAAATTGCGACAATTGTTGCTCGGCCGGACAGATTTATTCGCCATAAAATGAAATTATTGTGTAATTTTTCGTCGCGTCCCGAACGCTTGATTTGTTTGGCAGCCCCGTAGCCCCCGGTCGGGACGCGTCGGCGTTTTGTTTCACGGTGCGTCTGTCACGCGCTGTGATATATTTACACAAATAACGCTAGCAAATGAAAATATAGTGCCGCCGTCGCTGTGCTCCGTTGCGCAGTTTTATTTGTCGGCCGCACAATAGGACCGCATGCAGATCTTTGCGGGAGACCGAACAGGAAGTTACCGACCACTCTATACGGATACACAACATCCCTAATTTCTTTTTGACTTTACTAACAACCACCTAAATTCGACACTCAATTTTATCCCTTAATGTTTTTCTAATCAATATCTTTATCACAATGAGCCTGTTTCACATTTTTCAAAAACTATTTTAAATGAAAGTTAATGGAATGATTTTCTTAGCAATAATTTTTATTTTAATAATTTGTTGTTATTTGTGGAAATAATTAAATAAAAAGATTGGCGTCCTGAAAAACTACCCCCCACTCCTGTGACGTAGAAACACATACATTACATCATTAATATCCAATAGGAAAATAGTTTTTCCATCACCTACGTTTATTCATATTATTTATATAAATAAACGTAGGCTAAAGTTTGTCACATGTTAATAACAAAATCTTTTAATTTGACATTTGAAGCTGATATTACTCATTAAATTAAATTAAATTAAATTAATAATAAAGTAATAATGGCTAATTCAAATTACAGTCAAGCTAAATCGGACAATTAACCGAAGGTCGATAGCTGGACGATGGCTGAATTTATATCAGAACGATTGTTTTACTGCTACCGAAATAAGGGGTGTTAAAGAGTTAAGATAAAATAAAATATAAACACTGAATTTATTATATAAATTGATAATATATTTTACTTTAAACTTCTGGTCGTGATTCTTATTTGACACTTGTTTGACAACTTTGACAATACACTTGACTCCTTAGAACCGCTGAAGATGTATGTACTATGACGTCACATTCTGTTTCAGATCACGTGACTTTTTCAAAATTTTATCCAAATTTCAAAAATTAATTGTAAAATATCTAAAGGATATTTCGTGATATTTTCAAATTTGAGGCTCTTTAAAAAACAATTTAATACTTAGAAGTCATATAAAAATTCTTGCAACAGCCCTATTGTGTAGCGTTGCTTTATTATATAATTTGTTAATGCTAAAAATCACAACCAAATCATCCCTAATTTTATTTTGATTGATATGGGGTCGCATGTTTTATAGTCAATTGTGACCCCTACAGTGCTCTCTTCACGACAGCTTTGAGAGCTCGTAAGGTAATGCCCGATCAACACCCTAAACAGTTCACATATTTTCCCAATTAGTCCAGTCATTAGGTAGAAAAATAAGGGTTTATTCCACAAAAGGTCGGGTATTTTTGATTTTTGGATATATTATACAGGGTGTCATGTAAGTAAGTGTACAACGCTTAACCTATGGTAGAACTGACCTCATAGTTAGTAAATCTGGCAATAATTTTTGTTTAACATGCTTCCTACAAGAATTGGAGGCCTTTAAAACTGTCCAATCGCGTCATAGTTCAAAATTTTGTAAAAAAAAAGTATAAATCAAAGGGTTCTCTGGAAAAACTATTGATAAACTCGCCGTCAAATGATTATGGACTGATGTTCAACTTTTATCCCTTTCCGCGCCCTGTCCCTTGCCCAGCGGTGTTGCCGCTTGTAATTTGACATGACCAGGAATGATTGCAAATGTCATATAATACATTTAAAACTAATTAAAATATTATATATAATACATATTATATATAATTATATTTATATTTTGACAAAAGTTTCCACACATCAAGCTAGGGTCGCGTTTACGTTAAAATGCGATAACCGGTGAAATCTAAATAAAAGGTAAGAGTAATTGATTATTAGGTGAACAATAGATCTGCTAACACAACATGCTTCTGCAGTCAAATCAAAAGTTTTCTTGTTATTTAATAAATTATAATTTTTTTCAAGATGTAAAGCCAATTTTTTGAAAAAATTTTGTACATTGGCAAAATCGTTTTTGCCTGCCCATTTAAATCTTGTTTTCCTAAACATTTTTTATAAGAACCAGGACATTTTCTTTTCAAAAGTCTAAATATATTGCAATTAATAGGATTGGGAATAAAAAGCGCACGCAAGTACTAACGAAAATGTCAGAATATAAAATGACATTGACAGATTACAGATATTTGTACAGGTAGACAATTAAAAAATTTGGCATCAGTGTAGCAATCTCCAGTACATAATTATTTGACGGCAAGTATAGTCAAAAATGACGTTAAACGTTTTCTGCATAGACGTACATACAATTTATAATGTTTTTTTTTTTTTTTTGATATTTTCAAAATGCCATTTACTTTCACCAAACAAGAGTATCCAGACATGCATATGGTTTTAGCGATACATCCATTGGTTTGCATGGCAACAACAAAAATGAATTATACTCTTCAATTTAATTTGATATTATATGTCATACAACAGAAGCTAAGGCTGTGCCCGAAGTTGCATTTTTATCACCCTAATATCTAAATCCTAAATTTGTATGCCTTAAATTTAGTGATTATTTAGGATTTTAGGAGTTAGATTTTAGCCTTGAAGTTGACGCACACTAATTAAACAAATATGTTCCTTGCCATAATTTGTGCAAAATGTCAAATTTACTGTCAAAGAATAGCTTCTTAGCTTCTATTTTATGAAATATAATATTAACATTTAATCTGAAGCATCAAATTAAATGAAATTGTATAATTCAGTTTTGATGTTCTAAAGTGTTGCCATGACTGTCATAAGTGTGCCATTCGGGATTGTATTTGTGTGAAGAAGACCTAAATCCTAAATTCTAAATGCCAAAATGCGACGTTGGACACAGCCTAATAAGTTATTCTTTGATAGTAAATTTGACGTTTTGCAAAATTATAGCAACGAACATGATTTGTTTATAAATAATGATATTATTTAGGGCAAATAAATTTAGGATTTAGATAGTAGGATGATAAAAGTGCAACATCGGACTAAGTATGAAATAACCGATACTATCAATATCGGTGATTAAAATGTATAGCTTTGCGGGAAATAGAACATGAGCCTATACCCGGTATTACTTTATTAAACTTGCGCTCCCTTATTATTAATTCACAATATCCTGTTTAATAATTCCGCACAAACTCTTCCAACTTCCGCGATTTGAAAATCTTGTAATTTAGGGATAAGAAATTTTTAATCCCGTATATTGTTCTCACAATGCGTATGTAAATTTCACTGCGAGGACCGGGATATTCTGAATAATACATATGTTGTAAAAATATATTTTCATTTAGGTAAAATACAGTATAATATATACAGGCTCGTAGGCCGTGTTTTGTTGCGATCCACGGATATAAGTACGATAGCCCTGGATGTAGTTGGACATGGGGGATCAACTTCAGTAGCGCGGAGGGTGATTTTTTTAGCGGAAAAAGCCTCTAAAGCTTACATAAACAGCAAAGCGGTAATGTTAGCTCGAAATAAAAGCAAGTAATTACAATACGATACTGTTACTGTTTTCAAACAACAGCTTTGAGAGATCGTAAAGTTTTAAACTCTTTTCGCAATAAAAAACGACATCAATTAACGAAATATAAAATAATGCAGACTATATAGGATGTCTCTTAAATAGGGGGACATGGCTTAACCACAGATTCCTGAGGCTAAAATAAGACGATTTACCAAACTTGCTTCTACCGGAAAGTGTACCATTTTGCCAGAATTCTGATCAAAGTTCTTCGAAAAAAAATAATAATTGGACGCTTTATTCGATTTGGATGAAATTTGGTATGACAGTTTATATGGTTATAAGTCAGCTTTCAAGGTGATACTTGTTATTATTAGTGAACCACTAGTGTATGAAACTTAGATGTCCCAGCATTAATTAGACCGTAACTTTTTAATGGCAATGTCAAAAACGTGAAATTATTTTTCTTCAGAAAGATACATTCAATAGTAAACTTTTCTCTCTCTGTGTAATTTGTGATATCTGTTACGGTTCACACAGAAAAAAAATAAAATATGAGTGTCTGCACTGCTAAATATTTAAAATAAATTTAATCTAGCAGTCTATCCAAATGTCAAACAAGTAATTTTTAATGACCGTACCGGGCGCTTACCAGGCGTCACCTCGCGAGCACTCAATGTTGGCGTGGAGAGTGTACCAATTAAAATTCAAAATATTTCTTTTTGTTGTCGGCCGGAATCGAAACAGTTCGTAAAAAACAACACATTTATTACAGAGAAAAAGCACTACAAATTTGGTTTACTTTTTTGAGAAAAATCAGACAATTGCCGGTGTAGCACACTCGATACCGCAACACGATTGCGAGAAGTATTTATTTTTACCTCCCGCTACCCTAGGTAAGGGAAATATAAGGATCGTGCTAAAAATCGGATATAGAGATTTCAGTGAATAAGCACGTTTTGATGTCCCCACAATCCGATTTTAACATTTTTACAATGATGTCTGTAGGTATGTATGTGTGTCTGTGTGTGTGGGTGAGTGTGGATCTTGTGGACACGATTACTCAAATACTATCAATCAGAAAATTTTGAAATTTTGTATACCCATTCTATACTAATGTGAGAAGAGCTCATTAGGTTTTACTGCATATCGGATAACCGGAAGTATCAATTATACAAGCTTTTAACTGTTTTTCTTGTAAAAAATTCATTGAATATAATTTTTTAGCAGCTTTTACCAATACAAATTGAATATAATGGCACAATCTTCAATTCTACGATAATAGCATTTAGTAAATAACTTGAAATAACTTTATATTATATTATAAAATAATTTATTTTTGTACATCACTTTGCCTCTGCGTCAAACAAAAACAATACTTTAATAACAAATTTGACATATTTAAACAAATGTCACTGTCACGAAGCAATTTTCATTAAAATTAATAATGAAACCGTGTTAAGAAGAATTTAGTAGTTTAAATATGATTCTAATGAAATTAAGGTTTGTAAAAATAGTATATTTCCCATCATACATAAATATTAGATATACAGAATAATTCGATTTAAGTTTGATGTTTGCAGCATTATATATCAAACAGCTCTCAATAAGAACGTGATTTCAAAGTGTCAAATAATAGTTTGCAACTACACATTTACGAAATGGATAATGTACGGCGAAGAATTTACACAGATTGCGTTTTAGAGCATAAGGAAGTTGGTGATGATTTTGACAATAATGTGTGTGTGACGATTTTTCCTTAAAATATATTAATGAAATGAAACTTCGCAAAGTTAGTAGGTATTTTATACTCTTATATAATTTGAAACAACATATTAGATTTTGACTATATATTATAAACTGGATGTAGTACTTAATTTGAAGCTCTAACAGATTTTTCAGGAAAAACATAATAAAATATAATCCAAAATTTCGTATTACAAATTTTTCTATTTATTGGAACAACAAAGTAGATTTTGTTTACAAACGATCAATCGGAAGTGAAACTTTACTTAAAGCTTCTTTTAGATTCTGATTATCTATTTTTCCAAGATCTCATATGCTCATTAAACTTAATGAGAAAACTTCTCTCGGTCTGACCTATATATCTGTAGTCGCATTGTCCACGTTGGATTTTATATACATTTTAATTAGAATATTTTTTGAACAAATTTTATTATTGATCAGCTTACTTAAAGTGTTATTATTGTAATAGGCCGGCTTTAGATAATACCTTTAAATTTATTTTTTATGGCCCTGTTCAACTTTCCTACAAACTAGAATCTTGTGAAATATTTATTGTTATTAGGATACTTTCTTATAGGTATTTATTTTGCCTACCTTCCGACTGCGGTAATTTCTGATTTCAGTACACCGCAGTTAACTTCGACATATAATTTTTATGAAATGAATTATTCGTACCTATACTACTACAGTATGCGAGTATGTACTCCAGTATTTATTTGTTTCGGTGAACAGTGATCAAATTTTAATTCTAATGCAGTAGTTTGTTGTGAACAGCAAACATCTAATTCCGTCTGCGAAGCCTCCCTAAGGTGCGGTAATTAAATCCCCATTTAGAGTTGCATCCGACGTAAAGAGCTTTTTATTGACTTTCGCATCAATCAATCAACCGTCAGTTCCACTTTCCACACAATGAATTTTTAAATGCGCACGAAAGTTGGAACACGTTGGAAAATAAATTCTCACTTCTTCTAGCCTCACTCAGTGCAACTCCAGCATTCCAGCATCTCGCGCATTCATTCCCTGTTCGTTTCATCGGAATTAAAACCAAGAATTCATTACTGGAAACTTTTCGATCTCAACTGCACTACACTCTAAAACATTTTAACATACAGGATAAATATATACAAAGCAGAATAAACCACAGTGAAGCTCTTAGTTAAATGAAAAATAAAATTTTTATCTTGAATTTGCATATGGAGATACAGTTGCGTATGATCAGGATACACTTCGATGTAAAGCCGTAGGGAAATTTTTATTATTGTCTACCCGGGGAAATACAAGTATACGAAAAGAAATTGTAAATTTAAATATACCTAAAACAGTATGGTTTATAACCTTACACGGTTATTACATTCCATGATGTATTCTGATCTGAGGAATCAAGGTTTGAATCTTCAGAATGGGTTTTTATCCTTGAATACTGTAAAAAGTGCTCAGGAAAAAGGGTGGGCGTTTTGAATAGCAACCATGTCTAGAAATAAGTAAAATAAAACAGGAGTAAAAATGAACTAACATCTTAATTTCAGAATGGAATTGAAGAATTCAAGAACCGCCGAAGTAATATATGTAGGTGTTTATAATATATGTATAGAGGTACGAGGTTGGTTAAATGAGCAAAATTATGCCGTTTTATATTAGAAAATTGGTCATGTAGACAAAATAAAATTTGTGTCAGCAGTTCTCAAAATTTGGGACAATATTCTATATTTTTTTAAAAGAACCATATATTTTTTATTATCTTATTGGAAAGAGTATTTTTTTCTCTTTCCAATAAAATAATGTTGTTTATCTACAATTTTTTCAAATAAACGATTTATTTACGGTTAATAATTTAAATTTTGTAAACTATTTTGTTAGTTTTTTAGTCAAGTAAGCCATGGAAACAATTGATTCTTTGTTTGTTTGACGTTTATTAATTTCTCCCGTATAGTTCTCTGCGTTTAATAATGTTTAATAACTTTACAAATAAAGAAAAGTTCGATATGATCGTGCCATATGGAAAGTTATATCTAGACACCAGTTACGTAGAACGGTCGGCTCTCTTTCCAAAAGAGTTTAAATGTGCGAAAGAAATAATGGCTTTCAATTTGAATATTTTCTTTGTTTTGTTATTACTGTAAAATAAATTAATAAAATAATAATTTTATAAAAGACAATTGTTTCCAAAGTTTACTTGACCTAAACTAATAAAAGATAATTTTTATCTTTAAATGTAAATAACTCGTTTATTTGAAAAAAATGTACATAAATAACATTACCTTATTGGAAAGAGAAAAAAATACTCTTTCTAATAAGATAGATAGTTCCACTTAAAATATATATATATTTTGTCCCAAATTTTGGGAACCACTGACACAATTTTTATTTTGTCTACATGACCAATTTTCTAATATAAAATGGCACAATTTTGCTAATTTAACCAACCTCGTATCTATTCAAATAAAAAAGTTACCAATAGTGAGCAAGCTTATTGACACACCCTGTATACTGTGGCCAAAACCAGAATTTCAAATCAAATAAACCAGAAAAAAAATCCTAAATTTTAAATCAAAATTTATAAATTTAGTTCATCATAAAGCAACCATACTGTAATAAGTTTATACACTACTGATTCACGAATAATAAAACATCATTTAAAAGATAACATACGCATATTGAGTATCGTACCAAATTCAATTCAAATCAAACAAAGCGTTCTATTATTATAAGCAAAATTATTATACTTTTTTTTGTAGAAAACAGGAAAAGAACCAACTTTTCATAGACGCCGGCAGTGTAACTCGAAGTAAATATAGAAAAAAGTGTTAATGTTAATGCAGGGCACAAACAAATAATAACAAAATTGAATGTTTCTGAATTTATCAATTTGTCAAGTAATTACAGCAGTTAAAACTATTTATAACTAAAACAAAATTTATCTGTATTACTTACCTTTTTACAAAATTATGTACATTTTAGTATTCCCTGATGTTACAAAATGTGTAACGAAATATTGGAAATTTAAATAAAATTGACTACTTTATAGAATAACAACAATATAATTCCTTACAATCACCGCCGAGAAATCCGTTAATACATTTTATCTATTAACAAGTACGGCGTTACTTCCTCCTAACATTGTAGAAATCCCTTTTCTCTCCCTTGCAGAGAAATTTGAGGAAGCCCCTTGCGTGAATAAATATTTTATTCCAAGACATTATCTGCCTACAAATTCTACTCTCTTCTTGATAATGTATCTCGACATCGTGCTAGTAAAGATTTATGAAATTTGTATTGCTCCTTTAATTAATAAATGGATAAATATTTAGGTACGGAAGTGTGTATTCAGAATATGAGGTCGCTCCATTAAAGTCCTATTTACATTAAAGAGCACATATGAAACGCATACTTTACCCACTTTACTGTGATTAATATATAACATTTAAACTGCCTTGGTGTTATTTATTCAACAACCATCAACATCTCAGGAAGGGAAAGAGGGTGTTTATAATTGACGCTGTTTCATGTAAACACAAACTCAATATGTACCTACAATGTTTAATTTTCTGTAGACCATCATTACTTGAGAGCTACATCCCAAATTTTAGTACATCAAGGTTTGATACATGTATTACGAAATACCCTAGACTAAACAATAAACCAGGGGTTTGTCGCTTAAAATTTTGTTCCGCTGCTAGTTTTCGTACGGTAAACATCAAATATGAAGTCTGTTTTCATTTTTAATTGCTGACATCATTACAGAACTGTAATGATTTGTACAACTCATGGATTTTCTTTGGAATGTTTTATTCTTTACTTATTTTTTTATAAAATTAGATATACTTAAACAACAATTAAAATATAGTTTTTATTTGTATCTGTACATAAGTAATAATATATGTAACAAACCTTAATATACAAATGTTGAATGTGAAACTTTGTCTACAGAATCATAAATAAGTTATAAGAATAAAATACCGAAACGTCGGTGACAAAGAAAAATTAAATTTATTTGACCCCTGGACAAACATCCCCAAGAAATTGGTTTCCTTTAAATATACATTTACGGTCAAAAAATTATTTCCCAAATGGGTAATATGCCCTTGATGGAAGTGTCTACTGCACTGTCCAGACAGAGCCGCAAAAAAAATCTGTTGTGGCCAGCACAAAACCTTCCGTCCATTCGATGTATTTTGTACAAATCCCATACCAAAAGGACCGTGGAACAGTTTCTATATAATATCATATAAAATCGAACACGAACACATACTATTTTTTACAAATTCCATACCAAAAGTTCATTTGAAAAGGTTCTATAAATCCAATAAAATTATGACATAAACATACACTAAGTAAAATGTACTTGACACATTTCTTTCAGCTTCAGCTTTCCCCTATTTTGTTTGGGGTCGCCGTTTCCTCTTCTCTTCCACTCATTCCTGTCCAACGTATCTTTTTCACACAGTCCTTCCTTTCTCAAGTCTTCTGCGATACAGTCCTTCCATCTTCTCTCTAGCCTTTCACTGCATGTCACTTGCGAGGAACACTATGACATACTAATTTTTGATCCCATACTTTCCATATTTGGTTTTGCACTTGCAACAGACATCTGTCAATTAGAATTTTTTGAATGAGCAGCTGTTTCCATGATAAATAGCAAAGCTGACTAATTTTTGAAAATTAATTTCTTTATAATGCTTTAACTCTACATATATTGAATATGAAGGAAAATGTTCAATCAAACCATATAGAGAAGAGTATTTTCTTTAATAAATATAATAACAAAATGTCAAAAAATAGTATTTAACTGCGTTTTTTTAAGAAAAACTGTTAAAAACTTTAAATAAGGATACTTCCGGTGGATCAATTATAACCAAAATCTAATCAACTCTTCATAGGGATGTAAAGAAGAGGAATACGAAAGAATTATAATTTTTAGAATTGTGGTATTGAAGTTATCGTCGGAGAAAAATTTGTCACACACGTACACACACACACACACACACACACACACACACACACACACACACGGACACACACACATACATACGTACAGACATCATCTTAAAAATAGTAAATTCGTATTGTAGGGACCCTAAAACGTGCATATTCATTAAAATCTCACCACGGATTTTTTTGACCAAAGACAATACCTTCCTTACCTAAAGGTGACGGAATGTAAAAATAGTGAACTGTCGCACCTGGATCAGACGGAATTTAGCGCATAATTCTAGCAGCCACTTTTCGAATCTATCTAGGTATTGTTTTGGTTGAGTTTTTTTTTAAAAAAAAGATAAACTATAACAATATCTAATTGACAATAATTCAAAATTGGTAGACAGCGGTTTTTAGGTTCTGTTCGAGAAGTGGCAGCTCTACACATATGCAACAGTTCACTAAATTTTTTTGCGGCTTTGTCTGGACAGTGCAGTAGACACTCCCTATATTTATTTATGCTCGTATTTATAATTTAACCTCGAAATTTAAATTATTTCGAATTTTTAAAAAGCATAAAATTGACCACTGTTGTGTTTTTCCTATAGCTTGAAGGACCGTAAGGCGACGCCTGTTAAATTCTAGATAGCTATGCGCACAACATTGTTAGAGATTAATATTCTAAGCAGACGATGTCTTTATCAATTCTAAAATTGGCACCCTTCCGATTCGAATTGCGGTGCCCTTCCTTGGAGTGTTTTTTGGTTGAGAAATCGTAGAGTAAACTAAGCGATCAGTGGAATTCTACCTGGCCGTCTTGGGCACAGATTTAACTAAAGCCGGGGATTTGCAGGATAAAAAACCACGTTTCCTAGTTTCACTGTTCAGCTTAGATTGCCGGCTATCTTGGATCAGAAACTTTAACCGCACGGTAATAACATAATGTTCGTAAATTGCTCCATCACTACACCATCTAATGCACTTGAAAGAGAATAAAATTGCATTATTTTCATACGGTGTGCAGAATACTTTACTAACTTAAATCCAAACATTTTCTATTTTAAAGTCCATGTTTGTAAGATCATGATTGCCAATTTTTGCCAATTGCTGACTGTGCGACTTCAGAATCACATAAATGAAGAGGCTATTAAATTATTAAACAACACTAGCATAGTAAGAAGACTAAAACGAAAAACGCCTTTTAAGTCAGTGTAAATTACAATACAATAAAAACCAATCACGTGCTGTTAAAATTTTATCAATGAATTTACGAAAACTTGAATACCTATTATTGTTTTTTACTCTTTTCCCTCTTTTGACTTTGAATTACAATATTACTTTAAAAAATGACAATTTTAGTAATAGGGCTGTTGCAAGAATTTTTGTATGACTTCTAAGTTTTAAATTATGAAAGATATTGTTCTTTAAGAGCCTCAAATTTGAAAATATCACGAAATATCGATTATCACTGTAAGTCAAGCAACGTAAACCTCGCCAATAATGTAAATGCTGAAGATGGGAGTCATTGGACCTCCGAAACGTCCAAATAATTAAAAAAGGAAAAAAAAGAAAATGTTTTGTTTCATTTTTCTCTACATTATCTTGAGTAGGCGACAAAAGTACTTTATATAGAATCGAAATATCCGTTAGATATTTTACAATTAAAATTTGAGTAATATTTTGCAAGGTCACGTAATCTGAAATAGAATGTGACGTCAGAGTACATACAGTTTAACATATGACAATCTATTGCCTACTTTTATTTATATAAATAAAGTAAACTTTTTTCCCATTGGCCAATTTTTCTATTTAATTATTTACGAAAATAGCTATAAATTATTATTCTTATTATTACTATGAAAAATATTCCCCTCAATTCTGTAAGAAAGTTGTTAAGTCTTAGCAACGTTGCTAAAATTTGTAACCAATAGAAACAAATGTAAAGCCTGTCATTTTCATGTTTTATTCATTGTTCGCAATTATTATTGGTTGTTTGCTATAGCAATGTTGTTAAGACTTAACAACTTTCTTACAGAATTGAGGTGATTGAATATATTTCATTTATAGTTATTTTCATAACAAGTTATGAAAAATACCAAATATCATTCGACTGTAAATTGACGCACGACGCGTAGCGGAGTGCAAGTTAATACACACGAGCTAAGATATTTGAATTTCATACAAGTTACGAACATTATTTTTTAGACGAGCATAAATAAATTTAACTTTTTTTACAAAACTGAAATTTAGGTTCAAACATACAGACAGCTGACAAATGAATAATTTATACATATAGGTAGCTAGAAAATAGTGACACAGTAACCTAGCAACCGTGGCAACTATTACGATATGAAATATATCGTAACACTAATGTCATAAGTTCAACTTTCATTGTTAGGATACTACGTTGGTATGTCGTACTTATCACAATGGTCGTCTAAAAAAATATTTTCTTAAAAATATATAAAACCGACTCATTACTTGCTTGCAGCATTCCAAGTAACAAAATGTCATCAAAACAGTTTAAAAATGAAGCTCTTTTTAACATCAATAAATGTGCTAGAATATGTCATGATAAAAAATGAAAAATACCTCAGTGTATATTTTTAGATATACATATTAGGTAATTAATATTGTTGGTTAGACTAGTAGTAAGTAATATAAATTTAGAAAAAATTACTGACTATGCGACCCTACTAAAAACTAATTTACGATAATTGACTTACTGGATGTTTAATCTATTCAAAAGAAAAAAATCTATGTTGATTTTTTATTATACTTGTATAGAGATATCATTTTCTTATTTATTCATATTATAAGATGGTTTTCCGAGGAAATGTAATGGATATTATCTTCATCTCCAATTCCAAAAGGAATTTTTAAACGTACGGAGTATAAACCATAAATGAATTTGTAAAGGGAAAAATGTTTTTGCGGTAACATTTGTTTCAGAACGTTTTTATATTTGGCGAAAAATAAATTATAAAAACATGAACCTACATTTTTAAAACCACGCAAAAAATGGAAATACAGCCATTTGCATACTAACTTAATTGGAGGAGCGATAATTTATTTGAGGGAAATTTCATATTTATTTTTCTTGAACAAGCAGATTTTTACATCAATACATTTATTGTTATTAAAAAAGTATTTACACGCATAATAAAAAGAAAAACGTATTTTTTATAAATTATATGTACGATTTTAAATTCGTGTTAATTTCCATAATTTATATAGTCTAGTTAAAATAAATCTGAAATGTCGCCAGTTCAATGCGCAATTTGAATGAAGTAAAATGATAATAATTAGTATAATCGAAGCACATTTTTTAATAAAATGTTTTTTTTAAATAAATGACATAACAAAAGCTTTAACTAAATAAGTATTAAAAATAAGCATTAGCGACATTTCTTACAGTATAATATAATATCCAAAAATGAAAAAGGATATACTATAGTTAAAATAAAAGTTATGATATATTTTAGGAGAATAACAAATGATATTAACAATGAAATTATCCAATTGAATCCCTGTATCTCTGATCATATGTGCGAAAGTAACCAATTAAAACAAACTTACACTGATAATTACACTAATGCCAGTATTCATAAACACTCGTAAAAATTTTAAACGGTTCGTTATAATTTTTACCTCCCGCTACCCTTGGTAAGGGAGGTATAGGGATCGTGCTAAAAATCACATATCGAGATTTTAGTAAATGACCACGTTTTAAGGTCCCTAGAATCCAATTTTAACATTTTCACGATGATGTCTGTATGTGTGTATGTGTGTGTGTATGTGTACGAATTTTGTTTGCACTCTAACTCAAATACTATCATTCAGAAAATTCTGAAACCTTGTATTTCTACCCTATTCTAATAGGAATAGAAGACATTAGATTTTGGTGTAAATCGGAGAAACGGAAATGGTACTTGAAGCTCATAATGGTTTTTCTTCAAAAAATACCATTAAATGCCATTTTTTCGCATTTAATGTCATTGGAAAATTATAGATTATTGAATTTTGTACAGGTATACATTAATATTTTTTCTATATATTTTACATATAAATTTAAAAATCATTTTTGTTTTTTTAATCCCGAAGCCTAAGATAAACACAATTCCTTTGTTACACAGTTTATTTTTCAAATGAATGTAACTGACAGGTAAACGTCGTTGTCAAAATAGTAATCACTTCAAATTAATAATAGTGACATATTAAATAATAAAGAAAATCGTAAATACAGCAATAGGTATATGCGATAGAACATAATATAGTTCGAAGCATTTCTAAATACGTAGGTATGTATTTAAATTAATAAAAATTAAATAGTGGGAGGTTTTGTGTTGGCCACATCAGATTTTTATCCAATAAAAACAGTCGACATTGAAAGAAAAATCGAAAATTTATTTGTCAAGTTTGATTCTATTTATGTATATGGGCATAAGACATTTATCACTTATGTATTAAGTTGCTAAGTAACAAAACCTTTTTGACAGAGATAATTAAAGATTATTTGTTTTAATTTGAAAATGTCGTTTTCACGGTATGACAGTGAAAATAACGCTTCAACTAATACACTGTATTATAAATTAAAATTGCATTCTATTATTATTACTATTAAACGTTTGTATAAAATTGAAAGTGTCTTCTCGTTGTGTCAATGTCAATCTTATTATCGTTACACACTTCATACTAAACAATATTCATAGCTACTACTGACATCTATTGAATGATTTTATAATTATAAAAATTCTTCGAAAATTTAATTAAAATTGCAAAAAAAATCTTACCAAATATCCCTCGACCATTAATAAATACTTACAATTTTATTACAACTTCCTCAAACATGTTGCTTTTAGGTAACACCACCTCCCCCTTCGGCGTCGGGCTGTTACTAAGTAACGCGTTTTCGGTAACACTCATAAAATTATTTCGTACTTATCAATGTCCTCGGGATATTATAGCTGAAAATGTGATTTAGGGATTGAATGATGATTATTTAAATCCCGTTATAAAACTATAGCAATAATAGAGTGACGGAGGATAATTGTATTTAAATAATTTATACTCGAAAGTTGGTACCCCGTCAGCGGGGTACAGGAGAGGCGAAAACATAGTCCTTCCATTTTTAATAAATGTTTATTCAAATCGACAGCATACAAAATGTAACCGCGCAAACGAATACTTGAAAGCAATTTGCATAGTGAGTGCGGAGCTATGTAACTAGTTAGTTGGATATTATTAAATGTATCTGGCTGTGGCATTTGCATTCCGCCGAACTTACAGCAGCGGAAATGAATTTTCATATGCAGGGAACACCTCGAAGAACAGAAACTTCGCACCTACAAGCATTTATTATTTCATTCGCCCCTTCTTAATAACTTGAAAGCTCTTTCTGAACTTACTACACTGTAAAAGATAAACACTTCAAACTTGCTTCTATATTCTTCTTATTAATATCAGCACGGATTACATGACAAGGCTGATATGATATAAGCAGTATACAGAATTTTTTGTTCATACATAAAATCACGCGTGTCCCACTTAGTGGGTTATCAAAAACCCGAAAACAATAGTAACAATATACTGGTCACTCCAAAATTATTGAGATGCTGGGAAACAGTTGGCTTTGGAAAATTTTTAGTGCACAAATGTCAAACTACAATTTATTTAAAATATCTGTCCAATAATAACATCTGGTTGAAGTGATTTATTGTGGTGGAATTCGAAGTGGAAATAAACTGCAACATGAAGTTAGGAAGAGAGCATTATCGCGCTATGATTTACTACGACTTTAAAATTGGATTACGTGAAGAACAGTGCGAGGAACGTCTACGATTGGCATTTGGAGATGAAGCACCATCTCGAGCAACTATATTTCGCTGGTTTTCAGAATTCAAAAGAGCCCGTAATTTCTTGCGTGATGAGAAACACTCAGGGAGACCTTGTACAGCGGTAGTGCCAGAAAATGTAGCTGCCATCAGACAAATGATAAAGGATGACAATCGTGTCACCTATCAAACGATGGAAGATGCCCTTGGCATTGGATCCGCAGCAATAGCAAAAATTTTGCATGAAGAACTTCGTGTTAGAAAAATTGTTTCTCGTTGGGTGCCACACAACTTAAGGGAAGAACAAAAAGCCAAGCGTGTTACAATTAGTCGCGCCACTTTAAAATTGTTAAATAATGGCGGTCATCGTATTCTTTCTAAAATTGTAACTGGCAATGAAACTTACATACCCTTTTATGATGTTCCAACGCGTAAAGAAAGTAGGGTATGGGTGTTTGAAGATGACCCAACACCAGTTACCGTGAAAAAACAACGTGCACTTAAAAAAGTTATGTACGCTGTATTTTTCAGAAGTACAGGTCTTGTGAAAGCAATTAGGTTAGAGGGACAGAAGACTGTTACTGCCAATTGGTACACACAAAAATGTCTACCTGAAGTTCTTCGCAGTGTGAAAATTAAGGGTTTAATGTTTCACCATGATAATGCGTCCTCCCATACCGCTGCGACAACTGTTAATTTTTTGAAAGAAAATGGTATTAAAGTCATTGAGCATCCACCGTATTCTCCTGATCTTGCAATGTGTGACTTCTGGCTATTTTCTAATTTGAAAAAACATTTACGTGGTTGTCATTTTACGTCAGAAGAGGAGATTAACAACACCATAATGGAGTATTTTAATACGATTCCAGAAAATGAATGGCTCAAAGCTTTCCATCTCTGGAAAATTCGATTACAAAATTTTATCGTTCACACTATATATTTTGACGTTATGTGAAAACTATTCTTATGGTTTGTACTTCGTACGCAGAAAATGTAACAAATAGAGCTTGTCTCATAAAATGAAAAGTATACAAACATAAAAATTATTGGTCTTATGATTTATTGTAATTTATACGATTAATAAAGAGTATAAACACAGCAAACATTTATAATTCTATTATATTTTAGTGGATACGTAAACAACGTATTTGCAGAATACCTGTAATGTTATTAATTAGAATTTATTTTCGATGGCAAACTGTGAAGATGTATAAATAAAATCAGCTTTAATTAACCTGCGGGAGAATAATGTGTTGATAAACAGTCACGTTGCGAACATATTGTTATTAATAACGATAGTTATTAGAGTTTCATATCAAACTACAATTTGCACGTATTTGTACTACATTTTACACATAGGTTATGCAATTTATCACCCTTCGTGAGCCATATTTTAACAAACTTCAACAACAAAAATAACTTATTATTTACAGATATGTACGTACACACAACATATATAATTTTTTTTTTATCTAAATTAAAAATAATAGTTTCTATAATTGTAAGGATATTAAGTAACACACTGTTAACAAAAAATCTGCATACTCTTTATAACTGTATTATTTAACTTACAAAAGGCAACAAATTAAAAAAATCTTTACCCTAATAAAAACTACAGTTAAATAATATACCTGTATAAAAATCCGTCGCTAATTTTTTTGCAGTGGCGAAGTTTATTTTAATTCTTTGCATGAAATTTCGTATGTCGATTAAATGTATATGCTGTAGGAGCATGAAAGCCTTGTTTATAAAAATAACTTTTATTTCCTGCATAATAACTACCATCTAACGTGAAATAGAATTCGGCATCGATAATTACAAAATTATTATTTCAAAGTTTGAGATGTAGTAAAGTTATAAAGTTTTTCTGATGTATTAACGCTATTTTGATATACTTTGGTACATATTTTCTGTTCCTTATTATTATAGTTCTTTCTTATAATGTACGTGTTTACGTATACAGGGTGTTAAAAAATAAGTGTCTCAAATTATGAGGACATATAGTACTGACCAAAATGAATAAAAAAAGTTTAATCAACATGGGTCCGATCTTCAACTGTTTTCGAGAAAGAGGCCATTTTGTATTAGAATCGAAGAAAAACAGACTAAGACAGTGGTCGAACAAAATTGTGTCTAAGTTATTTGAAAACTAAATATTGGCCAAGGGCGCCACAACTTTTGTCTTAGTACAATTATTCGATTTTTTGTGAAAAACAGAAACACATCTAAGATGACCTCTGAAAGGTAAACAAAATGTCTCATTTAATCAAAGTCGTAACAGTTTTAGAGATAGCAGAGGTAAACACCAAAAAAACTCATTTTTCATTGCCTTTTATCTCGGGAACTATTGAAGATCGGACCCATATTGATTAAACTTTTATTACTCATTTTGGTCAGTACTATATGCCCTTATAATTTGGGACACTAATTTTTTAACACCTGTATATGTAAAATGTTGAATTCTGCTAATTTTTTCTATAACGATTGTCCATCTTTCGCAATAGATTCCGTCTGAAGCTTCTTTTTCTTGTTTTTATCATTTTTCTAACTTTTTTCGAACTACCTTTGGCTCTTTCTAGTGATTTTTCGCTGTGAACTTATTTCTCTAATCATACTTAATCTGTCGTGTTAGTTTTTCATTAGAACAAAATGATTGAAGGTGAACATTTTTTCCTACAATCTTTGTTTTAAATAAAAATCGCCAATAACTCGCCTTCAATCATTTCCTTTTGAGAGATTTATCTTACTTTTTGCAAACAACAGAAAGAAAAATTATATTATATTCGGCATTAAACTAATATAAACTACAATACAAAATGCTTCTTGCTCCACATATTATTTGGTTTTAAATAGTAGGTACTAATAAATTAATCTTTGTGCAGATTTTTTGTTAACATACCATTATTTTCTTTATTAAATATTGTTAATATGCTATTTCTGAACAACTGATGGTTGTACGATTATACTTAGCTAAGAAGCGACGAATACTGCTGGAGAAACCTACAGTTACCGCTTTCTACGCACCGTTGAAGATATATTATACTCTAGTTGCACAAGCTACCACAAGGGAGAGAAAAAACATTACTTGAGGGAAACATATCCCATGAGTTGTGCTATGAAATATTAATACAGAAAAGAATTAATTAATATGAGACGAGAACAACAGTATTCTACTAAATTCTCACAAATTAAGTGATTGTCGTTAATATGAACCCTTGAATAATAAATACAGACTTTGGGTAATATTTTTTACATGTCTAATTATCGAAAAAAAAAAAAATGTCATTTTACCACTTTTTGCTAAACACCTCAAATTTTTTGATAAATTATAGCAAAAGGCGCAGTCGGCAGGATACTACATTATATAACCTATGATATTTTAAATCACCCGTCACGCATAAGTAAGCATAATTATATCTGTAGCTTATGCCCATATTCATAAACACTCGTCAATGGGCTACTTGCGTACCTTTTTTATTTAATATTTTTGAAGAGAAGGTAAAAACTTGCTACCCAAATTTTTTCTTTTGACAAAATTTTTGTTAATTAGCCAGAAAAAAAAAATAATGAAATTTGATTATTTGAATTCCCGTCATGTATAGCCGGGTCCAGACTAGTAACAGAACATTGTAACGTAACAAGTTACAGTAACAATGTGGACGGGATTTTGTAACATGTTCCTGTAACAAATCGTGTTACAATGTTCTGTTCGGGCTTGTTCCATCATTTGTCGGTCTTTGCCGTCACATCAAAGGATGTTACGTTACGATGTTCGGGAAAGTTCGGACGCATTTCTAGTAGTTGAGAACAGTTCAAGTTAGCATCTGCATCAGTAGTGATGAAGATTTTAAATTTAGCAAAAACTCAAAATCAGACGGATGCACCATCTACGCGACTTTGGTATTTTTCTTTTAATACTATAATGTATATAAATATATGCAAGCGCTGCTATCTGCATTGAACTCATGGCTGTCAAATTAATACTGATGCGAATAATTGAACATTTATGGGAACTAACGAACATTCGCTGTTAAGTCTGGATGCTTGCCGTACATCGGACTACTGTACATGTTACTGTAACATGTTATGTTACAATGTTCTGTTACTAGTCTGAACCCGGCTTATAACTTAGAATTACGCCGCACCAATGAATAGTCGTAAAGCCACAGTGTGGTGCCGTCCCATAGTAATGGTATGTTTATGCGGGCAATGTAGATCACCTGTTTGACGTTTCAATAATAGTTTGGAGGTTAGTAATTTAGTTTATCTTTTTGGTATCGATATTTTAAATTACAAGTAAATACCTATGTGTTTATTTATTAAGTAATTAATGTATTTGAGAGACCAGAGAGAGAGAGAGAAAAATGAACTAATGTCAAATTCAAATTAAAACTTCTCGCACGCCATGCCATCTATTGATAACATTCTTAAACATGCTTCCCCTCCCCCAGTTCAATATAAAGACGTCACAGAAAATTTTATTTCTTAATTTAATAAAAAACAAATAATTATTTTAAAATAAAATTTATATTTTTACCTCTCGCTAAGAGAGGTATTGGATTCATGCTAAAAATCACATCTCCAAATTTTATTGAATAAGCACGATTTAAGGTCCCTAGAATCCGATTATAACATTTTTAAAATGTCTGTGTGTGTATGTGTGTGTGGATGTGTGTATGTGTGTGTGTATGGCTGGATGTTCGACGGACGATTCCTCAAAAACTATAAGACTTAAAAAACATTTAACTGCAGTTTCCTCAATCTGACATTCCTGGGAAGAGCTGAAAAGGTTTTGGTAACAATTGAAGAACCGGAAGTAGTAGTTTCTTAGAAAAATTCTTCTAAATATAATTTTTTGGGAGTTTTTTTTATTAAATATTGAAGAACATAAAATTCTCCATCTAATACACTTAAAATTTTTATTATCTCTTGCATAGATTTAGAGATAAAGACACTATAATTTATAGAGTACACTAATCGCAGAGGCTAAGGCACTAAGGAAACCAGTTGAGAAATTCCAATGTTTATAACATGACACATGTCATTGTCAAATATCAACAGTTTTAGTGACATTCTGATAGCTTTTACTGGGAAGTATATTTAATTTTTCTTATTGTTTTATTAATTATATTATTGAAATTATAGGTAAAATTGTGGTAAAATGCATATATCCATCAGAAATACCGCTAATCTGGCTAATGAATTGGAACAATCTCTGACAATTAGAAACTGCCTCATACAATGAAATATATATATATATATATATATATATATATATATATATATATATATATATAATTAGAGTTATATGTGTGCAGAAGACATGTTAAATACAATAAAAAACAATATTTGGGTAAAGTTCTGTAATATTTTGTTATAAAACGACGGTTCGAAAGCGAAGTGCAATACAATACTTATATAGCCTAATATGGAAATGGCGAGAGGTCTTGGGCTGGCCACAACAGATTTTTATATATGTTTTCAATATAACATTACGTATATAGTGACAGAAATCGGATTTTCAGTACCACGCAAGTAGCCCATTCGATTATGCGATTAATCATATTTTGTTCAAAAATTAACATAGATTGTTCTTGCATTGAACTATAGTTATTTAACCGTTCAATGGAGCCCCGTGTTCCAGTTTCTGTTCCACCAGCAACGATCGAATATTGTGATGTGCAACTCGCAAAACTAGTAACCGTATTAGTTCCCTTTTCTTTGGTGTTTAATTTTGTTAAACTGGATGTCACTGGCCGTAATCACTGACATAACTAGCGACATCTGGCTGGTCTGACAAGACTCGCTGATTACGTTGCGCGTTTAATTCCGCCATTCCATTTCCGTACTTTAATCAAATGAATAAAAACTAGGCTTAGCTTCATTCAAATTACTTGAGTAGTTTGCCGGCTCTTTTATTAAATAGTGTTGCACTTAAGGAAATTACTCCACACTAGCTCCCATAACGAAATTGTTACGATAACGGGAACGGTAAGGACAAACTTGTAACATTACAGCAATGTACGAACAACCCGCAGACCCTGAGATGAGCAGGCCATTATAGCAAATACAAAAAATGCATTTCCTTACATCGCCAGATTAAAATTTTATGACAAGAAAAAGATACACATTTTTTTACTCTTTTTCCCTATACATATAATATTAGATGGAACAGCTTGTTTTATTTTTCCAAAATTCGAGCTCCATTTTCACAAAAATTTTGTAATGTTGCGTTTATTATAAATTAATTATAAATCACCAAGACTATAAAAATGTTTTTCTTCAAACGTCATAAAAATGGCATCTTTTATCTTTTGTGACTTGATTCACAGGGAAGAAGTTTCATTTCTACGCAGCCGGAGTAGAAATATCTAATAGGCGTAGAAATGAAATAAATAAATATCCATAGCAACCATATAAAATGAGCAAATAAGAAGTAACTTGTAAAATGTAAACCTGTCATGTCGCCCCAAGATACACTAGACAACCTAAAAATAAATTTACTATAAACAGTTTATACCGTGAGTATTATTTAACGTGAAACATTGAGTTTGTCATATCCATGGTTACGACTTGACATTTGATTGACAGAATGTATTTGGTAGGGAATAAATTTGACAATTGATAAGACGTTAATAGAGGTTAATTTTGTTTAAATAATTATACCTGCATTTTAAATTAAAATTAGTTGTAGAAAAAATATAGTATGCACCTTATGCCCGAGTGGTTTTTTGACTCGGCTAAATTTCTTGCAATATTTAAATATAATGCTTCTGTCAAATTCTTTCCACATGTGTCATTTTAAATGAGACAGATAAATACATTTCTGTCAATAAAATGTCAAATCATAACTTATAGGAAAATTAAACGGTTATCTGTCATATTGACAAGATGTCATTAGAGGTTAATTTTGTTTAAATAATTATACCTGTTTTCTAAAAATTAAATTTAGATGTAGAAAAAATACTGCGTGCACCTTGTGCCTGAAATATGTTTAGTACTCTCGAGTGGTTTTCTGACTCTGCTAAATTTCTTAGAATATTTAAATATAATACTTCTGTCAGATTTGTTCCCTATGTTTCATTTTAAATGGAACGGGCAAATACATTGCTGTCAATCAAATATCAAGTCGTAACCATGGATATGACAAACCCAATGTTTCATGTTAAAAAATACTCGCGGTATTTGACGAAATAACATATTATAAAATAGCAGACTTACATATATTGGTAATGACGGTAAAAATAATTAGAATTAAAGTGATAAGAAAAGTTCATATTGCTTTTTAGCGATTCTTTGACACAACATATCCTTCAGCAATATTGTTGAACTTCCATACAATTAAACAATTTCAAGGGCCGTACGTGGCAATAATTGAAATTCTGATATAATTGCACATAAGGAGAATATAAAATTGCATAGATTTTATTTAAAAGTCAAAACGAGAAAATTTTTACTTGAATATTTATAACAAAAAGTGAACAAATACGAAAGTATCCATAGCAACAAAGCAATTGAAATCAGAAAACGTCCTTCAAGTAAATATTTATAATTATTGTAACGTCAAGTTGTAATTATTTCATTTAAATACGTATGTTGGAAGAAAAAATATAATGTGTCATTCGGTCATAATTCTAATGCTAAGGTAAATGCATAAGTTTACAGCTTATATAAAGCAGCCTTGACTCCTACTCCAATACTCGGTACCCTTGAATTTGGAACGCACCCCTGGAAAGACACTTTAGAAAAACGTTATTCATTTATATATTTTTAATCAATTCTGACGTAAAGTAAATCATTGATAAATATTAAAAAATTTCTTTATGGTATATTTTAAGGAGGTATTCAACAAAATAATTCACTAAAATATTTTGTATTTTAGGCAAACGAAGTTGAAGCATACTTAAAGAAACTAAATAACTACGAAGGCGTTATAGGAGTCATAGTTGTTAATCAAGATGGTACAAAACTTTATAATACTCATCCAAAAATATATTACTTATCTCATTTTTAGGTATTGCAATTAAATCATCTTTGGGTAATGCTCTAACCGTCCACTACGCATGTCTCATAAGTTCCCTGACAGCCAAAGCGAAAAGTGTTGTTCATGATCTTGATTCTTCAAACGAATTGACCTTTTTACGTGTAAGATCCCAGATCCATGAAATAATGATAGCTCCAGACAAAGATTATATTCTAATAGTTGTACAAAGTCCTACGGATTAGATGTGTCTCGTTATGATTTGCTGATTAAATAAATGAAATGACATTTATTGAAAATGTTTTACAAATTTAATTATTTCAAAAATCATAATATATGTAGGATTGTATCAGATATTTAATTGAATATTGGCAGAAATATTTGTAATTGAATTAAATATATAATCAGGCATTATTTTTCATAAAAACTGAAACAAGGTAAACATTGATTTTTCTGCTCCGAAACTCAGATTAATCATTTTTACCTTCCGTCACCTTTAGGTAAGGAAGGTATTGTCTTTGGTCAAAAAATTCGGTGGTGAGTTTTTAATGAATAAGCACGTTTTAGGGTCCCTACAATACGAATTTACTATTTTTAAGATGATGTCTGTATGTATGTGTGTGTGTGTGTCCGTGTGTGACAAATTTTTCTCCGACGATAACTTCAATACTACAATTCTAAAAATTATAATTCTTTCGTATTCCTTTTCTGTACATCCCTATGAAGAGTTGATTAGATTTTTGTTATAATTGATCTACCGGAAGTACCCTTATTTGAAGTTTTTAACAGTTTTTCTTAAAAAAACGAAGTTAAATATTATTTTTTGACATTTTGTTATTATATTTATTAAAGAAAATACTCTTCTCTATATGGTTTGATTATACATTTTCCTTCATGTTCAATAGATGTAGAGTTAAAGCATTATAAAGAAATTAATTTTCAAAAATTAGGCAGCTTTGCTATTTATCATGGAAACAGCTGCTCATTCAAAAAATTCTAATTGACAAATGTCTGTTGCAAGTGCAAAACCAAATATGGAAAGTATGGGATCAAAAATTAGTATGTCATAGTGTTCCTCGCAAGTGACATGCAGTAAAAGGCTAAAGAGAAGATGGAAGGACTGTATCGCAGAAGACTTGAGAAAGGAAGGACTGTGTGAAGAAGGACAGGAATGAGTGGAAGAGAAGAGGAAACATCGACCCCTAATAAAATAGGGGAAAGTTGAAGCAGAAAGAAATGTGTCAAGTGCATCTTACGTAATGTTTGTTAATGTCATAATTTTATTTTATAAAATGCGAAAAATGACATTTAATGGTATATTATGAAGAAAAACCATTATAAGCTTCAAATAAAATGCCATTTCCGGTTATGCGATTTACACCAAAATCTAACGGTTTCTTTCTATATTAGAATGGAGTCGTAATGCAAGGTTTCAGAATTGTCTGAATGATAGTATTTAAGTTAGAGCGTAGACAAAATCCATACACATATACACACATACAGACATCATCGTGAAAATGTTAAAATTTGATTCTAAGGCCCTTAAAATGTGGTCATTTACTAAAATCTCAATACGCGATTTTTAGCACGATTTCTACACCTCTCTTACCGTGTTTATAAAAATTGTAATTTCATATACCTTAAAAGATAAATAACTGTTAAATGGCAAGCATACAAACTTTGGGGTCCCGTGGCCGCGTGCCTGAGTGTCTGGTCGCGAACCTGGGGGAACCGGGTTCGATCCCGACCGGCGCCAAATATTTCCAATTTTAAATGGCACAAAAGTGACCCATGTGGTGCACTCTCCACACCAGCTATGAGTGCCCGTGAGGTGACGCCTGGTAAGCGCCCCCACGGTAAAATATATCGTTATCATTACCTATGTCTGCATGTGTTGTGGATACTGGCACACCCAGAAATGGGTAATATGCCGTGATGATATATTTATGTATTTATTTACAAACTTTGTTAAAAACCGGGTATATTTTATTCAACAAAATAACCAAGTTTACTTTCCGGTTATCAATAGGAAACCAGGTTAGCTGAATAAAAATCTCCTTGTGAACGTGCGTAGGAAGAACGTGCCTAATTTTGGGTTTGCACCAACCCACATTGTGGAAAATGGCGTGAATATATACATGAAATACAAACTGTGAATTTTGTATCCCTTCCCTCTTGAAGTGTGAAGTGTAAAGTGCGATCCCTGAGCTTCCCAGTTCATTTTCTTGAAATGCGGGCGCGTCTCCCTTACAGCAAATATAACGATGACTTTTCTATCCCTCCGATGTTTACCGTTTAGCATCAGCTGAGATGTTTGCGTGTTACACCGAAATGAATTCAAATCAACAAAAATTCTCGGCCATTATTCATAGGTCTGGTTTAATATCTGTGATTTATAACAATGCGTATATAGATAAATAAAAGGACGACTGTTATTTGTTTTATCTCGTTTGGGTATTTTTTATGCTGCATTTGCTCTGTTCCATATTCGTTCGATATTTTTAATTAATTTAACGAATTTTACTTTTCCAGAATTTATCAGAGATGATATAATTTCATCATTCAATATACATATATCACAATGGATTTAACATGAAAATATAGAATACGAGTACTTTTTTAAAATTTCAAATATGCTATATTTAGAAAATTCAGGGGAATACTTAGATACACATCATCAAAGAAAATACAATAAAGTAATAATTCGATCACAGAAAGAGAACATATAAAAAGTACTCCTTACATATTAGCTCTGTTCGATGAAAAGTGCTTGAAGTGCAGAGCAGAATAGTGCAGTGTAGTGTAGTGTACACTAGTACAGTCTAATTCTTGTGATTTCATAAAACACACTAGTGTATATTTGGGCAAGTTTGCTCAGCTGTGAGTAATCAAGCCAAGCGTAGCCAAAGGTGTAAAAGGTTAGGTTGTTTACAAACACAGTCATATCATAAAGCTGCAAAGAAGTGACTGCAGAAATGCCTGTTTTAAAGAGCATAGTATTTGAACTAATAAACGATTCTGACGAAGATCAATCATCACTTGATTCTTCATCAGATTCAGAGACAGATATATTAATTAATTCTTTATATAACAAAACAAAGAAAACGTGCATTAAAATTTATTTAGTATAGAATTAAAATGTCTACCGAACAACATTTAGTTACCCCCACTCCTAGTCTGCACTTTCTACACCACCTCGTGAGTCAGTTCAGAAACGTGAGCACTAGTTCTTAAAATTTTTGTCATCGAACAGCCTGCCAGAAGCTGCCCGTTTCTTATAAAACACGTTAGTGTAAGAAAGTTAACACTAGGGCGGCCTAGTACATGTCATCGAACAAAGCTATTATTACTACAAAAACTAGAGCACTTCGGTATTCGTGGAGTTCCCCTTACTCTTCTCCAGTCCTACCTGAGTGAGAGGCAGCAGGCGGTGAAAATGTCAACTAAATGTAACAATGTTTACACACAATCTTACTCCGAATGGGGAAATGTACGATCTGGAGTGCCCCAAGGATCTGTTTTAGGGCCACTATTATTTTTAATTTATATTAACGATATGCCACAATATATACAATCTCGAGAAACTATAATATATGCTGACGATGCATATTTTCTAATAAGTTGCCCTAAAACAGAATCCTCAAATGTAAATAACATAACTGATAAGACACTGTCAAATATAGAACAATGGTGTGATAATAACGACTTAGCCATAAATCTTAGAAAAACCATTGTAATGCAGTTTTATTTAAACGTTGCAAATAAGATAGATGTCAGCTTAACAGGTAGGCCAGTCAATATTTGTTCTGAGACAAAATGTCTGGGGATTCATCTGGATCATAATCTAAGGGGCAACAGTCACATAAATAACCTATTACCTAAATTAAATAAAGCATGTTACTGTCTAAGAATACTCGCTGATAAATTAGATGTCTCTACCTTACTAATTATTTATTATAACTACATATACTCATTAATTAATTATGATATTAATAATATAATAATAATGGAACGGGCAAATACATTGCTGTCAATCAAATGTCAAGTCGTAACCGTGGATATGACAAACCCAATGTTTCACATTTAAAAAATACTCACGGTATATCACTCTCCAGAATTTTTCCCACAAATTCATACATTTATACTGTGTTCTTATTTTTGTATTTATATTTCTATTATACATTTTTCCAGCTGCAAGGGTTCTGACGATGCTAAATTACTAGTGAAATCGATTAGCCGAACAAAATATAAATACATATTTTCAAAAACTAAGAATTTTTCACCCTTGACATTTCGAGACAGAGTATATATGTATAAGTGGAACGCAATGAGTAAAAGGTTCTACTTTACATTAATTATTATTTTCTTTCTCCTTTGGAAAGAGCCGAGTCGAAATGAGTAGCATCTAAATCTTCCTGGACAAAAAGGTACCCTCTCAAGTGTCGAGTGAGGCGGGCAACGTATGGTTTTTATGATGGTCTTGAAAAATAGGGCTGTTTACAAAAAAGGAAAAAAGAAACGGGTGTGAATAAAAAATATGTTTATGTTCCCGCCTACAATTTTTATTTTTAGTCCAAACGTGAATTAACCTAAACAAAATTGTGTTTACGCAGACATCGGAAGCGGTTTATGAGTCGTGGACATAAGGAAGAATTTACGGGGGGTGAAATCAAGATGTTTTGAGGGTGCTTTACACTAGATTTAACAGGGGAGTGTAATCACCAAGTTGTTTTTCTATAATTCACCCCAAAAGAGAAAAGCTTTTTCAGTTTTTCTTACACAATTTTCATCATTGTAATTTAAAATATTTTACATTAATAAGGAGAGGCGGAACGGTTGAAAAAAATTAAACGCTATGACATTTTTTTCACGCTTTTAGTGTAGTAGACGTATAAACAAATTTTATATGCGATTACAGTAAAAAGTGTCTTATTTCACTCATAGAATTTTCATATTCCTGAAGTAAGATATAAAAAATGTAAATATTCTTAAAGAATATAATTTTCAATAAAAAAGAACTAGATATGTTACAAAGGTAAGTGAATAGTATACAGGATGTCTCAGGACGAGCTTACGCTATCTATATTTTAAATACTATTTAATATAATTTAACGAAATTTGGTATCTAGGGGTTATCCAATATGCCCGTTTTAACTAAAATATTTTCAAAGCAGTAGCACTTTTGGTTTGACCGGAAATTGACCTCAACTTTCTTATTTTAAATGGAATACGCTATATTTTATTTTACCATTGAATGCAGCGGAAAATTTTACATATGAAACAATAAAAACATTTTACTCATGATCAACTACTTCCGGCGTTATTCAACTTTTTTTGATTTTTTGTCTGAAATCCGGCACATTTTCAAAACTCTGTATATCGGGAACGAGATCGAATTTTTATAATCTGAAAAAAGCCTTTTATAAAGGAGACTTTAAGCTACATTATCCATAGAAGAATCCTCGATTATTTATAAAAATGTGACGGGTACGTTACACCAAAATTACAGTTGACAAACTTCAAAAAAAACAATTTTTTTAAATGGAACCCCCCCTTTTTTATTACATAAAGGTGTTCTACGGCAAAAAATAAGGGTACTTTATGTAACATGTCCTATGTTGAAAGTTGATAGAATTTCAGTAAATTAGAAAAACATGTTATCTGGGTATAATTATAAAAGTATTTATTCTATGGATATTGTGCGGTGGAGCGCCATCATGCTGGTACCATATTAAATTCCTTTGATCCAACGGTAAATTAACTAAGAAATCAAGTAGATGAGTTTGTAAAAACATTGTTTTTCCATGGCTTACTTATCCGTATTAATTATACCCAGATAACATGTTTTTCTAATTTACTGAAATTCTATCAACTTTCAACATAGGACATGTTACATAAAGTACCCTTATTTTTTTCCGTAGAACACATTTATGTAATAAAAAAGGGGGGGTTCCATTTAAAAAAATTGTCTTTTTTGAAGTTTGTCAACTGTAATTTTGGTGTAACGTACCCGTCACATTTTTATAAATAATCGAGGATTCTTCTATGGATAATGTAGCTTAAAGTCTCCTTTATAAAAGACTTTTTTCAGATTATAAAAATTCGATCTCGTTCTTGATATACAGAGTTTTGAAAATGTGCCGGATTTCAGACAAAAAATCAAAAAAAGTTGAATAACGCCGGAAGTAGTTGATCATGAGTAAAATGTTTTTATTGTTTCATATGTAAAATTTTCCGCTGCATTCAATGGTAAAATAAAATATAGCGCATTCTATTTAAAATAAGAAAGTTGAGGTCAATTTCCGGTCAAACCGGAAATGCTACTGCTTTGAAAATATTTTAGTTAAAACGGGCATGTTGGATAACCCCTACATACCAAATTTCGTTAAATTATATTAAATAGTGTTTAAAATATAGATAGCGTAAGCACGTCCTGAGACACCCTGTATATAAACTATTAATAATATTCAGTATTTATTATTTTAGCGATGTCTGAAAAACGAAGTAGAGGTGTAAACTACACGTCTGAAGAAAAAATAATTCTTCTCAGAATTATAAATGAGAAGTATAAATATATCATAGAAAATAAAAAGCTGATGCAGTATCAACAAAGATAAAGGAAGAAGCTTGGAAAAATATTGCAGCTAAATTTAATTCAGAAGCACCGAATGTTCATAGAACTGTGGAATCACTTCACAAATATTATAAAAATATTGGAAAATTAACAAGAGCGAAAGTAGCAAATATAAAACTGCAACAATTTAAAACAGTGCTAAAATGCACTCCTGAAAAATCTGCAATTGCGAGCAAGTGATTCCCAGTAGCGAGGGTACGCAAAAAAATTAACAGCTGATTAACAGGAGAGACACTATTATTTCTGGAAGAAAATGCATTTTATAACTCAGAATAAAACTATTTTTATCACAGTTATCTTACCTGTCATTTTCGAACTCGATTTCATGTTCAATCATTTCTAATAATTCATGAGTTGTTGCTTTTGTTAAACGAAACCGTTTGAAAAAGTCATTTTCGTTAAAGGTATCAAAATATGCTGCCCTGATATAAATTTTTCTATTTATTCTGTTTTGAATATTTATCACGTCGAAAATCTCCAAATTGTCGTCATCATCATCGTCATAAATGTTAAAATTTATCATGTTTGTATAATGGCATATACATACAACACACAGGTTTGTCGCGATATATAGGTTAAGTATAATTTAAGCAGGCTTCAGCTGGCGGCTTAAATTCAAGCCTGGCTTAGCATTTCTAGTTCCCAATTTGTCCATGGTGCAAAGAAATTTAGGTCAAACTTAAAATTTGTGACGACTTAAATCTTAAGTCACGTTGGTGCAAACGGGCATAAGTGTCACTGTCAACAACAGTAAATAAATTGTTGTATCAGTGTTACCAATTTCAAGTAATTTTTTGTTATTGCCAACTGAATCAATTCTTTTTGACCACTCTGTGGAAAATCTATAAATTGTTGTACCTTATGTAGAATATCTTGTGTAAGATTATGGAGAAAGTAGTTGAGCAGTAGTTGGGTGATGATATTTCGCAGTTTGGCGTAGGTATTGGAAATGCAGCCATACATGTAAGTTTCCAAGACGTAGCGTTAGCGAATTGGAAATTCGTGTGATCAGTAGCGTTCGGTCAGCATCAATGTCGTGACCTGGAAGCAAACTCCTTGCCTCCATTCAGCACCAGCTAAACTCTGTTGCAAAATACCCTTCATTACCAATGAAAGACTTGTTACATAGCAGGAGATGTGGGCGTTTTTGCTCTTCTCTCGCCAGTTCTATCTGCGCTGCGTCATGTAGATTTGTTTGTAGTTAGGTGCGATAAGTCGCTGACAGACTTCTCACCTGACACGCAACCCACTAAATCTCTCCACTCGTCACTTGTCTCTGCAATCCTCCAAAACTCACGAACACTTATCTCCGCAAAACCCGAAAACAAATCGCATGGAAAGAAACTAACGAGTTTTCCAAAGATGGAAATATACAGAAGAATAACCGCTGACGTTTTTGAAGACACAAAAATCTGGTATTTTATCCGACTAATGTTATTAAATAATACGAGCCCAGACTCATAATATTTCGGCCGGTTTACAATTTCAACAAACCCTACACAAATTGAGAGAAATTTCTGTCGTCTAGTTTAAAATATAGATTTTAAACATGCAAAAACTGAATATGTTATTCAAGTATTCCGCCATTTAGTACAGGGTGTTAAAAAATAAGAGTCACAAATTATGGGGGCATATAGTACTGACTGACCAAAATGAGTGAGAAAAGTTTAATCAACATGAGTCCCATCTTCAACTGGTTTTGAGAAAAAGACCATTTTGTATTAGAATCGAAAAAAAAAACTGACTAATATAGTGGTCGAACAAAATTTTGTCTATGCCAGTAAATAGACTATAAGAAAACAATAACATTTTATAATAGTTACGAAGTTATTTGAAAACTAAATATTGGCCAAGGCCGCCACAACTTTTGTCTTAGTAGAATTATTCGATTTTTTTTTCTAAAAACAAAAACACATTTAAGATTACCTCTAAAAAGTAAACAAAATGTCTCATTTAATCAACATCGTAACTCGTATAGTTTTCGAGATAGCAGAGGTAAACGCCGAAAAAACTTTGCATTACCTTATATTCAAAGTAAATCGACAATAACAAATCTGTTAACATTTTCTGAGTATGTTTATCAAACCATACCAGAAAATCAAGTAGATGTTATTTATACCGATATGACAAAAGCCTTTGACAAAATTGGACATGATATATTAATAAAAAAATTACACAACTTTGATTTACATCAAGATACGATCTCTTTGTTGGAATCGTATCTAAAAAATAGAAAAAAACATGGTATCATACATGCATTGTGTCTCCGATTTCTTTGTAGCAACATCCGGAGTCCCCCAAGGGTCAATATTAGGACCATTATTATTTTTATATGCGATAAACGATCTTTCAGATGTGCTTCGATGGGCGCAGTGCTTATTATATGCAGACGATCTTAAACTTTTCATGCCAGTGTCTACAGAAAGTGACTTAATACCAGTTACAATCTGATTTAAACAATATAACAGTGTGGTGTGCTAAAAATTCGTTGGTGCATAATATTTTTATTCAATAATTTTGGATGTTTTATATACTTATTCGACATAAGTAGATAGATAAAACATTAGAGATTTGTATATATAAAGTTTAATAGATAAGATTTGCATTTTAAAGTTGTTTTGAACATTTTGAAAATAGCATATTTTTGTTCCCATAGGAATAACATGGGAGTATAAATCAGTAGAGGCGAGTTAGGATTTTAGTTTTAATTTGCCGCCACAAACTGACCGTTACACTAAAGCCTCATTTCCACCGAATGTCTTAATGCTTAATACATAAGGCTTAATGAATTATAACAATTTACTAGGATACCATTTCCAGCTATTTTGTTTAGTGACAATTCAACAGAAATGTCATATCTTTTTTCCGAATTACTTGTTGTTTAGTAGGCTGCCATTGCAGCAGCAATTCTTCTTTTTTTTTAATATGTTATACCTATACACAATTTTCTGTATTTATATCGATACCGAAAAATTAATTAAAAGTTAATAATTATAAAATAGACTGAGAGTTGACAGTTCAGGTTAGAATTTTTCAATCATTTGTTTTGACGTATTGATCTTAGTTCTTAAGCATTAAGTCTTATGCAAAGCTGGAAATGGTAGTAAACGTTGTCATATGATAAACATTTTTACGCATTGCGCTTAGTTATTAATTATTGCTCTTACGCATTAGGACAATCGGTGGAAATAAGGCTTAACGTTGTCTATTATTTTATACAAATCCCAAACGTTTTTAATACTAAAAACCAGTAGATTTTTTTTTCTTTTTTTACATTAGTCTTGTGTAATAGAAATTGTTGGCCAAATTAACCTTTTTCGTAGCTTTCAAAATTATCGAGTTAGAAATGTTGGTCTTTAAAATGAACACCTGTGAACTTTTCAAGGGAATATTTTTCAATCTGATCATTAAGCACTTTCAATACCGTTATGTAACCTCACTTTGAAAAAATTTGGAGACCCCTGCCTTAAATAATACACAATTATTTTAAAATTGGAATAGAATATTAGTTAAATACAATATTATATAATGAATCTAGACAATACCGTAATATCGAGGTTTAGACATGACAATAGATATCTCATAAACTCAATTACAGGATTTTGACATTAAAATTATCATTATTTACTTATAAAGAGAGTATAACAACAAATATAGGTACAATATATTTTAACATAAAGGAAAGGGCTGAGAATCTTATTAAAGCAATAATAATAATTGTTCGCTTTAAGATAAAATAAGGGTAATTCTAAATGAATGAGCACTTACAATTAGATGTTTTGTGAAAGAAAAAGATAACTAAAATTCTAAACAGCAAATTTCTGTGAAGCGCGGGAGGAAATCGTTTTTTAATGCTTGAATTCCCTCTTGAAATTTATATCAACTGGGGCGTTTTTCAGCTCCTCGCAAGATCCTCCACTCAATATTTATTTTGCATTCTCTAGCAACGGAAAATCTATTTATTTAAATTCTTACAAAACAGTGAAGTTGCTGGCCGGAGTTCATTCTTTCCTCTTTTCTATGCAGTATGTTTAATAATTTAGGTCACAGCTCATTTGAATAATTCTGATTAATGTTTGTATCGAGTTTACATTAAAATGAACACTTATTGACTTATTATTAATTAATTCTATTTTAGTTATTAATTATCCATAATTTATAGCACAAACTCGATTATTTATTTACTATAATTACGAAGAATTTTACAATGGACCCTATTATTCATGGTGACATTTAATATACGTTCAATAATAAACAATTTCTCATGTATGTAGTTGTTTATACTAAATAGCTCAATTGTATTATAAATTACTTATTGTGTGTAATTTAACGCGAAGAACAGATTGGTATATTTATAAATAATTATATTATTTATGTAAAATATTAAATAATAGGGCTGTTGCAAGAATTTTTATATGACTTCTAAGTATTAAATTTTAAAAGATATTGTTCTTTAAAGAGCCTCAAATTTGAAAATATCACGAAATATCCTTTAGATATTTTACAATTAATTTTTGAAATTTGGATAAAAATTTTAATAAGTCACGTGATCTGAAATAGAATGTGACGTCAGAGTACATACATCTTCAGAGGTACTAAGGTGTCAAGTGTATTGTCAAAGTTGTCAAACAAGTGTCAAATTTTTAGATTGGTTCAAGTTGTATAATATGTAGGTAATGAAAAGTTCAAAATAAAATGAGTAATTTACGATATTGTATTGTGCATTCTTACAAAAATACTGTTAGGAACAAACCTACTATAGAGTTTATAAATTTTACAAAAGATGCGAAGAAAAGAAAATTGTGGCTAGAGGCAGTAAGTCGAAGAGCTGATAATTTGTCAGAAAAATCATGTCTTCATGTTTGTGAAGATCATTTCAACTTTCATCCACCTTCACGATAACAGCATATTTTTGTTGCTTCACTTTATGATAGATCTAAATGTCCTATAGCAAATTCAATATAAGAATCACGATTATTATTTTCTATTTCATATATGTAGTGATTATTTTCACAATTTTGTTTATTTTATTTACAGAATATGTTTTTGTAATTCTATTTTATGTTATATTTTTATATACGTTATTATTGTCATAATAAAATATATAATTTAATTTTCACTATTTTCGTTTTTATGTATCTATCTACCTACCTTGCTACTTTTTCAATATATTGTATTAATGCAGTTACATTTTTCATATTAATTGTTATTTATTATTGTAAAATATTATAACAAAATAAGGATTCACAGTAAAAATTCTTAAATTATATTAATTTATCAATAGTTTCACATCATCCATATTATATATCTGTGAAACTAAATATGTATTAATTTATTTATTTATTTCGAAATAAGATATATGTCAGAATAAAACATTTCGCCACAAATTGCATTATTTATATTTATAATTCTAACATAAAAGGTAAATTATTTCGTTAAAAATAATACAGAAATATTACTGGTAGGCTGCAACCTGCCTGGCAGGTTATAGTAGACATGGCGTCCAAATGTGTACGGCCAGCAGCGCTCATCCGCCACTCTATATTTACTTATAGCTCGTTGGGTGCAGGGCTTATCCCAGCCACCATAGCTAAATAACAACATTGTACGTAGCATAGGCAATAACTTATATAGTTAACTGTGAACACAATAAATGTCTGAGCAGTTGATAGTTAAAATGTTGATATTGAAACTATAATTTAGAAGAGTTTATAATAAAGTTCATTACTTGTTATTGCACCATGCTCACCTTGTTACAGTATACCCAACTATATACTCGTACTCCTTAGTCAGTACGTCTGTCCTCAACAAACCATCGGATGTTAGAAGGGTAAGGAGGACAGTGGAAATGATCGTAAAAGTGGAAATAATTACAACAATCGACATCGTCAATATATATTTTATCTTGAGAGCTTATAAATTTCGCAGAGCAATCCAACTTTATTTTCAGTATTTGCACCTGTAAAGTTTGTGTGTGTTGTTTGTTGTGCTGTGCAGGGCAATGGCCAGTGCATCGTAGGCATCGCACATCGCATCGGAACGTCGGGGAAATCTGTTTCCTAGCGAGGTGCAGCAGCACACAGCACAGCCCTTGCCGTAATGAAAACCTTGTTAAAAGTTTCCCCCATTTATCCTCCCCGTAGATAAATGTCTCGCCCAAAGTCAAGCGAGCACACGACAAAGAGAAAAATACATCCAGCCAAATTGAATGGAACTGTTAAAGTATGGTGGACGGCAGGACGAACCGACGTTAAGCTCCTAACGTACAACATTAATATTATTATATTTTCTTCAAAGACGACATTCTATTCTACAAACACAATTTATTTATTTTTATTTTAGTTTTTCCAACAACAAATTCCACTAATTATTTTCTACTAATTATACTACTTTATATATATAAATATATATATATATATATATATATATATATACCGGGTGTCTGCTTTTATTTCCGAACATAGGAAATTAAATGTTAAAATTTTGATCTGGTGATATCTCTTTACCTATTAATTTTAGAACAAAAGTGTAAGGAAGAAAAATGTTCAGAATGAAAAACTGTATCAACGAGATCCAATATTGTTGTTCAATTGTTTCTTATGGACGAGTTAGAAGCAAAAGAAAATACGTCATTTAAGGCAATTATCAGAGTGCCATGGAAAAAAAACAATAATTTATATTTCTTGTTTCTGGCATATCTGACAGATTTGACATTTCTTTTTAATCTATTCTTATTAGAATTAGTGATTATTATTTTTTTCTTCTATATTAACACTTCCCATTATTCTAGTAATAATAATACAACAAGATATGTCAAATCTGTCAGATATACCAGACAAGAAATATAAATTATTGTTTTCTTTTTCATGGCACTCTGATAATTGCCTTAAATCGAGTATTTTCTTTTGCTTCTAACTTATACATAAAAACAATTGAACAACAAACCTGGTACTCAATCAGTGCAGTTTTTTACTCTGAACATTTATCTTCATTAGACTTTTGTTCTAAAATTAATAGGTAAGGAGATATCGCCGAATAAAAATTTTAACATTGAATTTCCTATGTTCAGAAATAAAAGTAGACACCCGATATATATATATATATATATATATATATATATATATATATATACATTTTTTGCTTAATTTGTCAAATTAGTATCTTCAACTAGTTTTTAATAACAAATGTGAATCTTTAACGAGGGTGGACGTTTGACATCAGTTATACAATTAGTTTCCCGCAAACTAAACAATGAGGTCATACACGACTTTTTTATATAACTAGGCATGTTTTTTTATTCATCGATGTATAATGCGCTTAATGCGCATAACCATCAGCGAGTTCTTAAATTATTTGATGAATTTTAGATTGAATATGTATCAAGTTTTTAAATTCAGCAATGAAACATTCGCTTACTCATCATATCCATCGAACTGAAGAGTCGATGGATTTTCAAACATTCGCTGAATTCGTGGTGGGGGTAAATGCCATTTATGTTTTTAAGGTTAAGTTTTTTTGCGGATTATAAATAATTGCAGTCCAAGAGTATTTAATTCGCGAAACTGTTGCAAATATGTACATTGTAATGGAAATGTTACAGTTAGAACACAATGGATTGCAATTTCATGTCGAAGAAAATAGCGTTGGTTTAGATAGGAATATAAATTCTCCTCTTTGATTGGTCAGAATGCAAATCAAGTTCACAAAAACGAAAAAAATATCACCTGCCAGTTGTCAGTTATTAAATTAAATCTACAGAGTTAAGTGATGTTTAACCATGGTTTGTTGATATTTTTAATATTCAGGTTTCCTACATTATTACATATAAAAATATTTGTTATTAACAAATTTTAGTTTCACGAAGCGCCATCTACTATTGTCTTACGTGAAATGAAGTATAATAAACTTAAATGGTATTTTCCTTCTATAATTGTATTGTACTAAATTTTGAAACAAATTTCTAACAAAAATAGTTCTGCCATTTTTAAATTTAAAGAGCATTTTCAATAGAGAGTTCGTAAAATGACCCTTTGCGCTGTTTCGTCGATTACATCTGAAATCCATCGATGACGTCATTTTAAAATTTGATGGAATTCAGCGCTTAATTTTCTGTTGAATAAAAAAACGTGCCTACTTTAATCGATAAAGTAGTGCATGGAAAATAATAATACCTCAAATTGATCTTTAATCATGAAAAAATTGTAATTGAAAATGACATTCTTCTTCTGCTAGACCTTCGCTTCGTCCCTTGCCCTTGACGTAATTATCATTTTGATTTTGACACTATTTTAAACGTCAAAGTGACGTTTAAAGATAATCTAAAATTCATGAAAATAAACATGCCGATGAAATAAGTTTGCCAGTAAATATTGTACGTTATTAACTTAACAAAATAAAGAATAAAATAATATTCTGCAATATATTCAATGTCTCACTTGCGTTTATAACCTTCTAGAGTCTAATCATAAAACAAAAGTGAAAGAAACAGCTGATATGTCACGTATAAACAAGTTCACGCCTAATGAAAATTATATTTATAAAAGTGAATAAAACGACGTTATATTAATATATTATATCATATTTAGATATGTATGAGATTGCTTGGCCGTGTGCGTTTAGTGTCTGGTTGCCAGTTTGGTGACCCGGGTTCAATCTCGGCAAGTGCAGACTTTTAATCGCACAAAAGTAATCCCCGTGGTGGACTCTCCACACCAGCAATGAGTGACCCTGAGGAGATTCCTGGTAAGCGCCCACACGGAAAAGTATATCGTCATCTTTACCGATGTCTACATGTGTTATAGATACTGGCACGCCCAGTAATGGGTAATATGCTCTGATGATATATTTATTTATTTTATTGTACAAAAGTGTACTATGTATAAGACAGCATTGAATCTATGAAGTGACGCCTAATAAACACACAAAACGATATATATATATATATATATATATATATATATATATATATTCAAATCTTAGTGTTCAATTTGATTAGCGACATATTTTGTGTGTTTTCGCGTGAATTGAACGGTACACCGTGTCTTAGAAGGTTGCCAAAAACACAAAAAGTTAAGCAGAATATTACGAAACAAAAAGGGAATTTAAAGCAAAAGTGAAAGCGTTAAACGCTGGGGACCGGTGAACCGTACTGGTTATTGGTTCAGCATAAAAAGGAATAGTTAAACAGAAAAACTATTATCGCTTCGTATTACAAAAAAACCTTAATTTTGAATAACCATAAGCCAAATGTCAGGCGATGCCCATTCGTGTGTTTGGCGTGCCGCAGACCACTTGTGTGCTGACTGTATTTTTCCAAAACCGTTCAATTCACGCGGAAACACACAAAATATGTCGTTAATCAAATTGAACACTAAGATTTGAAAAAAACCGCGTAACGATTTTTTGAAATCGTTACAATATATATATCTTTTAGAAATTGTGTGTCCACATAAAATGTATGTTTGAAATTAGTCTGAACTTAGGTTCGGAACCTGTAGCGTCACAACATGGCTAGTTTTTGCAACTTTTTAAAAATATCATACTTTAAAACGATTTTGTACAACAAAAAATATAAATTATTTAAAAGATTAAAAATTATTTCCAATTTTTAAATAGAACAATAGTGACACGTGTAGTTTTCTCTTCACAACAACTTAGATATATTTATATAGTTTTTACCGAAATCTGCAGATTGCCATACCTAGAAATAAGCCGCGATGTTATATACATTAAGATGTATATTGTATTATATGTCTATTTCTCCTTCGCATCCAGATTAAGTCCAGTGTTCTAGACTAGGGTAACTATCCTAACTTATGATTGGCCAGCGTATCCAATTTGCGTAGAATATAAATTAATTACCGGTTAATGTAGTCGGATTGTTGAGTAAAATCTACTTGTATCATTGATTGTGCCCCTGGTAGGTATAGTACAAGAAATCATTTACATAGTCATTTAAATAATCAATTAATCATCACAGCTGAAAGAAATGCGACAATATTTATCGACAATGGAATGAATATATTAATTTTTTCATTAAAAATTATTTTACACTTTTTTATGGAATAAATTATGTACGATAATAAAAGTTGTTAATTTTGTACCTACGGTTATTATAAATTATGTGTGGATAATATTTATCGGATGTAAGGAAGTATTTTAAAGGTACGACAACCCGTAAGTGTATAAATTATATTTAAATTTTTAAAGTGAGTTTTACAAACTAAAAAAATTTTCAGCTGCTAAATCTCGCTAATAGTTCCAAAATATTTAACCATCCATAATACCTGTCAATAACTTTCCGATTAATAATAAATATATTTTATTAACGCAAAATGTAATTTGCTTATTTATGCTAATAATTTCGTTAAATGTATTAATCAAAACTACTTGAATCACCCGACTAATCATAATAACAAATTATCCGTTTATTCGCAATATCCGGCTAACCGATTAATAATAAAATAATCGGTAACGGCAACCCGTGTTAACTGATTTCATAATCAAGGTTATTTTAAGACTAATTTTAATTACATTAAGACTTTACCTTTATTTTAAAATAATGATATAGTGCTCGCTAAAGTACTAAAGTTATATTATGAAAACGAAAACAACTTTAATTTTAATTTAAAGTCTTAAAGTGAAGAAAATAGTTTATTATGAAAACGGCCCTAACTGGTTACCACCTATTAAAATTAACCGTTCAAATGAGTATTTTTTTTCAATATTAATATTATTGGCTGCAAGAACTCCTTGACTGGAAAGGTGATGAAGGAAAGAAAATTACTGGATTTCAGTCAATTATGAAATATATTTTCCGCCTCTACCGGTTTCGACACCTCATGTGTCTTCTTCAGGAGCTACAATAATATTACAGATTTTTTAAAAATATTTTTAAAAAATCTGTAATATTATTGTAGCGCATGAACTGTCACATCTACAATAGTTATTTACATTCGAGTGCGTGTAAGTTGTATTTTACAGCGCGACAGCTTTGTTTAAGGCACGAGCCCTTAAGGCGAGTGCCTTATTAGCTGGGGCGCTGTAAAATATTTCACGCACGAGAATTGTATCAAATTTTTTGGCCGACGATAATGAAAATCACTTTTTTTTAATGAGATAGGTTATACTTCTGAAAAGGGTTAGTTTAAAATACTGGGGTTAAGTCAATTTCCAAATTTGATTTTACTTACCTTCATTAGAGTACTTCTTCTAGCGAAAATTTATTTGTAATAATAGACGTTCTTTATGACTGAATATATATATATATATATATATATATATATATATATATTTGCTCATTTTTTTTTCGTAATAAATAATAGGTAGGTATCGAAATTTGACATTTCAGTAATTTTCGCCTCGCGTATTTGACAGGTATATCGATCGGTGACTATGTCGTTAACGGCGGATTTTTACAATAATGACAGATGTCGCTGCCGTAATTTTGGTTTATATAAATTAATTTTAATTACTTATGTAGGTAGTACTTTTTTACATGAACTTTATTATAGTAAAGATGATTTCTTTTCTAAATGCCCATTAACGTCCAGTGTATTTTGATTTTATTTTACCGCATAGTTAGACAAGTTACAACACAGTAAGAGTAAAATGTAGGTTAGACTTGCTGTGCATACAATTGTAAAGTTCCCATTACTCTTCAGGAGGGCAAAAAATAAATTCTATATTTTCGTCACGTTGCGTTTAACCTTACTTTATTATAAATAGGCCTTAAATGTGTATGTGTGTGAGAGAGAGAAAATTGTCTTTGTGTAGGTATGACACTGTGTCGTCACAAATTTAGTCCGTGTTCTTCTATTTTTTTTTATGTTCTAATGTAGTTATAAAGCTTAATCATTTGTCTAAAAATAATATATTATTGATTAGTAATTTTCGCTTTCAAATTTCCTAAAATTACTATGTATTTCCAAAAAAGCTAGTTGGGGTTGTATCGGTCTATAATGATCCCGCTATCGCGCTATTCGTACAGTGAAATAGAGTCGAGGGCGTGCAGTGTATCTGAAAACGTTATGTTATACATCTGTTATAATGTGGATTCCGCTTCAGATGAAGTTCTAATTAGTGCCAAGAGTAATTATACACGCGGTGTAATTAGCGTACAGTTGGCAGCACTGTACGTCGTGATGCTGCTTTTGTCATAGCAACTTTCACCCTGCGGAGGAAGAATATTATAGGAAGCTGAAAAATTTCCTCTAAACTGAATATTTCTTTTACAAATATTATTCTGGCATATTAAATAATAATCTTTTTAATATTTTTTAACCAAAATAAGGTTGATTGCGTAATTGATTAAAAAAAATTATACGAGTTTTCAAAGAACGTGTAAAAAATTTTAAGGGCATATATTACTGACCAAATTGAGTAAAAAAAAAGCTTAATCAACATGGGTCTCATCTTCAATAGTTTTGGAGAAAAAAGCAGTAAAAAATGAGTTTTTACGGGGTTTACCTCTGCTATCTTGAAAACTATGATTTACGAATTTAATTAAATAAGACTTTTTGTTTACCTTTCAGAGGTCATCTTAGATGTGCTTTTGTTTTTATTGTTATTTAAAGATATCAAATAATAATTATATTAAGTTAAAAATGTGGCGACCTTAGCTAATATTTAATTTTCATATAGCTTCGTAACTATTAGAAATTGAGAAAAATGTTTCAAATAATTTTTTTTTGTTTGTTTATATTCTATTTACTGACATAGACAAAATTTTGTTCGATCGTCATCATTGGCAGTTTCTCTTCGATTTTCATGTATCTCGGAAACAGTTGAAGATCAGATCTATGTTGTTTAAGCTTTTTTTTTACTTATCTATGATAGAAACAATTGTTATCATTATCCATAGCCTGAGTTAGACCGTGACACTATATTGTGAGCTAACCAAATTTTTACTATACCAAACATTTGGTTATTGTATATCTGGGCGATACAATTTTAGATGCGTACAAATACAATTTATTTTACAATAATTGCAAAAATCGACATATAAACTTTTGCCCCGCAGTGCGAACTCTAGCGCTCATTTTCAAAATTCCATAAAATTTTAAAAATAAGAAATTTTAATAAACATTAAATAATTTTTATTCAATTTTGCCTTGTAAAGTCTTATTTATTTCCTTGGATACGGACCATTATAATTGTTGTTTTATAAACAATTTTATTTCGCTAACGTTTTAAAGACTTTTATTTCACTAGGGGTTTATAATGTACAATGTCAACCAAAATTGTTGGAATAAATTCAAATATTCAAAGTATATCCGCCATTTCGCCACAAGAATAATAAGAATATTAGAATTATGTATTAACGTATGTCTTTGATTGTTGGTATTATAAAATATTATGTCATATTGAGATATTACCCTCTAAAAAAACAGTTTTAGAATAATTTGTTTGAAAGTCTATAAACAATTCAATCCATAACATCCACAGATCACTATGGCAAAGCATTAAAAACTCACACTCAGCGACTAGATAACCGTAAGCGATTAGCCACATTTCAAGATTCTGATTTTATTTAGAAAAATCTTACACTCAAATCAGAGAAGTTTATTAGGGTAAATTAAATAAACAGTTGTATTACAGTCGCGGTTAAAATGAATGTTTAACTCGCGAGATTAAGACGCTCGCGCTCTGGGATCACGCGCTTAAACGCACTGCTCTAATTAAACATTTATTTAAACCGCATGTATGACAAATAACTATTATTGGTTTCATTCATTTTCTAATTCAATAGCAATAATTATAATTATGTAGATGTAGAATATACGCGAGAATATAAAACATAATAATACATTTATTTTTAAAAGGTAAACAAAACATAATATTTTACATCATATTATTACAATTTAATTAAAAAATTATATCGCTTTTGATAATGATATTCCCGTTTGATTCTTGCTGGTGATTGGCGGAGCTGGAACATTAAAACATTACCGCGTTCGTTGAAAGCTTCGCCCTATAAAGCTGTTTATGACTATTTCGACTAAGATAAGCTTTTAGCGGGGAATTAGGGCCGCGAAAGCGTCTTCGCTGACTTGCAATGCTTTTATATTCCGAGCCGAGCCATATCTTTTTGATACGTTTCGCTAAATTCACAGTTTGTTTAAACACTTCCATCATTACGCCGGCTGTTATACACTGAATAACTCCACGCAGTTTAAGACCGTTACTAACGCAATTTAAGGGTTATTGCGAAGATTATTACCTCTGTTTTATTTATTGGAATGCGTACACTTATTAAGGAGTTAAACTTTAATAAACTCTCGTCTCTTTTCACTCTGTTATGAGATGGATCAACGGTTCCATTATTAAATTAGAAGGTATGAATCACCCCAGGTTCTTTCCTTTTATGCAGATTGTTAACCTAGTTCTTTTTCATTAGCTCTACTTTATATTAGTTGGTTGTGTGCGTTAGGTAACAGGTTGTGGTTCAGACCAAACTCAAATTTAAAATTTAAAAATCATTTCCAATTTTAAAATAAAACAATAGTAACCAACAGATTTGGGGAATGCAAAGTGTTGCTTCTTAAAAACTCTCAATTTTATAATTACCGAAATTTGCAAACAGAAGTAGATTAACACACCCAGGGGGTCCTGTGGCCGCGTGCCTGAGTGTATGGTCGCGAACCTGGGGCAACCGGGTTCGATTCTGACAGACGCCAAATATTTCCAATTTTAAATGGCACAAAAGTGACCCCTGTGGTGCACTCTCCACACCAGTTATAAGTGTTCGTGAGGTGACGCGTGATAAGCGCCCACGCGGTAAAGTATATCGTCACCATTACCGATGTCTACATGTGTTGTAGATACTGGCACACCCAGAAATGGGTAATATGCCGTGATGATATATTTATTTATTTAAAATGGGTAATAATAAACCGTGATTATTATATTTATAATTATTTATATTATCTTATAACATACAAATTTAATTTCTTTGTAATTCTTTAACTCTATATCTATTTGAATATGAAGAAAAATATATAATCAACCAATATAGACAACAAGATATTATTTAATATTGATAATCACATAAAATGTAAAAAAAATATGTAACTATGTTTTCTCAGGAGAAACGGTTTAGAACTTCAAATAAGAAAACTTCCGGTTGAATTATAACCAAAATCTAATCAGCTCTTCATATGAATGTAAAGAAGGAGAATACGAAAAACATAATTTTTAGAACTGTAATACCGAAGTTACCGTCGGAGAAAAAATTGTTACACACACCCACACAGACGGACACACACACACACACACACACACACACAGATACACACATATATACAGAAATCATCGTAAAAGTAGTGAAATCGTTTACTAGGGACCATAAAACGTGCTTATTAATTAAAAACTCATCACCGAATATTTTGACTAAAGACTATACCTTCCTTACCTAAAGGTTACGGAAGGTAAAAAGTTGAATTTCAATTCATGCAGATCAAAATCATGTGATCCATGCAACAAAAATAATTAAACGTATATAATTGAGTTCTTGATGTTCTAGATTTTTTAAATATCTTTACTTTATTCAGTAGCCCATTGTATATCTTATGTTAAACAAATATAGTAAAATGCAGTATACACAATATGTAAAAGTTTGTAGGTTAGGTAAGATTTTACGTTAAGTACTTCAACAATTATTATTAAGATATTGTTGTTGATAATGATTCTAGTACTACTCCTACCTTATATCCAGTCTCCAAGGCTCCAGGCATCATTCAAGAATCTCGAAATTAGATGAAAAGTTTAAAAAAATGTCACGTCACATGTTTCACAAATTGTTATAAACAAATTATATCACTAAGAAAATATTAAACAATTAATAAATAACTCACTACAATTCTAAAGTGTTAATATATAAGTTCACACACTTATTTCATACTTAACAACACTGAAAACAATATAGTTTCACTGTTATTTATAACAAAATCACACGTCTACGGACAACAAACAAAATCGCTCTGAATGACAACTGAGTTAATACTTGTTCATTCTTAACTAGTTATAGCGCGCGGATTTGAAATAAAAATGTGTTTGCGGCTAAAAATTATTATTTATATTAAAATTAGAATTAAAAACTGAAAATAATAATGATTACTATTTAATCGAAAACTAAAACGTAATTTTTATAAAAACTTTTATTGCAAACCGGTTAAATGTTAACAAACTAGTATTTCAAACGTACTAAAAATAAATTTGAAAAATTCGTTTTTCAATGTGAGTACCAAAATTTAAAAACGTATTACTTGCTGTGATTATAAAACAACTGTTTATTAAAGTAAATAAATAAAATAAATATATCATCACGGCATATTACCCATTTCTGGGTGTGCCATTATCTACACATATGTAGATATCGGTAATGATGACGATATATTTTACCGTGTGGGCGCTTACCAGGCGTCACCTCACGGGCACTCATAGCTGGTGTGGAGAGTGCACCACAGGGGTCATTTTTGTGCCATTTAAAATTGGAAATATTTGGCGCCGGTCGGGATCGAACCCGGTTCCCCCAGGTTCGCGACCAGACAACATAAATATATTGTTAAGATAATTTAATATTTCATTAGAGTTTGTAAAACCGGTATTGAAACTAGACGAGGTTTTCTCGAAGAATCAAAATTTTTAAATTACTAGTCGGATTAATACATCGTATCAAACAGTGCGCTTATAAATCGTCTTATCGACTTGTTAATAGTGTTTTTGTTGGCTTATAATAACACCAAAACAGAAAAAATATAGTTATACAAAAGCGTAATAAGAAAAATTACGCATGGCGAACATTTGTTCTATTTAGAAATATTATGTCAAAATTCGGATCACAGCAAGCGATCAGAGCTTGATATAAGGAATTAGCGAATCAGATGATCATTCATTGATCTTGATTACCAGATTTGCTTGAAATGGTGAATTTTAATTGATGTTGGGATCAGCGTTGATTTTTGGATCAACTTTTAATTAAGGAGTGGTGTAAGTAATTTTTGTCAGTCAAGTGTTTGTAACAATGTACTATTTTGTTACAATAAATATATTCATTTCGAATTCATATTTTTACCTTCTGTAAGGAAGAGGTATTCTCTATGGTCAATTATGTGGTGAGTTTTTAATGAATAAGCACGTTTTAGGGTCCCTAGAATATGATTTTACTAGTTTTACGATTATGTTTGTATATGTGTCCGCTTTTGTGTGACAAAAATTTTTCTAACGATAACTCCAATACCATAATTTTAAAAATTATAATTCTTCGTATTCCTCTTCCTTTCATCCATATGAAGATATGGTTATAATTGGTTAACCGAAAGTTCTCTTATTTGAAGTTCTTAACAGTATTTCTTGAAAAAAAAAAAACAGTTAATTATCATTTTCTGTGATTATCAATATGAAAGAATATTTTATTGTCTGTATTGATTATACATTTTCCTTCATATTCAATAGACATTAAGTTAAACAGCTGATATATCTAAATAATTATCTAATTGACAGTGTCAAGTGCAATTTACATAGTGTATGTTTGTGTTATAATTTTATTGGATTTATAGAGTTTTTTCCAAGGAACTTTCGGTATGGAATTTGTAGAAAATAGTAAATGTTGGTGTCACAATTTTACTAGAAATGTACAATCTTTTCCTATAAACTTTTGGTATGGGACTTGTACAAAATACGTAAAGTTGCCAGAAGGTAATGTGCTGGTTACATCAGATATTTTAATAGTTATTTACATTCGAGTGCGTGTAAGTTGTATTTTACAGCGCGACAGCTTTGTTTAAGGCACGAGCCCTTAAGGCGAGTGCCTTTTTAGCTGGAGCGCTGTAAAATACTTAACGCACGAGAATTGTATCAAATTTTTTGGCCGACGATAATGAAAATCACTTTTTTCAATGAGATAGGTTGTAATTCTGAAAAGGGTTAGTTTAAAATACTGGGGTTGTCAATTTTCAAATTTGATTTTACTTACCTTCATTAGAGTACTTCTTCTAGCAATAATTTATCTGTAATAATAGACGTTGTTTATGACTGATAATATATTTATTTGCTCATGTTTTCTTCGTAATAAATAATAGGTAGGTGTCGATATTTGACATTTCAGCAATGCTCGCGTATTTGACAGGTATATCTATCGGTGACTATGTCGGTAACGGTGGATTTTTACAATAATGACAGATGTCGCTACCGTGAGTTTGGTGTATATAAATTAATTTTAAATATAGGAAATGTTAAAGTAAAAACATAACTTAAGTAGGTAATACTTTTTTACATGAACTTTATTACAGTAAAGATGATTTCTTTTCTAAATGCCCATAAACGTCCAGTGTATTTTGATTATTTTACCGCATAGTTAGACAAGTTACAACACAGTAAGTGTAAAATGTAGGTTACACTTGCTGGGTATACAATTGTAAAGTTCCAATTACACTTCAGGAGGGCAAAAAATATTTTTCATTACTTTTCTTGTAATAGTTACCAGGTGTTCCCATATACCGTGAGTATTTTTTAACGTGAAACATTGGGTTTGCCATATCCATGGCTACGACTCGACATTTAATTGACAGCAATGTATTTGCCCGTTCCATTTAAAATGAAACATAGGGAATGAATTTGACAGAAGTATTATATTTATATATTGTAAAAAATTTAGCCGAGTCAGAAAACTACTAGAGAGCACTAAACATATTTCGGGCACAAGGTGCACACAATATTTTTTGTACAACTAAATTTAATTTTTAGAAAACAGTTAATCAAAATTAACCTCTAATGACATTTTTTCAATATGACAGATAACCGTTGAATTTTCCTATAAGTTATGAGTTGACATTTGATTGAAAGTAATGTGTATATTGTAAGCAATATAGTCAAGTCAAAAAATTACTCGGGCACAAGGTGCACACTATATTTTTTCTACAACTAAATCTAATTTAGAAAGCAGGTATAATTATTTAAACAAAATTAACCTCTACTGACGTCTTGTCATATAGCAAATTCGTTCCCTATGTTTCATTTTAAATGGAACGGGCAAATACATTGCTGTCAATCAAATGTCAAGTAACCATGGATATGACAAATCCAATGTTTCACGTTAAAAAATACTCACGGTATTCATAGCATTACTTTCTACAGCACCTACTCATAAAGCTAGCTGTGCCAATTGGCCATTCATCCAAAATCCAACATTTTCCACAATTTCTTGATCCTATAATCACAAAAACATCCAAATATCGACTCAGAGAACCACTGGCTTCTCAAAATTATTAACTACTTTATTAGCTGCATGTAAGACTATTTGAACCTCTTCAATGCAACATTTAGCGACACCAACGACGGAAGCCGGTACGTAGTGTAATTAGACAAAACTGGAAATAATAGCTTCATCTTTCATTCTCACAATAACAAGACACTGGAGAGTAATATTACAGCTGTAAAGTTGGTCGAGACACTAATACTGGCGCACGTAACAAGTCACAAGACTGTAGATGTACCTGCATAAACTACAGCCCTGCATAACAAACTCCTGAGACGAACACGGTACCCAAGGACATAAAACATATACTGCTCTCAAATTATACAAGATTTGCTAAATATACGCTGACGTTACGACAAATTGTTAACGTCGTGCTATATTATGTGGACAATATGGTGTGGTGACTACATTTGGAATAAGATACTTTTCCACAATGGGGTATTCCGGTGATATGGAATTAATTCAAAATAATAACTTTTTTCTATAGTTTCCATCTTCATATAGTAGAAAAATATAATAAAACATGTTTAATAAAAAGTTTTATGCACGGAAGTATCATAATTTGACAATTATACACGAATTTCTTTGACATAAACGTTATTTTATAGCTCGCGGACCTCATTATAGCCCGCCGGGCTATAATGAAAAGTCAGACCAAATTATAACCTACAATATAAACAATTTAAATAGGCAACATGAAAAGTTTTTATTACAAATCGAAAAATTTTATATTCTTTAATGAAAAATGAAAATTAATTTTGTGATATTTATATGGAAAGCACGGAGATATACAAAATAAAACTCAAATGACAGAACTAATATACAAACAATAAACTGTTGTTTTCCGCTTTCATAGCAACACTAGGTACTGGATGTACGAGGACAAATTCTTTTCGCTACAATTTTTCTAACACTTATAATTTGAAAATTTCCATCCGTGCATAAAGTTTTGTATGTACCACGAGCGTAACTTGCTTTTATGACCTTCGACGTGTTTTTATCCTCGGGCTCAAAATCCCGCCGCAGGCCATAAAAGCCTCCTTACGCTCTTAATAGATAAATAACTATTAATTCATAATTTAATGTTACAAAATTGGAATTTTTACAGATTTAGAAACGTCCTTCAAATTTGTGACGTCAAGTTGATAATCTGTTGCTCATTTCAAAGTAAATATTTTCGTTTAAAAAACAGATGGTGCCAGTAGTTAACACGCGCGGGTATATTTCTTGTTTGACATTTCGTCCACTTTATAATTATTACTCCTATTTTTACCATAAACAAACACAGGACAAACACCGAAATACTAAAATCATATGTAAACAAGCAAATGGCTGTCATGAACATGTGGATTTAGGCGCTGAAGTTCGTTGCAGATGTCACCATCGAGTTGACGTCATAAGCGAGCCATGATAAGAAAATTAAAATTACTATGAAATTTTTTAAAATTCATATCCCATGTGATGCATACTTTTTCTTACTCAAAGTTAGATATTCAGATATTACAGGCTTTTCTTTTTATTGGAACAACGAAGTAGGTTTTGTTTACAAACAATCAACCGGAAGTGGTGCTTTACGTAAAGCTCATTGATATTTTAAACATGGAATTGGTGGGAGGTCATGTGCTGGCCACATCAGATTTTTTAAAAATAAATTTCGCAGGATAATTCTACTGTTATGCATCGACTGCGATACTTTTGTAGTATAGTTATTATATTGTAGAGATACGCAGGGATGGGCACGCAAAATACGTCACGTATTATACGTTATTTTTTACGCGTAAAAAATTATTTTTTACATTCACAATATTTGAGAATTTTCTACGTAGATAATGTCAAATATTATTACCATGAGTATATTTTTTTTTTATAAAGATATTTTCTTTTAGACTTTAATGAATATTCCAGAACAAGCAGTCTACGTGACATCATGTTTCTTTGATTCAGACAAACAATTAGGTACCTTCAAACTATCAACAATCACATTAGTAGGGAAATATATTCCTGAGACAAACCCTCAAACGTTAAACTTTAAAAACATTTTTCGTCAAAATTAGACTAAATACGTAAATTTGAAGCATATTATATTATATTTTTAAAATGTTTTATGAAAATTTGTAAAACTAAAATTTTATTTTCTATTTATTAATTATTAATAACATATAGTTTCAAATAATTTGAAATAGATTTAAATCATTAGCTCCAAACTTATTGAAAATGAAATTTTAAACAAATTTTAAGAATTTTATGTTAATTTATCTATAGTTTCAGAATGTTTTTTTTAATACTTTACAATAATTTTAGTCTCTTTCTTATAAACTTATCATAGTTTCAGTCGTTTTAGAATATATTTATGATAGGATTAAGGAAAGTTACTGTAAGTGTAATGTGACATTTGTAAGCTACAAGTCATCTAGTGTCGTTATTAAGAACTAAAATTATACATTATCTACGATTTTTACTTATTTAACATTTTTTACGTATTTTTTACACGTAAAGGTAAAATATAATTTTTTACGCGTAAATGCACATCCCTGGGGATAAATAAATAAATATATCATCACGGCATATTACCCATTTCTGGGTGTGCCAGTATCTACAACACATGTAGACATCGGTAAAGATGACGATATATTTTACCGTGTGGGCGCTTACCAGGCGTCACCTCACGGGCACTCATCCCTGGAGATGCGATATCTTTTAGGAAGTAAAAAGAATGAGGTATTCCACTCATTTTTTTATTTTAAATAAAACTTCATTCAGTTTTGAAGCAATTCATAGTATTAAAAAATCTTAATTGTTCCTAGTTTAACAGTATTTTATTTTCGAGAAATCAGTGTAATGTCACATTCCACCTATACTTGTCTTTCTCACACACACTGCTCTGAGTACGCTACGAGAGAAAGATAACAATTGTATGACGTCAATTTCCCCTTTTAGCAAATGTGAAATATCTCGTAAAGCAATTATTTAAAAAATGTTTTCATTGTTTTAACTATTATTTATTGAGCCATACTTTAAGTTAAATTGAAATTTTTCTTATGTTTTTGTTATGGTGGAATATCCCATTATTTCTTTTCTCTTTTGTACAAGTTTTACTATTTAATAATAAATTGTCTTCACCAACTTGCAATTTCCACCGCGGTGATGTTTTTCTTGCATTAATAGGATTTAGTTATTATGCTATTATTACCCGAATATCTCTGTGTTCAGTGCTATTCAATTATCGCAGTACAACAATTTGGAAAATGTAATTATCCACACATTATTTATACAGCCACAAGGCTAGGGAATGCAACGGCAACGGCTTCGGCTACAGCTCGTCGCTGTAGTCGTCGCTTCTCCGCCGTCTGATAGAATAATTCAGCGCAGGGCCAAGATCACGACTCAATTTTCCTCCAAACTTTACATCCTCGTCTTTTGCCTCCCATCATCCCGGCAATTTCAACACTTGCGAGCGAACGGCAAGGCACGGCAACCCTTCTATGCTCTGCGCTTTTCACAAGATGAACGGAGTAATTGATATACGTGTTTTCTTCCTAATCAAAAAGATACGACTGGGTTATTAACGCAGTAAGAACTACGACGAAATTTTTAATTAAAAATTCTTTTTTACGAAGATTTTATTCAATTTTACTGAATGATATAAAGAATGTTTATCTATAAATAAACCCGCAAATATCTCGCTCAGTATCACTTTAGCGATTCAACTATGTACAATAAAAAATTTGAAAGAAGTCCGATCAAGATTATCTGTATTGTAACGAATTAACAAATTGGCATACATTTATCTCTCTCGTTTGCAATGACTAGAAGCGCTGTGCACGGTAAATAAAAACTTTGTTGTGATTACCAAAAATGAGTTCCAGCAGCAAATTTTTTTTGTCAATATAGGACCAGCAAATATATTTGTTACAGTTACCTAGGTAAATTTGCTGGTAAAAAATTGTTGTGGCAACAAATACAGTTTTGTTATATATAACAAAAGATATTTGTTATGCGAACAAATAAAATAAGTTACCATTAAGAAGTATAAATTTGTTATACCAACAAATAAATTAAGTTACCATTAAGAAATATAAATTTGTTATGCGAACAAATAAAATAAGTTACCATTAATAACTATGAATTTGTTTTGGAAACTAATTAATTATGATAGATATACAAATGCATTAATGAGGTAGTAAGGTAAAAATTAAATACATGCGTATTATATGTATATAATAATAATATGTAACAAATATTATATAAAAAAATAACATATGAAACAAGATAGTCACTTAAATTATACAGATTTATCAGTAATCGATACATACCTTCAAATTTCTCAATAAGACACTCTAATTGCCATTGTTTTATATCTTTTACAAAATCATCCATTTTTATTGACGAGCACGAGAAACAAGCACTTTTAAAACACAATTTTCGTAAGGCTAAACTTAACAGCGCAAGCAAATGCGACACGACGTAGTGTATAAAACGAACAGTGAATTATGCTGTATAACCAGGGAATACCGTGTCTACACAAAAGTTTTAGTTACCTGTACAAAGTATATGGCGGGAAAAATAATTTGTTATCTTTACAAAATATAATGTTACAGGATACAAAAAAATAAAATTTGTCCCAGTAACAGATGAAATACTTTTAATTGTTGCAAAATGATTTTGTAATCTGAACAAAGTAACAAAATGACTGCTTAGTACTACTAATAATAATTGCTACCATGACTAATATTTTACAGCAAATAATACTTTTTATACACAACAAAAATAGTTTAGTTTTGGAAACTTAAAATACAAAGTTCTTCGTATACACGGCAAAAACATATTGTTGAAATAACAAAAAAAATACAGCTAACTAAATTTTGTCCGGAATATCAATGTAATTTTTTACCGTTTGCGAAAAAGATGGATATAACATGCTTGCCTTTCTAAAATTCTTGTTGTTTTGTCCAATTTAAAACAAAGCTCATTGTTGAGAATACTTCCGCTGTAAGTTTATTTATTAAGATTTATTACCTTGATTCATAGCCGTATATATTACTACCAAGTTTAAATATCTACCTACTTTTGAATTATTGCCCCAAAAGTCAATATACCCCATATTTAGACAAAAACTTCAAAATTTTCAAAAATCTAATTTTTATGTATCTAGATACTTCTTAGTGCTCTGATTCTAAATTTGGAAACCGCAGGTAGGTATCTCTTTTCGTTCTGGAGATATTTAGATTCAAAGTTTTGCTCAAAACTGCCCATTTTTGGGTAATAACCCAAAAATGGGTCGAGATATGAATTTGGCGACAATACCATTCGATAATTACATAAGTGTACCAATTTTCATAATTTTTGTACAACCAGTTCATTTTTTATGAATAAAAGTTTGAAAACCCCTGAAATGAAAAAATTGTAAGATTAGATTTTTGCGATTTTTGGCCATTTTCAGTTATTTTGCTTTAGAGATTGTATGCGGTGTTCAAAAATTATGAAAATTGCTGTACTTATGTATTTTTTCCCGTAGAATCGAATGGTGTTGTCGCCAAATTCATATCTCGACCTATTTTTGGGTTACTACCCAAAAATGGGCAGTTTTGTGCAAAATTTTGAATCCAAATATCTCGAGAACGAAAAGAGATATCGACCTGCGGTTTCAAAATCTCGAATCAGCGCATTGAGAAGAATCTAGATACATAAAAATTAGATTTTTGTAAATTTTGAAGTTTTTATTTAAATATGGGGTTTATTGACTTTTGGGGCAATAATTTAAAAGTAGGTCGATATATAAACTTGGTAGTAACATTATTTGATTGTAACGGATTATTTTATATATTTATGAGTGTCTATCTCTAAAAGTATAGAAGATATAATAAAAATGTTTAATGTATTGGATAGAGAATCCCATGATCTTTATTATTTGTAATTATACAAATTTGAAAAAAATAACATTTAGAAGATTTTTTTAAGAAACTACTACTTCCGTTTGTCCAATTGTTACCAGAACCTTTTCAGCTCTTCCCATTAATGTCAGATTAAGGAATACGTAGTTAAATTGGTCTTTAGTATTATAGAATTTGAGAAATCGTCCCTCCAACATCCAGACATACACACACGCATATACACACATCCACACACACACACACACACGCGCACACACACACACACACACACACATAGTTGAAAAATGTAAACATCGGATTCTAGTCACCTTAAAACTTTTTCATTATAATCTGGATATGTGATTTTTAGCATGATTCCAATACCTCTCTTAGCGAGAGTTAAAAAATTGGAAGCAGTAACATTTTTGTTTTCCCTTTAAATTCAAAGTCAAATATAAAGAAATTTTAATAATTAATTTTTAAAATGCAGGTTAATATGAAAAGTAAGTTTGTCCAATGTTGATTTTTATTTTTTTTTAATTTCAATACTTATATACAGAATGTTCTTTCGATAGTATATAGAGAATTTGTTACATATTATTGATTTTGTTAAAAGTAATGCTAATTTATTTATAAACTGCCGTCCTTTATATCTTTTTCTTTCATCACAGAACTATCAGATTCTCAAATAATGTATTCTAAATGTAATGGAGAAGTTAGCTCCGTCAATATGATAAAAACTTAGCCCACCCATCCGAAATCTGTAAAAGCTTTCGCCTCCAGATAATTAGCTTTCCAGTGAGCAACCTAATTGACTCCTGATACAAATGTCCATTTCTCCGGAGGATTCGATTAACATCCGCCGAAAAGAACAACTGATTTTTGGCAAGTTTTAACAAGCAGAGTGGTTAGTTGCAGCAAGGTTTAATTTCATTAAAATCAGTCGTATTACTTTGCAAGTAAACTTATTTTGTTGTTGTTAATGCAATAAACAGATAAGATGCTTTTAGGAGGATTCGTTTCCCGAACAAATATCTTGTTTCTTATTTGTTTTTCTTCTCTTTGTTTCCCAGTTCGTAATGATTTCGACTTTTACCTTATTCTCTTACAGCGGGCTTAATCACTTTTCGATCCACAAATGTATTTAGTTACTTTCATTTAATACTTTTTTTAAATTAATTAATGCTCCTTCTCAACGGAAGTGTATGAAGTCTAGAAAACATATACACTGTAAATATACAAAATAGCGCACCCAGTAATGGGTAAAATATTGCTTCGAATGGTTTGCAATTGAAACGAACAAAATTTTAAATTTTATTAAATTTTTATGGCTGGTGTTCGCCGTGAATTAAGTTGCTGCATTATTCAGTAAAAACTAAAGTTGTGCAACTAATAAAATAAATATTAAGTAAATAGTTATTTACATTCGAGTGCGTGTAAGATGTATATTACAGCGCGACAGCTTTGTTTAAGGCACGAGCCCTTAAGGCGAGTGCCTTATTAGCTGGAGCGCTGTAAAATACTTCACGCACGAGAATTGTATCAAATTTTTTGGCCGACGATAATGAAAATCACTTTTTTAATGAGATAGGTTGTACTTCTGAACAGGGTTAGTTTAAAATACTGGGGTTGTCAATTTCCAAATTTGATTTTACTTACCTTCATTAGAGTACTTCTTCTAGCGAAAATTTATTTGTAATAATAGACGTTGTTTATGACGATAATGAAAATCACTTTTTTTAATGAGATAGGTTGTACTTCTGAAAAGGGTTCGTTTAAAATACTGGGGTTAAGTCAATTTCCAAATTTGATTTTACTCACCTTCATTAGAGTACTTCTTCTAGCGAAAATTTATTTGTATTAATAGACGTTGTTTATGACTGAAAATATATTTATTTACTCATCTTTTCTTCGTAATAAATAATAGGTAGGTGTCGATATTTGACATTTCAGCAATATTCGCCTCGCGAATTTGACAGGTATATCGATCAGTGACTATGTCGGTAACGGCGGATTTTTACAATAATGACAGATGTCGCTGCCGTGATTTTGGACGTTAAATGCGAAAAAATGGCATTTAATGGTATTTTTTGAAGAAAAACCATTATGAGCTTCAAGTAAAGTACCATTTCCGTTCACCCGATTTACATCAAAATCTAATGGCTTCTATTCCTATTAGAATAGGGTAGAAATACAAGGTTTCAGAATTTTCTGAATGATAGTATTTGAGTTAGTGTGCAAACAAAATTTGTACACATACACATATACAGTATGTCCCATTTAGAGTTGCCACCATTGGGATCTCGAGAACTATAAGAGATACGATGTCGGTTAAATGGAACTTTTTGTGCGCCTTTGGGAGGCCATCTCAGATGTGCTTTTGTTTTTCCAAAAATTCTCATAGGGCACTAGATAATGAGGAAAAACTGAATATTGTTGATTTTTTCTTTTTCAAATAACTTCTAAACTATTAGTAATTGAGAAAAACGTTTCAAATACAAAAGATAGATATTTTTATTAACTAACCAGTGGCGTACGAAATAAATTTTTATATCGGTAAATTTTCGAGATATAACACAAACTTATATTTTTTTAAATAGAACCCACATCTGATTTTAGTCTCAAAAAAATCCATATTTTTTTCTCTTTTCAACGATGTAAGTGTTATTATGTTTTATATTTGTTTTGCCTTCAAATTTATTATTTTTTCCTTATTTTGTATTAAATTTATAATTATTTTGAAAATATTGGTAGATTTCTATTTAGAAATACTCCTTGCATTTAAATAATTTATTCCGTTAGAAAATTTTGCTCAAAACTAGTATCAAACTAATTTTTATAATATTTTGTATCTGGTCGCCCTTGGCACATTAGTGTAATTTGTAATTATGAGTCTAGAATGAAAATATTAAGTAATAAAGGCATAAAACAAATTATTTCGATCAAATACAATATAATTAATAAAAATAATAATGTTTTTTTGGGAAATAATAAGAAAGTTCAGGAAAATAAAGAGAAAAATTAAATTTTAGGAGCAAAACAAATATAAATTATAATAACCCTTACATCATTGAAAAGAGAAAAAAATAATAATTTTTTTGAGACTGAAATCAGATATGGGTTCCATTTAAAAAAATATAAGTTTGTGTTATATCTTAAAAATTTACGGATATAAAAATTTATTTCATACGCCACTGGTTAACAAATAAAAATATCTATCTTTTATATTTGAAACGTTTTTCTTAATTACTAATAGTTTAGACGTTATTTGAAAAAGAAAAAATCAACAATATTCACTTTTTCGTCATTATCTAGTGCCCTATGAGAAATTTTGGAAAAACAAAAGCACGTCTGAGATGGCCTCCCAAAGGCGCACAAAAAGTTCCATTTAACCGACATCGTATCTCTTATAGTTCTCGAGATCCCAATGGTGGCACCTCTAAATGGGACACACTGTATACACTCTCACACACACACACACACACACACACACACACATACACACATACAGACATCATCGTGAAAATGTTAAAATTGGATTCTAGGGACCTTAAAACGTGGTCATTTACTATAATCTCCATATGTGATTTTTAGCACGATCCCTATACCTCCTTTACCAAGGGAAGCGGGAGGTAAAAAGTAACGCTTGCGCGGTGGTGTTTCATAGACGAAGAGAAGTCGAAACTTTGAATTTACCCAAGGCAGTGAAACGGTACTTTTCCGAGCTGAATGAATATTTTTTTCTCATAATAGTTTAGAATTAATAGTTTTATAATTATTTTCAATATTTTAAGTGTTAATTTCATCGTTTATATCAACATTTTGAATAAGGTTGCTTTATAAAAACAAATTCGAATGAATTTATTGAAAGTTACCTACTAGACATTTTTTCTATCAGTAGTAATAGTAGTAGCTGTCAAGAAAATAATACTTTTAATGATAATCGAACAAGAATTTTATTTTATCGTTTTGTAATATTTTTCCAAAATTGAAAATATTTGCACATGAGCATGTGTAATTAAATTATTTCCTTTAAGTGTAGAACGCACTGAAACAAAGAAATTTGAGAGAATTAATGTAGATGTTTTTGATATAACACAACAACTGAAAAGTATAGCATTACACGAGTATGTATTTCATTTCAGAAATTTCATTACTGCCTTCATAAATTAAAAACAAAAACTGTTATTTTATTTATAACATTAAAATACTTTTTAGTCAGGAACAAGCATTCATTTCTTTGAAGTATACAAATGTATTTTCCATTATTCCATTGCTGGGAGAGAAAAAGAAGGAAGTAATAACAATGGTAAAGTTAGAGAGGGACGCAGTACTTTATGAATGCAATTAGTGTTTTTAAAAATCCGGTCTCCGTGGTGCAACGGCAGTGGAATTAAAATAAATGTAAATTCATATTCTCTGGTCCCCGCGGTTCCTTTGTGAGCAGAATCGCACAGGTAATAAGTTAAAAACCAAAAAGAAAAGTTCTGGAAAGTTTCTCCTAAGAACAAGGAACAAAGACGAAGACGGAATTGCCCAATTCGATCTATAACAAGGATAGTATTTTTATTTTTGTCGGGCAGCACGACACAGCCAGAATGACAGCCATAATAACCTAGTCAGAAAAAGTCAGTTAATCCTTATCTCTATCCAAAATTAGACAGGGGCACATACCTAGTATTAGTCCTGATAATAGTTCATCCTAAATGCGTTTTAATATTGAAGTTTTAAAATAAAATACGTATTATTAACTCCAATATTCAACAAATTCTATTTTGAATATTATATTTATCAACAGTAAAACAAATTTTAACTTTGTATAAATTAATTTAAATATGGACATGGATTTTTCTTTTAGGACGAACTATTATGACGAGGGGCCCGTATATAAATCAGTTAATAAACTGGTTGACAGATTTTGGTGCAGTCAGTAGGATATGAAATTATAGTATATTACCCAATTTGATTATTATATCCATAGGTTGTTTAAGTTCTTCCAATCTGACGTGAATAACATATTAGATACATACACATATGCACATTTTTTACGTGTAATTTGCAATTCGAAAGAGCAGTTTGACAGCTTCAAAATACCGAAGAAATAATTGCATTTCAATGAATATATGATATTTGATTTACAAATTTTTATATAAACAATAGTAATTTACGTGACAAGACCTGAAAGTGATACTTTACTGGGTGAGCAAGCATATTCCAGAGCGAGCCGTAGGCGAGCTTTGGAAGCTTGTGAGCCCAGTATAGACACTTTCAGGTCATGTTGGGTACAATATTTTTTTTGCGATCCTGAAAATAAGTATTATTTTATTTTTTACTGCGAGCAAATAAGAAATAAATAAACAACTGATCTCCATGGAAACATTTAGCTTTACCGGTCCCGGGATCGGTAAAGTACTTTCCGATCCCTTATAGACAACTTTCCGAGCTAGCTCAGCAAAGAAGGACTTTCCGATCTAAATAGTGATCAGAAAGAGCTCATTTTCTGGGCGATCGCGAAAAAAATTAATTTTTAAAAAAAAATTCTCCCCTTATTTTATTACTCAATCGATAACTTTTATCGATCGATAATAAATTTTCTCCAATAATCATCCTTATCCTGTAACTCGTCTTTTTTAATGGAATACCAAGAATACAACCACAAAACCTTGGAAGAATCTTAAGAAATTGAAGATACAACTTTTGCAGCTGTTCCAAATTTGTTACTAATGAAATATAGAAACTTATGAAGCCTATATAAGCACAAATATTAGACAACTAAACTGTCAAAATAATATAAACTCCCTGGGGCCTGTTTCTCAAAAAATACGAGACTAGTACATATTAGTAGTCACTAGACTAGTAATACTAGTGAAGTCTACTAGTTTTTCTTTCTGAAATATACAAGAAGTGTAACATACTAGTTACAAGTTGGGAACTAGTACTTACTAGTGTATTTGACAAAAATTACTAGTATTTTGTTTCTCAAAATATTTGTGTTATCTGTCAGACTTATGACCGATTGGATCAACGTAAATTAAATATTAAACATGGTTTAAATTGACAATATTGTATCGAAATGAAATGTCAAATGAGTTATAATATATTGCTGTCAAAATTTTGATTTGCATTTTTTTATTTAAACGTATATTAAAATGTAAGTCTTGTTGGTGCAATTGGATATAAGACTAATAATTTACTAGAGAAAAGATGCAAGTGTCAAAAGTCTTGTAAATTTTGAATAAACAAAACTGTTAATTTCGCAACCAGCGTAGACATTTTCATTGCAAAATAATTTAATTTCAAAATAAAATACTAGAAAATTTCAATGTCACTCAAAAAATTGAATCACTTGATATAAATTTTTATAATATTATTATTTAAAAGAAAACTACTAGACTATTAAAAATATTTCAGAAACACTTTTTTTTGACTAATAAAATTTCACTTGTAGCTAGTAACTTGTAAACTCGTAACTGTAACTTGTGAACTAGTAAAACACTTTTCAAAAACATTCTTTCAGAAACACAATTTACTAGTACTATTAGGAAATGTACTTGTAACTAGTAACTTGTAACTTGTAAACTAGTATTTTTTGAGAAATAGGCCACTGGAGTTTATTTTTAACATATTGTTTCTCTACAAGCAAAATGTTTTGCTGTTATGATTTTGAAATCAAAAATACGCATGGTGAAAAAAAACTATGTTAGATACAATGGCAAAAAATGTATTTGAATATAAATAGTAAATCCATAATTGAATAAAAGCTCTAAGACCATAACTTTGTTGATCTACTTTTTTGGAGGAATTTGTTCTTGCAGCATGGAAATTCCCTACTTTGTATAATATTGATGCAAATACCGTTTTTGTAATTATAAATATAAACCGAAGTAGCGCATAAGTTTGTAGTTGTTGCATTGAGAGTTGCTGGTATATTACAGCTTTAAATTTGCATCGTTGCCGGTAAATTTCCAAGCATTATTCGCATAATGTGCAATCATTCTGAGACTTTGCTCGTTCACGTAACGTCGTACTCATAACTAACTACATAACCGCTGAACTATTTCAAAGTTTTGCCATATTCGTTGCAATAAACCTCACACGCATCAAAATGATGTCGCAGGCCTTAATCTCTTCTTTAAAAATTCAACTGTCCTACTTATCAACAAGAAACTAGGACGCAAATTTGAAAGAAACAACTAAAACAAACACGTCAATAAAAAAATATCTAACTTTATAAATTATGTATCTAAAATTCTGAATAATGGGGTCCCGTGGCCGCGTGCCTAAGTGTCTGGTCGCGAACCTGGGGAAACCGGGTTCGATCCCGACAGACGCCAAATATTTCCAATTTTAAATAGCACAAAAGTAACCCCTGTGGTGCACTCTCCACACCAGCTATGAGTGCCCGTGAGGTGACGCCTGGTAAGCGCCCACACGGTAAGATATATCGTCATCATTACCGATGTCTACATGTGTTGTAGATACTGGCACACCCAGAAATGGGTAATATGCCGTGATGATATATTTATTTTTATGGGGTTCCGTGGCCGCGTGTCTAAGTGTCTGGTCGTGAACCTGGGGGAACCGGGTTCGATCCCGTCAGACGCCAAATATTTCCAATTTTAAATGGCACAAAAGTGACCCCTGTGGTGCACTCTCCACACCAGCTATGAGTGCCCGTGAGGTGACGCCTCGTAAGCGCCCACACGGTAAGATATATCGTCATCATTACCGATGTCTACATGTGTTGTAGATAATGGCACACCCAGAAATGGGTAATATGCCGTGATGATATATTTATTTATTTATTTTAAATTCTGAATAAGTGTACCATGGACTAAAAAATACTTTCTAGGACCCTTAAAGCGATCACAATTTCTCCCTTGCTAAGGGTGGTGGGAGATAATTTTTAACATATTTGTGAAATATTTAAACAATGTACTAAATAACTTAATTATCCTTCATATTTACATACATCTTCATTTGTAATTACTACGGGTATTAAAAATTATTTATTAAAATTAACCTATTTTTAAATTACTATTTGATGCAGCAATTTAAAAATTCATCATCTCTAAAACTTTATTGCCGCTCAGACTATTATGAACTACATTTAACTTTTCATAAACCATCCAATGGAACATTAGTCTCCATGAAACATTTATGAATCATAACATGAGTAATAAAGTAATAAATAAAACAAGAATGAATAATTTACGTGAAAATATTTTAATACTTACATTATTTTCCATGAAGTCTTGTATAATTTTTAATTGTTAGTTGAGGAATGCTTCAAGCAATAAAAAATATAAATGATGGAAAATATATGGAAATCGAATAGAAAAAAGAATAGTTAATTATGATTATTATAATTAACATTTAGACACAAACTAAGTAACATATAATTAATAGTTACTGAGTACTGTTTTCTTAAAGTTCATAAATAATTATCTCGTTTGTGTACTAAGAAAATATATTATTTTATATTTTATAAAGCTATAACAGCACTGTTAACTTCGAGAATATCTACAGGGAATTTATTTTAACATGCAACATATGGTCAGTCACTTCCATGATTACTCACTATTATCAAAAAATGACAGCAATGTAATATTTGTCCATTTTTAAATGCAACATACAAAATTTGTAGTTTTGTATTATCAAAACTAATTTCCAATAAATTAGCCTACATACGATTAACAAAAAAATCAAAACATGAATGTTGCACATCTTAACAAACTTTAGCTTACAAAATTTTATAACTTTCAAGTAATAAATGTTAAAAAATACCCCCATTCACACTGAGGCAATATTCTAGTCGGTCGTAACAAGAATTGACACCATTTGTGATGTGTTTTGGAGGTATCTCTTGTGATGCAATACTATTTATAATGTTGCATTTTAAAATGGACAAATATTACATTGCTGTCATTTTTTGGCAATAGTGAGTAATCATGAAAGTGATGAACCACAATGTTGCATTTTAAAATAAATTCTCTGTATAAACGCTCCATGTGATATAATTTATTAACGTATATAATCAGTTAAAATTCACAGCACAATGCACAAACTGTCAAAATATGAAATTTCAATTGTTAAGGAAAGCAATACCAACATAACTGACAAAAAATGTCGAGTCTTATTTTTGACAAATTACATTTAAAAATATTCTCATTGCAAAATTATCTCAATAGAAAAAAATAGTATAAAAACTTGGATTCGTACGTTAACAGATTGCATTATGATACTGTTTTTCTTTTACATACAGGTGGCACTGAAAAACTGACCACTCAAAAATAAAACTAAGCTTAGGGGCTAGTTTATAAATATATAATAGTTATTTATGTATTAAGAGCGTAAGGAGGCTTTTGTGGCCTGCGGCGGGATTTTGAGCCTGAGGCGTAAGCCGAGGGATAAAAACACTTCAAAGGTCATAAAAGCAAGTTACGCTCATGGTACATACAAAACTTTATATGCACGGATAAAAATTTTCAAATTATGAGTGTTAGAAAAATTGTAGCGAAAAGAATTTGTCCTCGAACATCCAGTATCTAGTGTTGCTATGAAAGCGGAAAACAACAGTTTATTGTTTATTGTATGTTTATTAGTTCCGTCATTTGAGTTTTATTTTGTGTATCTCCTTGCTTTCCATATAAATATCACAAAATTAATTTTCATTTTTCATTAAAGAATATAAAAATTTTCGATTTGTAATAAAACTTTTCATGTTGCCTGTTTAAATTGTTTATATTTTAGGTTATAATTTGGCGGGCTATAATGAGGCCCGCGGGCTATAAAATAACGTTTATGTCAAAGAAATTCGTGTATAATTTTCAAATTATGAAACGTCCGTGCATAAAGTAAATCAAAAAATAATTATAAATAAAAAAGTTATTTTGAGTGCCCCGTTTTTCTGTTACCTGTATAATGTAGTTTCATCTATAATTTTACAATTTGTGTCAGTAATTGACCGTCTATTGTTTATTGTAAAAATATAACAGCCATACTCCAACATCGTAAAATGTTAAAATCGGTTCTAGACACTTTAAAACATACTTTAACGTCCTTATCAAATTTAGGGGGTATTAAAAAGTAATTTTATATACCCAGCAATTGATGAAAAGCCATGTTAGAGAACATATTAAAATATAAATTTATAATTTTATCATTTATATATAATATACATTATTTAATTATTATTTATTACTACAATATTCATTGTTTCAAAAACTAATTACATATAACACAAAAATATGTTATAAATATAATTATTATTTCACAAAATAATTATTATTGCACTGTAATACGAGCATAATTATAATAATTGTATCAAAATATTAATAAAATCAACAAATAAATTTTAATTTTCGCGCTGTAGATCGTCGTTTACAAGTTTCAACTGTTTGAACAGAATGACAGATGATTTTTCCTCAGTCGGTTCGCGAGTGTTTTAGTGCGATATTTAGTGATATTTCTATTGTTTAAAGACTTTGTTGTGATTAGTGACTATTACTATTGACTTGCTGAACACTTTGTGAACATTTGTATGTAAGAAAAAAGCTGGAATTCAATGGGTAAGTTTAAAATATGAAAATGAAGATTTTGTATGCGTAAAAACTCTACGTGGTTCTATTCAAAATTGAATGGGAGCTATATTTTAATACGAAAGTGTTATTCTATAAAGAAATAAAAGATATGTGTCAAAGAGATACAAGTAGTAAAGATTTTATAAACGTGACGTATGCTTCAGTGTACCTTATGTAGGCGTTACAATATATGCGGTAGATGGAAGATACGGAATGTTATATTGAAATTTTTAATTCCATTGTTGGTTCGCTTGTCAGTATATTTATCACTTCTTTTGTTACATTTTGTAGGATTTTTTTTGAAAACATAGACCCCTATCTATAATTAACGCGTTGTTATATGCTTAGGCACTTCGTTATTTTTAATTGAACGATCAGGAGAGCAATTATCATATTGATTGAATTATTTTAAACGGGAGTTAGGTATCTGATCCTTCGTTAATTTACAGTAGGCGATTGAAAGAGTTGTTTATAATTTGGATCAGTAAATTAGGAACTGATTGCTGGTGCCTAGTTTCTTGAAGATCACTGGGTTTATTTAATTTTATTGCTGCTGTTTATTATAGATTTTGATGAATCTATTCAACTTTTTTGTGTTACGTAACCAAAGTCCAATGTTTCCTATGTTTCAATGTACTTTACCATTTAAAAATATCTGATGTGGACACCACATGACTTCCTTGTACGCCTGTTACACTATACATATTTTGTTAATAATAAAATATGTATTATAACAGACCCAATCATAAAATTGCACATATGTTACATAATTTGACATCAACATTAATTTTTTTTATTTTTCTGTTATTTTTTGTTCCATCCATACCAAACTTAATTACAGAACACAAAGAGCTAATTTAATCATACTTGATGTTTTCGACGCAGAATTCAATTCTCTAAAACTTTTATTTAAAGCATTTATTACTACAATCAAAATAACACCATTTTTTTCAAGAAAAACTGATAACGGCTTCCGGTAAAGTATCACTTCCGGTTAGATTATTTTAACCAAAATCTCATATTTTATTCCCATTGATATAAAATTATTATATACCAAATTTGAAAAGTTTTGGATTATATTTTAATATACTTTTTCATTAAAATCTATTATAGGCTTCAAGTAAAGTACCACTTCCGGGTGGACCATCTTAACTAAAATCTATTATGTTATTCCCTTTGACATAAAAGTGTTATATATCAAATTTGAAAAGTTTTGGATTATATTTTAATATAGTTTTTCATTAAAATCTATTATAGGCTTCAAGTAAAGTACCACTTCCGGATAGACCATTTTAACTAAAATCTATTATGTTATTCCCATTGTTATAAAAGTCTTATATACCAAATTTGAAAAGTTTTGGTTTATATTTTAATATAGTTTTTCATTAAAATCTATTATAGGCTTCAAGTAAAGTACCACTTCCGAAAGTTATGTAATGACCAAAAAGGGAGCTGCACAACTAGATGTTATAACAGTTATATATACAAAATTTTAACTTTCTACGGCTTCCCGTTTTTCAGTTATGCGAGATACGTACATACGTACGTTCGTACAGACGTCACGACGAAATTAGTCAAAATGGATTCAGGGATGCTCAAAATGGATATTTCCGTTGAAATCTGGAAACCGAAATTTTTCGCGATTACAATACTTCCTTTACTTCGTACAAGGAAGTAATAATAAAAAGAATACATAGTTTTTTTATAGTTTCTGTATTATGTTTCGTATAAGGCTTGAAAAAAAAAATATATCGTGTTTTCGTGACAGGGCCATTCTCAATCATATTTTTTATGCAAAATATAAATACAATAGAGTAACGTGTTTAATATATTGGTATTTTACAATTGTAATTAAGTGCAATAAAAAGTACTCCTTCTTTTTTATAGCTTGTTAGTGAAACAAATTTGATTAAATCTTTCACTTCTCGAATATGATTATGAATAGCAAATTTGCTGTATTTTTATACTGGAAAATATGAATACAATACATAATTTTATATTTATTTGGCAATGACTTGAGCAACTTTGATTTCAACAAGGACTATATTCAATTGTATGTATACGAATAGTACCCATATACAGGTGTCTCTAAAAGATGGGCACATGGCTTAACCACAGATTCCTGAGGCTAAAATAAGACGATTTAACTAAACTTGCTTTTATCCGGAAAGTGTACCATTTAGCCAGTATTCTGCATCAAAGTCCTTCGAAAAAAATTAATTTTGCTTAACAGAACGCTTTATTCGATTTGGATAAAATTTGGTATGACAGTTCATATGGTTATGTCATCTTTTAAAATGATACTTGTTATTATTAGTGAACCACTAGTATATGAAACTCAGGTGTCCCAACATTGATAACTCTGTTACTTTTTAATGACCACGCCGATAACGGGAAATTATTATTATTATTATTATTATTATTATTATTATTATTATTATTATTTCTTTTCAGAAAGATACATTCAATAGTAAACTTTTCTCTCTCTGTGTAATTTGTGATATCTGTCACAGTTCACCCAGATAAAAATTAAGTCTGAGTGTCTGCACCGCGAAATTTTTAATAAAAATTTAATCTAGCAGTCTGTCCATATGCCATACATCTAATTTTTAATGACATGTTATTGTAATTATATAAAAATAATCAAATTGTGTTATTTAATATTTAAAATAAATTTGTCGAACATTAAGTTTGACTTTTCTTTTTGTTCAAAATAAACAGTCCGGAAAAAAAGTTTCCAGCTTGTTTTCTAGGCCACACTTCCCGGTCCCTGTACTGTAATATGCCTTTTTCTGGACTCAAATTAAAAACGTAAAGTAGTACATAGTAGACAGTATAAAATAAATCAATTTCATGAACTGATCTATTTAAAAAGAGACATTTATCTTACTCATAAATCTTTGGTTTTATTACCTGACCATGAACAGAAATGTCACAGCATTATAGTAATAATAAATGTTTACGTTATTATAACACACACCAGTATATTTATAACATAGAAAGTGCTATAATTTATATTTATAAAAAAAAAACTTTTATGGTACCAACTTATATTTTTACCTTCCGTCAAAAGGAAGGTATTGTCTTTGGTCAAAAAATTCGGTGGTGAGTTTTTAATGAATAAGCACGTTTTAAGATCCCTAGAATACGATTTTAGTAATTTTACATTGATGTCTGTATGTGTGTGTGTGTCTGTGTGTGTGTCCGTGTGTGTGTCTGTGTGTGTATCCATGTGTCCGTGTGTGTGTGTGTGTGTGTGTGTGTGTGTGTGTGTGTGTGTGACAAATTTTTCTCCGACGATAATTTCAAAACTACAATTCTAAAAGTTATGATTTTTTCGCATTCCTCTTCTTTACAACCATATGAAGAGCTGATTAGATTTTGGTTATAACTGGTGAACCGGAAGTACCCTTATTTGAAGTTCTTAACAGTTTTTCTGGAAAAAACGCAGTTAAATATTATTTTTCGACATTGTTCATTAATATGAAAGAAAATCTTTTTCTCTATACGATTTGATTATACGTTTTCCTTCATATTCAATAGATATAGAGTTATAGAGAGATTAAGTGAGGTTAACTTTCAAAAATCAGTCAGCTTTGCAAAAATTATGGAAACAGCAGATATATTCAAAAAATTCTAATTGACAGATGTCAGTGTCAAGTACAAAATCAAAGTGGAAAGTATAGGATCAGAAAGTAACATAAGTGACAGAGTGTCCCTCGCAAGTGACTTGCAGTTTCAATGTCGGGAGTACGAGGAAGGCCAAAGAGAAGATAGAAGGACTGTGTAGCAGAATATTTGAGAGAGGAAGAACTGTGTGAAGAAAATGCGTTGGATAGGAATGAGGAAGTGTGAAGTGCAATTTATAGAATATACATTCGTGTTATAATTATATTGGATTTATAGAATCTTTTCAAAGGAACTTGCAATATGGAATTTGTAGAAAATAGTGTGTTCGTGTTACAATTTTACAGGATATATAGAATCTTCTCCAAGGAACTTTTGGTATCGGATTTGTACAAAATACATTGAATTGACGGAAGGTTTTGTGCTGGCCACAACAGATTTTTTAATTTATTTTTTATGTGCAGACATTATTCTTAATTGGGATGTAAATATCAGGTAAACTTTTTGTAGATATGTAAAAATATTAAAATTTTATTCCTTCCTTTCTATTTTACCTTGTTTTCAATTTTGGCCAGTTGTGGGAGCCACGTGTCATATTTCCACAGGGTAATATCTTCCCTAAATCAGTTTCTTGTTTGCGCAGACAATAAAATTTCTCGCAGCGATCAGAGTACGGGTGAAGTTTTATTATTTTTTATTTTGCGCCTTTATGGAGCATTTGGAAGGTGTAAAATGTTCTATAATACAGGCCACTTTACATAATCCATTAAAAAGCCACTTCATCTGAAAGTGAAACGCGGTTTTTACGCCCTCCGGGTATCTTTTACGTATTTTAACTTTTAATGTAACGCTTTAGGCGCTTTATAGCTTAGATCGCCTATTAAAATTGCTCCAATATAAATGGATAGTAGGATTGAGAACAGAGAAAAAAATCTTGATTACATTGTGACTATGGCGATGTGTCTCTGGCTTAACGCAAAAACAACAAATATGCCGGTGTGTAATTACTACTCGTTTAGGTAGAGGAATGTGTGACAACTCCTTAACTCACATAACATTCTGGATCTACAGCTAATTTAGATAATAATAGAGAGAGATTCTCCATCATATCTATTTAGATTTTTTCTTTTTTTTTAAAAAGAATCCCTAAACAAGATTAAATCCCAATTACAAAGTGAACACCTAGTGTGCTTATGGCTGAGAGCCGTTGCTTTAACAAATAGGTAGGAGGGACTAAAAAAAAAATTGATTTTTTAATTTCACACAATAAGAGGTTTTTATAAATTGATGACATCGTTCATGTTACTGTAGAATTGGAATAAAGATGTAGAAATGTGTTTACAGGAAACGTTTATTAATTCTGAAATTGGGTACCGGTTTCGGAAATAAGTCCGTGATCAGCCCTCGTCAAATTATAAAAACAGAAAGACATACGTCTAAATGACAAAGTAAATGAATACATACATTACTTAAAAAAGATAATACAAATTTTAAATTGTAGTAAACAAAATAAAATAAGAATGTTTATAATGAAGACATTTTGTCACCAGAAAATAGAGAACTCCGAAACCGGTACCCAATTTCAAAATTAATAAACGCTTACTGTAAACACATTTCTACATCTTTAAGAGGTTTTTACTCCAATGCGGACATGTGTTTGATATTTATGTATGATGGTATTGGATAATATGGTAGAAATAATTAGGTAGAAGACATATGCCATCAAATAATATTACCATCGACCTTTTAACTAATGGACCAAATGTTTCCTATTCTTTTATTGTTAGAATAATGCTCCAACATAAAAGGATAGAAATATATATTCTGTCCTTCGACAATACGGAAGTTCTCAGTTAAAGTATACTGCGCATGCGTTCGTACTCATTGTACATCTTTTTCAGCCATATAACCTCTATACATCGCTCTCTATCACTAAATAGTTGTCAAAATCTATTTGACGTTTCGTGACTGTTTGTGTATTATTTTACTTTTTTGGAGAACATTTACAATTATTTCTGTCAACATATACGAATATGTGTTGTGAGGTGCATATGCGACAAAATAATGGGAAAACGGTTTTTTGTGCAGTCAGCAGTACGTACGCCGTTTAGCTGTGTCATTTCATATGTAAGTTCTTATTAATTATTACTTGTTCCCTATAATATAATATGTGTATACAATATATTGTATTAAAAATTTATAATGAAAGTAATTATGCACAAAAAAATTAAATATATACTCTTAGCGATTATGCACCAAGTATAACAAGTTAGGGACAAATCAAATTTTTATTTTGCCGCGTTTTCTTAACTTCCGTTCTGTTGAAGGATAGAGATACTGTGTCTGCACCGTTATGGCGGGACAAGCGTTTTGCTCGTACGCTGCGTCTATTAGTTTAAAGGTCGATGAATATTACTAACTACTATATATACTACTACGTTTACATGGGATACTAATTTATAAGGCGCAAGCAATCATTACCTTTCGAACGGCTTTCAACGGAATCAATGGCCCACGGTTGACCAATTCTCGTTCACAATAGTTCACAAGATTCATGGTTAGTTTCTGAGATTACTTTGTTAAAGCTTTAAGCATTATTAAGTATATAAATATATAGAAACGAACAAGTAATACTGTAGCAGTCACAAATACTTAATGCAGAGAAAAACTAACAACTAAGTGACAAAATAGGGACAGGATCGATATTCGATCGATGTAAAATTTAATGTAAATATAGTCATGGTATATAAAATGTACTACAATAATTGTTTTAAATAATTTTGTATTCCGTAAAAGGAATAGATATTGGTTTAGAAATACTTGTGCATTTCATTAATATATAAAATAACGAATCAATACTCCTAAAAGGACAAAATAAGAATAAGGTAAAATAGATGGTTCAATATTCCAATTCAAATTCAAATGGCAGTTATGTACTATACAGTGTCCCACACTCTATGTTCAGTATAGAGTCTTATGGAGTACCATGTTGCCATATTTACCTGCTGTAAATCTGCAAGATAGAAAGAGCAAAATAGATGCCCAAAAAGAGATGAAATATTCTGGGTACTTCATTGAATGTATTTATGACTGGTGTACTTTCAGTGTATCTAAACAGGTGGGTGAAAAGAAAAAAAAATTAAATTAAATAATGAACTGGTCAGTTTAATAATTTACAAAAAATATAAAATAATACAAATACAAAATGTAAGTAGGATATAAAATTATAACAAGCGTAGGTAATTGAAATTAATTAACATATAAACTCTAGTCAATTTAAAGTAAATAATATAAAATATTTTTGTACTTAATTGGACATTTTACAATCGTCCTCAACAATATAAATTCCCTATGTTACATATTTCTATTCTACGAAAAGATATAAAATTAATACATATACGAGTACAATATATAGATGTAAAATAGCATAGGTGCGAAGAAAAAAATGGAATAATACACACTGGTCAGTTTAATAATACATATTTTTTATTTAATTTATATCTTCTTATTTTATAATTTACTAATATTTAAGCTTGATAGAAATACTGCATATATTTTACATAGTTCATAAGTCTTTATTCTTTCTATAATATTTTAAAATTCTAATTTCTAATGCATTTAATCAAGATTAGTATGCTGGGCGGTTTTAAATATTGTATTGAAATATTACTTATTACAGGTACAAATATCCCTGTATATAAAACTATTTAGACAAATATTGGATGAATACAATAAGCCCTTGGGTAAATAAGAGACCCTCATAAAACTTAAATTGTACAGTGTTAACTAATTTTGGTATAGCAATGAAAATTTATGAATGTTTCAATATTACATTACATTGAAAAATTGGCAACATGGTACAGAAAACCTCTATAAGAATAACATTGGCTATCTCTGCCACACTGAAGATAGAGTGTGGGACACTGTATAGGAATATTTCTCATTTTACGCTGTAAGAAATTAGCACGCCATTTTAGTTATATATCGTGTATTGAACCCTATGTAAAAGAAAATAATTATGTCACCACAGTTTACATATTACCTCATCTTCCTAAGGAATAATCATCAAGGCACTCTTGTTAAATAACATTCTGTAAAATATTTCATGATATAATAATATTTATTGAGGGAAAATCTGTAGCAACCTCTGGCTGTTGGCTGTTTACAAATGAAAACCAATCTGTTTCGATCAACATGGTCTAGTGTATAAATTAATTTGTAGTATAATCAAATATCTCAATAGAGTTTGATGAAGTTTGGTGCGCAAAGCAAATGCACGTAAGGAACAAAGAGCAGGTTACGATATTCCCTTTAGCGCGCGCAGGGGAGCTATTCACACACGAATATGTGTAGAACAGAAGTAACATATGGAAACAATATAGGCTTAATGTAGGAACAAGAAAACAGAAACAGAGAAGAAGATATTGGGCAGATTTGCAAAGGATGTTATTGAATCTTTTCTGTGTTATATTTTAACACCTTCACAGCTGAGAAAATTTGACGAGTTCAACTAGGGGATTCCACTCACATCGAATTTTTATATAACATATACATAATTATTTCTTGCCATATAACTGCGTTATTGACGCAAACTTCTTTTCTATTTGTTTTATCACTTTTTTATAAATGCTAATAGTATACTGTGTGTATTTTTTAACGTGAACCATTGTGCTTGTCATATCCATGGTTACGACTTGATATTTGATTGACAGCAATGTATTTGCCCGTTTCATTTAAAATGAAACATAGGGAACGAATCTGACAGAAGTATTATATTTAAATATTGTAAGATATTTAGCAGAATCAGAAAACCACTCGAGAGAACTAAACATATTTCGGGCCCAAGGTGCACACAGTATTTTTTCTACATCTAAATTTAATTTTTAGAAAACAGGTATAATTATTTAAACAAAATTAACCTCTAATAACATCTTGTCAATATGACAGATAACCGTTGGATTTTCCTATAACTTATGATTTGACATTTGATTGACAGCAATGTATTTGTCTCATTTAAAATGACACATGGGGAATGAATTTGACAGAAGTATTATATTTAAATATTGTAAGTCAGAATACCACTCGGGCACAAGGCGCACACTATATTTTTTCTAAAACCAATTATAATTTAGAATGCAGGTATAATTAAACAAAATTAACCTCTATTGGTGTCTTATCAAATGTCAAATTATATGTTTCATTTTAAATGGAACGGGCAAATACATTGCTGTCAATCAAATGTCAAGTCGAAACCATGGATATGACAAACCCAATGTTTCATGTTAAAAAATACTCACGGTATTACATCCGAGGGCTTACCGAGAGGCGAAGCCTCGAGGTGAGATAGTGCGCGAGGCTGTTATGAAACTCCCACCGAGGTTATGTATACTATTTGTTCACAATCATCCTCATTTTAAATCAATAATTTTCAAAATAAATCAATGAATTATAACCTTTAATTTTATTAATATTTTGACAGCTGTCTTAAAATTTGTTTAGCCTACTTAATTATGGGGATCTACGGCAATGTTGCTAAGCAGCCCCTACATAAACATTTCCAACCCAAGAGATGGAAGTGAAATCTGTTATTTCCAACCCAAGAGATTGTCATTAAAGTTAGGAATGACGTATTTTCCAACCTCCAAAAGGTTAGGAATCTGTATATTACTATAATGATTGTGAATAAAATATATTACACACTTTCAAAACGCGCGGATTTTTCCGGCCGACACAATAATTAGGTGTTCCCTTCATCAAACCAATGACTGCCACTGTTCCATTGGAGTATTTGGTTATGGGATTATGCGGCTACACGCTATTGTTTTTACAAATACTTAATTGGAATAATACTACCTTTTTTTTAGTTAAAGTTCTGTATTTATTATTTAAACCCAATGTTTCGGCACCATAAACTGGTGCCTTCTTCAGGGGATACATTGACATAAATATGTGAAATAACAAAAACAACAAGTAACCAAGGTAACAAGAAATGTTCATAAATGTTACCTTTTTATGTGTACAATTTTCTAGACAATATATACATATCACTTCTCTGCCAGTTTTTGGGACGGTTTTTCCTCTGGCAAAAGGAGACTTTTTCCTGAGAAGATGCATGTTCGCCGTCCATGTTATTGCCGGGCATGCATATATTGTCTAGAAAATTGTATACATAAAAAAGGTAACATTTATGAACATTTCTTGTTACCTTGGTTACTTGTTGTTTTTGTTATTTCACATATTTATGTCACTGTATCCCTTGAAGAAGGCACCAGTTTATGGTGCCGAAACGTTGGGTTTAAATAATAAATACAAAACTTGAACCAAAAAAAAGGTAGTATATTATTCCAATTAATAATATGAGTTCTGAAAGATATTTTAATAATTTACAAATACTTAAATTCTAATAAACTATAACTACAATACACTAAATTTAAGATAAGTAAAAGAAAAGAAAATAAGAACAAAATGAAATTTTCAAATTTAACAGCCTCATAACATTGACAAATGGTTTAGAACCTCTGATAACAACAGCCAAGACTGCAGCTGTTGAGAGAGAAAGAACGATATAATGTCATTGCTCTCTAAAAGTAGTCATTTTATCATTTCACTGAAATATCTGCTTATTAATGAAATATATCTTTCCCTAATTGTACTATAAATAACTATTACAATTTTGTAAAAAAATTAATTAATCTGTTTCTAAAATCATTAGGAACTTAAGTGTTTCGTTCACATTTCACCATTTGCATAGATTTTTATGTCAAATTAAAGTATCATAACGTTTCAAACAAATATCGACAGTTAGAAATTGCGTGGGTTTCGAAGAATATTAAATTTTATGGACCAACTTTTCGTATAATTCTATATATGGCATATGTGTCAAATCTGGTTTTTCAACAAATTTTTGAGAAAATAGTTTCACATATTGTATTTAGGACATCATAAGAAATTACATTATCTATGCAATAAAATATGTATTTTCAATTAAATAAATTTTAGAAAACCAACAATTGTTGATGTCATTGTCATTGTTTTTCCTTTATTATAATCTTTATGGTTTTCTTATTTTGTTTGTTTATTTCACTATAAAAACATGTTTTACGTCTTCCAAATTTACATTTTTATATTGCTGTTTTGTATGTATGTTAATATTCTATCAGGCAGGTTCATATATTGTCTTGGTGTCCCTAGACACATTAACAATTTCAGATATGTCAGGTAAAATTCCTTCGCACCAGGAATATGAGAAGTGCCCTACTGTTTATATGACGGGATATTACAACGCTTTATTATATGTAAAGTGCTCGTAAATATACAAAAGGTAAATAATAGAGAAAATGTAAACACAAACAGTAATAATAATAGTCTTGGATAATAATTGAAGGCATTTAATGCAAAAAGATCTAAAAACACTATTTTGCAAAGAATCAAATACAATTTTTCTATTTTCGTTTAAATTGTGCGTTCTGCGTTCACTAGAAAAAATGAATTATATTTTTTTGAGGTTAGCTGCCAATTTTCCGTATTGGTGCAAAAAAGTAACCAGCTGTAAATCGCTGATTGGTTGATCTGTCTCTTGTATGAATTAGTGCGAAAAAGTGACAAATAATGAAAAAAAAAAAACAATATCATTTTAGCATTCAATATTTAAACAAAAATTGACATTAAAGAAAAATATTATACCGTGAGAACGACTCGACATTTGATACAGAGGAAACGAATTTGACAGAAGTATTATATTTAAGTCAGAAAACCACTCGAGGGCGCTATACATATTTCGGACACAATATTTTTTCTACAACAAAATTTAATTTTTAGAAAACAGGTATGATTATTGTTAAATTCTTTCTATTCTAATTTGCAGTAAAGAAAATAATAAGAAACACGAAGATTGAATCAATGACAGCTAACTTTTTTATTTTTCTAATGTCACTTTTTATATTTTTACAAAATTAACAAAAACATTCATAAGCCATCTTTTTATACAAAAATATATCTTTAACAATTATTTAAACAAAATTAACCTCTAATAACATGTTGTCAATATGACAGATAACACCTGAATATTCCTATAAGTTAAAACTTGACATTTGATTGACAGCAGTGTATTTGCCTGTCTCATTTTAAAACATAGGGAATGAATTTGACAGAAGTATTATATTTAAATATTGTAAGAACTTTACCCAAGTAAAATCACTGGGGTACAGGTGCACACAATATTTTTCTACAACTAAATTTAATTTAGAAAGCAGGTATAATTATTTTTTTAAAAAAAACCTGTATTGACGTTTTGTCAAATGCCAAATTCGTTCCCTATGTTTCATTTTAAATGGAACAGACAAATACATTGCTGTCAATCAAATGCCAAGTTGTAAGCATGGATAAGACAAATCCAATGTTTCACGTTAAAAATACTCAGGGTATAGATTTCTACATTAAAAGGAATCAATTCTAATGATTTAGGAATAATACAAGAAAGAGTTACAAATTAAAAGACCTTCATTATATGTAAGTAATGTAAAAAAAATCTCCAGTAAAAGTAAGATTTCCCATAATACTGTAATACCTTCTTTTCTGAAAAATTTTGCAAATTAACTTGTTTAAAAATATTAATTACTTCATTGAACAATTAGGTGTAATTCCCGCAGCTATTAGTTGCATGAGTAGGGGTAATTATGATACACTCCACACGAAACAAGGGTTGTAGGTTGTAGGTTGTAGGGCTGGAGCACTTCAATTTAAACAAGGCTCTTCAACATCCCTCGACACGCGGTTTGCAGGGCGAGATTTTTATTGCCTTAAATATTTTACACTTGTCCCATCGTTTAAAGATTTACCAAGAGGGGAAAATTGAAAAAAAAGCATTCAGGGAATACTAACTACAGAGTCATCAAAAAAAAAAAAAAACTGATTCAGTTGGCATCACTTGAAAAATACTTGAAATTGGTAAGATTGATACATAAATTTATATCCTGTTTTCGACAGTGTTGGCACATTGGTAACATTCTGTTACTTTAAATAGAGACTTGTGCCTAAATGTTTTTTTTTTCTTTAACGAGTTCATAGTTATTTGAAATAGGAGTAACAACATTTGCAAACCCAAAGTTTGAAATCTCAGTAATCAGATTTGTGTTCCAGTGGTAATGAAATAGTAAAACAATCGGTTTTCTGGTAGAATCCGAACTAATGCCTTTATGCGCCATAAAGCAAGTGCAGGACAATGGGTGATCCTACAGGGATAACTTATTATCCATTGTATGTTGATACAATCACAAGAGCATGCCGCTGCAGAATAATGCCACGCATACATCATAATTTGTCACACCTGTCGGTCCATCAAAGCTCGTCCAATTATATCTGATTTAAATTACTTATTATGCTATCCTAGCGTAGTTCATTTGCTTAGGGACTGTTGTAGTCACTAAGTACCCATTGAAATTAAAAAAAGAAATGTTTTGGATCTTTGAAAGAACTAAGCCGAAAGTGACAAAATAATTCTTCCTAAAAATTATTAATATAGGTACCTATTATTTCATTTTGATTTAGAATTTAAATTGCTGATGATAGTCAAATTTATTGCCCGAAACGTCCATTGTACCTATTACTTTCATGTAATAAAACTTGTATCATTAAGACTAACCTTTTCTTATACGCAATTTTTGAAGTGAAATAATATATTACATCCAAAGTGGGAGGTGTTTCATTACTACCACCCAGAGCTGGGCAGTAACTAGTTATTTTAGGAACTTAGTTACTAACTAGTTACTTTTACGTAACTTGTAACGTAACTTAGTTACTTTTTAAAATATGGTAACTGTAACTGTAACTTAACTTGCTGCGGAAAAGTAGTTGGTAACTTTACGGTTTTTAGTTACTAGTTACTGGAGTAACTTAAGTTACTAATGTAACGTAAGTAAGTCAAAGTAACTTAAAAAGTGGAATGTAACTTAGTCATAAAAAGTAACGGGGGGGATTAATATTTCTAAGAAATATTTTGTTGAGGCTGATGCCTTTTTTAGAAACACTAACTAAAACTGTTTTGTTTTAAATAAATGTCTGTCCAGAGTGGGAGTGTTGAGCGCAGCATCGCGCATACCCTCTGTAATGTGTAAATATAAGTAATTATATTCATTAATAATAGAGTTTTTGTACGCTAAACAGAAAAACTAAAAATAACACATTATTTTAACTTTTAATTCTGGAATTAAAAAGTCACTAAATGTTAAATTTGACTTATAAAATATATTATTTCCAAATGTTTTCCTCGCTTACAAATGATACGTTTAAGTTTTTTAAGCTTCCGGGAGTAGTCACGAGATGGCATTGCTGTACGATCCAAATGTCAACCAATTAAGTTTTTATTTGGAAGTGCTGTCTTAAGCACGCAAGTTTTTCTAATAGCTTACAGTGACTTCCATGGTGCTCTCTCGACGATAATTTTGAAAACCCATTAAATTGAACTTATTTGCTTACAATTATTCAAAGAATAATTCATGGGCCAGCCTGTATATTGTCATAACCAAAATATGCAAATACTAGTAGATTGGCACACCCAGGTAAGAGTAATATACAGAGACGATATATTTATTATAGCCGTATACTTATCCGTTATTTGCTATTTGGTCAAAAGTTACGTGCTTAGTTCCAATAAATAAAATCTTCTTATCATTAGAATGACATGTTAACCATTTGAAAGAAATTAAAACAGAAATATTTATTCTTGTCCGTGTGAATGGGTTATAAAAATTTAAATTCCCAGGAACTCAAGATGCATTTCCCCGAATCTATTCTGTAAATGTTCTACCTCCGTTCTCCGTCTGATTTAATTTCTAACGTGTGAGATGCTAATTAGAGATAAGTCACTCTGTTGGATCAAAGGCAGCCGAGAAACACTGTTTTATTTTAATCGGTGTGGAGATAATATTTGTAAAGCAAGAAAAACATAAAGTTAATTTTATTCATGTACACATGTTTGCTTCCGAAATATGAGATCAAATATTTGATAAAAGTGTTGATTTTGTAAGTGTTTACTTAAAATGGAGGGAGTTATGTCGGCTATGCACATAATAAAACATATGAAACGAAATGGGAATTAACAATTTATAAATTTCTTGTAAATATAAAATGTTTTTTACAAATACATCTAAAACATGCATTTTCTCAATATATTGAAATGCATAATGTAAAGTTTAATGCAAAATCATAATGCTAAGGTAAATGCATAAGTTTACAGTTTATATAAACTAGCCTTAATATGGAAATGTCAAGAGGTCTTGTGCTGGCCAGAACAGATTTTTCTGTCAAGAAATTTAATAAGTTTGAATTCTGAACACCTATTTATAATTGGGTATAAATAAGATTTATTTTGTCAATTACAAAGTTAGAACTATTTACAAAATAGTAAAATAGTTTTGTAAATAAGTAATTAAAAGCAGCAAACTTTTTAAATCCTAATCACCTCGTATTCACACATAGTATGGTGTTACTCTTCTCTGCATTCCTGACTTCTTGTTCTTTACTTCCTATAGCCATTCACAGAGTTCAAAGCCCGCATTGACGAAGTTTGTCTTTTCTGTGCAACTCGCTAAGTGGTCTTAGTTGAAAGCACAAAAGTGTGCGTTTCAATGGCGTGAATAATTTTCTATAGACTTCCCTATGTAATTGACATGTAAAACGGTTAAGAAGAGGTGATTTCGTTGAATTATTTCCCTTCAACGTTATTGAGGTAACACTATTTTCAAAGTAATAAATATGGGTATCATCACGATATTTGACCTATTGATGAATGTACAGATTTTGAAATTGACAATGTTGGGATATTGAGAACGATTATCAGATTATCTCCTCTCGAATTTCTCTAATTTTTGGGACTAGAGTAATGCCATCGAGATTTGCACGAGACGAGAGTAGAAATTCGAGTTCTCGAATTTTTACTTCCTTGTACGAAGTAAAGGAAGTATTTTAATCTCGAAAAATTTCGGTTTCCAGATTTCAACGGAAATATCTATTTTGAGCATCCCTGAATCCATTTTGACTAATTTCGGCGTGACGTCTGTACGTACGTACGTACGTACGTACGTATCTCGCATAACTGAAAATAATATATTAGATTTTTGTTAAAATGGTCTAACCGGAAGTGGTACTTTACTTGTAGCCTATAATAGATTTTAATAAAAAACTATATTAAAATATAACCCAAAACTTTTCAAGTTTGGTATTTTATACTTTTATATTAATGGAAATAACATAATAGATTTTGGTTAAAATAGTCTAACCGGAAGTGATACTTTACTTGAAGCTGTTATCAGTTTTTCTTAAAAAAAATGGTGTTATTTTGAATTTAACAATAAATACTTTTAGAAAATTGAATTCGTCGAAAATATCAAGTATGATTAAATTAGCTCTTTGTATAAGCGAGATATGTAAATTCAAGAATTATGTACTTCTTTGGTTTCTGTAATTAAGTTTGCTATGAATTAGGACAAAAAATAACAAAAAAATAAAGAATTTAATGTCAATGTCAAATTATGTCCAATACGTGCAATTTAATGATTGGGTCTGTAATAATACATATTTTAATTATTAACAAAATATGTATAGTGTAACGCCAGGCGTACAAGGAAGTCATGTGTTGTCCACATCAGATTTTTTTTACATATATCCAATTAAAATATACAATATTAATTAGTGTGAATAAATATTTTACGTACCTCTTCATTCACATTCATGTTTATTTATTTATTTTAGATTCATTGGGTTTTAGTAAAAAGAAAATGCACTAAAGTGACACCTATAGTATAACTCCTTAAATCTGCACTATACGATTATATAAATATTTAGGTACAAAGTAATAAGCCATGATATTATTGAATTTTTTTTACCTACCATTTAAACACCAGACTTTAATCAGTGGTACTTGTTTATTACATAATGTTAAGGGAAGTAAAAACTCGATTTTTTAAAAAACTATTAATTTTTTAAAGTTTGATAGTCCCTTTCACATAGTTCTAAGGTCTAATTCTAAAATAAATGATTATTTTTGTAATTTGTTACTACAGTAAGTACCCTATTATTCAGCGATGATAGGTCTCTAGGAAAAAAAATCGTAAGTTTTTATAGCAACCGTTTTCACTTCTTCTCAACATAGTTTAAATACAATCTGCGTATTCGCGGTGACAAATCTTCGGCATTCATATTTCGCTAGAATATATGTTCCATACTATGAAATATCGTCGGACAAATTGATATATACCTAATGTGTGAACTATGCCAAAGGCCAAGTTAATCTTGGCGTTATACCAATAAATCTTGCTGCTAGCATTCCATATATTCTTGTCTTATTTAATAACTATTCCTACTTCGGTTTTGTTGCACAATATGATTTACAGAATTGAGTAATCGTAGCAATGTATAAAACGGAAACAATTAAATTGAAAAGAACTATTATCTATTCATATATAAATGCTTTAATTGAAGGAGACCGCTCCTTTTTCCTTAAGCCAAATTGAAGACATTTCAATGTGACCTACAAGAAGGAAAGAATACTATGTAGAAGATTTTTTTTATTCTAATTGATATTATAATAATTATATCTGACTATGCATGCCTTGAAGTCATGTCTAATACTCGTAAATGCTTTCTATGTTACAAATAATATAAAATGCTCCATGTATAACCGTACGATATATCGTCGGTTTCTTGGTAAAAGTGACCAAGTCCATTTTTTTTTATAAAATGAGTTATTATGACTATCTGCAAGAGAAGACACATATTTAGCAAGGAAAAACTGTCCATGTCCAAATATTGATTTTCTGACGTCACTACAAAAATGTGCCCTATGACCAAGTCAGTAGATGAGTCCTTTTGTTTTATCCTACGTCCTAACGAAATAAAATTTTACAAAAATAATTTGAAAGTAATGTACAATTGTCTGTTTAGAATAAAATTTTTATACTAATATTAATAAAAATAATACAATGAATTACGGGTAAGACTTGAAACTTTAAGCCAATAACTCAAAAGTATAAATTTTGGACTTGATCTCTTTACCAAGATACACTACCTACTTTGCAATTCAGCTTTTCTTTAAGGAGCTCTTAGCTGTTTAAAACATAATTTTTAGTTAATTTTTTTTTGCGATTTCGAGCAATTGTATTTTTGAAATTTAATTCCATTAATTTAAAATTACATTGGTGTTTAAACAAAATTTTAACACACAAGGTATGAATTAAAATTTATGTGGACATATCATTATGGCTTACCGAACTTTTCTGAGTTTGTTTTGCATACCGTTGAGGGAGCTACTTACATTATATTAGGCAACACCACTATTGTAGAAAGAGTATCACTAAAATTTAATGTTTTAAAATATCAATGGCAGTACAAAAATACCAAAACTAATTTCTTGAAAATCTGTCATTTTGAACGAAAATGAGTTATTAGTATATTTCTATTCCTTATGTTTAATTTTAACATAACGTTCCACGTTTTTAAAACTATGAAAGTTTAACTGATCATCACAAGATCATCAAAATTGTTCAGCAGTGAACTCTATACTACTATGGAACGGAAACGAACGTTGCTGGCGTGCTACTTCAAATTTGTACGCAGTATGAGTAGATTTTTCCAAAAAAATTAAAACGAACGCAAAGTACAACCAAACTGTTCAAAGAACTATGTTTTCATAACCACTGTTCAGTGAATAATTAATAAATGTACCCATTCCGAAAAATATTAAAACCTCTGGAAAATCATGCGCTGTGCTCTGCGCATGCGTGAAACTGGTGGAATTTGTGACAGTTCGCATGTCCTGCCTCTTACAATGCTATAGGTATACAGGTTTCCATTTCATGTACGAAGAATAGAGTTCACTGTTGACTCATGAAGAAAGAGTTAAACTTCGGGCATTTATGCCTAAAAACCTAAAGTTGTAATCGGATTTTTTTACTACGAAATCTTAAATGTTTAATTAATCTTCAAATATACATATCTCCAGATATTTTTGTTTACATACAGCGCGTTTTGCTCTGCCGAGTGCACCGTGATATTCTTTCACACGAACCGTAATAATCAAAATACGATGTATTTGTGCATCTCTATTGTTCACTTTTGTTCCATACACCCCACTTTTCAACCAGCCTTAGTCACAAAAGTCTAATGGTGTGAGGTCTGAAGACATTGGTGGCCAACGATTAGGACCACCGCGACTACTCCAAATATACATACTACCTACTTCATTAAACTTAAACAAATAAAAACCGGAATACATTTTTTAATTCCTCTCAGGCACTCATGGCAACGGAAATTATTTTAGGAAAATATATAAATGCAATTAAAATATGGGCTAGCGTATTTGAATCCTTTCCATTCTGTACATTATAATTATTGAAATCTGAACAAATCAGAATAATGAAGTTTCACTTCAGCAATGTTCATTGAAACCTGAGATAATTTTGATTAGAAGGACGAATTGGTCTCTATATTATAATCACTGAAATCAACATAGCACTCCCAGTAATAGATATAGTGGCCTATTCAGAGAAACACCGTCATAAATGTTGTTACGGATATAAAAATTGTTATCATAAAGACATTATTTGTAACAATCTTTATGAATTTGTCAATTCAGAACCTACGTCGGTATTATTGACAATCATTAGAAAATAATACTTGTGAATGAACCAGATTATTTGACAATAGCTAACTTTAATATGCATATATGAACTTAACCTAACCTTATATGTCAACGCCATCGACCTTTAAACTAATGGACCAAGTGTCTCCTATTTTTTTATTGTTAGAATAATGCTCCAACATAAAAGGATAGAAATATATATTCTGTCCTTTAACAATACGGAAGTTCTCAGTTAAAGCATACTGCGCATACGTTCCTACTCATTGTGCATCTTTTTCAGCTATATGTAAACCTCTATACACCGCTCTCTATCACTAACTAGTTGTCAAAATCTACATTTGACGTTTCGTGACTGTGTATTATTTACTTTTTTGGAGAACATATACAATTATTTCTGTCAATACATTCGTATATGCGCATAGAACGGGTATGTTAATTCCTACCACTGATCCCAACGTGACTGAAAAGTTATGGAAAGAATTTTTTTATTTTGATTCAAGAAAAAGCACACATTCACATTAGCACTAGAATAAATAACTAGGTTTTCACCTATATGTATTTACGTCAAACGTAACTTTCGTCCACGACGGTTTTTATCGTTCATATTATCATTATTTAAGTCGAAGCAGGATCCATGCGAATAATCAACTGCATCCTGCTAATATATAGCAGAAAGGGCATTATTAATAATATATGATTAATGTAAGAATCTGTCACATGTCAAATATTAGAAATAACAACGTGATAAGAACCATAAATACATAGTTTTAGCAGTCGTTATGATAAAGACTGTCAAAACATTTAACAATTGTTGACGGTAACCACCTTCAGTACTGAGAATACCAATTTTGATTTTAACAATCTTTACAGAACATAACAACCATAAAGACCATAACGACTTTGCAAATATTGAGTTCTGAATAGGCCCCATAAGTTGTTATATTTATTTATCAAGCTCACGGGAACTATTTAGTTCTTTTCTATTTCTAATTCAACAAACTTCAGTCTGCCGTCTCTGAGATCGGCTAATAACGGGTTCAGTTGCACCGCTAGCAGTTTTCAATGCGACTTGACACCCAGCGCGTTGAATCGCTGATTGTATCTCTCTAAATGAGCTGTCGGATAAGAACAAATGTGCTCGCACCCAATCATTTGCATATGTTACACATACGATACGATGTGATACGTTGAAAGCGGCGATTAACAGTCGGAAATGAAGAGATTTGTTTTGGAGAATCGAAATAGGAAGATTTTATTCGTTCTGAATCCTTCAAATAAAACTTTCTGAAGTACCTGTTTAAGAAATATATTCCCTTAGACTTAGTAAACAGATTTCAAAAGTAATTAAGTTAATTATATATTAGGGTAAATGTCAATGGACATTATCCGTCTCATGTCAGTTGTATTACAACATTTACTTATTGTTCAAATGTAACAGATTGTAAATTTTCATATGAAATAAAAAAAGTAATAAAATATTTAAAAAAAAAAAAACAAATTGCACTAAAATAAATTTAAAATATTTTACTTAATTAAACAATAAAAAACCTTGACTTTAGTGTCTTAACATGTTAATACTTTACTTAAGTAGTTCCATGGGTGTGGTTCACGTAGAACATTTGTTCTTAGTTTTTTTATAAAAGTTTTATATAATTTATTTTATTTATTTTTTTATCTCCTGACGAAATCTATGTGCTTTATGTTACACTTACGTTTTCATTTTTTTGCCATGTATTTAAATTTTCTTAATTCTCATGTAAGTAATTTATAATTTTTGTTATTTCTCATTATTAAATTGTAATGTTTTATAAATACTGTTCAGCTCCTTAGGAAGGCACATGTGGAGCTCGAAACCGGTCGACCCGAGAATTTAAATACAATTTTGTGACTGCAATCCAGAAATTTTTATTACCTCAAAAAAAAACTATTAAAAAATCTATTGTTTTCGTAATTTTTAAAAAGATATTTTAAGCCACTTTCATAATTTTGTTAACCTATAAAATAAAATATTCCTTTCATTTTCACAAATTTTCGATTTGAAATCAAATTTAATATGCACCTCGGCACTGAAGTTTCTTTTTACCACTCATATGATTTATTTACCGAGACCCTCAGAGAATCGTGATTAAAAATAGAATTTCAGTTTTTTGATACATAAATAATTTTTTTTTGTAAAACATTAATAGAAATTGACATCTAAATATTTTCTAAATTTTCGCTTAGTTAATTTGTTGAAGATATGTCTCTTTATTTAATGGTTCGTGCTATATATATATATATATATATATATATATATATATATATATATATATATATATATAAAATATATTAGTATTATTGCAAACAAGCAGACAGACGTAGCAAGCGTCAAAAGCAAAAATAATGCATGGGATGATTTTTGTAAAGAATTTAATGCAGTTTCACAAAGAGGTCCCCGGAATAGTGTTCAAATGAAACTGTTATATGACACATTGTATTTATGTTGGCTTGGAATAGTTGGGTTTCGTACAGGTGTTAATAAGTAATTTTTATAAAAGTATCCACTATCCCCTAACAAGTAGCATACCATTTGGCAATTCACAGAAAACTATCCTTTTCGGTTTCTATCAATTTCTGCGTTCTTTATAAAATAATTAATTTTGACATATGTCAAATTTATTCTACAGAATAAAATTTACTTCCTCGAAAATCAGTGGAGTAATTTATTCCATAGATTTACTTAGCTAGTATTTTTATTCTTTATAAAACGAAAATCTCTGGAATAAACTATTTTACTTCGAGAATAAATTTTACTTTGCTAGTAATTTACTTATCCATCTTTTATAAAACTGGGCATGATGATGATTTAATATTAGGGTATAGCAGACTTCTCCGTACTAAAAATATGCTTTTAAAATGTTGCTAGTTGATATAAATTAAATTAAATTTTACATAATTTCTAAGCACGACAATGGAAGTGTGAATTTCAATTTTTTGTTAAATAAAAAATTAAGTAATAATATTAGTGCAGCAGGAGAATCATTTTTGTTTTAATATGGATATTAGATAAATATAAGGGATAATGTTTAGTTTTATTGTGGAGGTACTTTTCTACGACAAATAATAAACTTGGAATAGCATAACCACTATCGTTCTCTTAATGTGCACAACTTCTCGTATGCTCATCATTTGAAATGCTGGAAAAAGCAGTTTCATTAAAATAAATTTGTTGTTTCTTCTTTTTTCTATATTTCTTGTTAAAGGTTGTTAACACTTCTTCCAAGAATAACATTTCTTAGCAAAAAGTGATTTAGTATGTAGTAGTATTCGAGGAATTTGAATAATAAATTTATTTCTGTTCTAATAACAAGATGCAGTCGAACCTGACACGTAGGTAGTCATTATGAAGTTATTAATCATAGCAGTTAGAGTGCATCAATTTCAAGTAGAATACATTAACTTCTTCTAAATTTGTAACGGTTACAAAATATTCTATAGTCAAAAACGATCAATTTTTTTTGGTCATCACGTTTAGAATTCATTAGATGCGTGTTTGAATATGAATTAGATTTTAATTATTTTAAAGCATACAATAGAGAAGGTTTATTAATAAAGATATTAAAAAAAGTAAAAGAAAGCTTTCAAATATTAGCATCAAACAAAACTGCTGAAGGAATATTAAAAAATAACAAGTCTTGCTTGAGGCGATTTAACAACAGCTATGATTTACCATCACTGATGAAAGCAAAATTATTTTTTGCATGTAAACATTCTTATAAACATGCCCACGAAATTTTGTTTGAAAATACCTCTTGTTACCGTTGATATAACAGTGCAAACAAAACTACAAAGTGCAGTAACTTTGTAAAATTTAATTAACCAACACAATAAGTAGTAGAAAAAGAATCAACGAACGCTCAAGTGCACTTTTTATCCAATTCCGCATTCGAAGTTGACGTGTGGTTCTGTTACAGACCAAACCAATTAACCTATTTTATTTCTGAACATTTTTAACTTGTCAACAGTTGGAGATAGATGGAGAATGAAGTAAAAGGTTTGCTTCATAAAATAGAGAAGTGTCAGAGTTTAACAATTAGTAAAGTCGGTTATAGCTCATATTATTTACCAACTGTATGAAATGTAGATCAGTGGTCTTTAAAATTTTTTTCCACTGCCGTCCCGTAGCCTAAAATAGTAGTTAATGATTAAGATAAAGGATAAGTGCAACTCACTCACTTTAATGTAGAATTTCATGGGCTCAATATATTCAGTATCGTTCAAAAATTTCCATTCATTTGATTATTACAGAAAGTACAACAGAAAATAGAAAAATTATATTCAAATTCGAAATAAATAGGCATGATTATTTTAATAAACAGACTACCGAGAAAAATATCTTACCGAATAATTATTTATTTAACTAGGCACTAAAATACCATGAGTATATTTTTTTTTATAAAGATATTTTCTTTTATACTGTAATGAATATTCCAGAGCAAGCAGTCCACGCGACATCAATATGTCTCTTTGATTCAGACAAACAGTTAGGTATCTTCAAACTATCAACAATCAGATTAGTAGGGAAATATTCCTGAGACAACTTCAAACGTCAAACTTTAAACACATTTTACGTCAAAATTAGACTAAATACGTAAATTAGAAGCATATTATATTATATTTTTAAAATGTTTTATGTAAATTTTAGGCAGTTTTGTAAAGAAATAAAATTTGAAGACAGCGAATAAAAAAATTGCAATTTATTTTCTATGTATTAATTATTAATAACATATAGTTTTAAATAATTTGAAATAAATTTAAATCATTAGCTCCAAACTTATTGAAAATGAATTGTATACAAATTTTAAGCATTTTATGTTAATTTCATTTCAGAATGTTTTTTTTTTTTAATATTTTACAATAATTTCAGTCTCACTCTTGCAAACTTATCATAGTTTCAGTTGTTTTGAAATACATTCATGATAGGATTAAGGAAAGTTAATGTGACATTTGTAAACAACAAGTCATCTAGTGTCGTTATGAAGAACTAAAATTATACATTATATACGTTTTTTTACTTATTTAACATTTTTTACGCATTTTTGACACTTAAACGTAAAAAATATTTTTTTACGCGTAAATGCACATCCCTGAACAAAAGTTGTAAAGATTTAAATTCTGCATCTAAATAATGGAAAACGATTATTTTAGCTCGTCATATAAACGTAAAAAATAATTATAAAGTTACAATTTTTATGAGCTATTAGTCTAGGCAGCTATGGATTTAAGACAAAAAATAAACAAATGCATAATTTTTAACTGTCATTTATAGATCAATCCAGAACAAATGAGTTTCGTGAGGGGCAGCTATCAGAAATAAATTTCATACATAATTTACTCAATGATGGAGTCATGGAAAAAATTATGGTTTAATTTTATGAATGAATTGTATTAAAATAAAAATTTCTCGATATACAATATGTCCACGGATCGAGTTCCAAAGAGGAAAAACTTTTTTATTTTTTATTTTACAAAAAAATGTATAAAAATGGAAAATTGGTCGTTTTAGTCCCAAAATATAAGTTTGCGTTGTCATGGTAATTGCCATTATATATTTATTTTCATTCACTGTCAGTTATAAAAATCAACCATAATCGTTGAAATGTTGAACGAATTTACCTAATTCAATGCTATGGCAAAGGTAATAAAGCGATCCGTCGAGTAAAATAAATAAATAACTGTAATTACCATGACAACGCAAACTTATTTTTTGGGACTAAAACGACCAATTTTTGATTTTTATCTGAAACTAAAAGAAAATTTGAAAATGTTAAAACTGAATTGGCCGTTTCGGGACATCCAAAAACTTTTATCAAGAATACATTTTTTTGTAAAATAAAAAATAAAAAAGTTTTTCCTCTTTGGAACTCGATCCGTGGACATATGGTATATCATAAGATATACAAATAAATAATTTTTAAAAATATTCAAAAGTGAGGTTAAAATCAATCCTGTGAGGGGCAGGTGACGTCATTCTGGAATGGTCTACGAGGTGTGTTCAAAAACTATCGCGAATTTTGAATTTTCGCGGGTTACGTATATTCGAATTTTGATCTTTTTGTGGCTTTATGTTGGTACTCATGTCTCTCACTTATGTCGACAAGCTCGGCCATTTTGAATGTTCACTTAATTGTTGACAGCTGCTTTGCTTGCACGTGTTTTGGATCGTCTTCGATTTTTACCTATTCAAAAAAATGGAACAAAGAACCTGTATCAAATTTTGTGTGAAAAACGAAATTAAGTGCGCGGATGCATTCCGAATGTTGACTGTGGCATACGGAGAAGCTACCTTGGACCAAAGCAACGTTTATCGGTGGTACAAAATGTTCTCAGAAGGCCGAGAAGATGTGAACGACGAAAAGCGTTCCGGACGCCCGAGCACTTCAACAACAGACGAAAAAATTAATGAAGTGGAGAAAATGATATTGGCCAATCGTCGAATCACCGTTAGAGAAGTTGCTGAGGACCTAAACATATCGATTGGCTCGTGCCATTCGATTTTTATCAATGATTTGGGCATGAGACGGGTCGCCGCGAAATTTGTACCAAAATTGCTCAATTGCTCGTTGCTTGTGCGCGACTTTTTAGCCAAAAACAACACACTAATGATGCCGCAGCCACCGTATTCCCCAGATCTGGCCCCCTGTGACTTTTTCTTGTTCCCTAAACTGAAGAGGCCCATGAAAGGACGACGTTACGCTACGCTTGACGAGATAAAGACGGCATCGAAGGAGGAGCTGAACAAGATAAAAAAAAAATAATTTTTTGAAGTGCTTTGAAGATTGGAAAAACCGTTGGCACAAGTGTATAATATCTCATGGGGATTACTTTGAAGGGGACAAAATAGATATTCATGAATAAATAAATAATTTTTGAAAAAACACAAAATTCGCGATATTTTTTGAACACACCTCGTATAACTAATTTGGATTATAGTAGTCATTTTAGTTCTATTTGACAGTTAAAAACAACGCGTTTGTTTATTTTTTCCATAAACCCATGGTTATCTAAACTAAAAAGTTCATAAAAGTTGTAATTTTATAATTAATTTTTATGTTTATACGAAGAGCTAGAATAATCGTATTACGTGGTTTAGATGCAAAATTTAAATCTCTGTATCTTTTATTTGGGATATTTTCCAATAATGGCCGTTTGCACCAACGTAACTTAAATATGAAACTCGGCTTAAATTGACAATATTGCATCGAAATGAAATATAATATATTGATGTCAAAATTTCGATTTGCATTTTTTTGTTTAAGCCTAGATTAAAATATAAGCCTTGTTGGTGCAAACGGCCATAAAAGAATTAAGTAACGTTTCCGCAAAGAAAAACTGATTTCCCATGTTAAATGCCAATGTCCCACTTTTTGATTAACACCCTGTACATGTAGCTATACATATTTAACGAAATAGATCTATTACGTTCTATATCTTGGAGGTATATCTTAAAAATAATTTGTAGTTCTTAAAGAACAATATAAATCAGACTTTAAATCATCTTCTGCTGCGAGGAATTACCACGTGATCCATTATAACAAAGCACTCTTGCGCCTCGAGTATGTGTAAGAAGGTCGCTTTCTAATTCATCTTGAAAATAAATTCCTTCTTGACAGAATTATGTTTCCTGGTCCACCCCCATAAGGCTGGGTCATTAATACTGCATGAGCGCATTTAAAAAACTGATTTAATTAATCGGAATTTATTATATTCAAATTCGACGTTTAAAAGTGAATATAATCTACATTATTTGTCAAATATGATTAATACAATTGTGTTAATCTGTATGTGCGAGTAACAAATTCAATTGTAATCCTCAAAACTAGAACAGCGGTGAATAATGATTGTTGGCTTCATAGAACAGGATGATTTTATTAACGTTTCAGTGATGCTACAAAACGGTGGATGTCATAATTGAATCCAAAGGTTCTTGTTACGAATCTGGTGCGCATGCCTTCCAAAATATTAATATATGAAGGATTTGTTCACGCTTCAGTAGTAAAACGTAAAGAATTAAGGTTACTTTTTATAAGAGTCAGAAAAAATTAGTTATCAATCACGTTCAATATTTAATCCACAACAAAACGAAGTTCAGTACTTCGTATACTACGGTATACAATTGGAAAGTCCATATTGCGTTTTATAATTTTAACCGGCAGCGGGCAGATGTGGTGTGGTACACCCCAGTCACTTTATAATTGCCGCCATTTTTGCAATAACGGCAATACACCATCATCTAGCCATCTACCTTTCGCAAATATATTGGTTTGTCAATACGCAACAGGATTCAGTCTCAACTAAATTGCGGAAAGAATATCATCAAATCAAAGTGACGTGGGGTGTATTAAACCCCACCTGTCCATAAACGTAACATAATTTCTCTGAAGTGTACTGATACGAATATACCTATTTTGAAATTTCATGGTACATTTTATATATCTTTTATATATTACTGAATTTTATTTAGTTTTTCTAATGTGTAGGATATAATATTTTGAAAAAGATTAGGCGCATTTGTTGGCCTCGTGGAAAAAAAAAATAGATCCTGAAGAGAAAGCCAATAAATAAAATTTGTGATGATGACAATGAATAACCACCGCAGAAAAAATTAAATTCAAAACAAGGTCGCAGCACAGAATCTCCTAGGCCGAGAGATAGAAAAAGAAAATACGTCTGCAAGTCATGTCAAACATATTTATATATGTAGAGCCCGCGATAATTTCCTGGAAAAGTGCAGCATATTTGAATCTTCATAACTTCTCTGTAGCTAAAAGCAACTTAGTAAATGTTTTTTTAGATCATAGATTCACTTTTCAAGATTAGGAATGTTATTTATTTTTGTTTGTAATATTTATATATTTCTTTGTTTTTATAATATAATGCCAAAGAATATTTTCAGTGAGTGTGTATAAGTTCTATTTTTTTTGTTAAATAAATAATGAAATAATTTTATTATTTCTTTTTTCCGTTGAACGAGGAGCTTCTAAAACACCTACAAATATAATAATATCTAAAAAAAAATTACCGGATGTTTAATAAAATTAAAGTTAAATTGGGGTTTGTCACACCCCACCATCCCAAATTTGTAATTTTTTTTTCACCTGCCCGCTGCCGGGTTAAGAGGTCCGCGTGCCTGAGTGTCTGGTCGCGAATTTGGGAAACCAGGTGCGATCCCAACCGACATCAAATATTTAGAATTTTAAATGGGACAAAAGTACGAGCTCTGTAGTGCACTCTCTACGCCAGTAATGAATGCCCGTGAGGTTCGCCTGGTAAACGTCCGCTCGATACAAATATGTCATCATCGTTACCGATATCTGTGACAAAGAAAATTGACACAACTAGAAATGGGTAATATGCCGTGATGATTATTTATTTATAATTTTAAGAGAAGAATAAAAGCAAAATGCAATAACAAAGTCAAACAAATAATAACGTGTGAATAATTTGATATCTGCTGAGTACAATAGGGTATCGCATTTTAGATGTATGTATTTTCAAAGTATCTTGAGCAATATTAAGGCGATTGCCGGTGCTACGCTAAACAGCACTTTAGTGGAAATCAAACTACACTCGTAAATATTAAGTTATAACTTCAAACTTGATACCATTGTATAGTAGATAGATCAATGCATGCGGCTGATTATGTTGCATAATTATTAATTTCTATTGCATTTAAATTTAGTTCGAAAAACATCATAAAAATGGCTATTTTAAAATCTATTTTTAACACGATAACTGTACTTTATACAAAAAATGTTTGGGTCACCCCGATAGCGCCCACCTTTAGTAGTAAGTCTGTGAAAAAAAATCTAAATTATATCTTTTAGTTTAGCTGTGATTTGATTTCTACTAAACCCCTTTTTGCCGCTTATTTCAGATATCGGAACGATAGACTATGGAGGAGAAAGTGTTAGGAGAATATGTTCGCCCTCTACTACATACATCTCCTCTCTCACTGCAACAATTTGATTCACAACACGGGCTGCGTTTTCCCCTTATGCTTTAAACAAGGACAAACACACATAAAAGCAGACAGAGAGAAATAAACTTAGAGTATCTTAAAAGTAGTGGGGGAACGTAAGAAGTTTGTCTGCACTAGTGTCATACAAGCAACAAAACTGATTTCGTTGGGCGACCGGCAATGCTCTTAATGTTTGAACTAGAAACACAGACCTATCTCTCAGAAAACAAATTAACCTGAACCTAAACCGAACCCTGTTTTGGTGAAGTCGATGCCCTGGTTAAAACGTCTAATGCTCATTTGCACCAACAAAGCTTAAATTTTAAGCTAGGCTTAAACAAAAAAATGCAAATCGAAATTTTGACAGCAATATATTATAATTCATTTGACATTTCATTGCAAAATTGTCAATTTAAGCCGAGTTTAATATTTAAGTTACGTTGGTGCAAACGGCCATAAATAGATTTTTAACGTTTGGTTGTAAGAAATTTAAACGCACTGTAGTACAAATCGGTCGTAAAAGAAACAGGTTCGAGTTAGACTTGTAGTCATGACTTTACTAAAGCTGTCGTGTCGCATCATTGAAATTGATAATGATGATATCACAAAGTTCTGTTGTTGATGTATGCCATCGATCCGATATTTATACTTCATTTACTTCCCTCTAAATGTAACTTATTCTGTTTAGTGAAGCGTGCTTATGTTTCTTCAATATTCCAGCATCGTATCATTGATTTTGTCGGCTTTGATTCCATAATCGACTTTATTCTTGTATCATAATAACACGGAAAACTAGTGAGGTTGTTGCATGTGTGGGAATAATACTTGATATATTGCGATTATTGCAACTGCCTTACATGAATTCCGATCAGAATAATGTAGCGTCCCACAAAGCTAATGCGCAAAGCTATCAGCAAACAGCTTTCATTCTAGTATTCCAGGCATTATTTCTCTTGGTTTACATCTTCTGCGGTGGATTATACACGAAAACTAGACCGATGTATAAACCGCGAAACAATAAATCCAAAGTCGACTGTAAGTGACGTACCACCAAATGATTTACTTTACCATTGTGGGCGAACGAACACTAATACCAGAAGGAGCACTGATTAAATTTAATTGTATCGCTGGGGATATTGTATTAGAGTCGTTTAGAAATATGCATTTTAAATTAACTCGCGTGACTATGTGCATTAGTTGACCAAAATCAATTTTGACACATTATGTGAGCACGTTGACCGAATTGACTTATTATTTTTTTGAAATTTGTATAATTACAAATAATACAGATCATAGGATTCTCTATCCAATACATTGAACATTTTTATTATATCTTTTTTACATTTAGAGATAGATGCCCATATTCATAAACAATCGTAAAGTTTCAAAACGGCTCGTTAAAATTTTTGACAAATAGAATCAAACTTGACAAACAAAATTTTGATTTTTCTTTCAATGTCGACTGTTTTTATTGGATAAATATTATAACGAATCGTTTAAAATTTATACGAGTGTTTATGAATACGGGCAAGAGACTCATAAATATATAAAATAATCCGTTACAATCAAATAATATTACTACCAAGTTTATATATCTACCTACTTTTGAATTATTGCCCCAAAAGTCAATATACTCCATATTTAGATAAAAACTTCAAAATTTTCAAAAATCTAATTTGTCTATGTACATAGATACTTCTTAATGCGTTCTTCAGCGTGGCGCTCTTACCATCTAAGCTCAGATGCAAATAATATTACTTTTTTTTTACTAATTTTTGAATTATTGCCCCAAAAGTCAACATACCCAACATTTAGATAAAAACTTCAAAATTTTCAAAAATTTAATTTTTATGTATCTAGATACTTCTTAATGCTCTGATTCCAAATTTTGAAACCGCAGGTCGATATCTCTTTTCGTTCTCGAGATATTTAGATTTAAAGTTTTGCTCAAAACTGCCCATTTTTTGGTAATAACCCAAAAATGGGTCGAGATATGAATTTGGCGACATCACCATTCGATTCTACGGACAAAAATACATAAGTATAGCAATTTTCAGAATTTTTGTCCATCCGGTTTATTTTTTATGAACAAAAGCTTGAAAACCCCTGAAAATAGCCAAAATCTGAAAAAATCGTAAGGGGTACACCTTAGATTTTTGCGATTTTTGGCCATTTTCAGTTATTTTGTTTTAGAGATTGTATGCGGTGTTCAAAAGTTCTGAAAATTGGTACAATTATGTAATTTTGCCCGTAGAATCGAATGGTGTTGTCACTAAATTCATATCTCGACCCATTTTTGGGTTATTACCCAAAAATGGGCAGTTTTGAGCAAAACTTTGAATCTAAATATCTCGAGAACGAAAAGAGATATCGACCTGCGGTTTCAAAATTTGGAATCAGCGCATTAAGAAGTATCTAGGTACATAAAAATTAGATTTTTGAAAATTTTGAAGTTTTTATCTAAATGTCTGGCATATTGACTTTTGGGGCAATAATTCAAAATTGAGTAGATATATAAACTTGGTAGTAATATTATTTGATTGTAAAGAGAATGTTACGTAACTGTACGCATTTTTAGAGTATTTATATTATGAGTATACACAATGTATATTCGTGTGATAATTTTATTGGATTTATAGAATATTTTCTAAAGAATGTTCGTGTTACAATTTTACTGGATATATAGAATCTTTTTCAAGTAACATTTGGTATAGGATTTGTACAAAATTCCTCAAATTAACGGAAGGTTTTGTGCTGGCCACAACAGATTTTTTTTATTATCTCAGTTTCAAAATAATGGACTATAGTTATTTGTTCAACTAGGCAATAAAATACCAGATTTACAGCGGAATGTTGCCGAAGGTACAAAACTATTTTTGGTGCCGTGTTGACCAAATTATTTTTTTGCCGATTTTAGAATTAAAATTAATTTTGTGATTATTTTGCTATGTTTGTAAAAAGGTTGTTATCTAAATAGCAACAATAGGCAGTAAACATATTTTGATTGCCTAGGTAGTAAAAGTGATATTTTACAAACCGTTAGCTGCTAAAAAATTGCACTTTTAATATCATTCGGCAAAAAAGGTTGTTTTTGTCAGGTGCTTATCAACTAGTGTCAACTATTGATCGCACCATAAAATTATGGTCAATTTTTTAAATATAAAAAATGACAAGTACACAAACATTTTATTTATAAAAAGTGACTTAGGAGTACACCACTTTTAACGGATCATAATCGTCATTACCGAAATCTGCGACTGAAAGAAAATGGACACACCTTAGTATATGTAGATAGTAAGCCGATATTATAATTTATTTTATTTTATAATCAAGATAGTCAAGTAGAATAAGGAAATAATTTTTGTTATACTATAACATCTTAGTTATTACTGGATAATTTATGGCACCAGATGTAATCAGTACATAATTTTCTCTTAATGATCATTATTATTATATCGAATAAATATTATTTATTGCCTGATAAATTGCCATTACGAAAAAAATGGCATTTGATTTAAATTATCATACTTATTCATATATGAATGATTGACTTATTTAGTCGTACGCTATTGTAGGTAAATTTAAGCGTGCGCGATTGGTCCTTCTATTTTTTACTGCATAAATCAAAATCGAAAATAATTAGAATATTTATGATTTATAACTTTTGAAATAATTAGACATTAATATGCAAATAGGATCTGCAAAACTGATACACCCACAGCAATTTCTAATTTACGACGTAATTATAACAATTAATTATAAATTAGGTTTATAATTTATTGCTCTACAAATAGAAGAAAGTTTATAAATATTTACGAAATAAGGTCAGGACAAAGAAAGGTGTTCTTAATAAATAAAACGCAGAAGCAACGAAATGCCAATAATTTTATTACCTTGGATATGTAATACGAATAATGTCAGATTGTATATTTATTATAAATTGCCTATTATTAGCTAAAATTTATTAACATTATCAATAAATAAAATTTATATGTACCTATACATTCAATTCACCTAAAAAAACAATAATACGAATATATTGTAATTTGTTGTTACATATCCTTAAGTTTTACTTTGCTCTTTCAATTTAAATCCTAAAATTTATTGGTGCAGCAAAAATTAACCGATAAATTTTCTTGTCTTCATGGCGTCAGAAGAAAGTTTGAAAATGTACGAAGGATTTCTTCTTGTGAGACTATTTTCCGCAAATTACATTCGTAGAGAAACTACCATTTATAATGAACACTTTTGGCGTCAGATTTAAAAATAATAAAATTATTAAAGAATTGTAGGTACATTATTATATAGGATAACCCGTAACATCAGGTACTTATTAGAAGGGCGTATGGTACCGATTACGGAACAAAAAGATTTTCAAAATTCCTATAATTAAGGGGGAACTTTTTTTGTACCTCTATATTATTTGGAATAAAGAAATTATAAACTGTTTCGCAACATAGCAATAATCACAAAAACAATATCAAAACTGTTTTAAGAAACAAAATTTATATGGCCGGCTACTAGAAACCTAATGAAATTATGGTATTATGCAAACAATAGTTATTAATTACACTCGCCGTCAAATGATTATGGACTGATGTTCAACTTTTTCCCTTCCCCGCACCCTGTCTCTTGTTATGCGGCGTTGCCGTTTCTTCATAACTTAACATTTTCAACACTACCCCTGGATTGGCAACAGTCTTGTCCATATTTATTTGACGCAAGAATAGATATGATACAACGTAATATTTAATATTATAACTACATATTCAACCAGTGCCCCAAAACGGTTTCCCTCAAAAACCTCAAAAACTAATTCTCGAATTTTGAAAAAATTCTTTATATACAAGTCCATCAAGTACTAATGTTCCTGAAGTTATGGGACACCTGTATACTTGATAGTTTGTTTTTATTCCTGTTCATATTTATGTCTCATAGAGTAATCTGGCATTTTAATAGAAATTGTCTTCTGCAATGTCCAGACAAGGCACAAAAAAGTTAGTTAACTTTTGGACAGCAGTAAGATATATTGCAACATTGTCTAGGCAGCATAAACGGATACACCAGTCGATTCGAGTTTTATACGTTAAATTAGATTAGGTACTAGATTTTTTATAAAATGACTAGCCCAACGAGCTATAAGTAAATATAGAGTGGCGGATGAGCGCTGCTGGCCGTACACAATTGGACGCCATGTCTACTATAACCTGCCAGGCAGGTTGCAGCCTACCAGTAATATTTCTGAATTATTTTTAACGAAATAATTTAACTTCTATATTGGAATTATAAATGTAAATAATACATTTTGTGGCGAAAAGTTTTATTCTGACATATATCATATTTCGAAATAAATAAATATATTAATACATATTTAGTTTCATAGATATATAATATGGATGCTGTGAAACTATTGATAATTACTATATAGTTTAACAACCTTTACTGTGAATCCTTATTTTGTTATAATATTTTACGATAATAAATAACAATTAATATGGAAAATGTAACTGCATTAATACAATATATTAAAAAAGTAGCAAGGTAGGTAGGTAGATACATAAAAACGAAAATAGTGAAAATTAAATTATATATTTTATTATGACAATAATAACGTATATAAAAAATATAATATATAAAATACAATAACAAAAACATTTTTCAAATAAACAAAATTGTGAAAATAATCACTATATGAAATAAAAAATAATGTTTTTATTGACTTTTCAGTATGATTGTTTTGTTTAAAAATTGCCGAACGTTCGTTCCTTGAATATTTGTAAAAACAGTCCTACTATTACTATTCACACAAAAAAATTGATTACCTATAATAATTGTTCTTGTATTTATTTTAATTACAACAGAAATTTTTGTTTCAATAAAGAAAATTTGATTGTAATAATAAATATCAGTAATTACATAAAAATAAATTTATTATAATCGTTGTTGGATTTAGGCGACAAACTATTATCAAGCTACAGGCGTTAAAATCGTAAATCCGTCACTGATTAAAACTTTGAGTTAAAATTATTGAATATAAAATTTACGCTTAGCGCAACGTACAGCGTCTGATCTGAGGAAGCTGAGCACTCGGTTATAGTAATGGCCGCCGACCTAAGCATTCAACTATGTACGGGTATGGTACGCGTTCAGCATGCGATGCGCCACTCTATATTTACTTATAGCTCGTTGGACTAGCCTGATAACTCATTGCTAAGTCACCAAAGCTTGGGCAAAATAGCCGTGTTTTTTAAAATGACGGAGTTTATGAAACACGAATTTTGCAAACTGACTACGACATAAAATTACCATAAATTGAAAACGATCGTTTTCAAACTCGGATTATCAGAATTAATCAATTGGCCAAGACATAATTTTAGAATGAGATCAAACGCAGGTTCGAATTAAGGTATCTCAGTAACGATGATTCGAAATATTCAGTAATAATTCAGTCCAATAATAGCAATAAAAATCCAGACGAACTAATTGTCTGTTGTCCTTTTTCGAAACTGTACATTTACATACTGAAAAAGTCAATTAATCATCATAATATTTGCTCCATTTGTTTGCCAGCAATTTGTAAGTGCTAGACTTGATTGATCACATATTGCGTGATACACATATGGGACATTATCACTGTACAAATCGCGCAGAAAGAGTTGTCAGTTTTTATTGGTGTATGCATTAAAAGAAAGCTTTGCATGTAAGTGATAGTGCATTTTGCATCTTGCGTGATTTACAATTGTAATAATGAATCCGCGAGACGATAAAATGTATCCGCAGGAACAATTTTCTTGTCATTCTAAAATGCTATTATGAAGGATTTCAAAAAGAAAAGCGGGATTAAAATACAAATATGTTTGCATTATTTTCAGAGAGAAATTTCTTCTTTTTATGTTTACTGCTTCTGACTCTTCAAGACACGCAGTGGCTACTTATCGGGCAAAAAAGGTTTTAATGTTTGACTTACTAGTAATTCCTCTATTATTTTATTCAGAAGGAAGGTATGAAAGTACAACATAATAATTTACCTAGGTACTGTATGTTGAGTCTGCTATATTCAATGTCTTTTTGTAATTTTCGTAGTTTTTAATATAATTTCGGATTTAGTATAGTGTTTTTTTTTTTTTTTTTTTGTTAATTTCGGTAGAATTGAGTTTGATCTTTCTTGTAGTAACAATTTAGTGATAGTTTTAATAATATTTTAGTTAATAGGGTTAATTTTAGTAAGTATTTGTAGGTTAAGAGTATTTTAGGCATATTTTAATTAACATTATATTAGTTTTTTTAATAAAAAAACATTTGATTTCCTTTATTTGGATTGTATTTCATTGCCGTAGTTGTACATATATTAATTTCTATCTACATAGCTTTACTTTTAATTGTTTTTCTTTCATAATGAACAATTTTCTTTTCTTAGATTTAGATACTATTTGTACATTTGGGAATTGTAGTGTATCATCTAGAAATATGGTGGAAGGCCAGCAAGTAATAAATAGTGGCCACATAATATTATGTGGTAAATATTTTCGGAGAAAACTCCATCGTAACTTTAACCTATAAATTGCAAATCTCCTAATTTGTTCATTAATTTTTTAAAAATCAAAAACTTACCTGTTATATTAGCAGTAATTCAGATCCTACTAAGAATAAAACAATAATAGCCGAAGATAAAAGCGTATTAAAATTCGTATACAAGTAAATACAATCCATGAATAAAACAATCTCCTTTGTACATGTACACTTCACTCAGTTCAGAAATCTGCCACCAGTGGCGCATTGTAATTTTGGAAGCCCAGTAGAAAAATTAATTGTACACAATATTTATTTAAAGTCACCCGTAGATCTTTAAAAGCTACATTGATAAAATTTTAATATACAGAATTTCAACAAACAAATTTTATTACAGTTTTAATATTAAACATATTAAGTGTTCACCCTTCCTTAGCGGTATTTACTTACCAGTTCTTAACGAAGTCAAAGAGCTCTTGAGATCGTTGAAGTCAAACAGATTCATAACAAGAAGAATTTATTTTCTTTGCTGTCGAAATAAACAAATGAATCTGGTAGCTTGGTTGAGCATTAAAGAATATAAATATTTTTATATTTGAAGTGATTCCCACAAATTTCCTTTGACGCGTAGTGTTTGTAGGAATTTACAAACGATACATGAGTTTACATCCACTTCAAGGCATCCGGCTGGCGGAGTGTAAACAAACCAGTAGAGTGACAAGAGGTAGCTGTGGCAGTAGATGCCGACTGCATATGATTATTTTCACGCAGTCAGCGCGTCCCACTTACAAAAAAACACGAGGTTTCCAACAGAGACGAGAGCCATCTCAACAGTGAATAGTTTTTTTCTTTGCTATCGTCAAGAAACATATATTAAAATTCAATTAAAATGATAGAGGATGACAATAAAAAAGATGAAGGATGAATATGTAAATAACATTCTTCCAACCAGCCTTCGTTTTTTATTATTATATCATCGTGATTTTTTATTCATTTCAGGAAGAATGATTACTTGATATTTCAATAACATAACATGTTTTATACAAATTACTATAGTTCTTTGTTTTTACCTCTTGCTAAGAGGTATTGGAATCATGCTAAAAATCAGATTTTAGTGGATAAACAAGTTTTAAGCTCCCTAGAAGCCGATTATAACATTATTACGATAATGTCCGTGTGTGTGTGTGTGTGTGTGTGTGTGTGTGTGTGTGTGTGTGTGTGTTTTAACTGCGGTGTCCTCAATATAACTTTACTGGGAAGAGTTGTTTAGATTTTGATAAAAACTGGACGGAAGTACTACTTAAAAAAATATTTCTAAATATTATTTTTTGAAAATTTATGTTATTACAAATATTAAAGTATAAAAAAATCTCTATCCGATACACTTAAATTTTTTATTATTTATCTTCTACAACAAACAAGTGGAAAAATTAAAATGTTTGTAATTAACAGATAAATGTCAGTGTAAAAATAGTTATTTTCGTAACAAGTTATGAAATATACCAAATATCATACGAGTGTAAATTGACGCACGACGCGTAGCGGAGTAAAAGTCAATACACACGAGCTAAGATATTTGAATTTCATACAAGTTATGAACATTATTTTTTAGACGAGCATAAATAAATTTAACTTTTTTTTCAAAACTGATATTTAGGTTCAAACGTACGGACAGCTGAGAAATGAATAATGTATACATATAGCCAGAAAATAATGACATAGTAACCTAGCAACCGTGTCAACTATTACGATATGAAATATATCGTAACACTAATGTGATAAGTTCAACTTTCAGTGTTAAGATACTACGTTGATATGTCATACTTATCACAATGGTCGTCTAAAAAAATATTATTGAAGGCTTTTTCTGGGAAGCACATTTAATATTTCTTATTTTATTATTATTTAAATATTTATTATTATAGAAACAAAGGTATATTATATATACCCTTCAGAAATACTGTGAATCTCATCAATGAATTCGAAGAGGAAATTTGTTTATAGAATGAATTAAAAAATATAAAAATATATAAAGAAGATATGAGTTTTTGTGTGTATCAGAAATGTTAAATATGCACAATACTTATATAGCCATGGGGTCCCGTGGCCGCGTGCCTGAGTGTCTGGTCGCCAACCTGAGGAAACCGGGTTCGATCCCGACAGACGCCAAATATTTCCAATTTTAAATGGCACAAAAGTGACCCCTGTGGTGCACTCTCCACGCCAGCTATGAGTGCCCGTGAGGTGACGCCTGGTAAGCGCCCACACGGTAAAATATATCGTCATCATTACCGATGTCTACATGTGTTGTTGTAGATACTGGCACACCCAGAAATGGGTAATATGCCGTGATGATATATTTATATTTATATAGCCTAATCAGGAAATGGCAAGAGGTCTTGTACTAGCCAAAACAGACCTTTTAACTAAGGACTAAATATAGTTTATTACTGGCATAGACAATATTTTGTTCAGTCACTATCTTTGTATGTTTTTCTTCGATTCTAATACAAAATGGCCTTTTTCTCAAAAACAGTTGAAGATCGGACCCATGTTGAATAAACTTTTTTTACTCATTTTGATTAGTACTGTATGCCCTCATAATTTGTGACACTTATTTTTTAACACCCTGTAGGTTATTTATTGCTGAAAGGAGGAGCATGCAATTATGCATTTATTAGCACGACAATGCAATGTTACCTTATTCTGCAAAATCATTGTTGGAAAGAATGAATACAAGATTGTACGAGAAAGATTGGTGTTTTGTGTGAAGGTGGCACGTTGGCACACATTCACATCCACATTCCCTACTTGGGGTGGCGAGTATGAGTAACGAGGCTGTAGCAGCACGCAGCTTTCATTAACCCCATTCGTGATAACATCATTCAATAAATCAACGGTGAATGCTGCAATTTATTGCGCTATTAGCACAGGGGACAAGACATGAACAAATAGTAAATATTGATTGTAAATATTGGCGGAGTGTAATGGCTGCTTCCTGCGTATTTCATGGTCGGATACGTGTCTTGGCCACCGTGGCTCCCGTCCTGCTTAGGCGGCACGTCTCGCCCACAACTCACACACAACTCCCGTAAGATTCACTTCCCACCAGACCCAAGACTTAATACCAAAAATATTACCTTTAAATTGCTACAAAATTCTAACCTACATTTGTTCCCCACTAAAAGAAAAATACAAATTGTTCTTTTATTATATTAAAATATTGAATTCTCTTCTAGTCTAGAGAACGTTTCTTATAAGACTGAAGTTTCTTGTAGACTCTTGGAAAGCCAAATGGAAGTCGAAATGGCATTTTGGGGAAGTAACAAGGTTGAAATATGTTTCAAAACATTTATTAATTTCTATTTTTAAAATATGCAAAAAATGCAACTGATAGGACGTTGAGTATAAAGTATTTCGGGATGTAATATATCTCACAAGAATATCGACTCTACACTTAAGTACAAAATTGTATGAATCTCTTAGAAGAAAATATGAGGAATGGATACTTGAAAAATAACTTCTATACGGGTTGTCTTCTACTTCTTCTTCATTTGGTTTTAGATATCTTCTCATTGTAAGAGATAAAACTTAAGGTATTTATTGATCAAGATAAAATACTCTTTCTGTGCTAATGACATAGTTTAGATCCTGTACTACTTTAAGGTAGGAAATTTTATTAAAATTTTATATTATTTACAGTTGTTTAATACGTATTTATGCAACAAGAGTAAAAAGTATAGTCTTATTTCACGAATAGGAAAGCTTGACCGAGCCGTAGGCGAATTCGTTAAATTCTTTTTATGTCTGCAATGAAAATGTGAAAAAAGTGCCGTAACGTTTCATTATTTCACTCGTTTTTGTTAAAAAAAAATTCCATTGTATGAGGAAGTTCCTATGTCAGAGATTCTTCCAATTCATTAACAAGATTGGCGGTATTTCTAATGGATATATGCAGGTTACCTATAATTTTAAATATTTAATTAATAAAACCATAAGAAAGATTAAATTTACTTGCCAGAAAAAGCTTTCAGAATGTAACTAAACTTTTGATTTTTGACACTGATATCTGTCATTTACAAATTATGTTATAAACATTTGAATTTGTCAACTGGTTTCCTTAGTGTAGTTTTGCCTACTCGACTTATTATATCCCGATATTCTACATATTATAGCGTCTTTATCTCTAAATTTATAGAAGATATAATAAAAAATTTAAATGTATCAGATGTAGAATTTTGTTTTTCAAAAGGCGTAATATCAAAAATTTTCAAAAAATAATATTTAGAAGAATTTTTTTAAAAAACTACTACAGGTTTTATATCTTATAGTTTTTGAGTAATCGTCCCTCCAACATCCACACATACATACACACATACATACATACACACACACATACACACACACATACACACATCCACACACACATTGTAAAAATGTTAAAATCGGTTTATATGGACCTTAAATCGTGCTTATCCACTAAAATCTGGATATGCGAATTTTAGCATGATTCCAATACCTCTCTTAACAAGTGGTAAAAAATATACATCACGACAAATAACATCTGGAAATAGCTTCCAGAAAGATGAATATATGAAATAAGACAATCTTTTAGATACCACAAGAAATCCTTCAATGGTTGTCAAATATAATTCTCTAATAGTTCAATTCTTGTTTCTTGAGTTGTTGTATGTTGACCTCTGCAACTTGGAATCTTGAATGAATTCAGCACAATACAATTTGTTAAAGTGTGGTCTGGGGATAAATGTCCACGGAAATCAGTGGCGCTGGAACACCCGGCAAAGTTATTGACATGTCGCCGAGCCACGACTGATACATGTGGCCGGACTTACAAGCGCCAGCCATGTAATGGAGGATGGAACGGTGATCTGTCTTACTACCATCACACCAAACAGAGCAGATAGTTACACCGTAACAGAATATTCCAGATACAAATAACACAAGAAGCTATTAGTAATTTCAAGTTTGTTCGTTGAATTTGTTAACTGTTACAATGTTGGTATTGAAATTCTCAAAAACATGTATCCATAACAGAAAATTTCTGTTCTCGTATTTACAGTTCCAAATTTATAGTAAACAATAATCAGCTTTACTTTTACAAAATAATGTTGAAATATACCGTCGCAAAATAACCCACAGAGGAAAATTATAAGATATTTTCCTTTTATTTTACTAACAAAATATTGTTTCAATATTTGTATACCAGCGGTTTTAATATAGAAAAGTTTATTTAATAAGGACGTAACAATGATATTACTCTAATAAAGGCATGTTTTCATCTTTAAATTTCTTAACGCTGATCCAGAATTCAAAAATACAATCATTAAATTTTGGATTATATTCCCTGGAAGAATATTTTAACTTTCAATGATCTTGCTGTATAATGGGCTACTTGCGTGGTACTAAAAATCTGATTTCTATCACTATATACGTAATGTTATGTTGAAAATATATATAAAAATATAAATTTTATTTTTAAAAAAATATTTGTTTTTTAGTAAATTAAGTAAGAAAATTTTCTGTGACGTCATTATATTGAACTGGAACTGTTTAAAAATGTAACGTATAGATGGCATTGCGTGCGAGAAACTTTTAATTTGAATTTGACACTAGTTCATTTTTCTCTCTCTATGGGCTCTCAAATATTTTAATTACTTCACAAATAAACACATAGGTAGTTACATGTAATTTAAAATTTCGATACTAAAAAGACAAGCTAAAATACTAACCTCCAAACTATTGTTGAAACGTCAAACATGAGATCTACATTACCCGAACAAACAAACGCTATGGCTTTACGACCATTCAAATAATCAAATTTCATTATTTTTTTCTAGCTAATTAATAAAAATTATGTCAAAAGAAAAAATATGGGTAGCAAGTTTTTACCTGCTTTTCAAAAATATTAAATAAAAAAAAGGTTCGCAAGTAGCCCATTAGAATTTCTATAGACAAATAATTAGGGCTGTGCAAAAGTTCAGACCGTGCTGATCGACCTGAAAAACCACAGCATATGAAAATTCTATCTGATCATTCGATCATTTGAATTACTTGATCATTTCAAGTTTCAGTTTAAGAAATAATAAATTATTTCATCGACCTGATTGATTCGATCGAACATGATCGATCCGATCGGTTCGAAAAAAATATTAGTCTCGATACGATGTTTTTCTGATGTAAGTATGTACAGACATATCTACGCTTAAAATTGATAATTAATATTTACAAAAAATAAAAAATGGAAATTGGGATTTTGGGAACTTTCTAAAAATTATGAAATAAAAGAAATAGGACTTGCTTATAGATACATTTTGATGAAAAATTATAAATACAAAATAAAGTTGAAGCTCAGAATTTGTCAAGAATTTGAAGCACGATAAAATAAAAAATCCCAGCACGGAAATAAAATATAATACGGTTAGTCGCACGGTCTTCATTTGTAGACTAATTGTATTTAAATTCCATGAACTCAAAGTACTACCCTAACAGAATGCTAAAGTGCAACAACTACTCAGAACCACCCTTGCAAAATTTATATATTGTAAGAATTATTATTGTTTAAAGATGGGTATTTAACATCTGTAGACCGCATATTTGATTAAAATATTACAGGCTGTTTCGAAATGTTCCTACATGTGTTCATTACAACACTAGAGTGGGAATATTTCTTGTACAGTACGAGTATATTGGAATGTAATCATCTAAGTGGTTAAAATCATAGAATGATGTGCATTGTAAACGTCAAAATATTTTCGCTAGTTCTAGTTCCATAATATTTCCCGACAGAACATTTTTCCAATTTTTTTGTGTAGCGATCAAAATTTGAAATGTTTATTCGATGTCCATTATATGATTCAAATTTTATCATCTTTTTGATACTCCGTAAATAAAAAATGGATTTAAAAAGCATGAAATAAATGCTGGTGTTTAGTTTTAATTACAAACAGCAGAAAAATGTTTTCAATTTCCAACTCTCGGAATGTGAAATTTGTGTTGGCAACTATTCTGATGCTCCAATGTTTTTAAAACCAGTTCCTGCACACCTGCCGTGTTCATTAACAAATATACGTAGTTTTATCGGTTTCCGATAATGTCCAGGTTTCAATTTACTTTCCTATAAATACGGACCTGCGTCTAGCAACTGGACAGAAATTTCATTGTAATTTTATGTATATTACTCGTGGATTTGCATGAATTAACTTATGGAATTCTGTTTAAATTTCTACAGCAATGCCAATTGTTATTGTGCGTGCTAATGGAACTTGCTACCAAGAAAAATGACTTCATTGATACTTGATAATAATCTAGCGGCAATTACAATTCAAATTTATACTTTCATTACCTTTTATAAATGCATAAGCATTACTACTATCAAGAAATTTACATAAGGAAGCTACATCGAATTTATATTTTAAGCATAAATTTTGCATATGTATGAAACTACAGTTTAGAATTATGTAGATATTTTCTAAAATTGATTTATTACCGACTGATAGATTCAAATGGTTTTCTCTCCAGACTAGTGACTATACCTTTTTCCATGTTTTAATCTAAGACAGCATCAATATCTTAATTTAAAGTCTTTATTTTCAGCTGATATTTTTACCTTTCGCTAAAATTGGATTCATGCTAAAAATCACTTATCCAGGACCCTAAAATCCGATTATAATATTTTTACGATGGTGTCTGTGTGTGTGAGTGTGTGTATGTGTGTGTGTTACTATATATTGGAAGGACGATTCCTCAAAAACTATAAAACAAGACCTATTTAAGTATTCCTCAATCTGACATTAATAGGAAGTGCTGAAAAGGTTTTGATAACAATTGGACAACCAAAAGTACTAGTTTCGTAAAGTCCAGACTACACTAAGGAAACCAGTTGTCAAATTTAAAAGTTTTGTAATTAACAGAAAAAAGTCAGTGTGAAAAATCATCAATACTTCCAATCCCGTTAATGAAATGGAACCATCTTGAACATTTTAGAAAAGTAAGACAAGATTCCTAATAGAATGAAGGAACAGATATAATTAGAATTTATTTATTTGTACAAGAAATGTTAAAAATTCAAAACACAAAAATCGGTATTGAAAGTCACAACTGTGTAATATTCCAGTTTTGCGGCGTTTTAAGTTGTTCAGCATCTATGGGTCGGTTTTTCAATATCTGGTTAAAATTTTAACTAAGAGTTAAATAAACAAGATTGAAACTAATGCCCGGTTTCACCATTGCCGAATAAATTATAATATACAAATAGTTACCTGACGAATAAATTTTATTCATCAGTTAGTCAAAGTTTCGTTTCACCAACCAAAATCGTTGAATAGATAGTTATTCACGGAATATTATATTTCTTTCCATTATTTTGCATTGAGTATACAACTAACAAGTTCATCTCCCTGACAAAACTGTCATGTTCGCTGTCAACGAAAATAATTTTTTGATTTGTATCATTGAAATCAAATGAAAATGACTGAATATATAAATAAGAAGAGGGAAAGAAGCAAGAAATGTTTAAAAATTGTAGTGGAAGAATATTTGTATATTATAGAAAATAAGATAACTGACAATGTGTTGTCACAAGAAAAAATTAAAGAATGGAATATTTTTGTACAAAAAAAATAACCTTCATAAAAGAACTAGCATATTTCTTTCATTTATTGGCTCCAGATGATGCTGAATCATATTTAGAATTTCTTAAACGCATTGTTTTGATAATCAGAATCGCATCAAATCAAATTGATTATAAATTATGACCATGTGATTATAGGGATCATTCCTTTTTCGCCTGAATAACAATTTCTTCATCAGAAGATGTCAACAATGATGAAGATAAGATTCTAATATTGACGGAAATATAAATAACAACTAAAGATAACTTCATTTTTCATATTTGTCTATTATCCGTTTTAGATTGGTACCTTTTGTAAATATTCTTCTGATCGCCACTGAACAATTATATTATAACACGCACAATAAAAATGTCAAACTATTCGTTGAATAAATATTTAACTGGGCAAAAATCTCCAGATAATTTAACTGACGATTTATTCGTCAAATAACTGCTAACTGACGTTGGTGGAACAAAAATATGCTATTTTATTCGACGAATAGCTTAACTGATGAATAAACTATTTATTCGTCAATGGTGAAACCGGGCATAAATGAACTGCCAAATGACAGATTTATCATTGCTGTCAACAAAACGATGCAATATTGTTTACTTAACTAGAAGTTAAATTTTTAACCAGAGATTGAAAAACTGACCCTACACCAGATTGAGTTATTGCAGGATGTGGAGTTTCGAACAGAGTTGCCACAATATGAGAAAAACCTATTGATATAATTCCCTGGCCTTCCAAGCAACACTAAATTCTCTGACTTTTCCCTGTTCCTCTGATTTTTTTTTTTTTTTTGACTGCTGGCCACCGTGATTTTAGAAATTCTTTTATGTTCCTAAATAATATCTGAACATTTTCAGTAAAACTTGTAATTTTCTTCATAAGTTGATACGATAAATTACTGCGCGAAATAAAAATGCAAGACTCATTTAACTAATGTGGGAAAAGTAAAAGACAAATATACATTACCTTATAAAACTGCATGCAATTTATAAGTGTGTAAAACCCACATAGCCGTACCTTCTTGTAAAAGTATTTTTAATTAGCACATACAAACAAAACAAATTGCAAAGAACATTGACACTTGTTCTTGTCGGCAGCGTTTTCTTCCTTTTGTTAAGATATCTCTTGAAGATATCTTTGTTTAACACCACATGTTGTATTTTCTTTGTACACATTAAACAAAACGCTTTAAATTCATTTGCTTCAATTACTGCAGAATTGCAAGCTGAAAATAACAATGATTGACACATCTTAGAATGGGGAAACATGCGGTCATAACTTGGAAATAATCGCAGTAAAAATCTACAGTTTAAAACAATGAAGGAGAAGTATTTAATTACCTACATCGTGTGACTGACTTATCAGTTATCAGATTAATCACTACAGGGTTGTACTTTTGTTATTAATTAAACATGCAACTAAACACGAAGTATATCACTGCAAGGAACACAAAGCATGTGGCCAACACCATATTAAAATAATAGATTGTGTCTCTATAACAACATTACAAACTGTTTTTACTTAATTATTTTTATGCTATTCAGAACCGTGAACGATTCAAGAACAAATACCGAAGAATAAATCTTTCTTTGGCATTTATAATTTAATCGTTCATGGTTCTGGATATTATAACTTTAAAAAATTTGTAATATATCTAAATACCTTTGTGTAACAATGTTCTTCAGTATTATCAGTTTAATTTGTAATTAATTGTAGTAAATAAATAATTCGGCAAAAGTCATTAATCTAAATTTTATTGTTGTTGGTCATTATCAAAAACTTAATATTTAAAGTACAGTTTCGAATTTTCTTATAACAGACATTGTATTTGCCGAATTATTGTTATCTCGTTGTTTGGTAAACATCATCGGTCTGGTTCTCATGGGTCATGGGAATGTGAGTCATCTGGGTCTTGACAAGGGTTGTTTCTCTCGTGATGCTTCTGATGAACGCAGTACTTGATTGGTGCGCTGACGTCAGAACTGACCAATAAGAATCCAGATTGGTGATGTAGTGTCAAACAATGGGATAATCATGGACAATAAATTGACGATCGAGAGTCAGTCGGAGTTAGTCGGAGTAAGAAGCCGTTAGTTAGTCAAGATGTAAGTGTAAATATTCATAGTTGTGTAAGTTAATAATAATATTTTTCATAATGTAACTTTTTCCGCTCTGTTTCTAAATTGTTTTATAAAATTCTACTTGTTTTTATTTTATTGTATTGTTATCTTCTATTTTAATTATATTTTGTTAATACAGTTATTTAATAGAAAATCGTTTAATCATTGTATCGCCTTGCCCTCCAAACAAATAAAATTATAGTTTATATCCAAATTCAAAATTAGGTTTTGGTTATTTACCAATAAATAACCTGGTGGCACGCTACCAATAATTTGGATTATTTAATTGTTGTTTTTTTATTCCAAATTATTTAATTTAGATTCTCGCGTTTTCCCTTTTTAAATAGTCCCCGTTAATTTTAAGTCCGTCGTCGTGTTACATTTGTTACTAATATAAACCACGAAATGTGTCGTTGTTAAATAACTATTCAATAAGAGAAAGTACTTGTCTAATACTAGCAGAAGATACGTGAAGAATTCGAGGGTACTTTGTAGCTCCGTTGGTAGGGTATCGTGCTAGAGATAGAAGGACCCCGGGTTCAAATTCCAGTGTAGTCTTGAAATTTATTAATTTTTAGTCGCACTTTGGCGAACATATATATGTTTACCATGTACAATTTTTAAGTAAAAAATGTTAAAGTTGGTATATTGAAACAATAGATGTTATTTGTATTATTTATATTATAAGATTAAGAAGATGGATGCTAAAAAAATGTATTTTTTTACATATTTAACTCAGTGAGCAAGTCGTTAAACATTTTCAATAATGGAAAAATTGGATTTTTTTGCAAATGTTGCTAAAAATTAATTACAAAAGAATAAATTCGCATATTAATCTATAAATGCATTTCCAAGACAAGGATAATTCTAAAGAACTTGAATTCAGATCATGAATTATAAGGATGGACCAATATTTAATAGACTTGTGCCAAAAGTAGCTTTTTGTTTAGACCGGCAAAAAAGTAGCAGATTCATTGCCGTGGTGTCTTTTCATAAAATAAGCCGAAAACAAAACGACTCTCCAAAGGTAATTTTGCCCCTGGTAAGCGCCCGCACGGTACAAATATGTCATAATTACCGATATCTGTGATAAAGAAGATTGGCACACCGAGAAATGAGTAATATGCCGTAATGATATATTTATATTTATTTATTTATTTATTGTTTAGAATTAATAATAATTTTATGATTATTTTCAAAATTTTAAATATTGTTTTCATAATTTTGCTTAGTTTTGCTGCATAAAAACAAATTTAAATGATTTGATTGACAGTTTCTAAATAAAATATAACTTTTGATGCCAACCGGCAAAAAACCCAATTAATATTTAAGATTTTTACATGGCAATGTTCTACGAATTACTCCTCAAATTCCAGGGGTGATTGAATTACAAAGCCAAAGTTGAAAATAATTTTTTTAACTGGTAAACAAGTAAAAGTTCTAAAATATTAGTACTTACTTGTGGAATGATTTTGAGTAATTAGCATGCATTTTAAACAAAAGCCGGAAGAATATTATTAACAGAAGTATTTGTAGATATCGTTATCGTTTTATTGAAGTAATTTTTTTGAATAATTTTGTAAGAGAAAAGTAATCACTATCCTTGATTGCTATGAATTTAACATCCTAATGTTTAGCGAAATACAAACTCGACACTATGAGTATTAAATTCTTCAAATATCTTAAATTCAGTTCAGGATGCAGAATTTGCTGTTTTTAAAAAGTGGGTTTTAATACAAATATTGCTTATTTAAAAAATTATCTCCTGTGCCCATAAATGGATAGAAGAAACAACTTTATCGACATCAAAAATTAATGAATGAAATATTTTCTTTATGTGGCAGATAAAAATAATAAAATAGAAGCATTGTTTTGATTATTTCGACGTTACCTGTCGAGTATTCTGACAACTTTATTAGTAAGAATTCCTTCGAATCAAACGTGAAGTGATACTTGAAATACAAACGAGTGGACGTAGATGATGTATTATTAATTGATACGAAATGAAAATCCTCTTTTTTGCTGTCAAATTTGTGATGAACAGTATGAATGTAATACTGTCAATTAAAATGATTTAATAACGGACTTAAAATGATGTATGTTCGCAAAATAAATGACTGAATTTGATTTGTTTTTGAGCTTTGTATTATTTACTAAATTTTGCATTCGGTGATATATTGTTTTTAACATTATTTCTATTTTTACGTTGTTTATAAAATAGAGCCTGGTATTATTAAAATTAATATCATTTTAATTAAAATGAAGCTGTTTTTGAACAAAATTTATGTGTAATTTAATCAGTGACACTGGTATATTTTCCAAATTTATGAAAATGGTTAGAAAATATTTATTCAAGATAACTAATTGGAGAAATACATAAACTGTAAATACGACAAATGGACATTAAACGTGTTTGCCAGCAAAGCTATAATTTATTTGCGGATTACTTTGGGGCTAATAAACATTTGTTTAATCCGCAGAAATTTATTCTACTATTACAACAGAAAAGATTTTAATGCTTTGATAATTATTCTAATACACATAACTCTTCGTAAAAAAACTCATCAATATTTGGTCCTCATTTTCTTCCAGCTATGAGTGCCCGTGAGGTGACGCCTGGTAAGCGCCCACATGGTAAAATATATCGTCATCATTACCGATGTCTACATGTGTTGTAGATACTGGCACACCCAGAAATGGGTAAAATGCCGTGATGATATATTTATTTGATATACAGTGTGTATCAAGATAATGGAACAGTGCCGTTTATTCGTGTATGTGAAAAGATACAGAAAAAAGTGATTAGGATATTTTGTAAGGGATAGAGGGGGACACATTTTAACATAAACTTTATTATCATAAATCCAGTGGTACTCAAACTATAGGGCAATATTATATTTTTTTAAATAGCATTATATATATTTTATTAACTCATTAAATAGAGGATTTTGTTCTGAATTTAACGATATAATAATATCATACCCTTACATTGCGAAAAATTTAATAAAAATTAATTCAAAGTTAGTATTTCATTCCTACTGTATCTAAGTAATCTGAGCAAACATTCAAGCAATAAAACAAAAAATTTATTTTAAAAGTAGAATTTATTGCCAAAATCGTAGCTTATTTGCATGTAATAAAACTAAAATAATTTTTTTTTTTTATTGATTGAATGTTTGCTCAGATTACTTAGATAAAGTAGAAATGAAATATTAACTTTGAATTAATTTTTATCAAATATTTCGCAATGTAAGGGTATGATATTATTATATCGTTGAATTCAGAACAAAATTCTCTATTTAATGAGTTAATAAAATATATATAATGCCATTTAAAAAAATATAATATTGCCATATAGTTTGAGTACCACTGGATTTAAGATAATAAAATTTATGCTAAAATGTGTCCCCCTCTATGCCTTACAAAATATCTTAATCACTTTTTTCTGTATCTTTTCACATACACGAATAAAATGCACTGTTCCATTACCTTGATACACCCTGTATATATTTTCGTCTTTTCATTACATTTAATTCTAAAATTAGAACTTTGATATGTACAAGTCTGTTATATACAGGGTGGAAACGAACTTAATGTCATAAATTTAAGGGTGAGTAGTATGACATGTGTAGATTACGAAACTGAAAGAATTTTTTTTAAATTCGAAAAACGAAAATTCGACTTGTCTTAACGAAACTTTTTTTACTGTTGTTTTAATTCATATTTCATTAAAAATATGTTTATCAAAAATACATTCAAAATTAGTTGTATTATTAATTATTAATATTCTTCTCTATACAGTTTAACTATACATTTCCCTTCATATTCAATAGATGTAGATTTAAAGCATTATAAAGAAATTAATCTTCAAAAATTAGTCAGCTTTGCTATTTATCATGGAAATAGCTGATGCTGTTATATTAAAAAAAATCTAATTGACAGATCAGTTGCAAGTGCAAAACCAAATATGGAAAGTGTAGGATCACAAAATTGGTATGTCATAGTGCTCCTCGCAAGTGATACGCAGAGAACGGCCAAAGAGAAGATGGAAGGACTATATCGCAGAAGACTGAAAGGAATGCCTGTGTCAAGAAGATGTGTTGGACAGGAATGAGTGGAAGAAAAGAGGAAACAGCTACCTCTAATAAAAAAAGGGAAGCTGAAGAATAAGAAGAAGTGTCAAGTGCATTTTACTTAGTGTATGTTTATGTTATAATTTTATTGGATTTATAGAATAGAAATAGTATGTGTTCGTGTTTAATTTTACATATTATATCGAATCTGTTCCAAGGACCTTTTGGTATGGGATTTGTACAAAATACATCGAATTGACGGAAGGTTTTGTGCTGGCCACAACAGATTTTTTTCTATTGTTTAGCAAGTTCTTCTTTATGGTTATTTTAGTAATAAATTACAAATATATTCTAGAAAAATTAACCACTCTTCTTCTAACTTAGACCGTATTAAAACTTTCACACTGTTATAAATTTTGACATTTTAATTGACACTAATTACAATGAGAATCAAGACCGACTTACAGGGCTATTCTGTAAGCGATCGTTATGACATATCGAATCGTTATATCGTTAAAATAACGATAATCGTTAAAGTGGTATTCTGTAAGCAAAAATTCAATTGTTCATAACATATATTTAACAGGAAAAATCTTCGAAAAATTCATAGGGCTTTAAGAGATAATTGTGATCCTTTTACTATCCCACAGGAAAATTTAGAAAATTATTTAGATTATCACGAGACTTTACTGAACTGTTGCCATTCCTAGAAGCAAATACAATGATAACTGCTATACCAAATCTCCTAAAAGTGCTCTATATTAATAATAATAATAATAATAATAATATTTATTGCACATAAAAGCACAATAGGATTTGTTTCAGCTACAACAGCTGATTTTCAAACAAACCCTGAAGTGAGTACATTCACATTATATAAAAAAAAAACACTAAGTTGTTGTGAGCAACATATGGTACAAATAACAATTTGGCAATGTGAACATAGAGAACAAATTACATTACATATTGATAAATAATTTACATAAACAGTACATTATAAAATAATAAATAGATAAAATCAGATAGGTAAAAAAACACATCACGAATAAAATTTTTACACAATGAAAACAAAATATTTGTACATAACACAATATAAAATAATAAATATGTGATAAATAAATAAAATCAGATGGGTGAAAGACACACCACGAATAAAATTTTTAAACAAAGAAAAACAAAACATTTGTACCGATCACTATAAAATAATAAATACATTAATCATGCTTTTACATATGCTTTATTTTACTGAGTGCATTTAATCCCCTAGCCAATTCAGCATATGCTTTTTCAATCTGATTTGGATTCTCTGGATAATATTTATTTGTTCTCAGAGCGACATTACTTGCAAGAAAGTCTACATAATAGCATATTGTTCTTTTGTAGTTTTTGAGGTCCTCATTTACTTATCCATATCTAATATAATAGAGAATAATAATAAATAGCCATTAATAAAATGAAATAATAATATAAATCTTCACCAACAATTTTCAAAATGAAATTTAAATGTCAGTTTTAATAGTGAGTTGAGTAAACAATAGTACCAATCGCAAAAAATTATAACGATTTCGTTATCAATTAAATTCAACGATAATGTTTTAACGATCGATCTTACAGAATACAAAAATAACGATTTTCGTAAAATACAAACAACGATTTTCATAACAACGATTATCGTTATGATCAGGGCATTGAACCAAACCGTAACATTTTAGAGAACCCAAACCGAGAACAGAACCTCAGATATATTTTTAATTGAACCTGATTCGAAACCGAACCAAGTATTAAAATTCAGGTTCGGGGTTCAACTCCGGTTCAGATTAATTTTTAGTTCGAAAAGTAAATACAGCCGATAATCGACGTCTTAGGCGTCTGCGTTGCTGTCTGGGCTGACTTTTCGTGAAAATTGTGTTCGTTTCTTGTTGCGTTTTGCTTAAATTTCGGCTCTCATTTTACATTATTTCGAACCTGAACCGCGAACAAAACCGCAAATTTTATTAATGCTTGAACCAGATCCGCACCCGAACCCATCTTTCAAAAAACAAATTAACCTGAACCTAAACCGAACCCAGTTTTTGGCGGGTTCGATGCCCTGGTTATGATAACGATTCGTTAAGCGCCTGTTTTACAGAATAGGCCTGTTAATACAGCAAAAAAATAGGTGTGTGCGATTTTTTTGCAAGCCAGTGTACAAGTAGAAAAGGTATAGTTGTTTTAAGCCAAATTGTAAAATCTGTCTTTTTATAAAACGCCTTACTATTTTATTAAACGCGACTAGACTGCCATATCTTCGTGACCAAGCTTAGGTTAGGTTAAGTCATATTTAGTGATATACATAAGTTAAGTAAGCTGTTCGTCATTTTGTAAAACGCATAATAAATCGACTAGCCAAATTCTGAAATAACGCTGTATGCTATCGAAGATTTGATGAACTTGGCGTTTTTTATAAAATGTGTAACTGTTTTGTAAAAAGACGGCTTTTAGTCGACATAGTAATGTTTTGAGAAAATGTTACAAAGAACGTCTAGATAGAGTTTGTCAAGCCATTACCGCAAAATCTAAATCTGTTTTATTTGCATGTACATTTATTGGGATAGTGCCTGGCAGACTGGATGAAGGTGATTAGAGAATAATGTTGGCTGTGATGGCTGGCGGGGTGAAAAATGGGTTGCTCTTAGCGGAGAGGCGCAGGTTGTAGTTGATGACAAGGTTGTGTTTACGCACGACTTAATTCTCGTGCGATTCTAGCGCACTCGCTCTCGCACTCTGCCATTTGTGTAATTGATATTGAATATGTAGCAGTGCCCTGCTGCGGTGCACCTGATGTTAAGGGTTGATTGCGTACTTACAACCGGCTGTGCTAACATAGATTACCAAATTAATTCTGGAATTAGTTAATCCACGAAACATAAAATTAACTGTTCCGGAAATTAAACTCGCGAGTCTGCTGCGACCTATGATGCTGGATAATAATAATACAAACATATGCTAACTGAAGCGATTTATAAAGGAAGCCATGCACGAATATCTTCGCATTGTTTCTGTCTCTGCACCAACTTCCGCGACCAACTTCTCTAATGAGATTCAAGCCGAATTAACCATTCCACGGCCGATACAATAACATTTATTATCTATAACACTACAATTCAAATCCGTTTGTTTGTCTTCAAAGAATATCAAGGGCTAGAGATTGACATTGAAGTATATAATAAAAGTACAGTTGCGATACTTGGTAAAATTATTCTAATACAATATTTTTTTTAAAAATCATACTTGTAATGGGCCAGTGCGGTTCTTTATCTAATAGTTAGTATGCGTGCCACAGGCGGCGTAAGAGACCAAGAAAAAAATTTGGGATTGACGGTAGCAAGACGTAGGGAAGAAAAGTAGTGAAAGAATAAAGAATATCTGCAGTTAGCCGCAGCGAATATTAAGCAAAGAAGTATTATATAAAAGAAGTAGTTAAAGCAGAAAAAGAAGACTGGAAGCAGTATCTAAGAAGCCGTAGAGGTGGCGAAGTAAAGGAGAAAGACGTGGAAGTCTGAGAGAAGAAAGAAGGAATCTCAATAGTCAATACACAACCACAAATTCCAAACCCCCTTATTTTTTAACCTTCATAAACCCGTGCGGGGTGCAGTTGTACCCCAGACATGAATATTTGGGGATATTTTCTAAAATATTTTTTTTTACTTAATTTCCTTTCTTCTATGTTTCTAAAATATATTCCTAATTTGGTATAAAAAAGTTTTAATAAATTGCTATTTATTGTAACAAATTATAGTGAGTATAATACGTGACGTATTTTACGTGCCCATCCCTGAAAATGTCAAATGAATTACAATATATTGCTGTCAAAATTACGATTTGCATTTTTTTTGTCTAAGCCTAGCTTAAAATTTAAGTCTTGTTGGTGGAAGTGGGCATGAGAGGCAATGACTAGGTTGAATTAAAGGATGATAAACCATCCAAAATATGATTACTGCAGACCAAATGCAGAGCCATCATCGTTGGCTCATTAAAAACAAAACGCGTCTGTGGTTCTGGTTGAGTGGATTAGTATCTGGTTGATTCGGAGACTGAAATCTTGTGAAACGTGTCAAGCATGAATTTTTAAATATTATATTCTTCCATTGGCTGTTCATCTAGTCAATTCTGAGAATTATGAATGAACATATTATTATCTATAACTACCGCTATCACATATTGTTTAAAAACATGTATTTATTAATTCGTTTCGCATAAAATACTGTTAAACGATATTCACGTCAGATATGACTCATTGTTACGTCCTGTCACCTACTGGTAGAAGTAGTGACAGTATTGTCTTGGCCCTAATTCTTAGCAATGAATGGTCCATTCTTTTAACAACATTATTACTAACCGTACATCATACAGAAAATATTTCTATTTGTAATTTTTAACATAAAGTGACCGATTTTCGGTTTAATTTCCACAAATACGAAAGTACATCACTCAGCATCAGCATGGTTTTATGCCACGTAGATCGACTGTTACTAATTTAAGTACTTTTACTCAATATGTTTCAGAAGTTCTAGATAAAAAAGGTCAAGTGGACGTCGGTTACACAGACTTCTTGAAAGCTTTCTATAAAATTAATCATTGTATATTACTAAGTAAATGCCGTAACTTTGGTTTCGGTGATAAACTCATTCATTTCTTTAAGTCATACTTAGAAAATCGTCGTCAATACGTTACTTTTAACGGCTTTCGTTCACGTTATTATGTAGCTAAATCAGGTGTACCCCAAGGCTCAAATTTGGGGCCACTCTTATTTTTGCTGGTAATAAATGACGTTACTAACAACATAAATTGCAATGTCTTATTGTATGCAGATGATTTAAAGTTATATACCGAAATAAAAACTGTATTAGACTGTAATATTCTGCAAAATAATATAAACAAAGTAACTGAGTGGTGCGTTAACAATCAGCTAGTACTTAATAAAGAAAAATGCCAGACTATGTTGTATACCCGTAAGAAAACTCATATTATATATGATTATATGATAGATTCTGTAATTTTTTTCCGTTCCACTATTATTAAAGATTTGGGAGCTTATTTTGACCCACAGTTAACATTTATACAACATGTTCATGAGCTAGTAACTTCAGCAAACAAGCTACTCGGATTTCTTATTAGAAACAGTAAGAATTTTTCTAATATTATTGCAATAAAATCATTTTACTTTGCCTTTGTGCGATCTAAGTTAATTTATGCTATCATCATATGGTTCCCGTACTATGAGACATCTATTACCAAACTAGAAAAAGTGCAAAGAAAATTTTTAAAATATCTATGGTTCAAAAGCTTTAACGTATTTCCTGATCGTAATATTGATTCTCAAATACTTTATGAACAATTTAATGTAGATAGTATACAGAACTGTCACGCAAGTATTGCTTTAGATACTTTATCCAAAATTATTAACAACATTATAGATAGTGAATATTTGCTTAATAAACTGCAGTTTCGTGTACCAAGACCTTCCTCGAGATGTAATTTAACATTTTATTTGCCTTCTCACAGCTCTACTATTCTGTACAAATCACCATTGTCTGTAATGTGTAACTTATAAAACAATATTTGCTTGGAAGTTGACATTTTTAATATGTAAATATTTAATTTTGTTACAGTTACTTGTATTGGGTATTTTACCTGTTAAAGTAATAAAGGATTATTATTATTATATTATTATTATTATTATTAATTCAATTACATATTTTCATGACTTTTATATCTGAAATCTTTGGGGTATTTTCATAGTTTCAAAAAAACTTTTGATTGTATACTTATTACCTATAAATAGTCATTTTATTGTATACAATTTACCTAATAATCTCAATAATAATTTCAATAGTCCACCATTGACAAATATCAAAGAATTATTTGATTTTTATTACAAAAGCCATTTAGAATTTGGAATTTTCAACATTTAAAGCTACTATAATCGTTTGAAAAGAGGCACGTATAATAAACGTTAAGAGAATTAGAAAAAAAATCGAAGTTCACTGAAGAATAAAGCGCTTCTATTTCATGAAAGACAGATGTTTCCTGTAATTTCATTTGAGAATTTTTCCATTCTCTTCAAAGATTTTAGATCGTACTGGTTACAAACATAAGAATGTATTTGATTAAATCGTTTCGTTTTTTTTAAATTTCTTCGTGATTGACTGAAATAAATTATACGTTACCATTTATTGTGTTTTATTCAGTAACTGCAAAAGATAAAAAGCAGTGATGAAATTATTATACATATACTATAAATAATTTACCATGCAATGAATATATTACGCATATCATCCTGCATATATAAAATTACAACCTGATCGCAGGTCATTTATTACCTCCATTTATCCTATTGAATACTTTTCAATTTTCTCCGGCAAAATAGGAAATTAAATTACAATATTATCTGATGAAAATGATAGGAAATGCGTGTGGTAATGTAAAATAAAACTTTACAATCAGTTCTAACATTACCGTGTAATGCATTTCGATTTATCAATCTACTCACACACTGCTGTATGTGGGCGTAAATAATGATATGTGCGTATAAGAATCTATCTTTGTTAGAGGTGTTCAGATAGAGGAAATGTGAAGAACATTTCAAGAACGTTAAAGAATGCTATCTGATGATAAAATAACAAATAAAATATATGTGGAATTTTGATAACAAGAGAATATTTATTATGTATCAGGCTCGAAGAGAACCGTTTTACTGGAGCATCTGAACGATTTCTAAAGTCTTTAAATTTGATTTGATTTTCGGAAATGATGCGTTCGTTATTTTAAATGCGAACGGCACCGCAAAAAATCAAATTAAATAGCCACAATCATGTAAAATGATTTAGCAATAAATGCGCACCATTTTAAAAAAATTCGCGTAACAGAAATTTTAAATCTACGATTAAAAGTAATTTGTTCGTTCAGAAAAATATTTCAAACCCTGATCAGTTTCTGACTGTCAGAATAGTCCGCGGAATCTATAGAAATTTTTAGTTCGTGACATGCGCACTGGAACTTCTGGCTATTAGCGAGCATTGCTCTTCCTACATGAAGGAAAGGATTATTAACATTTATTATAAATTTTTCCAACCACTAAATATTTGCTGTATTGTCATGTAACTTCTCGAGTATAAATTTAAGAGAACCGGAAATAAACGCTGGAAGTAAATTTTAAACAATAAAGTAAGATTATAATTTAATTAACATACGATAAAACCTTTCAACAAAGCGAGAGAAAAGGTATATTAATATTTATTATAAATTCTTCCAACCACTAAATATTTGCTGTATTGTCATGAAGCTTCTCGAGTGTAAATTTAAGAGAACCAGAAATAAACGCAGGAAGTAAATTTTAAACAATAAAGTACGCCAATGACAAATGCCAACAACAAGGATCAACACAAGATAAAAACCTTTCTGTTCGCTCCAGATGGCAGTAATAACAATAATCTTTAATTCTGTAATTCGAAAAAAATCTTATCAGTTTGAAACCAGTTCCAAACTACGCATGCGTACTGAAAAATTGACAATTAGTTGCATATTTTGTTGTGTGAACAAACCTATTTAATTTAAATAATACTTTACTGAAGAGCAACAAGTAATACAATGGAAAACAAAATACTAATAGTACACAAATACTATTTTTGGGCCTCTGTCGAAAATATGTTGGTATTATGTGAGGTGAATTAATAATTCGTGGAACAGTGATGCCAATTTATAATAATAACAAGTTCTAACTTCTAAAGGCACAAAAAATCAGTGCATTTTATTTGCTCATTGCCATAACAATGAACATTGTTTTCAGATTTTGAAACTTAGTCCAATAAAATAAGAATTTTGGAACTGGTATGAATGTAAAACATTAATTTTTTGTTAAAATATGTTTGTTTTCCTTTCGGTTGCATAATAGTTATTTATGATATAAGTGTTAAAAGTGATATTTTATGAGTGAGTGGGGAAGTTTGTGAAACGAGGCGAAGCCGAGTAAAACAAAACCCACGAACGAAATAAAATCACTTTTAACACGAATATCATACTCTATTTTTCCTACGACCCTAGTTATGTATTAGTAAATACTAAAAATTATAGAATCGCATTTATGACAGGTCATGATGTATTTGCTATGAACAACTGAAAATTGTTTATTCTAACCTTTACTTCCAACAATACTGTTTTAAATTCCAATTCTTCAAGCGCCAGTACAAAAATAAATATAAAATGAAACTACATTTTTTTACTTATGAACACTAAATGTAACTAGATTTAGTTAGATTTTTAACACTAAATGTAACTAGATTTAGTTCTTTTTTAACACTAGTGTTAAAAGTAAATTTGTTTTTTACTTTTAATCCGTTGTCAATGACAACGATTTAAAAGTATTCACTGTGTTATAAACTGTTATTTTTAATTCGCTAAGCAACCGTTAAAAAGACTACTTTTAACAGTGGTCGTAGGAAAAAAGTATTTATTGTCAAAGTATTTCCAAATACGAAACGGGACGTACAGATTTTTTTTAAATGATGAATAAATAAGACTATTATTAATTATAAATTCAATTGAAAAGGAAATGATTGCATAGCTTGTAATTAATCAAAAGTAGGAAAATTTCTTGGGAGTCTATTTGCGTGTTTTAATTATTGCTTAACTTAATAAATATTATTGCATTAACAATTGTACAAAATTATTCAACCGAAACAATTATTTATGTCACGAAATTGTTCTCAATAAGGCACTCTCATCATTAGCTTTAAATGCCTGTCTGATGATGTCATTTTAACATCTTAAGAAAAATATATCATAATTACCTAAATCTACATGAAGCAGAATGTTATAGGTATAATGCAATTGGCAAATTAGAATTATTGAAATTTTTATATCGCATTGGCTATTGTTTTTCTACAGTCTATATACAAAGTAGGCATTTGCGCTCGCTTTTGTCAACACAAAATGTCACTTAGCCGCTCATGCGCGATAAAGTAGAAAAAACGCTCGCTCTCCGAATTTCTAACTATAAAATATAGAGAAATGTCATTTGTCTACATTCTTAATGGCAATATTTAGTCAGGAACTATTGGCGCTGTAGTTACTTACACATTTACCACCTCCACAAGTCAATCTGACATAATGACTACTCTATGGGTATATTACATAACCAAATAAAATGCAGTATTGTTGTGTAAAGGAAAACTGAAATAAAATAGAGCATTCATTTACAAAAATGAAAGTAAAAAATGCATAGATTAGATTGAAGCAATAGCTCAAGAAGAATGGAAAATAACGATAAATTAAAATTAATAGTTATTTATGATATCGAATATCATACACTATTTTTCCTACGACCCTAGTTATGTATTAGTAAAAAGTAAAAATTATAGAATGACATTTATGACAGCTCATGATATTTTAACCTCTACTTCCAACAAAATTCTAACCTCTACTTCCAACAATACTGTTTTAAATTTCAATTCTTCAAGCGCCTTGCAAGGAATTACTATAAACAATTGTAATAACTGTACTATAACAATAAACGTTCCAAAATAATGTGTACTTCTAATAAAATACCTATATAAATAATTTCAGTACAAAAATAAATATAAAATGAAACTACATTTACTTATGAACACTAAATGTAACTAGATTTAGTTATATTTTTAACACTAAATGTAACAACGATTTAAAAGTATTCACTGTGTTATAAACTGTTATTTTTAACTCGCTAAGCAACCGTTAAAAATAATACTTTTAACAGTGGTCGTTGGAAAAAAATATAATTGTTATTTATTGAGTAGTACTGTAAGAACAAAGTGTACATTTTATTGTTTTTTGTTATGGTGGAGAACCCCATTGCGGCGACTATAGATAAAATCTTGATAACACATCTTTCAGTATACATCGTTTTGAATTATAATTGGCGTTTTCTTTAATACATATATTTTTTTCTGAATTATATTTATTGCTTTCTGTAATAAAATTCACCATTACGCATTACAACAAATTGGTAATTGACATTTCTGAATTCCATTTGGCGCTTGCTGATATAAAATTTACTATTTGGTCAAACTTTAAACTTGAATTTTTTCCATTTGCAAATGACACAAAACTAAAATTTGCGAATAGAAATAGATTGGCGTACTCAAGAATGGGCAATAACAATATGTATGATGATATTTTTATTTACCTTATTTCTATTGATACCAAAACACATGCGTTCATAAATCTTTCTTCATAATAAATTTGTGTCTAATCTTCAAAAAATTCTGTATATCTTTTTGTGTTAGATATTTAATAATAAACAGATAATAGAAATCTTTTCTCAGTGAAATTTCTAAATGCGTCTCGAATGATTTATGACTACCAACTTGAAAGAAATCAAATGTTTCCGTGTCATTTTTCAAAGGAACGTGTAGGTATGCAAGTATCTGTCAAATACTATATATTTATTACGAGTAAAGTAGCATATACGAAACATTTTACACTGAATAGATGCATTAGTGTTATTTTAGTAGCACTATTGCTTTAATACATGCTGGGATGAGTACATACTTACATTCAGTATGTTAATTTTGGCTTGTAAAAAAATATTATATAGTTATCCTTATTAGTTTGCCATAAATTAGTAATTGAATGCGCATGTACATGTTTGTTATTTAAAATTTACGACCACAAATTATTATAATAGTTGTTAACAGGTGTGTTGACATTTAAGAATAATTTAAAGAAAAATTCAATTTGAATTTCTATGTAAGCACATTAAATATAATTAAAATTCTCGTCCTATCACACAAAAGTTCTCCACCTGACAGAAAGATTAATATTTTATTCAGAATTTAATTATATTTTTAATTATATTAACAGGTATCTAATATGATAAGATACATACTAAAATGAAAACAACTTGAAAAATGTGTTGGAAAATTTGTTACAATTACTGAGATAGCTTCACTCATTAATATTCTCAAGAAATCTGAATATTTCATCTAATTATTATTTGATTCAATTGCTCAACCGTTGGATCTTTGGAATATATGTTAATGTGTTTTGAAAACAGGTTGTAGGAAAAAATTTTAAAATTGGTCTGAAATTATAATAATTTTACGACTATTAGGAAAAATAATTTAGAGTTTACATCGTTATAAATAATTGTTTTGGAACGAAATTTGACAGGTTATATTTGATAATACAAGTCATTCAATATTAAAGAGAATACATGCCTTTCACATCCTCTGCATTATATCTAATTCAAACAAATATTCATGTCTTATTACATAATATATTTATATGTACATATACTTAGATTAGAGATGCATTCGGGCCGGGTCGGGCCGGGTCGGGCCGGGCTTTGTGGTTTGGATCGACTCGGCCCGAAAATAAAAATTACCGGCCCGACTCGAAAATCGACTCGGCAAAAAAATTAGCTAGCCCGGCTCGAAAATTGACCCGAAATCGGGCCGGGCCAAAGCTCGAAATTGGGTACATCCGGCATTCCTAATGTTGATTTTTATGTTAAGGCGAAATGTTTAACTTTTTTCGTGTCAAACTTATAAAAAACCTCTACATTCTTATAACTTTCAACATTAGTTAACATAAGTAGTTAAAAAAGAGACCCTTCTATTGTAAGTTTGTTATAAAAATTAAAGACCTACGAGTAGTATTTAACACTTTGTTTACCAAAGAATTTAAACAACTTTTTCACAAATCTTATATAAAAAAATATAATTTTAATTTACATAAGGATTTTTTAACTAACTTTGTTTCTGCTCAAAAATAGGACAAGAAATCATTATGGTAGGAACAAAAATCACTTTTATTTAAGTATACGAGTAATAACAATAATAATAGCAACATCACAATATAATTATTATGCTTTAATGAATAACCTTGAATTCTTGAAGTAAAATAATACATTTTTAGTTATTCATATGTGAAGTGTGTTGTTATTAAATCATTTTGATCCTTTTTAACTTTATCCATTTTTAATTAAAATATTAAGAAAACTGTGCATTTGATTGAACCATAAGATTTTTCGGGCCGGCCCGAAAAGCTCGAATTTTCGGGCCGGGTCAAAATCAAAAGTCCGACTCGCCTCGATTTTTGAAAATGATTAGTCCGATTCGGCCCAATAAAAAATATTTTCGGCTCGGCTCGATGATCGACTCGAAATCGAAGCGGGCTTCGGGCCGGGCCGGGCCAAAGATCGAAATCGAGTCCATCTCTAATTTAGATAGACATACAATTATTTTATATGGCGGGCAACAATAGAAAATAATAGGTGGTAACGCTTTTTATTAACTCTGCCATATTCTAACCTTGAAAACTAGCTAATTCGGCCATTGTGGCCAACCGGTTCAACAGCTAATGGCGAAACATCGATTATTCGCCATAGCCATTCACTGGTTAATCGGCTAAAAGTAAATAAATTTTGTTAAAACAAAAGAATACTAAGGCTGTGTCCGATGTTGCACTTTTATCACCCTAATATCTAAATCCTAAATTATTTGCTCTAAATAACTTCATGATGTAGGATTTTAGGAATTAGATTTTAGAATTTTTCAGGAGCACACCATGTCTTGAAGTTGATTCGCTCTAATAGGGCCATAAACCATAACAAAAAATAATAAAATGTACACTTTATTCTTAAATTACTACTCAATAAATAACGATTAAGATAAAAAAAACATTTTTTTAATAATTACTTTGCGCTATATTTGAATTTATTTCCAGGGACACAGATGACGTCACACTATTGGTATCTTTCTCGCGCAGCCTACTACAGAAACTGGTGTGACAAAGATAGCTATAGGCTTCTTTAAAAATCTAATGCAGTCATACAAAAAACAATTACGACTTTTTGATACCACGAATTGCTTCAAAATTAAAACAACTTTTATTTAAAAGTATTTAAAAAAAAATTGGGTTATGGGCCCATTTTTTGAAATGTAATTAATATTTAATATGAAGCATTAAATTAAATCGAATTGTATAATTAATTTTTGTTGTTGTAAAGTGTTGCGTTACAAACCCATGGATGTCATCGGACACAATTTTAGGCTAAGAACTAAATATCATTTTATTGAATATTAGCTACTTGCAACTTACCCGGCTAGTCGTTAATAACCATCTGTCAGATTATTCGCAACAACCGGCTTACCGATTAATCGAAGAAACAAGTTTAACCGATTAATAGTTCAACTAATTTTCAATTTTTTGTAAATCTTAGTAGCGCGTTAATCAAGTATTTTGACAGAACTAGGGCAGAGTACATAATTGTGAGGGCCGGTATTATAAACGCCCAGTTAAATTAATTTCACCGCAAATGAATAAATGTGAATCAAATTCCATGCTCTTATGACATTTAAATTAGTACTGTCAAAAATTCGCGTCATATTTGTTGATGTTAAAATTTATTATCGAACTAAATTTAAGTGGACGTTTATTATACCTGGCATCAGTCGTATATGCATTGACAGTCTAATGCCCATATTCATAAATACTCGTAAAATTTTAAACGGTTCGTTATGATATTTATCTAGCAAAAACAGCCGGCATTGAAAGAAAATCGAAACGTAATTTATCAAGTGATTCTGTTTGTCAAAAATTGTAACGAACCGTTTTGAAGCTTTTCGAGCAATATTCTGTCTAAAAGAAACTTATAAGAAAATAAATTATTTTGCCATTACTTCCATATCGTTTCGACTTCAATTCTATTGAAGATCTTTATAGGGAAACACCAAAAAAAATCTGTTGTGGCCAGCACAAGACCTTCCGTCAATTCCATGTATTTTGTACAAATCCCATTCCAAAAGGTCCTTGGAACAGATTCTATATAATATCATGTAAAATCGAACACGAACACATACTTACTACTGACATCTGTCAATTAATTTTTTTTGAATAATTATGTCAGCTGTTTCCATGATAAATAGCAAAGCTGACTAATTTTTGAAAATTAATTTCTTTATAATGCGCTTTAACTCTACATCTATTGAATATGAATGATTAATCAAGCCATATAAAGAAGAGTATTTTCTTTAATAAATATAATAACAAAATGTCAAAAAATAATATTTAACTGCGTTTTTTTTCAGAAAAACTGTTAAAAACTTCAAATATGGGTACTTCCGGTGGATCAATTATATGTGCAGAAGAGGAATACGAAAGAATTATAATTTTTAGAATTATCGTCGGAGAAAAATTTGTCACACACGGACACACACACACACGGACACACACACATACATACAGACATCATCTTAAAAATAGTAAATTCGTATTGTAGGGACCCTAAAACGTGCTTATTTATTAAAAACTCACCACCGAATTTTTTGACCAAAGACAATACCTTCCTTACCTAAAGGTGACGGAAGGTAAAAAGCAACAATTTATTGAAGAAATAGAAACGAATGTTAAGATTATTTCTCCTCCATATCCGGTCATTTACACAAATTTTGTCTAGAAAAACGCCTTATAATTTTTTAAGAAAATTTGTTACACCTAATTTGTGAATGGTACAATGATTATTTATTTCATTCATTTCAAATTATTACGTTTGTTTCCGTTAACAAACTGGACAAGTATTACGAATCAATTTGTTGCAAGAAATGAATTAGACACATCAAAGAAACACAATTACTTTTAATGCACATTATATTTCTTTACACAATTTCCTGTTTAAAGTATTACATTTTCTCTCCTTTACTTATATTCCCAAAATATATCGCCTTGTTAAAATGTTACCTTGTTAAAATATTTTCTAAATTTTGCAGACTCATTAAAATATTTACTATATCTTCCCACATATTTCAGATAGGGTTCCGTAGAAAATGAGACAAATCTAGTCAAATGTACGGAACCAAGAATCTAAAAGAGGCGTTCTTTGAGTTGTTTTGGAATGTAGTCCAATGGTTCGATAAGTAGCTTATTAATATCACTCGCTAGGTGGTCTGGGATTGAATCCGAAGTTCTCATGAGGTAAAATTTATTTTCAGAGTTTCCGGAGGAATTATAAAAAATTAGATGGTATATTATAAATCTTACAAGACATGGAAATGAAATGGTTTCCACGTAGATATATTTCATATTACAATACAATTTATTTTATATTGTGTATGAATACAGTGGGCTCCGATATATACTGTGAGAAATATTTATGAATGTATCTTTCCAAATCTCAATTTTATTTTTGTTATACAGGGTGTAACAGAAATAAGTACATGAAATTTAACCAGTTATAGAACTCGGCAAGGGTAACAATATTTCTTAGTATCTTTTTTCGAAATCGCAATTTTTTGGAAAAAAATCTGATGTGGCCAACACAAAACCTCCCGCTATTTAATTTTTATTAATTTAAATACATACCTACGTATTTACGAACGCTGCAAACTGTTCCATTGCAGAAAACTATTGCTTTATTTACTATTTTCTTTTTAAAATGTCACTATTATTAATTTGAAGTGATTAGTTTTTTGACAGTGACATTTACTGTAAGTTACATTCATTTGATAAATGAACTGTCTAAAAAAGTATTTTTAAATTTATCTGTAAAATATATAGAAAAAGTATTAATGTATTCCTGTAGAAAATTCAATAATCTTTAATTTTCATAAAACATAAAATGCGAAAAAATGGCATTTAATGGTATTTTTTCAAGAAAAACCATCATGAGCTTCACGTAAAGTGCCATTTCCTGTTATCCGATTTACACCAAAATCTAATGGCTTCTTTTCATATTAGAATAGGATGGAAATACAAGGTTTCAGAATTTTCTGAATGATAGTATTTGAGTTAGAGTGAAGACAAAATCCCTACACATACACACATACACACACATGCACACACACATACACACACACATACACACACATACACACACATACATACACACACATACACACACATACACACACACACACACATACAGACATCATCGTGAAAATGTTAAAATTTTATTCTAAGGACCTTAAAACGTGGTCATTTACTAAAATCTCGATATGTGATTTTTAGCACGATCCCTATACCTCCCTTACCAAGGGCAGCGGGAGGTAAAAATATATCCAATTTCGAGACATATACTGGCGAAACAGAATAGAATAGAATTCACTAATCCAAAAATGAGGATTAGCTTTAACTTTTTTGTGAATCGGGCTGTTTGTGATATTAAATTACGCACCTACTATGATGCCCGTAAAGAAATAATATTTAAAATTATAATTATCATGATTTTCAAAGTAGGTGATATTTCTTTGTAATTGTATCTGCTTTTCATAAAGCCGCTGCTTATATTGAGTTTATGAATTCTGCTTTCACCAGCAGAAATTCTCTTTTATAAAATATGTTCCAAAGCAAACAGTTTTTGTTTTGGCTGAACTGTACGTCTTGTCTTGTAGACTAAACAAAAATAATTAAACCCCTAATTTCCATAACTGACAAGGAAAATTATTTTATCTTGTCAGGCCCGGGATGTTTTATTTATGAAGTTGTCAACGGTGCCATACATCTTCTTCAGATGAATTTTTTTTATTTATGTGTCCATCATTCTATTAGAGACGTTTCGGAGCTCATTTGCTAAGTTTGGCTGTTGCTGTTCGGATTACAATCGATCTTAGTTGCAGTCTGTCAGCGAATTATTAACTCCAAGATCCCACAATGCAAATAGACCACGTCGTCGAGTTACGAATGATGTGCAAACGCTGGGGAACACTCTATTCAATAGTTCCCTCTATTGGGAATCAAATACTAACATCTGTAGAGATATATACTATTTATAATATTTGTAATATTTCATATTCTAAGATATTTGTCTAGTGGACGATTTCTAATATTTTTACCTTCCGTCAGCTTTAGGTAAGGACGGTATTGTTTTTGGTCAAAAAGTCGGTGGTGAGTTTTTAATAAATAAGCACGTTTTAGGATCCTCTAGAATACGATTTTACTAGTTTTTCGATGAGATCTGCATGTGCGTCTGTGTGTGTGTATAATACTACAATTCTAAAAATAATAATTCTTTCGTATTCCTCTTCCTTGCATCCATATGAAGAGCTTATTAGAATTTGGTTATAATTGTTCAATCGAAAGTTTCGTTAGTTGAAGTTCTTAACAGTTTTTCTTGAAAAAAACGCAGTTAAATATCATTTTTAGATATAAACAATAATACACCTTTCTTCACAAAATATTTTTAAATACAAAATGTACATTCCATTAATTTACATGTAAATTAATAGTTTTGTTCGATGACATATACTAGGCCGCCCTAGTGTTAACTTTCTTACACTAACATGTTTTATGAGAAACGGGCAGCTTCTGGCAGGCTGTTCGATGACAAACTAGTGCTCACGTTTCTGACCTGACTCGCGAGGTGGTGTAGAAAGTGCAGACTAGGACTAAATGTTGTTTGGTAGACATTTTAATTCTATCCTATCTACACATTTGTTTATTTAACCTAAAATTTTGTTTTGTTATATAAAGAATTAATTAATATATCTGTCTATGAATCTGATGAAGAATCAAATGATGATTGATCTTAGTCAGAATCGTTTATTAGTTCACTATGCTCTTTAAAAAACAGACATTTCTGCAGTCACTTTTTTGCAGCTTTATGATATGACTGTGTTTATAAACAACCTAACCTTTTACACCTTTGGCTACGCTTGGCTTGATTACTCACAGCTGAGCAAACTTACCCAAATATACACTAGTGTGTTTTATGAAACCACAAGAATTAGACTGTACTAGTGTACACTACACTGCACTGCACTATTCTGCTCTGCACTTCAAGCACTTCTCATCGAACAGAGCTAATATCTTCACGTAACTCAAATAATTAATTTATTATCATTTTTAGACATTTTATGTGTTTATAAATAAATATAAAACAATACATTTTTGTCTCTACGGTTTGATTATACATTTTCCTTCATATACAACAAATACAGAGTTAAAGAATTATAAAGAGATTAACTTTTATAAATCAGCCAGCTTTGCTATAATCGTGGAAATAGTTGATATATTCAAATAATTTTAATTGACAGATGCCAATGTCAAGTGCAATTTACATAGTGTATCATTTCCAAGGAACTTTCCGTATAGAATTTGTAGAAAATAGTATATGTTCGTGTTACAATTTTACTAGATATATAGAATCTTTTTCAAGGAACTTGGTAAGGGATTTGTACAAAATACATAGAATTGGCGGATGGTAACGTGCTTACCACATCAGATTTTTACACTAGGAGTGCCATAGTTCATACATTCAGTTTACCACCATTTAATTTGAAACCCGGGCCGCCCAGATCACAAACAGTTACCTAATAAAATATAGCGTTTCATTTATCGATAGCGAAACGTAAAATCATAGGGTGGTAGCATGAATGGTGATTAGGAGATGACTAAGGAGGAGATGACTGGCAGTGTTTTAGCGCTGTAAATCGTTTATGGATTATTTTACAGAAAAATACTTGTGTACAATTAATTTTTCTATAACTGTTATTTGAAGTATTTTTGTCTAAAATAATCCATAAACGATTGACAGAGCTAAAACACTGCTAATCATCTCCTAGCTAATCACCCTTAATTACTTGTTCATGCTACCACCCATAATCTTTTACAGCCCAATTCACAAAAAAAATGAAGCTATTCCTCATTCTTGGATTAGTCTATTCTATTGTTCCGGCATTTTAAATTAAATATTCAAAATATTATCAATAAATAATAAAACTTTATTGGAGTCTAAGGTTAAATAGATAATAGCTAAAAAGTCACCAATCCTTAACTAAAATCGTTAAAACTAGATACGTATTTGAGTAACTAAGTTGCCATCATCAGTAAACTTACGTCTAAGAACAGATTAATTTTGGATGACTCAACATGTCAACCAAGCCGGAGATCCAAAAATAAATTTGAAAAACAGGGCAGATTTAGATTTCTCAGTATGTCAACCATACCAGAGGTCCAAAACTGTTTTTTTCTGAAAGGGTTAAGGTTTAAGGATTTTTTAAACTATTATTATCATTAAAGGCAGTAATGTCTTTTACTAGGAAACTATTGCCAATTATTTATAATTATACGATCGAAAATGTTACCTTGTCGCGATCTACTACTGTACAAGATCTTGGAGTCAAATATGACACCAAATTTACATTTACACATCATATACAAGATATATATAACAGTGCCATGAGAATGCTAGGCTTCATAATAAGAAATACTCGAACTTTCCTAAATTAGCAATTACGAACTTATACTTTTCTTTCGTCCGCTCTAAGCTGGAGTACTGTCACATCATTTGGAACCCTATTTACGAAGTTCATCAAGATCTGATTGAATCTGTTCAAAAAAAATTTCTCAAATACCTTTATTACAAGGCAGATAATAACTACCCTGATTATTCTGTAAATTATAAACAGTTGTTACATATGTTTAATTTCAAGAATCTTTTTGAACGCCTTGAAAATGCCCTAATAATACATCTATTTAAAGTTGTAAACAGCTGCGTTGACGATCCTTGTACTCTTTCCTCTCTCCAATTTCATATTCCCTCTTTTCGTACCAGAAGTAGCTTTACTTTTTATTTACCGGGTGCTAGAACTAATTATTTAATGCTGTCGCCTATATATCGTATGTGCAATCTTTATAATTGTAAATTTTCGAGGATTGATATATTTCATTTGGAATTTAAAAATTTCATTAATATGTTATGTAATATGTCATAAGCATTTTGTTTATTTTTATGTATTGTTGAGTGTATTATGTATTTTTACAACCCTTTATCTGGGCTTAGCCTGTTGGGTTGATCATTAAATAAATAAATAAAAATACTAGGAATATATTAGACTATGTTTTAAGATATAAACTGTCAAAATTAGAGGAGAATTCGCTTATCCAAAAATGAGGATTAGTTTAAACTTTTTCAAAAATTGAGGTGTTACTGTTTAATAAATCTGTGCCTATCTAAAACAGCTTCATTTTCTTTGTCGTGGTTGTCTGCTCTGTTAATTTTACCTTCTTTGAAGTGGTTTTACAAATTTGATAGTGGAAAAATCTACATTCTGTGAAATTTGTCAATCATGGGTTTTTTGTGCGGTCCAATCAGCCTCGTACAGATGTCAACAGAAATGTTTATAAGGCAAATAGTTGCAAAAAGCATTTGTGATGTACGCAGGAGCCTAGCGTTCGTTGTTCATTACCCGTCGCCCATGATTGATTAGTTCAGCAGAAATGCGTGTAATTTTTATGATGTCACGGCTCAACGATAAAAGTTTGTCTTTGTTTGTCGTTTTTGTGTACTTTTTAACAGTTGCTCTCAAACTTTCAGACACTTTAGCTGCCAATTTCAAAGATCTTTTCAACTTGTTATTTGAAATTTCTCTTTTCAATGACAAATTAGTTGCTCAAGGCTTCTCGTATCATATATTTTCCAAATATACTCGTAAGAGACGTGAAATCTTCTATTAAATAAAATGTGTAGGTGTTCTTAAATAGGCAATGATAATATGTTAGTACTTATTGAATAAACAGCAAATAATATGCAGTAAATTTAAATTAGAGAGACGTTTTTCCCAATGTGTCTGACATAAATTTAAACGCCTATACAATAATGCCAATCGTACAGATACATTAGCAATTTAGACATAAATAAATAAACAAATATATAATTAATAATTTTACGCATATTACAAGAAATAACCTTTGCCTTTTTGTTGAAACACTTTGAAAAATACATTATCTGATTGATAATAATATTTTATCGTCGGTCGTGTGACAGGACCACCTAATTGTAATACCATAAGTTTTGCAGGAGAGATAAAAAACTTCTTTTTATAGAGATAGTCAAAAAACATAGCCATTTATGTATTATTGTTGATTGAGAAGTTGTTACCGCGCGACGTAGTATCGTATTTAACATTTTTTGTACCCACAAATAATTATAATTATATCTATTCTTTCATTTTATGAGGAATCTTGTCCTATTGTTCTAAAATGTTCAAAATGGTTCCAATTCATTGACGGGATTGGCGGTATTTCTTAAGGATATATGTACTGTTACTACTAATATACATATACCTACCTACAATTTTAAATATTTAAATAATAATTCAATAACAAATATTAAATGCACTTCCCAGAAAAAAGCTTTCAGTAATGTTAGTAAAACTGTTGATTTTTGACACTGACATTTATGTTTCATATACAAACATTTGAATTTGACAACTGGTTTCCTTGGCGTAGTGTGGATTGTCCGAGTTTTTGCAATTATTCTATATATTACCTCTCGCTAAGAGAGGTATTGGATTCATGCTAAAATTCGCATATCCAGATTTTAATGATGTCTGTGTGTGTGTGTGTGTGTGTGTGTGTGTGTGTGTGTGTGTGTGTGTGTGTGTGTGTGTGTGTGTGTGTGTGTGTGTGTGTGTGTGTGTGTGTGGATGTGTGTATTCATGTGTATGTGTGTGTGTATGTATGGATGTTGGAGGGACGATTCCTCAAAAACTATAAGACTGCAGTTTCATCAATCTGACATTCCTGGGAAGAGTTGAAAAGGTTTTGGTAACAATTGAACAACCGGAAGTAGTACTTTCTTAGAAAAATTCTTCTAAATATAATTTTTTTGTAGTTTTTTTTATTAAATATTGAAGAACATAAAATTCTCCATCTAATACACTTAAAAATTTTATTATATCTTGTATAGATTTAGAGCTAAAGACACTATAATTTATAGAGTAAACTAATCGCAGAGGCTAAGGTACTCAGGAAACCAGTTGACAAATTCCAATGTTTATAACATAGTTTGTAAATGACACATGTCATTGTCAAATATCAACAGTTTTAGTGACATTCTGATAGCTTTTTCTGGGAAGTATATTTAATCTTTCTTATTGTTTTATTAATTAAATATTTGAAATTATAGGTAAAATTGTGGTAAAATGCATATATCCATCAGAAATACCGCCAATCTGGTTAATGAATTGGACGAATCTCTGACATTTAGAAACTTCCTCATACAATGAAAAGTAGATATAATTAGAAATATATATAATAATATAATTGTTAATATATAAAATTGAAGTTTAAAAAAAATACCTTTATATTCACAATGACCCGTACCACGATGATGGTTTTAAATGGCGGTGTTTGGGTGTATTAGTTATAAAACCTTGACGACGACTTGACACATACTTCAGGGTTATAAACAAAAAATCAATGATGCCACTACACTGATCAAACCGAAAATGTACTGATAGGCATATTCGATACATTGGGCTTCAATATTCTAAATAATTTATCTTACAAACAAGTCAAGAGACAAACCATATTAAACAATTTAAAATAATGAAGCCAAATGTATTAAATATGCTTGTCAATACATTTTCGGTTTAATCAGAATAGCGGCATCACTGATTTTCTTTATAACCTTAAAGTATGTGTTAAATCGTTAGCATGGTTTTAGCTAACACCGGTGTTAGAACCGTGATCATGTTACGAACCAGAGTATAAGAGATTTTTGGGATAATAACTCTTCAGTATAAATATTAGATTTTATATTAAAACTATATAATTACATTTTGAGATTTTAATCAAGTGATTCAGTTTTGAGAATCTAAAATTTAAAAAGCTTACAGGGGCTTTAATACTATTAATATACAATTATAACTGTCGATAGAGAATGTTGAAGATGACAAATTGACAAGTTTATACCAATTATCTACATTCAGTTGTGTATATGTATATTGATTTGGAGCTATAGAGGTTTAAATATGTTACTTGATAATGATAAAATTCTAATACAGGAAAAGGTAAATAAAGAATGCTTATCTAATTTATAAAAAAAACTACGACTTTAGTATTTTAAGTCTCATTAAAGTCCAACTTCCTTATTACCAGATAAAAACAAACTATATCCAAGATACCTTTGATTACTATATCTAAACAACTTCAATAACTAACATTAGTTTTACCTATCTTATAAGCTATACACACATCTTGTATCTATGATGTCCGGTGTAACCAAGCACCATCGAATGTTTATCGTTGCCCTAAGCATCTTGAGAAGCGGGTTCTTTAAAGTTCACACTTGGGAGAGGAGGGGAGAGTGAGAGTAGAAATGGAGAGACGCATCTAAAAGATGCAGAGAAGTGCATGGGAGAGAGATATCAGAGAGAAGAAGATGGAAAAGATGGTATTAGATACAGATGAATAAAAAGGTAAAATGGAGCAGGTAAAAAATTAATTTGTGAATGAAAAGAAAAAAAAAATAGGAATATGTCGTCACGGTTTTTTATAATCTTTTTAATGCAGATTTTGGTAAGAAGGATAAATTTTATATGTATAAAATTCATCGCATGGATATTCATAGCTGCAGGGACAAAGTACCATTGGAGTTATTTTTATTACAGACAGCCATAAAATTGAAACAAAATTTAACAGACGTTGATTGGTATGAGTGTCAAATTATGTTTATTTATTTGTAATAGATATTATTTGAAATGTCTGTTCACTTGAACGGAAATTATAAAAAATAATAAATATAAACTAACCTGACAGATAAGCTGTTAAACATTTTTTGTTAATGGAGGTAGATACAGAAAAGTAAGAATTCTTCGGACTTGCAGTCAATTAATAAAATTTATTCACGCCGATGTTTCGACTATACCCTTCTTCAGGACTAGAATGGTCTAGTCGAAAAAAGAAACCACATGTGGATAATGGAACATACAACACGGACAATTAAAAAAATAAAATAAATATGAATAAATAAATAAATAGTTAAAAACAACATATCACAGAGAGAAAATCGTCAAAAAATTAAAAACTTGTCTTGGATGAATACAATATATATGGAAATACAAATAACTATAGTAACGTATACGATAAATTTTTATACGTTACGATAAATTTTTATACGTTACTAGAGTTATTTGTATTTCCATATGTATTGTATTCATCCAAGACAAATTTTAAATTTTTTGACGATTTTCTCTCTGTGATATGTTGTTTTTAACTATTTATTTATTCATTCATATTTATTTATTTTTTTAATTGTCCGTGTTGTATGTTCTGTTATCCACATGTGGTTTCCTTTTTTCGACTAGACCATTCTAGCCCTGAAGAAGACTATTGTATAGTCGAAACGTCGGCGTGAATAAATTTTATTAATTGACTGCAAGTCCGAAGAATTCTTACTTCCTAACACAGTCGAATATTGATTTTTCAATTTTTTGTTAATCTTTTGTTTCAATTTCATGGCAATTATCACTTTTCTTGTGGTGATTATTGACATTTTTGTACCTAATTTCTGCCTTTATAAAGTATGTTACATTAATTTTACTTACGGGTCTATTCTGTGAGTCAGTGATTAATTTTTAACAACTGGTTAAAAAGTATCTAGTAGATATTGATTTGACAACTAAAAATCCATTTTTTTGCTATATATCGACTTACTTGATTGGTTAATTTTTTTAACCAGTTGTTAAAAATTAACCAATGAGTTACAGAATAGGCCGGTTATTGATTCATATTTAGCAATTTATGCTCTACAACTTCTATTGGAAGCTTTTTTTTAACTAAAACCATTAGATAAGCCGGTTACTAGTAGGTATATATCATTCAGTTTCAAAACCCAATGATGATTTCGATTCTGGAAAAAATGAAAGTAGGATTCAGAATATTTTCACACTAAAGAGTGGCATTTAATTTGTTGCTCTTTATGATTTAAATTATAAATATCAAATTGATAAATAAAGAAAACGGCTTATTATCCTTTGTTTTTAATCATCTGTATATTACAGCCTCATACTTTTAAAAATAGTGGTACGGTAACTGTATGTTATAAATTGCAGTTTTCGTTTTATAATATTTTACATGATAATATCCTCTGATTAAAAACTGACATGAGTTTCATTATTTATAATCCTTTGATTAAAATAAAATCACAGCGCGATTAATTAATTGAATAATCCTCATGCGAGATACTGAATAAAATAAAACAATCCTTGATGTCTGGTAACGAGCATGCATGCATTTTTAAATTGCAGACATCTGCATAAAATCCGGAATTAAATAAAAGGATTAGTAAATAAAATAAATACAAGGCATAATTTTTTTATTTCGAAATACCCATTGACATTAGAGTAATGAGTACAAATATCAAAGGGGGACTAATTTATTTAAATAAATTCATGCGTAGGAACATAAAATGCGAAGTACCAATTAGATAATTACATACATAAATAAATGTATTCCCGTATGTCTATATGTAATTACAGATGCTTGGTCATATAAGTTTACTACTTGAAATATTATATAAACATACACACTGAAGGACATATAAGAGAATGTGATGACGATTCCAAGAAATATAAGTTTTCTCGGACATTCTTCACATAACTTTATCTATTGTACAGGATATTTCTCATAGATGTAATATGTTGTATAGGTCATGCGAAGAATTCTATTTATGTTTATTGCAGAAACTAATTTATTTTTTTGTTGCAGGATCTAGGAGGAACGGGAAACTCTTTCTTGAATTATCAAAGGTAAGTCCACCACAATTATTTTTGTTCATATTTTAAAAAAATGAGTTCTAACTTGGGTGTTCTCTAACAATATAACCTAATAACCTAACCTAACGCACAACTTCATAGTCAAGGTTTGAATGTTATAAAACTGAAAGAAACAAGAAATGAACAGCGCGTGTATTGACATTATGACGTTGGATAGATGCAGCCATTTTTTTAGGAAATAGTTATTCTAGTTAGACATATTTTTGAGGTTTAAATTTTTACATGTTTACATTTGTAAATAAAAAATTCGTTTTAGTTTCGTCGTAGTAACTTATTAACACAACCAACACCTTCCCCGCAAACAATCACCAACATCCCCCTTCATATCGGAAACAGGAGTTTTTGTCACTTGAAGTAGGTAAGAAGAGGTTTTTGTTTAACTTAAACTGCCGTCAAGAATTTTATAAATAATTAAAATAAGTTAGGTTACATTATTTTTGTATCATTAAATATGGAACTAATAAATTTAAGTAAGATTTTTCAAATAAAAATAAGCGATGAAAAAAAAATTGTTTATTAAGAGAACATGTTAAGAAGCTAAAATTATTAGAACTATCCTTAGTACATTTGACGGAATATATATATATATATATATATATATATATATATATATATATATATATATATATATATATATATATATATGGAACATACTGTTGGAAAATGCCTACCCGAAAAATCTTCTCCAAAAACTACTTTTCACTAATCAACCCAACACCACACAGACCAACAGACAGACAGAGACTGACAATGACATCAAATACTGCTCGATACCTTACATCAAAGAATTAACCCCGAAATTATTAAACATAATCAAAGATGATACAGTAAAAATAGCCAGAAAAAGTTGTATTACAATAAAATCAGTTTTTTTTCCAAAGTTAAAGAACAAACTCCTACACAACAATGCTCTGATATCATTTTCAAAATTCCGTGCCAAAATTGTGACCTAGAGTACATCAGACATACATCAAGACAACTCTCGAGCAGACTTACAGCACACAAAAGTGACGCGAACAGAAGACTGGACTCAATTTCCCTTGCGCAACACATCAAACTTACAAAACACACGATAGACTATAAAAATACGTCAATATTAAATTCAGAAAAAAATTATTCAAAAAGATCATTCCTCGAAATGTATTATATCAAGACTACAGAAAAAACTATGAACAAAAAAACAGATATTGATAATCTAAGCCCTATATATTGCAATTTATTCAAAATTATTACTAAACATAAACATATAACTAGGGATACCAATAACAATCACAACAATAATATAGATGTTTGAGTATTGCTACTGCCGTAAATACATAACTTACAAATTGTCAAAATCATATGTATATTTTTATAATTTTGTTTTTTCAAATTCGATTAGTTACCGCGCTTTTGAACACATCAAACCTGTTACCAACTTTACTAGTTTCGCCATAGTAAAACTATTTTAACTTGTCAACGACAACATGTTTGTAACATGTGACAATTTTTATAAAGTAACTTTTAAAATTTTTAACATTATTTAAACCTGTAAACTACAAATAACAATTGGTTAATATTGTCATGTTTTTGTATATGAGTACATCTTTTATCGTAACTTCAACTAAAACGTAAGTCAAAATTTTACATGTGGATTTTATATATTTTGTTCAAAATTTGTACACTTTTATAGAGTCCTGATGAAACCTTAAATCATTAGGCAAAAGCTTGGCTGATTTAAAAAGAATCAACTAAAATTATTTAGCCCAATAAAAACACTGCACACCCACGAAAAGTTTTTTTCCTTATATATATATGCTGTTAATTTTGGGGTCGTAGCGACCGTCATAACAGCTACTCTGCTCACAGGCTCCGTCATAAATATCGATACGCATAGTTCCATACTTCAAAAATCAATGGCATCAATGACATTGCCGGTTAATATAACCTACTATAAGTTTTGTTTCGCCGGTTAACTCTTAATTGGCCAAGTAGTAAAATAGTCCTCTTTATATAAAAAGTTTATAAAAATTTTGATAAAAAATAGATTTCATGATAAAATTAAGGCGGTAACGGTTCGTTCGCGCCGTCAAAAATAAAAATATTTCAATAGTCGCTGTCGATATCGTTCATATCGTATGATTTCAACCAATCAATCATAGCACAGAACGGTGTAAACGTTGAAAAATTTAACGGTAATAATGGTACATGTGAAACCAGCTTTAGGGTCCCATCCTCTCATCGATTATTCTTTTTAGAAAATACTCTTATAATATTTTATGGATTTTGGTCCTTAAAATTAATGATATTTTTTCAACGTATAAACATTATTTTTGCCTTAATAAATGTATCAATAAATATGTAGATTGCCGACCTAGATAGCGCAGGTGGTAACGATACCGTTTCATAAATCGAAGGTCCTGGGTAGGGCATATTTGTTTTCCACTTTTATCATTTCATTTTCATCAATACCATCGGCTGCTTATAACAGCAGTTTTACTTTTATAAAATAAATGAATAAATAAATAAAAAAAAAAAAAACTCTGATGTGTCTAGTATATTAACTCCCGACATTTAGTATCTATTAGGCAATTTAAATATAGGTACCTTCAGAATGCCGGCAACTGGGTTAAGTTGCTTTTGTACTTTACAACGTAATATAACTATTGTCCAAATATCAATATTTTCTTGCCAAGAATCTTCACGTTTATAAAATTTCAAATTAATTTTGTGATACTGTTGCTATTTTCTTTTAAATTACAAACTTTATGAAAACTGGTCTATTGACTAGTTATTTTATAAATTCTTATTTTAATATTCTTTAGTTTTTCATTATTTCTACGTAATACCTTTCAAATTTACAGAACATAATTAAAAGTATTGCAAAGCCTTCTGTTTTTAATAAAAAAGTAATATTCAATCATTTGCCATTTTATTTTTTAATAATAAAACATATAATTGTTTTAATAGTAAATTTCATATACCTACTTTTTAAAATTTGAATAAATATATAGGGTGTTCTATTTGAAAATATAGAATTAAATACCATTGCGTGAAAGTGAAACACACTGCAAAAAACCTATACCGCAGGTTTATAGACATTTTAATTTAAATTAAACATCGTTTGATGTTTTTCATATTATTTAAAATTATAGAGTTATTAAAAAGAACAAGCCGATATATCACCCGATATAGAAAAAATATTTTTTTCTATAGCAGATTTTAAAGTGTGCTTTGTTCATCTCGAAATAATTGACTAAGTGACATTTTAACCGCAAGGGTAGATAAAATAATACTTTAATAGCAAGGGTAGATAAAGAACTTTAATTTTTATTTAAATAAAAACACATTATACATTTTGGCAATTCATATTATATACAGGATGGTTGATTTTTCATTGTTCAGCTTATATCTTCTGAAATATTAAAGATACAAAAAAAAGTTATGTACAAAAGTTGTTTAGTACAACTTGATCTATAATTTAGCATAAACAATTTTTTCCAAGGCCTACCAATTTTTTGGAAAAATGTTTAACTTTAATTTTTTAAATGGAACACCTGTATATTTTGACAGAATAAGATTCTTAATAAATTTCTCTTTACAATGATGTGTAACAAGTAAGGATTTACCTTTAAATTATGTCCTATAAAGCAAATAGAAATATGATAAAAGTAGGCTATGATATTCTATTGTTTATACCTGTAACTTCTGTCACACATGAACATTGGCTAAGTAGGGGTTTTCCTTTGAATAAAATTATGTTTAATAAAGCAAGTAATAGAATTACTAGCATTGATGATTTACAAAATTATTAATACTTTTGTTTAAATATCAAGTAGCAATCTGTGACATATGTTACTGGTATAAACAATAGAATATCACAGCCTACTTTGGTCGTATTTCTATTTGCTTTATTAGACATAATTTAAAGGTAAACCCTTACTTGTTACACATCATTGTAAAGAGAAATTTATTTCGAATTTTATTCCGTAAAAATCTACAGGGTGTTTTATTTAAAAAATCAAAGTTAAATATTTTTCTAGAAAATTGGTAGGCCTTGGAAAAATTGTTTATGCTAAATTATAGACCAGGTTGTATCAAATAACTTTTCTATATAACTTTTTCTTGTATCTTTAATATTTCAGAAGATATAAGCTGGACAATGAAAAATCAACCATCCTGTATAACTTCAATTTATAAACATGAATAAAATGAAATTGTTTTCAAACAAATTCAATAACTACCACGCTACTGAGATTTTTAAATTCTTCTTAAATAATTTAATTTATAATCGGTTTTTCTAATTTTTGCTCTTTAAAATCTGCTATAGAAAAAAATAAAATTTTACACACGACGATAAAATTAAATTATCGTCTAGCGAAAAATACAATTTTATTGTCTTGTATAAAAAATAACTAAATGCATGCCGTTAGAAAATTTTGATAATCTTTAATTTTATAATAATATAATCGCAAAATATTAATGTTTTCGAAAATGATTCTAATAAAATTATTTAGAGCTTCAAAATATGTCACTTATGGTTATCCATTTGACATCGAAATCCAATGATTTCTTTCCTTAAGAATAGTGTAGAAATCCACTCACATACACACGCACTTACAATATTTATATTTGTATATGTAATAACGAATAATGCTTTTTAAATCAACCGGTCATGCTTGTTAAAATCGAATTGAAGCATAACTAAATAATTAAGTTTGTATTCGAGTTGATAGAACTTAACCGATTATTTACTGGAATGATAATGATAATGTAGCAATGAGAGGAAGATTACGATGTTGACATTACGATTTATATATTCAATAAATTATTACTTTCAAACATACATCGCGAATGCATCACACATCTAATGACTTGTGCCAGATATGTAATTTCCTCTATTACATGTTGCGTGCATAACACAAATTGTATTTCCATTTTTCCCACGTAAATAATACAACTATTTTATCACAATTTACAATTATGTATCCTACATTAAAAAAAAAAAGAAATCTTAGAAGTTGTAAAACATCTGCGACTTATATAAGAAAACATCATCAACACTACCGGTTTGTTTATGCAAAAAACGTATTAAAAATCTTAAGGCCGATGTTTACAAGGACTCATTGAGAATGAGAAGCAATTTTGGTTTATATGTCAGTGAAATATTTTTGATGCAGCAAGTATAATGACATTAAGTGGGCTATGATATTTAAGAACAATCTAATTTTGTATAATGAATAAGCATATTGTTGAAAATTCGCAGTAAAGTTGTTAGATTTAACCTTCTCATTAGACCTTCCGTTTATTTATTCCATGCATTTTATATAAATTCTATATAAAATGTTTCTTGCAAAAGATTATGTGCTCATGTATATATGTATTTGCAGTAAAATTATAGCATGAACATATTATGTAAATTGAATTTGACACTAACATCTTTCAATTAGTAATATTTAAATATCGTAACTGTTTCCTTGAATTTTAATTTCTTTATTTTTTTATTTCTAAATAGGTACATTGAATATTTAGAAGCAATGCAATAAATTATAGAGAGAATAAAATATTATTTATTATTTATAATGGAATAAAATGTCAGAAAATGCTATTTTTATAAGGGACACTTTTAACCCATTAAAGCCCATAATTCCACAATTAATATTTTAACTCGGTATTCAATTTGTTAAAGCTGTTATAAAGACACGCGGATATTTTTTTTAAATTGTCCATGTAGTGTCTTTCAGGCCAGCAACTTTGGTTGCCACTGAGATAACATGATAACTAAAAGTTACTATAAACATGAAATCAGAAACACATATTTTCTTGAATATTTCTCATTATTCATTATTTTGGATCACGAAATATTGCAAAACAATCTTCGGGATGTAATGCAACATCACAGTTCACACCTGCATACGTGGATCGGCGTATAGAAACTTTGCAACTGCGGTACTTTGATAGCCCCTTTTCGACAATATGATGTTTGATCTTTGCGAATTTCATCTAATACAGTTGAGAACTATGTACATGAGCTAGCTACACCAGGCGTCACTCCATATGTTTTAGTATGTACAAAGCACACTGACGCCTAAATTCTAAAAGCGAAATTGCATGATGTCCAAATTGCCGGAATAATAGCCAGCCTAGAAAACAAGGTACGTCCAGGGTCCAGGAAAAAATATGAACATCAGGATCTTCTTTCCAGTAAAGTCTTCTGTAGGGTAATTTATAATAACCAAAAAACAACATGAGAACAACAAAAAATATTTCTTCAGTAGATAGATTGAGATTTTGAACGACTTTTTGATCTGCATAATGATTTGTTTCTCTCGCAATGAGCTTAATAATTTCTTGGATAAAGTAACACATGAAAGCTTCCACTGGCGAAGACACTTTTTCTTTCAAATAATCTTTTGCTGGTGAATTAAATTTGGATAATATATCGGAAATATTAGCAAATTCATTAAAATTTGCCTTCCACTGAAGTGATGTTGAATTTGATGTAGCTCGTTTTTTCCGACTAGGTTCATTTTGAATTTCAGAATTTGTTGACGGAGTACTTGGTTTCCCTTCAAAGTGTGATTCTTCCTCCTGGCTTTCATCCTCGTAACTAACAAGAGCCTGTGATCTTAACATTTGAGAAGGAAGATGATCAAGTTTGCCCAAAACTTGTTCATTTGATAAATCTGAACCTTTATCAGTGTCGTCACCAGGAGTTCCTTCTGGTGGATATACGGCTATATACTCCGGAACTACGGAACTGTGTCACTTTCTTCGATAAGATCGAGTAATTCGGAAAGAGTTTAACTATTCAGCGAGTATATCTGAACAAATACAAATTATAAAAAAAAATCATATGCGGACCATATATTCCCAGTGGCAACTTTAGTTGCCAACACAATTTGGACATACTCAGATTCTAAAATAGACAAAAAATCTTTGTTACTTAACTAAAAAATAATATTTTAAAGCTTTATAAATCCATAATTAAATTTATAATGGAAAAAATACAGTACATAACTTCAAAAACCTACACTGAAGGGTCCACTGCCATGACGATACAAAAATGCACACGTTCTCAACACGAACAAATATACAAAAATAACCATACAATTAGAGTAACTGGATAAATGTATTGCAGCAGGGATACATATGACAACTTTGTGACAACTACATTTCTGAGTAATGTTACTTGTGGAAATGGTGGGGGGCAAGAGAACTCTGTGGCAACTATAGTTGCCAATGGGCTCTAATGGGTTATTAATAGATTCAAATGAGGTTGACCAAATTCTAATAACTCTTGATAATGTAAGTAAAAACAAAACAATTGTAATTCTGCAGTATTGGAATTATCGGAGACGTATGGTCGCAAAAATAGTAAAATTATAGACTAGAACGTGCACATTCATTTTTAAAACTCATCATCAGAGACTATAAATAGATTCTTACCTACTGGTGACAAAAATTAAAAGATATTTAGAAAACAGTGCATTACTCTATCTTACAATTGATATTTCAATAAATTCTTTCTCATATCTCTATAAAAATCTCTATTATAACAAAATTTTATTGACTTTTATATATTTAAAATAAAAAGAAATCGTTTTTGGATCACTTATACAGTTATATGAAGTTTGACCTCCCATAATTCAAAAAATATTGGAATGGTCACTTTGAAGAAAAAGCTCCAAAACGCTTCAAAATTAAGATTATAAATAAAATAAAGCATTCTTTTTCAAATAGTCTTCATTACTTTTCTTTTTCTTCAAATTCTGATAATTTACTGTAAGGACTTTGGAAATTTATACTAAACTTTAAAAAAGTACGTTAATGTCTTTACTTTGTGTAAAAAATTAATCTTTATGGTGTTAATACAGAAATTCATCTGACGCAGATTGGCACATCAATATGAAAAAATACCAATCTAACGTCAATTATCTGGGCCTCGGGTCTCTTTTTCACATTGTTATAATATATATGTTCACTATAGGGGATACCTACGTCGTTTGTATTTAACGTACATACATACATACATACTATCGTTGGATTATAAACCTGCTAACTTCACTCACAATGATTTTACAGGAAACTAAAAAACTTATTAAATTCTTTGAACTAAAGATTTTTATTGTTTGAAGCTCAAATGTTTGCACACTTTTGACTACTGAAACATATTTAATTATACTTCTTGTTATTAATAAAAGTAATATTTTCTAAGCAGTTCTTCTTTATTAACTTTTTAATTAAGATATTAAAAGAAAAATAATTCGATTATTCGGGGTTTTCGATTTTCCGTGGACCCCTTTCCTCGTCATTAACCCGGATAATGTGGATCCCACTGTATATTCATTTTTTAAACTTTACAGCACCTAATTATAATTCAACACTTTTAAAACTTTTTATTATGAATGTTAACTAACAAGATAATCAACTAACCAATAATTCTAGCTATAAAATAAAAGAACATATCGGAATACTAGTTAATTGTATTCGTGAATAATATATGTCGTCCTACATTTTAAGCTCTTCAGTATTCATTATATCGTTGCTCGATGTCCATGTCATTAGTTCTTCAATTTTCTATTGTGTCGCACTACGCAGAGCACAACAAAGCATTATCCGTACCTCCCTTCGTCGGTTTCCAATAATTCATAACGAACATTATTATAAAAATATTATCAAGAAATTGTTATAGAAATGTTATTCGTTTTCCAATAATTTAGCAAAAGCAAAATATGTTTGTACATGCATGTCCTTCATTTTTACCTCTCGCTAAGAGAGGTATTGGATTCATGCTAAAATTCGCATATCCAGATTTTATTGAATAAGCACGATTTAAGGTTCCTAGAATCCGATTATAACATTTTTAAAATGATGTCTGTGTGTGTGTGTGTGTGTGTGGATGTGTGTGTGTGTATGTATGTATGTATGTATGGATGTTGGAGGGACGATTCCTCAAAAACTATGACTTAAAAAATATTTAACTGCAGTTTCTTCAATCTGACATTCCTGGGAAGAGCTGAAAAGGTTTTGGTAACAATTGAACAACCGAAAGTAGTAGTTTCTTAAAAAAATTCTTCTAAATATAGTTTTTTGGGAGTTTTTTTTTTATTAAATATTGAAGAACATAAAATTCTCCATCTAATACACTTAAAAGTTTTGTTATATCTTGTATACATTTACAGATAAAGACACTGTAATTTATAGAGTAAACTAATCGCAGAGGCCAAGGCACTAAGGAAACCAGTTGACAAATTCCAATGTTTATAACATGACACATGTCATTGTCAAATATCAACAGTTTTAGTGACATTCTGATAGCTTTTTCTGGGAAGTATATTTAACTTTTCTGATTGTTTTATTAATTAAATATTTGAAATTATAGGTAAAATTGTGGTAAAATGCATATATCCATCAGAAATACCGCCAATCTGGTTAATGAATTTGAAGAATCTCTGACATTTAGAAACTTCCTCATACAATGAAAAATAGATATAATTAGAATTATACGTGTGCAGAAGACATTTTAAATACAATAAAAAACAATATTTGAGTAAAGTTCTGTAATTTTTTGTTATAAAACGACGGTTCGAAAGCGAAGTGCAATACAATACTTATATATCCTAATATGGAAATGGCGAGAGGTCTTGTGCTGGCCACAACAGATTTTTTGTAAATCATTTGAGTCGACGTCTCTACGGTGTTTACCCTTTCTTGATTGTTCCTCACATGTTTAAGTCAATTAATTCAAAGTAGGTAATAAAATGAACTAACATGGCATTTCCCATTAGTGTTCCGAGTGATCACCCATCCAATATCTGCCCGAACTTATCGATGCTTGATTCTGCGCAAGAGATTCCAGTTTTTGTATACACTATAACAAGTATATAGGTTTTGAGTTTCTATTTTTGGAATTAGAATTTAGTTGAACATTGTCATCAAATTTACAACACCATATTAGCTAATAGTCATTCGAAAATGCTTAATTAAAAGTATTGCTAGTAATAACAATATACTTTATTGTTTCAAATACGAAATATAATTGAATATTTTGTTGTTTACCTTCAACAATCACATTAAGATAGTTTATAGTCCCAATTAAACTCAAATCTTTAAAATGTCTTTCACAGACGTTTGTCATAAATTGAGCAAATTTAAAACTATGTTTGATTTTGAAAGATTAAATTATATGGTCGCATTGTGCAGCCATTAAATATAAAAAACTGTTACATATGGATAGGTCGAAAGCTATTGAATTATTAGTTTTATTACTAACGCGAACGAAGCTTACATTGTCGATTGTGAAAAAGGCTAGTAACAACGTTTATCAGTAATTAATAATTTTTTGTTAAATATTTTTGTCAACAAATTAAAATTTAGTTAAAAATTAACGTATGTTCTACAAGTTTTGCCACAAATTTCAATAATTTTGTTTAATAAAAAATGCATATTTAATCCATACTAATATAATAAATGCGAAAGTAACTCTGTCTGTCTGTCTGTTACGTTTTCACACCTAAACCGCTGAACCAATTTTGATGAATTTTGGTATAGAGATAGATTTGACTTTGGAGACGGACATAGGCTACTTTTTATCGCGAAAATAAAACTTAAAGGGGTGAAATAGAGATGAAAGTTTGTACCGCTCTATTAGTACAGTTGCACAAGTGAATAATGAATTGAACGTCACTGACGCATGATGAGTAATTCTTTGGTTAATTGGACAATGAAATTTTTGTCATTGGCGTGTAGCGCAAGATAAAACTTTCGTGAAAAAAATTGAATTATCAAAATTTAATAATCAAAATGAATCGAAAGCATAAGCAAGGTTCTGCAATAAATATTTCACAAAGTACAGTAAAAAGGATTCTAGCTAAAAACAAAAAGAAATTTAAATAATCCAGAATCAAAATTAAATTCTTCGGGAAAGAACAAAATTGAAAATTTTGATTTCCAAGTATTTCTCATATTCTTTCTCACATCTATTACTTTTACAGTTTATTACAGTGTAGTTTTATTTGATTAGAACAAATAAACGTTCGAATACAAAAGATTAAATTTGATTACAACAATGAAAAGTTTTACAGTTAATAAAAATGTAGTTTTATTTGATTACAACAATTTTCACCTACAGTAGACTAAATCTGATTGCAATAATAAAAATAACTATCACACAAATTATTATCATCATTGTTAACTATATTGATTATTGTAATAAAAAAAAATTAATTGTGATTTTGATTTTTTCTTTATTTAATTGTTAATATTAAATCCATACTAATATAATAAATGCGAAAGTAACTCTGTCTGTCTGTCTGTTACATTTTTACGCCTGAACCGTTGAACCAATTTTGATGAATTTTGGTATAGAGATAGATTAGACCTAGCAGAAAGACATAGGCTACCTTTTGTAGCGAAAATAAAACTTGAAGGGGGTGAAATAGGAAAGTTTGTATGGAGAACCCATCATTTCTCAAGTTAGGGATATAAAAATTCTTATTTATGCTTCGAAACAATGGATTTCTCTTGAGGAAAGTGATCCCAAGAAGGCAAAAACCGTTTTTCGGCCAATAGGGTCATGAACTAAAGAGAAAACGACCTCATTTGTTGAAGAAAAAGGGTTGTTCCATTACGATAATGCTCCTTTTCATTCGTCCGCTGTTGCTACAACAAAATTAGTCGAATTGCGTTACGAGGTGCTACCTTATTCGCCATTTTCACCAGATCTGGCTCTCAGTGATTTCTTCTTATTTCCAAATTTAAAAAGATGGCTCGGTGGAAAGAGATTTCACACCAATGAAGAGGGGATATCCGAGAAAAATGCATATTTTGAAGAGTTGCCGAAATATTACTTTTTGGATGCTTTGAAAAAATTGGAAACTCGAAGGGCTAAGTGTGTACAATTAAAAAAGGATTATGTTGAAAAATAAAATACTTGTAACAGTAAAATATTTTTTTTTATTGAAAAGTCACTCTTCCGTCAAACCACCCTCGTATATTGTGCTCAAATCAAACCGCACAGCCACAAATGCTAACGAATTATCAGCTAAGTATAATATGTATGTCATTAGTTTAAAATTCGGTATTTGATGATTCATTCTTAAATTCCACATATGCCTTTATAAACTCATTACTTTTGCTTCGTCTATATTGATAATTGCATATTTGCAAGCTCTGCTCTTCTCTCCTTCAAATTAATTACAATAATAGAGTGGTTGAGCAAATAGAATTATGCTTCAACAGATCATTTATAACCATCTTCAAAAAGATGAATCTGTTCGTTCTAATTACACATTTACGTAATTAAATAATTAGAGACTGTAGAACTAATTAACATTGAACTCGGAATAAACACAGCTCAACTGCAGAGCTGCAGTGTTCGTTATTGGTTACCTCCGAAGCCAGTAGCCTGCAGCTACTACAAGAAATATAGCCGTGTTTCGAAACTGATACGGGAAAGACGCTGAGTTCATTCTTTTAACGACCTTTGCAAATATTAATGGGAACGATACTGATCTATTTACTCCCACATATGTGCGGAGCTTTTAACTAACAAGATAAATATTTGTTGATTAATGTTCGCAACTGAGCTTGGCTATTTGCTATTTGTAATTTATTTTCTTTGTGGTTTGAAAGTTGAAGGATCACGTTGAATGCCACGAGGTAGCCCAGCCAAGAAAAATGTAAACAAGTAGTGAGATCGTAGTTGTCTAGAAATCTAAATCCGATATGCAAAGCTGTATAAATAATATTCTGTCGGCGTTTGTGAGTCTATGTGTATGTATGAAAGTATTTGCGGGTCATGCTTGACTGACCAAGTTTTCCTTTGTTACATGTAAACTAAATGAACGTAGACAGGATATATAAAAGTTTGTACAAATTTATAGATCTGTAGCTTTTATATAAATTCTATAAATCACTACCTTATAGATTTCAAGAAGATGATATAGGCAACTTTCTATAACTTGTCCGATATACTCCTATAACTGTCTCTTCAAATTCGTTACAAAATACTAATTTTCTGAACTCGCGCCTGAAATAAATATACAATGGTGTATTCTGATATTTTTCTGAAAATTTTATATACTTGTATTATAAATTTAAAATTTTGAGTATTTTTTTGTTCAACTTGAGCGAAATTATGAATTTTTAAATAAGAATTACTTAAAAATTTGAATTTTACAAAATGTGACTTAAGAGGAGCTAATGACATTTAACAAATATATATATATATATATATATATATATATATATATATATATATATATATATATATATATACATAGGTAATAATAGAAAACACAAAACGTAATAAAAGTAATTTATACAATAATAAACTTATTAAACTTCAAGGCCTAAAGTTATTAAAATCCAAAACATAAAATATGTTTATGTTATGAGCAATCCCAGAGTTATTTTTAAAAATGAAGAACCAACTTAACTAGTATTACATTAATTACATATTTTGATATTCCCGTAAAATACTTTAATATGTTCCGTTTTATCTGGGTATTTTTTATTTTAGGTAATTTATGCATTGTATCAAATAAAGGTTAGTAATGTTCAAATGGTAAAAATAAAGCACGCTGTATTTTTGTTTAAAAATACTTTTACCTCAGGTCGAATAAGCTGAAATTTATATTATATATTAGATAAAGAAATGTTACAACGCAAAGGCTCGTAGTATGATCACGGTTTCAACTAAAACGCTGTTTTAAGAAATGTCAAATTTCATTATTTAATAACAATAATAAATAATATCAAATTTATCATAATATGATTTTAAAGTAGAACGTAGTTTGTACTCAAACAAATATTTTTTTAAAAAATCGTTCTTTAAAAATACGGGTGAAATTAAATATTTAAATTTGAATTTGACATTTCTAAAAACAGTGTTTTAGTTAAAACCGTGATCATACTACGAGCCAAAGGGCGAAATCGATTGTCAATAAAAGTATTTTTAAACAACAAGACAATGTGCTTTATTTTTACCATTAGAACATAACCATGCATTCTGAAATGGAGCCTTTCATAAATTTAAAAGGTTAGTAACTTTGCTATATGTAGATAATTATGACAGTTGTCAGTGTGTAATTTAAGTGCATCAATTCTTATTTTCTGTAATACTCGATACTGTAATATAAATTACACATTATAATACTTGTGTAATTTTCTCTATTTTAATAGAAAAATGAAAATGCATCAATGCAATCTTTTCTATTTGTAAAAGTAATTTTGCTCTTTAAGATCTTATAAAAATGTTTAGTATCTAGTAAATCAATAAAGCTTAATTTTAAGCGACCCTTACACTAGAAAAAAATACAAATTGAATTTTTCTCATCAATATATAATGATTCATTTGACATTTCATTTCGTTGTTGCAACCGACCCGTCTCTGATCAAAACACCTTTATATTTATTCGTGCTATCAAATACCTTTTCCGAACTCTACGTAAAACCCTTCACACATATTTCGGTAATGGAAATAGCTTCCTAATCCTCCCTGACTTGATTTCTATCAGAAATTGGGTAGCCTTGTAAAATAATTCCATTGATAAGTAAAAAATGTGCGAGTGTATTAGTGTTGGTTTGGTGGTCAGAGGTGAATCGATGTGTGATAAAAACGGACGTCGCTGTATACGAGAGCAACACGTACGTCCGTTCTACCATGTTCGCTCTAATGTGAGCGGCCACGCAAAAATGCAATCTGTCAAAAACTCTGCCACTCTGACTTAACAGCAGGACCGGGGGGAAAAAATTCTACAGGACGAGAAATTGCAAACAACACTTTTATTTTTACAATGATTTACTTTCGGTAATAAATTTATCTTCAATGTTTTTTTTTTTACTTATTGCTGGATGAGGCGGTCTGCTTTGCATATAGTTCGGTAATGACGACAAATTTTTATCGTAAACTAATTTACAAAATGTCACACCCAACAAATTTTAAGGACATATACAGGGTTTCTCTTAAATAGGGGGACATGGCTTAACCACAGATTCCTGAGGTTAAAATAAGACGATTTAACTAAACTTGCTTCTACCGGAAAGTGCACCATTTAGCCAGAATTCTGCTTCAAAGTTCTTCGAAAAAAAATTAATTTTGCTTGTAATAACAGAACGCTTTATACGATTTGGATGAAATTTGGTATGACAGTTCATATGGTTATAAGTCATCTTTTAATGTGATACTTGTTATTATTAGTGAACCACTAGTGTATGAAACTTAGGTGTCCCAACATTAATTAGACCGTAACTTTTTAATGGCAATGCCGAAAACGTGAAATTATTTTTCTACAGAAAGACACATTCAATAGTAAACTTTTCTCTCTCTGTTTAATTTTTGATATCTGTTACGGTTCAGACAGAAATAAATAAAACTTGAGTGACTGCATCGTGAATTTTTTTAAAATAAATTTAATCTAGCAGTCTATCCAAATGTCAAACAAGTAATTTTTAATGACAGTAACGAGTTGTCAATCTTCACAACTTGTTTAAGAGTAAACTGAGATATGTAATCGTCTTATTTATAATAATGGTAGTAAAATATTATTAGGCCGAACAAACGGATGTTACTAATTTTAGAATATTTTAAAGAAAATTTTTGACAACCCGTAAAACAATTGTTACTGTTATTAAAAATTACTTGTTTGACGTTTGGATAGACTGCTAGATTAAATTTATTTTAAAAATTTAGCAATGCAGACACTCAGATTTTTTTTTTTTCTGTGTGAACCGTAACAGATATCACAAATTACAAAGAGAGAGAAAAGTTTACTATTGAATGAGTCTTTTTGAAAAAAAATAATTTCACGTTTTCGGCATTGCCATTAAAAAGTTACGGTCTAATTAATGTTGGGACACTTAAATTTCATACACTAGTGGTTCACTAATAATAACAAGTATCACCTTAAAAGATGACTTATAACCATATAAACTGTCATACCAAATTTCATCCAAATCGAATAAAGCGTCCGATTATTATAAGCAAAATTAATTAAAATCGCAAAAATCTAAGGTGTACCCCTTACCATTTTTTCAGATTTTGCCATTTTCAGGGGTTTTCAAGCTTTTATTCATAAAAAATGAACCGGTCGGAGAAAAATTATGAAAATTGCTATATTTATGTATTTTTGTCTGTAGAATCGAATGGTGATGTCGCCAAATTCATATCTCGACCCATTTTTGGGTTATTACCAAAAAATGGGCAGTTTGGAGCAAAACTTTGATTTTAAATATCTCGAGAACGAAACGAAATATCGACCTGCGCTTTCAAAATTTGAAATGTATCTAGATACATGAAAATTATATTTTTGAAAAGTTTTTATCCAAATCTGGGGTATATTGACTTTTGGGGCAATAATTCAGAAACGGGTAGAGTTATAAACTTGGTAGTAATATTATTTGATTGTAAAGAGAATGTTACGTAAGTGCACGCATTTTTAGAGTATTTGAACAACTGTGTGAATTTTTAGAAATAAAAGTAATGAAATAAAAATGTATAAATGTTATAAAAAATTTCCTTGGAAAAGATTCTATATATCAAAAAAAAAATTATAACATGAACACATACTATGTTTTACAAATTCCATAACAAAAGTTCCTTTGAAAAGATTATATAAATCCAATAAAATTATAACATAAACATACCTACACTATGTAGATTGCACTTGACAATTCCTTCTTTCTTCTTCAGCTTTCTACAATTATATTAGGGGTCACTGTTTCTTATACTTCTCTTTCACTCATTTCTGTCCAACGCATCTTCTTCACACAGTTTTTCCTCTGTCAAGTCTTCTGCGATACAGTCTTTCCATCTTTTCTTTCGCCTTCCTCGTACTCGCAACATTCTGATCCTATACTTGCCATATTTGTTTTGCACTTGGCACTGTCGTCTGTCAGTTATAATGTTTTGCATATATCAGATGTTTGCATGATAAATAACATAGCTAACTTATTTTTGAAAATTTATCTCTTTATAATGCTTTGACTCTGTACTGAATATGAAGGAAAATGTATAATCAAACCGTATAGAGAAGAGCATTTTCTTTAATATTTATAAAACATAAAATGTCAAAAAATAATATTTAACTGCGTTTTTTTAAGAAAAACTGTTAAAAACTTTAAGTAAGTGTACTTCCGGTCGATCAGTTATAACCAAAATCTAATCAGCTCTTCATATGCATGTGAAGAAGAGGAATACGAAAGACAATACCTTCCTTAACTAACGCAGGTGACGGAAGGTAAAAAACGTTTAGCGTCAGTTTTTGTCAATCATTTTTTTTTTTTTTGTAGAGAACACGTTAATTTTGAACTATGGTGTAATTGGTCAATTTCAAGTAACACCAGTTCTTGTACAAAGCTTGTAAAATAAAAAGTATTGCCAGATGTCTACGGGGGTGAGTTTTACCATCGTATTTATTGGTTATAATTTCTAAACTTTAAAAATTAACCACTGAGAATAGGCCCGATAACTTTTTGTCTAGCAAACTGCCATTTTGGTAGCAATTCTTCATTTTTAGTAATGTTATATACAGTGTGTTTATTAAAAAACTGGCCATAGGCGTTTAACATGGGAAAACAGTTTTTCTTTGCGCAAAAGTCCCCAATTAATATTAGACAAAATGTTTCAAATAAGTGTTACAGATAATTATATTCTACGCCTAAATCAGTAAACAGTTTTAATTTTGCAGGTTTGGTAACTTGTAAAATCTAATTTGAAATTGTATAAAAATATTTCTCATTTCTAGCGATACCCAAGGAATTGAAACAAAATTACAGAGAAATGCGTATCGTTTGAACTGTCAGAAATTCAGTTTTCAATTAAAAGTCGCAGATAATTCAATTCTGCACCTAAATCACTACACAAGTATTATTTTTAAAATCTAACACTTAAATAACTTTTATTATTATTATTTTTTCACATTCTATCTATAAAATTAAATTTCTGACAGTTCAAACGAAATGAATTTCTTTCTAATTTTGTTTCAATTTCATGGGTATCTCTACAAGTGAGCAATATTTATACAATTTCAAATTAAATTTTACAAGTTACTAAAGGTGAAAAATTAAATCTGTTTAGTAATTTAGGCGTAGAATATTAATATCTACAACATTTATTTGAAACATTTTTGTCTAAAATTAATTGCGACTTTTGAGAAAAGAAAAACTGTTTTCCCATGTTAAACGCCTATGGCCAGGTTCTTAATTAACACACTATATATATATATATATATATATATAATTTTCTGTACCTATATCTATATTGAAAAATTAAAAATTTAATAATTATTATAAAATAAATTGATAGTTGATAGTTCCGGTTAGAAGTTTGCAATATTTTGTTTTTAACAATTGTTCTTAGCTCTTAAGCATTAAGCCTTATGCAAAGCTGGAAATGGTAGTAAACTTTGTAATATGACAAACATTTTTACGCATTGCACTTAGTTATTAATTATAGCTTTTACGCATTAGGACAATCGGTGGAAATGAGGTTTAATGCTGTTTAATTTTTCTCTCCATTTGAACAAAAGGTTATAGGGAAACAAACAAATGTCATAATGAAGTAGTCATTTCTATTGTTTTGTATTGTATTAAGGATTTTGTGATGGATGACAGATTGTCAATATTTTGTATTTCATTAATTAATGTAATGTACCTTTAATTTATTGGACTTATGTTCGTTTATTGCGACCTCATTATCTCTAATAAATTGTTATAAGATTATCATCAATTGATTGTATTTATATGTAGTCTGTTACTAGGACCGATACGTTGTCCTGCGTTCTGCGGGAACGCACCTTCTCTGGAAAGTTCTCCTTTCTGCTGATGTCCGTAAAACCACGATTTCCGTGGTTAGCTACAGGGTAATTTTATTACCATAAAAACATGAGGCGTTTTCGTAAAGTCAGTCGGAGCTGTCCGACAGATTTGTTCGATGAAGTCACAAATATATCAGATCCATCCCATTATCCAAGCTGTTACGAGCGCGACAGACCTGTATATGATTTTGATGTTTAAATATTAGGTTACAGAAAATATTTAACTTGTTAAAATGCATAAGACAATAGTGTTTTTTATATACGACGACTCAAGTGAGACTAAAGGACCACTTGAATAATTTGTTTAGATTATTTCCATCAGAATTTTTTTTTATAGACCCTGAGAAAAATATTTTTTTTTAATTTTATAATTATACGCTCGCTATATACCGGGAGTTTATTTTATCAGTAAACATAGGGTATATCATTGCCATAGTTACGGTATGAATGTTTGACAGCAATGTATTGAAGCGTTTATTTTATGAGTAAACATAGGCGTATAACATGGGAACCAGTTTTTGGTAAATACAAAGGTCTGGCAATAAATCAAGCCATGCTATTGAACATGATAATAGTACATTACATTTTGTACATTATTTAATATGAATTGCTTTAATAATATTACAATAAATTACAGAAATTGTCAAATAAATAATTGTTTCCATTTTTTACTATGTAATATGAAAAGCTTTACAAATGTCTCCGGTGGCGCAGTGGTTATAACAGTGGCGTCTGAATTTTTTGGTTGGGGTTCGATTCCCCGTTGGGGTAATTATTTTTTTTTTTACATAAAAATTGTTGAACTTTTGAAAATCAATTTCCATGTTACAATCATTTAAAAATAATAATTACATTGTAATAAATAAAGAGAAAATAATTGAGAATAATTGATTACAATAATCAAAATATTGATGTAATAACAATGCATTGTATTTTCTTTTGATATTAATAAAAATAACTGAAATATAATAAACTTTAGTACTTATTATGATTTTACTGTATTTATCAAAAGAAAATACAATGCATTGTTATTGCATCAATATTTTGATTATTGTAATCAATTATTGTCAACTATTTTCTCTTTATTTATTAAAATGTTATTATTATTATTTTTAAATGATTGTAATACGAAAATATGAACTGATTTTTAAAAGTTCAACAATTTTTATGTAAAAAAAAAATTATCCCAACGGGGAATCGAACCCCAACCAAAAATTTTAGACGCCAATATTATAACCACTGCGCCACCGGAGACATTTGTAAGTCTTTTCATATTGCATAATAAAAATTGAAACAATTATTTATTTGACAGTTTCTGTAATTTATTGTAATTTTTGCAATATTATTAAAGTAATTAATATTAAATAATGTACATGATGTAATGTACTATTATCATGTTCAATAGCATGGCTTGATTTATTGCCAGACCTTTGTATTTACCAAAAACTGCTTCCCATGTTATACGCCTATGTTTACTCATAAAATAAACGCTTCAATACATTGCTGTCAAACATTCATACCGTAACTATGGCAATGATATACCCTATGTTTACTGATAAAATAAACTCCCGGTATATATTTTTACCTCCCGCTACCCTTGATAAGGGAGGTATAGGGATCGTGCTAAAAATCACATATCGAGATTTTAGTAAATGACCACGTTTTAAGGTCCATTTTTAACATTTTCACGATGATGTCTGTATGTGTGTATGTATGTGTGTGTGTGTATATGTATGAATTTTGTCTTCGCTCTAACTCAAATACTATCATTCAGAAAATTCTGAAACCTTGTATTTCTACTCTATTCTAATACGAAAAGAAGCTATTAGATTTTGGTCAAAATTGGATAAACGGAAATGGTACTTTACTTGAAGCTCATTATAGTTTTTCTTCAAAAAATACCATTAAATGCCATTTTTTCGCATTTTTGTCATTATGAAAAACGTGAAACATTGGGTTTGTCATATCCGTGGTTACGACTTGACATTTGATTGACAGCAATGTATTTGCCCGTTCCATTTAAAATGAAACATAGGGAACGAATTTGGCATTTGATAAGACGTCAATACTCGTAGAGGTTAATTTTGTTTAAATAATTAAACCTGCATTCTAAATTAAAATTAGTTGTAGAAAAATTATAGTGTGCCCGATTGGTTTTCTGACTCGGCTAAATTTCTTACAATATTTAAATATAATACTTCTGTCAAATTCATTCCCCATGTGCCATTTTAAATGGAACGGACAAATACATTGCTGTCAATCAAATATCAAGTCGTAACTATGGATATGACAAACTCAATGTTTCACGTTAAAAAATACTCACGGTATATATTTTACAGATAAATTTAGAAATCATTTTTCTTTTTTTAATCCCGAAGCCTAAGATAAACAAATTCCTTTGTTACACAGTTTATTTTTCAAATGAATGTAACTGACAGGTAAACGTCATTGTCAAAAACCTAATCACTTCAAATTATTAATAGTGACATATTAAATAATAAAGAAAATCGCAAATAAAGCAATAGTTATATGCAATGGAACATAATATAGTTTGAAGCATTACTAAATACGTAGGTATGTATTTAAATTAATAAAAATTAAATAGCGGGGGGTTTTGTGTTGGCCACATCAGATTTTTATATTAAATATTAAACTTAATTTAAATTGACAATATTGCGTCGAAATGAAATGTCCAATGAATTATAATATATTGATGTCAAAATTTCGATTTGCACTTTTTTGTTTAAGCCTAGCTTAAAATTAAAGCCTTGTTGGTAGAACTGGGCATTAAATAAACACATTTTCTGAAACACAAATGATTACAATTTTAAATTTGCGCGCGCAGTCTGTACTAACTCTGCACATGGATCAGGATGATCGAATCGCTCGGACTGACTGATCGGAGTAAGTTTACGAACGCGTTAGATAAACCCGATTGACTTTACGACCTCTTCAGATTGCATCCGATCGACTTTACGCCTGTAGACATGTTACTTATATCTTTTTGATTTTAAATGTTTGAATTTTAAATAAAATTGTCTTTTGACAAAATAACGGACTTCATATGTGGAGTTCGTTATTTCGTTTATGTTCTTTCGCCTTCGCAACCTTTATAACACGGCCCTGCGTGTGTCGCGAATGTCATGTATAATGAACACGACAATTCTCCCGTAAAAGGAAGGAAAATAAATCCGCTTGGCACTTTAGGTTTTGGCTTACGAACCCATGTTGTTTTTCGTTATCTGACTGTGTTTTCCAAATGTTCTGATAAAATTGTCATGGCCGCCTTAATTACGACGAGGAATCTGCGAACGACTTTTTGTTTCGACGTGCTAACAGCAATGCGGAGAAGAATCATATTGAAAATGAAAACAGAGAGGATAATATTTGAAATGACTAGCTATGTAATAATTTTCCTTGTGGACGTTATGCTATTTATCTTATGTTACACAATGTATGTTTGGATCCTGAATATTATATTTTACTTCCGTTTAATAATTTACAAGTTTGTACTGAGATTAGGTAATGGGATAGCAGGAAGTATAGTGTACGAAAGAAGATAATATATATATATATATATATATATATATATATATATATATATATATACCGTGAGTATTTTTTAACGTGAAACATTGGATTTGTCATATCCATGGTTACGACTTGATATTTGACTGACAGCAATATATTTGCCCGTTTAAAATGAAACATAGGGAACGAATTTGACATTTGACAAGACGTCAATAGAGGTTAATTTTATTTAAATAATTATACCTGCATTCTAAATTAAAATTAGTTGTAGAAAAAATATAGTGTGCACCTTGTGCCCGAGTGGTTTTCTGACTCGGCTAAATTTCTTACAATATTTAAATATAATTCTTCTAACAAATTCATTCATTATAATGAGACAGACAAATACATTACTGTCAATCAAATGTCAAATCATATAACTTATAGGAAAATTCAACGGTTGTCTGTCATTAGAGTTTAATTTTGTTCAAATAATTATACCTGTTTTCTAAAAATTAAATTTAGATGTAGAAAAAATACTGTGTGCACCTTGTGCCCGAAATATGTTGAGTTCTCTCGAGTGGTTTTCTGACTCCGCTAAATTTCTTACAATATTTAAATATAATACTTCTGTCAGATTCGGTCCCTATGTTTCATTTTTAATAGAACGGGCAAATACATTGCTGTCAATCAAATATCAAGTCGTAACCATGGATATAACAAACCCAATGTTTCACGTTAAAAAATACTCACGGTATATAATATTGGATAAATTCTAGTATTATTCAGGAGAATTCTAAGATATTCCCACTTAGTATCAGGGAATTATGTGTGATTTTAAAAAATATGGTATTAAAAAATCTGATGTACCCAGCACATTGCCTTCTGTCAATTTTATGTATTTTGTCAAATCCCATACCAAATTCTATATATCTTGTAAAATTGTAACACAAACACATACTATTTTCTATAAATTCCATGACGAGAGTTCCTTAGTAAAGATTTTATGAATCCAATAAAAGTGTAATACGAACATACCCTATGTAAATTGCACTTAACACTGACATCTGTCAATTAGACATTTTAATATAGCAGCTGTTTCTATTTCCATGATTATAGTAAAGCTGGCTGATTTATGAAAGTTCATTTCTTTATAATATTTTAGCTCTATATCTATGGAATATGAAGGAAAATGTATAATCAAACCGTATAGACAATAAGATATTCTTTCATATTGATAGTTACAAAGTGATATTTAACTACGTTTTTTCAAGAAAAACTATTAAGAACTTCAAATAAGAGCAGTTTCAGTTGACTAATTATAACTAATATATAATCATATGGATGCAAAAAGAGGATTACGAAAGAATCATAATTTTTAGAATCGTAGTATTGGAGTTATCGTCGGAGAAAAATTTGACACATACGGACAAACATACAGATATCATTGTAAAACTAGTAAAATCGTATTCTAAGGACCCTAAAACGTGTTTATTCATTAAAGACCGTTGAATTTATTGACCTTTCCTAAAGGTGGAAGGTAAAAAGATAACGTAAGTAATCCAAAAATATTTTAGATAAAACATTTAGTAATTCCGGTAATGAATGTATTAAGATTAACAAAAAACTTTCAGTGCTAATACGAAGGTAAGAAGATAAATGGTTCATATTTTTTTAAATTTTATTTTAAATATGTTCAAAACAGTTAAAAAACAATGCATTTTAGTATTCTTTCCTTTTAGAATTCTTTCAATATAATCATAATTTGTAAAATCAATATCTTTTTTACATAAAAACTTCCTACGCCTTAATTTTTTAACAGCAAATATGCTTTCTTGTTAATAATAAATAAACCCTCAAAGCTGTAGTAAGAGAGAGCATAATTATCTTAATATTCGTAAAATAAACAAGGATCTTTGTCCTAAGGGTCCACATACACTAGGCTACAAGACTAAAAGTACATCCCTGTATGGACTACCGAGAAGAATACGTGATCAGAACTAAACTTTTAGTTATAATAATACGAGGTACTACAAATAATTGATAGATCTTACTATATTTTGTCTATGAATTGAGCAGAAATATTGGAAAAACTGAAATAATCAGTGCTTGTAATTTCTGTGAAAAAGCCGCGATTTAGTGAATCGATGCAACGCACTGTACAAGTACATTCGCTAATTAAATCATTATTTTAACAGCCTACAGGGAGTAGTCACAATATTTGCATTTTGGATTCTATTGTTGACGTGCCGCGAACTCAGAAGCTTTGGGATTTCATTATGTAGAAATGTAAACATTGGTTTTCGGGTTTATTGCACTGTTAAGTTTCTAATCGATCACTACTGCCTGCAGCTATTAAATCTAGTTTTTAACACCATTTGGCCAATGTTACAGGAACAGATTTACCACCAGTTTCAACACAGGCAAAAGTAAATTAACCCCAGTTTCATCCAGATATTGGAAAGAAGAGATTTGAATTAATAACACTATTCTGGACTTCCATAACACAACGTTTCGATTGTTGAGGTATCTACAATCGAAACGTGTTATTACTTTACTGAAATAAAGACAATGGAAGTCCAGAATAGTGTTATTAATTCAAACGAAACATTGTCTCCTTCATACAAACGAAAGAAGAGATTTCTTTTGCTTGGTATTGTAACTTCGTGTCAACTGTTTTAAAGATTTCAAACAAACTTCGTAACACAATAAAATATTATGAAACGATATCATTGTACATAAAATTCTTGTCAACAATTATTAATATTTTTTACCTCCCGCTAAGAGAGGTATTGGAATCATGCTATAAATCGCATATCCAGATTTTAGTGGATAAGCACGTATTAAGGTTCCTAGAATCTGATTACAACATTTTTACGATGATGTCCGTGCGTGTGTGTATGTGTGGATGTTGGAACCACGGTTTCTCAAATTCTAAAAGACTTAAAACATGTTTAACTATGAATTCCTCAATCTGACATTCCTGGTTAGAGCTGAAAAGGTTTTGGTAACAATTAAACAACCAGAAGTACTAGTTTCTTAAAAAAATTCTAAATATTATTTTTTTACCTTCCGTCACCTTTAGGTAAGGAAGGTATTGTCTTTGGTCAAAAAATTCGGTGGTGAGTTTTTAATGAATAAGCACATTTTAGGGTCCCTACAATACGAATATACCATTTTTAAGATGATGTCTGTATGTGTGTGTGTGTGTGTGTGTCCGTGTGTTTGTCTGTGTGTCCGTGTGTGTGTGTGTCCGTGTGTGTGTGTGTCCGTGTGTGACAAATTTTTCTCCGACGATAACTCCAATACTACAATTCTAAAAATTATAATTCTTTCGTATTTCTCTTCTCTACATCCATATGAAGAGTTGATTAGATTTTGGTTATAATTAATCCACCGGAAGTACCCTTATTTGAAGTTTTTAACAGTTTTTCTTAAAAAAACGCAGTTAAATATTATTTTTTGACATTTTGTTATTATATATATTAAAGAAAATACTCTTCTCTATATAGTTTAATTATACATTTTCCTTCATATTCAATAGATGTAAATTTAAAGCATTATACTTACTTACTTACTTAATCCTGCACCTTTCTACCCTCACGGGTGTAAGGCGTTCCCCCGGCCTGCGGGGGAGGGGGTTGAGTTCTGATTTGTTGGTCTTCTCCATATTTCTTTCCACTCTGCTCTATCTTGTGTTGCTGTCTTCGTTTCTTCCCAAGTTAGACCTCTTCTTTGCGCTGCCTCCTTTACTTCTTCCAGCCACGTTCTTCTTGGTCGTCCTCGTGGTTTCTTTCTTCCAATTTTTGCTTCAAACACTTTTTTAACTATTCTCTCCTCTCCCATCCTTTCTACATGCCCATACCATCTCATCTGTCCTTCTGCTATCTTATCTTCTATTGCTTTTACTTTTAAGTTTTGTCTGTAGGTTGTGTTTTCAATTCTGTCCAGTCTTGTTTTCCCCTCTATTTTTCTCAAGAATCTCATTTCGGTAGCCGTAATTTTTTCTTTTTGTCTTTGCGTTAATGTCCATGTTTCAGCTCCGTGTATGAGTATAGGTGTCACTACTTTCTTAAATATTTGTACCCTGGTCTCTTTCGGTATTTCTTTCTTTCCTAAGAAGCTGTGTTTGATGCTATTGAATATTTTGCCTCCTGTTGTTCTTCTTTCTTTTATTTCTTCATCAAATCTTCCATCTGATTATACATTTTCCTTCATATTCAATAGATGTAAATTTAAAGCATTATAAAGATATTAATTTTCAAAAATTAGTCAGCTTTGCCATTTATCATGGAAACAGCTGACATAATTATTCAAGAAAATTTAATTGACAGATGTCAGTTGCAAGTGCAAAACCAAATATGGAAAAAAGTATAGGATCTAAAATTGGTATGTCATATTGTTGCTCGCAAGTGACATGCAGAGAAAGGCCAAAGAGAAGATGGAAGGACATTACTTAGTGTAGTTTATGTTATAATTTTATTGGATTTATAGAACCTTTTCAAAAGAACTTTTGGTATGGAATTTGTAAGTAATAGTATGTGTTTTTACATGATATTATATAGAATCTGTTCCAAGGACCTTTTGGTATGGGATTTGTACAAAATACATGGAATTGACGGAAGGTCTTGTGCTGGCCACAACAGATTTTTTATTATATAAAATAAATCACACAGTCCACACTACACCAAAAAAACTAATTGACAAATTCAAATGTTTGTAACTTTGTAACATTGTTTGTAATTGACAGATAAATGTCAGTGTCAAAAATCGACAGATTTAGTGACATTACTGAAAGGTTTTTCTAGGAAGTACATTAATTTTTTTTTTAAATTATGGGCAAAATTCATATATCCATAAGAAATATCGCCAATCTTGTCAATGAGTTGGAAGAATCTCTGACATATAGGAACTTCCTCATAGAATGAAAGAATAGAATCTGATTTTTTTTGTGAACACAAGAAATGACAAACATGACTTTCAGTTGTTACCTCAAAAGTCATTTTTGGGTAAAATGTTCAAAATTTAAAAAAATCCAATTTTCATGTATTTAGATAATTTTTATTATTCTGATTTCAAACTTTAAAACCGCAGGTTGCTATCTCTTTTCGTTTCCGAGATATTTGCATTTAAATTCATGGCCAAAAATACCCATTTTTGGGTAATAACCCTAAAACGGGTGGAAATACAGACTTGGCGACATTACCATTCGATTCTACGGGCAAAATTACATAAGTATACCAATTTTAAAAATTTTTGAACAACGCATACAATATCCAGAGTAAAATAACTGAAAATGGCAAAAAATTGCAAAATTTCTAAAGGGTACCCCTTACGATTTTTTCAGATTTTGACCATTCTTAGTAATTTTGTTCTAGAAATTGTATACATTGTTTAAAAATTATGAAAATTGGTATACTTATGTAATTTTGTCCGTAGAATCGAATGGTGAAATCGACAAGTCAGTATTACGACCCATTTTAGGGTTATAACCCAAAAATGGGTGTTTTTGGACTCCAACTTTGAACACAAATATCTCGGGAACGGATAAAGATATCGATCTGCGGTTTCAAAATTTGGAATCAGCGCGTTGAGAAGTACTTAACAGTGTAAAAATTGGATTTTTGAAAATTTTGAAGTTTTTAGCTTATCTCTCGCCTCTGAAATGGCGTCCTCTTTTTTTATGAAAACTTTGGTAGTCCCTTTCAATCAGTTTTAAGGACTAGTTATTAATATTGGTTTTTTCCTTTTCTAGGACTATTTCATAAATAAAATAAATAAATATATCATCACTTCATATTACCCATTTCTGATTGTGCCACAATCTGCTTTATCGCAGATATCGGTAATGATGATGACATATTTGTACCGTGCGGGCGCTTACCAGGCGTCACCTCACGGGCACTCATTGCTGGCGTGGAAAGTGCATCACTGGGGTCACTTTTGTGCCATTTAAAATTCGAAATATTTGGGATCGAATCCGGTTCACCAGGTTCGCGACCAGACACTCTGACACGCGGCCACGGGACCCACTATTTCATTTACATGTTATTCTATAATTTTCGCAAAACGATGGGCAATAAAAATTATTATTTTAAAAATACTGTAAAAATGGAAAAATAATCAGACATGCAGTCGTTTGTAAATTATTTATTTCCTGGCCGACGTTTCGACTTTAACAAAAGTCTTCTTCAGGGCTAGGAATAGTCAAAATTGTAAAGTAGCCTTCTAGCCCTGAAGAAGACTTTTGTTAAAGTCGAAACGTCGGCCAGGAAATAAATAATTTACAAACGACTGCATGTCTGATTATTTTTCCATTTTTACATTCTGAAATCAGTCGATCATCGTAATCAACCTTTAAAAATACTGTTTGTTGATGAAGAAGGTTATTATTTTTTGTTGCTTGTGGCTAAAAGTCGCAGTATAGCGGTTTTGTGTTATTTTCGTGGTGTCTCCCGGTTTTCACACTGGAATAATTACATTCATACACAATTACATTATGACGCGGCTGTTGCCGGCTCGCTAAGCGTTTATCGGCTGCAGGAGGCGCTTGTTCGTGTGCATTCATCACGCGCTCATTTGTTGATTGGTCAAATGATGCGCTGACCCATTCTCATTAGCGTTATAATTACGTCTACTGTTCATTTTGCATTATTTGTAATCCAATATCAATCTACCGTCTCCCGCACCCACACGGGGACAGTGATATATTTTCAGATTTTATATTTTAAAAGCACGAAAAACGATACAGGGTAAAGTAATGGCACGTGAGGTATGAGTAGGAATTTAAAATAAGGTATGCTATTTCATTTTCATTATTTTCCTTTTATGGATATATTGGTTAAAATTATAATAGTTGATTTTTAACATGTAGATAGTAAGGTACAGGTACACTTTCGGATATACGTGCCCAAACTCATAATAGTTCGGTCGGACATTTTCAACAAACAATTAATAAAACCTACACAAATGATGAGAAATTTTCTCAAATTTCTATCGAGTTTTTAAACTTGGCGAGTGTTTTCTAATTCTTTGTTATTATTATATATATATATATATATATATATATATATATATATATATATATATATATATATATATATATATTTGTTAGACATTGTTTTACCTAGAGTTCGCTATTGTACTTTGTTTTTCAATAGCTACTAGTTACTGCCTGTTATGCCGGGTCTTAGTTGTGGAAACTAACTATATCACAATTATTTTTACTATGTCATATGACAGAACACTTGTGTCATTACATTTTTGGTAATGGGACACTAGAAATTAGTGATGTGAGATGTATTATGAGTTTTTTATATCAGCTCATGGTTTTCCTTTCACTGGCATGTCAGTCCTGGCAATTTACTCCCGACATATTGATTATATTACATTATCGCTTTTGGTTTTCTAATACTTCTCCAATTTTTTTTTTCTGTAATTCTGCATCTGATATAAGCTTTTTGTCACGACAAGAACGTACTTTCTTTTGCACCGATGGTCCCGGCAATTGATTGTCCATTGTAGAACTCAGAGTGCCCAAAACCCAAAACCAACTATGTACCTGTATAAAGTGTACCTGAGGTGCCTATAAGAGCGCAACTGTAAGTTCCTAATGCCTGTGAGATACTGAAGCATAGAAGAATGTATATAATGATGGCACAGACGTTGTGTCATCGGCATAGCACGCAAAATACCAGATGACACAACGTATGTGTCATAGGCAGTAAACGTGTTAAAATATTGGTCAACCTATTATCACCAGTTATTTGGCCCACATTTTTTTAAACTTTTAAGTATATTTAAAGTAGACGAAAGAATATTGCAGAAATTTCTAATCATTTTTGTAGATTTTATAGTTAGTTGAAAATGTAAACTGACCTAATTATTATGAGTTTGGTCTCGTAGATAAATTTAGTAATATTATCTTAAATAGAAATATAATAATGGGGTCCCGTGGCCGCGAATCTGGGGGAACCGGGTTCGATCCCGACAGACGCCAAATATTTCCAATTTTAAATGGCACAAAAGTGACCCCTGTGGTGCACTCTACACATCAGCTATGAGTGCCCGTGAGGTGACGCCTGGTAAGTGCCCACACGGCAAAATATATCTTCATCATTACCGATGTCTACATGTGTTGTAGATACTGGCACACCCAGAAATAGGTAATATGCCGTGATGATATATTTATTTTAGAAATATAATGTTAATCTATGTCCACATATTTTAGAAAGATTTGTATGCATATTTTTCTTTGTCTAAGGATAAATACAAAAGATAATGGGGTCATGCCAAAAAAAAAATGTTGCTAATATTTTTATAAAAATATAATCTATGACACTTATTATCCATATTGCAACATAGAACATACCAAAATATAATACTTTTCATTCATAATTTACTTAAAAGATATTCGCGCTACGATTTTCTGTGACATCATGTATCGGCTACTCACACAACGACACTAGTCACACGTACATGAAGGTCACAATGTCACAAACTTCAAACGCGAAATTAAACGTAAGATCAGAGTAAACTAACCAAATATTTATAAAGCTGTCAGAGGAAAAGTGCGCTCTATTCAATCTTTTTTGTTTCATAAAGATTTATTTATTTCATTAGAGAAATATTATTTTTAATTGCAGGTTTGTGTGCTTGATATATAATTTAATACATAAAAGTGCAATAATTGTATATTTATAATGATAATAATGATAAATCATGGTAAAGAAGAACTGTGCAGTTCCAACTTGTGGAAACAATTTATTTAAAAAACCCAAAAAAACTATTTATAAACAATCTTAATTTACATTTTGTCCGCCAGGGTGAACTGGAATCGTTCAGATACATGACATATGCGCTCATGTGACCTCATTGAGATTTAAAATTGACCCCTATTTTTAAAAAATTATATCTACAAAACAATGCACACAACTGTGACCGGTAGACTTCCAGGAAAAAAATAAAACATAAAATGTGGCATGACCCCATTATATTTTAACAGCTTTAATTATCAAATGATATCTTACATTCTTATTATTTTTGTATGTGGGACATATTAATCAAATTAACTTGCATTTGAAGGGTGCATTTGCAGCCTCTTTAAAAAGCTGCAGCTTACATTGCCTTTCTGATATTAGAGTCTTCTCGACATCTCCCTTAGCGCGATCTCGATGAATTGCCAATCAAAAAACGAATGATATTAAGCAAAAGATGATAAATTGACTGCGATCTTTTTAATCTTTTTTGCCTTCTGCTAAATGGTTTAAGTACCGTTAATGACGTTTGAAACTTGCAGAGTTTGCTAAACTAATTCCTGATCAATTGCAAGACTCCAACTTTTGCAAATCAATTCCCCGATAGATACTCAGCCGCTGGTCAAGTTTCCCAATCAAAGGACGAGAAAAATGTTTAGAATTACTACAAGGGTAGTTTGTATTTAAATTGGAGGGATTTCCGAGGTCCGTTTTCAAAAATGAAGACAGTTTATCGAAGTGAAATAATTGTGTTGTGTATTTGAAACTTTGGCGGATATTTGGAAGAATGCGGTTAGAATTCAATTGTAAGAATTTAGTGTTCAAAGCCTGTCCTTTCGGAAAATTTTCTTTGATATGAGATGATCCTTTGTAAATATCTTACAAACTTTGGACATCGGTTTCCGTATTGTACAGCCTGTGACGGAATTCATTATATGACCGTGGATATTTTCAAGTAACTACTTATTTCAAAATACAAGTCATTGTCATCTATATACTTGTTCACAAGTTTATAAAACAAAAAGTACATAGTTTTTCGTGAAACCGTCAAGAAATTTAAATTTTCATGGTTATCTTGTGTCTTGAAAGTTCATACTTGCAGTACTAGTCACATGAAATATTAAGGCTGGATTACTAAGTTGTAAACTTAAGTATTTACCCTAGCATTAGCATTATGACTTTGCATTAATAATTCGAGTATAGACAAATCGTCCTTCGGTATATCTATTTAACTGTAACCTAAACCTTAGAATTATGCCGTAACCCTAGAATATGACAATTTCTAAACTTTTAATGTAAAATCCTAATGTCGACCAATCAGAAGGCTATATGTTCGTGTGATTCTGGTGATATTCGCGATTGTCAATTTGAGGTTTGTTATTTTTGAAGAGTTCTATCACATTGTCTTCATTACAAATGAGTTACTGAAAAAGATGTCGAACTAATAAACTTGTGTGTCACTTTTACAAAACATGACATTACCGGCCTACTCTTATTGGTTTGCCTTAAGATGTAGATGAACCGGAGAGCGTAATGTAAAGTTTAATGCTAATTATTATTATTATTATTATTATTATTATTATTATTATTATTGTTATTATTATTGCGTACTATGTCCTACAGGCAAGAGCCCAATTATAGGATAAGGGAAAAAAATAAATTAATTACAATGAATTTATACAGATTTTAACATCATTGATGGAATTGAAGAATATATATACTTGATTCTCTATCAAATGATAAGATCTGACCATTTGGTATATGGGTGATTTCAATAACATATTTGTACTCGCAGTATGATGGTAAAATGTATTACTACACCTGGATGACAATCTTGGAACACAGATATTAATTTTTCCTAGAATAGATGAACAATCTATGGTGTTATTAATGATTTTATACAGTAATACAGCCGCGTACATGTCACGTCGTTGGTGTAGAAAATTTAAACTAAACGATTGAAGCAATGTACTTTGCGATGTACCTCTGGGGGGATACGTGCCTTCTAGAATGAACGTAGCAGATTTTAGAAATCGTCTTTGAACTTTTTCAATATATTGAACTAAATAAGATGACATTGGGTTCCATATAATAGAACAATACTCTAAATGTGGTCTAACTAGAGAGATATATAGAAGACTCAGAATTTCTGACCAAGAATCCTAAACATCTGAAAGCTGTGGACACCTTTGTTTCAATGTGTGAAGTAAAAGTTAACTTAGGATCAAATATGACGCCTAGATCGAGTAAAGTTTCAAGTCTTGATAGAATACAGTTATCTAGTGAATAATCAAATATAACTGGCGTAATTTTTTTTGTGTATGTCATGACATTACACTTATTAATATTTAAATATAATTTGTTTTCACGGCACCAGTTTTGAATTGTGACCAAATTGTTCTGTAGATTAACGCAATCAAAGACAGATGTGATGTTGAAAAATATCTAATGCTACTAAAAATGCTAATGCTAAGAAAAAGACTTAAGGTTACAGCTTTTACTCTCTTGAGTACCTTCTCACTGGATACACAATCTGACGTTTTCGATTGTTTTTATTATTTTAATACAATTATCAAAATGTCATTATAAAGTTGCGAATTTATGAATAATTTTTAAATAAATTAAGTCAGTTCGAAAAAAAAAATATACGTATTATCTCAGGAAAGTGTAATATGTACATATATCTATATTAATTTTAGTAATGCCCAATTTTTTATCACATTTGTTTACACGTTTGTTTACAACGACAGAATCACCACATGACAAAATATTTTTATTTGCTAATGGATTATACATCCAACAAAAGTTTATGTTTATATATAATTTTTATGTATAATAGTTATTTTTCATATATTCATATTAATACATGAAAAATGAATTATAAATTTGACGTTGTTTACGTGAAATTAAATTATTGATACATGATATGAAAACGGAGATAACAGCTTTTAGTTATATATAAATATATATTCCTGATCTAGCATCCATTTGTGGGTGTGCCAATCTGCTGCTGTTCACAAATTTCAACAGTAATGAGGTCATTTACCAGGCGTCAATTAACGGGCTCTCCCAGTTACCGTGCAGAGAGCAACACAGGGGTCACGTTTGTGCTACTTGAAAATTAGAAACAATTTTCAAGTTTCAAATCTGAGGTCGATCGGATTCGAATTCGGGCGATCTGAATCATATCCGGTCATATAAGGTACACCTATGAGATTTTGTAATTTATGGTTATTTTGAAAAAAAGGTGCATCTCAAAGCTGACATAGGTAGTATATCAACAAGAGAAACTGCTGAATCATTACTACTTATCGATATCCTAGTACCAATAAAAATAATATAGATTGTAATTTAGACATTTTTGGCAATGTGCTTATTAAAAAAAAAGTCTGTTGTGGCCATCACAAGACCTCTCGCCATTTCCATATTAGGCTATAACGAGGGTCACGCCTAAATTATTGAGATACAGAAATATTATTTGAAGGAGAAGCATGTAGTTTTACTGGTGTTCCAAGTAGTCCCCCCCCCCCCCTGCTTCAATACACTTTTGTAATCGAATTTTTCAGAGATGGAAAGCTTTGAGCTATTCATTTTCTGGAATCGTATTAAAATACTCCATTATGGTGTTGTTAATCTCCTCTTCTGTTTCATCTCCAAATGCCAATCGTAGACGTTCCTCGCACTGTTCTTCACGTAATCCAATTTTAAAGTCGTAGTAAATCATAGCGCAATAGTGCTCTCTTCCTAACTTCATGTTGCAGTTTATTTCCACTTCGAATTCCACCACAATAAATCACTTCAACCAGATGTTATTATTGGACAGATATTTTAAATAAATTGTAGTTTGACATTTGTGCACTAAAAATTTTCCAACGCCAACTGTTTCCCAGAATCTCAATAATTTTGGACCCGTATAAGTATTGTACATATTTGACATTTCTGATCCATAAAAAAAACATATCTTTATATATTTTTATATTTCTATTCACTCATATTCTTCTATGTTCGAGATTCTTCCGATTCATTGATGAGATTAGCGGTATTTCCGAATGGTACTTGTAATATATGTATCTATAATTATAAATATTTAATTAATAATAAAATAAGAAATATTAAATGTACTTTCCAGGAAAAGTCTTCAGTGTTGTATTTGGTTTTTTGACACACATTTGTCTGTCAATTACAAACATTTTAATTTTTCCAACTTGTTTTCCATGGGATCCAGGATAAATTTACACCTTATTATTTTATATATTTAAATGTCTCTATCTTTAACTCCATACAAGATATAATAAAAATTTTAAATGTATCGGAAGAGATTTTATATTCTTTATTATTTGTTATAACAGAAATTTTCAAAAAATAATATTTTTTAAAGAAACTATTACTTCCGGTTGTCCATTTGCTACCAAAATCTAATCAGCTCTTCCCAAGAATGTCAGTTTGAGGAAACTGCAGTTAAATATTTTTTAAGTCTTATAGTATTTGAAAAACCGTGGCTCCAACATCCACACACACACACACACACACACACACACACACACACACACACACACACACCTACGGACATCATCGTAAAAATGTTATAATCGGCTTCTAGGGATCTTAAAACGTGGATATGCAATTTTTAGCATGATTTCAGTATGATGGTTATTTTTGCACCAACTGCTATAAATGAGATACAAATTTATTAACATATTCTATTTAAATTTTGCTCTATAAATTTAAGTATCGATATTATCGACATTCTCATTTTTGTATCGATACCGTATCCTATACGCACTAAGTAATCGACAAGAGATAAGACTATGTCTGCCTGAAAGCAATGTTGATGGAATATATTAAGTTGCATTAGTTTTAACACGTTATTAATTTAACGTATTAATTTTCTGATTTATTTTTAGAATTTTAGAATTAATTAAAATATTTAAATCTGGAATTACAAAATTCCTTTATATATCCTATCTTCTATAGCACATCACTAAATAGAAGAAAGAGACTATTAAATATTAGACAAGATTCATTTTCACAGAACTGTTATTAGTAATTACATTGTTAATTTTAACAATACTTGTATCTCAATACATGTAGGACAGATAGTCATGATTATAATATTTATTTAACTATGTTTCATGTAATTGCATATTACGTTTCTATTCCATGACTTGTTACATTGCAAGGTCGCTTGTTAGTCTTTTGTGCCTTATTTTCATGCAAGGTGGCCTGGCAATTTCAGAATTTAGTTTCACTTTGTGAAAAACTCTGTCAAAAATATCTGGATATGATTGAACTATGTTTCACGTGTTCAATCGACAGTAGGCACTCTTAACAAGAGACTCTCTCCTTGTTTACGTCTGGTGAAAAACTAGAGTCAGTAGAAACTGGAGTGGGCATAATTGGTCCAGATTGGTCTAGATTGTCAAATAGGCATCAGTTACAATGAAAAAGTAAATGTGTCGCTAAAAGGGAGCCAAATTATCGTTTTATGGACGTGAACTTTATTGTGGTCTTTTCAAAAAGCCATATAAAGAAGATAATCAGTCATAGTCTCAAAAAAGATAATCAGTCATAGTCTCATACTAGAGAGACATTCTAAACCGTCATCAAAGAAAGGAATTTATCACATTCTCTAACTTAATATTAGCTCTTAATAAAAAGTACCTTAGAACTAAAACATGTACCGTTGGTGGCCAAGGTGCTCTAACATATCATATCATTTATGTAGAATTGGTACAATTGAAAATATATTTTTTGTTGATTCCGCGAAAAGGACGAAGATACTTTGAAACGCTTTACATGTAAATGTTCAGCTGTAGCCGTAAGTATATTCAATCTTTTAAGTAAAATGTGCCTTACGGCTAATGAGATCAGAAATGTGAATCAGAGGCTGTAAAAAGCTACATAATAGAGAGTTATTGCAGCTCCAACGCAAAAATAACGTGCACTTTAAAGTCACGTGACAGCCCGAGTGCGCAGGCGTACTAATAAGGTTCACGTTATATGAATAAGGAGACACGTTACGTGCAATGGAATAGCGAGCGTTTAACGTCACACGTTCTGTATCTTTTGAGGTTATGTTTCGGTGAAAAGTGTGGATGTAACCTCGTTTTTGTTGCTTTTAGCGTTAACGTTAGCGTAAATACACTAATTAAATGCGGTAAACATTGAAATTGAAAGTCCTTTATTTCTAAAATAAAGTGTTTTCTACATAAGGTTAACGTTTACGTTCTTTCATCTTAGAAGTTGCAATAACTCCCTAATAAGTCTGGAACTTTTCCCAAAAAGCTAAATAAGGGACTATGTGTCGCTGTATCAAAAGCGACTCAACGCTTAACGGTCCTCTCACAATAATAACGAAATGTTTCATGCAACTGGAACATCCACGCTGTTGCATAAAGCATGAACTGTGGCAACGCTTGTAGCCCAACATATTTCTGATGCTTGTCCATAGTTGTAATTTTGTTTGTTAACAATATAGAAAGTTTTATGCAACTGGGCTAAACAATGTTCACTTCTTGTTTAAATTTCAGGCTTTCAGCTGAAATTGCATGATTCAAAGGTGTGGACGATTGAATGAGCAGATCTTTTGTTTTTGCCTTACGTCAATCGTACGATGGTATGTTTGTGACGTTAATATTTATCCCTTTGGAAACACGTATATAGCAGCCATCAAAATTAAATTACGTTTGCTGAATTGGGACACAAAGGCCTCTGGAGTATTAATAAAGGAGGTGACAAACATTGCTAAATCACCTCAAAAGGAATTCATTTACTAGTTCATTATTTCACGCAATGCGAGATGAAGCCTTACTCTGTAATTTTACACAACAAAACCAACTCAACTAAATTGCGAAGCCCATATTTATGAGATAAGCATCCAATTTAAAAAACGATGTGGACATTAATTATAACAACTACAACACTTAATATATACACCGACCTGTTTTTAGCGTTTCCTGCCAAGTTAAATCAGTAACTGGTAGTTTTTCCACTAACCCGGATTCGAATCCAGATGTTGTCAATTATTTCCAATTGAAGTGTTTTATTATTCTACTTCTTTTTTTACACAGTTAATTCTTGATCTTTTATTTCCAATGTATCCTCATTTTTCGCTTCAACGATATTTGGGCTCCTTCATTTAAAGCATTTTTGTTCTGAAATTTTTTTGATTAAAAGTTTTTTAAAAAAACTATAACGTTATACGCATCTTCTTTTATTAATAATATAATTAATAGGGCTATTCTGTAAGCGATCGTTACGACATATCGAATCGTTATATCGTTAAAATAACGATAATCGTTAAAGTGGTATTCTGTAAGCAAAAATTCAATTGTTCATAACGACAAAATGATAACGATTTTCGTAAAATCGTTATTTTTTAACGAAAAGAAAAAACTGGTCGTTATTTTAACGATTTGTTGCATTTCAATCACATTTCAATATTCTTGAAATATTAAATGCCATTATAATGAATGGTGATCCCGAATTATTATTACTTCTTCACTTTTTCGAGGAAAATAATCAAAGGTAATTATATATTTTAAAAATATGTCAGATTTTATTCCAACTTTCCTATATTATATTTAACAGGAAAAATCTTCGAAAAATTCATAGGGTTTTAAGAGATAAAAGTGATCCTTTTACTATCCCAGAGGAAAATTTTAGAAAATTATTTAGATTATCAAGAGCAGCCGCAAGAAATTTTACTGAACTGTTGCCATTTCTAGAAGCAAATACTCTATATTAATCATACTTTTACATATGCTTTATTTTACTGAGTGCATTTAATCCCCAAGCCAATTCAGCATATGCTTCTTCAATCTGATTTAGATATGGATTCTCTGGATAATATTTATTTGTTCTCAGAGCGACATTACTTGCAAGAAAGTCTACATAATATTCATATTGTTCTTTTGTAGTTTTTGAGTCCCTCGTTTTCTTATCCATACTTATTATAATAGAGAATAATAATAAATAGCCATTAATAAAATGAAATAATAATATAAATCTTCACCAACAATTTTCAAAATGAAATTTAAATGTCAGTTTTAATAGTGAATTGAGTAAACAATAGTACCAATCTCAAAAAAAATATAACGATTTCGTTATCAATTAAATTTAACGATAATGTTTAACGATCGATCTTACAGAATACAAAAATAACGATTTTCGTAAAATACAAATAACGATTTTCATAACAACGATTTTCGTTATGATAACGATTCGTTAAGCGAATGTTTTACAGAATAGGCCTGTTAATTTGTTTAAATACGTACTAGACTCTGGTTTCATTTTTCATCTACAGTAAAATTTTTGAAAGAAGTCCGATCAAGGCCATCTACGGATTGTATCTATGAATTAAGATTTTGTGCTGTCAAATTTAGTAGTGTCTTTTACTTAGTTTTTATGAGGGTACATAATATCTTGTGTACCTCATCAAAAATATGAAAACGACACTACTAAATTTGACAGCATAAAATCTTAATTCATAGATGCAATTCGTAAATGGCCTTGATCGAACTTCTTTCAAAAATTTTAATGTAGATATTCTAATTTTGCTGACCAGGTGGAAATAATAATAGGCATATGTCATTGGATTGCAATGGTTACTAAACTGATATATTCATAAATGATCACCTACTCTGGACTATGCAAAAATATCCTCTATTTGAAGTTCAAACACATATTTTATAGTTATGCAATAATGATCTGTACCATTTTTTTTTTTAATGTACAGTGTGTCTGCTGTAAGCGGGACACCATTGCTAACTTTCTTATTTGAAGAGATAGAAAGACGATTAAATGGACAAAGTTGGGCGATATTATACGACAAATTTAACGGTGTAAAATACAAAATAATTGAACATCAAATACGCGACTTATTCAACAAAATAACATTTTTTTAAATGGAATGCCATATTGAAAATGGTACCATTTAAAAGATTTTTATCTGAATATAAAAGTTTATTATCACTATGCCTCTAAAATTAAAAACAAAGGAGTTATTTCAAGTTGAAATTTAAATATTTTATTTCATATTTTAATACACATATATCATCACCATTTTTAATATGGCATTCCATTTAAAAAAATGTTATTTTGTTGAATAAGTCGCGTATTTGATGTTCAATTGTTTTATATTTTCCACCGTTAAATTTGTCGTATAATATCGCCCAACTTTGTCTATTTAATCGTCTTTCTATCTCTTCTAATAAGAAAGTTAGCAATGGTGGCCCGCTTACAGCAGACACACTGTACACTAACGATTTGCCGACGTATATGTCAAAATATCTAAGCAAATATTACTTTTATGCACGGACGTATCATAATACGACAATTATATTTCATTGACATAAACGTCATTTTATAGCCCGCGGTCCTCATTATAGCCCGCCGGTCTATAATGAAACGTCAAACCAAATTATAACCTACAATATAAACAATTTAAACAGGCAACATGAAAAGTTTTTATTACAAATCGAAAAATTTTATATTCTTTAATGAAAAATGAAAATTAATTTTGTGATATTTATATGGAAAGCACGGAGATACACAAAATAAATCTCAAATGACATAACTAATAAACAAACAATAAACTGTTGTTCTGCGCTTTCATAGCAACACTAGATACTGGATGTACGAGGACAAATTCTTTTCGATTTGAAAATTTTCGTCCGTGCATAAAGTTTTGTATGTACCACGAGCGTAACTTGCTTTTATGGCCTGTGGCGGGGTTTTTAGCCCGAGGCGTAAGCCGAGGGATAAAAAGCCTCCTTACACTTTTAATACATAAATAACTATTATTACCTACAGCACTTTTTGTACAGGGTGTAACTCGAAAAATGTTTTGTCATAGATCCATGGCTGCTCAGAGTAAAAGCTCATAAAAACTGTAAATTTATAATAATAATAATGAAAAAAGTATTAATTTTTAATGGACTATTTATGTCGACCAGTTTTTTTTATGATATTTACAACATACAACTTCATATAAATATCATAATCGTAAGTACTCATATATTCTTTTTTTTGTACAAGATTCTTTTGGAATTTGATTTTATGGAATTGTATCTAAAGTGACTATACACAATATGAAATTGTGCACTCTTCTCAATTATTATGTGCGCCAAAAGCTATCAATATGTCGTTAATGATAATATATTATTAATCAGTTTTAGGGATATTACATCCTGCATTAGATGAAAAGCCATGATGATAAATTTATTTATTGTCTTCGTAATAAATTCCTGTGAAAATCAGAGTTCATCAATAGATCATTGAACCAGTTATAAATTGTAATTTAACACTGAGTTAGTAATGGTATTTAAATGTTAAACGCTGGCAAATTACTACGTTATTTTGCTGTTATTGCAGCGTTCAAATTAACGCAAGTTTTACCTTTGGGAGTACGTATGGTACTGTGGAATAAAATCAAATTACACAACATAAAGAGAAATTCTTTTTGCATGAAATCAAGCCGACCTAGAATTGGATTAAATTGAAATCACTTTAATTGCATAAAAATCGTCACGAAAAATTTAGCAGGAGGTAAGTGAATTAGGAAACCGGCCACTGAAAGAATGGATTTTTATATATTAACCTTAAATTCTACATTCATACATCCTGTTTGATGTTTTGTGCTTAAAAAAATTGTCTCTTACTTAATTAATTTTCTTTATAGTTGACATAGTTCACATTTTACTTTCGTTAGTAGAAAACTACAGGTTGTACAATTGTTTCATATATCTATTGTTCCCTATTACTTCTGGTAAAATATTTTTTCTACAGTTATTATAGAAAGTAGCCATTTGCGCTCTCTTTTATCAACACAAAATGTCACTTTGCCGCTCATGCGCGACAAAGTAGTAAAAACGCTTGCTGTCCAAATTTCTAAGTATACAATGTTGAGAAATGTCACTTGTCTACATTCTTAATGAAAATGTTTAGTTAGGAACTAATGGCACTGTAAATACACATTTATCACGTTCACAAGTCAATTTGACATATGTTCTGTCGGTATTTAACATAACCTAACAAAATGCCACACTGCTGTGAAAATGAAATAGGGCATTCATTCACAAAAACGAAAGTATAAAATGCCTAGATTAGATTAAATAAAAACTCAAGAAGAATGGAAAATAACGATAAAATAAAATTAAATATAAAATAAATTGTGTGAACAATTATGTTTAGTAATAGGAATGATTGTACACAGATGGCGGTAGGATAGTTGCGAGTCGTACTGACATCTGATCTCTAGTTAACTATTTATTTTGATTACAATAAAGTTATTAGTTATTTCGTTACTTAAATAATTGCGAGAAGCCAGTCAATGCACATACATGTCTATATAATCACAAATTGCTTGAAATATTTGTTAATTTTTTCAGTGTGACAGGCGTGACAACTAACCACACATTTTGCTACAAAAACTCACCAAATCATCACAAATCCTTGCTTCCACGCTCTAATTTTGTTTTTTTTTATGGAATAGATGGCTAATGTAACGATATAATCATTTAAAAGCCTTTTTAAGTTTAAACCGTATCTTTTGTATTAGCCAATCGTTATTTATTGAGCAGTACTGTAAGTATAAAGTGTACATTTTATTATTTTTTATGGTGGAGGACCCCATTGTGGCGACTGTAGAAAAAATCTTGTGTGTGCTTCGAGCGCAAATGGACATTGTCGATTTCGAGAGAATGCCGCGCGACAATGTCGCATTTTGCGCTCTTAATTCACAAATAACTATTTTGACGATTTGTGCCAATACAGTTAGAATCTCCTTATCCAAACAACAGTCTTTCATTAGTATTGCACCCAAGTTGACATCGTGCATGTTCGAGTACGAACTCAAATTTATAACAGTTCGGCTGATGTACATTTTCAATAAATTGTAAGACATACACAAATAGTTAGAAATATCTGCAAAATTCTTACAACTACTTTACATAAAGACTTAAAAAATGTGGTTAAATGACAGGTGGTATTTAAAGGGTCATCTTTTAATCCAAATTTATCATCTACTGATACCCTCTACTCTTGGCTCAATGAAAAACAACTTCGTAAAAATTTTGTTTGTACGGTAAAATTTACCTTGTAAGACATGTGGGGCAATACTCTAACAGAAGTATGTGTGGAATTTGAGAATGCAATACCTAATTGATTTAAAGCTGCTTTAACTAACAAATGCCATTTATAGAAATATATAACTATTTTTGTAGGTTTTATAATTTGTTGAACATATATACCGACCGATCTATTATGAACGTGGACTCGTATGAGAGATGATCAAATAATGACATAGGAAACTATCGCGTGATTTTTAATCGATATTATCAAGATTATTTCATGGAAATCGATTTTATCGTTCAATATTAACAGAGATAGTCATTCGAATAATTTATTCTTTTAAAATTGGTATATATTGGCTAGTCGTCTTTTATACCTTCAATTGGGCGGATGCCTGTTCAATTCTACAGTTTTTTTTAAGGTGTTGTTGTTGCCCAGCTCTTTATCCAACCTTTTGATGGGTGGTTATTCATAAATTTTTCATCTCTGCTTATTTTCATTAACCTTTCTTCTCTTGTTTAAAGGGATGATTGTATAGTTATCCCATTTTATATTTTCTAGTTTTTGTGAATTTCACTATGTCTGTAATGTTACATTGTATTCTTACTTTTTGATTTCGTATTCTGTCCATTCTTGTTTTCCCTATTATTGAACATAGCGAGGTAGCATAGTCAATTCTGCTGTTCTCATCATTTGTTTCGTTCTTTTGATGTCTGCACGGAATTCTGCTCCTTACGTCATAATATAGGTAGAGTGGCCAGTCAATACGAGAAAATATTACACTACATCTGTATACTAGTGACTAGTGTATCTGCTTTATAATAAAAGTGAATACGAGGCAAATATTCGCTTCCAGCACGGGTCTACTTAGTAACTGAAATTATACCTGAGCCTGACTGATTCGGAGGTCACTATAATTAGTTGATTCCTCACAGTCTGTGGGTTGACCAGTCACACTACTAATAAAGGTAAATTTCGATTAACGAAACGGGTAATATCCGGCTCCATATGCTTAACTCATAAGAGTCGGGAGATTCGTAAGTATAGATATAAAAAATAAATGAATATGGGTAATTTTCTCAATTGTGGCGTTTATAAGGTGTTAACAATTTGCTTGAAATTTTACTCATACAGCATTTGTTTTTAAAAAACTGAAATTGCTATGCAATGGGGCCTATTCTGTAACTCAGTGGTTAATTTTTAACAAGTAGCTAAAAAATTTAATCAATCAATTTTTAGTTAAAAATTGACCATGTTACGGAATAATATAATATAATATAATAATAATACTTTATTTGGCCCAGAAGATTACATAGTAATATAAGGTAAGTCACAAGTCACAATAGAAATAGATCATAGATAAAAAATTACAAATGATTAAATACTTAAATATTCATTTACAGAGTAAAAACTGTGTTCAATAAGAAAATTCTTTATTTGTTCTTAAAAGAATGCAAGGTTTGAGATTTTTTTATGTCGCTGGGTAAACTATTGAATAAAATACAACAGTTATAATAAGGATTATTTTCAAAAAGCTTAGTTTTATGTTTCCTTAGTACGAGGTTTTGTCTATTTCTGGTACAGTAATTATGTATTTGTCATATATATAAATGCAAGGCACTTTAAGAATCTTACAGTGTTTGAAAACATTTTTACAAGGAGTGTTCCTAGGTAATCTGAACATGTGTCGTATAGCACATTTTTGCAATTTGAAAACTCTAATTGAAGACTGAGAATTGCCCCAAAATACAATGCTGTATCTTATTATTGAACAGAATTTTGTGTCATAAAATGTTTTTACTGTATTGAAACTAGTTACATCTAATAATCTACGAATTGCATAACAGAGTGGTGCAAGTTTATTACAGATTGATTCTATTTCTAAATCCCATTTCAAATCTTCTCGTATATTCAGAACCAACAGCTTGCAATGCTCTGTTTTTATTATAGATTTATTGTTAAATTTAAGTAGAATACTTTTGTCCTTAATACCTGTTTTAAAATTCAAACATACAGTTTTTCTTGATTTACACATAAATTTAAACTAGTAAAATAGGAATACGAATAGGAATGTGTCAATAAAAACATCGATTATTATGCTCCTAGCAACTGACCGCGCTCCATCAAGATGAGCGCCTAACCAAGGGTTTACCAAACGTCACCTCATGGACTCCTAGAGTTGACGTAGAGACAGCACCACAAAAGTCACTTCAAAACTTTCCGAACCCCGAAGCAAAACCAGTCACATACATAATTGGCACTGCCACGTAACTTATTGTTACATACAACACTCTTCGGCGTCCAGCAGATTTGAACGAAAATTGTAGAGACATGATCTTAATATGCAGGGTCCCAGCTTTTTAATACCTCACCGGCAGTGTCGTAAAAATATGGGTCATGATTATTAACTCAGTCCTCCATCAAAACACACTTATTCACCCCAGTGTTTATAAATACGAGAAAACGCCGTTGATAACCCAGCATCATTGATGATATCTTCTGATGAGGGTGCAAGGGCAGAAAAAATCAAGATATAGTCCTGTTTCTGAAATGTTAATTTCCATGAGGGTGTAGATCAGGTCTGCAACAAGGCGCGAAACGCTTCCACCGGACGTTCCCTGGAAGAAAGTTGAAGAATCGGCCCGCGTTGGGGGTAGGTCTACTGCGTGAGTGTGTGAGAGTGCGCGCCGAATACCGTCCTCTCAGTGCTGCGCCGACCTCCGATGAGTGCGCACCGTTACTCTCTCTTCGTTACCATGTCGCGACGCCGGAGAAGAGTACACTCTGCGATGGAACGATTGTGAACTGATAATTGTTGGTGTCCTATCCTAAGGATTATGTGTTGTATCCGTAGATAAGTACTTGTGAGTGTGTATGTCATGTTACTGTGAGTGAGAGTGAGTGAGTGCAGCATGAAGGCACGGTGGGTTGCCCTAGCGCTCCTGGTGATGCTGCCCCAAGTGGCACCGGGGTATGCCGACGAAGACGAACTCATCAACGAACTCGACAGACCCAGTGAGTTACCCACTACTCTTCAGAACTAGAATTATCTTGTTATCAACAAAGTTTACTCTCATTGAAATGTATTGTGGCACGAGTAGCAGGATACCGGTGGATAATTAAGTCCTTACAAACATCTTTTAACTTGACACCTTCGTTGCATCCTGCTGGACGCTTAGAGAGGGTATCGCTTCACACTGTCAGGATCAAGCAGTATTTTATAGTTATTAATATGAGGTTCATATTCAAGACTGTTAGTTAGCAACTGTGGTTCTGACTACCCTTTATTTAGAATTATTCTTTTCCGGCGGTGGTCTTTTCACTACATTTATGAGTGCCCGTAATATGATGGTGAAACACTTTTTTGTTTTCTTATTAATAAATTGTAGTGTTGGTTTTATTTTTCTTTTCTATAGTTTGTCAACTGTGTGACCCATGTATTATTTATACAACGTGGACAGCAAGTGCGTTAAGTAACTCTATAAAGATTTGTCGATCTATTTCGAATTATATGTAACTAACAAGTGACTAGAACTAGAGTGATGCGCTCCTTACTATATTTGAATGTTCGTTAGGTTCAGTTGAATACTATATCTGATGATCAATTATAAATATTGTTGGTAATAAATTATAGTAGGTGGGTTTTTATTTAAGACTTATTTAAAATCCCCGGTACCATATAACCTTTGAAGGACCTGGTCCTAAGTAGAGCAGTGAACAGTGATATCAAAATCATTTCTTAAATATAAATACCGTGTGTTATAATTAATTGTTAAGAACAATTATGCATGACTAAATGTTAAAAGAAATACTATTAAAACCGGACTTAAAAACATTTGTAAAAACCTTTTTATATTTTGTTAATGTACACCTATAGAATTAACATTTAAATTAAAGGTCATATCTTTGATGATATTTATTTAACAAAATAATAAATGAATTCTTGAAAGAATTGTAAGATGCCAAGGTATGTGCACTATATTAAAGATGTCTGATTAAAAAAAAATTACTACAAAAATAATTGAAATCTGTTACAATAATAGTTAAAATGTCGTGATTTTTTATTGTTTTCTAACTAGGCGATAGTTTATATAAAAAAATATGGGTCACAATACACCCTGTCATCTAAGTAGCCGCCAATTTAACTAAGATCCCTCTAAGTTTAATCTACGAAGTAGGCGACCCTTGTAATTAAATCAGATCCTGAATTAGGCTGAGCCTGTTCTTCCTGCTTATAATTCTGTCATTCGCTGAAACTTCCTGCGTTGAATTTTACAAATTAATCTCGAACACACGGCCTGACAATAGCTAGACTCATGGAGGGTGAAGAACACAGCGTTTATTTTTATTCTTCCGAGTGAGCGCACTCCACACGATTTGCTTGTCATTTTTGTTTGCGCCAATGATTGAGCACAACAAAGTTCAGCCCATGACAGGATTTGTGGTTTGTCTTACGTATTCCTTCAAAACTCCTTTAGCCGCTAGGAAACTGATTGCATCTGTTACGTTTTTCTCTCTCGCAACTTTGCCGAAATAAAATCAAACGAGTTGGGACTTTGTGCGCACATAACTTATAACCTCCTACGTTTTCAATGAATAACATTTCCTCAGATTTCGACTTCCATACATTTTTATTATATCCCGTAAATTATCTGCCTATTATATGAGTGTCTCTCTAGCTCAAAACTACTTGTACCTAATCCATGAAGTTTCAACTAGATACTTTTATCGTCGCGTTGTTAGAGGTATGTTATATCATTTCGATTTCCATACATTTTTAAGCCTTATTCACAACACGAAATTAGTGGTTAGTGTTAGTGGTTTTGGTTAGTGGTTATTAGTAATTAGAGATTGAAAAACAGTGTTCACAACACGTGAAATTAATGTCTATCTCTGTCGGTAATATAACACGTTTCATTCGTAATTTGGGATAGTCCTCAAATTTGTCACATGTCACAAACTTTGAAAAAAGTTTTGGAGGTTGGAGCGTCTTTTTCCATACTTAGGAACATTTCTTACCTAAGTTTAGTGTTGCTGAGTTAACAAATTAGAATATTTATGTAATTATTACATAACAATGACAGAAGAAGCATTTATAACCCTCATTACCGAAAAAAAATATTTGGATCATAAAACTCCAGCAAATTTTAAAAATGCATCTTTGAAAGTAGTTGAATGGTAAGTAATTCGACAAGTATTCAGAATCCGTTAACGAACTCAGTAATAATTTGCTTCTTCATTTTCAGATGATTTCGATTCATTTCGGTTTCACTATTTTCACATATTAACTGTCAAAGAAGCTCAGCCAATTAACAACAAATATCTTTTTTGCTATAATATATTTATACCATTCTGCTCTGTGCTGTGATTGGCTATTTCTGTTAACCACTAACCAGAAAGTTTTGCATTTACAAACTCTTGCGTTAACTGAACTTAGCGCAGAACTGCGCTGCGCTAATTTCGTTATTGTGAACCCTGTGGTACAACTACTTATGTCAGGCTTTCTGGGCTCTCCATAACTAATAACACTAACCACTTGGAACTTTCATAGATATTGTGGTATAATTGGTCACTAGGTCCGTTGTTTCATTATTTAAACTTTCTTACATTTTTACCTCTCGCTAAGAGAGAGGTATTGGATTCATGCAAAGAATCACATATCCAGATTTTTGTGAATAAGCACGTTCTAAGGACCCTAGAATCGGATTACAACATATTTACGGTGTGTGTGTGTGTGTGTGTGTGTGTGTGTATTTGTGTGGATGTTGGAAGGACGATACCTCAAAAACTATAATATTTAAGACCTGTTTACCTACGTATTCTTCAATCTGATATTAATGGGAAGAGCTGAAAAGGTTTTGTTAACAATTGGACAACAGGAAATAGTGGTTTCTTCTAAATATAATATAAAATTCTCCATCTAATACACTTAAAAATTTTTTTATATCTTCTACAGACCTAGAAATGAACAAAATATATAGAATAATCTATTTGAAGGGTACAGGGGAAAAAGGAGGTTTGTCACTAAAAATTTGAAATAAGTTATGCAATCTTGTAGGTAAATACCGAATCTTTTATGTGGAATATTCCTTTTGGGCAAAAACACGGTAGGTCAGAAGTTATTACCATTGGAAAATTTGTCGTACAGAGGAAGAAGACGGGTATGTCCATGTGGTACCAACCAAAAAGGTGGATTGTCCACCCTTTTGTATCAAGAAAGTTGATGAGTACAGGGTAAAAAAGCGGTTTGTCAAAAAATGTAAAGTTTGGAGGAAACAGTTTTAAGATTTTAAGATCGTGTCATTTTTTGGATAATACCTTCAGCTATGCACAATTTTGATGCAAGATTCTTTACTGTTTTCTAAATGAGTGCCAGAAATTAGAAAACTTGTCTGGCATCCTATTTTGGTGAAAATTTCGACTTTTTATTTTGGTGTCAAGTTAAAAAACCGAAATTTCCCCCGAAATAGGATGCCAGACAAGTATTCTAATTTGACGTACTCATTTACAAAACAGTAATAAATCCTGCATCAAAATTGTACCTAGCTGAAGGCATTATCCAAAAAATGACACGATCTTAAAATCTTAAAAACTGCCGCCTACAAAATTTACATTTTTTGACAAACCACCTTCTTCCCCTGTACCCTTCATTTGCAATAAATCGCGCAGTTCAGAAGTCTAAACTACACCAGGGAAACTAGTTGTCAAATTTAAATGTTTATTAATTAAATATTTAAAATTGTAAGTAGGTATGTATATTAATAGTAATGGTACAGATATCCTTAAGAAATACCACCAATCCCGTCAAAGAATTGGAAGCATGATGAACATTTAGGAAGGGTGGAACAAGACTCCTTAAAAAATTAAAGAATAGATATAATTAGAATTATTTGTGTACAAGTAATGTTAACTTCGAGACTTATGTAACAAAACGGAATTGGCGAGAGATATTTTGCTGACCACAACAGATTTTTTTATTTCTTAAATTATCTACATATTAAATTAGTGTTTCTGTGGCTCAAAATACTTGTACCTAATCGATGAAGCCTCGTATAAGTGTAACTATTGTAGACATTGTGGTACACTTAGGGCCAGTTTTTCAATATCTGATTAAAATTTTAACTAAGAGTTAAATAAACAAAATTGAAAGAAAATGAACTGTAAAATGACAGATTTATTATTGCTGTCAACAAAACGATATAATATTGTTTACTTAACTAGAAGCTAAAATTTTAACCATAGATAAAAATACCGGCCCTTATTTCCATTTCATCATTTCAGATTGCACTGTTTTACTTTATGCTTTAAATTATCTATTAAAGGAATAACAATCTAATTCAGAACAACTTTAATGGATCAATGAATCCTTTGGCGACAACTATTACCTTTTGTAGACACTTTGGTTTAATTAGTCACTGGGCACGTTGAATCATTAATGTGTGAAGAATGAAGCAGGAATTATTCATGTTCGATAAGTACAACCTCAATTTATTTTCTATTAGCAGGACTATAACAAAGTTACTTTATCAAATTCAGATTTGTCATGTCCACCTGTTTTCATCTTTTTACCATATAACTTTACAGAATAGAAATTTCCTTACAGTACTGCAAAGTAGGTTAATGAACAGTCAAGGAAATTTACGAATTTATTATTAAATAGGTGAAAAATTAATGAAAAAAACAATTTTTTGTTGGCAGGGAATAATTTTTGTATAAATGACCAAGTTGGATTTGTAAAAAATTGACGGACCTCACTAAATATTGAACTCAGAGTCATCCTATACCTATGTAATGCGCCTTGATAAAACCAATTAGCAAATAAAATTTATAGTGGGTATCAAACTAGTGAAGGGAAAATAATATTTACTTACTGTTTTTTCGGTGTTGTTGCAGCTGTGAATGAAGAACGGTCGAATGTACTGACTTAGGTTTACAACTCATAGGGTGCTGTACTAAAGGAGCTACAAAGTTCTATTGATATAGACGAGTACTGGGGAAGATTTACCCTGCAAAAATTTGAATATTCTTGATTTTTAGATGTTTTACTTTTAGAGGTGATTAAAAAACAAGTTTTTGACCTTGGTGCACTTCCGGAAGTAGCCATCTTGGGAAAATTATGCAAACAATCAATTTTTTAAAAATATCTCCTAACCAGTTGGTATTAGAGCAAATGTAGTTATTGTCAATTTTGTAGAAAACAAAAGTCCCTACAAATATGATCTAGAACTTTTTTTTCCAATCGAGCTGCAGCGCTTTAACTCTTTAGATATTGTCAAAAAAGTAAATTTTGGCAAACATCTTCCTTGTATGAAACAATACTGAATTATGATTTACACTTCTTTAGGGTACTTTTTTTTTCCTTCAAATGGCAATGCTCATTTTTACCTCTCGCTAAGAGAGGTATTGGATTCATGCTAAAATTCGCATATCCAGATTTTATTGAATAAGCACGATTTAAGGTCCCTAGAATCCCATTATAACATTTTTAAAATGATTTCTGTGTGTGTGTATGTGTGTGTGTATGTGTGTGTGTTTGTGTGTGTGTGTGTGTGTGTGTATGTATGTCTGGATGTTGTAGGCACGATTCCTCAAAAACTATAAGACTTAAAAAATATTTAACTGCAGTTTCCTCAATCTGACATTCCTGGGAAGAACTGAAAAGGTTTTGGTAACAACTGAACAACCGGAAGTAGTAGTTTTTTAGAAAAATTCTTCTAAATATAATTTTTTGGGAGTTTTTTTTTATTAAATATTGAAGAACATAAAATTCTCCATCTAATACACTTAAAAAATTTATTATATCTTGCATAGATTTAGAGATAAAGACATTATAATTTATAGAGTAAACTAATCGCAGAGGCTAAGGCACTAAGGAAACCAGTTGACAAATTCCAATGTTTATAACACAGTTTGTAAATGACACATGTCATTGTCAGATATCAACAATTTTGGTGACATTCTGATAGCTTTTTATGGGAAGTTTATTTAATTTTTCTCATTGTTTTATTAATTAAATATTTGAAATTATAGGTAAATTTGTGGTAAAATGCATATATCCATCAGAAATACCGCCAAACTGGTTAATGAACTGGAACAATCTCTGACATTTAGAAACTTCCTCATACAATGAAAAATAGATATAATTACAATTATATGTGTGCAGAAGATATGTTAAATACAATAAAAAACAATATTTGGGTAAAGTTCTGTAATATATTGTTATAAAACGATGGTTCGAAAGCGAAGTGCAATACAATACTTATATAGCCTAATATGGAAATAGCGAGAGGTCTTGTGCTGGCCACAACAGATTTTTTTTGTAGATACTGTGATCACTAAAATAAGGATTTTTTCAGCTTTTCAGTGATGTATAACATTCCTATGGTCTTTTGTTTTAAATAGCTATTAGTACATTAAATATGGCAACAATAATTAATGTTTTAGTCTTGCTATTTAAAACAAAAGAGCATACTGCGAATAATACATCTTTGAAACAAAATTAGAAAGGGCCGTAGAGATGTGCATATCTAAATTCAGTATTGTTTCATACGTGAAAAAATTGATTTGAGTAAAATTTAACAATAGCTATTTGTCTATTGGTTACAGGAAAAAAGTTTTTGATCAAAATAATAGAAAATTTTATCTTTTACAAAGTTATGAATAAGTATTTTTACTCTTATATCTACGGATAGCAGATTTTAAAAAATTGATTATTTGTACTACCCTTGGTAAGTGCACTGGTACGACAATATTTAATTTCTGTAACATATTTATTGTCAAAAATGTCATTTGAAGGGATGTTTCTCAAACAAATTGCATAATTTTTAATTCAAAGTCCTACGAGTAAACTCTTTTGCGACTTTCTGAAAACTGCTTTATGTCTAGATGCCTGAGTTTGAATGAACGATCCTTGAGTAAAACTTGCATTTTTTCAGGAACACTTGAAATTCCAACGGTACTTAATATAATATCTTCGTGCGCATGACATATTTTATGTAAATTTCACTATTATTCTGGCTGACGTTGCAACTGAAAATATTTTTCCCGTATTGAAAAGGAGAATTATTATGTTCAAAAATGTATCATATTAGTTGTTACTGAATGAAGTTGCTGTTACTTTTTGAATTATGCTCATGTTTAATATTTATATTAAATAGTTTTCTGCCGTAAATACAATACAAACATTAAACTTCAACTTCATATCCTCGATATTGAAATCACAAAATTAATATACATAATTTAGTGATGCAGAATTTAATGTTTCGGCTACAAACTTATTTAAAACATAATTATGTAAAACCAACAGATAACTTTGCAGACTAAAAACCGTTGCCTATGGACTTTACTTTTCCAAGCTTAGTCTACATCTACAATGTAGTAAGTTTTACTTGTAGGCAATGATCATTTACTTTACGGCTTGTAAGTAATATAAGTTTTTACGATTTTTATATGAAAATATTCCAAGTTTGCTCTACTTTGTAACCACAGTAAAATGAATTATTCCTCACATACGTATTCAGATTCCCATCACAAGTTTGTAAACTTAAATCAAGGAGATGGTATCGTGTGTTTGACATTTGTCCAAGGAATAAGTTCACCCGGTCCGCTTCATCAAACCATAATCGTAAAATAGTCGTAAATGACACAGCGAGAACTGTGAAGTATCCACCGATCTAGATTCTCTTGTTCATTACGACTCTAGTCATATTTCAAAATAAAACAGCAGCTCTCTACGAATGTCTTCGCTGTAATTCGTATAATTTATATCCCCTCTGATAATGCGGCAGGCACCAAGCAATTGTAGTGTGGAAATCAACTTCTAGATGGAGTCGTGACTCGTGACAGCCCTAATAAGGCTGGGATCATCAATTAGACGCCGTATTATCTACTTATCCCGGTATTTTCAATTCTATTATATTCTTATCTGGTTATTAAGTCAATATTCCATAACATTCGCTTCGTGAAAGAGCTGGTATTTTACTCTTTTTGTCAGGAGGTTTATTACAGATGGTTACCTTTCAATCAAAGAGGATATTATATAGTTTAATAATTATTATTGATTGGAAAAATGATGAAAATATTGTAAAACCTGAATTAAATTCAATACAGTCTGATATGGGCAATCTCTGTAATAATGAGGTTCTTGCTTGTGCAGTCATTTTATCTTTTTGGGATGTTTGTCATGCACTCCCTCAAAGTTATTCAGTGCCTTCTAGTGGCGTCAGTACACCACAATGAACAGCTCCAATAAGAATGCAAAGCGTGTGTGGTTCTTATTGAGTGAGCCAGTCTCTGAAAAATGACCGACAGGTTGATTCATAGACTGAAATTTTGTGAAACATGTCAAGTTTTATTTTTTAAAATCTTATCGACTATGCTGTCTTGATAGTATGCTGGAAAAGACATAAAATTAAATATTTAATCAAACGCAGACTCATATTTCTTTCAGTGTGTATTCCATAGATCATTACACGGTAAATAAAAACTTTGTTGTGATTACTAACAATAAGTTCCAGTACCAAATTTTTTTTTGTCAATATAGGACCAGCAAATATATTTGTTACAATTACCAAGGTAAATTTGCTGGTAAAAAATTGTTGTGGCAACAAATACAGTTTTGTTATATATAACAAAAGATATTTGTTATAAAACAAATAAAATAAGTTACCATTAAGAAGTATACATTTGTTATGCGAACAAATGAATTAAGTTACCATTAAGAAATATAAATTTGTTATTCGAACAAATAAAATAAGTTAACATTAATAACTATAAATTTGTTTTAGAAACTAATTAATTTTGATTGATATGTAGAATGAGGTAGTAAGGTAAAAATTAAATACATGCGTATTATATTATTTTTATTTATTTATAATTATAATCTATATACATGTAACAAATATTATATAAAAATATAACATATGAAACAATAGTCACTTAAATTATATAGATTTATCAGTAATCTATACATACCTTCAAATTTCTCAATAAGACACTCTAATTGCCATTGTTTTAAAATATCTTTTACAAAATCATCCATTTTTATTGACGGGCACAAGAAACAGGCACTTTTAAAACACAATTTTTGACAGGCTAAACTTAACTGCGCAAGCAAATGCGACACGACGTAGTATAGTACACGAACAGTGAATTATGCTGTATACCAGGGAATACCCTGTCTACATAAATGTTTTAGTTACTTGTACAAAGTATATGGCGAGAAAAGAAATAATTTGTAATCTTTACAAAATATAATGTCACAGGAAAAAAAAAAAATTGTCCCAGTAACAGATGAAATATTTTTAATTGTTGCAAAATGATTTTGTAATCGGAACAAAGTAACAAAATGACTGCTTAGTACTACTAATAATAATTGCTGCCATGACTAATATTTTGCAGCAAATAATACTTTTTATATACAACAAAAATTGTTTAGTTTTGGAAACTTAAAATACAAAGTTCTTCGTATACACGGCAAAAACTTATTGTTGAAATAACAAAAAAAATATGCAGCTAATTAAATTTTGTCCGGAATATCAATGTAATTTTTTACCGTGTATCATCTTTGGTAGGGTAGCGCTTTAGTTAAAACTTAGCCACAAGTTTAGAAGGTATTCGTTTTATGAGACCTCATATATGGGGTCTCGTGGCCGAGTGTGCCTGGTCGCGATTCTGAGACCCGTGTTTGATCCCGTCCAGTGACAAATTTCGTATTTTAAGTGGCACAAAATTGACCCCTGTGGTGTATTCTCCACGTTAATAGAGTGCCCGTGAGGTGAGGCCTGGTAAGCGCCCGCACGGTACAAATATTTCAAAGCAGACGATATATTTATTTTATTAATTTTATGAGCATTTTGTGCTTGTGTAATTAAACTTTTTCATCTGTTTGGTGACCAATTTTACAATCTCCGGTAAGAATTTTAACTACAAGTTAAATAATAGAAATTTACGTAATAAGACCTGAAAGTGATACTTTACTGGGTGAGCAAGCATATTCCAGAGCGAGCCGTAGGAGAGCTTTGGAAGCTTGTGAGCCCAGTATAAACACTTTCAGGTCATGTTGGGTACAATATTTTTTTTGCGATCCTGAAAAAAGAATAAAAAAGTATTATTTTATATTTTACTGCGAGCAAATAAGAAATAAATAAACAACTGATCTCCATGGAAACATTTAGCTTTACCGGTCCCGGGATCGGTAAAGTACTTTCCGATCCCTTATAGACAACTTTCCGAGCTAGCTCAGCAAAGAAGGACTTTCCGGTCTAAATAGTGATCAGAAAGAGCTCATTTTCTGGGCGATCGCGAAAAAACAATATTAATTCGAATTATTGATAACAATGGTCAATTTGTCACTTGACAGTTCATTTCATTTCAATTTTGTTAATTCAATTGACAGTTAAAATTTTAAGCAGAGATTGTGAAACCGGCCTTAGGCCATTTTATTTTGTACCCTAAAATCTTGCGCTGCGATCGAGTATAGACATAGTTTCTCTGTATGAAAGAGATAATTTTTCGTTTATGTATGTCTTGCGGGCAAGGGGCACTTGTTTACGTTCCGTGTTAGCGTTGTCAGCTGGTTGTCAGTTTTTTGTGTGTTCGATAGTCAAAGGGCTAGTCAATGTACTTAGTTCTTTGTTTTTCATATAGTCTTCTGTCTTATTTTGTATCTTTAAGGTTATGTTACTTGTCACTGACATTGACGTTTGAATACAATACCAGCGCTTCAGCGGTTTACGGTTCAAACATGCGACTTCGTAGCGGAGAGGTTGATTCAAAGAGTGCGGCATTTTAATTAGCATTTTATAAATATTTAATCAATAACTGTTGTTTTTTATCTTATAGACATCTTATTATGAGTGGCTTATTGCGTACAGATAAAAAGATTATTAAAATTCGACATGAAAAACATCCTATTTTAGTATTTTATTTTTCTTGTACTTATTGTTAATAATAAATGAATTGGCAAACCCTAACATAACAAATATGAAATACTGTTTATTTATAAAACAAAAAAAAAACTGTTTTCCCACGCTTACGTCAGGGATTGCTAGGAACACCTGATATAGTTTTCATTAGCCATATTCACTGGAACCAATAAAAAACAGGATACACATAATTATACTTCCAAAAATGTAATATTGCTTCATTAAGTATGATGATACATTATATATTTGTAATGTAATGAGTTCTACTGTTTCAAGCACTTGTATTTATTTTATTGAGCTTATTCCTTAAATACGTGAACGTGCTTCCTGCATCATCTGTAATTTGTTTTTCCAGTATTGCTACCCTCTACAGATACAAGGAATTAACCTATATTATTCACATTTTTATATTAAAACTAAATTTATTAAAATTAACAATTTAAAAACATCTATTCAAAGAGAAAATTTCAATTATTCTCCAACTCTTTGAATAGGTACCACTGACAACTTTTGTACTGGAAGTTATTGAAACCAATAAAAAATTAGCAATTTTATTAGTTTCATGGTACATTAAGGTATAATACATAAAACACATAAAAACTCGATTCTTTTATAATTTTACTATAGACACTTTCGAAACGTATCTGCTATAATACAAAAAAAATTATATAATCTTTAAAGATATTAATGAAAAACTAAAAACATACATTCTAGATGAACAATGATTATGTCAAAACATTTTAGTGTGATTATTGCACAACTAGCCAATTGATAAATTTGAACTGAAATATCTCAGATACTATCAGAATACAGAATATATGCATAGAAATATCGTTCTAATGCACAAGTATTCGTTCTAGAACTACCACAAAACAGAATCAGATGTGCCATGAAAAATATTAGGTACCATGTAATGTAAATATGGTGTAGAAAATTTCGGAACGCGGTTAACCCTTCGGCGTTAATTCTTTACATATTTGAAGCGTACAAAACAGAATCAGAAAATGTTAATTAAATAATAAAAAGAACAAAGCTAACAGTTTTGACAAAACTCCAAACTTTATACCTAAATTCAATTAAAAGTTTTTAATATCTCAACTTGTAGTCAAATTAACGGAGCATAAAATATTCAACCCTACGTCTGCACTAAAAATATCTCAAGACGTAGGTATTGTACATAAATACCGAAGAATTAATTAATTATTTCTTGTCGCTTAAGACGGATTTAGCTTATGAAATCATAACAGAAAGTGTTTGCAGTACACAAAAAACTAAAATGCTTAACAAAAGCCGAAATTAAATAAACTTTGCATATCTCGCTTATAATTCCACTGCTTGGAAACAAATGACAAATGGTTTCCGAAGAGGAGCGAATAATAAAATGTGTATAAAATATTAACCAGTAGTCGGGCGAAGAACTTCAGGCATCAAGACATTATGTATTCAGATTGTGTAAATAAATGATGTTTTTTTCTGATGATTAATAGATGTTGTTGAGTCCAATGCGACACTCTGTATCACCACGCAGAAACCACCGCATAAGACTTAACAGGCTTTCGCTGAATTTTCTTGTTTTTTCATTGCGCGAACGACTTCTTTTAATTTCCTCAGTTGATGCGTAGATAACTGCATTAATTCGGCATCATTTGTCATTAAGATTATCATTTTGCCACACTCCCTAACAAAAAGTTTCACATTTCATAAAATAGCAAATGATGTGGTTACAGTAGGTATGTACCTACTTTTACTAAAATTAATATAGTCAAGCTAAGGTGGCCCCTGTAAATATTTGTAAAGAGGACCATTAGAATAATTTGAAGATAACCATATGCAGATCTTTTAAAATATTGCAGATGATCTGGTTACGTCGCTACAGATAATTTGGGTGCTATTTAGTATCGACTATTTTTACCGCAAAGGATGTTTAATAAATAACACGTAACAGGCATTTAAAGCTACTGTGGGATATGCGTCACAGGAGAATATCGTAATAGATATTTGGGTATCATGGTTGTAACAGTGATTTTTTCTGGCTGAACCGAACTTTTAAGTCAAGTTGCTCGAAAGATTTCTTAGGTGGCTACCACAAAAAGTTATGTTTTTCTTTAATAATATATTTCATATCTATTTCATTCATGGTACTTGTAGAGGACCTACGCTGCCATCTGGATAACTCGGAAAACAATTTACATACTGTCAAAATATATTATAACCTAAAAATAAAAAATAACTACAATAATTAATTGTTCAGTAACAAAATGAATGATATAGATCATCATAGTCACGAAAGGATTAACCCGGTTAATATTTAGAAGACGGACAAGCGACTATACTATTCAAATAATTTAGAATAAATTGTAAATTGCAAATCTTTGAGATATGATATTCTGTCTAACCTTGAGCCATTGATGATTCTGTCAATGTACAAATAATTATCACTATTTGTATTACAAAGGAGGTTTACTAAATGACAGGCATGTAAAGTTGCTGCAAAAAAATGCGTCACAAGAAACCATAATAGTTAATACATACATAAAGATATGTAAAATATAATCAAAAGAGACTTGAATAGCAAATTATATTATTACAATTCAAAAGTTGACTACAATTTACAACACATCAATATAGTCAAGAAAGGGTCGGCCCAGTTAATATTTAGGAGAAAGTTAACATGACTATACTATTAAAACAATTTGGAACATACATATTGCAAGCCAGTAATATACTAGTACTGTCAAACACTGTAGATGATAGTTACCCTTCAAGAATCATTACTAACCTTGGTTAACAGGCTATCCGAGATTTACCTGTATAACCGCAAAAATTGGCTAATAGGATACCTTCGTCAATTTTTTAAAAATTTTGTTTAAAGTTTATTATTGCAAAATCAAGTTAATCCGCTTCTTGTAATTTACCTGATAAATCATAATTGCCGGATATTTAGTTATTTTCAACAACAAATTAATCGTACAACCGATTGTTTAATTTTCATGTACCACGCATACACGGTTGAAGATAGAATAACGGATGATAAAAGTCTGAATTCAGCATGAAATTCTCTTTCTTTTCATGTCAAGTATATTTTTTATTACTTTGTTGGATCTCGAGTTACAGCCGTTGGAAGTTACATGATTTTTCATCGAAATTTTGAATTATTGAAAATACACAAAAATTCGATGAAAAATCATGTAAATTCAAACGGCTGTAACTCGCGATTCGATGATGCAAAAAAGTCAAGGGTAACATGAAAAGAAATATAATTTCATGCTGAATTTTGACTTTTATCGTCCGTTATTCTACCTTTAACCGTGTATGAGTGGTGAACGAAAATGTAAGAAATAAACTAAATAATATAGTTCATTTCTAATATTTTGATGCCCCACTCATACACGGTTGAAGATGTAATACCGGACGTTAAAAGTCTAAATTTAGCATGAAATTCTCTTTCTTTTCAAGCCTGGCATGATTTTTTTTATTTCATTAAATCTCGAGTTACAGCCGTTTGCAATTAATGATTTTGTATTATTGAAAATACACAACATAAAAATCATGTAACTTCAACTTTTATCGCCCGTTATTCTATCTTTAACCGTGTATGAGTGGTGCAGTAACTGATAACCGGCACTACTAATAGCTTTCTTCGAGCAACAGTCAGGAACAGTCACGAACTATCAGAAGCATGAGCATAAGAATTTTGGCGTTCGAGCAGCGGTAAATCACAAATTCACACTAAGAATTCGGTGTTCGTGCAACGGTTTATAACCGTTGGGGACGGTTTGAAACAGTCAGGAGAATTTGAGGATTGTTTGCAAATTTCAAATCCGTGACATGCGCACTAGCATTTCTAATGTCATATCGCATGGGAAAACTTCGGTGACCCTGGGTGACATCAAAGGTTAATAAATAAAATGTATTAACGGATTTCTCGGCGGTGATTGTAAGGAATTATATTGTTGTCATTCAATAAAGTAGTTAATTTTATTTAAATTTCCAATATTTCGTTACATATTTTTTAACTTCATCAGGGAATAAAATAATTTATCTGTTGTACTTGTAATCACTTGCTTGACAAATTGATAAATTCGGAAATTTTGAAATTATTTTGTTTGTACACTGTATTGTTTTACATATTATTTAAAGAAAAAAAAAACTTGTAAAATTTACTCTGTGAGCGTCACATGTTTACCGAAAAGTATGAGAATTCGGCCAACATGTGACACAGGGTAAGTTTTTTTGGCAGGAGAATACGAATACGTTTCTGAATGTTACAATGAGTCTGTTTCACATTTTTCAAAAACTATTTTAAATGAAAGTTTATGGAATGATTTTCTTAGTAATAATTTTTATTTTAATAATTTGTTGTTATTTGTGGAAATAATTAAATAAAAAGATTGGCGTCCTGAAAAACTACCCCCCACTCCTGTGACGTAGAAGCACATACATTACATCATTAATAGCCAATAGGAAAATAGTTTTTTCATCACCTACGTGTATTCATATTATTTATATAAATAAACGTAGGCTAAAGTTTGTCACATGTTAATAACAAAATCTTTTAATTTGACATTTGACGCTGACATTGCTCATTGTAAATGAATAATAAAGTAATAATGGCTAATTCAAATTACACTCAAGCTAAGTCGGACAATTAACCGAAGGTCGATAGTTGGATGATGGCTGAATTTATATTAGAACGATTGTTTTACTGCTACCGAAATAAGGGGTGTTAAAGAGTTGAGGTAAAATAAAATATAAAAATTCAATTTATTATATAAATTGATAATATATTTTACTTTAAAGTTCTGGTCGTGATTGTTATTTGACACTTGTTTGACAACTTTGACAATACACTTGACACCTTAGAACCGCTGAAGATGTATGTACTCTGACGTCACATTCTGTTTCAGATCACGTGACTTTTTCAAAATTTTATCCAAATTTCAAAAATTAATTGTAAAATATCTAAAGGATATTTCGTGATATTTTCAAATTTGAGGCTCTTTAAAGAACAATATCTTTTCAAATTTAATACTTAGAAGTCATTTAAAAATTCTTGCAACAGCCCTATTTAGTAGTTTCTCAAAATATTTCTTAAAAATAAATAAATGTCATCACGTTTTATTATCTATTGTTGAGTGTACCAATCTGCTGTTTTCATATATTTCGGTTTTAACGAAATATCTGTACCATAGACTGTGCGTACTAAACGCCATTTCATTGGCTCTTAAGTTCTTCAAAGTTAGGTCAATCGCAGAAATAACATTTGTTGTACGTACATGTTAACATACTACTCGTATTTTCATTTGTGGTTACATCGTTCAGCTTACATGCTTACTATAAAAGAAAGGTCATGGATTTAAATCCTGCATTTTACAACTATTAATCAAATACACAGTTATGACCACATAGTTTTGGAGACACTATAATAAATTGACATAAGAAACTAGCAAAACCAGTCACGGATATTAGTTAACTTTTATGTTCTATTGCAAAATATCCGCAACAAAATTTTGATGAGCATCAAAAATGATACCTGTATAGGTTGTAATCGGTCAATCCATTTGCTTTAATCTGATTTTTAATCCCGGGCCAAACGCTATCGTTTAGCATGCGGCTTTGCTGACACAATTAGTGCACAATATCGCAATATGATTGATTTGTAATTGGCTATTGTGGCTGATTAACAAGCACGATTAGAACTACGGCCATCCTTGGCTAATTGTCTTTTATTTGCCGTACCTGGAATTGCAACTGGTCAGTTATATTGTGTTTGAATGTAATTAAAGATGATATCGATACTTCCAATTTGGGATAATAACGAAGGCTCTGCTTACAGTAGTATTGGATGGAGAACAGAGACCAATAATTGCATGATAATGATTTTGATTAGACTTGTATCGACTCATTTTATTTTTTGCAAGCGATATAATTATTGTTTGTCAACAAGGTTCGCATTCTGATATCATAATTATAAACAACATTTCAGTTTGCTTTAGAAAGTCTACAGAATTACATGTGTACAGCAAGGATGAACAGACATCAATGGTTTTATAAAAGCATATTATATCTGATAGTGGTGGTGTCATACAATGGAGTCCTACCTCTTGGTAAGAATATGATAATTTATATTAAATATAAACATCAAGGCCCTGTATTTTCATCTTCGATTAAACAGCCTGTTAATTTAACTGTCAGTTAAAAGAAAAACACAGCATCGATATCTTAACCTAAATTGTAAATTGTAAACATGAAACATGTGTCAATGCCATATTCTTCTTATAACCGACAGTTAAATAAACCGGCAGTTTGACCAGAGATGAAAAATCGGGCCTAAAACTGTTTGAAACAGCCTATCAAAGGTTAAAAATGTTTTGGGATGTACCTATTCGTATTACATATTCTACCATGTTAATTTTAAGTCTGTTAAAATTTGTAACCAATAAAACCAAATTTATTACCTTTCATTTTAATTTATTATTCAGGGTCTGCTACTGTTATTGGTAAAATATTAAGCAGAATGTTAAAATTAATAGGATAAGATATAGAATACATTTCATTACATTACTTGATAATAAATTATTCCAATTTGTATTTCCCATGTAACACATCTTCTTAATACTTCTGATATCGCCTTTTAGAAATCCAGAATCCATATTCAAGTAAATGCAAAAAATATCGAAACAAGGAAAGTGAACCGAATAATACTTATTTAAATTTATGATCTCATGCCAGATAGAAATCATTTGTGTGAAAGCGAAAGAAATGTTCAATGACTTAGGCTGCTAAAGGCAATCAAAACTTGGTCTATTATATATGTAGCTTTTATTAATATACATAGACTAAATAGCTCATATTTTGGTCTATTCAAAAACTTCAAAAATCTTTGCGCGTTATACCTTTTACTTTTCTTAAGTACTTCATCTCCATTGCCTGCAGTTTGCTTTTTTGATAGTACCCAGCTCTCGCTGCCATATATTAGAGTTGGTCTGTACACTGTTTTGTAGATTGTCATTTTTGTTTTATGTGATATTTCTTTTTTTCCAATAAATGTATTCGCTAGCGCGTAATATAGTTTGGATGTATTGGTTATTCTGTCGTTTATTTCATCTTCCATATATCCTTCCTTATTTATTAACACGCCCAAGTACTTGAAAGCATTAACTTGCTCTATTTTTTCGTCATTTGTTATAATGTTAATTTCTTCGCTGTTTTTGCCTATTACCATTATCTTTGTCTTCGAGATATTTAACTTTATCTGTCGCGCTCTTAATTCTTCCATCTATATTTTTAAGTTTCTTTCGAGATCTTTTGACGTTGCTGCGCAAATCATTACATCGTCTGCAAACGCGCATTCCGAGATTTGAATTGTACGAAGTTTATAGTAGCCGATATTTAGTTTACTAGCGCTCTTCCTCGCTACTTTTATTATATCGTCCATGAATACTATGAATAATAATGGGCTAAGTACTCCCCCTTGTCTTAGGCCGTCGTTTATTGACAATTCCTCTGATTTAAAATTATTTTTTCTAACGTAATTTCTATTATTTTCGTACAGACTTATAATTCCTGTCTTTAATTTGCCTGTAACTCCCCTTTTTTCTAAGCTTTTCCATACTAATTTTTGTGGGACCCTGTCAAAAGCCTTTTTCAGGTCTAAGAATGCCAGGTATATTGTGGATTTCTTTATATTTGTCTTTTCTATTATTCAAATAGAAAAAAATCAAAATTCAGGCTAAATTAAGAATCAATTACATTCTTTACATTTTATTTAAATTTCTACACCATGCTACACAGCCATTGGAATCCTTATCGATGATGTACCAAAGAATCCTTTCGCAAAATATTTCCGGAAATTTTCCTATTTGTTTTGTTGCCGATTTTGCGTGCCTTTTATAATTTTTATTTCCTATGATGTGTAAAACTGAATGGAACGAATATGCATTCTGTTCATTACAGCAAACTGTAAATAACAAGTTGAACCGCAAAAATAAAGTTCGTCTCCATCATCTGGAAGATCAGGTTCTTAATATAAAAAGGGAAGCTCAGAAACTCTTTTTCGAATTAAATTATTTAGGATAACTACACTGCAATGTTTACAGAATTTTGCAACACCGTTCAGTATATAAATGGTATTGTAATATTTCGTAAGATCTTACTGTAAGGGTAGATTTTTCAATCTCTGGTTAAAATGTTAACTTTTAGTTAAGTAAACAATATTGCATCGTTTTGTTCACATCAATCATTTGATAGTTCACTTCGTCTCAATTTTGTTTATTTAACCCTTAGTTAAAATTTTAACCAGATATTGAAAAAACGGCCCTAAGTGTAATCATGTCCATGCCACTTTGTATATATTATTTTGTTTTTATGGAATTTTATAGATCCTGATGAAGAATAAATAAATGAAAAATAAATGTTATTTGACTGAGATTTCAAGTAAATGTTAACACTTTATTTATTACTTTATTAACTTATTATATGTATAAATATAAATAAATATATCATCACGGCATATTACCCATTTCTGAGTGTGCCACAATCTGCTTTATCGCAGATATCCATAATGATGACATATTTATACCGTGCGGGCGTTTACCAGGCGTCACCTCACGGGCACTCCTTGCTGGCGTGGAGAGTGCACCACACGGGTCACTTTTGTACCATTTAAAATTCGAAATATTTGGCGACGGTCGAGATCGGACCCGGTTCCCCAGGTTCGCAACCAGACACTCAGGCATCAATTATTGACCACAAAAGTAATATGTAATATATTATTATATTTTTATGAGTGTTTCAAAAGATCAATGTATGTGACTTCAATCATAAGCGAAATTCAAAATTAGAGAACGAAATGAGCTTAAGGCTATTGCCGGTGCTACGCTAAACAGCACTTTAGTAGAAATCAAACTACACTCGTAAATATTAAGTTATAACTTCAAACTTGATACCATTGTATAGTAGATAGATCAATGCATGGGGCTGACCAATTATTTTGCATAATTATTAATTTCTATTGCATTTAAATTTAGTTCAAAAAACATCATAAAAATGGCTATTTTAAAATTTATTTTTAACACAATAACTGTACTTTATACAAAAAATGTTTGGGTCACCCCTATAGCGCCCACCTTTAGTAGTAAGTCTGTGAAAAAAAAATCTAAATTATCTCTTTTAGTTTAGCTGTGATTTGATTTCTACTAAACCCTTTTTTGCCGCTTATTTTAGATATCGGAACGATAGACTATGGAGGGGAAAGTGTTCTCCCTCTACTACACACATGTCCTCTCTCACTCCAACAATTTGCTTCACAACACTGGGCTGAGTTTTTCCCTTATGCTTTAAACAAGGACAAACATATATAAAAGCAGACAGAGAGAAATAAACTTTGCAATCTTAAAAGTAGTGGGGGAACGTAAGAAGTTTGTCTGCACTAGTGTCATACTAGCTACAAAACTGATTTCGCCGAGCGACCGGCAATGCTCTTAACATTTTGCGTCACAAACCATTCAAATAATTATTAACGCGTAACGAATATCAATGAAGCCTAGAACTACGGATTACTTTCATTTTAGATGGTTTTATATAAAAAATAATAATGGAGGAGCTCATTGTTGTTACCGATTGTTACCTTGTGATAGCTGTGTACATCTTGGACGTCAAGAACAATGTCGATCCTGATAGAAATGCAAGACTAATAACAAATCAACAAGAACTAAATCTGGGCCATGTTTCTCAAAAATACAAGTCTACAAGTTAACAAGTTACAAGTTACTATTAAATTTTTCACAAGGACATGTAAATTCTGTTTCAGAAAGAAATTTACAAGTCTAGTAACTTTTTTACACGTGTAGTTTATCTTCACAAGTGATCACAGCTGATTTAATTTGTGTGTTTATTATAAGGGAAACATTCTGGCCAAACATAAAACGAGCAACATTGCTAAGTTTTCTTATATCATTATGTCATGATCTATTTCTATGCAGGGTCGCGTTAAGCAATTTTCTAACCCTAGACACAAGAATAAATTCGGGCCCCCAATTTCATACATTCGTACATACATAAACTCGTTATACAAACAGAAATCTGATTAATTACAATCATTGTTATAACCAAGTTTATTGTTGTAATCAAGTATAATCATTGTTGTACTCAAGTATACTCGTGTTTATTGTTGTAATCAAGTTTTATTATTGATGTAATGCTTTTTTAATTTTTAGCTCATAAATATTAAATAATTCGTGATATTGTTGTTTAAAATCGGCCAGTGGGCCCATCCAAATTATAGACCATGGGTGTAAGTCGACACCCTCATTAAATCCATATGACATCTCCATGTGGTCATAATTAATCCTCCTCCTAAATATTTCTATCTTCGTACCACAACAACTTCGTTTTCATCACTAGAGTCACTTGACCACATTGCTCCCGAATATTAATCTATAATAATTATTATAATTTGTTATTTAAAAATAATAATAAAATAAATCAAGGTAATAAACAAACTCACTTTCAATTCCGAACCTTACTAGACAACTAGTACACTTTTTCAATTGAAAATAAATATTTTACACTATTAGAATTGTACGATAGGGTTGCTTGAGACTGTTAAAAATTTCCATGTATTTCACAAGACATTACTTGTAAAATATATTTTGAGAAACAGAACGATAATTACACTTGTAAAAAACACTTGTATAAAATAGACTTGCACTTGTGACTTGTGTCTTACAAGTGTAGTTTTGAGAAACAAATACTTGTGAAAATTAAAATTCTACAAGTGTACACACTTGTTTTACAAGACTTGTATTTTTTGAGAAACAGGGCCCAGGGTGAAGTTGTTTCTGACACTATTATTTTCATCGGGAAATATTTCTTTCTTCTGCTGACTTTGCTCTATTGGGATATTATAAGTTAATAGGCATTATTAGTGCGTATTAGCAACGTACCTTAACCTGGTTAATATAGTTGTTATAATCGGAGCAAACTCCTGGCAATACAAAGTGCGGAACAATCATGTCATACCGATATTTATGATGGTGGGACATGCACGACCGCTCCATCCACACGCGATATAAGTGTTCAAAGTTCCTATGATGAGATGGTGTGTTATTTCTCTCGTAATATATGTATGTTCCACAAGAATCCGATATTAGAAAAGAATAATTTTTGTTGTATAATTTGAACGATAACATTGTAAATCTATTCCAATATACGAGCCCCTCGTCATAATAGTTCGTTCTAAGAACAAAAATCCATGTTTATATTTGAATTAATTTATACAGAATTAAAAAGGAAAACTTGTTTTAATGTTGATAAATGTAAATAATCACTACTATATTCAACATAGGATTTGTTGAATATTAAACATTAATGATGTGTATTTTAATTTAAAACTTCGACATTAAGACGCATTTAGGACTAACTATTATGACGAGGAGCTCTACAATAGGGCTGTTGCAAGAATTTTTATATGACTTCTAAGTATTAAATTTGAAAAGATATTGTTCTTTAAAGAGCCTCAAATTTGAAAATATCACGAAATATCCTTTAGATATTTTACAATTAATTTTTGAAATTTGGATAAAATTTTGAATAAGTCAAGTGATCTGAAACAGAATGTGACGTCAGAGTACATACATCTTCAGCGGTTCTAAGGTGTCAACTTTATTGTCAAAGTTGTCAAACAAATGTCAAATAAGAATCACGAAAAGTAAAATATATTATCAATTTATATATAAATAAATTCAGTTATTATATTTTATTTTACCTCAACTCTTTAACACCCCTTATTTCGGTAGCAGTAAAACAATCGTTCTGATATAAATTCAGCCATCATCCAGCTATCGACCTTCGGTTAATGTCCAATTTAGCTTGAGTGTAATTTGAATTAGCTATTATTACTTTATTATTCATTTACAATGAGCAATGTCAGCGTCAAATTAAAAGATTTTGTTATTAACATGTGACAAACTTTCACCTACATTTATTTATATAAATAATATGAATAAACGTAGGTGATGGAAAAACTATTTTCCTATTGGCTATTAATGATGTAATGTATGTGCTTCTACGTCACATGAGTGGGGGGTAGTTTTTCAGGATGCCAATCTTTTTATTTAATTATTTCCACAAATAACAACAAATTATTAAAATAAAAATTATTACTAAGAAAATCATTCCATAAACTTTCATTTAAAATAGTTTTTGAAAAATGTGAAACAGGCTCATTCAGACCTATTATTTAGTTTACAATTTTTTTCTTCTATCAACACACTCTAGGAGTTTGCTGTTTTAACTCTTCAAAATTTTCGGTTTAGTCAGTCACCTTTATGTAGATTAATTTCTTTCATAGCCTGTATTATAAAATTTTCCCATGTTAGACCAGTTCTTTCCTTTATTGCTTCTTTCTACCTCTTGGAGCCCATTTGGTGACATGTTTTGGCCATTTGTGTTCCATAACAATTCAATGCTTCGCTAAATATTTTGTTATGGGGTATATCATTCCTGTTTGATTCCACAAGTCTATATTTTTAACTTTATCTCCCCTGGTTACTCGCAGGCTTCTTATAAAATAATCAGATTCTACAATTTTGAGTTTTACGTTTAATTTAAAACAAGTGAGTGACAATACTGAATTGGTAAGGTGGAACAGACTATAGTTAAAATTAAACTCGAGTTATCATATCCACAGAGAAACAAATATTTAATAATCTTGTGATAGTACAAGGACATTTATTTTTTTCATGTCACAAAAATATTGACCGATTTGATAGTCTCAACTTATCGGTATTTATATTCTCTGCCTTGTTTAAAAACTTCTGTGTGTTGATATCTCGTGAATAATTAACTAGGTCCCTTGTTTGTTGATAATTGGAATATTTGAATACATAATATGTAGCTATGAACACAAAGATTGACATAGTAGTGTAAATTATTCACGTTTCGTAGTAAAAGTGAAAGTTTACACGACACTAATCAAAATATTATTAAGAGTTGGCCATAGGTTTTCTCGTTGTTGTGTGAGACTCAAAATCACAGTACTGGCAAATATGTTTGTACTCTTGATAGTAATTATGAGTAAAATCATAAAACACAAGTAAAAATTTATAAATGAATATGCATCTTTTCATAAAACAGATAATTATTATAACAAACTTTTTACCGACAAAAATTATTTCGTAAATTTAAATTTTCGATTCTTTGAAGAAAAACTTGATATTGGTGAAGATTTGACAAACTTGTTAGTATCGTATTATAAATATTAAATAATAGTCTCTATATTAAAGTAGAAAAGTAACTCATTTCTTTTTATTATACAGGGTTAGTTAAAAGTATGGAGACGGCGATTTATTGTCGTTAATATTCATTTTAGGAAATTATGTTCAATATAAAAGTTTTTTTTAAGAAATTTTGATCTACATTTGAGAATACTTGAATTTTTTTTTCTTCAATTGTTTTTGAGGTACGCTTGTCCGCGTAATTTTTTTAAATGGGAACCTATTAATTTTACTGTACCATTCGATAGTGTTTTTTTCTCGTTACAACAGTATGTTTTTTTTTTGTTTTTCATTTTTACAAGGAAAAACAGCGGTTCAAGTATTTACGAATAGTAGGTTCATCTAAGATAGACAAAATTATTTCCAATAAAGTTGTCGGTCACAATATTATCATTAAAAACAAATTAATAACTAAGTAAATTACATCGCTCGAGTTTGTTTATCGCTTCGTTTTTGTCTATCTTAGATGTACCTACTATTCGTAAATACTTGAACCGTTGTTTTTCCTTGTAAAAATATTATTAAAATAAATTGAAAAACAAAAAACAAACATACTGTTGTAAAGAAAAAAAAAAACACTCTATCGAATGGTAGAGAAAAATTAATAGATTCTCATTTAAAAAAATTACGCGGACAAGCGTCACTCAAAAACAATTGATGAAAATAAAAATTCAAGTATTCGCAAATGTAGATCAAAATTTCTTAAAAAGCTTTTGTATTGAACATAATTTCTTAAAATGAATATTAACGACAATAAATCGCCGTCTCCATACTTTTAACTAACCCTGTATAAGGGAAACAATAGGCCGAATTCAGCACTCTTCAGTAGTCTAGTGATCGTCTGATCGTCTCTAATAACTATGGAAACAGCTTGAATCTTTTTCTTATTAACGTATTACTATACTTGCCGTCAAATAATTATGGACTGGAGATTTCTACACTGATGCCAAATTTTTTGTGTCTACCTATACAAATATCTGTAATCTGGCATTGTCATTTTATATTCTGACATTTTCGTTAGTATTTGCGTACGCTTTTTTATTCCTAATTCTATAAATTGTATTATATTTAGACTTTTGAAAAGAAATAAGTGAAACTCATGAATTAAATAGTCCTGGTTCTTATAAAAAACGTTTAGGAAAACAAGATTTAAATGGGCTACCAGAAACAATTATTGCCAATGTATATATTTTTTCAAAAAATTGACATTTCATCCTGAAAAAAATTATAATTTATTAAATAATTAACAAGAAAACTTTGGATTTGACTGCAGAAGCAGATCTACTGTTCACCTAATAATAAATTATTCTTACCTTTTATTTAGATTTCACCGGTTATCGTATTTTAACGCAAACGCGACCTTAGCTATGTGTGGAAACTTTGGTCAAAATATAAATATAAATTTTCCACAGAGACAACTTTTATATTTTATATTACGTATTACTGTCTTACCTTACTTATTTGTTATAATATTTTCTTCATTTACGATGTATTAAAAATTTGAATTAGTTTTAAGTATATTATATGATATTTGCGGTCATTCTTAGTCATGTCAATTTACAAGCGGCAACACCGCTGGGCAAGGGACAGGGTGCGGAAGGGGATAAAAGTTGAACATCAGTCCATAATCATTTGACGGCGAGTATACATAATTTCTCTCTTTATTTTGTTATTTTTAGTTAAGCTTCTTTAGTTAAAAAAGAGTGCCGACTTCGACCCACTTAATTTAAGTAAATTTATTTGTACAAATTAGTAGGTGTGCCCATATTTTTATAGATACAAAAAACTTAAGGAATTATTATTTTCTCACTCAGGGAATTAACAATATAAATTTATAATTTAAAACCGATCATTGAAATGCAGTTATTTTATGACGATCTCTGCCATTTTGCATATAATTATTTTGTACTTTGTATGAAAACAAATTTAATATTCATTCGGTACATTATAATAATATCTATGCATTTTCCATATTTCCTAGAATAATATAATAGATTGTAATACCTTCAAAAATTATAATAAATTTGCATTACCTCTAGGTTCCGGGATTAGATTTATTTTACAATTTTTTCAAAGAGTTAATTTCTCGATTATTAAAATTCTACATCTTCTAGTTCTTATCATTTATTTATTTATTTGATACAATGCCCTACAGGCGAATGCCCAATTACAGGGTACGGAAAAACTACGATAAGCACAAGATACATTCAAGTGAAATAAGTTATACAGTTTTTTATGTCTTTATTATTGTTGTGAAATAAATCAATGTAAGGCTCAATAATATTGTAACTAGTAAACATAAAATGAAGAGGTGATTTAACCAAAGAGTTGGACCTGGGAGCTGGATAATAAAATGACATGTTGTTATTTCTAGATGATAATCTTGGAACTTGAATCGGAACTTTACTTAAAATGGCTGGACAGTCAATCAGGCAATTGATAATTTTAAATAATAAAATTACAGCATTAGTACTACGTCTCTGGTGTAGTAGTTGTAAGTCGAAGGAATCGACAAGTACATCTTGTGGAATATTTCTAATTGGATATGACCCTTCAGTTATATATGTAGCAGATTTTAAAAATAATCTTTGAATTTTTTCAATGGATTGTTTTTGTTGGTCATAAATGTTATTCCATTACTGAGCAGTATTCTAGATGGGGTCTTACTAAAGATATAAATAACAACCTCAAAGTATATTTATTGAATTGTTGTACATTTCTAAGTTAACCTAAGCACCTGTAAGCAGTTTTAACAACTGCGTCCGTGTGCGATGTAAATGTCAGTTAGGATCGAATATAACTCCCAAGTCTTTAAAAATGGGCGGCCTGTTCAAAATAGTAGATCCAATTGAATAATTGAAGATAATAGGCTCCGATTTTTTTGTGAATGACATGATATTACATTTTTCAATATTTAACAAAAGATTATTGTCGACACAGCATTTGTGGATCATATTTAAATTACTCTGTAATTTTACGCAGTCAGCAACTGTAGAAATTCGAAAGAACATTTTTAAATCATCTGCATACTACAAATGTTCAACATCAATATTTGTAGTGATGTCATTTATAAATACAGTCATTCAAAAAAGTCTCCGTACGACAGTAGTTTTAATGTATTTTAGGAAAAATAGCAGTCTAAAACCCAATATATTTAATTTCCTTTCAATCCAAAATGAAAAGCAGTATATTACGTTATTATAAATATAAAATAAAGAAATAATTTACTTAATTTATTTATGTTATGGGTTAAACATTAAAAGTATTCATAATTTCATGACAAAAAAGTCTCCGTACGATAACCAAAACATTTAAATAATAAACCATTTATTTATGTTTCATAAAGAAATATAATATTTGGGGGGTTTCCACCTCTAGACAGCATTATGTCTTGGGGCTATATTTTCTCAGCGGATGTACGAAAATTAGTAATTATTGCAACAATGGATAGCAAAGGTTACCTCGATATTTTAAAAGCAAATTTAAAACAAAGTGTCGAAAGATAGGGCCTTAACAGACAATTTTAATTTCATGCATCAGAAAAATTCGACAATTAATTCGCGTCTATATGAGAATGCGTACTGTATAATATTAAAAATATGCTTAATCATCACTCACAGTCTCCAGACTTTAACCAGATTAAGAAAGTGCGGAAAATTCTTAAAGTAAATAGGAATATGAAGCAAAAAAGAATTTCAAATTAATTACAAGTAAAATGGCAGAATATAGTGCCATCGGTGACCAAAAATTTGGTAGATTTAATGACTCATCGCTTAGTTACTGGTGGAAGAACTAAAGGAAAACCCTCCAAATATTATATTTCTTTATGAGACATAAATAAATGGTTTATTATTTAAATGTTTTGGTTATCGTTCGGAGACTTTTTTGTCATGAAATTATGAATACTTTCAATGTTTAATCCATAACATAAATAAATTAAGTAAATTATTTGTTTATTTTATATTTATAATAACGTAATATACTGCTTTTCATTTTGGATGAAAAGGAAATTAAATATATTGTGTTTTAGACTGCTATTTTTCCTAAAATACATTAAAACTACTGTCGTACGGAGACTTTTTTGAATGACTGTATATTAAATAGCAATGGTCCCAAGACCGAACCCTGCGGCACCCCCGATTTTTGTGGAAATTTTTCAAACTTAAAGCCATTGTAACATACATATTGATACCTTTCGTGCAGATATGAGGACAAAATAGCAATAAGCGAGTTAGATAAGCCGAAGAACCCTAATTTACGTAATAAAAGTTGGTGGTCTAGCTTGTCAAATGCTTTAGAACCATAAAAGAACAGTGCGTAACAAATTTATATATTAATTACAATGCTATTTCCATCTACCCACAAATCTTTTTAATGTCTTTGTGAACATTAAGTTGATTTATAGTTTTATTTTGATTTTGATTCCCACGTTGAATCGGATGATTTTACGAAGAGTTTTTCAGCAAGGTCGGTTGGTAAACTATGACATTTAAACGGGAAACTGGACACCTGGGTAGGTCATAGAAAGAAAAGATCACCTTACGACACTGTGATAAATTAATTATCACATACTGAATTAATGAGATGAAAGAAGTGTGAGAGGTATGTAGATTTACAATTAATGGAGTGGATTGTTAAAAATGCTAATTAGTTTGAATTCGGATTCGGAATCAAGGTAGGACATGGTTTGGGCAACCATTAAATTGATTGAGATAAAAAAGAAAAAATATATGAGTTCGTTTCACGATATGTGATACTATTTTTGATGAAGGTAATTTTTTCCGTTGATTTCTTTCTTCAATAAACTCAACGTCTGCCTATTACATTGTACCTCCTTTTATTCTAAGATAATTCGAAAGGTAGCCCTGTATAATTTTCATATATATAAATGCCTTTATATTTTGTTCCTATATTTTTTTCTGGGATCGTTAAAGTTTTTAAACGTTATTTGGGTATAGCAAATGAATAATTGCAAAACAAGTAGGTACATAATAGTGAACTTTCTGAGAAACAATGTGTATTTAATTATTAGAAAAACATTTGCATTATAAACAAAATAATCTGTTATGATAATAGTATCTCGCAGTTTAAAGTAGTTCAACGATATCAAATATTAAAATATTATTTGTACTAAGATTAATGTCAGTGTCAAAAATGTCTTTGCAATTTCGACAAATAATTCGCGTCTATAAGAGAATGCGAACTGTATAATTTTAAAAATATGCTTAATCATCCCTAACAGCCTCCGGACTTTAACCAGATTAAGAAAGTGCGGAAAATTCTTAAAATAAATAAGAATATAAACCAAAAAAGAATTTAAAATTAATTACAAGTAAAATGACAGAATATAATGCCATCGGTGACCAAAAATTTGGTAGGTTCAATTACTCGTCGCTTAGTTACTGGTGGAAAAACCAAAGGAAAACCCTCCAAATATTATATTTCTTTATGAAACATAAATAAATGGTTTATTATTTAAATGTTTTGGTTATCGTACGGAGACTTTTTTGTCATGAAATTATGAATAATTTCAATGTTTACCCCATAATATAAATAAATTAAGTAAATTATTTGTTTTTTTATGGGGTCCCGTGGCCGCGTGCCTGAGTGTCTGATCGCGAACCTGGGGGAACCGGGTTCGATCCCGACTGACGCCAAATATTTCCAATTTTAAATGGCACAAAAGTGACCCCTGTGGTGCACTCTCCACGCCAGCTATGAGTGCCCGTGAGGTGACGCCTGGTAAGCGCCCACACGGTAAAATATATCGTCATCATTATCGATGTCTACATGTGTTGTAGATACTGGCACACCCAGAAATGGGTAATATGCCGTGATGATATATATTTCTTTTATTTTATTTTATATTTATAATAACGTAATATACTGCGTTTCATTTTGGATTAAAAGGAAATTAAATATATTGGGGTTTAGACTGCTATTTTTCCTAAAATACATTAAAACTACTGTCGTACAGAGACTTTTTTGTATGACTGTATGTAATACCCACATTTATCTAATATTACCTGTTAATACTGCAAAAATTAATGTATTCCTCTAAAAAAATGTCTGAATGTCTTCCGTAATACGAGCCCTGCGCCAACAGAATTCGCCTGTATCCCTTCTCTTTACAAGGTAGCTACACATTTATTAATTATGATAGCGCATTTTATGTAAGCAATTAATTAACTCTAATAACATAAAACTAAGTTTAGGAATAATAATAGAATAAGTGTAAACAATTTCCTTTTATATGAAAAATTATAATAAATAGATGTGGGCGAATTCTTTTGGCGTACTTAAAATTCTTGCAGCAGTGTCATACGTCTTTGTACAACGTATTTTTTGCGATGTACCTTTGTAAAAATACAACGTGCGCAATATGCTTACGATGCGACTTGAATGATTATGAAACTGTTTATTTACTTTGCCGATAATTGACTGATTGAATATTAAGATGGGTTTTCTATAGCTTGGTTTATAAGGAATGCCATTATCAATTTATTATTTTTCTCACGTACACAGATAGACATAATATGACTGTTTATTGCTTTGTATGATAAATGCTAATGTTTTTATCGATGAACGAACCAGTAATAATGGTTTCATTGAAATAAATATTAAATGGTTTTTAAATATTAATGGTAATGTATGCTTTACTTTCAATTTACTACCTAACAATAATAAGTAAAATTAGTTCATAACGATCTGTGTGGCCAGCACAAGACCTTCCGTCAATTCGATGTATTTTGTACAAATCCTATACCAAAAGTTCATTGGAACAGATTCTATATATCCAATAAAATTATAACACGAATACATATTATTTTTTATAAATTCTATACCAAAAGTTCCTTTGAAAAGATTCTATAAATTTAATAAAATTATAACATGAACATACACTATGTAAATTGCACTTGACACTTCTTTCTTCTTCAGTTTTTTTCCTATTTTATTAGGGGTCGCAGTTTCTTTCTCTTCCCTTCCACCTTCCACTCATTTCTGTCCAACGCATTTTCTTCACACAGTTCTTCCTCTCTCAAGTTTTCTGCGATACAGTCCTTCCATCTTCTCTTTGGCCTTCCTCTGCATATCACTGCGGGGAACACTATGACTTAAAGCACTTTCTGACCCTATACTTTCCATCTTTGATTTTGTACTTGGCACTGACATCTGTCAATTAGAATTTTTTGAATAAAGCAGATGTTTCCATGATAAATAGCAAAGCTGACTGATTTTTGAAAGTTAATTTCTTTAAAACTCTTTAACTCTTTATCTGTTGAATATAAAGGCAAATCTATAATCAAATCGTATAGAGATGAGCATTTTCTCTAATATTTACAATGACATAAAATGTCAACAAATTATGTGAAAAACTGTTAAAACATCAAATAAGGGTACTTCCGGTGAATCAATTATAAACACAATCTAATCTCTTCATATGGATGTAAAGAATACGAAAGAATTATAATTTTTAGAATTGTAGTATTGGAATTATCGTCGGAGAAAAAATTGTCACACATGGACACACACACACACACACACACACACACACACACACACACACACACACATACACACAGATACACATACATACAGACACACATACAGACATCATAAAAATAGTAAATTCGCATAGTAGGGACCCTAAAACGTGCTTATTCATTAAAAACTGTCCACCGATTTTTTTGACCAAAGATAATCCCTTCCTTACGTAAAGGTAAAAATAAGGAAAATTGATTTTACACAAAAGAAAAGTGAATTCACAGTCATTTCTGGTTTTCAGATATTATTTATGAACGTCAAAAGTCAATAAGACTTTTGGAAAATAAATCCTATAATCTGCGATAACTATTTCCATCATAATAATTCTTTATAATAAAGACACATTCTTTATTCGAATAAACATTAATTATTTATAACTAAAGAAAAAACCCCTTAACCTTAACAATAAATTTAAATACTATATACGTATTTTGAGAACTAAGTTCTCATCATCAGTAGAAACTACAAAGTAAAAACAGAGAAGTTAAGATTACTCAGCATGTAAACCATGCCAGAGGTCAAAACAGCTCTGAGGAATAAGGGAGAGGATACGGGTTATATAGGGAAAGGAGTCATAGGTGAATGGATACCTAATTGAGTAACTAAGATTAAACAGAGAAACTGTCTTATATTAACTCATATAATTTAGAATTTGGGATGGGACCTAGGTCCGCGTTCATCAATTTATCTTTAAATTTATGTATTATCAAACTCTCTTGTGCGTCTAAATATCTATTATTATCAACTTGTTTCAATAATTTTATGTTAGAATTGTCAATTTTATGATTATTAATAAACATATGTTGTGCTACGCTAGATTTATCAGGATTACCGCTTTTTAAATGATAGAAATGTTCTTCAAACCGAGTATCAATTTGTCTTTTAGTTTGCCCGATATAAACTTTATTACAATCTTTACAGTCAATTTTATAAACACCTGATTTTTTATTATTATCTATTTTATCTTTAGGGTTACCTAATAATGATTTAATGGTGTTATTTGATTTATAAGTTACCGTTAAATTTTGATTTTTAAAAATTTTGTTTAAACCTTTGGTGGCATTATTTAGTTTTATAACTATGACTTATAGCTCTTTCTGATGATTCCATGATAAATAGCAAAGCTGACTGATTTTTGAAAGTTAATTTCTTTAAAACTCTTTAACTCTATATCTGTTAAATATATAGGCAAATCTATAATCAAATCGTATAGAGATGAGCATTTTCTCTAATATTTACAATGACATAAAATGTCAAAAAATTATATTTAACTGCGTTTTTTAAGAAAAACTGTTAAAACATCAAATAAGGGTACTTCCGGTGAATCAATTGTAACCACCATCTAATCTCTTCATAAGGATGTAAAGAAGAGGAATACGAAAGAATTATAATTTTTAGAATTGTAGTATTGGAATTATCGCCGGAGAAAAATTTGTCACGCATGGACACACACACACACACACACAGACACAGACACACACACACACACACACACACACACAGATACACATACAGACATCATCTTAAAAATAGTAAATTCGCATAGTAGGGACCCTAAAACGTGCTTATTCATTAAAAACTGTCCACCGATTTTGTTGACCAGACAATACCTTCCTTACCTAAAGGTAAAAATAACGAAAATTGATTTTACACAAAAGAAAACTGAATTCACAGTAATTTCTGGTTTTCAGATATTATTTATGAACGTCAAAAGTCAATATGACTTTTGGAAAATAAATCCTATATTCTGCTATAACTATTTCCATCATAATAATTCTTTATAATAAAGACACATTCTTTATTCGAATAAACATTAATTATTTAATTTAGTTTTTACAAAAAAATTCTAATATTGTTTTCTAAAATGTCCACATGTCATGTCTATTGCTACTTATTAACGGAACGTTTGAAATTTCTTTTTAAAATTCCAGAAAAACCAAAAACATAATAAGAAATGTAAAAGCAGTGAAACTTTTAATTCTGTACAACTTTGCACTACACAGTTTTCGCCGTAAAATAAACAGGAGAACAGGGCATTGCGTGAAACTAAAATCCCATTTATTCTCAAACATTGCCCTTTGTTTTTCGAACATCGTGTATATCTGGGGGCTCTCTCATACTGGAGCCCCCAAAATTTAGGGGCCCGAAGTGACTGCTTCATTCGCTTTATGGTAAAAACTATAATATGTACTTATTTTTAATATTTTATAGTTAGATTTAATAATTTATAACACCTGTGAAAAAACATTAATGATAATTTTTATTAGTTGTTTATAGTATGTAATAAACATTGTAATTTATACGACATTACGTATTTCTGTGCACATTTATGTCTTTACAGAAATAATTTAAATTCTTCTGAACTAGAAAAGTATTTTTCCTTCACAATGGAAAAACTTTGGTGTTTGATTTTCCGGTAACTCGTACCCTGGAGAATTTAAAATATATAAAAAATTCATTAAATGGATTTCGTATTTCGAGGAACAATTTTCTCTTTTCCGTTAATTTATATGTAAATTAAAAAGCTAAAATCCTTTAGAACAAGTACGAATTTTAAGTTTCCCGGAAGTCTTTTAATTGACTATAATTATACTTGGTCCAAAAATTCGCAGCAGATCCTTCAGATTACTAATCAGTGAAGTGCCGCTGAAAATTTACTGAAACACTTTCAGCACGACATATGGCAGAAAAACATCGTACTTTAAGAATTAATATTTGAAATATTTTAATTTAAAACCTTTTCAAATGATATGAAAAGAAGGTATCAAGGGAAATTATTCGGAGTAAAAACTGAAACAAAACCGTTTCGTAAGAAATTTTCAAGATATGTCTTTTAATATTTTAAATATTCCTCTTATGAAATACAGATTCACCTTGAGTAAATGTAAATAATTAAAAACGCAGTAGCATATGGAAAGCAAACAAAATAAACGCAAAATTTGTAAACAATAATTTTCCACACGCAATTATTTTAAATTTATGAACAAACAGTTCAAATATTTGCGTTGTTTATCTATATTGAATTGAATAATAAACATTTATTCAATACAAGTCTTGCAATAATTCAACAAACTTTTCTCCAACTCTCGAATTCCAAACTTATGAAACTTTAAATCATTTTCTGCTTGGCTTATTTAAACAACAGCAATATGAAATAATTCCGTGGAATAACTTTGAGTTTTTTATTGTAGCGAGTAATCAGAGAAGATTAATTAGTTTATCTCTTTCTTAAAAAGGGACCGAGCTGCCTTAGGAAGATTCGCTTCTTTATCTGAGACTCTTTAGTCAAGAGGTTTCGCAAGCAATCAAATCTTTCGCAATTATTATAACTTTCATAATCAAGCGACATTTTCCAGATAGTAATTTAGATTACGTTTAGTAGTTTTAGCACATCCTTAAAGTTATTATAGAAATGGAATTTTATGAATTTAAATAAAAATAAACTAACATAAATGGAAAACAGTTTTCTAGGAAGACCATCAGAGAGAAACAGGATCCGCAACTTTGCGCAACATATAATTAAGATACAGAAAATATTTATAGTAATTTTAAACATCCAGCATCTATTTATACATATGATTTTTACTATTTGTACGATGGAGTATACCTATAAGTATGTAATGCATGTGTGTTTGCTAATTTTTAGTTTTCATATTTCACGTTTGCACATTTATATAAAGAGCTAATTGAATTTTGATTTGAAGCTCTTGACAGTTTTCCTTGAAAAAACTTTATATTTAATAAAATATTTAATTATTTTATTTAAAAATCTAGTAGATATAATGGGTCGAATTCAACACTCTTCTTTAACTAAAGAAGCTTCTCTAAAAATAATAAAATAAAGAGAGACATATGCGTTGATACATTGATACGAGAAAGATACAATCTGTTTCCATAGCTACTATACAGTGTCCCACATTCTATGTTCAGTATAGGGTCTTATGGAGTACCATGTTGCCATATTTACCGTTGTAAATCTGTAAGATAGAAAGAGCAAAATGGATGCCCAAAAAGAGATGAACTGTTCTGGGTACTTCATTGAATGTATTTATGACTGGTGTACTTTCAGTGTATCTAAACAGGTGGGTGAAAAGAAAAAAATTAAATTAAATAATGAATTGGTCAGTTTAATAATTTACAAAAAATATAAAATAATACAAATACAAAATGTAAGTAGGATATAAAATTATAACAAGCGCAGGTAAATGAAATGAATTAACATATAAACTCTAGTCAATTTAAAGTAAATAATATAAAACATTTTTGTACTTAATTGGACATTTTACAATCGTCGTCAACAATATAAATTCCCTATGTTACATATTTCCATTCTACGAAAAGATATAAAATTGATACATATACGAGTACAAAATATAGATGTAAAATAGCATAGGTGCGAAGAAAAAAATGAAATTGTATAACACACTGGTCATTTTAATAATACATATTTTTTATTTAATTTATTTTTTTTAATTTAATTTAATCTTCTTATTTGATAATTTACTATTTAAGCTTGATAGAAGTACTGCATATATTTTACATAGTTCATAAGTCTTTATTCTTTCTTTGTAATCTCCAATTTGAATTTATAATATTTTAAAATTCTAATTTCTAATGCATTTAATCAAGATTAGTATACTGGGCGGTTTTAAAATATTGTATTGAAATATTACTTATTACAGGTATAAATAGCCCTGTATATAAAACTATTTAGACAAATATTGGGTGTATACAATAAGCCCTTAAACCAATAATTTTGGTATAGAAAAAGTAAAATTTATTTAAGCTCGTCTAAAAAATAATGTTCATAACTTGTATGAAATACAAATATCTTAGCTCGTGTCGTGCGTCAATTTACACTCACATGATATTTCGTATTTTTCATGAAAAATAACTAATTACAGAAAAAAAATGCTCTGTATATTCAAAAAAATATAAATGTTAGAATTGTACAATAAAAACGTATGCTTTTTGACGACATAAGTAAATGAAATAGTCTCATTTTGCTACACGGGTCATAGAATCTGTTCAGCAAAAGGAGAATAGGTACCTCATTCATAGAGCGAAACACGAAAGATGAGTTAATGAAAATATGTTAGCACAAATCACTTTTTATACGCTCCGTTTAAATCCACAAGAAATACAATTAATTTATTTTGCGCATACCTAATATAACATATAACAGTTGCCCAAATAAGTTTTAAAGCTACACATCCTTCATTATAATGGCACAATTGCTGTTCGTTTCAGTTGCTGTCTTGTTTACACTCGGATCCATTAGGATCATAAGCGTACGCAAATGAGTTAGAAGCACAAAGTTCCTGTAAAAATTATTATTTGACGGCGTTTATGGAATATCACGATATGAGCATTTCTTTCCCTTAACTCTCAGGTCAAGATTCGTGCCCCGCATTATACGTATGTCGTCAAGAGCTATACACTTTTTATTGCGCAACGACATTCTTACATGAAGAATACTAGATACAAATCGTTCGGTCAAACGGTAAATCTTATGGCCGGTCCGCCCATGCTTATGCTATAACTACGGAAACAGTTAAGATGTTCAAATAGTACTAAATGTCAGATGTTATTGTCACGTGCAATTTATGTAGTACGTACATGAAATAAGTTTACAGAAAATGTACATGTAATCTTTTGCAAGCAATTTTGAATATGAAATTTGTCGAAAATATGTATGTGAAATTGACATGAGGTGATTTGCTGGCCACATCACATGGAGATTTTCTCTATTATATCCCTAAAATGCTTTTGGTGTTTTAAATCTCCTTTTCATTGTCCATCCCCTTACAAATTACCATTCGTTTATTCTGTTTTCATAAATCCAAGCTAATTAGTATTATACCACCAATTGTTAATGAAATTTGAAGACTTCTCTCTATAAGAATCTGCAAGATAAGCATGCTATCCTTCCGCTTCTACACGTCTATTAAGCACCAAGTGCTCTAAGGCTGTGTCCAATGTTTCACTTTTATCACCCTAAGGGTGTGAATATGTTAAAGCTGCGATAAAAGCTATAAGAGCGACGATAAGAGCAGCGATAAAAGCGAATCAAATCTATCTTTCTTTGATGTGTTTATGTTGGAGCTGCGATAAGAGCTATAAGAGCGACGATAACAGCAGCGATAGAAACTGATATAAATGTTGCTGACAATATTTTTAAAGCTATTTGTGTCCTACATAACACAATCATTGACATGGAATCATTTAGAAGATACATTAAATATTCCAAAACAATGAAATATCATAACTAATAATGGTAGAACAACCCTAGTTGCACAAAATATTCGTGATTTATTTAAAACTTACTTGTGTCACAATTCTATTGTAAATGAAATATAATTTTTGACAAAATGTACTGTAATATCTGTTGTGATGGTTTTTATTTGTTTGATCCCATAATGGAGATCTAACAAGTACTTCGCTAATTAATTTGTCTACCTCCATCTCTAGCGTAGCGTCTTGCCTAGTGTTGCCGCGAAACGAGATATGGCGAGAAACAATCCACTCTCGTCTCGTCTCGAATTTTCGAGGACGAGATTTCTCTGCATCTTGTCTCGTCATATTTTTCCTTACTTTTTCTTGATCTCGACTCGAGATGCTCGAATTTCTCGAATTTATAATTAGAAATAGTAACTAGATTAACATACAAGCAACATGAATATAATAAACGCGTACCATTGATTAAAACATTATTTTACTAAGTCTGGTGTTTGAATGTTATAGCATTTTCTTCTTACTAAAACCCAATAAATTGAAAATAAATAAATATGAATGTAAATGAAGAGGCAATTAAAATATTTATTTATACCGACAAATATTATATTCTATATAATATTTATGTAATATAAAAAAAAAAAATCGAGATATCGCTGCATCACTTGTCTTGCCTCGATGAGAGCGTAGAAATACATTCAATTCGTTCTCGACGCTCTTATCGCTGCTCGCCTCCTAAGCGTAGCTTTGCGCGCTGCTTCAATGTAAACACCTACATTTAAATGTATGCATCCATTCGCATTGCTTCGCTAGTATCGCCGCTCTTATCGTTTATCGCAGCTCCAACATAAACACAGCCTTAAATATAAATATTAACATTTAATCTGAATATCAAATTAAATCGAAATATACAATTCATTTTTATTGTTTTAAAGTCTAAATCCTAAAATTTAAATGTCAAAATACGACAGTGGACACGCATAAGAATTTATCTGCTCCACTAACGGTTTGTATTACTCAATAACAGTGTTCATATTGAACATTATTACACATTGTTATGTAAGTAAACAATCGGTTAAATTTCACAGCTATCTAATATGCAAACAACACAGTGACCAAAATCAAACAGCTTTTATATTTGTGTAATCGCATTGAGAAAGTACCTACTCTATATATCTCAATTTGTCCAATAATGACTGAACATATTTACATCGAATACACGAATAGAATGAAGCTTGACCTGTACAGCTCTCGTATGGTATAAGGTTACCAATCGAATTTTGTGAAACCATGAGTATTATAACATCAATTTATCAATGACAAAGACTTGCTGACTAATGGACATTTTTAGAACACGTGATTCGGAAAGTAGAACCATTCAAAAATCGATCCATTAAATAAGAACGAAAAATGGTGGGGGCAGTATTTAGTAAGCGTAAAATGAAAGCATGCGGAAAACAGACCACCAACGTGACAAAACTGCGAGTAACAATACAGCTTAATATTGTCCTTGTATTTTGTTGACAACAAAATTTAGGCTGTGTAGGATGTTGCACTTTTATCATCCTAATATCTAAATCTTAAAATTTTATACCCTAAATCTAGTGATTATTTAGAATTTTAGATATTAGATTTCATTCATTCTTCGTAAGAAGAACATGAAGATTTCGTTTTCACCATATGTTAAACTTCGTCATATGTTGAAACAAGTAAAAGACGTCATCCCTCTTCAATCATCAGGGATTTACAGAATTCCATGTGTCTGCGGGAGAGTTTACATCGGCCAGACTGGTAGAACTGTCTCTACAAGATTGAGCGAACATCATCGATCGATCAGATTGAACCAGCCTGAGAAATCGTCCGTTGCAGAACATGCCTTGGAAGAATTCCACCAAATTAAATTTGAAGATACGAAAATAATTGCAAGACCTACTCGACTAAACAACAGATTAATTAGAGAAGCCATTGAGATTTATAAAACAAGAAATATCAATCTCAATCATTGTGACGGATTAGAACTTAGTCGCGCATGGCTTCCAATATTAAATATGTTGTAAATTGTAATATGTATACAATTTTTCTAGACTTTTTCTAACATCTGTTAATAAAGAGTACGGCTGCGGTATTTTGCTACCGATAAAGCGTCTCTGAATTATACAGATCACTTCTCTGCCAGTTTTGGGACGATTTTTCCTCTGGCAAAAGGAGAGTTTTTTGCTGAGAAGATGCATGTTCGCCGTCCAAGTTATTGCCGGGCATGCATATATTGTCTAGAAAATTGTATACATAAAAAAGGTAACATTTACGAACTTTTCTTGTTACGTTGATTACTTGTTGTTTTTTTATTTCACATATTTATGTCAATTTTTTCCCCTGAAGAAGGCACCAGTTTATGGTGCCGAAACGTTGGGTTATAATAATAAATAAATACATAACTTAAACTAAAAAAGGTAGTATTATTCCAATTAGATTTTAGGGTTTTGCAGGAGCACACTATGCCTTGAAGTTGACACGCACTAATTAAACAAATCATGTTCGTTGCTGTAATTTATGCAAAACGTCAAATTTATTATCAAAGAATAGCTTCTTAGCTTCTATTTTATGAAATATAATATTAACATTTAATCTGAAGCATCAAATTGAATCGAATTATGTAATTAATTTTTGTTGTTTTAAAGTGTTGCCATACAAACCAATGGATATCACTAGTGTCCCATTCGGAGTTGTATTTATGTGAAGAAGACTTAAATTCTAATTATTAAAAGCCAAAATGCGACATCGGATACAGGTCTAATATCTTCCAATTATTTTATTAATTTATGCGAATACTGGAATAGTTTGAATAATTCTCGGCCTAACAATGAAATAGAATATTGCAAAATTAGTAATACTGAACGAAAGTGAGCAATAGGCTATTCCACTAAACTATGAAGATAACCTAGAAACTACTAACTAAAGTATTTAAAATGAAAATAATTAATCTGCTGCTACAACTAATAAACATAAAACAATGAAATATACCTACCTACAATAATAAACACTGAAAGAAAAGTAAACTACAAGAAGAATCAAAGAAAGACTATTGACTTTAATGATACGCTTATGGCAGTTAAGCAAAAGTGCTTGCTTGTCGAAGGTTTGACGTTGGTTCACAACGCCATCTCTTCATAATGAAATATCCCAATACCAGAAGAAAACAAAAAATGTTGAACAAATTACAAAATAATGTATATTTAAATTGTAATATTATAATTCATTATAATAGATATAAAATAAACTATTATACTCAATTTGTTTCACCTTTTTTCTCATTTTATAATAACAAAGAAATTAGAACGTCTCTAGAACAAAAACCGAACGGATCCGATACACCCGAAACAGTATAAGTTAAAGCGGGGTTAGGGCGGTGCTTCTCAAAGTCTAGTTTATACTTGAATCCTACTTGCTCAAATACTCGTACACATGTCCTGCATCATCAAATGTAAAACATCCGGGATTTCTAAAGAGATTAATTTATAATAAAAGAAATATAATTCTACTTACACTTTGGGTGTTCTCAAACGAAAAATAAAAATATTCAGGGACACACTTCGTTCGGAGGAAACCAAAATTAAACATCGAATTAATCGGAGCAAAAACATAATTGGAAGCCTTAATTCTTTCTTACTGTGACAAAATTAGTTCAAAAGAAATAAGAAAAGAATTGGCAGAGCAATCATGGAATGAATTACAAGACTTAAAAATAATATTTGCAATAGAATTGGACTATCTGAAAAAGACATCAAGAACTTCAATTAGAAAAAAAAAAACAAGGATAATAGATAGAGAATGAGAATATGAGAAACCATAGAAAATAGCATAAATAAAAAAATCACTGAAATGGTTTTGAAATCTATTACGAATGAAAGAAGAAGAGGTTCACCTGTATATTATGGTCGTGATTAATTTCTAGATTGCAAATTAATTGTACCTGTATTACAGATCTTTCTACGATAGCAATGGTAGGTACAGATAAGATCGTCATTATCATTGTATGAAAAAATGTATTATTTAATAAGATAAAAATCTGTCGTGGCCAGCACAAGACCTTTCGCCATTTCCGTATTAGGATGTTGTACATATTTGACATTTCTGATGCACATAAAAACACGTACCTTCTTCATATGTTTTTATATTTTTTAATTCATTCTATTCTCTCTTAATCTTCTAATGTTCGAGATTCTTCCAATTCATTGATGAAATTGGCGGTATTTCTGAAGGGCATATGTAATATAAATCTTTAATTAATAATAAAATAAGAAATATTAAATGTACTACCCAGAAAACGTCTTTAGTAATGTCTCTGGCTTTTTAACACTCACATTTATCTGTCAATTACAAACATTGTTTTCCATGGGCTGGGAGATATACTTTATTTAATATTAGGAATAACAGAAATTTTCAAAAAATAATATTTAGAAGATTTTTTAAAGAAACTATTACTTCCGGTTGTCCAATTGTTAACAAAATCTAATCAGCTCTTCCCAGAAATGTCAGATTGAGGAAAATGCAGTTAAATATTTTTTGTCTTGCCACACGTACACACACACGCAAAAACTCTCACACACACACACACACACACACACACACACACAAATACACGCGCGCCCGCGCGCTGACATCATCGTAAAAATGTTATAATCGGATTATAGAGCCTTAAAACTTGCTTATCCACTAATATCTGTATAAGCGTTTGTTAGCATGATTGCAATATCTCTCTTAGCGAAAAGTAAAAAATATGTTTGCATTAATATTTTGCAGTCCGATTCACAAAAAAGTTTGAGCTAATCCTCATTTTTGGACTAGTGAATTTTATTCAATTCCGGTATTTAAAATTTAATTTTCATGATATTATCAATAAAGATAGATACTAGGAATAGATTAAACTATATTTTAAGATGTAAACTGTCGAAATTAGAGTAGAATTCGCTAATCAAAAAATGAGGATTAGCTTAAACTTTTTAGTGAATCGGGCTGGTAAAGTTTATAAAAATTATACTCGTAGATTAACTATATAATGTCAAAATTTAAATCATTTGCTATAATTGCAGTGGCAATTTAACTGTATTGTAAACGATCGCCCAGAAAATGAGCTCTTTCTGATCACTATTTAGACCGGAAAGTCCTCTCGGAAAGTTGTCTATAAGGGATCGGAAAGTACTTTACCTATCCCGGGACCGGTAAAGCTAAATATTTCCATGGAGATCAGTTGTTTATTTATTTCTTATTTGCTCGCAGTAAAAAATAAAATAATACTTTTTTATTCTTTTTTCAGGATCGCAAAAAAAAATATTGTACCCAACATGATCTGAAAGTGTCTATACTAGGCTCACAAGCTTCCAAAGTAAAGTATCTTGTTACGTAAATTACTATTGCTGAGAAAAAAATTATGACAAAATGTTATAAGTTTACAGGTTGAATACAAACTTACAAAATAATCTCCATTTCAAGAAATTTGTTTTAGATATAATTCAAATGTTAAAATTATCTCTATTTCAAGAAACTTGTTTCAGTTATTCAAAAGTTTTCTTATGTCTACTTTTAAAATCGCATTTATTGAACAATCTTTATAAGATACAATTCGTAATCGCGTTTGCCATTAGGGAATGAAGGCTGGGTAGGGTGTGTGCGGAAAAAAAGCAGGAAAGGAAAATGTGGCAACAATGCGTTACCAAGCGACAAAATTGTAGGCGGACGATACGGTACGCAGACATCGAACATAAATACACGCTGAAGGCTAATATCTTTTGACATATTCGACACGGTAGCGCTTACACTGGCTTTTAAGCTCCGATTCCTGTCACACGTCAAGCGAAAGCCACTGGCGAGGAGTTATAAACCTTTAAGAGCTGGACGCGCAACTTTTGATTGTATCTACGATTGAAAGTTTGGAGCAGAAGTTCGTCACGGAATGCCAGAGCGTGCGGCAGCGTTCGTGTCGTGCTGTACGAATACAAAATGCAAATTACACTTCAGGTGACCAGCAACAACGAATCTAAACACGGACTTACAAACGTCGTCCCCAGATTCCTATCTCGGCACGCAACGGTGCACCGCCCGCCTGCCAGAGACGTCGTCGCAGGCGTAAAGCTTCGCTCCTTCAAACATACAAGATGAGGAGGAGGATACTTTTATATTTGCTCAGGCACAAGTGGAAACATCCCTGTACTCCTATACACTCATCCAGGATCAGACCAACTTGAATTATATGTGAAACTCTTATCTTCTTCTTTTACCAATCCAGAATTGTATCAAATTTTTTGGCCGACGATAATGAAAATCACTTTTTTTAATTTGATTTTACTTACCTTCATTAGAATACTTCTAGCGAAAATTTATTTGTAATAATTGACATTGTTTATGACTGATAATATGTTTATTTGCTCATGCTTTCTTCGTAATAAATAATAGGTAGGTGTCGATATTTGACATTTCAGCAATGTTCGCCTCGCGTATTTGACAGGTATATCGATCGGTGACTATGTCGGTAACGGCAGATTTTTACAATAATGACAGATGTCACTGCCGTGATTTTGGTTTATATAAATTTATTTTAAATATAGGAAATGTTAAAGAAATAAAATAATTTATGTAGGTAGTACTTTTTTACATGAACTTTATTATAGTAAAGATGATTTCTTTTCTAAATGCCCATAAACGTCCAGTGTATTTTGATTATTTTACCGCATAGTTAGACAAGTTACAACACAGTAAGCGTAAAATGTAGGTTACACTTACTGTGTATACAATTGTAAAGTTCCCATTACACTTCAGGAGGGCAAAAAATATTTTATCAGCATAGGTCTAATCTTCAACTTTTTCCGAGAAAGACGCCATTTTGAATTAGAATTGACAAAAAACTGACAAATATAGGTGATAGGTGTGCCAAACCCATTTTTCACTGCCTTATGTCTCGGAAACTATTGAAGATTGGACCCATATTGATTAAGCTTTTCTTAGGTACTATATGCCCTTAAAATCTTTTACAATTTCTTTGAAACAAACAGTAGTTAAAAAAATTAAAAGTGCAATATTTTTAAATATCTTATAGTTAAGACGTTAGGTACAATAATTAAACAAGTTCATTTATCGACGTTTCCAGATAATATCGTACGATTCCAATCATGTCACATTTGCACGGTTTCGACAAAATTTAAAAATAAAGAAAAATAAGCATTTAACATTTGTAATTCTACAGAATAGAACTAGCCTCTTCTACATCTGGCAAGAACCAGAGATATCCGAACATAACCTAATTTTAATTATTTCTGTAATACCAAAATTATGGCATAAATAAAATATATCACCTCTGGAATGAAAATATGTCAAAAAAGAACTAGTTATTTTGCATAGTTTATAAACGACATACAACTCATTTGATTTAGCTGGTAATAAATTTTTTAGAACAGATGCAGAAGTGGCTTCAAAAATTAATAGTTTTAAATTAAAATGTAAACTATTTGTTTATTAGAGTTCAGTTTGAACAGTTCAAGTCAAATTCTGCCACCATGGAGTCGAAACAAATAGTGGTTTTCATTTTAATTTAAAACTATTTAACAACACATGCCTTATTCCCTCAGAAACCAAGGCTGGATATGAAGACCGCGCCACGATCATTCAAGATTTTATGAGCTAATCCAGTTTACAAAAAAATTCAAATATGTACATTTTGGCTTAGACATGTAATCTTGCTAAAGATTGTCGAAACGTCCAATTAAGAAATATGTTGTGGCCAGCACGATACCTCTCGCCAATTTCATATTAGGGTATGCAAGTATCGTATTTAACATTTCTGGTACAACCAAAAAAAATTAATTATATCTATTCTTTATGTTTGAATTCATTCTGTGAACAAGTTTCCTCTTACTCTTCTAAATGTTCGATATTCTTCCAATTCACTGACGAGATTGGCGATATTTCTGAAGGGTATATAATGAAATATATGTACAGCAAGAGCGTGTTTAGTAGTCACTGATAATTTACATACTTTGGCTTTTAAATAAACCCCATTTCTTACTATTACATCTCGACTTGTCCACGTACGAAATTTAGGTTTTCCGCATTCAAGAACAGCGTCAATTAAACGTGCGGCAACTATATCTATAATTCTAAATATTTAATTAATGATAAAATAAGAAATATTAAATGTACTTCACAAAAAAAGTCTTCAGTAATGTTCAGCTGTTTTCACATTTCATTTTGTCATTCTTTGTACACGTTAAATTTTAGAACTTTTCGCAAAAACGTGATTTGTTTAGATAAAAATGGCTGATGACGATGCTATGATAGTAGCTGTTGCAGTATCTTGTGCATTATTATTATTAACTCTGCACAATAATTTAACTATTTATTTAACGTAAATATCTCATCAGAAACAAAAACTATCCTCACAATTTGTTTGTATTTAACAAGCAGATGCGAGCACTCCAACATTCCAACGCTCCAAGATTTCGCTGCTCTTCCAATAGAGCCGAATTGAGACGAATATTCCCGAACACCATAACATAACGAAATAAAATATGGTCATTTCTTATGTTATGCTATGTTATGTTATGCTATGTTATAAAACTATAAAATGCCATACGGACTTATGTGTTTTCATATTTTCACTATGTTATGCTATGCTATGCTATGTTATGTTATGTAAACTGAAAATCCGGCTTTAGTCTTATAGTTATGTGATTTTTAACATGAAACCAATACCTCTCTTAGCAAGAGGTAAAAATTATAAAATTACCTCAATAGAAAAAATCTGTTGTGGCCAGCACAAGACCTTCCGTCAATTCCATGTATTTTGTACAAATCCCATACCAAAAGGTCCTTGGAACAGATTCTATATAATATCATGTAAAAACACATACTATTTTTTACAAATTCCATACCAAAAATTCATTTGAAAAGGTTCTATAAATACAATAAAATTATAACATAAACTACACTAACTAATGTCCTTCCATCTTCTCTTTGGCCTTTCTCTGCGTGTCACTTGCGAGCAACACTATGACATACCAATTTTAGATCCTATACTTTTTTCCATATTTGGTTTTGCACTTGCAACTGACATCTGTCAATTAAATTTTTTGGAATAATTATGTCAGCTGTTTCCATGATAAACAGCAAAGCTGACTAATTTTTGAAAATTAATTTCTTTATAATAATAATAATGCTTTATTTACTCAACAAAATCAAAAGATTTCAATTACAGAGTAAAGATATAAAAAATACAGAGAAATGTAAACACTTAAGTATTATATTATAATGCTTTAAATTTACATCTATTGAATATGAAGGAAAATGTATAATCAAACTGTATAGAGAACAGTATTTTCTTTAATATATATAATAACAAAATGTCAAAAAATAATATTTAACTGCGTTTTTTTAAGAAAAACTGTTAAAAACTTCAAATAAGGGTACTTCCGGTGGATCAATTATAACCAAAATCTAATCAACTCTTCTTATGGATGTACAGAAGAGGAATACGAAAGAATTATAATTTTTAGAATTGTAGTATTGGAGTTATCGTCGGAGAAAAATTTGTCACACACGGACACACGGACACACACACACACACACACACACGGACATACACACACGGACACACACACACACACACACACACACACACACACAGACATTATCTTAAAAATGGTATATTCGTATTGTAGGGACCCTAAAACGTGTTTATTCATTAAAAACTCACCACCGAATTTTTTGACCAAAGACAATACCTTCCTTACCTAAAGGTGACGGAAGGTAAAAATATGTAGTATTGTTCTTTGTAAGACTCGTGCCTTAACAGATTGCCTTATGAAAGTTTTTTTTTGAATCAACTCTTTATATTCTTCCATGAATTTATTTACAATTATTTTGTATTGTCGTTGCTAACATCGATGTGCATCGCCCCCCTCACTTTCCATCATCGACGAGTGAATCCATCCCTTTGCTTAGATGGTGGAACAAAGCGCGCGATCGGGTGGAGTGTATAACGAAGGGAAGGAGTTGTCCCGGTGATTAATTCGCTCGCTGACCGCACTTTAAATGCGGAGCCGCCATTGTGAGCTCGCTAATTAGCCGGCCGGACGGGCATTAATAACCAGCCGACTACGATTCATACGGGGGGCGTACATATGCAAGCTGGTAATCATGCCCCTGACACTGGTACACCCACACCCTACAACACCCGACAAGGAAGAGGACATGATTGTGATAGCCAGACACTCATATGAGACAAATAATGATGAGAAAATCATCAAGGCTTACTACCCGCTTCTGGGTATGCCAAATGGCGATAATGGTATTCAAATGGTTCAGTTGCTTTGTCAATAAATACAATATCAAACTAGAAGCTTTCTAAGTTTAAAGTTTTCGATTGCAGTATACTAGTAATTAAAATCTAAAATGGAATCTTAAAGTAAAGTAATAACTAAAGAAAAAAACGCCACACCCTACAACACCCGATAAGGAAGAGGACACGATTGTGATTGTGCAAAGAGAAGCCATACACACAGAAAAAAATAATCATCGAAATTGTAGTTGAATTAACTAAACAAATCTTTAATTTTCAAACTACTATAACTATTTGTGTATTAAGAGCGCAAATAACGATTGGCTAACACAAAAGATACGGTTTAAACTTAAAAAGACTTTTAAATGATTATATCGTTACATTAGCCATCTATTCCATAAAAAAAAAAAAAATTATAGCGTGGAAGCAAGGATTTGTGATGATTTGATGAGTTTTTGTAGTAAAATGTGTGGTTAGTTGTCACGCCTGTCACACTGAAAAAATTAACAAATATTTCAAGGAATTTGTGATTATATAGATATGTATGTGCATTGACTGACTTCTCGCAATTATTTAAGTAACGAAATAACTAATAACTTTATTGTAATCAAAATAAATAGTTAACTAGAGATCAGATGTCAGTACGACTCGCAACTATCCTACCGCCATCTGTTTACATTCATTCCTATTACTAAACATAACTGTTCACACAATTTATTTTATATTTAATTTAATTTTATCGTTGTTTTCCATTCTTTGTGTGTGTTTATTCAATCTAATCTAAGCATTTTATACTTTCGTTTTTGTAAATGAATACCCTATTTTATTTTCACAGCAGTATGAATGTTTTTAACTATTTCTTTATTTATTCATATTTATTTATTTTTTTAATTGTCCGTGTTGTATGTTCTGTTATCCACATGTGGTTTCCTTTTTTCGACTAGACTATTCTAGCCCTGAAGAAGACTATTGTATAGTCGAAACGTCGGCGTGAATAAATTTTATTAATTGACTGCAAGTCCGAAGAATTCTTACTTTCCTGTATCTACCTCCATCCTAACACAGTCGAATATTGATTTTTCAAATTTTAAATGAAAGTTTATGAAATATTTTTTATTATAGTAAAAATAATAATTTACTGTTATTTTCGTTATTAACTAAATAAAAAGTTTGGCACCAAAAATAGTAATAAAAAACAGCCCCCCTCCCCTTCTGTAACGTCTCGTTCTTGATAAGATACATCTTTGAAGCATTGACCCAAATTATTCGTAAGCATCATTATACAATAAAAAATTCCTCAGAGATTGCAAACTAACATTACTTCGAATCTTGATCTTGTTAATTCAATTTTCATATCTTTCGAAAATTGATAAAAAATATAGGTCATCAAAAAACGTTCAACGCAACGTATTATTACAAAACAATATATTTCTCGTTAGTTTTTTTGGCTATTTGTGCGGATACGATAATCCTCGAGAAAGTGTGAATTTGTAGCACACTTTCGACTTCCGTGTGACATAATTTATGGCCGCTGCTGAGTATGCTGGTAATATGGCGCTTATGGCATTCCCATCGATCTGCCCATCTTCTGGGCTAGTCAACAGGTTTAGTGCGGCAATCCAAATTTCGTTTTATTAGTTTTTTAATTAGTTTACTCTTTTAAACGCCAACCTGTTGGAGGTTCATTTGGACTATACTTCTGCCTGGAAATTGCGTTATTAAACCGAATTGTTTTATGAAAAAATTCTATTTTGCGCTTCACTGGATTACCTACCTCACTTTTATTTCGTAAAAAGAAAAAAATTGTGTGAAGGTTAAAATGTATAACGAGAAATCAAGCATGGAGAACTGGCTAATGATTTTTCTTACAAAGGAATTAATCGTGAAATTATAATTTTATATAAAAATTAAAAAGTTGTTTTGTCATGAAATTTTACAAAGTTTTTTAATGAGAACAAGAACTTGACATTGAGGGACGGGAATTAAGTCATTCTCTTTGTAAAAAGTCTTGGATTAAATAAGCATTTTACTTGTACTACATTCTTTTTACAAATAAGAGAGTGAAAGATTATTCTGACAAGTCAAATTCAAATCCAACTAAGATATTTATTTATCCTATAAAAATATATCACTGGTACACATAATATACTCTTATGAAGATAGTCACAGTTATGCTATCAAAAATTGAAGAAAATATTAACCGGTTAACCGTGTCTAACTTCTAACCTCTCGATTTGCTGGTTACTACAGTTATCTGATTAACCAAAGAAGTATGCAAAATTAGTTATTTATTTATCAGTGACCGGTTAACCGACTAAGGGCCGGTCTTTCCACCTTCGGATAAAGTTCCGGATAAAGTTATCTGGTGGATAAATCAAAAATGTGTCTTTCCACCGTCAGATAAGGTTATCTGCCAGAAAAATATTGCCTATCCGACAGATAAGTTATCCGGAACTTTTCTATCGGATAAATATAATATCTGACAGGAACATATAAATCGACCCAATAAATCGGAAAAAATGTCAAATACATAATATTTTGATAGAACACAAACATGTAATTTCACATATCTAATTATTATTTATTATTATATATGGCGCCAGAAAATTTTCCAATGGGGCAAAAGTAATATTCATTCTTACAAACCGTACTTTTTTTTTCTCATACCAAAAATACACACCCGATTATGGGTATCAGGGATATGGAGAAAAAGAAATAAATGTTTGTCCATCCCTGGTTACTCATTCTTACTGTTAACGTAGTTGATATTGTTGTAATCATTGTTATAATCAAGTGGATCTTTATTGCTCGCGCTCGAAAATTGAAGCGCGAGAGTAGCGAGCGCTACAATCGAGCGAGAGCAATAAAGATACTTTACGCTAGAGATGCACACATAATTTTTTCTACGACTTACTAACCAAAATAGAAAAAAATAATAATACCTATTTAGTAAGTTCAATTCAACCTCAACCAATTTCTGTTTTGTGTTGTGTGTAACCATGACGATGTGAGTATCCAAGTAAATAAATACAAAATTCTGTCAGTAAAAGATAGTGCTTTTTGCTGCACTCCTCCAGATATATTTGAAACGGCGCAAAATACTTCCTTGAATTTATTATCTGCAAAATCAAAAGCATTATACGAAAAGAATTATAACCTCTCCATTGAATGGTGTAAGTTAAAAAAATCAAGAATTACAGTGAAAATGTCTTACTAGCTTACTTTTTGTAAAAATCTAATGAAATCATCTTCTCTTTGATCCATTTACTCCATGCTAAAATCAACACTAGCAGTTAAGAACTGAAAACTCTAGTGAGTGTCATAGTCACAGAATCTAATTTATCTTCGTCAGCTCTTTTCAAGTTCTGGAATGAATATACAAAACTGCCAAAAGTGCACATTCAATTTTAACATTATCCGCCAATAATTAAATCCAATAAGTTTGTTAATTATGAAATGTGTATTATTAAATATTTAAAGTTGTAATACAATGTAAATTCACCAGTAGAGTTGTTATTATATATAATTAAATACCTAACCTAACTAAATTGGTAATGTCGCTAATTTCAGGTATATTGTTTATAGCACGTTTCTAGTGTAAAAATGAACCTAACCTATATTTTAGATTTCGTAAGTATTATTTTAATAAATTATGATTTCAGCAAAAATATGTATTTATCTAAGCGAGCAAATTGAGCACTTTACCGCGCGTTGCTATGGGAGACGAGCGGTAAAGTTTTTTTTTTGCTCCTTAGTAACCATCAACTTTACGATGACAAAATAGAGCACAAATGTTAACTTTTCATGGTGGTCGTAGAAAAAGTAAATTATTAACCGGTTAATAAAAGTCATTGAGTATTTTTCAGAGCACTAGTCACAATAATCATTTAAAATAATTCTTATAGCCACGAATCACTCCTACGTCCATTATCTATTCATTTTCTACAAAATACGTAGATATATTTTGGTCCTTCGAGCCGGATTAAAGAGTGCAAGCAAGTACACAGTACCGATTTTTATTATGGATCTCCATTAAATGCATTCAAAATTAGCGTCAATTACTCCATTAAAATTGGAAATGTTTTCAATATAATCATGATGCAAGATATCCTAGTTGGTTTTTTACCTTCCGTCACCTTTAGGTAAGGAAGGTATTGTCTTTGGTCAAAAAATTCGGTGGTGAGTTTTTAATGAATAAGCACGTTTTAGGGTCCCCACAATACAAATTTACTATTTTTAAGATGATGTCTGTATGTATGTATGTATGTATGTATGTGTGTGTGTGTGTGTGTCCGTGTGTGCGTGTGTGTGTATGTGTGTCCGTGTGTGACAAATTTTTCTCCGACGATAACTCCAATACTACAATAATTACAATTATAATTCTTTCGTATTCCTCTTCTGTACATCCATATGAAGAGTTGATTAGATTTTGGTTATAATTGATACACCGGAAGTACCCTTATTTGAAGTTTTTAACAGTTTTTCTTAAAAAACCCCAGTTAAATATTATATCTTGACATTTTGTTATTATATATATTAAAGAAAATACTCTTCTCTATACGGTTTGATTATACATTTTCCTTTATATTCAATAGATGTAAATTTAAAGCATTATAAAGAAATTAATTTTCAAAAATTAGTCAGCTTTGTTATTTATCATGGAAACAGCTGATATAATTATTCAAAAAAATTGAATTGACAGATGTCAGTTGCAAGTGCAAAACCAAATATGGAAAGTATAGGATCTAAAATTGTATGTCATAGTGTTACTCGCAAGTGACATGCAGAGAAAGGCCAAAGAGAAGATGGAAGGACATTACTTATAGTGTAGTTTATGTTATAATTTTATTGGATTTATAGAACATTTTCAAATGAACTTTTGGTATGGAATTTGTAAAAAATAGTATGAGTATGTGTTCGTGTTCGATTTTACATATTATATAGAATCTGTTCCAAGGACCTTTTGGTATGGGATTTGTACAAAATACATCGAATTGACGGAAGGTCTTGTGCTGGCCACAACAGATTTTTAAATATTATCTGTCCCGCAAAATTTTATGGAGTGTTTATACTTGGAATTTTGAATAATAAAATTCTGAACTTTTTCGTGTCAAAATAATGACAGAGTAAACTTAATTTAAAAACGTACCAGAAAATATATCAAAACATCTACGGACTAGAGTAGAGGATGACTTGCATTATAGTAGAAATCTGTAAATCCAATGTCGAACAAAGTACACGAATTTTGTATGTAATGGTTCCTTAACTTATACTCGTTTCTAACAAGAATTACAAGTTACAAATTGCTTTCTATTGTTAAATAATTTGTGTTAGGTATTCATCATCTGCAGAGCGTTGTACGAATTTAACTAACAAATTGTTTCTTAAACATTCGTTGTAAAACAAACAGACTAATTCATCTCTGAGAAAGTTTGTATCTGAACATGCCTTGCATTCTAAACTGAGATACAAGTCAGCGGTCAGTCAAGTGTTTAACTCAATTTAAAGTTCTCATCAAAACCGACAGCTGTGACGTCATCTTCGGAATAACTTCTACGCAACGCCACCCTTGAAGAAACAGAGAGATCCGCAAGTAAATTATGATATAAAACTTCCATTCTTTGTACATGTATCCCACTCGAATTATGGCTCCTCGGGGGTATGAATACTACGTGTCATTCTTTCAGCGCCTGAGCGAGAAAGCGTGTGCGAATGTGTTATTTCAATTTTAAATGCTGCTCAATTATACATACAGAGAAGGTGGTGTTAATTGATTTATTTGCTCCAGGCACTGGAAATGCATTTGCATATGTTGACGCTCTTTAAAAATGTAATAATTCCATCTATGTTAATTGCTCTGACTTTAGTACACAACAGAATGCTGCAGCCTTTCGCAAGACTGCGAGAATATTTTTACCTTTGAGAAATGGGTATAATATGCGTTTTAAGAAATGAGTTTCACACGAAATTTTCAATCTTTTTCAAGGTTTCATGCACTGTTGCAAATCATTCCAAAAACTGTTTCGGATCTGTGTTTTGCCTTGTATTTTATTGACCAACCGTTAACATTTTTGGCACCCAACAGAGACTTTTTAATATCCAATTAATGGTGCAATTTTTTTAAACACTGTTTACTGAAAAGTTACATGTTTCTGCTATAAATTATAATGTAATCCTTCGATCATTGAATAGGTAACATGACCATGTCATGGGTCATGGGTCAAAATCATTTCTTTGATCACTTTTCGGAGTGTTTAACATTTCTGGTACATGCACAAAAATTCTAATTATTAATATATTTTTATATTTTTTAATTCATTGTATATGTTTCCTCCTACTCTTCTAAATGTTCTAGATTCTTCAAATTCATTGACGAGTTTGGCGGTATATATGATGTGTATATATGTACCTATAATTTTAAATATTTAATTAATTATAAAATAAATATTAAATGTGCTTCCCATAAAAAGCCTTCAGTAATGTAAATGGATTTTTGACACTGACAACTCACATTTTTCTGTTAATTACAAACATTTTAATTTTTCAACTGGTTTCCGTGGAGCTATTTGAGCTACTAGATAAATTACTCTAAAAATGCTTACAATAAAGCCTCATTCACAGCTCCGAAAATAAAAATAAAATTATACATAAAATTAAAAATAACGATATAAACAATAGATTGCAATGAAGATGTTCACAGCTCTCGAAAATAAAATTAAACATAGGACATAAACACAAGGGTTTGCAAATGTTAAATATTTTACACAAAAATAAGCACATATATAACAACTATTATTTGACCTGTCAAGTTCCATTCATTTCAATTTAAATATAATTTTAAAAAGCTGTCTTAAAACAAAGGTTCGCATTTATGATTACGTACAGTGCTTTGAAAGGTATGAAGCTGTTATTATTGCTTGTTAATTATGAATATATTCCATGACAGTTGATGTTATTTTACGTTTTATTTTCGAAGCTGTGAACACCAACCATAAAGTCTTATTTATAATTTTATTTATATTTCTTATTTTCGTAGCTGTGAATGAGCCGTTACGTAACATTGTCTTTACAAGCTAATACTATTACTACCAAGTTTATATATTTACCTATTTTTGAATTATTGCCCCAAAAGTCAATATACCCTATATTTAGATAAAAACTTCAAAATTTTCAAAAATCTAATTTTTATGTATCTAGATACTTCTTAATGCTCTGATTCCAAATTTTGAAACCGCAGGTCGTTATCTCTTTTCGTTCTCGAGATATTTAGATTCAATTTTTTTCTCAAGACTGCCCATTTTTGGGTTACTACCCAAAAATGGGTCGAGATATGAATTTGGCGACACGACCATTCAATTCTACGGGCAAAATTACATAAGTGTACTAATTTTCATAATATTTGTCCAACCGGTTCATTTTTTATGTATAAAAGTTTGAAAACCCTCAAAAATGGCCAAAATCTGAAAAAATCGTACACCTTAGATTTTTGCGATTTTTGGCCATTTTCTGTTATTTTGCATTAGAGATTGTATGCGGTGTTCAAAAATTATGAAAATTGGTGTACTTATTTATTTTTTCCCATAGAATCGAATAGTGATATCGCCAAATTCATATCTCGACCCATTTTTGGGTAAGCAAAACTTTAAATCTAAATATCTCGAGAACGAAAAGAGATATCGACCTGCGGTTTCAAAATCTGGAATCGGCGCATTGAGAAGTATCTAGATACATAAAAATTTGATTTTTTAAAATTATGAAGTTTTTATCTAAATATGGGGTATATTGACTTTTGGGGCAAAAGTAGGTAGAGTTATAACACTTTAATCTCTAATGTTAGAAAAAAATACATTTAAAACGCATTATTATTGAAATACTATAATTCAGATTTAAAAGTAACATAATTGGGAAATATCTTGAACGCAAACTTCAGGTGCGGTCCATGACAGAAGAAATTACCTTTACCGCAAGTCCCATAAAACTTTAGAACGGGCAATTGGCAGATTCTATAATAAGTTCCTTAGGTCGCTTTATACAACTATATGTATTTAGTATATAAACTAAATGAATAAAGTTATTTAAGTATTACGGATGATAAGTGCAGTTTACCGCTGATAATGTTCCGATACCGGGACGTAGTCGAGGTATTCAATGTTATCAGAAACCTGTATGGATACACTTTACGCCCGAGATGTTTATTATACATCTTTTTTAGCATGATTAGATATTTTGCAGAATTTTTGGGCAATTGATTGAATAAAATTTAAAATATTATCAAAATTGACACCACGAGTAGTTATTTTTCTAAAAGCAAATATGATTTGTATTTATTTTAATGCCGTTGCTTAGATGATGTACAAATTATTTATTCACCTTACGCCTGTGGGCTTTTCCTACGATTTACAGTTTGTTATGTTAGCAAACAAATCTTGATCAGTAAATAAAATCTGCTTTCTTGGAAACCCTATCGGTAAACAAAAATTCCCTATCGTGCAAAAAAGAATATTAATAAAAAATCGTTTGTTAGATATCTTAAAAACTAAATTAAACTGACGGTATTAAAATGAAACGGAAATATATTATTAACCAAAGCTGTAGTTACTTTAGGAACTTAGTTACTAACTAGTTACTTTTACGTAACTTGTAACGTAACTTAGTTACTTTCTAAAATATGGTAACTGTAACTGTAACTTAACTTGCTGCGGAAAAGTAGTTTGTAACTTTGCGGTTTTTAGTTACTAGTTACTTGAGTAACTTAAGTTACTTAAAGTAACTCAGAAATTAGAATGTAACTTAAGTTAGTCAAAGTAACTTAAAAAGTGGAATGTAACTTAGTCATAAAAAGTAACGGGGGGGATTAAAATTTCTAAGAAATATTTTGTCGAGGCTGATGCCTTTTTTAGAAACACTAACTAAAACTGTTTTGTTTTAAATAAATGTCTATCCAGAGTGGGAGTGTTGAGCGCAGCATCGCGCATACCCTCTGTAATCGCAAGATAAAATGTCACTTTTAATTTTTATATTATATTATAATGTAGGTCCGCAGGGCCTTTTTATCAGATTTTTGTGCCCTATGCCAAATTTTTTTTCGGGCCCCCCTTCCTCTTTATAGTAAAAACAAATACGTACAAATATTTGTATAATTATAATGTAAATTTATTTATTAAAGAAAAAAATAAAATTGCCTGCTGAGAGAAAAGCTGATCAATTTTACAGTACCGCATGCATGATTAACTAGTAAATAACTTAGTTCTTTCACCAAAGTAACTGGAACGTAAGTAACTTAGTTACTTTTTTTGGAGGTAACTGTAACTGTAACTAGTTACATTTTAAAAGTAACTTGCCCAGCTCTGTTATTAACAAAATTATTGAAAGTGTAATTTATGATAACATATGACAATTTTATTATAGATCAAAACGTCTAGTTTATTTATATAAAAGCTGGCTATGAACAAAGCTTAAAACAGTGCTCCAGTTAGTTTGTTTATTTCAATATGTGCATTAATAAACTAAATCAAATAATAAATAAAACATTTAAAATATACAAATTTGATCATTGTCATTTGACCTATATTTAACCTAATTTTGTAATTGTGTTATTCTTTCAAATGGATATTTTTATATTTCATCCCTGCGAGATATTTACATACTATAATTGAATCTCATTTGACTTTAATGCAGACTTTAATATAACCTATTGTATTTCACCCAGTAAGTATGTGCTATAGGTTCATTTTAGGTGGAATTCCGAAACACATTTTTTGTTTTGAACACAGAAGTTGAATTCAAAGCCTGTTCTGTCATTAATAACAAATTCTTCTGCAAAATTAATTCAAGAATTTCTGTCCCTTGTTGGACATAAAGTATGATAATTTATTATTTCATTATTGCCGTGTGGCTTTGCAGTTCATTATCAGGTGTCCATCCTTTAGAAAGAGAAATAGTATAAACAATAAATGCGGAGCACCATTAGAAAAGTTCAATAGAAACACGGCAGTAGATAAAACTAATTTTTCTTTTGTGACATCAGCAAACATTAATCATCTAAAATAAATAAAATGTTCATTAAAAGCTAATCAATACAAGCATTATGGTAAAGTTACCCACAAAGGCTATTCCAATTTTCAAACAAAAGCTGTTTGATAGTTGGCACATTACAAGATAACGAGCTAAAAAAAAGTTGTAAATAACCAACCAACGGTAATTCCATTGCAGGCAAGTTAAAATATCTACGGGCAGATTCACTCTCGTGGCGCTTTTAGTAGCCGCTTTCGATGAAAGCATTACAACTGATAAAGAAGCAGATAGAAATTTATTTTGTGCTTTGTTTGACGTGTTGATATGTGGGAAAACGTTGCACAAAAAGTGTTATAGTTTCACAATGGATGGATGGCTCTGGGCAATCACCAGGAATTTCAGATCGAGTCGCAGATAGTATTTAATTTATTGCATATGAGCACTCAGTGACAGCATTAATAATAATCTGTAACTAGATTAGTATATTTGAAATACAAATGCCGTTATTCACTATAGCTTCATTTTCTATTTGCCATTGGTTAGTGGTCACAATTATTGTTGAACTATCGAACACGATTGTGACTTTAAATGATTAGGAATATCTATTTTAATTGAAAATTTAAAGTCAAACTAAAATATCTCTGTGAATATTTAGTCATTGTTAAATTAATTGGTCATTTAGCTCATAGTTTTAAGCATTTTTTTAAATTCTTTTAAAACCGGAGAAACATAACTTTTTTGGATTAGTCAAAATCGTCACAATACCATGTACTCGTACAGTACCTTCAATATGTAGGTACTTCTGGTATTTTGTTTTGTCTCACATATTTTGTTTCTTTTGAATCCTGTGGAAATTCCGTTTATTTAATTTTATTAGTCACTGTAGGATAATTTGTAAAATATTTGGAAATTAGTTTCCAGTTACGTTTTACAAAAATTAGCCCTAAACAATCCACAAGTATCTAACGAATACATTCTTAAACTATTTTATTTTTTTATTATTATTTAAAAAATTTATAAAATCGGATTTAAAAAATTTATTTATTTTTATTTTAACTATTTTCCGAGAAAATAACAACCCAGATGTCTCCCTCGGGCACTTTTTTACCTCCCGCTACCCTTTGAAAGGGAGGTATAGGGATCGTGCTAAAAATCTCATATCGAGATTTTAGTAAATGACCACGTTTTAAGGTCCCTAGAATCCAATTTTAACATTTTCACGATGATGTCTGTATGTGTGTGTGTGTATGTATGTATGTGTGTGTGTGTGTATGTATGTATGTGTATATGTAGGGATTTTGTCTTCGCTCTAAATCAAATACTATCATTCAGAAAATTCTGAAACCTTGTATTTCTATCCTATTCTAATATAAAAAGAAGCCGTTAGATTTTGGTGTAAATCGGATAACCGGAAATGGCACTTTACCTGAAGCTCATAATGGTTTTTCTTCAAAAAATACCATTAAATGCCATTTTCTCGCATTTTATGTCTTATGAAAATTAAAGATTATTGAATTTTCTATAGGAATACATTAATACTTTTTCTATATATTTATAAATATGTTTAGTGCTCTCGAGTGGTTTTCTGACTCCGCTGAATTTCTTACAATATTTAAATATATTACTTCTGTCATATTCGTTCCCTATGTTTCATTTTAAATGGAACGGGCAAATACATTGCTGTCAATCAAATATCAAGTCGTAACCATGGATATGACAAACCCAATGTTTCACGTTAAAAAATACTCACGGTATTCATTCAATACTATTACAAAAAGAGGTTAATTCATTCATCAAGTAATTTTTCTTCGTTAAAAATATGTAACAGTATATTATACTGGTTTCCCGTAATTATCTATACACAATTGTGTTAAAATATTTAATACAGCATTAACTTTCCGTTTGGTACAATATCTGAAACTTAATTTAAAGTGGAAATATCCCTGACACTCATCTCCGCGATCAATAAGAACAATCCTTACAAACGTGCTGGTAGCAAAAACGAGGAAACATGAGAAAATTATCCGTGAATATTTAGCAGTGGATTAGCGTAACACAAAACCTCTGTCTGTCCCTCGCTAGTGTATTCATCAGATGTGGCACCGTCCATTCATCATGGTCCTCCTGAAATTTCAGCTGCACGGCTCCTCAGTTTTCAGACCTCCTCACTAATTACTTGACCAGAGAGTAAAAACATCAACTATTATACACGGTAACCAATATGTGTGGCCGGAGACGTTTTTGTCCAAGAAGCTATTAGGAAGTTTGTGTGTCGTGGCCAGATACATTACGGGCTGGAATTATAATCCTAATTTAAATGGAGTGCGTCAAAAATATATCATCACAACGAACAATGAAACCTGACTAGAAAAGAGCAATGTAGATTCATCACACTCAAAAATTGGTGGAAATAAGTAAAAGTTGTAAATTAATGTAAGGATAACCAATGTCAACATTTCAACATTTAGGGATGTGATTTAAAATCAACAAAACAATTTCTGTGTTAATAATAAGAAGACTAAATACCTTTCTGCCCCTCAGTTCTTACACCCAGGTTTAACACTACCTACTAATAATAAGCAACTTGTATGCTGAAACTTATTTATTTGTTCCTAAGATTTTTACCTCTTGCTATCCTACGTAAGGGAGGTATAGGGATCGTGCTGAAAACTGCATATAGAGATTTTAGTGAATAATCTCGTTTTGGTGTCCGCAGGTATATGTGTGTTTGTGTGGGGGGGGGGAGGGGGTGATTGAGTAGACAAGATTACTCAAATACTATCAATCAAATAATTCTGAAATTTTGTATACCCATTTTATACTAATGTGGGAAGTACATTTAATATTTTTATCTCCCTCTACCCTAGGTAAGGGAGGTATAGGGATCGTGCTAAAAATCGCATATAGAGATTTTATTGAATAAGCACGTTTTGATGTCCCCAGAATCCGATTTTAAAATTTGTACAATGATGTCTGTAGGTATGTATGTGTATGTGTGTGTCTGTGTGACTGTGTGTGTGGATGTTGTGGACACGATTACTCAAATACTATCAATCAGAAAAATTTGAAATTTTGTATACCCATTCTATACTAATATGGGAAGTAGTCATTAGTTTTTAGTATATATCGGATAACCGGAAGTATCACTTATACAAGCTTTTAACAGTTTAACATGTAAAAAATTCATTGAATACAATTTTTCAGCAACTTTTACTAATAAAATTGTAACAAGCAACATATATACTTATTCAAAGAAACTTAATATAATTTGTAATTAGTAAATATGTACGTATCTATGTATTTAAATTAATAAAAATTAAATAGCGGGAGATTTTTTAGCGTTTCATTTTCAACGATTGCTAGTGTACTTGTATCCAACTCCATATTTTTAGGATACTGATCGTGATCCCGACAATCAGAGTTCGATTTCTTTTGAAGTCATTTATTCATAGTATAAAAATGATCTTCGTGGAATAATCTCTATACCAGTTATGAATGCTTGTATTGTTTTTACAATAAACACCCACAGTATTTGTTTTAGTAAAATAATTTTCTTGATTAAAATAAAATTTAGGCCCTACATAAATTATTAATTAATGATCTATATTAAACTGTGCATATTACCTACAAACCCACATAATTTTATAAAATTTATTTTGTTCAGAAGTGTTTTCTCCATAAATAGCAAACACATGCATACAAAACAGCTATTCCGGGTTTATTTATTGGTTAATAAAATCTAAATAAAACATAAAATTCTGAATATTATTCACCGCATTTTATAATCTGCATAATGCATTACCTGCATAAATGCGAAAATTCATTAAAATTTAAAAGGCATCTAATATTAGAAGTAGATTCGCATATAGATAGAAACCTCTGTGTTGCATCCTATATAACCAAAGAAAATTAGCAATACTTTGTTGGTTTTATACGGGTAGTAATAAATGTTGAACATAACACTGAAATTGTTTGAAAAAGCAATTAAAAAGGGTAATAGTTTAATAAAAGTTGTTATCAGAATAATGGTAAATTAAAATTAATTCGTATTCATCGATTTGCATTTAAATAAAAACTGAATTTACACATGAAACCATTTAAAATAATTCCATGGCAGAAACAAAACAAACATTAATTTAACCCCATATCTAAATTAAATTTATATACTATTTGTGTTTATACAGAACGCATTTAATCAGGAAAAAGTAGCTTGTTGTTTTAAACGTGCTGTTCAATGTGGAATTAATTTCATTACTGGATCCATTAGTAAAATAACTCATTTACCCGGAACTATCGAAAAATCTAAATAAATTATGTATATAAACAAATATATCATTATAGAAACTGTGCATTTGACGTGAGTTATTAGCGAGAGCAAATATATTTTATAATTATTTCGACTGCGCAAATGCTGAGATTATAATAGAGCAAAATGTTCCGAGATGGTTGCCCTACCAAATTCTGCTCGAAGTCACTCTTACTTAACTGTATTTGTTACCGTTCAAATATATGAGTGCACCTGATAAATACGGGAAGAGAACTCCTCTCTGGTTCTGATAATCTTTTTTTTTTAAATCTCTCAACAGGATTAAATCCTAATTACAAAGTGGGTTCACATAATACATTTATGTCTTACTAAGTTTCAAACCCAGAACTACTAACGTACTTGTTACCAGCGCCGACTAACTATATGCATTTTTACGTCTCGCTAAGAGAGGTATTGGAATCATGCTAAAATTCGCATATCCAGATTTTGTGGAAGTGTGTACGTGTGTTTGTGTGTGTGTATGTGTGTATGTATGGCTGGATGTTGGAGGGACGATTCCCCAAAAACTATAAAACTTAAAAAAACATTTAACTGCATTTTCCTCAATCTGACATTCCTGGGAAGAGCTGAAAAGGTTTTGGTAACAATTGGACAACCGGAAGTAGTAGTTTCTTAAAAAAATCTTCTAAATATTATTTTTTGGAAATTTGTTATTACAAATATTAAGGAATATAAAATTCTCTATCTAGTATATTGAACATTTTTATTATATCTTCTATAGATTTAAAGATAGAGAGTTATGAATATACAAAATATTTCATTGTATTCATCAAATAGTCCATGAAAATCAGTTGAAAAATTAAAATTTTTGTAAATGACATAAATGTCAGTGTCAAAAATCCAGAGACATTACTGAAAGCTTTTTCTGGGAAATACATTTAATATTTCTTATTTTATCATTAATTAAATATTTAAAATTATAGATGTAGCTGTCGCACGTTAAATTAACTCTCTTCTTGAATGCGGAAAACCTAAAATTCGTACTTGGACAAGTCGAGGTGTAACAGTAATTATAATATGCTATTTTTATTACAAGGAAAAGACTCCGTCAACATCTAAAGTTGGTATAAACAGAAACGGGAATCATTTGTAAGCCAAAGTATCTGTACATACAACAGGTCAACTAAACACGCGCTTGCTATGCATATATTTCATAATAACCTTTCAGAAATCCCGCCAATCTCGTCAATGAATTGGAAGAATCTCGAACATTCAGAAGAGTAGGGGGAAACTTTATCATATAATGAATTGAAAAATAAAGAATAGATGTAATTAAAATATTTTTTGTGTTCCAGAAATGTTAAATTCAATATTTATAGCCTAATATGAAATTGGCGAGAGGTATTGTGCTGGACACAACAGATTTTTTTTGTATTAGTGTTTGTAAATCATTACTAGAAACTGATTTCCAAATTATTTTGCTAATTCTCTTACAGTTGTTTTAGTTTTGATTATTTTATGACTTGTCTCTCCATTTTATACGACAGAAGTTCGAGGAAGGTAAACAACACAAAATATAAAAATATTTTCGGATAGTACAAATTTGTTACCTCTATATTCCTTGTGACCTCATTCTTCGTCTCATCTTTGGTCTACCTTTCTATATCTGTTGTTGTTTTCTATTAATCATGTTCTTTGGTAGCCTCCTTTTGTGATGGCTTTCCTTTTATTGAAATAATTGATTCACCAAAATTTTCATTTATTTTCTTGTTTGTTCTTCTCCATTGATCGTCTTTCGTGATGTCTCTGCATATACTACGAGGAATTTTATTTTGTAGAAATTTAATATATGAATAGTACGGATGGCCCTTATACAAATTTGAAAATGATCGGGAAATGGGCGAATGATGCTCTGGCTGTTTTCCCATGTTAAACGCCTATGGCCAGGTTCTTAATTAACACACTATATATATATATATATCTATATACAAGGTGTTATGTAAGAGTAAGTGTTCGACGCTTAACCCATAGTAGAACTGACCCCATAGATAGTAAATCTGGCAATAATTTTTGTTTAACATACTTTCTACAAGAACTAGAGGCCTATAAAACTGACCAATCACGTTATAGTTCAAAACTTTATAAAAAAGTAAAAATCAATGGGTTCTCTGGAAAAAATATTGATTGTCAATCTGACGTTAAATGTTTTTTTGCATAGACGTACAATTTATATTCTGTTTTTTGATATTCTCAAAATGCCATTTACCTTCACCAACCAAGAGTATGTAGACATACATATGGCATATGGTTTATGGCGAGACATAACAAAATAGTCGTGTTGCTGTAAGACGGTACAGAGAGTTATTTCCAAATAGACGTCAATGATTTTATATGTCATTTGTGACAGGTATCACATTTTTTCCAGAGAACTCATTGATTTTTACTTTTTTATAAAGTTTTGAACTATGACGTGATTGGTCAGTTTTAAAGGCCTCTAGTTCTTGTAGAAAGTATGTTAAACAAACATTATTGCCAGATTTACTATCTATGGGGTCAGTTCTACTATGGGTTAAGCGTCGAACACTTACTTACATAACACCCTGTATATATATACAGTGTGTTAATTAAGAACCTGGCCATAGGCGTTTAACATGGGAAAACAGTTTTTCTTTGCGCAAAAGTCCCCAATTAATTTTAGACAAAAATGATTCAAATAAATGTTGTAGGTATTAATATTCTACGCCTAAATTACTAAACAGATTTAATTTTTCACGTTTAGTAACTTGTAAAATCTAATTTGAAATTGTATAAATATTGCTCACTTGTAGCGATACCCATGAAATTGAAACAAAATTAGAAAGAAATTAATTTCGTTTGAACTGTTAGAAATTTAATTTTATAGATAGAATGTGAAAAAATAATAATAAAATTTATTTAAGTGTTAGATTTTAAAAATAATACCTGTGTAGTGATTTAGGTGCAGAATTGAATTATCTGCAACTTTTAATTGAAAACTGAATTTCTGACAGTTCAAACGATACGCATTTCTCTGTAATTTTGTTTCAATTCCATGGGTATCGCTAGAAATGAGCAATATTTTTATAAAATTTCAAATTAGATTTTACAAGTTACCAAACGTGCAAAATTAAAACTGTTTACTGATTTAGGCGTAGAATATAATTATCTGTAACACTTATTTGAAACATTTTGTCTAAAATTAATTGGGGACTTTTGCTCAAAGAAAAACTGTTTTCCTATGTTAAACGCCTATGGCCAGTTTTTTAATTAACACACTGTATATATATATGACACAAAATCGTATGACAAATTTTTCGTTATTGCAAATATTTTTGTTGTAGAATGTAATTCTGGATAACTTCCGCTTTTACTCATTCTGTAGTAAAACAAGTATATAGCAGCTTTATAGTAATTGTAACAGTTTCAATAGTAAGTTTTACAGGCGTAATTATTCTTTAATGAGAATCGTTGTTAACATGGAAAGGCATTTCCTGCCCTAGTTTTTCAGCCTACTGATGGCTTATTCTAATATAGATAACACTGATGATAAATTTTTAGTGTAGCTAAGTGGATAGCGCTGTAAATAGCGAATTTCTTGCATTTTAATCTAATTGGCTTTTTCATTGTGATAGTTGTTTTAGCAAGATGCATCTGACGAGAAAACATTCGACAATCAGTCTCCGTCAAGTGCTAATGGCTGGATGCAATTGTTTTATTTATGTACAGAGCTAGTTTGTTTCTGTTTTTAGTGCATTATGTAGGGCGTTTTATACAAAGCAAACACAATTACGTTTTGTCCTCCATGTGACACAAATGGCCCATCCATTCGGTAATTGATTATTCGCTATTCACTTTACAAAATTTAGTAATGTATTCTGATGTGATGATGCTTTGTGTTTTCTCACAATATTGAAACTAATTTCATAAATATCACACGAAGTCACTTAGCTGAGTGTGTTATTGACCGGTTATGTTTCTGATGACCTGGATTCGAATTTTACTGACGGCAAACTTGGAAATTTATTCCAATTTTTAAATAGCACAAAACTGAATTCTATGTTACTCTGCAGATATATGATTAACTCCATTACCGATATGTAAATAAAATCAGATAAAATGGTGATATTACATCAGGTCCCATATTACTTTTCGCGAAACATTAGTCAGTTTCAAGATTGTTCTGTATTTTATAAATTAATAAAATCATCACAGTTTATTGCCTATTTCTGGGTGTGCCAATCTACTTTTATTTGCAAATTTCGGTACGAGTTCCCAGAGCTGTTGTCAATTTTAATCTATTTGAAAACTGAAAATTATTTGTTTCAATTTTGATTTCGGTTAGAAACAAACCCGGGCTGTTTGAATCACATTCGGTTACTTAAACACACAGCTATAGTAAGTTTTAAATTAATATACAGGATTTTAAAAATTGGTATATATTGAGCCTTACATTCGCTATGCTGATTTTCAGTCAAAACATATTTTTAAATAATTACGAATTAATTTATTTTTTATTGAACATCAGTGAATTGATTAAATCATTAATTTTCACACCCAGCAATGGGTAATATGTCGGGATGATTCTTTACAAACTGTTACTTCTACCGATGTATGATTTATTTTGCTACGAAAAACAGTAACCTTGCTGTTTTCCGTGATCATGCGTAGTAAAATGCGTAATTACTAAATAAGATTTATTATATAGTATATTATTATATATGCATTTTTTGTATTACCTTGGTTACTTGTAGCTCTTATTCTGTAACTATTTATTTGTCATTTATCTTGTTTTCCCTGAAGAAGACAGCATTGTATGCGGCCGAAACGTTGGTTTAAATTAAAATATATACAGCACTTAAACTAAACGGTTGTATTATTCCAAATATTATTATGAGATCTGAAAGATTTTTAAAATTGTATTTATCTTTGAAACATCCAGGATTTATAAAACAGATTATTTTATTTATCTATAAAATATATAGAAATAGTATAAATGCATACCTATAGAAAATTTAATAATATTTAATTCTTAGAATTAGAGATGCATTCGGGCCGGGTCGGACCGGGCTTTGAGGTTGGATCGAGTCGGCCCGAAAATCAAAATTGCCAGCCCGATTCGATGATCGACTCGATAAAAAATTAGCTGGCCCGGCTTGAAAATTGACCCAAAATCGGGCTGGGCTTCGGGCCGGGCCGGGTCTAAGCTCGAAATTGAGTGCAACCGGTATTCCTAATTTTGATTTTTATGTGAGGAGAATGTTTAACTTTTTTCGTGTCAAACTTAAAAAAAAAACCTCTACATCCTTATAACGTTCCACATTAGTTAACAGAAGTAATTAGAAAAAGACACTTCTAGTGTAAGTTTGTTATAAAAATTACAGACCTATCCGTATTTGACACTTTGGTTACCAAAGGCGTTCGAAAATTGAAACAACTTTTTCACAATATCATTTACATAATGATTTTTTTATCTAACTTTGTTTGTGCTCAAAAATAAGACAAGAAATCATTATGATAGGAACAAAAATCACTTTTATTTAAGTTTACGAGTAGGTAATAACAATAGTAATAATAACAACATCACAATAGCATTATTGTGCTTTAGTCTTTAGTGAATAACCTTGAATTCTTGAAGTAAAATAACATTTTTATTTGTTAAGATGTCAAGTATAATGTTATTAAATCATTTTGATCCTTTTTAACTCCATACATTTTCATTAAAATATTAAGGAAACTGTGCATTTGATTGAACAATAGGATTTTTCGGGCCTGCTCTGGGGCCAAAATCAAAAGTCCGACTCGCCTCAACTTTTGCAAATGATTAGCCCGATTCGGCCCGATAAAAAAAATCTTCGTCCCGGCTCAATGATCGACTCGAAATCGAGGCGGGCTTCGGGCAGGGTCGAGCCAAAGCTCGAAATCGAGTGCATCACTACTTAGAATAACATAAACAGCGAAAAAAATACATTTTTAAAGGCATTTTTCGTTGAGCTTCAAGTAAAGTGCCATTTCCGGTTACCTGATTTAAACCAAAATCTAATATCTTTTTTCCATGTAAGAAGAAATACAACGTTTAGCGGGAGGTAAAAAATCGTTCAAGAATTTCAAGAATTAGAAAATTGAAGCAAATCGACGATAAGCAGGCAAAGGTGATTTTATGAAAATGTGTTACATTTGATGTGCGATGTTGTCACTTGTCACTCAGATGTCTTTGCTTTGTGAGAGATGTCACACCCGAAACGTCAGAATGACTGACGATTTGTTTTAGTTATTTTTCAGTTAGGTATATCGCATTTTTTTATGGAAAATTCTGACTACTAGAAATGTACGACTTACGACATGAAAGACAAAGGTAGTTTGCAATGAGTAATAAGTTATGATGATATTTATTTATTTATTTAAATATCACATTCTTTTGACAAAATGAGGACACATATCCGCATTGTAAAGTAGTACTTTATTAATATTAAGTACCATACAACGAAAACGCAATAGATATAATGTTTCTGACAAGAATATATAAATTATTACTTATAATTTTTCATGAACTTGGAAATATACCACACAAATCAATCTTATTTTATGTGTGTCACTGAGAAATACAAAACCTTATAGAATAATCTTTACGAAATAAATGTTTTTATCTTATTAATGAATACTCGTAAAAGAAACCATGGTATTTGTCCATGAAAAAGTATTTCCGCAACTATTCAAATCCTTGACATCCTCGTGTTGACATGGAGTTTTTTTGAATGCAGACGACGTTCGAATAACATTTTTGATGTCCTTTCATTGTAACTGAAGCGTTATTAATAAAATACAGAGATTGGATGTCGCATTTATCAAACGAAGTATTTGTTACGGTGAACTTGTTGAGTAAACATTGTATTACAAATACGAATGTTGATGAAATGGAGAAGTCGGCAGGTTATTCGCCTCCCAAATTTTGTTAAATGTAATTTCTAATCCTTATATTTATTAGAGTGTCGTTGACATTAGTAAAATGAGGTAATCTTCAAGATTCAAACTTAGATATTATGCGGTTTTTACTTTCTCTAAATGATATGATAAAATTATAATATCGTAAAATCCTAACTTAAATTTTTTTTATTTCAATCACAAGTGATCTTCTCTTTCAAGGTTAAATACTAGCCGTTTAACTTTTTGTAAATTTCAAACTTTGTTACAAATAAATAAATATATAAATAGTCGCACGCATTAAGTACTCTAATGCGTTACGGGAAAGTTCAGTTCAGTAAGATATGTCTACAGGGTGTTTCTAATCTAATGTACTAAACTTTCAGAGCATTTAGTACCGATCAAAATTACAAAAAAAAAGCTTAATCAACATTGGTCATATCTTTAATAGTTTTTGAGATATAAGGCAGTGAAAAATTTCTTTTTACGGGGACCTCTGCTATCTCGAAAACTATAAGAGGTATGTCTTCGATCAGATAAAACTCTTTGTTTACCTTTGAGAACTCATCTTAGAAATGTTTTTTTGTCTTAAATCAAATAAATATGTTATTATGTTGTGGTGACCTTAGTTATTATTTAATTTTCTGATAACTTCCTATTAGAAATTGAAAAAAAAAGTTTTATATAAAATTTTATTGATTTTTTATGGATGCTGACATAGATCAAAAAATGTCGATTACTATCTTGATCAGTTTTTGTTCGATTCGAATACAAAATGGCCTCTTTCTTGGAAACAATTGAAGATCACACCTGTGTAGATTAAGCTTTTATACTCATTTTGTTCAGTACTACATGCCCTTTAAGTTTGATCCATTAGTATATAAACACCTTGTATAGGAATATGTAATTTTTTTAAATTTCTAAATTTCAAATTTTTACCAAGTAAATATTAGTCGTATTGCTCTGAAATTTTTTTGGTTAAAAATTATCCAATTGAATCTTTTTATTGCTGACCACGTGTGTGAAAGTATCCAATCAAAACAAACACACTGAAAATTTTTTGGTAAAAAAATTATCCAATTGAATCCCTTTATTGCTGACCACGTATGCGAAAGTAACCAATCAAAACAAACTTACACTGATAATTATCCTAAGACAATTATCACTTATGTCACTAAGTTGCTAAGTAACAAACAGTTTTTGACATATAATTAAAGATTAATTGTTTTAATTTAGAAATGCCATTTTCACCCTGTCAAAGAAAATGATGATTTAATCAACAAAATTATAGAAGAAAACACATCAAAAATTATTGTATTAAATAAAAAACTAAATGTGGAGAATATTTAATATGGACTTTTGTATGTCTTATCTTTCTTCTCTTTGGTCTCACTCAAAGAGGTCTCATTTTCACTGCACACTTCACACTGAACATATTCATAGCCACATTCACGTTCATAGCTACTAGTGACATCTACTGGGTTATGTTAGACACAAAATTCTGTCAAATACAAATTTTAGGCAAATTTAATATTAAAACTGCAAAAAAAAATTCTCACCGAATACCCCTCGATCATTGATAAATACTTATAATTTTATCACACTTCCTCAAGCACGTTGCTTTTAGGTAACACCACCTCCGCCTTCGGCGTCGGGCTGTTACCAAGCAACGCGCTTTCGGTAACTGTCATAAAATTATTTCGTAATTATCAATGTCCTCGAGATATTATAGCTGATAATATATTTCTTTAATGTTGATCTTGTTTGTAGCGTATTACCGTCTTTTTCATCCTAGAATTCTTGTATATACATGATGGTTTAATTTCCAGTGTCCAGCTGATATTTCGGAAAACAATAGCTATACTGAAAAAAATTCAAATAAATGGTATTCAGTATTGATTATTCTGTATTACTTATAAAGTAAAATTTTATCCATGAAATAGGCCTTTACTGACAAAATACTCTATACTACTCTGTTTTTTGCTTCCTTTAGAAATTTTTACTTCTTCTACTATAGAGGTCTTCTTTTCGTTAGCGTCTTCTTCATCCTATATCATTCATATTCTGGTTTTCTTCGTTCTCCTTTTTCTCTTATTTTGATTATCCGAACCTCCTTCACTAGTATCTTGTCATTACGAGATGTCTCATTAATTTAGCTTTCTTTCTCAATAAAGTCTAGTATCGGTTTCATTCTTTTCTTCATCTCTAGGCGTGGAATTTGAGCATTCGTGCACAAACATATTCCAATCTTTTCTGTCTCCAATGATTTTTACTTCTTGCGCGGTAACTTTTATTTCTTGTCAGCGCTTTCTCCTTGTTTCCATTTAGCCTTCTTCTTTTATCCTTGCAAAATGTCCCCCACTAAGTTAGCTATCTTTCTTCAATACCTTCTACTATAGACCTTATTGTTTTTAGTAAGTGCTTCATTTCTAAGGCCACGTTCAGAGAGAAAGCAGGTTTCCCGCTTCAGCTTAATAAGCGCGTGAAAAACATTTGTGAAATTTATTCCAAATTGCTTCCCGTTTTTGAACTTCCGATATTAGAATATCCATATCAAAGTTATTTTCTGAACACATTTTGGGCTTGTTTACTTTAACCTGCTCAATAAGAATATTGGTTTCGTTCCGGCAAAATCGGAAAGCGGGTAGTACCTGCCTGACAAGCGCCTGTTGAGCAGTTGTCTGCTTTTACTCTGAACGCCTACTCCTAATAACATGTAAACATTTTTAAAGTAGGTTAAAGCAGGTAAAGCGGGTAAATCGGAAACAGATAACCTGCTTTCTCTCTGAACATACCCTAATGCTTGTATTCGTACTTCTGATCTAAGCATATGAATATCTTTGCTATAGTAAATATCGATTAAAGATTAACGCATTCAATTGCTCTTCTTTATATTTTATTTCCGAAACGATTCTTCGTAGCACGTTATATGGTTCAATAAAATTTATGCTCTTTGCTGGTTATAAATTTGTGAAAATTTCGTGTTAAAGATTAGATAGCCACATTTGTTTATAACTCTTGCAATATCATATGCTAAGCCGGAATATTTTCTCTCTAGGTCCGCATTTGAATTGCTAAGAGCCCCAGATTTATATTCAAATAAAAACGTGCGTTAGAGATAATGTCTGCAACGACGACATTCAAAGGGCAAAGTTTTATTACCACCAGCGTATTTATGAACACTTTACAAATCAAATTTTCACTCAGAAACTTCTTTTTCGATATAGCAGTTTTCAATTTTAGTTAGCGTTTATATATTACTTCGTTGTTTTTTGCAATTTGCTACGGATCATAAAATTTTATGATCTTAGGTACTTAATGAATTTCTTACATGAGGAATTTGGTTTTTGTCTTGTACCGCTTACAGTAATGGAATGTACAAAAAATGTAAATATTTACTCATTATCGTAAATTACGCGAAATATAAGTACTTATTCTTTAATATATTTTTTATATATTTTTACTGGAAATATTAAAAATTATAATGGCGCAAAAGTATTTTTAAAAATTTTTTTTACGATGTTTTATCTCTTTAATCGAAGAGTAATATTTTTAAGCTTGTACCTCTTTCCATTGTTTAATTATTACCCAAAAATATGAAGTAAGCTCATACTAATGTAGGCAAAATATTACAGATTTTCTGAAATCAAATTTTGACATTTCCAAGTAGTTCCCAACCCCTAAGCGCTTATTTCAAATTTTGAAAGCACGAGTCCATATCTCTCTTTGTTTCCGAGATATTTATGATCAATGTTGGACAGCGAAAACATCTACTTTTGATTTATAACCCAAAAGTGGATTGAAATATAAACTTTGTGGTATGTTTATATTTCGACCTAATTTTGGGATAGTGTCCAAAATTGGTGTATCTGGGGTACAATTTTGACCACGTATATTTTAGGAAGAAACAATATATCGACTTGCAGTTTCAAAATTTGAATTCAGTAATCTGAGAAGTACAGTGTGTTCAAAAATTCAAATAAAAACCTAATCCGGAGTAGGCTATGAACAAAGAAACGTATTTGCTGTCGTCGCTCAATTTAAAAGTAAGGTTGTCAATAATTGATCATGAAATGTAATTTTCTTGAAATTCATGGTAACGGGCCGTTTGCCGTTTTCTAATTTATTCCCATTTCTGGAATAAGATTCAAGAAGAAAATCTTTGATTTCCTTAGATAAATTCCAACGACTAGTTTTTAACCAATCATGATGCAAAACACTTGAAAATTCAACCAATGGGAACAGTATTATACTGATAAAACCCCGTTACCCCGATAATTTTCCGCTACCAAGTAAATAAACAGTTGTTATTGTTTATAACTGTCAATGTGATAATTAATGTGTCAAGTTTCAGTTTCGTTGTCTTTGGAATTATCTCACCAAATACCACACGACCTCTCAGATTTTCTCAGATAAACTTTTATTTTTAAGCACTCATTTTTTTGCTTTTAATCAAAATCACTTAAGCAAACTGACATTAGGTAAAAACCCTCCTCCTTCGGAGTCGGGATTTACGATGCAGTTTACTTTCGTGTTTGTTGCTAAGCAAAACAATTCGTGCAAAATAAAAATTTATCGAAAAAATCAGGAGGTCTTGTGATATTACTTCCGATAATATTTTTGTCGTTATCTCGTGTCAAATTAACATTTCATTTAATATATTCAAATTAAGACATACCTTTGTCTTCATAGCCTACTCCGAGTGGAGTTTGTTTTTAATACACTATATTTAAAAATAACAAAAATTGTATTTAGAAAAATTTTGAATATTTTGTTTCAAAATGAATATAAGTAACGACTTTTAGGATTATTACTAAAAATGGATGAAGATGGTAACTTGATATCAACACTCATTTAAAAGAACAAAATTTTGTAAGAACAGGCAGCAATTTTTAGAACTTTGAAAGAACTATGCAGATCGATTTTTTAAAAATGCTACAAATTTTCTTAATAAAAATGAATATTTTGGTGTTTTTCTATAAAAGTGCGTAGATTACTACACTCAAACCTAAATAAATTATTCAGTTTAATAAATAAACATAAATTTAAAACTAATAATAAATATATATTGTGACTGATTTATATCCATTGCTGAAAATGGTAATCTGCTATATTTACATTTCTAAAATGAGTAACGTTGATTAGAGTTATTTATTTATTTGTTTAGAATATACCTTGTTTTTTTACAACAATATATTATTGCACAGTTTTAAATGCGAACGGAAAATACCTAAAATATATTTAAGATAACAATCAAAAGGTGAGACACAAATTAATGATGTTAAAGACTGTCCCTTCCTTTCGCTACTCTAGCAGATTGAAGTTAAGATTTGTAAAGTGTGGGAGTTATCTCTATCGACGTTTCGTGCTGAATACTATCGAGCTGCAGTTGCGGCAGAATGGTAAATATGTACCTGCGACACAACCTCAAAAGACTAAATTAAAACGAGCACCTTGAGAACTCGTCTCCGCAGCCCTAAATCTTAATTAAGATACCAGCATCAGATGAAGGAGCAAACACCAGATTTCATAAGTCTACAAAGTTCACGAAAATTCACCAAGACAGATTCATAATATTATCGTCAAGAGCGCAGGTATTGCGAACATCTTGCTTTGAAGACATTTCTTTTGATTATAAATGAGTATTACTTTGGTGATTAATGTTATAAGGATTTTAATAATAGTTATTTACTTTGCTCTTTCATCTGACAACTAAAACTGATATAAGTTTCGCTCTTCTTCTACAAACTTCAACAAGTTTTCTATTTGAAAATTTGAAGACTTTATTTAATTCCACTTTTTCTCGTTCAACATTCTTCAAGTCTTTTCTAAATTGGAATTCGGTTTGTAACTCTCGCCGACAAAACGTGAATTATTGTTGAACTATTTTCACATTTAAATGTTAATAGTTCGAAATGGATTTTAATTTTGGCTTTCTCCAATATAGTTTTAGTACTCTCGACTCCGGAGTTTAAATCGGGTCACTTATGGTTAACCGGATAGCAAGTACGGTAACTTTTGTTGTACAAAACATGCCTGATAGCTAGTGAGTTTCCAACAAAGTAATCGCTTAATATTTGTCAGATATTTATTATCTTTTTTACCCCTTTAGTATTCAAGATTTTTCTAAATAACAAAGAAAATGTAGATAAAATTAATTTAAAAATAATCAGAAAAATGTAGATGTTCATTGCTATCATCTTCGACATCAAACAAAAGTGTTCAAATCCGAATCTTTTTTTTTTCAGTATAAACTGATCTTTGACAGATGTGTTGAAATTTGAAGTCAAGTAAATAATTGAGCAACATTAAACAAAATAATTTAATAAAATTATTTAAAAACTACAACTTTTCTAATACTTGGTCGTTACACCATTTTGATTGAAAAATTCAGTCAGTCTGCGTGGCCTGAAATTAACCAAATTCATTGTATATTCGACAGTAACAACATTTTCCCGTATGCATTGTTAACTATTTCTAGCAGTTCTTAGTATCTCAATTAATCTTGTATCTGCTTCTTCAGTTTTATTCTGTGTCGCACTGATCCTGGATTCCTTCCTTTTCTGCCTTCTTTTCTCTACTTATTTAAAGTGCTAATGACAGAAATTTTATTAATATTATAGCGCTTGGCAATTTGTTTGATCGGCATTTTTTCTTCCGCTCTAACAATTACCGAACACTTCACAATATCGTTAATTCGAGGCATTTCGACATTTCAATTTCTGACAAATCAAAGTGACAAATGCCATAATTGTAAAGTCAAATTCAAGCAACTAACTCTTATAGAATAAAGTTTACTTGATTTTTCAACTTGTCCTACTTTTTTTCTGTCCAACACTGTACGTCTTATATGCTGCAACAGTATAAATAATGGAATGAAAAAGCTTCCTTGATAATGCACTACTTGCTATGTTCTTTGACTGACAAAAACAAATGCATATATAATTCGAATAATCGAACATACATAAATATTACGCTGCCTACTTTCAACGCGCCGAACATAGTACCTTTAAGTACATGTACATATACAGGGTGTATCAAGATGATGGAACAGTGTATTTTATTCGTGGATGTGAAAAGATACAGAAAAAAGTGATTAAGTAATTTTGTAAGGCATAGAGGGGGACACATTTTAGCATAAACTTTATTATCTTAAATCCAGTGGTACTCAAACTATAGGGCAATATTATATATTTTTAAATGGAATTATATGTATTTTATTAACTCATTAAATAGAGAATTTTGTTCTGAATTCAACGATATAATAATGTCACTCTTACATTGCGAAAAATTTGATAAAAATTAATTCAAAATATTTTATTTCTACTTTATCTAAGTAATCTGAGCAAACATTCAATGAATAGAACAAAATAAAATTTATTTAATTTTAAAATAAATTTTTTGTCTTATTGATTGAATGTTTGCTCAGGTTACTTAGATACAGTAGAAATGAAATAATAACTTTGAATTAATTTTTATAAATTTTTTCTCAATGTAAGGGTATGATATTATTATATCGTTGAATTCAGAACGAAATTCTCTATTTAATGAGTTAATAAAATATATATAATGCCATTTAAAAAAATATAATATTGCCCTATAGTTTGAGTACCACTGGATTTATGATAATAAAGTTTTTGCTGAAATGTGTCCCCCTCTATCCCTTACAAAATATCCTAATCACTTTTTTCTGTATCTTTTCACATACACGAATAAACGGCACTGTTCCATTATCTTGATACACCCTGTAAAACTCGACAAGAATGTCATAGTGTCCAAAAATCTTAAATAAAATATATAATGAACTTTTAATATTGTAAGACACTAAAGATAAATGTTACAAAATAATAAAGTTTTGAGATTTTTTTGAAATGACAGGCGAAACATTATTTGCAAGTAAATCAAAATCACCAAATACTAGAGAAAAATAGCTATACTATCTATACAAGTCATCGTACTTCATATCACGGTTAGATATTTGCCATAATGGGCTACTTGCGTACCTTTTTTTATTTAATATTTTTGAAGAGGAGATAAAAACTTGCTACCCATATTTTTTCTTTTGGCAAAATTTTTATTAATTAGCCAGAAAAAAAATAATGAAATTTGATTATTTGAATTCCCGCCATGTATGACGTAGAATTACTCCTCACCAATGAATAGTCGTAAAGCCACAAAGCGTGGTGCCGTCCCATAGTAATGGTATGTTTGTGCGGGTAATGTAGATCACCTGTTTGACGTTTCAACAATAGTTTGGAGGTTAGTATTTTAGTTTATCTTTTTGGTATCGATATTTTAAATTACATGTAATTATCTACGTGTTTATTTATAAAGTAATTAATGTATTTGAGAGACCAGAGAGAGAGAAAAATGAACTAATGTCAAATTCAAATTAAAATTTTCTCGCACGCCGTGCCATCTATTGATAATATTCTTAAACATGCTTCCCCTCCCCAGTTCAATATAAAGTAGTTACAGAATTTTTTTTTACTTAATTTAGTAAAAAACAAATAATTATTTTAAAATAAAATTTATATTTTTATATATGTTTTCAATATAACATTACGTATATAGTGACAGAAATCGGATTTTCAGTACCACGCAAGTAGCCCATCGTAACAAACCGGGTTACTTCTTAAGCTCAATAAAATCCGATTACCATGTAACTAACATACTACCTTTTAGGTAATATGCTTTGTGATTTAAATTGCTTTTAATAATATCAATACCATAACCTTGGACCACTACTTTTTCTAATTTTCATAAACGACGTTACGAGTGCGTTGCATTGTGATAAACTACTCTTTGCCGATGATATGAAAATTTTTATACCATTTCTTCCCCAGCTGATTGCCTTCTGCTTCAGTATGATCTCAATAGCCTATTTAATTGGTGTTCTTTAAATAACCTCCATCTTAATATAAAGAAATGTACAGTTATGACATTCACTAGAAAAATGACACCTTTTTCATTTAAATATTCACTGAATAATATAACCTTGCAAAGATCTACAGTAGTTAAAGATCTAGGTGTCAAATTTGACCCTACTCTATTATTTGTGCCTCATATTCGTGATGTTTACAATTCAGCTATGCGTATGTTGGGTTTCGTAATCAGGAATACTCGTGATTTCAATAATATTTCTGCTGTTTTTACATTATTTTATTCATTTATTAGTTCCAAATTGGAATATTGCAGCATAATTTGGAATCCTGTTTACGAGACTCACCAAGATTTGCTGGAATCAGTTCAAAAAAAATTTCTTAAATTTATTTATTTCAAAATTAATAAATCTTACCCTGAAAGAAATATGCCTTATTCAGCCTTATTAAGCATGTTCGATATAAAGAGCCTTTTGGAACGCCGGGAAAACACTCTTATTCTTCATCTATTTAGTCTAATTAATAATAGAATCGATGATCCCTGCTGTCTTGCGCTACTAAATTTTCACGCCCCCTCTATCTCTACTCGCTTCTCCTCCACTTTTTATCTCCCTTTCTCCCGTACCAATCTGCTCATGTCTTCCCCACTCTTCCGTATGTGTGCTCTTTACAATAAGAAATTCTTTGATTTAGACATATTTCGCTTGAATTACAAACTTTTGCGCAATACTTTAAATTCGTAATGTTTTGTTATTTTGTTCTATCTTATATTGTATTTTTTTGTACCACTATCCGTTTTGGGCTCGTCCTGTAGGATAGTTTTCTTAAATAAATAAATAAATAAATAAATAAATATCTTTTTGTGAAAGCATAGTTACCTGCAATAAAAACGAAATTGGTTGGCCACATCAGATTTTATCTATTGTTCAATTCCTGGTGTTATCGTTTTGAAACCTTTTACAGCGTCGCGTGGTGAATTCTGTATAATTTCAACGGAGATAATAGGAATAAATTTTTGGTGATTAGATTGCTATAGGCTGGTAGCCAACAGACCAGTTGGCAAATTGTCTAAATCAACTATTGTCAGCTTTATGACTTTATAATGAATTTAGGAATACATATCTGAATGTAAATATTGATCTGTGCGGTGTTGAGTGTGAAACCGTGGCGGAAATGACCTGCGTTTATTATTTAAAATTTCACAATGCGGCTAATCCTTGCTTTTTCAAATAATCGCTGGTAACAGCGTGCCATGACGACAGAAATAAAAAATAAAACAAAACAAAGGGAAATCAGGAACAGTGTATAATCGAAAAGCCCAAATTAGCCATGGCGATGATTACCAATGGCGTACCGAAAAAAGTTTTTAAAAAAATGACGAAAGGGGCTTTACTTATTATCAAAATAAAATGGGGGACTCGGCGGAATATTGCGCTCAAGAAATATTATTGTTTTCGTATATTTACTTTTGGGGTCCAAGTAACGGGTCTGGTGGGTGGTTATAAATCACCACCGCTTTGACTTTGTATTTATCCACAAAATGTGTGAAAATGCTGACCGAGGCAACATGGGTGTATTTAGCTGCTTACTAGTGCTGTTACACTTTGTCAGTTTTTTACCTCTCGCTAAGAGAGGTATTGGATTCATGCTAAAATTCGCATATCCAGATTTCAATGAATAAGCACGATTTAAGGTCCCTAGAATCCGATTATAACATTTTTAAAATGATGTCTGTGTATGTGTGTGGATGTGTGTATGTGTGTATGTCTGGATGTTGTAGACACGATTCCTCAAAATCCATAAGACTTAAAAATTGTTTAACTATGGATTCCTCAATTTGTCATTCCTGGGAAGAGCTGAAAAGGTTTTGGTAACAATTGAACAATTGAAAGTAGTAGTTTCTGAGAAAAATTCTTCTAAATATAATTTTTTGGAAATTTTTGTTATTAAATATTGAAGAACATAAAATTCTCCATCTAATACACTTAAAATTTTTATTTTATCTTGTATAGATTTAGAGATAAAGACACTATAATATATAGAGTAATTTAATCGCAGAGGCCAAAGCACTAAGGAAACCAGTTGACAAATTCCAATGTTTATAACATAGTTTTTAAATGACACATGTCAGTGTCAAAAATCAACACTTTTAGTGACATTCTGACAGCTTTTTCTGGGAAGTATATTTAATCTTTCTTATTGTTTTATTAATTAAATTTTTGAAATTATAGGTAAAATGCATATATCCATCAGAAATACCGCCAATCTGGTTAATGAAGAATCTTTGACATTTAGAAACTTCCTCATACAATGAAAAATAGATATAATTAGAATTATGTGTGTGCAGAAGACATGTTATATACAATAAAAAACAGTATTTGGGTAAAGTTCTGTATTTTTTTGTTATGAAACGACGGTTTGAAAGGGAAGTGCAATACAATACTTATATAGCCTAATATGGAAATGGCGAGAGGTCTTGTGCTGGCCACAACAGATTTTTTTGATTGCTACCTCTAGTTAATGTCCACCTATTAACTAGCTATGAGGTACTGATGACCTCTAATAACAGCGAAACACGTGTCTACAGCTGCATTTAAGCGATAACTCTAGGACAAAAGAATTGTTTACAAATTTTGCGCTCAATAAATATTATTGTTTTTGTATTATTTATTTTATTTCGTATTGTGTAAATTTGATATCCCAACTTATTTTTAACCTGGGGGTACCGGGTTCGATCCCGACAGACGCCAAATATTTCGAATTTTAAATGGCACAAAAGTGACCCCTGTGGTGCACTCTCCACGCCAGCAATGAGTGCCCGTGAGGTGACGCCTGGTAAGCGCCCGCACGGTACAAATATGTCATCATCATTACCGAAATCTGCGATAAAGCAGATTGGCACACCCAGACATGGGTAATATGCCGTGATGATATATTTATTTATTTTATTTATTTTATTTATTTTTACTATAATTGCCGTCTTATACATATGGACTGAAGCTCAACTTTTCTCTTCTCCACACCCTGTCCATTGCCCTGCGTTGTTGCCGCTTCTTCATAACAGCATTTTCAATACGGCCACTGAAATGGCATCAATGGAGGAATCTCCAGTTTATACTTATTTGACAGTAACTATAATATAAAAACAAAATATGAAAATATTCAGCCGAAGCAAATACTCTTTTTAATTGAGTCGCAAATGTACAATATTAACAATGGTTTGATCTCGATCGTCTTGCATATATGTAATGCTACGTGCTAGTTGAAATAGAATTTCCCTCTGGCTGCAGGATAAAGGATTGTAACTGAACTAGTACGAGTGATTCACATGGTAACTACATACCTATGGTATATACTGAAAGCTTTGATCAAACAAAGGCTATAGTGCCATTGTGATACTTAATTAATTTAGTATAATATACCAAATATACATAGACTAGGTACCCTCAAAAATGCATACATGAGACTAAATAGTCACCTGACTGTCGTAATGTTGTAATACATTCCGTTCTATTATTTTATTGACGGTATATATCTAACAATACTGTGCTTCGCTAGAAAGCTAGTTTAGAAGTTGTTATCCCTAATTTGAAATAGACGCATATTCGGGTCTATTCTGTAAAATTAGCGTGCATGTTAAACTCAAAGGTCACCGTCAAAAATTTTTAACGGATTCTTTAATTTTGAATTTTCTATTCAGTAAGCAGATATACGTTAATATTTTAAAGAAATCGTTAATTCAACACCGCTAAAATCACGAAATTTAACGTCATCTTGTTACATAGTGTTAAAATTTTAAAGCAACGTTAATATTAAAAATTGCTTGCAAATGTAGTATTTTTCTATTGGAAGAAATTGAAAGATTGAATGAAAAATAAGAATATTAATAAATTTATTTGAACTAATTATTACTTATAATAATAATAGCCTTTATTTAGACTCCCCAGATTTACAATGTTAAATAAATCTAAATGTTTAATAAAGTTAAATATGTATATGTATGTACAATATTTACAATTAGCTAATTTAATGAAGGGATGGGTTTCTACATCCAATGTTGAACGAAGGCCTCCTTCATATTCTTCCTTATATGTATATGAATAAATAATGATTAATGAATGGTTTTACTTGTAAGTTTATGACACATAGGTATACACTAATAATTTTAAATTGTATCCAAAATACATTTTATCATTTTTGGCTCTTACGCAAGACTTCATTTTCGAAATCTTCGCAATAGAAATAATCTATCCCATTTGCCCGATTATGAATTTATCAGAAATTCTAGTTTATCAAAGCACTGTGTTTTAGATGTAATTACTGCTCTTACACACTATCACTATATGAGGAATCCAATAAGAACCACTGCAATACCTATCACTACGGGTACGGGTAATAATATCTTAATAAATTCATAATTAATATTACATTAACTAATTACTAGTTATTAACTACTTGTATATCTTTTGGATTTAATATTCCAGCAAGCAGAATTTTGTTTTCTTTACAATTAACTTTGCTTTGTTTGTTGCCCATGGACCTCTTTTCTTTGATTCTGCAAATAACTTATTATTGAAAATATTGCAAATACTTATTTGAATATATGTAATTACCACTATTGGACATTATATTTAGAAATAGTTATAATTAATCTTCAATGTAGTATACTTTTCACACTTGACAGGCGATTAAATTAAGTTAGGACATACGTTTTCCAGTTTAATTTCGTCATGTGGAACTCCACATCATTCATTAGCGCATACGCTAAAAAGTTAAATATTAACGGAATTTTAACCAGTGCTTTAGTGAATAACATTTTTATGAAATACCGTTAATACTGACGCTAATATTTACTTTTTAGCGTTGCATATTTGTACGCTAAAAATTAACGTACTTTTTAGTGAATAGACCTGATTTTATTCTTAACCTTCTACTGGTGACGTGGTGCCATTATGACCCCAGCTGTTTTTAAATTTAACGCCAATTGAATAGTTTTAAAGCTAATATACAATGGCTCCATGTACCCTTAAGTTAGATGTAATTTATTCATTTCACATGTTTATAACTTCATCGGTTGATTTTTTTCAAGAGTTATTGTAATTAAAATTTGATTGGGGTCATATTGGCACCACGTCACCGTTTACGTTACTAATTTAATAATGGTAAATACTTCCAAAAGTGTGCGTTTTGGTGATAAGAACTATGAAGAAACTCTTGATTTGAAGAAGTAGAAAGTGAGATAGAGGATCATATGAATCGAAGATTAATAAATCAAAAACTTGCACGAGAACTACGTAACACTATAGGAAGAATTTTGAAAAAACCTGTTACAGCCGAAGCCAGATTCGGGTAATAAAAGAAGATGTGTCCACGTAAAAATGACAAGAAGACAAAAAATACATATAACCTATGTAAAATATCTATGTGTCACGATTGCAGAGCAATTATTTGCAAAAATTGTATAGAATAATTTTTTATTTTTGCATTATGTTTAGTGCTTGCAATTTTTTATTTCAAGTTGTTTAATTAAACTTTTCTATTTTTTTTTTTGTAAACAAGCCATGCATAATCTTTAAAAAATATGTATTCAACATTAGCATATACCTACAAAAAAATATTATTTTAACATTTGTAAACCTCCACATTTTACAAAACATTTTCGTTCGCCTTTCCTTTAATCGTAAATATATTTATTTCCAAATAACATGTCAATTATTTAATTATGTTACCTTACTTAAATACATTGTTTAAACGCATATTTAAAGTAAACAATAACAATTTGTTACTAGTTGCTGTGCAATAATTAGTTAAACTGTTGGGGTCAAGATGGCACCACGTCACCAGTTACGTTACAAAATTTTCACGTCACCAATATAAGGTTAAAATCCAAAGGGTTTCTAATATTATTAGCTAACTGTAAAACTATCTAAAGAACCTGGCATTATCAAAATAAATGAAGTAATTTTGCTTCAAGAAAATGTTGGTAATCCTATTGGTTTTGGCGTTTGAAAAGTTGTCATCCCTAATTTGAAGTGTAGCCGTGTTGTATTTTAAAAACCCTTTCCCTGCAGCACTGCGGATGGGTTGGTAACTCAACTCGCACTAGCAAATCGCAGGATTACGGCTTCCCCGCATTCAAACCGTATAAATCCAATTCCCTATCTGGGGGCCCACCTCAATTTGTATTCTACGCAGCTGATGAAATTCTATTGCGGTTAGCGAAACACTAACAGTTTTATTGATCGATCGAATTAACAGCGGGGATGAAATTACGAGTATGCAAAGTCGCTGGTTGAACTTTTAACTTTACAACTTCTTAGGCTGTACGCGGAAATCGATAAGCAACTAAACATCGCCACACGCGACGTGCAGTAATTACCTAGATGTATTCTTATGTTTTGCTGTGTTTATTATACCACATTATGAACCATGACGCAAGGAAATGGCAACGGCGATTAAACAACCCGAACAGATATATCAGCACGTAGGATTTTTTCAGGACAAAACGACTGCTACTGTAACAATGGTTTAATGTCGTTTAAGTATTTACATGGAATATTAATTTGTTTTGCATGTATTTTATTACTCGTAAACTATTTTTACATCAAAGATTAAACAAAATATTTTAATCTTCAAAACTCTTGACAATGCTCGCGTTCAGCCAGAATAGATGTAGATTTGTTGAACTTAGCTCGCAAACGCAGTTTAAAGTAAAAAAATCTGTTGTGGCCAGCACAAAACCTTCCGTATTTTGTAAATATCCCATACCAAAAGTTCCTTGAAAAAGATTCTATATATCCTGCACAATTGTAACAAGAACACACTATTTTATACAAATCCATACTGAAAGTTCCTTTGAAAAGATTCTAAAATCCAATACAATTATAATACGAATACGAACGTATGTACATTATATATTGCAGTTAACACTTTCTCCTTCTTCAACTTTTTCCTATTTTATTAGAAGTCGCTGTTTCTTTCTCTTCTCTTCTACTCATTCCTGTCCAACGCATCTTCATGACACAGTTCTTCCTCCCTCAAATCTTCTGTTATACAGTCCTTCCATCTTCTCTTTTGCCTTTCTCGTACTCCTGGCATTATAAGTTCCTATCTTGAGGCGAGGCCGCAAATGCAAGGCACTGGCGAGGGACACTCTGTCACTTATATCACTTTCAGATCATATACTTTCCACTTTGGTTTTGCACTTGACACTGATATCTGTCAATTAGAATTTTTTAGTATATCTGATGTTTTCATAATTTTTGCAAAGCTGACTCATTGTTGAAAGTTAATCTCTCTTAATCTCTCTATAACTCTATATCTATTGAATATGTACGAAAATGTATAATCGAACCATATAGAGAATAAGATAATCTTTCTATTGATAATCACATAAAATATCAAAAATGATATTTAACTGCGTTTTTTCAAGAAAAACTGTTAAGAACTTCAAATAAGGGTACTTCCGGTTGACCAATTATAACCAAAATCTAATCAGCTATTCATAGGGTTGTAAGGAAGAATAATACGAAAGAATCATAATTTTTAGGATTGTAGTTTTGGAGTTATCGTCGAAGAAAAATTTGTCACATACACACGGACACACACACAGACACACACACACACACACACACACACACACACACACATACAGACATCATCGTAAAACCAGTAAAATCGTATTGTAGGGACATTAAAACGTGCTTATTCATTTAAAACTCGCCATCTAATTTTTTGACCAAAGACAATACCTTCCTTACCTAAAGGTGACGGAAGGTAAAAATCTGTTTAGGCCAGCACAAGACCTCTCGCTATATTAGGCTACATAAGTACATATTGTATATAACATTTCTGGTACACCCACAAATATTCTAATTACATCTATTATTAATATAGTGTTATAAATAAGTTTCCTCCTACTTCTTCTAATAATAATACTCAGTTCTCCAGGCGTGTAAGCCCATGGCTTTTCTTCTAATATTCTTCCACTGTATTCAGTCCTTTGCTCTTTCTTTCCAGTTTTTTATCCCTAACACCAGTAAGTCTTTTTGTACTGATATGTAATATATGTATCAATAATTTTAAATAGGTATTTAATTAATAATAGAATAAGAAATAAAAGAAATATTAAATGTGCTTCCCAGAAAAAGCTTTCAGTAATGTATCTGGATTTTTGACACATATCTTTCTGTCAATTACGAATATTTTAATTTTTCAACTGCCTTCCATGGTGTTATTTGAGCTATGAAATTCATTACAATGAATTGTTTTATATATTTATAATTCTCTATCTTTAAATCTATAGCAGATTAATAAAAATGTTGAAGGTACCGGATAGATAATTTTGTGTTCATTAATGTTTGTAATTGCCAAAAAATAATTTTCAAAACTACTGAAACTATAAGTTTATAAGAAAGAAACTAACTGATTCTGAAACTATTAATAAATTAACATAAAATGCTTAAAATTTGTATAAAATTCATTTTCAATAAGTTTGGAGCAATTGATTTAAATCTATTTTAATTTATTTGAAACTATATCTTATTAATAATTAATAAAAAAAATGAAATTTTAGTTTTGCAATTTTTTTTATCCGCCGTCAATTTTTAAATGTTCTCAAATTTTATTTCATTACAAAACTGTCTAAAATTTACATAAAACATAAGTATAAAACATTTTAAAAATATAATAGAATATGCTTAAAATTTACATATTTAGTCTAATTTTGAAGTAAAATGTGTTTAAAGTTTGAGGTTGTCAGGAATATATTTCCCTACTAATCTGATTGTTGATAGTTCGAAGGTACCTAATTGTTTGTCTGAATCAAAAAACATGATGATGTCACGTGGACTGCTTGTTCAGGAATAGTCATTACAGTATAAAAGAAAATTTCTTTATTAGAAAAAATATACTCATGGTAAAAATATTTTAAATTATCTACTTAAAAAATTCTCAAATATTGTCAATGTAAAATAGTTATTTATGTACCTAGGACAAAAAATTGCATATTACAGCAGAGCTTGAGTTTGCTTTCCGAGGCGAAGCCGAGGTAAAGCAAACAAGCGAGGCTATAATATGCATTTTTTGCCGAGGTACATATTACATTTTTCTGTCTACCTTACTTTACGTAATAGATCTAGAAATAAATACACGTTTTTTTAAATTCGTAAAATCTTATTATTTATTATATGAATAATGATTGGATAATATATATCTTCTACCATTTTCACAAAATTTTAATTCTTAGCTCTGTTTTAGTTTGAAGGAAGACACACTACACTCACAGACACATCAACACTATTTGACAGGTGAAAATAAACAAAACCAACAAAATAACCTCGAAAACAACTCTATCCAGCGGCATCTTAGATTAACAATTAGTCATGTCAAAATTAATAATTTTTAGTATAGTTAATTTCATTATTAATTGCGCACATATTTAAATTAAATTTATCATTATAATAATATTTTTATTTGCTCGTTTGATATTTGTTATTTACAACTCCGGTGGTACACACAATTGCAATAATCATAAAATCGTAGTAGGCTTAGCGTACGAAAAAGGTTTGCGGACGAAAAGTGATAAGGTTCAGAAAAGTGTCATTTTTCGTCCGAAAATAAGTACGTAAAATTTCACTTTTCGTATAGGTAGACAGAAAAATATTTTTTTACTCGAAAAAAATAACGTATAATACGTGACGTAATTTACGTGCCCGTCCCTGAACCGAACTAAAATCCATAGTTCAAGTAAAAAGAAGTTTAGATTAAAGTACCACAGTTCTAGGGGAGAATTTATGTGTGATACAAAAAAAAAATCATTAGGAAGACCCAGGGCATTTAAGGAAAAGTTTAATTAATTTATCAAGTGCGTATCCGCTACCTTTATAAATTCATTATTTGTCGTAGCCTGCAATTAGGCTTTCAAACTCCATTGAACTCGATGTTTGAAATGAAAATTCATGCTTAATAAAAAATTAAAATAATAACTGTGACAACAATGACTTACTTGAATATTTCTTATTAAAACCCGAGCAATATTTTTCGGAAACCCTGTGCTTAATTAAGAAATTAATTCTTAATTGGAATAGTACTACCTTTTTACCTTCCGTCAAAAGGAAGGTATTGTTTTTGGTCAAAAAATTCGGTGGTGAGTTTTTAATGTATAAGCACGTTTTAGGGTCCCTACAATACGAATGTACTATTTTTAAGATGATGTCTGTATGTGTGTATGTGTGTGTGTCTGTGTGTGTGTCTGTGTGTGTGTCTGTGTGTGTGTCTGTGTGTGTGTCTGTGTGTGTGTCTGTGTGTTTGTCTGTGTGTGTGTGTGTGACAAATTTTTCTCCGACGATAACTCCAAAACTACAATTCCTCTTCTTTACAACCATATAAAGAGCTGATTAGATTTTGGTTATAATTGGTCAACCGGAAGTACCCTTATTTGAAGTTTTTAACAGTTTTTCTTAAAAAAATGCAGTTAAATATTATTTTTTGACATTTTCTTATTATATTTATTGAAGAAAATACACTTCTCTATATGGTTTGATTATTCATTTTCCTTCATATTCAATAGATGTAGAGTTAAAGCATTACAAAGAAATTAATTTTCAAAAATTAGTCAGCTTTGTTATTTATCATGGAAACAGCTGACATAATTATTCAAAAAAATTTAATTGACAGATGTCAGTTGCAAGTGCAAAACCAAATATGGAAAAAAGTATAGGATCTAAAATTGGTATGTCATAGTGTTGCTCGCAAGTGACACGCAGAGAAAGGCCAAAGAGAAGATGGAAGGACATTACTTAGTGTAGTTTATGTTATAATTTTATTGGATTTATAGAACCTTTTCATATGAACTTTTGGTATGGAATTTGTAAAAAATAGTATGTGTTCGTGTTCGATTTTACATGATAGTATATAGAATCTGTTCCAAGGACCTTTTGGTATGGGATTTGTACAAAATACATGGAATTGACGGAAGGTCTTGTGCTGGCCACAACAGATTTTTTTAGTTTAAGTTCTGTATTTTTTTATTATTATAACCCAAAGTTTCAGCGCCATAAACTGGTGTCAATTTCGCCTGAAGAAGGCACCAGTTTATGGTGCCGAAATGTTGGGTTTTAATAATAAAAAAAAATATAGAACTTAAACTAAAAAAGGTAGTATTATTCCAATTATCAATATGACTTCTGAAAGATATTTTAATAAATTAATTTTTTCTTTATTTGCAGGTGAGTATTCATATCCATTTCTACACTTTGACGGCTGTACGTTTAAGAATATGTAAGTAAAATAAGTATAAATAAATTTGTTAGGGCTAAAGCCTAGAGTCTTAAATATCATTGGTATTTGTTCTGTAACCATATCATTATTGAAGTTAGAATTTTTAATCTGGATACCATTATTAATTATAAAGTGAAGAGAGGATGGTCCAGTATAACGAATAGATTCAAATATCTATTTGAGCTGTGTGTAATGTGAAATTAAATACTGGATACGCCAGTATACAAGAGTATAATGGACAAAAGACTAACAACCGGCTTTGCAACTGGACACGGCGACAATTAAAGACGACGTACTACAGGCACACTAAACAACAGTCGCAAATATATAACATCAAAAAACTGTAAATCTAAGTTGAGTTATTTTTTAATATAAGATTAAGATTATACCACATGTATTTGTGTATTTATATTTGGTAAAGATGTTACTAATAATCTTTTAGAATAGTTCAATTATTGTCCTTAACTTTAAAGACGAGTTTCAAAGACATCTAGTTGAATGGGGTCCTATACCATTTTTCTTTTATTTTTTTTTCTGTAACAACAGGATAAAATAAGAATTTTAGTGCAAACGCGACTTAAAAATTTTACGTAATAAGCGAGATATGAATTTTTAAAGTTTAAGAATTTGTGCGTGACGTAGCAGGTACTAACAAGTGATCGACAAACAATGGGACAAACTGTTAGTTATAGAGGGAACAATTTTTTCATGTTTGCATAGCTGAAATGTTTGTATATAAAAACTTATATGTTGTACTCACGAAGAAATTATTATTAAGTATAAATAACATAAATAATAAGCATTTTTTTCATAATAAATTATAGAACATTGAAACAGTTTGACAATATTATTACACAAAGTATGACGACGGATGGCGCTAGTGTTTGCCCGTTTTGAAGTTTCAATATTAATTTAATTAATATTATTATTAATTTAATTAATATTACAAATTGATTTAATTATAAATATATTATTATTGTTAATATTACTAGATGTTACAATTAAACAAATTCATCAAACACAAAATTGTTAAATGTTTTGTTAGGTTATAGAACAACATGACATTTCATATTCTTTTAAAGGTGACTCAAAGGTGACCGCTGCAGACGCGCGAATCTCCTTTTTAAAACCAGGCGACCAATCAAATTCTTAGTACCTAACGCGTCATACCCAATTAGTAATAAACTTCAATCGCTTATAGTTTGTGACCTAGTCAATATTTAAAGAAAATTTTTTCACTAATACTCATTCATTTATGTATATTTTCGTCTTCTTATTTAAGATAGTTAAAATATCACTATGGTATAGGACCCCATTCCATACTTTGGATGACTTTTAATTCTAAAGATTTCCTTTGATGTGAATAAATATGTACATGAGACATAGTATTCCTAGTTTTTAGAAAAATGTTGTTTTATTCTGTCTTTATTTTGGTGTGATTCCTTTTTATAGTAATTTCAAATTAAAGATAACAAATTGTGTGTAATAGTAAATAGTTCCATTTTTAATTTGTTGTAAATATTGATGTGTTTTTTTTTTTTGCATAAATCTGACTTTTAAATTTACTCCTATAGTTTAAAAACTTCGCCGCTTATATATTCGAACTGAGGTACATTAGTTCAGATCATATCACATAGAGACTTACTTAATATGGTTTTAGGCTCATGAAATGTATTTTTGATATGTCCATAAATGACCCTAATTATTCAAAACAGACGATATAAAATGGGTGACATTTATGCTAGATTGTCGTTCGATAACGTGTTTCCCTTGATAGGCAATTAAGAATATTGTCTCCGTCAATAGGATTAAATATTTAATGCAATACCTGAAGAGCTTTTTAATAAATTTGTCAGTCTCGTGCAAGAAAAACAAAAACCTCTAATTGAATATGCTAATCCAGTTGATTAGGCGCCCACAATGAAATCAATAAATTAGCGGGCGACACCTTTGAACGTCCGATCTGTTCCAACCCGATATTATAGATTGATCACATTGGAATGAAATTTAAAATGAAATAAATTGGTGAAGGTTTGGGACTATGATCATTCCGGGCTGAGATAAATGGTTCAGCCTAATTCTTCTAATGGACGTCGCTATCGATTTTGTCAGTGAAGGATGTTGCGCTCAGCAGACTCGATATTTTACCCATGATATTTTACAGCGACCTGGAAAAGTAAAAGTGCCGAGAACTTTTTAAATTTGTTCTCCGATATACAATATGATAATATTCGCATTTAAATGCAGATATGATTTTAATCGCCCACAAGATAAATGAAATTATACTAGGATTCCTCCGTTTGAAATTTCTAATAACATTTTGTACGTAAGAAATTTTTTTCCCAGTAATATTTTTTGTGTTTCTCAAATATTAGCTACTTTTAACTTGTTAATCAGATACAACATGGATGAAGGCATAAACTGAACGATTGCGATTCCAAATGACACGAATTCCAAACTACCCAACGCCAAATAACAATTGTTTTGAATATCCGAATGGTATAAAAGTGATTTTTGGTGCACAACCACGAAATCTTTGAAACATCAAGAAGTGAAACCTGTTAAGCATTCTTAGCGATATAGGTATATTGCCATTACCAAAATCTACAAATAAAGCAGATTGACATACCCGTCAATGAAATATTAAACTTTAATATTCATTGAGTTTATTTACATAATTAGTAAAACTAAGACTGCGTCCGATGTTGAGTTTTGGCATTTAGTATTTAGAATTTAGGTCTTCTTCACATAAATACAACTCCGACTGGCATACTAATCACATCCATTGATTTGTATGACAATACTTTAGAATATCAAAAATTAATAATACAATTAGATTAATCAAATCCTTCAGATTAAATATTAATTAAACGTTCCCTTCTCACCTCATACCTTTGTCAACGAAAAATGTACGTTCATTACAAAGGCGTCAATTCTTTCTCTTTCTCTCCGAGTTCAGGGATTCCACAAGGTTCAAATCTAGGTCCACTACTTTTTCTTCTTTTTATTAATGATGTGACAGATGTAATTCACACTGATAAACTTCTTTTCGCTGACGACCTAAAAATATTTTACCCAATTCTCTCAGTACAAGATTGCCAACTTCTCCAAGAAGACTTAGATAGACTCTCCAAATGGTGATCAATTAACAAATTACATCTTAATCTAAATAAATGTACAGTAATGTCTTTTACTAGGAAACTATTGCCAATTATTTATAATTATACGATCGAAAATGTTACCTTGTCGCGATCTACTACTGTACGAGATCTTGGAGTCAAATATGACACCAAATTTACATTTACACATCATATACAAGATATATATATATATATATATATATATATATATATATATATATATATATATAACAGTGCCATGAGAATGCTAGGCTTCATAATAACAAATACTCGAACTTTCCTAAATTTATCAGCAATTACGAAACTATACTTTTATTTCGTCCGCTCTAAGCTGGAGTACTGTCACATCATTTGGAACCCTATTTACGAAGTTCATCAAGATCTGATTGAATCTGTTCAAAAAAAAATTCTCAAACACCTTTATTACAAGGCACATAATAACTACCCTGATTATTCTGTAAATTATAAACAGTTGTTACATATGTTTAATTTCAAGAATCTCTTTGAACGCCGTGAAAATGCCTTAATAATACATCCATTTAAAGTTGTAAACAGCTGCGTTGACGATCCTTGTACTCTTTCCTCTCTCCAATTTCATATTCCCTCTTTTCGTACCAGAAGTAGCTTTACTTTTTATTTACCGGGTGCTAGAACTAATTATTTAATGCTGTCGGCTATATATCGTATGTGCAATCTTTATAATTGTAAATTTTCGAGGATTGATATATTTCATTTGGAATTTAAAAATTTCATTAATATGTTATGTAATATGTCATAAGCATTTTGTTTATTTTAATGTAATAAATAAATAAATAAATAAATAAATAAATAAATAATATAATGTTTCATAAAATAGAAGCTAAGACGCTATTCTTTGACAGTAAATATGGCATTTTGCAGCAAACAAGATTAGTTTAATTAGTGCATGTCAACTTCAAGGCATAGTGTGCTCCTACAAAATCCTAAAATCTTGATAATGACGTCATTTAGGGTATATAAATTTAAAATAATTATTCATATAACAAATAATTATTAGAAAATGAATCACTTGTACGGGTACATAACCATAAAAATAATCTCTAAAATGAAATTGTGAATTGGCTCCAATTTATTTTAGATATTTTTCCGAAATGTTACATTGGAATACAATTCCTTTATTGATATAAAAAGAATATATAAATAGCATATTCCTCGGAAATTATGCAGCTAACCAAGGATATTAGATGAAATTTTGTAAAATAACGTAGAAGAGAGTAGAAATCATGTGCAGTTGGTTGGATCAATTTTGGATAAAGAAGTCTGGTATTATCATTTAATTGTGATTTAGAATTCATCTTTTTGTTATACCTGAATACCTTCAATAATACCTAGAATTAATATGGTGACGAAATACCTGAAAAAAGATTGAGTCATTTAACAATAGATAAGCTGTGGTGACTATTACATTTGTAAGAGACAAAAATCTGGGAATTAATCTATTTGGAATCAGTATAAGATGAGATGAGATTTTAAATGTAAGAGTGACTTCATTTTTCCTAGTATAAAAGCGTTGGTGTTCCTGACATTGTGATAAATCAAATAAATAGTACACCATTAATTAGCACAAGTGATTTGTCTACACTCATACTAAGTATTAATCCTTTTATATAAACATACAAGTCTTATTTGCTCCAGTGTTTGCTACAATTTAAAATAGAAGCAATTTGTCTAACCTTCACGGTATTTAGACTTATATTAATTATTTGTGTAACACATTCTTCACCTTCTGAGTGTGGCAGATCATTAAGCAAAATTAAATATGACTCTAAGATCAAGGTTGCGAATTTCCACATACGAGGAGTATAAATCATTCACTTCACGCTTCTGTTTTACACGTTTTTATGCCGATAAATAATTCCGCACCAGCTATTCGTCAGAAGCAAGATACATAGTTCAAAGGATGTTTACTCCAGTAAAAGAAAGTTTGCGTTATTTTTAAAGAAGATGATGTATTGTGGGAAGAAGTAAATCTTTTTCTTTCAAGTGGTATTTTGTTGTTGCTTCCAGTTATGAAGCATTTGTTTCTTAAACAATTCATTTGAAATATTATTTTGAAAAACAAACAAATCATCTTCGAAAAAATTTTGACACCTTTTATCCTTCGGCTACAAGATGTATTTTTGTAACAAGTCGTGCAGAATGAATATTTTAAGTGATAATAGTATTAATGGAAAATTCATAAAAGTAACAAATCATGTTACAAGTTTAAGGGGTCTATTCAGAACTCAATATTTGTGTTGTCGTTATGGTCTTTATGGTTGTTATGTAAAGATTGTTAAAATCAAATTTGGTATTCTCAGTACTGAAGGTGGTTACCGTCAACAATTGTTACGTGTTTTGACAGTCTTTATCATAACGACTGCTAAAACTATGTATTTATGGTTGTTATCACGTTGTTATTTCTAATATTTGACATGTGACAGATTATTACATCAATATTATCAGGATGCAGTTGATTATTCGCATGGATCCTACTTCGACTTAAATAATGATAATAAGAACGATAAAAACCGTCGTGGATGAAAGTTACTTTTGACGTAAATACGTATTTCTTTGAAAATATTATATTCTGTGGTAGGTATTCGTGAAAACCTAGTTATTTATTCTAGTGCTAATGTGAATGTGTGCTTTTTCTTGAATCAAAATAAAAAAAATCTTTCCATAACTTTTCAGTCACGTTGGGATCAGTGGTAGGAATTAACATACTCGTTCTAAATAATTTAGAAGTTTTCAAATATGACACAAATGTCATATTCTTCTTTAATTGTTTTGGCAGAATGTTTGCATTTTAAATAAAATTAGCAACACATTTATTAAAAGAATAAAGCGTTGACATATAAGGTTAGGTTAAGTTCATATATGCATAATGAAGTTAGCTATTGTCAAATAATCTGGTTCATTCACAAGTATTATTTTGTAAAGATTGTCAATAATACCGACGTAGGTTCTGAGTTGACAAATTCATAAAGATTGTTACAAATGTCTTTATGATAACAATCTTTATATCCGTAACAACCTTTACGACTGTGTTTCTCTGAATAGACCACTAAATCAGTTATAACGTTATTGAAAATATTTATTTATTGCTATGGTAGTTAGGTTTTTTGCATACTGACAGTAAGCTGTTTTTGTTATTTAGTTTCTTTGTATGATCATGAGGAAGACTACCATGTAATTGAAATATAGGAATTGAAAAGAAGTTATTGAATTGAATGCCAGTTCGATTATTTTTACAAGAAAATATTTACATTTGATAAAATGAAGATTAATGAAAATTATTTTAAAAATAGTGCTCTATGAAAAAATATTTGAAAGTTTTTAACCAATCAGGAAATTTTTCGTTGAAGGTGACCATTTCAATACTTTTTGATATAGCAATACATCACTGTTGACACATCGTTTCAAACTGCCTCTCACTAAGAGTGGTGGAATTTTGTTGCAAGAAGTGTATTCGTGGCCGGATTGAACTCACAAGAGACATACGGGATTTATGTTTAAAAAATTGAGTCCAAATGATCCTCTAAGCATGAGGAAGCTTCATTATTGGTGGTGACTCGGCTCTGGTAGATTCTATTTTAATTCTAGAATTATCAGTGTACCCGGTTTTAATTTCTTAATCAGAAAATAATCGGTTATCAGTTTTAGATCAAAACTAATATTCTGTGAACAAAACTAAATGAATCTTTGATTTTAATATTAGGATAAGATTAGATAATAGTTAACCAAGTAAAATTTTTATAATGAGGATTCCCCCATTTATAACTTCACCTGAAAGAATAAGTAAAACTAAGATTATTGACGAAAATTCGTATTAATAAGTTATGGTCCCAAAGTTGAAAAAATTGATGTGACGTCACGAATATAAGTTTTTATATCAAACTATTTTCTTCGTGAACCTAAATATTCTTGACATTTAGGTTATTTTAAAATTATATTTGCACGAAATAAATGAATGAACACTGTATAAGTCTACATACTTTATAACTACAAGTTTATGTAAATTATTAAGTTAAATGAAAGAAATTTATGTTTAAATAAAACTGATTGAGAATTGCAATGCTGGACTGTTGACCACTCCTTCGATACTTGAATTTCTTAAGTTTCGTTTGCTTTCTAACACGATTTTTGTTATATTGTCTGTAATTGGGACAATATGTCCTGTAGAATAGCCAAAATATAAATAAATAAATAAATAAATAAATTATTTAAAAAACTTTGAGAACCCATATTAATATTTAGAATAATACTACCTTTTTATGTATTAGTTCTGTAGTTTTATTTAACATCAACGTTTCGGTCGCTTACACTGTGGCCTTCTTCAGGGGAAATAAATATAAGTGATAAATAAATAATTACACTTAATAATAATAATATTACATTGGTAATAATATTAATATTACCTACTACACTGAATTAATAATTCACTTACTTTTGTTGTGTAATTATTTATTTGACATTTATATTCTTTTCCCCTGAAGAAGGCAGCAGTGCATGTGGCCGAAACGTTGGTATTAAATAAAAATACAGAACTTAAACTAAAAGGTAGTATTATTCTAATTACAATATTTGTTATGCATTTATAGGCGGTCTTCCAGTTACCAATCAAAATAATATATTGAATTAATATTCGTGTCGAGCCGCTATAACAACATAACCCCTTATTTCCGAAGTATTTCAATTTTTATTATTTTATTTCTTTATTAGTATTCATTATTAGGCATATATATACAGGGTGTAAATTTCAAAACGGGTTATAGGGCTATAACATAGAAAAACCGTTTTCTAGACCCCAAAAGTTTCTATATTAATTTATTGAAAAAATAATTAGTGCATATTATAAAGAAAAATATTACGAATTTTTTTTATACCAAACACATTAGATTTTTGTTTCATATAAAGCCAGAAAATAAATTAAAAAATTTGCACAATTAAGAAAAAATACTATTAGCCCTGAAACTGACAGAAATAAAACAAAACTATTTTGACTTGACTGTCATTGATAAACTTTTTTTGGACATTATTTGTTTAATTATTATTATTTTCGTTTTATTAACAGGAAATCATAGATAATTTGTCCCATGAAGATAAATTACAAAATGGTTTTCCCTTGTAGTTTGCAGTTTTGCTCGGTTCTTATAAGCTTATTTCTTATTACATGTAGATCATCTTTAATTTATAAATACCTATTATAATAAATATTATTGTTTCTTAAATAAATATCCTAGTGTTTTCTTTATTTTATATTAGTTCATAAATTAATAACTTCAATCTTTAATTGTCCCCTATCATGTTATTAAAAGATGACAATGTTTTGTTACTGTCAGTTTCATGGCTATTGTTATTTTTTCTTAATTGTACAAATTTTTAAATTTATTTTCTGGCTTTATATGAAACAGAAATGTAATTTATTTGGTATTAAAAATATCGTAATTTTTTTCTTTATAATATGCACTAATTCTTTTTTCAATAAATTAATATAGAAACTTTTGGCGTCTAAAAAACTGTTTTCCTATGTTATAGCCCTATGACCCGTTTTAAAATTTACACCCTGGATATATATTAATAAATTCCCCTAATTTTATTGAACTGGAATCCTCCATTTCTCATTTCTTTGTCCTTCGTCAATACTCCATTTGTACCTTTGGTGCCAGATTTTCTAATTTCGGTGTAAAATAGTTCCTCCCCAGCAATTTTCTGTTTGTATGTGTGCCATGTAACCACTTCCTGGTTTTAACCAGCTCACCACAGCCTAGCGAGAGCGGAAACAGAGAAACAGGGTAGAAACCACGGTCGCTGGTCAGTCTACCTCGCGGGCTTCATTATGACACGACTGTGTACACAATGTTAGACTATTTGCCGGGGTATTAGCACGACCTCTTCGACGCTACCATTTTTCACCTGCCTAACACTTCACACATACGTGATAATAGGGAGAATTAGTTAGTGAATGGGTTGACACACTTTTGAAAAGAAAGAAGAGTTTCGATAATGGAATAGCAGGTAAAGATCTATAAACTAACGGAATTTTGGACTAGTTAATTTCTCGATACTCGCAGAAAAATTCAGTCTACGTTGTTCCTTTACAAAATTTTGAATAGTGTTATAAATGATCCCATAATTCTTGGAAAAATTCCTTTCCTAGTTCCTGGGTATAATTCCCGGTTTAAATCTACCTTTTATTGCAATACTCCTCGAACGAACTATTAAATAAAGTCGTCTATTCGTATGCTTTGTTTCAATTTCAATAACTTACCAGATTATTTTGACATCTTTTTTTAAAGAAACTGTTACTTCCGGTTGTCCAATTGTTACCAAAATCTAATCAGCTCTTCCCAGGAATGTCAGATTGAGGAAATTGTAGTTAAATATTTTTTAAGTCTTATGGCATTTGGGAAACCGTGGTTCCAAAATCTATACGCACACACACACACACACACATACACACACACAAATATTGTTTTTTATTGTATTGAACATGTCTTCTGCAAACATATAATTCTAATTATATCTATTTTTCATTGTATGAGGAAGTTTCTAAATGTGAGAGATTCTTCCAATTAATTAACTAGATTGGCGGTATTTCTGATGGATATATGCATTTTACCACAATTTTACCTATAATTTCATATATTTAATTAATAAAAAAATAAGAAAGATTAAAAATACTTCCCAGAAAAATCTATCAGAATGTCACTAAAACATGTGTCATTTACAAACTATGTTATAAACATTGGAATTTGTCAACTGGTTTCCTTAGTGCCGTAGCCTCTGCGATTAGTTCACTCTATAAATTATAGTGTTTTTATCTCTAAATCTATACAAGATATAATAAAAATTTTAAGTGTATTAGATGGAGAATTTTATGTTCTTCAATATTTAATAAAAAAAAACCTCCCAAAAATTATATTTAGAAGAATTTTTCTACGAAACTACTACTTCCGGTTGTTCAATTGTTACCAAAACGTTTTCAGCTCTTCCCAGGAATGTCAGATTGAAGAAACTGCAGTTAAATATTTTTTAAGTCTTATAGTTTATGAGAAATCGTGACTACAACATCCAAAAATACATACATACATACATACATACATACACACACACACACATCCACACATCCACACACACACACACACACACATACACAGACAGACATAATTTTAAAAATGCTGTAATCGGATTGTAGGGACCTTAAATCGTGCTTATTCAATAAAATCTGGATATGCGAATTTTAGCATGAATCCAATATCTCTCTTAGCGAGAGGTAAAAATGGAAGAAATTTCATTTGTTTGTACGATAGTTTAGAAAGACAGATTGACAGAAAACTATACTGGTAATAATTTATATCCATGTTGTTATTTATAGACAGTAATATAATATTTACATTCATTATTTATTTGCAGCATTGATTTAATCAGTTACTACTGCAAGCTTCTCTAATGTAAAACTGTGTCTGGTATTCCCTAGAATGTTGAAACTAGAATCAACTGTTTCCTGTATTACTCTCTATAGTTTATACTCTAGAAACTAAACTAACAGGCCCAGTTGCATAAAACATTGTTAACTTTAATCACGTTGTTAACTTTGATAACGCTTATTTTCCAATGTATTTTTGATACATACCCATAGCTACATGATCAGCTAATAACGCATTATGCAACTGGCCCTAACTCTAGGCTCTAATCTTGCCTCAATTTATCGTTGCATTTTTACCTTCCGTCACCTTTAAGTAAGGAAGGTATTGTCTTTAGTCAAAAAATTCGTTGGTGAGTTTTTAATGAATAAGCACATTTTAGGGTCCCTAGAATACGAATTTGCTATTTTTAAGATGATGTCTGTATGTATGTATGTATGTATGTATGTGTGTGTGTGTGTGTGTGTGTGTGTCCGTGTGTGACATATTTTTCTCCGACGATAACTCCAATACTACAATTCTAAAAACTATAATTCTTTCGTATTCCTCTTCTTTACATCCATATGAAGAGCTGATTAGATTTTGGTTATAATTGATCCACCGGAAGTACCCCTATTTGAAGTATTTAACTGTTTTTCTTAAAAAAACGCAGTTAAATATCATTTTGTGATTATCAATATGAAAGAATATCTTATTCTCTATACGGTCTGATTATACATTTTCCTTCATATTCAATAGTTATAGAGTTCTAGAGACATTAAGAGATATTAACTTTCAAAAATTAATCAGCTTTGCTAAAATTATGGAAACAGCAGAGAGAGAGAGAGATAGAGAGACGCAGACATTATTGTAAAAGTAGTAAAAACATGTTGTGAGGCCTTTAATTTGTACCTATTCACTGACGACTCTATCGAATTTTTGGATCGTAAACAATAATTTCCTCACCTATGGTTTGGCAAGAGGTAAAATATGTTATAATCATCTTATAAGATAGAATTAAATAAACTTTCACAAAAGTGACCCCTGTGGTGCACTCTCCACACCAGCTCTGAGTGCCTGTGAGGTGATGCCTGGTAAGCGCCCACACGGTAAAATATATCGTCATCATTACCGGTGTCTACATGTGTTGTAGATACTGGCACACCCAGAAATGGGTAATATGCCGTGATGATATATTTAATTTATTTATTTATTTCACATAAAAAACTGTAGTCAAGTTAATGTTAACTATAAAAAATAATAGCGATTTTTTCGAAAAGTTATAGTAATTTTTTACTATAATATGTATGCATTAACAAATTTTACATAAACTATGTAGACTTATATTCACATAGCAACTAATTCTATAAATTTGCTAATTTACCATTACAAATATAAAAAAATTACTAGAACTGCTATGTAATATTCATATTACAATAAATATATGAAATTTTATAGTGATATGTTAATATTTCTATATCAATTTTGTCAAATTTTATAAGACCTAGGTATGTAAAAACTCAATTCTTTTTATTTTACTTTCTATTTTTACAGGAGTTATGGACAAATTCTAAATTTATTATAGTAAACTTAAATTATGTAAATTTAAATTATGTATATTATTAATATGTAAATTTACGGCGAGGTATGCAAAATCCTAATGTTCATTCAACAACATGTTTAATTCTCACCTCGTTCAGTTTCATAACGTTCAAATCTATAAAACGTTCATCCATGAAGTTGGCGCGTATCAAAACAGAACAAATTGAAAAGAATGTTTTACTTAGTACAAATGGGTAGATATGCAAATTCCTAATGCACATAGATCGCCCTGTACATATTTGGGCGTGTAACTTTTATAAAAATAATCTTAAACAAACGTAACCTAAACGCACACCCGAATTTACGTAGACAGTGATGTTAATGTACTGTTTAATTTTGGAAGCGCGCGAGAAATAATCGTTTTGATACGCGCCAACTTCATGGATGAACGTTTTGTAGATTTGAACGTTATGAAACTGAACGAAGTGAGAATTGAATATGTTGATGAATGAACATTAGGACGATGCGTGTGTTCTCTAAATTTACTTAAAGTATGTATCAAAATTTTTATGGAATTTATGTTTATGTAATTTTCAAAATGGTAAACAAAATTACATTTAACTGTAAATTTACTATAATTCACTTAGGCAATTTGGACGCCAATAACAATTATAGTAATTTTACAGAGAAATTTTTTACAGTATTGTCATCTATTCTCGTAAAATTATCCCCTACCTACCCTTATTATTGCAACCAGGGTAACATCATATCATCACATTATCATTTTCTGTTCTGAAATAAGCACGTCGGACCAAAATAAGAATTGGGATACATACCCTGAACCGTACCTCTTCGTACGGCCAAAGTTGTACGACGCACAGGTTGTAATGTTAAGCAATTTTCAGTACCTACCAAAGTTTGTTTTTAATACCTGGCGGTATTCACTGTATCTCATAAAAATATCACTTCATAATGGAGCCCATAATTCTGTACCTCATATGTTACAAGTGTTGAAAGTGAGTATGAATATTCCTTTATATGTTTCTATCGAATTTTACAAGCTATGAAGAAAGTTAGATGATTCTCTACTTGGAATACAATTTCCAAAATTCTGATCTCCGTACGTGTAGCAAAGAGCGAAGTCGCGGTCTTGGAAGCTATCGATTCGCTCCACATAGTGTGCGACGCGACGTATCTCCTGCGGTAAACGCCTCAATATTCGCACGTAGCGTAGTGTCTCCGTCTTATCTTCTCTTCGACCCGACCGCTTCATCCACACCGTGAATATTGTCACTCACTTTACTTTTATTGTTATTAAAAACAAGGGAATGTTATAGCCCAGACAATGCGTTCGATTGGTTACGAGCATAAAGAGGAAATTCAAATGCAAATGGCCGTATATTTTTATTGAATGCATTATGTATTCAAAGTAGTATAGGTTTTCGCCTACAACATGGATAGTTATTAAATTCAAGCAGAAAAGTAAACCAATTTCTGGGTAAAATTTCTAGATTTTTATTGAGGAAGGTAAATTTATCTAGCGGAATATTCTACGTGTTTTTCCTGCATAATGGAAATCTCGCGCTCATGTCAGAAATTTATTGTTTTCTTTGCTAAGTTTTCTTTCTATTATGCGGATCTCATACAGCTTTCAACCACTATTTATGCATTGCAGATCTGCCGCCTTTGGTTACATTTCATTATATTTACACCGTCAGGCAGTGACCGCAATGTCGTAATCCGAATATTATAAAACAAAAATTCAGATTGGCAGTCCTGACAGGGTAACTAATTTAAATGAAGATCCAATATTTCGCTTACAATTTTAACACTATTCCAAATAAGTTGAAATACTATGTAAAGTTACCGCCTTCTCGAGGTGTGGATAAAAAAGAAGAACATCTGTATTTTTATAAACACATATTCAATGTATTTTCTGTATCACAGAAAAATGGCGTTTAGCCATGTGTTTTCGTTAATGTTTTTGTATCCAAATTCATCGTGTTGTTAATGTGTTCTTTTTGATTATCCTTTGTCTTTTTCTGGATGCTGGTGGGATTCCCTCAGGGTTATGTTTAGAGGGAGGACTATTTGCATCCCTAGTTGTTTCCTGAATTTCGATGTTGGGAGGTTTTGGGGCTGGAATCAGCCCTGCCAAATTTAACTATTCATAATGTTTTTCACATGTAATACATTTTTCCGACGACGTATTTCTGGCCACACCTGTCATGAGGATTGTTCGTGAATGCCCTGATGTAAAAGTTTTCAATATTAAAGATTGGCTGATGATGGAAGTTTTCCAGATTCCGAAACGTTCCAATACATTGAATATGTGTTTATAAAAATACAGATGTTCTTCTTTTTTATCCACACCTCGAGAAGGCGGTAACTTTACATAGTATTTCAACCAGAGCTGGTAATTTTCAAGTACCATTACATTACCATTACCATTACTCAGTATTTAAAAAAATTCATTACCAATACCATTACTCGGTAATTGTATTTAAAAATTCAATTACAATTACCAAGTAATGGTAATGGTATTTAAAATACCAGGAATTCTGCGAAAGAAGTTGAATTGTAGTTAAAACTAATAATTAATTACATTTAATTGTTTACAGCATTACTTACTGACTACATATATAAACGCTTGCCACTAATATTTTTATTTACTAGTTTCTATTGATTACGAGTGACACTGTGTGATTGTATTATTTTTTGCGAAGACAATATTTTTGTTATTATTTGCAGGTACGTTAGGTTAGGTTAGCTCTTTTCTTCTTATTTGTACTACGTAGGTACCCACAATAATTTATCCTACATTAAACTTCGACATTCTACTTACAAATGTCACTGAAAATATAAATATCCTATAGTTAACACATTGCATTTCTTGCGTTTAACTCATGGTAAGTGAAGTACCATTATCATTACTTGGTAATTGTAATTGATTTTTTATTTACAATTACCGTGTAGTGGTAATGATAATTAAAAATTTTAAATACTGAGTAATGGTAATGATACGGTAATTAATTACTAAAATTATTCATTACTTTACAGCTCTGATTTCAACTAAATTGTACTACGAGGTATTTTATATTAAAAAAAAAAAAAAAAAAACTAATAGGCGGATATTAATTTTGCACGAGAAAATACTATAACACATTTTTTACAGGGTCTGCATATTTGCATAACTCTCTTTACTTTACAACACTTACAACCAATTTAGAGTAGAAAAAGAAGAAATTTGGCCAGTTTTAGAAAAGAGGAGCAAATTGAAATAGAATACTGCCATGCTAAACAAGAAAGTTGTAACTACATGAACTACAGTTTTGAGTTATAGAAGTTTTTAAATTTTGTTTGTTTTTTCTTTTACTTCTAGCAGAAATAAATTTGAGATTAGTTGTTAAATAATACAGTAATATCTTGAATCAAAAATGAAGAATATAGTTAAGAATTAATGATAAAATATACTTACAACAGCTACACTGTCAACTATGTTTTTAATTTCAATCTAGAACCTAATTTTAAAGCAAAGTTTAAAACAGTATTCATATCACTCACTAAGTTCAGTGTTTCCAGATTGATAAATGTTCATACTTCTCTACTGTAGCTCAATACTAGTACAGTATTTTCGCATTGAATATTTGAAATGAATGCTACATTATTTGCCAGCTAACTAATTTGTTTTTGTGGAATATTTTAATGAAATTTATTGTGCTTCATAGCATTATAAAAATAAAGCCCGTAACATTAATAAACGAATTAAATGAAATTTCGGTATTTCAAACACGATTAAATTCCAAATTGTGATTGACGTGTTTGGACATACAAATTAAAGCAAGGATTCATTTTGTCAAAATTATTGAAAAACATAATTAAAACTCATCCAAATTAAATCCGTTTAATAACCTCTTTTTTCTGTTTTCATCATTTTGTATGTTCTCATGACAAATACGCTATTTTCGTAATGATATATTATTGAAAAATTCATATGAGGAAAATAAACATATTTTAATCAAATAATTGTGTAAACTGAGTAAAACAAACATTATTTAAAAACAAAAATTGCAAAAGCTTGTAATTCGGTGGCGATGACAACATTTTCAAATAGGTAATAGACTTAGGCCCGAGATATCCACTTCTTAACCTTATTTGGCTAATAATTTCTGTGGTAATAATTGTTGAAATAATTATTAGTCATAGTTATTATTCGCCAAATAAAGTTCTCAGGAGGTGAATATCTGGAAATTGTTAAATAAATATTAAAACATACATATCACATTTTCAACATTAATATATATAAAAAAATCTGTTGTGGCCAGCACAAGACCTCTCGCCATTTCCATTTTATGTTATATAAGTAATGTATTGCACTTCACTATCGAACCGTCATTTTGTAACAAAAAAATTACATAACTTTACCCAAATATTGTATTTTATTGTATTTATCATGTCTTCAGCATCAATTCTAATTATATCTATTTTTCATTGTATGAGGAAGTTCCTATGTCAGAGATTCTTCCAATTCATTAACAAGATTGGCAGTATTCTAATGGATATGCAGGTTACCTATAATTTTAAATATTTAATTAATAAAACCATAAGGAAGATTAAATGTACTTCCCAGAAAAAGCTTTCAGAATGTAACTAAAACTTTTGATTTTTGACACTGATATCTGTCATTTACAAATTATGTTATAAACATTTGAATTTGTCAACTGGTTTCCTTAGTGTGGTTTCGCCTACTCGACTTATTATATCCCGATATTCTTCATATTATAGCGTCTTTATCTCTAAATTTATATAAGATATAATCAAAAATTTGAATGTATCAGATGTAGAATTTTGTTCTTCAAAATGCGTAATATCAAAAATTTTCAAAAAATAATATTTAGAAGATTTTTTTAAAAAAACTATTACTTCCGGTTGTTTAATTGTTACCAAAACCTTTTCAGTTCTTTCCAGGAATGTCAGATTGAGGAATTCATAGTTAAACATGTCTTATGTCTTATAGTTTTTGAGTAATCGTCCCTCCGACATCCACACATACACACATACATACACACATACACACATCCACACACACACACACAAACACAAACACACACACACACACAAACACACACACACACACACACACACACACACACACACACACACACACACACACACACACACAGACATCATCGTAAAAATGTTAAAATCGGTTTATATGGACCTTAAATCGTGCTTATTCACTTATTTATTTATTTATTTATTTATCGTATGGCGTACATTCATCACAAAAGTAATTATAATTATTGAATAGTAAAATAAAATAGTTTGTTGGTGAGGTCGTAGTTTGAATTGGCATTCAACCTATGGGATAACCGAGGTAGGTGCTACATTTGACGAGGATGAGTAGGTCAAAGTGGTGGAAGGCGCCTTTGAAGAAGGTGTGTAGGTACTGTCTTGTTTGTCCCATTCTGGATCGCCAGAAGTTTTGAGTAGAACTGTTGCATCACTACCACCATGTTTGAACCATTGTGAAGAATTTTATGATCAGGAGATCCTCAATAATGTCTTGAGGATTGTCTGGTCGCCGATTTGTGCTAGTTCATTTAGCGTTACCCAGAGTGCACCACGAGGAGGCGAACTAGCTCTACACCCCCTTAAATGTCGATATGTGATTTTTAGCATGAATCCAATACCTGTCTTAGCGAGAGGTAAAAAATATTCACTTCGATCATATTTATTGACGTAATCATTCAAGATCTTTACTTCTAAATTTAATCTTTTCTACTTTTACTCAAATCCATAAATGTCCACGCGTACGCACACCCTTAACCTAACGATTAAGAAAGTAGAAACAAAAAAAGAGGATTCTTGTATCTGAGTTAATATATAAATTTGAATACTATATCTGAATGCATTATCTGCAGAAGGTAGAATCGGAATATTCTTGAATCTGCACGAAATTATACAAGCCATTTTTCTAGAATATTTCCTTATACCCATATTATGGGTGTCGGATTTTGAACTTTGTTTAAGTTCTTACAAAATCCTTACTTATTTCGTGATCTGGTTAGTACCAATGCAGTTAGTGTACTTATTTCATACGACAACCACTGATTCATATGCAACCAGTGCGGCAGCGGAAATATTCCCTCTGTAGCTAGCACCATCTATGTTTAACATGGACAACAGGTCAGGTCGTAACTTGTGACTACACACATAGCCAGACGGTAGATTCGAACCGAGGAACCTCAGATTCGATCAGGTCATGCAGATAGCGCTTTAACGCGCACGGCCACTGCACCGGCTCTAGAATATTCAAGAAAGATAAAAATATAAAAAATAATTAAAATTTGTCAATGAATATTGCATACAGAATTATTGTAGGATCTTCTCTGAAAAAAACCGTTTCAGAAACAAGTAAATTTAATTTTTAAAATTCAAATATTCTAGTTACATTACTGAAATGAAGTATTTAATTCTAGAAGGAAACTCGAAAAAGTGATGTGTCTACGCTATCTGTATATAAAGAGCTTAAAATTGAAAAGTTTTCACGAAATCGACAATGTCCATTTGCGCTTGAAACACACACACAATGGTAACAAAAATAATAAAATATACACTTTGTACTTACAGTACTACTCAATAAATAACGATTATATTTTTCAATTTTAGTTTATCGTTATTTTCTATTCTTCTTGAGCTATTGCTTCAATCCAATCTAAGCATTTTTACGGCATTTTGTTTGATTAAGCCTGTTCTACAACTGAGTCGTTTGTCGGTTGTCGCTTGTCGTAAGTCGTTTGACGTTAGCAGCACCCGACATTGCTTTCTACAATAGTCGGAAGCTGTCGTAGCGAAATGTGACTTTTAAGTGAGGTTATGGGTACTATATCTCTTCCAATTAATTTAATTTAATTGTAATGTAGCTTCAAATAATAAAACTACGATGGCCGATGCAAAAGAGATGTTAGGCAAAATTTTGGTGCGCACAGAATATTATTTTCATATTTCAAGGCAAGTGATCGCGAAGACTTTTAAATTTACGAGAATGTCTACAACAATTTGATCAGTTGCATGATATTCTGAAACCACGATTACAGAAAACCTTTGCCAACTGATATTAAACTTGATGTTACACTAAGGTTAGGTAGTTAATTTGAAACAAATTATGATTATTATTTGTCCCCAAATATTTTGTTTTTTTTTTTTAAATCGTTGTATAATTTATTTATTTTGACATACAGACTATTGTTTTCTTGTACATAATATATTAATATTACATCCAACGTCATATCATTCGTTTTTAATTTTCTGTTGACGTGACCTTCAATGTCGTTCTCGGAAAAGATGGGAAATGACCAACTTGCGTTCCGACTCCGACAGTTGACAACCGGCAACGCCTACCGCCAAATTTCTGCGTAGTGCGCACGCGTACGACATCCGACACCGACTAACGACTTATTGTAGAACAGGCCTTATGGACTGTACCGACAGAGCAGTTATATGTCAGATTGGCTTGTGGAGCAGTGGCGGCTGGTGATATCTTTGTATGGTAGGGCACAAAAATATAAAAAAGTAAATAGAGTATATTAAATTATTTAATCTTTAATATACAGAAGCCATCTTCGTAATTAAGTGGGTACTACACGATTACAATTCAACAATAACAGATTACCTCGGAAAATGTCGGACATACTCGGAAATCTTCGTTTAAATTGGGCTCAGCCCGGAACAGGAATCATATGCAGCTTCGCGCGCTTCGCTGCTATTGGTTAAAATTCGAGTAAAAGTAGTGGGAGACCGGGGCAGAAACATCTGTGCCCTAGCTTCTAGCAGCATATCGGTACGTGCACACGTCAGTATATAGGCTATCTAGCTATCGGCCGTGTAGTAAGAATTGCATAATAATGAAAGTAAATAAATAATAATGTACTTTTAAAATGTATATGTACTCGCTTATTTATTTTTTTCTTGTCTTTTTATTTGGTAGGGCTGTGCCCTTGTGCCCTATAGCACGAGCCGCCACTGTTGTGGAGATGATAAATATGTAAGTAACTACAGCGCTATTAGTTTCTGACTAAACGTTTCCATTAAGAATGTATACAAGTGATATTTGTCAACAGTTAGAAATTCGGATAGCGAGCGTTTTTCTACTTTGTCGTGCATGAGCGGTAAAGTGACATTTGGCATTGACAAAAGCGAACGCAAATGCCTACTTTTTAAATAGACTGTAGGAAAAATATTTAAAATTCGTTACTGAATACTTTTCATATCATTCATCTTAGTTATGACTGTCACTTCTCATCAAAAAAAGCTAAGTACCACTCTGCTACAGAGATACGCTATTCACGTATAATTATATACATTTGGATAGCACAAAAAATTCTAAAACTCTTTCAACTATAATAACATTTAACGAGATTCTCTTCAAAAAACTCTAAACAGATTACTCTCTCCGGCTTTTCTGAAGTTTTTCTCAATTTCTATGAATTTCTCTTAGCGTAAAACAAAGAAACGACCGACTTTGTCGTCGTAGGAAGATTATTTCTCCACCTGAGAAAATTACATGTTTTTCTAACGCGACTGCTATTATAAAATCATTTTCTCAATAATTATTCTTTGAGGAATAAGACATATGCAACATTTTCTATTTTTATTGGAATGCAGTTTTATTGACATTTATAGAGACTTTGAAATATACGATTCGTTACATTTTTCTGCTAGAAGACAGCTCAAAAGAAGGCGGGGGACGTCTATATTTTTATTAGATCCTGACTTTGTTCACTCAAGGGTAAGAGTTCTTTGTAGATAGACATTTATTGTTAATGCAAGAATAATAAAATTTATCGGGAGCATCTACCATATTGCGCCAGTGACAATATAAAAATTACATGGTAGTAGAATATTTTTTTTTACTAAAATTTGATTTTCCGTCAATAATAATAGGTAATATGCTGTGATAATACATTTTATATAATATGTATGTAGGATATTAGTCTATAAATAAATGAGTCAAGTTAATGTACTAATAATTTACGTTATATGTACAACATAAATTGTAGTATATTAACTCCTCTGCACAAATTCGGAAGTAGGTAGCGCAACATTATTACTTTCTGTTTTCGAGTAATTGATAGCAATTTTTAATTTTCAAAGGGCACATCGTATATATTTATTCAAATTAAAAAAAATGCATGAAATGCCTTGTCAAAAAATATAAAAACTATAATTTATGTATTATTAAAAAATGCAGTGAAATGATTCAAATGTTATATTTTTATTAGAAGGCTATGCAATTCACTTTTTACCGCCCGCTACCCATGGTAAGAGAGGTATAGGGATCGTGTTAAAAATCACATTTCGAGATTTTAGTAAATGACCACGTTTTAAGGTCCCTAGAATTCAATTTTAACATTTTCACGATGATGTCTGTATGTGTGTATGTGTGTGTATGTATGTATGTATGTGTGTGTGTATATGTATGTATGTGTGTATGTGTAGGGATTTTGTCTTCGCCCTAACTCAAATACTATCATTCAGAAAATTTTGAAACCTTGTATTTATACCCTATTCTAATATGAAAAGAAGCCATTAGATTTTGGTGTAAATCGGATAACCGGAAATGACACTTTACCGGAAGCTCATAATGGTTTTTCTTCAAAAAATACCATTAAATGCTATTTTTTCGCATTTTGTCGTTATGAAAATTAAAGATTATTAAATTTTCTACAGGAATACATTAATACTTTTTCTATATATTTTACAGATAAATTTAAAAATAATTTTTTTTTTACAAGTCCTGGAGTCTAAGAAAAACACAATTCCTTTGTTACACAGTTCATATTTCAAATGAATGTAACTGACAGTAAATGTCACTGTCAAAAAACTAATCACTTCAAATTAATAATAGTGACATTTTAAAAAGAAAATAGTAAATAAAGCAATAGTTTTATGCAATGGAACAGTTTGCAGCGTTCGTAAATCCGTAGGTATGTATTTAAATTAATAAAAATTACATAGCGGGAGGTTTTGTGTTGGCCATATCAGATTTTTTGAATGACATATCTGAATAATATTCTCTGTTACGGTATTATTAGATCGGCATGCATATTCTAAATTCTACCACGCTTATTAATATTGAAATAAACTTCATTCTGAAACGATTTTTGGTGTCATTTTTTTATTTGGGACTGGTAAACACAAAATATCTTGGCAACGCACAGAAGAACAAAAATCTGTCACCAACCTAACTATTATGTCAAAAAAATCGTTAATGGAAATTGTCTATTTTTATACAGAAATAATGGAAATGAAAACGGAAACTGAGAAAATATTATAAAACACTCGTTACAGCAGGCTATTCAAGTACTCGCCTGTTTATCCACTCACCGTTATGCGCTCGTCACTGAATTATAAACTCGTCTTAGAATATGGGCCTTCTGTAATAAGTTTTAATACACTATGCGTAACGATAATTAAAAAGTGTTATAAAGTAAATATCGAGAAATGTGTTGATACACATTTTCCGGAAAAAAGACGAGTTGGCTGTAACGTATTAGAATGATGTACAGGAATTATAATATTTAATATATCGCACCCCGGCGAGAAGACTGACACAAGTCCAAAAAATAGTTTTGCGTAAAACTTAAATTAAAGAAGACAGTTCTCGAATGTAAACTAACTTACATTAGCTCGAAATGAAACGACATTAGCTCCATCTCTCGAAAAATATAATCTTGATTTGTCACTATTCCTGATTATTAGAAGCATATTTTTGACTAATTTTATCTGATGAACTTAGTATTTCTAAATTTTGACTTATGTCACTATTCTCGCCGGGGTGCGATATGCATAAATTTTCTTTCAATATGAAAGAAGTAATGCAAAATAAATAAAATACAAAGTCTTCTTCATTTCATTAAAATGTAACATAGCGTGTTCAAAAAAAAAAAAATCCTGACTCGGAATAGGCTATGAACAAAAAAATATATGATATATACAGGGAATTTATTTTAACATGCAACATATGGTCAATTACTTCCATGGTTACTCACTATTGTCAAAAAATGACAGCAATGTAATATTTGTCTATTTTAAAATGCAACATACGAAATTTGTAGTTTTGTATTATCGAAACTAATTTCCAATAAATTAGCCCACATACAATTAACAAAATATCAAAACATGAATGTTGCACGTCTTAACAAACTTTAGCTTACAAAAATTCATAACTTTCACTTTAAAATGGACAAATTGCTGTCATTTTTTGGCAATAGTGAGTATCCATGGAAGTGATGAACCATAATGTTGCATTTTAAAATAAATTCTCTGTATAGTATTTAATTAAATGCCAATTTGTCACGAGATATTGTCAAAAATGTTATCTAAAGGTTTTCTTATTGAATCCTTATTTTAGAAATAGATATGAATAAGAAAACGGCGAATGGCAATATTCTGTATCCTTCTTTATTATCTTTTTTTGCTTAAAATTACATTTCTTGATCAATTTTGATAACTTGACTTTTCAATTGAATAATGATCAGGCATTCGTTTCTGTGTTCATAGCCTACTTCGAATTAAGTTTTTTCTGAACACACTATATTTTTTTATAACATGATTGTTTTATATTATTGAATAACAAATTTCATATAGGCATTTGGAACTTAAAAGTTGATATCAATTACTCGAAACCGGAAGTAATTATAATATATTACTTCCAAAATTCTGTACAGAAGTTTCTATAATTTGTATTATAGTTAAAATCTTGAAAGTAATATTAAGCTAGGTATTCTATAACAGGCATTCAAAACTACTTCAGAGAATACTCCTTATGGGTCAGTAGCGCGCTAATTAAATTGGAATAATAGACTTTATCGCATTCGAATTCTGATCATGAGAACCACAACAGGTCACTTTGTGTGTGGCGTTCAAAGGATTCACCCATTAACAATTTGTTTACTCCTGGAACAGGATAATGCGTGAATGAATCAGCACCCGAAGAGAGAATCCTGAATCCTGATAGACAGACAATTAGTTGTGATTCCTGTTATTGGTTGTTTACCGAACACGACTAATTCTATTTAGGATAACTTACAAAACAAATTGTTTGTGTGCCTCAGGTGGAAATCAATAGTAACTTAGAGACTCGCTAATTAATTAGAAGAGACATTGTGTCATTATCAGACGTTAAATAAACCGACAACGCAAATTCACAGCGGACATCGCACAGACCAACTTGGGCTAATTGAATTTGTGGCGCGGACGAAACATCAGAAAGGACACTTATTGTCAGCTTATTATCAAACACACAAGTAAAAACCAGAAACAAATAAAGAAAGATACAAGATACTTTCTACAAAATGTCATTCAATAAGAGGAAATACAAACAGCATTTCAAAAGTTGACTAAATATGATTGACACTAAACAATAAGTTGACATCTTTGTTTTCAATTAATTAATAAGATTGATTATTGATTTTTATCAATGATATCTCCCAATGTTTCAAATCCATTCAATCTGATCTAAATCGTTTCTATCAGTATACTAAAGATAATCGTCTGCATTTAAATATTAACAAATGTCATTCTATCACATTTTCTAGAAGTAGATCTGATGTTTGCTATTCTTACACTTTCGCTGGTAAAATAATTGATCCTGTCTCAGAAGTAAGGGATTTAGGAATTCTTTATGATAAAAAACTTATTTTCGATGTACATGTCGACAACGTAACAAAGAAAGCATTTAAAATGCTTGGTTTTCTTATCAGGTCATCAAAGAACTTTAAAAATCCCAAAACCTTAAAAGTTTTATATTTTTCTTTATTACGAAGTCAATTAGAATTTGCAACAATTTGTTGGTCACCTCAGTATGCTATTCATATTAAAAGAATAGAGCGTATTCAAGAAAAATTTTGTAAATTTATTAGATGTAAATTTAATAATTTTGAAATTAATATTTTACCTCTGGAAAAACGGCGAATCGTAATTGACTTGATATTTTTATATAAATTAGTAAATAATAGAGTCGATTGTCCTGATCTATCCAACATTTTGGGCTTTCGCGTACCAATTTATACGACTAGAGCAACGGATTACTCTTTTTAGGATTTAATAGAACTAATGCTGCTTTCAATTCTGCACTAAATCGTCTACCATTTTTTTACAATAAATATGTGTCTTATAATAATTCAATTGATATATTTCTTTTTAGTTTATCACAGTTTAAAAAACAAGTGACAAATGTAGTACTGTCCTTTAATTAGTTATTTGTTATTAATTTTTCTATTGTTTTCATTGTAGTGTGTAATTGCTAATATATTTTTTATTTTGCATTTATGTTGTATGTGCTTTCCTGTTATTGGGACATGGTCCTGTTGGAAAGCCGAAATTAAATAAAATAAAAAAAATAATAAAAATAAGTATTTATTGGCATTACTTGAAATTTATATTTTTAAAGTATTGACAAATAAATAACTTACATACATACATATATACATACATACATACATACATACATACATACATACATACATACATACATACATACATAAAATCACGCGTGTCCCACTTAGTGGGTTAGCAAAAACCCGAAAACAATAAAAAAAGGGATGAAAGTAAGAGCTCAACTGAATCACTTAATTCTTTAATAACATTCTTCTTTCGCCTTGTCCAAGATCATCATAACATTCATACAAAGAACATATTAAAGTGACCGATTTTCGGTAGCGAACAACCGCATCCGGACCACAATAATAGTTACGCAACAATCATCCTTCACCACACATTCCTACCCATGCACACTTCTTTCACCTCAGCCACATTCATAAACGTATTCATACATAATAACATATCAAAGTGACCGATTGAAAGACAAATATCAATAAGTAAAATAATTTGCAGACAGTATGCAATAATTATGAAAAAAGTGCCATAACATTTCATTATTTCACGCGTTTGCGTTGAAAAAGTGCATTTTTCACATTTATTGTGTTAAAAAAGACATACCTTATAAATCCATTCTAATGAAAAAAAATCTGATATGGCCAGCGCATTGCCTTCCGTCAATTCGATGTATTTTGTACAAATCCCATACCAAAACTTCCTTGGAAAAGATATATCCAGTAAATTTATAATACTAGAAATTCCATACCGAAAGTTCCTTGAAAAAGATTTTATAAATAAAATTATAATACAAACATGCACTATATAAATTGCACTTGATACTAACATCTGCCAATTAGAATTATTTGGATATATCAGCTGCTTCCATGATTATAGCAAAGCTGTCTAGTTTATGATAGTTCATCTATTTAAATTTCTTTAACTTTATATCTATTAAATATGAAGGAAGATGTATAATCAAACCTTATAGACTGGTAGTGCGAGCTCGGTTTTAACTACAACGCTGTTTTAAGAAATGTCAAATTTCATTGTTTAATAATAAAAATAAATAATATGAAATTTATCAAAATATGTTTTTTAAGCAGAACCGAGCTCGCACTGCCAGCCATAGAGAATAAGATATTCTTTCATATTGATAATAACATAGAATTATATTAACTGCGTTTTTTTACATAAAAATGTCAAGAAATGAAATTTAACTGCGTTTTTCAAGAAAAACTGTTAAGAATTGCAAAAAGGGTACTCCGGTTAATCAATTATAACCAGAATCTAATTAGCTCTTCATATGGATGTAAAGAAGAGGAATACGAAAGAATGGGGAAGTTTAGCATGGTAAAAATTCTACATAACATACTATTTTCTCACAAATGTAACACAAATGACTGCTGAAATTGAAATTAAAAATTAAAATTATTGCTCCATTTATTTATAATTAATATTTTTTAGGTAAACTCTAAGTACGTCACAAGTCAGTTATGCGCAAACTCAGACAGAACGGTGAAATCGAACCACTTGAACGTAGGTCGTAACAAAGCGTAAAACCGCTTCACAGCCTCTACCGACGTCATCACAGCTTAAAATCGGCTTTTCCGGAAAATCTGGGCTTTTTTGAAAAAAATAAAACATGTTACATCATTTTTCAAGTCATTTCCCATGGAATAAAAAAATAAAAAAAAATCGCTAAACTTCCCCATTATAATTTTTAGAATTGTAGTATTGGAGTTATCGTCAGAGAAGTTTTTGTCACACTAGTGAAATCGTATTCTAGGGACCCTAGACGTGCTTATTTATTAAAAACACCACCGATTTTTTTTACCAAAAACAATACCTTTCTTACTTAAAGGGGACGGAAGGTAAAAAAAGTTTTTCAAATATTATTTACCTAAAAATCAATTTACATAAATCTAGATTTCTGTGCGCACCACAATCTCAGTAGTATGCATTCAACTAACAATCCGGAAACCTATTTTTCAATATTGTGGTTTCAGTAATTTTACACTGCATAAGTTCTGACCGTTGAATAACTGTAATTTTTCATAAGATTCCTTCACTGGTTAGGTGAAAGGTAGAACTATAAAGTTACATTTCCAGGAAATCATTAATTTATCATTTTCACACTCCCAAGAACATGTATATAATTTTTACAAATATGTAAGAACAGACTTATCAAGATTCCTTTTACAGTATCATCGTTTACAATTATTAATACCTTCATAATGCCAAGGATTCACAGCATGTGATCTCCTAGAAAACTTCAGTACATCTTCGCAGAGTTTCTGATCTATCTAATCTGTCATCTTTGATGTAATTTGTCATATTGTATCTCCTAGCAGAAGGAAGGAATGAAGGCATAGATGATGAGATACACATACCAGTATATTAATCATGTATGACATGAATATACTCCGGGTGAATATGTTGAATGTCTTTAAAGAAAAAATGCACTTAGCTAATTACACTACGAAATAGGGCATATAGATAATCTTAATAGTCGGAGGGTTTAATAGTAATTTAGTCTAACATCATTTAATAAAGGGATGTAAGGGTGAATAGGATGTACATTTATCTTTTGTAAAGGTTAAATAAATAATTTAACACTATTTTTTGGAATATTTGAAAATTATTAGTGTTCGAGTTTTTCCATTGGAATTTTGGAAACTGTAAGAAATACGACTTCGGTGAAAAGGGATATTTGGTGTGTCTTTAGCAGGTCATATTAGATGTTCTTTTGTTTGGTCGAAATTTTCATTTTCACATAAATGTTAAAAATTGGTAATCTAGAAAAATGTTTCAAATAAAAAAGTTAGATTTCTTATTAGTTTTACCTATTTTTAGGTTTTAACACCATCAACAGAATGAAATAAAAGCGTGTTATTCTTATGCCGGGTGGTTTCTTTTTCAAAGTCCATATAGGAGATTAACATAGGAAATCAGTTTTTTGAAGACTGTTGCTCCTTGTTTTGTCTAACAACGATGATTGTATCAGTAGAAAGAAAAAAAAAAATACGTGCATCAAACGATACCAAATACATGTAAATTATATAATATTTTGATTCCATAAACTAATTCTTAAGTTTACTCAATTGTGATTAAATAGCAATAGCCACGAATTTTTTGAACAGAAAGATAAATAAATGTTTTATATGAAAAAATTTGTTACCTATTATTTTCTGCGTTATTTTTATTTTAATGTTTTATAACAGATTAGAAATGATTTGACAAAAAATTGAATTAATAACTGGAATAATACTACCTTTTTTTTAGTTTAAGTTCTGTATTTATTATTTAAACCCAACGTTTCGGCACCATAATTAATAGCATTATAACATAATAAAATTTGCAGGTTATAGTTTATAAAGAATTTTGATATGAACTACAATTTCTTTGGTTTGCGAATGAATCCCCATCGAATTTTAAATGGTGATGGAGTATTTTTCTCGTTGCAATAAAAGCATATAACACTTGCTAGTAAAGAGGTAACAAATTATTGCAGTCGGCTAATTCGGTGTCGTTTGATGCAGAAAATTTTATCTTTCTATTGATACCACAACCGTCGTTGACAGTCAAAAAAATGGGCAAAAGTCTGCAAAAAGCTGATTTTTTTATTAACAGGCTTTCAATGGTACTCGCTTTTGTCTCTTCAACCTTTGAGATCTATCGTAAAATGGTTCGAAGTCAATTTTGTGGCACATTTCTAGAATTTCACGATCTCATTTGCCTAGATGATGGAGTCCACTTCTAGTCACAGCTAGGTAATATGTTCCGAGGCTTCTTCGCCTAATCGCATTCAGTAGATATTGTTTTCAGCTTTACCTATCTTACATAGATGGTATTTCAGAGGACATTGCCCAGAATAAATATCTATCATAGCTGCTTGGCGTTCATCCACTTCGTTTGACTAGGACATAGAATGAAGCTATAGCTGATTTATCTCAGTTTTCGATTTTCCTTTATATACAGGATGGCACAAATATATAGGCTATGTGGGGGACTAATAAACCTTACTTTTAGTTGGCCGTGACCCATCACTTCAGTTATTATTTGTTTATTTTAACGACTTGAATTGCAAACCTATTATGCCTAAATGAGCATATTGTTCGCCATTATGCTATCATGGTATTAATGTACGACAGTACAAGAAATTTTTACAAATCCTAGCGTTTTTGAACTAATGTATTAAAATATGCTCCGAAGGTGCAATTTATTTATTTATTTATTTATGAAAAATGGCCGTACAACAGGACAAGGTCCCAATAACAGTACAGCACGATTACAATACAATCAATTACAAATATTACTTATCTGTTAAGACACAACAAATATGGTGAAAAATAACAATCTTAAGTGATTCAAACTTAGAAAGAGGTGGACACATGAGTACAAATATTTTTTATGAATTTCTTAAATACATTCAAAGTACAACTGAAAATATCAGGTACATCAGTAAGACATAATAAATTATTAAAACAACACAACAGGCGATTTAACGGAGAAAACATTGCAAAATTAGTTCTAAACATTTTTACAGAAAAAATATCAGATGAGCGAGTAGAATAAGACGGTACACGTAAAGATATTTTACTCAAGAGAGTTGGACAGTCAATATGACCATTTATAATTTTATAAAGAAAGATTAAGTCTAACATCTCTCTACGCTTTTGTAAGGATATGAAAGAACTTGTATAATTAGGAAATTTAAATTTAAGCACAGAAATAAATTTACGCTGAATACCCTCAACTCTATTCACATATATCTGATAATGTGGAGACCAACATACAGCAGCAAATTCCAGTTGAGACCTGACAAGTGTATTATATAAATGTACAAGGGTTGTGGGATTTTTAAAATTTGATCCCACACGCAGTATAAAACCTAACATTTTATAAGCCTTTTTAACAACGCTATCAATATGAATATCATAAATTAGCTTATTATCTAAGATTATTCCAAGATCTTTGACATGAGATACACGACTGATGTTATCTCCATTAATATTGTAATTATATTCAAATATACTTCTGCAACGTGAAAATGAAATAATGGAACATTTTCTGTAGTTTATAGAGAAATCATTCTGCTTTAGATAAATGCTCAATCTATCTAGATCTTCTTGAAGACTAAGACAATCATTCATGGAAACAATTTTTTTATATAACTTGAGGTCATCTGCATACATTATGAATTTGGAATTTTTAAAGCAAGAATTTATATCATTAATAAACAATAGAAAAAGGAGAGTAATAATTAATACTTGAATTAAAGTTGGTGGTCGTCATTTTGCGCAATAATTATAATGTGTGTTACAAAAATGAATAAAACTGTTGACGAAAATAAACGAAACAATAACTGAAGTGATAGATCAAGACGAACTAAAATTAAGGTAGGTAGATAATTACAAAAAAGTTCCATAAAACAATAAATTGGCTCCTCGTCTGCTTTTTGGCGATGTTAATTGCTATTATTGCTCGTATCTTTCATAAAATTAGTGAATTTCTAAATTACTGTTGTTGTGTTGTTTCTATAATTCTAACAAAACAAAATGCGTGTGTATGTGCTTGTCTTTGTGTTTTATGGAGAGAAGCATGTAAAAGTTAGTAAACAAAAGTAGCATGTGTGCTGCAGCGTAGTTTAGAAATTGGGAAAATTCTTGGCCGTTTTTAACCCGTTTTCAGCTGAATATTTTACAATTTAATTTCTGTTCGTGCAGCCACTTTACGCCTCACGAACTGTTCCAACTGAAATGTAAATATTTTATAACGCTCACATATTGCATGGAACTAACAAAGCGGTTTTGCTATTTCCAGAAGACTAATAGCAATATTTGTTCAGTATTTTATATTACTACTTCACCGCGCCGTAAAACGAATAAACGATTTCATACGTCCATATAGTTGTGTGTGTTTATAACTCGTAACCATTTTATAAATAAACAGAGGCACTTAGCATATATAAATATTAATGAAACATAATGTGATTGATTATAAGCTACATCGTGTGTTACGATTACGATTCGTGTTTTTTTGGTAAAGCTTTTAAGGTATTTATAGAATTGTACCCAAACAAATCCGGAAATAATAACTAAATTTTGTTACATGTTTGATAATTGGCGTTCGTCCGTTGATAAAGTTGTCATGTTTACTCGGTCAGTTTTGTAACCCAAATTACTAATAGACATAACTAAATTGTTGTTTTAATAACTGCATTTAATACTCAACTATCCTGATTACAAATGAGCAGAGAATTCAATGTGCATAAGTTACTGTTAAAAGCAGCTTACGCTAATGTTTAAATAATATAGCATAACGCTAATGATTATATAATATTACTACTGTGGTATACTAAACAATTTCAATTATATACATATTTCAATAACTAATGCTTTGGTAATAATTGAACTCATACACTTTCAAAATTAGTTTACATATAGAATAGATGTAACGTTTTTAAAACCATTTATACTAGAGTATATATCTTATTTTCGTAGCTGTGATGTAATGAAATGTAAAACATACACAAACCATAATATTATAAACATGTAGTCTTGACTACATATTTATTTATTCTTATTATTTTAGCTGAGGAAAGCAGTGGTTTTCTGTCAAAACGTCGTTTTCTAATAAAATTTGTACAGAACCATACCCAAATTTTGTGTAGTTATATTTTATGAGTTCTGAAAGTTTTTTTGAATTTTAAATTGCTACGTTCAAATGTTGCATGGGACACGTTATAAATAATACGAAAACAATAATATTTCTTGAGCGCAAATTTTGTAAACAATTCTTTTTTCTAGGGATATCGCTCAATTTCAGACACGTGTTTCGCTCTTATTAGAGCTCATCAGTACAGCATAGCTAGTTAATAGGTAGTAGTAGCTAGAGGTAGTAATAAAAAAAAAACCGACAAAGTGTAACAGCACTAGTAAACAGCCAAATACACCTTTGTTGCCTCGGTCAGTATTTCCACACCCTTTGTGGATAAATACAACGTCACAGCGGCGGTGATTTATAACCACCCACCCCAAAGTAAATATACGAAAACAATAATATTTCTTAAGCGCAAAATTTGTAAACAATTCTTTTTCCTAGACATATTGCTCAATTGCAGCTGAAGACACGTGTTTCGCTCTTATTAGAGCTCATCAGTACAGCATAGCTAGTTTTGGTTATAAATAATATCTACATAGAACTAATGGGAAAAAATGTGCAGATTTTTAAACAAGTATCCGTTTTTCAATTTCTCTTGCATAAAAAATAACAGCGAGACAAAAGATATCATGTGATAATTCTCTTTAAACTCGTATCTTTGTGAGTTGTTTAGCCGACAATTTCTTCGAATCCAACTCTGAACTTGGTAGGTAATTCCTACCAAAAGACAGAACAGGAAACGTAGCATTACGGAAGATATACAGCTATAAAAACTTTTTCAATTCCTGGAATTTCGATGTAACTTTTACGAATAAGTGTTAGTGATTAGCCCAATTTATTTTTATCCCTGCCACACGGTTATTTATTTAGTCATTAATTTTTTATTTCCCATTTTGACCTTATTAATTTAATTAATCGAATGAACATATAATTAGATTTTTTCAATGCCTAAAGCTCAAAGTAATTAATAGCAATAATCATATCTATAATATAATTTTATAATTAAACGTATGTATGATTTGAAAAGACAGGTATCTGACATTTGCGCAAGCCATAATTAATGAAAGTGTTAGCATAAATGTACAACAGTTAAAAAAGTTACAGATTATAATACTTAGGTCAAATGTTACGTCCTAAATAATTAATAAGAATCATACACATGTCTTGTATATACCTACTCCTCATGTATTAAAAATGTTTGACATTAACATTTGAATAGAATAACGGGTGCGGTCCGAACAATATTTTGCAAATTTCTCGTTGATCTGTATGATTTTATCTTAAGCAAACATACTTTTGTTATGTTAACATTCATGTTAAAATATTAACATGACCTCATTCGAAACGCAAGATATATTATCGATGAATGAAAAGAAAATAATTTGCCATCTAGATAAACGAAGAATGCTTTTTACACAAATGAAAAAACTTGAAAAAAAAACTCGTAATTATAATTGGATTAATAAAAATAGAGTAGAAAAAGCAACAGTATCGATTTGTTAAGTAGTTATCTTGTAATTTTAAATTCAACATTATAATTTTCACACTGTTGTTAAAGAAAAACTAGGACAAAACACTTAGAAAAGACGGAACGCCTGTAGCAAGATATATTAAAAGTGTTAGACTTATTTGCAGCACGTTTATAACACTTTGTTTTTTGCTATATAATTTATGCCTCTTTATATTTCTGAGTATAGAATAGTATTATAGCTTGAGAAATTATTAAATGATTTATTCGAAACTTTATATGTATAGTTAACGTTCAATAATTTTTTATACAATAAATAAATGTTTCCAAGAAATAAGATTGATATTCGAATTGAAATGATCCCGGTACTAAAACAAAAGACATGAGTATCCATATGGTGATGTCGAGTATATATCGAAACATTCATCCTCTTTTCTTTCAGAATCAAATCTTCCAATTTCTTTGTTTTCTTTCATTCCTGTTTTCACAGGCCTTTCGCATTTTGGGTCATTTTCAATCGATTCCCCGTCTTGCTGACATTGTTAACATCAAAATTTCGAAATAAAATATGTTGGTACATTTTGAACATAAATGCCGGACTTTTTTCCAAAAGTCCCAAAATTGATACTTTTTGCAGAAGAAATAGTTATTTACATATAGAGGGTCGAAAGAAAAGGTTTACGCCTGCGGACGAAATTTGAATTTTATTCGTCCAAGGGTGTAAACTTCTTTCGGCCCGAGGTATGTACAACGTTTTACGCACAACTGCAATCAAATTAAATGTTTTTAAATTATTTTTACCTCCCGCTACCCTAGGTAAGGGAGGTATAGGGATCGTGCTAAAAATAGCATATAGAGATTTTATATAATAAGCACGTTTTGATGTCCCCAGAATCCGATTTTAACATTTTTACAATGATGTCTGTAAGTATGTATGTGTGTGTGACTATGTGTGTCTGTGTGTGTGTGTGTGTGTGTGTGTGTGTATCTTGTGGACACGATTACTCAAATACTATCAATCAGAAAAATTTGAAATTTTGTATACCCATTCTATACTAATATGATGGGAAGTGCTCATTAGTTTTTAGTGTATATTGGATAACTGGAAGTATCATTTATATAAGCTTTTAACAGTTTTTCTTGTAAAAAATTCATTGAATATAATTTTTTAGCAACTTTTACTAATTAAAATGGAATATAATGGTTTAATCTTCAATTCTACGATAATAACATTTAGTAAATAACTCTAAATAACTTTAAATATGAATATATAATATAATTTATTACCATGTATCACCTAGCCTATGCGTCAAACAAAATCATAATTTGAATGACAGGTTTGACATATTTAAACAAATGTCACTGACAGGCAGCAATTATATTAAAATTAATAATGAATCCGTGTTAATGAGAATATAATAGTAAAATATTTTATTAAGGTTTGTAAAAATAATATATTTTCCATCATATATAAATGTTAGATGTGCAGGATGATCTGATTTAAATTTGCTAATTGCTATTTTTGCAGCACTATAAATTAATATTAATTTACAACTACACATTTACGAAATGGATTATGTACGGCGAAGAATTTACAAAGATTGCGTTTTAGAGCACCTAGAAGATGATGCTGATTTTTATAAGAATGTACGTGTGTGACGATTTTTCCTTAAAGCCTATTAAAATATGCTTCTCAAATTTGGTATTTAAAACTCATATATAATTTGAAACAACATGTGTTGGCCACATCAGATTTTTTAAATACATTTAAAGCTTGTTGCTATATAAAAATATTACGTGGCCAGGTGGCCGTGTCATAAAACAATAAGGCCATGCGTTGCTTTGCTAACTATTTGGTTATATGAATATTTTTTTAAATGTCAAAATTGGCGACTTGAGACAATTTCTGAAGTAATTCCTTAAGCAATTCTTATGAAATCTAGTGAAAATTTAGCGGAACTAATATCATTTTTAAAAATAAGAGACTTGATTACATTTCCATTTGTATTTTTGATATTTTGTTTACCAGTAAACGGGCTCTTTCTGTATTTTACCGCCCGCAGGGTGTAATCTTTCAGTTTCCGCCATGGTAACTACGATATAAACAAACAATTTTAAAGCAGATGTGCGTAAAAAAATTATTGACAGTTTTTAGTTCGTAATGACAAAGCATTTGACAAAATATAGTGTGCATGTGGTGCCCGTTATCTTCAATGTACTTCTGGAGTGGTTCTACGAAGTTTGCAAACACTCTTTTCAACATCGCTCTGTTAATTTGGGCGACTTCTACGCGAATATCTTCTTTCATTTCTTCCAATGTGATACGTACATACGAACACAAATCCCGCACACTGCAAGAACTGAAAACCTCGTAGTACTACTCCAGAAATGCGTTAATGATAACGGACACCACATACAAGATGTTGCTTTCGACATTACAAAGTCAAATCTGTCAATATTTTTTTTTTAGGGAAAATATCAATTTTGTGACGTTATAAAAACGTCCGCTATTATCTCCTTAATTCTTCAAAGCACTTCATTTAGTCTTCATAATGATTAGTACTAGTAGTAGTATCGATAGGAAGTTTTTTTTTTATGTAAGCAGATTTGAATAATCATGTCTACATCTAAAATTGACAACAATAAAAACCGCGTAATAAATAATGAATTATACTTACATAAATAACAAAAATCAACATAAAAATGAAATATAACATTAATTAAATGTCACAAACACAAAGTACTGCCTTATTTATAGAATACATTCGGCATAGGTGCACTAAGAAATTTAAGCTGTGGAAAGAATTGGTAAATGGTGAAATATATTAGTATAAAACCCAACACTAATGCCCGGTTTCATATACGATTGTTAAATCTTGTGTTAGTTAACAACTTTTCAAAATTAGCAACTTGTTCAACATTTATAATGTTTCATGAAATTAGCAAATCAATTTTGTTGTTAGTCAACATGCATGTTAAAATTTGTTTAGGGAATTATTGTATTTTTAGTAATAAAAACCAATTTCATTGTTATTAATAATAAATGTCATTATTGACAGACTGGAAAGTATCAGTTCCATAGAACCTTAATGTTAATAATAACTGATTGAGTGGATTAATTGGATGATTTCTTTCAGTGCATGATATCAAATTTTCATATATATGAACCAAAATTAACAGAACGATGTCCTTAGATAGCCAATATCTCATTTTAAATTGTACACATCAAAAAATTCAAAAGGATTGTAATGTAATGAATATAATTTTATTTTAAATTACACAGCTAATGCAACTTTTATTTACTAATTTTCTTGTTGCAAATTAATTTATGACGGAAAGGTCAAAATAAATATTTTGTTCTGATTACACCTACGTGACAGATGTCATAAATAGCAACTGGTTAGAAATTTAACAAAACCCGAGACTGTAGTTAAAATAGCAAATCATTTAACCATAGTTTAAATCTCGCATTTCTTGATGAAACAATAGTTCCTACACATAATCAGTTGCTAAATTGTTTAATAAATTGTTAAAATTTAACAAGCGGATATGAAACTGGGCATTAATTTTGTAAAATTTGCTAATTGTACTTAACAAAATGTAGTAAAGAATGTATTAAATAATTTATAAAATTTTTACACTATTCATAGTAATAATTTAAAGCAATTTCATTCCACACTATGATCAGTTCTGTTGTATTCGTAATAAAACAAGTTAAAAATCGCACAGTAGTTAGTTCGTTCTGATACTTGGATCTGTTCGGATGTATATTTCTGTGTTTTGTGTATTAAATGATAAACTAATATTTAAAGTGAAATACAAAAATTTGTGTAGAAGTGTTTTCTTAAACAAAGGCACCAGGTATGAAGATTTCTCATTACCTGGTAAGTACTATACCGTCATTTAATCTATGTAAAATACGTTTTGTAAATGAGATCTTTGAACATACTGGACCGTAGTATGATCACGGTTTTAACTAAAGCGCTGTTTTAAGAAATGTCAAATTTCATTATTTAATAACAGTAATAAATAATATGAAATTTACCAAAATATGATTTTAAAGCAGAACGTAGTTTGTATTCAAACAAATATTTTTTAAAAAACCGTTCTTTAAACATACGAGTGAAATTAAATATTTAAATTTGAATTTGACATTTCTAAAAACAGTGTTTTAGTTAAACCCGTGATCATACTACGAGCCATTGTTTTTATTTATTTATAATACATACATTCATACATACATATATGTATGTATCTTGTAACATCACTGCATAGTTAAAATACATTAGTTGATGATGCCTTATTACGAGATAGTCGTATTCAATTTTTAACCACTTTAACGTGTATTTTTATACCAAATTTTTAAGTGGTTAAATTTACGCAACTTAGTGTGAACATATAAGACAATTTTAGTATTTATTTTAAACAGAATTTCTTGGAGTGTACAAAAGTTATAGAAGGCCATATAGTCAACAGTTACTCATAATTAATATGTTGTTTGAATTATTACGGTTCAAAGATGTGTGGTATACAAACCGCGCGACTAATGTAGGAAAAAAAATCTGTTGTGGCCAGCACAAGACCTCTCGCCATTTCCATATTAGGCTATATAAGTATTGAATTGCACTTCCCTTTCGAACCGTCGTTTTATAACAAAAAAATACAAAACTTTACCCAAATACTGTTTTTTATTGTATTTAACATGTCTTCTGCACACATATAATTCTAATTATATCTATTTTTCATTTTATGAGGAAGTTTTTAAATGTCAGAGATTGTTCCAATTCTTTAACCAGATTGGCGGTATTTCTGATGGATATAAGCATTTTACCTATAATTTCAAATATTTAATTAATAAAACAATAAGAAAGATTAAATATACTTCCCAGAAAAAGCTATCAGAATGTCACTAAAACTGTTGATTTTTGACACTGACATGTGTCATTTAAACACTATGTTATAAACATTGGAATTTGTCAACTGGTTTCATTAGTGCCTTAGCCTCTGCGATTAAATTACTCTATATATTATAGTGTCTTTATCTCTAAATCTATACAAGATATAATAAAAATTTTAAGTGTATTAGATGTAGAATTTTATGTTCTTCAATATTTAATAACAAAATTTCCAAAAAAATTATAAATAGACGAAGTTTTCTCAGAAACTACTACTTCCGGTTGTTCAATTGTTACCAAAACCTTTTCAGCTCTTCCCAGGAATGTCAGATTGAGGAATCCATAGTTAAACAATTCTTAAGTCTTATGGTTTTTGAGGAATCGTGTCTACAACATCCAGACATACATACACACACACACACATACACACACGTCCACACACACACACACACACAGACATCATTTAAAAAATGTTATAATCGGATTCTAGGGACCTTAAATCGTGCTTATTCAATAAAATCTGGATATGCGAATTTTAGAATGAATCCAATACCTCTCTTAGCGAGAGATAAAAAACGTGATAAGTAGCAAATTTCACAGTACCTTGACAGCAAAAAAAAAAAATTGAAAGCTTCTTAAAAATTTAAACAGTAGGTATTTTCATTGCCTATTTCTTCTTTTTTTTAATGTCCATAAATTGTTCCAATTCCCTAAATACGTTTCGAAGAACGTATACTGGAAATATGTCCTCAATTATTTTCCGAACGTCTTGTTATTTATTTGTGGCATCATCTAAATCCTTCTTAGGCCCTGCGTGGCCCTTACAATTTAGTATAGTGGTCATGAATTGGTTAGTACCCCGGTAAATCAAAATTCCAATTCGTTGTGCGGTGTTCTCTTGGGAGGCCCGTGACAGGAACAGAGACCGTCGGTCAGATTACTAAGTGCGCGGGATCGGGGAATTCCTGACGTCTCGTCTCGACGATCGTAACATTCTTTATCGGAGACGTATCGACGTTGCCGGCTTCGCAACAGCTGCACTAGGATAGGATGGACCATTGATAAATGACCTTGTACGGACGTGCCGGCTGCTTTTATTCGAGATGAAGAAATCTACAAGAGGAGTTGCTGTACTTGTTGTTTCAATTTACAAATTGAGATGATCATTTTGAGAGATCCGTACGTCATCATGACTTGCATCTAGTTTTATATTTTGGCGTTAATATTAAAATGATTGAATAACATCATACTTCACATCTTAGCAAATAAAAATGTTATTTTACTTCAAGAATTCAAGGTTCAAAGCATAATAATGCTATTGTGATGTTATTATTATTATTGTTACTACTCGTAAACTTAAATAAAAGTGATTTTTGTTGCTATCATAATGATTTCTTGTCTTATTTTTGAGCACAAAGAAAGTTAGATAAAAAATCATAATGTAAATTATATTTTTTTGTGTAAGATTTGTGAAAAAGTTGTTTCAATTTTTGCCTTTGGTAAACAAAGTGTCAAATACGCATAGGTCTGTAATTTTTATAACAAACTTATACTAGAAGAGTCTTTTTTAATTACTTTGACACGAAAAAAGTTAAACATATCGCCTCACATAAAAATCAAAATTAGGAATGCCGGATGCACTAAATTTCGAGTTTAGGCCCGGCCCGATTTCGGGTCAATTTTCGAGCCGGGCCAGAAAATTTTTTATCGAGTCGATCTTCGAATCGGCCCGGCAATTTTTATTTTCGGGCCGAGTCGATCCAACTTCAAAGCCCGGTCCGATCCGGCCCAAATGCATCTCTATACACACGTCCTCGCGTCTTGCACCAAGTGGTGCAAAAGTGGTTTTACATTTTCATTTAAAAACTGTTTAATAACGTACGCCTTACTATCTCAAAAACTAAGGATGGAGGTGAAAAACTTTTGGGGTTTTATGAGATAGCACAGTTTTAAAATAATTCAAAAATGCAAATCTTGCCTTGATATGTAATCTTGCTGAAGATGGGAGTCGATTGGATTCCCGAAACGTTCAATTAAAAAATCTGATGTGGCCAGCACATGACCTTCCGCAAATTCCATGTTTAAAATAGTAATGAGCTTTAAGTAAAGTATCTTTTTCCGTTCCGATCGTTTATAAACCAAATCAAATTTGTTGTTTTAATAAATAGAAGTCTGTAATACGAAATTAATTTCGTGCCAAAAATAATCGATTATCATGGGCCTATAGCGCTCACCATCAACTATAACAGTTCGACCTTCATCATTTTCGAAAAAGTAAGTTCCAATGACGCCACCTGATCATAGTGCGCACCAAACAGTCTCATTTGGACATGTAATGGTACCTCGTAAATCACATGAAGATTTTCCTCTGCCCATATCTGGCAATTTTGCTTATTAACATACCCAGAGAGGAGAAAATGTGCCTCACCAAAGAAAAAGATAATCCTCGAAAAATCATCATCAACTTCCAAGTGCTCTAAAAACGCAATCTGTGTAAATTCTTTGCCGTACATGATCAATGTCGTAAATGTGTAGTTGTAAACCAATATTTGACATTTTGAAAACACGTACTTATACTGACAGATTTATATTTACAAATCAAATATATTTCTACTTAATTCTTCTTAACACGGTTTCATTATTAATGTAAATGTGACAGTGACATTTGTTTAAATACGTCAGAATTTTATTAAAGTATTATGTTTTTGTTTGACGCATGGGTCAGATGATGTACAAAAATAAATTATTTTATAAATTTATATTTAAAGTTATTTAAAGTTTTTTAAAGTTATATTATCGTAGAGTTGAAGATTGTACCATTATATTATATTTTTAATAGTAAAAGTTGCTGAAAAATTATATTCAATGCAATTTTTTCAAGAAAAACTGGTAAAACCTTGTGTAAGTGATACTTCCGGTTATCTGATATACACTAAAAACTAATCAACTCTTCCCACATTAGTATAGAATGGGTATACAAAATTTCAAAATTTTCTGATTGATAGTATTTGAGTAATCGTGTCCACAGGATCCACACATCCACACACACATACACACACACATACATACCCACAGACATCAATGTAAAATGTTAAAATCGGATTCTAGGGACATCAAAACGTGCTTATTCACTAAAATCTCTATATGCGATTTTTAGCACGATCCCTATACCTCCCTTACCTAGGGTAGCGGGAGGTAAAAAAAAAAAAGTTTTTTGTTCCTTTTTCAACAATGAATCACCTTGGCTAGTTCATCAGCAAAGAAACTTAAATTTACAAGGTTGAGGAAACTTGTGACATTATTTAATTCATATAATTATTTTTAAATGTAATTGACATTAATAAATTCCAGAGTGTGTTAAAGAATAAAAAGATGAATCTAACCTATAATGGTAGGCACTTATATTAAAACTGCGAATTTGCAGAGATGCATTCTTCTGAGTTCATAAGTCGGCAAGAATGATTGCCGCGATCGTATTTCACTTCATAAGGTACGACATGGAAGAGTAAATTATTCTCGCGATATTACACTGGCTTACCGTCTGAAAGCAGGAATATTATTGATAAGAAGATCATAAATTGAACATAATGGCGGCATAGTGCAATTGCACAAGTTCTATTCACAGCAAGCACATTCTGGAATTAAACTATTCAGGCTTTTGTGTTCATTCATCTACCACTCTTATCTAGCGAGGTATGTTATTCCAAACAGATTTACCTACCTTAACAGAGAGCATTTATTTTTGAAATACTTTTATGATTTGTTTTGTTTCGAAATGCTGAAGTGCTTTAAATGGATGGTGCATTAAACATTTGTATGAAGCAACAAACTACTTTACAAAATCTGTGATTCGTTAAAATTTTAATTCCTATTAAAGAGGCACAGAATTTTGCTATTCAGGTGTGACGATGTAATGAATTAATAAGTTGGTGTGAATTAATAAATATAGTATACATTAAATCATTATGCTTGTTTTAATAGAATCTAAAGTACTTTGAATCTATCGGTTGGCTAAGTGCATATTAAAAAATCTGATGTCGTTAACACAATAACTCCCGCTTTTTAATTTTTATTAATTTAAATACATACCTACACATTTACTACAAACTATATTAAGTTCCTTTGCATTTATCTATTGCTTTACATGATCCATTTCGTTAATGTGTAGTTGTAAACTAATATTTAACACTTTGATAACACGTGCTTATATACAGCTGTTTGATTTTTAGTGCTGCAAACATATCAAATTTATATCGGATCATCTTGTACATCTAGTATTTCATTAGACTCAATACAATCTTCTTAACACGGTTCCATTATTAATTTTAATGTAATTGCTTTCTGACAGTAACATTTGTTTAAATATGTCAAAATTGTTATTAATATACAGCCCGAGTCACAAAAAAGTTTAAGCTGATCCTCACTTTTGGATTAGTGAATTCTATTCTATTCCGGTATTTAAAATTTAATCTTCATAATATTATTAAACGTGGTAAATACTAGGAATAGATTAGACTATATTTTACGAAATAAACTGTTAAAATTAGAGTAGAATTCGCTAATCCAAAAATGAGGATTAGCTTAACTTTTTTGTGAATCGGGCTGTTAATGTTTTTGTTTGACGCATAGGCAAGATGATGTACAAAAATAAATTATTTTATAATTTAATATTTAAAGTTATTTCAAGTTATTTACTAAATGCAATTATTGATAATAATTATTTGTGATCGTACCTGAAGTTTTTACTAATTTTTGAATTATTGCCCCAAAAGTCAATATACCTACCCCATATTTAGACAAAAACTTCAAAATTTTCAAAAATCTAATTTTTAAGTATCTAGATACATCTTAATGCGCTGATTCCAAATTTTGAAACCGCAGGTTGATATCTCTTTTCGTTCTCGAGATATTTAGATTCAAAGTTTTGCTCAAAACTACCCATTTTTGGGTAGTAACCCAAAAATGGGTCGAGATATGAATTTGGCGACACGACCATTCGATTCTACGTGCAAAAGTACATAAGTGTACCAATTTTCATAATTTTTGTCCAATCGGTTCATTTTTTATGAATAAAAGTTTGGAAACCGCCGAAAATGTCCAGAATTTGAAAAAATCGTAAGGGGTACCCCTTAGATTTTTGCGATTTTTGGCCATTTTCAGTTATTTTACTTTAGAGATTGTATGCGGTGTTCAAAAATTATCAAAATTGGTGTACTTATGTATTTTTTCCCGTAGAATCGAATGATGATGACGCAAAATTCATATCTTGACCCATTTTTGGGTTACTACCCAAAAATGGGCAGATTTGAGCAAAACTTTGAATCTAAATATCTCGAGAACGAAAAGAGATATCGACCTGCGGTTTCAAAATCTGGAATCAGCGCATTGAGAAGTATCTAGATACATAAAAATTAGATTTATGAAAATTTTGAAATTTTTATCTAAATATGGGGTATGTAGACTTTTGGGGCAATAATTCAAAAGTAGGTAGAGATATAAACTTGGTAGTAACATTATTTGATTGTAACGGATTATTTTATATATTTATTAGTCTCTATATCTAAATGTATAGAAGATATAATAAAAATGTTCTATGTATTGGATAGACAATCCTATGATCTTTAATATTTGTAATTTTACAAATTTCAAAAAAATAAAATTTAGAATTACTATTTCCGGTTGTCCAATTGTTACCAAAACCTTTTCAGCTCTTCCCATTAATGTCTGATTAAGGAATAAGTAGTTAAATTGGTCTTTAGTGTTATAGAATTTGAGAAACCGTCCCTCCAACATCTAGACATGCACACACATACGCACATACAAACATCATTGTAAAAATGTTAAAATCCGTGGTTTGCTCAAAATTCAATTCCAATCAAAAACAAAGGATCCAGTATTTTGGTCCTTTGGGTATGGTTGTGATGATATATTTATTTATACGCTAGTGTAAATTAATATAATTATACGAGCTGTTGTCCATATCCATTATTGAACTAATAAATAATGCAACATGAGTATTCATAATTTATTAGTTTCATTTGCAAATAATTAATATGGTATCGAATAACATATATTGCAATGTACGTAAAATCTAATAATCTATTAGATTAGATAGTTATTGGGATTAGCATTTATTGAAGCTTACATAAATCAATATACATACATTATAAATAAAACATCGAGGAAAAGACAAATATTTTATGTTACAATATTGTTTTGCTTTGTTAGTGAAACTTTTATGTCATTTTAATTAATAATAATGGTCAAGTCATATAAATTAATATTTTTTTAACTGCATTTTAACTGTATTTATTAGAAAAATACTAAGCGACTGATTGAATTGATGAGAAAGAATTAAGGAATATACAGGATTGCAGTAAATATAGATGGTATTTTTATTTGACGAACATCGACGTTTTATAGCTTATTGGTACTTTTTCAGGTTGGAATCAAATTAAATTATAAATGAAAATTAAATGTTACGGGATACATCGAAAAATATTCATTAATTGAAATGTGCTAAACATCAACAGCAAGTGAGAAGCTCATTATTAACTAAAACTGAATTTTGGACTTCCATTATCTTTTTACCTCCCGCTAGTCTAGGTAAGGAAGGTACAGGGATCGTGCTCAAAATCGCATATAGATATTTTAATGAATAAGCACGTTTTGATGTTCCCAGAATCCGATTTTAACATTTTTACAATGATGTCTGTGTGTATGTATGTATGTATGTGTGTGTGTGTGTATGTATGTATGTATGTATGTGTGTGTGTATGTATGTATGTATGTATGTGTGTGTGTGTGGATCCTATGTACATGATTACTCAAATACTATTAGTCAGAAAAATTTGAAATTTTGTATACCCATTCTATACTAATGGGGGAAGAGTTCATTAGTTTTCAGTATATAATGGATAACCGGAAGTATCATTTACACAAGCTTTTAACAGTTTTTCTTGTAAGAAATTAATTGAATATAATTTTAATATAATTTTAAATATTAAATTATAAAATAATTTATTTTTGTACATCATCTTGCCTATGCCTCAAACAAACAAAATATTTTAATAACAATTTTGACATATTTAAACAAATGTCACTGTTAGGGAGCAATTACATTAAAATTAATAATGAAACTGTGTTAAGAGGATTGTATTGAGTCTACTGAAATTAAGGTTAATAAATATAATATATTTTCCATCATACATAAATATTAGATATACAGAATGGTCCGATATAAATTTGATATGTTTGCAGTACTAAAAATCTAACAAATGTCAATAAGTACATGTTATCAAAATGTCAAAAATTAGTTTACAACTACACATTAACGAAATGGATCATGTAAAGCAATGCAAAGAAACTTAATATAGTTTGTAGAATATCTAGGTACCTATGTATTTAAATTAATAAAAATAATATCACAACACTCTTGATGACGCCAGCAGATACTTAACTACCGAAACGTTGTAATATTATTTATGTTTTTAGTTAATAATAAAAAAAAGATAGAAGTGCAAAAATTCAGTTTTATTTAATGACGGGACATTATCTTATAAAGTTAGGCAAGAATCATTGTTGAACTGATTCTTGTAGTGAATACAACTTCTCACGTGCTGTTGATGTTTATCATATTTCATTTAATGATATATATTCTGATGTTTCTGTAACATTTAATTTTCATTTTAAAATTTAATTTGACTCTATCCTGAAGAAGTAGCAATAGACTACGAAATGTCGATGTTCGTCATATGAAAATACCATTTATATTGACTATTGACTGCAATCCTGTATATTCCTTTCTCATGTATCTATAGCTTCACAGGTCACTTTTTATAAAGATTTATGATGTAATATATAAAGTTGATGAATTTCTCACAACGATAAATTTTCTATTTGTTGAAATTACCGATAATAAGCTTTATTCATATTCATAGTAGCTCTCAACTCTATACACTATTATTTCGTATAATCTTCCCAAATTTCAATAATTTCCTAGTTAAGTTCTGCTATAGTATCTTGTTGAAATAGACTAGCCATTAATAATAAATTTCTGAAACAGGAACTCAAATACTTATTATCTAGACAACTTGACATGTCTATCTATAATCTACATTATCTTAATTTTAATCTGTCAACTCCGTCATTCTTAAAAACAAACCTAGTTTGAGTGACACTAATAAATAGTTGTTTACAATTAAACAATTTTTAATATTGCATAACTGTTCACGAATATCTCACAAGGAGATTCGTTCTTCTAGAGAAAGATATATTTTGTTATTGCACTCAATAGCTAAAATCAATTTACAACGTTCCGTTTCATACACCCACATAACGATATTGCTTGTCATTAGTATAACGCCTACATTATAGGGACAGGTATATCAATTGATAAAGATCTTAAGTTGTAAAAATAGAAAGTATTTGATGAATCACACAAAATAGTCATTGTCGACACTCGTTGACTGAACGTGAACACAATGTATTCTACTAAATATATTCGCATAATGTTATGTTATGTTATAATTGTGGGAGGTGCAAGAATTAAATGCGTTAAAAATGCTGATGGTCAGGCAGTTATTGCAGGAAATGAAAAAGAACTTCAGAATAAAATTTGGGCGAAATGTGAAAAATTTGGAATGAAAATGAGTATAAAAAAATCTGTTGTGGCCAGCACAAGATCTCTCGCAATTTCCATATTAGGTTATGGACCCAATTTTCAATTTTCACCGAAGTGACATGCAGTGAAAATTTTTCACTTTTCACTTGGAGCTATTCTCAACTGCAAAGTGATCTGATATAAATGAATGAGAAAGTGTGACATTTTATGTATTTACCGTATATTGGTTGCGCATAACAAGAAAATACAAATTTGGTACATGTTTTGTTGACATTTGACAAATAATACCATTACAGTGACAAGTGATATAATATAAATTTTTTAGACGACCATTGTGATAAGTATGACATATCAACTTAGTATCCTAACACTGAAAGTTGAACTTATGACATTAGTGTTACGATATATTTCATATCGTAATAGTTGACACGGTTGCTAGGTTACTATGTCATTATTTTCTGGCTATATGTATACATTATTCATTTGTCAGCTGTCCGTATGTTTGAACCTAAATTTTAGTTTTGAAAATAAGTAAAATTTATTTATGCTCGTCTAAAAAATAATGTTCATAACTTGTATGAAATTCAAATATCTTAGCTCGTGTGTATTGACTTGCACTCCGCTACGCGTCGTGCGTCAATTTACACTCGCATGATATTTGATATATTTCATAACTTGTTACGAAAATAACTATAACATTTCTGGTACACACAAAAACACATATCTTCTTTACATATTTTTTTTTAATTCATTCTGTGAACAAGTTTCCTCTTATTCTTCTAAATGTTCGAGATTCTTCTAATTTATTGATGAGATTGGCGGTATTTCGAAAGGGTATATGTAATACATGCATCTATAATTATAAATATTTAGAACAATACTACCGTTTTTAGTTTAAGTTCTGTATTCTTTATTATTAAAACCCAACGTTTCGGCTCCATAAACTGGTGCTTTCTTCAGGGGAAATTGACATAAAAATGTGAAAAACACATTTTTATGTCAATTTCCCCTGAAGAAAGCACCAGTTTATGGTGCCGAAACGTTGGGTTTTAATAATAAAGAATACAGAACTTAAACTAAAGAAGGTAGTATTATTCCAATTATTAATATGAGTTCAGAAAGATATTTTAATAATTTTTATAAATATTTAATTAATAAAATAAGACGGACGCCAAGTATTTCCAATTTTAAACGACACAAAAGTGACCCCTATGGTGCACTCTCCACAACAGCTATGGGTGCCCGTGAGGTGACGCCTGGTAAGCGCCCACACGGTAAAATATATCGTCATCATTACCGTCTACGTCTGTTGTAGATACTGGCACACCCAGAAATGGGTAATATGCCGTGATGATATATTTATTTATTTATTTATAAAATAAGAATACCTACCTTTATTTCCTAAATATTATTTCATTCTTCATTCTCATAATTTTCATCAAATAAATGCAAAATTCCTTCAAAAACCAAACAAATCCAGATATTTTTATTTTATTTTAATCAATGATAGATCTATAAAATAAAATTTCAAACTGAATACGTTGTTTTCATACATATTAAGTGTTTGATAAAAACTCCGCATTTTATTATTCTTACAAATTATTCATAACAAATTATATTTATTTTGTGCGAAATTTAACGAAAAAAATTGTTAGAAATAAAACATAAACAAATTTTACATTTTGTACATAATATTTTATAAATAACAATTCATCAGAAAACCACAAAGCAGCATATTGAACTCAATTTTAATTATAAACATTTTTGTTCGAATCATATAAATATTTCAAAAGTTGGCAACGAACAATACCAAAGTACCAAAAAAAATAATCCATTGTTATTTAAAAGTTATAAATATAGTATGTTCTACATATATTGCAAAAGAGTGCAATAAATAATATCATGACAGCATTGCGGTATGCAAAAATTCGTTTTTATATTGTTATTGAACGTTAGAAGTGAAGAAAGGTGTTATACGCTCAGCTTCTTAGAAATAAAACAAAATATATTACATAACTTTGTGGCAACAATGAGCTATAATAATAAAACAGAAAAAAAAAAACTCTTGGTACAATCAAGTAGACTCGAATATGATTTATTGAGTCAAGGTAGGGTGGGCACTGATCGGTTCTTGATCGGTAACCGGCTAAGAACTTGCGAATACATTACCTTGCGTCAATTTTTTTATTTTACAAAATTTCCATGCGAGAAGTTCTTTGTACAGATTATATATTTCAAAACAAAAAAAAAAAAAATCACGAATATGTTATGTAAAATGTACGTGACTCTGAAATATGTAATTAGTAATATTTTTTATCATTTTGAGCATCCATGGTCTATCTAGCAAACATATGCTCCAAGATTGAAAAATCGCTCGAAAGCAGCTGTAGACACGTGTTTCGCACTTATTAGAGCTCATCAGTACAGCATAGCATGTTAATAGATGGACATTAACTGGAAATAGTGAATGCTGTACTGATAAGCTCTAATAAGAGCGAAACATGTGTCTACAGCTGCTTTTGAGTGATTTCCCTGTGAATGTTTTTCAATTTTGACAGCTTCACGTCGTTTATAAAAAAAAAATTCATAGGTTCCAAGATTTATGAAAATATTTTTCACCATTTTATATGTCTAAACTTGGAGAATATAGAAGCAAATATGCAACTACGATTTTTCTAGGAAAACTGTTAACAGCTGAAAAAATATATACCTCTGATTGACAAGTTAGAACTTACTTATCACTGAATGTTTTCACCATATTCAATAACTTCCTTAACTGTACCTGGCGGAAAGTAAAAATGTTAAAGAAATAAATTAATTCTCCATAAATCTTAATTTATAAATAAATGTATTAAATCCAAAATGTTTTTTTATTGTTTTTATTCGTGTTGGTAAATTTCACCACAGAGTAATGGCAATTCCTAAGAGACCTTCCTCTGTCTATAATTTTTCTTCTTTAGTGAAAAAGGTTCTTCCACCATGAGTTTAATTAAAAATAATGATACTTGTTTTAGAATTATTTTTATTGCTTTAAATTTTATCTCGAGAATAATTAATCGCAGAAAGTGGAACCGCTAAAACGTTATTTTAAAATGAGAAAGCATTTAACCATTAAGTTTCAAGCAGTTCACTAAAGAAAACATAAATTGATGGTCTCGTTTTTGGAATTCGTGATGAAATAGATCGAGATATATAACAGTTTTAAAGAAGAAATTTATGTGAATTATTTCAAAAGAATTATGTATTATGAACAGAAATATAAAATTCCAAATATTAGAAATCTCCTAAATACATATTATTTATTATTACAAATTCCTCAATTCTGCGACATAGTTTTCTAAGAAATTTAATACGAAATTTGGGCTATAGCATAATTGAAAATAATAACCTAAATTATTTTATAACTTTAATAATAAATTGAAATTTAAGTTCAGATTTGGTATTAGAAGCATCCATTTTCACCTCCCGCTACCCTTGGTAAGGGAGATATACAGGCTGTCTCAATAAGCTTGCTCTCTATTGGTAACTTTTTTGTTTGAAGATATACGAGGTTGGTTAAATGAGCAAAATTGTGCTATTTTATATTAGAAAATTGGTCAGGTAGACAAAATAAAAATTGTGTCAGCGGTTCTCAAAATTTGGGACAAAATATATATTTTTTAAATGGAACCATATGTTTTTTATTCTCTTATTGGAAAGAGTATTTTTTTCTCTTTTCAATAAGATAATGTTGTTTATGTACAATTTTTTCAAATAAAGGAGTTATTTACGATTAAAAATTAAAATTTTGTACACTGTTTTATTAGTTTATTTAGCCAAGTAAGCCATGGAAACAATTGATAAACAACATTACCTTATTGGAAAGAGAAAAAAATACTCTTTCCAATAAGATAATAAAAAATATATAGTTCCATTTAAAAAATATATATTTTGTCCCAAATTTTGGGAACCGCTGACACAATTTTTATTTTGTCTACATGACCATTTTTCTAATATAAAATGGCACAATTTTGCTCATTTAACTAACCTCGTATCTTTTCAAATAAAAAAGTGACCAATAGTGAGCATGCTTATTGAGACACTATGTAGAGATCGCGCCAAAGATCGAATGTCGCGATTTTGGTAAATTACCACGTGTTAAGATCTCTAGAATCAGATTTTAACATTTTCACGATAATGTCTATATGTATATGTGTGTGTGTGTGTGTGTGTGTGTGTAAAATCGTATTCTAGGAACCCTAAAATGTGCTTATTCTCAACACCGAATTTTTTGACCACAGACAAAACCTTCCTTGCGTAAAAGTGACGGAAGGTTCAGAAAATGTTATCTGCATTTTGTATGTCGGCATTTATTCTGAAAAATATTGTGTCTTATGTAAATACTGCAAAAATACCATCGAATAAGAATCTGTAATAAATAACCTAATAATTTAACCGAATAAAGGGGTTTGACATTTTTGTGTCAACATAAGTGATGACCTCGTATTTTGAAGTATATTTTATTTGTTTATTAATTTGTTTCATATGCCGGTACATTTGTTTTGAACTCCGCGATGATACCTATTTCCCTGTTATCCCTGACAAGCCCCCAATAGTGGAAACTATAAAAATAAATAAATTTAAATATATCATCACGGCATATTACCCAATTCTGAGTGTGCCACAATCTGCTTTATCGCAGATTTATTTATTTATTTATTTATTTATTTAGTGATCAACCCAACAGGCTAAGCCTAGATAAAGGGTTGTAAAAAAATACATAAAAATAAACAAAATGCTTAAGACATATTACATAACATATTAATGAAATTTTTAAATTCCAAATGAAATATATCAATCCTCGAAAATTTACAATTATAAAGATTGCACATACGATATATAGGCGATAGTATTAAATAATTAGTTCTAGCACCCGGTAAATAAAAAGTAAAGCTACTTCTGGTACGAAAAGAGGGAATATGAAATTGGAGAGAAGAAAGAGTACAAGGATCGTCAACGCAGCTGTTTACAACTTTAAATAGATGTATTATTAGGGCATTTTCACGGCGTTCAAAAATATTCTTGAAATTAAACATATGTAACAACTGTTTATAATTTACAGAATAATCAGGGTAGTTATTATGTGCCTTGTAATAAAGGTATTTGAGAAATTTTTTTTGAACAGATTCAATCAGATCTTGATGAACTTCGTAAATAGGGTTCCAAATGATGTGACAGTACTCCAGCTTAGAGCGGACGAAAGAAAAGTATAGGTTCGTAATTGCTGATAAATTTAGGAAAGTTCGAGTATTTCTTATTATGAAGCCTAGCATTCTCATGGCACTGCTATATATATCTTGTATATGATGTGTAAATGTAAATTTGGTGTCATATTTGACTCCAAGATCTCGTACAGTAGTAGATCGCGACAAGGTGACATTTTCGATCGTATAATTATAAATAATTGGCAATAGTTTCCTAGTAAAAGACATTACTGTACATTTATTTAGATTAAGATGTAATTTGTTAATTGAGCAGATATCGGTAAAGATGATGACATATTTGTACCCGGTTCCCCGGTTTCGCGACCAGACAGTGTGGCACGCAGCCACGGGACCCCATAGTGGAAACTACATAACCAAAATAACATATATGTAAAATGTAAATAAATAATTGGATTAAAGTTACAATAACGGGTAACGGAATGTACCAGAGCAAACAACTTATAAATTATTTCATCTTCGTTTCATTTCTGTTCGATTTGTGAATCCATCTTTAATAGGATTAAGTCAAAGATTAAAACCTAACTTAGTTTCCGTCAAGTTTGCTCAAAGTTGTTTCATAATGCAAAATTTCATTTATTTATGCCTACAATTACTTTACTGTAAACGTCTGTAATTTTGTAATCAATTCTATGTGCCATTTTCTCGTGTCACCGCAAAGCTTTTGTATGAGGTCGGATTTTTGGCCAGAGGTAATTTATAATACTCGGTGTAATAATTTAGTGGCTCTTACTTTATCAATAATGTATGCAAATATCAGGGTGCTGGTTTCGCTTTATTTATTGCTGTGCTACATTCATGTCTGACAGTCATACGCAAAACTGCGAGCGAATGACTAGAAATGACGTTACGGGAAAATCTAATTTGTTTGCAAGTCGTTTTAACAGCGGTGTTTGCAGCACAGAAAGAATAAACAATGAAGAGAAATGAATGAAATTCACAGCAGACGTTTTCATATTCCATCCTCAGACATCATACAACGGTTAGCAAATTGACGAATCGATAAACAGTTTGGTCGTTTAAAAAACTTTTTAACAATTTATATACATCGAAAAATTATTTGAGAAAATTAACTATTTGTTAATAATTACTAATTTGGTAACTAAACAAAATATAACTAGAAAATTAGTTGACCAGGATAAGAAAGGGGTTACGAAGTCACTTATCATTTAAAGGTTTCCAGTTCGAATTCCGCTCAGACATTGATTATGGTATTGGTCTTTATCATTATCATTCATTTTAATTCATAATCATCAAATTCTAATGACTGCAGATAACCCTTACGTCCGGGACACACGACGAAGATTAGTGGACATTGACTGCTTAATTTAGATCCTATGAAACATGTGATCATTTAATTAATGCTTATTTCACACCTTATAACGCGGAAAGTGCCGATCAAATTTTAAAACGACGATTCGGAAGTGTTCGGTTCTCATTGATTAAAAACTTGAAATGGAATGACAGTTCGATAGTTGATACTTTCTTTGGATCATGAGTTTGAGTGTAGAAAATACAATATTCTCTAAATCAATTAATGGGGGATTCCACGATTTTTTGATATGTTATAGTATTTTAAATAAAGAAATTCCTTAATTTTCTTTTTTTATAATTCGGCTTCTTATGGAAGAAAAATAATAGCAAATATTTGGCATCCAGCGTTTGCCGCCTTATGACGTAAGCGAACCCAGTGGTGAAGAGCAATGGCATTATATCGTGCTTTCTCTCTCAACAGCTACTATCTTGGCTGCTGTTATCACAGGTTCTAAACCATTTGTTAATATCGTGCGCTGTTATATCGCTTTATATTTGACTGGGCAATTTAGGTGGATAGTTTTGAGAACAGTTTATATAACAATCGTGGGCAGACTAGGTGGACAATTGTTACATAGTAGCAGTACAAGCAGTTGAGCTCACTCAATGATAAATAGTCCTTTCTTACAGTCGGGAAATCATTTTTATTATCCTTTTAAGTATTTATTCAAGTAAACCTTGTTTTTAATCTACAATCACTCCAATATCAACGGTAAGAATATTTTATTATCATTTACGCATTTACAGTTTGGCAAAAACCCACTTTGAATATTACATGTAATCCATCCTTTAAATTAAGGATTACTATTTGCATGCCCAGTTTACATGAATAGTTTGCGTTGACAATTATTGTGGACAGTTTGGGTGGACAGTTCACTTGAGTAAATTGTTTGGGCTCTTTGAATGGAACGCCTTTTTCGGCAGATTTGAAATGTGAGAATATTTTTAAAAATGTACATTATACTTTATAAAATAAATTAATGACGACAAAAAGAATTGTGGAAAATTCATGAACACCGATACTGGAACTCAGCGATCTTCTACATCTAAAAGGACGCTTTACAAACTGAACCAAGAAGTCCACCTCCAGTGAATAAACTTTTCACTTGTCTTTCATGCTAGTCCTACATTCTTATTCTTAACAATGATACAGGAACGTCAGTCTGGATCGCTCCAGCTCCAAAACACCATTGGTTTACAAGCGTATATAGAATATGACCCATTTTATACTAAAAAAAATTACATAAATTTCTTGTCTTTTACATTATTTTATTTATATATCTATTGGTAATAATCTTTCTTCGAAATCTGCATAAATCTCATATTCAAAAATATTTAATGAAAAAATATTTTGGGGTAGCGAGAAAATGTAAACGAATTTGATATTTTTAGAAGATATTCACTGGGGTAATACGGATTTATCCAATGTAAAAAATGCGTAATATTAGACTCCGTTCGCGTACGAATATAATCCTCTTAATTATTTATGAATTTTGAGGCGATTCCGGGCCGAAGTTCGCACGACAGATTTAATCAAAACTGACAGGTATTTTGGATTAGCATTATCCCCAAACCTGTGCATCCCGGGAGACCCTTGTTAGGGATATTTTTCCCGCTTCGAAAGATATTTCAAGTTTTAAGAAGCTTTTCCAAAGTCAACATATCAATCATTGTCGGGAATGAAACGGAAGTTTTTTCGTCGGAAACTCGCATAAAACTCGTTTTAATATTCTGCTCACTGTTTGAAACTATCACCTTGTGTCACACGTGTCGTCTTTCGCAGCCGCCGTATTGTTATTCAAACATTCCGTCCCTACTTCCTACACGGATATTATACTATATAACACCATAACTCGCTCTTTATTTCATCATATTACACTGGATATTAAGGCGCTGGAACTGGGATCCGCTTGTTATCATAACAGGTATAATCCCTTTAAAAATTAAGGAAGGTTATGTTGCAAACTGTTTTTACACAGTTATCGTTATTACAAAATTCTGAATATTGGACGATTCTTGCATTAAGTACTGTAACAATATTTTTTGATCGAATTTCGCGAAATTCTCTGGCACGTGAACTCGAAAAAAATTATATCATGCTACAATAGGGCCATACGCTATGTTGCACCTGATGGCTATACTCTGTCTCATCGAAACCCGAAGCATCGCCATAAATAGCTTAAACACCTGTATACTATAAAAATTAAAAAGGAAAAGTTTAGTACGGTGTACCGCCAATTTCCTTATGTTTGTCACAATATTTGCAATTCTCAGAGTTAGATTAACCCATTAACCGCCAAGCAATAAACTGACAGTTATTTCATATTAATTTTAGCCAATATTAGTTTAATACACTATATTTAAGACAAATAAGAGTTTTTTAAAAATATTTTCTTCGTATTTTTTGAAAAAAATAATGTTGCGTTTTCGCATCAACAGCGCAATCTGTTAGTAAAAGTAAAATAATAAGTTTTTGCGTATCATGGATTTATTTACAAATAGATACAAAAATAGCTAAATACCGTTAATTCAAATTATAAAAATATTAAAATATAATTATTAGATGTTAAGAAAATTTTTAAAACAGACAAAATATATGGGAACATTACATTTTTGATACACATATTTGAAATTTTCTGCCCCTTCTCCTTGACTTTTTTGGGGTGGCGGATTATAATGTGACCATGAATCAAAACAGACTCTGTTGACTATATTGTAATATGTCACCTCCAAAAATCAAGAAGAAGAATGTGAAAGCTAGGCAAAATATATGTATCAAAAATGTGATATTCTCTTAAAATGTTTGTTAAATATATAAATATTATATACTATATTATTATTATATTATATATTTTATTTAAATATAATAGGTTTGTTCGCGGTAGCGATCCCGGACTAGTTTGAGCATCACACGCATGCGCAGTTACGTTTTAATCGTTCGCGGTACGCTTCTGACTGACTGATAACTCCGTGTTCGCGGAACACTGTGGACTGGTACATGATTGCTTACGTACTAATCAGACCAGTCCGAAAATTGAAGCAAGTACTATAAATCAGGGACTAATTCCGAGTATTCAGTGCATACTTTTCTGTGTTTAATTACGTTTATTTTAACAATTTCACAAACTTTAAATTAATAAATGTTTGAAGGTAAGTTTATAATATTGCCTCCATTTCAGTTCAAAAGTATATAATATATTCATTCAGGTACATAACATACATAACATCAAACGTCAAAACGAGCGTTCGCGCTAGAAAAAATCCCAAATCAATCTCGGATCACGCATGCGTATTTCACGATTTATGAACTAGTACGGAACAAGTACGAAATAGGTTTGGGATCCGTCAGGGATTGTTACCGCGAACAAACCTAATACTTCTGCCAGATTCGTTCCCTATGTTTCATTTTAAATGGAACGAGCAAATACATTGCTGTCAATCAAATAACAAATCGTAACCATGTATATGACCAAACCCAATGTTTCACGTTAAAAAATACTCACGGTATATAGCCTAATATGGAAATGGCGAGAGGTCTTGTGCTGGCCACAACAGATTTTTTTAAATCATGTGGCAACGGTGGGTTTTGGGTTTCAAATGATAATGTTAAAGGACTGGACGTTTCTGTGAGAAATTTCAGTGTTTCAAACTGAACCAAAAGAAGATACGACTGAAGTGGGACATCACAATGAATCAGTATAATAAATTAATTTCCTACCAATATTGAAGTATATTTTTTATAAAAATATATTTTCTTTCTGTGACTACACCTTTTTGCGAAAATTTCCTTTGGAACATATTGGGAGTGTTTAAGCTTCTTGATGAAAATGTAAATTTCAATGAAATCATTTCCGAAATTAATTATAGAATCATTTATAAACCGTTCTCTTTCATCATGCTTTTTTCCATCCTCGTGTTATAATTATTTTGTTAGAAGTTGCGTGCAACTCAATTTTAAATTTGATGGACAATCACATTCAGGTCAAAATGATGTATTTTCCCTTTTCTTTCTTCTTTAATTATTTTTTTCTGTTATTACCTCACGCTACGTTCCACGTTTTCTTACCATTGCGCTTTGAAAGCAATTAATGCATAGGTATGTGTTCTCTGGTAGTTTAGTCGTAATGTTAGCAACCGTAACTTGTGTGTAAAGTTATTTCTGTTTTAATAACAGTTCATGTTATTGCGGTTAGAATATTTCAGAGGCTTAGTAGAAAAGAAGTAAAATGTAGAATTTTCTTGATATTAAAATATTCAGAGGCGTGTACTACTACTATTTTCTCTCTAAATAAATGTGAACCCCGCGTAACATTTTCTACAATTATCTAATACCTGGGAAAAATGTACTTCTACCATTTTATTTATTTGGAGAGATAATTTTCGATCATTATATAAGCAATCATTTTATTGATTCCTCGATTTAAATACCGGTATGCAAAGTGTTCAGGATAATTTATCCAACATGGGAATCTTGAAAAATAAAAGATACGAATTCGGTAAGACAAAAGTTGCTCCATTAAAGAACTGTTTTAGTGAGGTACTGTTTATCTGGAAAAATGCATAGGTCACTAGTAAATTTTGCAGTGTATAAGCCCTTTTTAAGATTACTAGGATCCGATTTTAATATTTTTACAATGATGTCTCTCTCTCTGTGTGTGTGTGTGTGTGTGTGTGTGGGTGTGTGTGTGGGTGTGTGTGTGCGTGTGTATGGGTGTGTGTGTGTGTGCGTGTGTGTGTGTATGGGTGTGTGTGTGTGTGTGGGTGTGTGTGTGTGTGGGTGTGTGTGTGTGTGTGTGGGCGCGCGCGCGCGTGTGTACGTGTAGATATTGGATGGACGATTCCTCAAAAACTATAAGACCTGTTTAACTATGAATTTCTCAATTTCACATTCATGGGAAGAGCTGTAAAGGTTTTGGTAACAATTAGAACACCGAAAGTAGTAGCTTCTTAAAAAATTCTTCTAATTATTATTTTTGAAAATTTGTGTTATTACCAATTTTGTAGAACATAAAATTCTACATGTGATGCATTTAAAAAAATTATTCTTCTATATATTTAGAGATAAAGCCTCAATAATATAGAATAATCAGTTGTAATAAATCGCACAGGCTAAACTACACCAAAAAAATCAGTTGATAAATTCAAATATTTATAACATAGTTTGTAAATGGCAGATAAATGTCAGTGTCAAACATTAACAGTGTTAGTGACATTCTCACAGCTTTTTCTGGAAAGTACATTTAATCTTTCTTATTGTTTAGTAATTAAATATTTAAAATTATAGGTAATTGGAAGAATCTCAGACATTTAGAAACTTCCTCACACAATGAAAAATAGATATAATTAGAATTATCTGTATGAAGAAATACAATAAAAAAACAATATTTGAATAAAGTTCTGTATTTTTTTATTGGGAAACGACGTTTCGACAGTGAAGTGCAATACAATATTTATATTAAATAAAATGTAAATGGTGAGAGGTATTGTGTTGGCCACAACAGATTTTTTTTTATTTTTGCAAATAACTTTTAAGTATGAAATAATAGAAGATTTTGGTTTACAATTATAATGAATAATCTGAATACGATATATCGTCATTACCGAAATCTTCAGCAGAGTAGCAATCACAGTAGTGATTTATTTATTTATGTTAAAATATCAATAACCTATCATTAAATATTACAAATATTTATAATGATTGAAGCCTTCAGCGAAAAATTTATGGCATTTTATATTTAGCCCATATATAAATATACATTTCACTTATAATTGACACAGCACAACAATATTTATCTTTATGGGACAACATTTCCCATATGAATGCGAAGTTAAGTAAGTGTTAATTTATGGAAAGTCCAAACATAGCTCGACAGCATAAATTTATTAACGTTAATCACAACTGTTCTCAAAATTTATGCTAATCCTTTTTGCCTTAAAGAAGCTATACTTAATCAATTTTCCATTTGGAAATTGTATTCTTATTTTAAATTATGAGAAAGTTACGGTATTTGAAAGTGAATATATATTTTGTTCTTACACTACCTTCCAGAAATATGGAGACTTTTCATAATTAAGGAAACAGCAATAATGAAAAAATGGTATTTATATTATATTGTTATAAAACCGAGAAATCTTAGAGGAAACTTTTTCAGGTTGTCATAACTGTTTTGCAATTTCACATACAGCTGATTAGCCTCATAGATGATCTGCACTTATTGATTTGTCTTTTTATTTCACCATACAGAGTTAGAGTTCAAAGCAATTACAATCTTTACGAATTTTACATGTTACATATATGTATTTCAATTTTAACTTTTGACTAATGTAAGTATTTGTTTAATTAGTGTAACTATTATGTATTTATTAAATGTATATTAATAGGGCTGTTGCAAGAATTTTTATATGACTTCTAAGTATTAAATTTGAAAAGATATTGTTATTTAAAGAGCCTCAAATTTGAAAGTATCACGAAAAATCCTTTAGATATTTTACAATTAATTTTTGAAATTTGGATAAAATTTTGAATAAATCACGTGATCTGAAACAGGATGTGACGTCAGAGTACATACATCTTCAGCGGTTCTAAGGTGTCAAGTGAATTGTCAAAGTTGTAAACAAGTGTCAAATAAGAATCACGACCAGAACTTTAAAGTAAAATATATTATCAATTTATAAAATAAATTCAGTTTTTATATTTTATTTTACCTCAACTCTTTAACACCCCTTATTTCGGTAGCAGTAAAACAATCGTTCTGGTATAAATTCAGCCATCATCCAGCTATCGACCTTCAGTTAATTGTCCGATTTAGCTTGAGTGTAATTTGAATTAGCCATTATTACTTTATTATTCATTTACAATGAGCAATGTCAGCGTCAAATGTCAAATTAAAAGATTTTGTTATTAACATGTGACAAACTTTAGCCTACGTTTATTTATATAAATAATATGATTAAATGTAGGTGATGGAACAACTATTTTCCTATTGGCTATTAATGATGTAATGTATGTGCTTCTACGTTACAGGAGTGGGGGGAAGTTTTTCAGGACGCCAATCTTTTTATTTAATTATTTCCACAAATAACAACAAATTATTAAAATAAAAATTATTACTAAGAAAATCATTCCATAAACTTTCATTTAAAATGTGAAACAGGCTCATTGTAGCATTTCAAGAAGAAGGCCGCAGTACGGCCGAAACGTCGGACTGAAAAATTATTTTGTTAAATTGACTGAAAACTGAAAGCAGTGATTTTGTTCATTTTATACACCAGATAGTCACGATCTTTTCCACATATAAAGCTATAGTTATTTTCATAACAAGTTATGAAAAATACCAAATGACGCACGACGCGTAGCGGAGTGCAAGTCAATACACACGAGCTAAGATATTTGTATTTCATACAAGTTATAAACATTATTTTTTAGACGAGCTTAAATAAATTTTACTTTTTTTACAAAACTGAAATTTAGGTTCAAACGTACGGACAGCTGACAAATGAATAATGTATACATATAGCCAGAAAATAATGACATAGTAACCTAGCAACCATGTCAACTATTACGATATGAAATATATCGTAACACTAATGTCATAAGTTCAACTTTCAGTGTTAGGTTACTACGTTGATATGTCATACTTATCACAATGATCGTCTAATAATAATCTTTTGTATGTTTTATACTTTTGAAACTAGTTTTGTACAATTTTGTTGTGTGTGCGTGGTAGTGCGTATTTTGCATGAAGTCCTGCTGCATCAACACTGCTTGTGACATGTCACGTTTGTGTCAGGCGTGTGTCATTACCTTGTTACTGACGACGTTACGGAGATTAGCCGCCGTCTGATTAGTCGTTCGTTACTCGCGATGACATATGTAATGTGTGCCTGCGTGCATGCGTGTGTGTGCATGCGTGCGTACACCAAATACACATTCCGCACTCATCAAGAGAAATGATAGAGAAATATGAGGGGATTAATAGCTGTAAATACGTATGACAATACCAAAGGGTTAACTATTAATTGTACCAGTATAACAGCAGCAATTCTCGTAATTAATTTGACATTTTTCTGCTGGTGCCACTTTCCAATATTTATGCAGTTTCTTTTAAGATTCTTAAAGTGCTATTTAAATCGCTAAACCCTAACGGCCAGCTTCATAATAAATATAAAGACACTTTACTTTTAAAGTTTGACCTAAAAGTGAAAAAATCTGATGTGTCCAACACAAAACCGCCCGCTATTTAATTTTTATTAATTTAAATACATACCTACATATTTACTAACGCTGCAAATTATTCCATTGCATAAAACTATTGCTTTATTTACTATTTTCTTTTTAAAATGTCACTATTACTAATAGCTCACGTGACGAAGCGAATTAGCCAATCAGAACTTGGGGAGAAACTGTCACATCGAAGGTCAGAGAGCTGGGCAGCTTTCTAAATTCAATAATACCGTAATTTAAGAGTGTAGTGTGTTTTGGAAGAATGAGTTTTGTTGGAGTAAAAAATTTTAAACAATTAACAACATTAATTACAACATTAATGTCAAGCCCCATCTGATAGTAAGGTTATTAGTTTTGGAACGATTTTGAGTAATTTCGTACTCTCTAGTAGAGTTTTGGAACGAAACCCTGAAGTTTGTTTTGGTATCGTGTTCAGAGGTTATGAGTTTTGTTTTCATAGTTTGGCAGTTTTCATATTGAAGTTTTTAGTGCGTATTGAGTTATTTTATATTTTTTTGCCAAACTATGAAAACAAAACGCATAATACGCTATAAACCATAACAAACTTCAAATCTTCGTCCTTCAATCTGACAGTTTCTCCCCAAGTTCTGATTGGCTAATTCGCTTCGTCACGTGAGTGTCCGCAAGCTATTTGAAGTGATTAATTTTTTGACAGTGGCATTTACTGTTATTTGAAATATGAACTGTGTAACAAAGGAATTGTATTCATCTTAGGCTTCGGGACTTGGGAAAATGTTAAAATTAGATTCTCGATATGTGATTTTTAGCACAAACCCTATACCTCCCCTGTTTGTGAGTCAGCTGAGCTCTTACTCTTATTTTTGTCCACTATCTTATTGTTGTTACTATTATTTTCGGGTTTTGCTAACCCACAAGGTGGCATATAATGACAACTACATTGTCACCAGAACATAGACGTAGTTATACTACCATGTTTGACGGTGCTCTACTGTGATAGATCGAAATTGAAATTTATATTTGGAAATATAAAATATAGTTATATTCCAAATCTAAATTTCAAATTTATAAATTTGTAAATCGTTAAATACAAATACAGGTAAAAAATTCGGCCAAGAAACTGGTGCTTCCGAAATGTAATAGGACATTATTATAATTATTATTTTATTGTTCTATTGGTATGTAGCTAGTTTGGAAGAGGTTAAAGTAAACGTAAGTGGTATGTAAATATTAAACTAGCAAATAAAGGTAAATATAAATTATGGTCCATAAAAGTTATGATGTTTAGATAACGTCTATTGCTAAAATTATTTAGTATGCAGACCAAATAAAAACTCTTTCCTTATAGCAACAATTTAAGCTTTAAAATGAAATTTATAAAGCTTCTAAAGAAAGCTGATTTTTGTAAAAGTTGAGACACTATTCTAGGCAGGCTTTTCAGTGTTATCTGGTAAGTGAATGCAGTTGAAGACTCGGAAGTAATTAAAAAGAAAAAGAAAAAGAGTAGAAGCTTTTCTGTCTGGAATGTGTACAAATTGTCCTGTTAAATTTAGTGTAAATTTCACTTGTTCTGGTGAATAAAGTTTTCTTTTCGATAATATCGAGACAACAACATAGAAACCAAATTAAAGGAACTGTCAAACCTTTCGCTACACGAAACGCCGCACAATATCACCGGCGCTTTCTTTTTGTGTCAGTATTTTACCTTTTTCTCACTCTCTTCGCGCTTGTTATAAAACACTCTGCAAACAAAAGCTACCTAAACAAAGGAAACGTCTTGTATTGCTGTCATCAAGATTTACAGTTTTGTTTTGTTTTTTGTCGTAAATCGTCACGAAGAAATAAAGTTTTGCAAGCGAGATTTTTAATATTGCCTGTGAGCAAATGTGTTGGCTTTTGGAATCGGGTCACGTTCTATATCCCGCCCCGCCGACACTCAACGAGGGCAGAGGACGACGAAGTGCCTCCGCCAAGAATCCTAACGCTGCTTATTATTATCAAGAAACACCACAATCATCTCCCCATATATCCTTAGCCAGATTTATTGTCGCTGCCACCAAAAAACATCGCACTTAATGCAGCTCTGGCTAAAAGCAGCGGGCACCATTTCAATAACCTAATTATTTCAAAATTCGAATAAAATGTCATATGGCAAAATGCGAAATTTAATAAAACACTGAGTTATCTTAAACTTAAGCAGCCCGATTCTCAAAAAAGTTTAAGTTAATCCTCATTTTTTGATTAGCGAATTCTACTCTAATTTTGACGGTTTATATTTTAAAATATAGTCTAATATATTTTTAGTATCTACCGTTTTTAATAATATTTTGAAGATTTAATTTTAAATACCGGAATTGAATAAAATTCACTAATCCAAAAATGATGATTAGCTGAAACATTTATGAGAATCGGGCTGGGATGACACTAGTTAGCACGCTCTCTTAAATTTTAAGCTAGGCTTCGCTGTATAATGGCCGTTTGCACCGATGTAATCTTCTTTACTAAGTTTTACTTAAAGTTATGGTTCACCTTAAATTTTATTCTATTGCACATGTAAATTTAAGTTCTACTTACGTAAGAATAGGATTTCGTTAGAAAGTCAACGTTTTTGATTTAGGTATTACAGGAAGACAGTTAGTTTGACATTTCATTGGATTTTTTTAATAGTTTAATATTTAAAACTTGCGAAGTTTATTACTATTAATATTAAAGCTTGTAGAAGCGGTGCAAACGGCCTTCAATGATATAGATGTTGGCTTAATATAAATACCTTGTTTACGAAAAATTTAACCGGTCCGCAGAAAAATATTTGAAGTTAATTACGAATGAAGTGGACTGGAAGTCATATATAATTACCGGTCCTCGTAAATTTATTCATAACTTTACCGATTCGCTACGAGAAAAAGTTGTATATTAATTGGAATATTGAGTCATTCAAATTTTGCTTATTTTGCCCTTGTATTTGGTAAATGAACACGTTTTATGATCCTTAGATTCCGATTTTAATATTTTGACGATGATATCTATATGGGTGTATGTGTGTGCGTATGGATTTTCTCAACACTCTAACTCAAATCATTCAGAAAATTCTGAAACCTTGTATTTCTACCTTATTCTAATATGTAAACAAGCTATTAGATATTTATCTAAATCAGGTAACCGAAAATGGTACTTTCCTTAAAGTTAAGTTCGAAAAATACTTTTTTAGATTTTGCGTTCATAATGAAGTCATTACGATACGCAATTGCGTATTTTTTTGTTTTAGAAGGTTGGTACTAGATGACATTTACACTACAAATACTTAAATTTAACCTTCAAATGTACAAATAAATAGTAATTGAATGTGGTCAGCTCAGTGATACCAACTACAACATTTCACTTGCAAATTTCCTTGACTCGGTTTAATATTAGCAGTTTTTTACAATATTTTAGTTTGTACAAGGCGCAAAATCTAAAAAATAGTATAAAGAACTCATTTTATAAGACTTTTTTTCGCACTTGTCAATTAGAAAACTCGCCAAGGCTCGTTTTCTAAACTTTGACGCGTGCGAAAAAAACATGTCTTATAAAACTTGTTCTTTAATATACTATTAAATATACTTTTTTCGCGACTTATGTTATTATAAGAGTTAATTATTATTATATTCTTATTATTATTATTATTATTATTATTATTATTATTATTATTATTATAATATTTTCTACAGGTATACATTCATACTTTTTCTATATATTTTATAGATACACATTTCAGATTTCAAATGTTTGTTACTGACAGATAAATCTCACTGTTAAAGAACCTGTAATTTCAAATTATTAATGGTAACGTTTTGAAAAGAAAATTGTAATAGTGAATAAAACAATAGTTATACATATTATACGAATGACGATTGACAGCAATGGATTTGCCCGTTCCATTTAAAATGAAACATAGGGAACGAATCTGACAAGAATTATATTTAAATATTGTAAGAAATTTAGCGGAATCAGAAAACCACTCGAGAACACTAAACATATTTCGGGCACAAGGTGCACACAGTATTTTTTCTACATCCAAATTTAATTTTTAGAAAATAAGTATAATTATTTAAACAAAATTAACCTCTAATGACATCTTGTCAATATGACAGATAACCGTTGAATTTTCCTATAAGTTATAATTTGACATTTGATTGACAGCAATGTATTTGTCTGTCTCATTTAAAATGACACATGGGGAATGAATTTGACAGAAGTATTATATTTAAATATTGTAAGAAATTTAGCCGAGTCAGAAAACCACTACAACTAATTTTAATTTAGAATGCGCATAATTATTTAAACAAAATTAACCTCTTTGACGTCTTATCAAATGTCAAATTCGTTCCCTATGTTTCATTTTAAATGGAACGGGCAAATACATTGCTGTCAATCAAATGTCAAGTCGTAACTATGGATATGACAAACTCAATGTTTCACGTTAAAAAATACTCACGGTATATATCCTTCACTAAGTATGTATTTAAATTAATAAAAGTTAAAAAAAAAAACACTCGGTTTAGTTTCACAAGTATATTTTTACTTTATTGCAAGTTTCGTCCGTTGCGGTATCATCAGAAATACTGGGCAGAGGTACCTACAGTGTTGGCTTCAACAGATTTTTATTGTTGTAATCAATTTTTCTCAATATTGCTAATATCCAGTTGAAAATGCACGACAATGAATATGTGCATCACAAAACGATGTTCGCCTGTAAATCTATATTATGCGAATCCGAAGAAATATTTCCAGTCAGGGAGATATCTCCGTCGTTTCGTTGTTGTGAATACTGTCAATGCAGATTAAAATGAAAACATTTAGCATATGATGTATGCAGAGTGCAACATAATATTGCTATTAGAAGACGACGGGTAAAATGCAGGTAAACAAACTGTATTAACTGTCGCCGAACATACTATGCAATGACGGAGCGCGACATGCATATTTCCGATGATGTGACATTAATGTTTCATTAAACATCGCGAGTACGAGCGCAGATATGCGACGACGAGCTAATCTGCAGATGCATTCTACTTCACATAGCATTAGCATACGACTGTGACTATGAGATTGTCAAAATTATTCTTCCTCTCGTGTCTATTCAACTATTTATAGACTCATGAAGAAGACTGTTTTATCGTGATAGATAGATGATGTGGCGTTTTATGTAAAACATTAAAGGAGCATTCAGTAATAGAAACTTAAATTATTATATTATTTATTCTTGATGTTTTAGTCTCCATAATATTGAATCAATCTAATCAAATCAAATTCAATTTCGAAAAAAGTAAATTCAATTTCAAAAAATGTAACTTCAATTTCAAAATAAGTAATCAATTACGGAAAAGGCAACATCAATTTTTGAAATAAGATCACTATTGGTAACTTTTTTATTTGAAGAGATACGAGGCTGGTTAAATGAGCAAAATTGTGCCATTTTATATTAGAAAATTGGTCAGGTAGACAAAATAAAAATTGTGTCAACGGTTCTCAAAATATATATTTTTTAAATATAACCATATATTTTTTATTATCTTATTGGAAAGAGTATTTTTTTTTCTTTCCAATAAGGTAATGTTGTTTATGTACAATTTTTTTAAATAACCGAGTTATTTACGAATAAAAATTAAAATTTTGTAAACTGTTTTATTAGTTTATTTAGCCAAGTAAGCCATGGAAACAATTGATTCTTTGTTTGTTTGACGTTTAATAATTTATCCCGTAAAGTTCTCTGTATTTAATAATGTTTAATAACTTTACAAATGAAAAAAAAAAAATAGATATGATCTGGCTATATGGAAAGTTATATCTAGACACCAGTTACGTAGAACGGTCGGCTCTCTTTCCAAAAGAGCTGAAATATGCGAAATGGCTTTCAATTTGAATATTTTCTTTAATTGTTTTGTATTACTAAAAAATAAGTTAATAAAATAAATAAATTATGAAAAACAATTGTTTCCATGGTTTACTTGACTAAATAAATAAATAAAATAAATATATCATCACGGCATATTACCCATTTCTGGGTGTGCCAGTATCTACAACACATGTAGACATCGGTAATGATGACGATATATTTTACCGTGTGGGCGCTTACCAGGCGTCACCTCACGGGCACTCATAGCTGGTGTGAAGAATGCACCACAGGGGTCACTTTTGTGCCATTTAAAATTGGAAATATTTGGCGTCTGTCGGGATCGAACCCGGTTCCTCCAGGTTCGCGACCAGACACTCAGGCACGCGGCCACGGGACCCCATCTAAATAAACTAATAAAAGATAATTTTTATCTTTAAACGTAAATAACTCGTTTACATTATTGGAAAGAGAAAAATACTCTTTCCAATAAAATAAAAAATATATAGTTCCATTTAAAAAATATGTATTTTGTCACAAATTTTGGGAACCGCTGACACAATTTTTATTTTGTCTACATGACCAATTTTCTAATATAAAATGGCACAATTCTGCTCATTTAACCAATCTCGTATATCTTCAAATAAAAAAAGTTACCAAGAGTGAGTAAGCTTATTGAGACAGCCTATACTTCATTTTTACTAGCTGATGATGGGCGGATTTTGCCCGAATCCTATGTAATACATAATATGTTGACCTATAGAACTACAAAGCCTGAAATTATTAAAACCCATAAAATACATACGAGCCCTGCGTCAAAAGAATTCGCCTACATCCCTTCTCTTTACAAGGTAGCTACACATTTAATTATGATAGCGCATTTTATGTAAGCTATTAATTTACTCTAATAACATAAAAGTAAGTTTAGGAATAATAATTGAATAAGTGTAAACAATTTCCTTTTATATGAATAATGATAACAAATAGATGTGGGCGAATTCTTTTGACGCAGGGCTCATATTACTAGTGAATTATCAGTCAAATATGTTTGAATTTGAATAAATACTCCTCATTATAAAAAAAAATAAGTGTTGCTTCCATTTATCATTCTATCGATGGTGTCTGTTTATGCGAAGAGCTTAATTAATTTTTAATCTTCTGTATATTTTGTTTGTGTCTCTGTTTGTTAAAATTCTTAACAAGTTCCCCTTTTTAATTAGCACCTTATCCGCGATGCTTAGGAATTCAATTTAAACTTCCTGTATTGATTCGTCCCCGGTAATGTCTTGTGTCTTGGTGTCCGTTCGAATAGTTCGCAATGGTTTGCAAATCCGATGCAATTGGCTGCGCAATCAAGTAGAGAAATTTCCTTTCTACTGGAAGATACAAGACGTTGGAATAATGAATCAAACCCAGTGTAAACATCTTAACACGGATGAGAAGAAGTTTACGATAGAGATGTTGGATCAAATTTCTAAGTATGTAAAAGTGATATTAATTATGGTGACTTTAATGGGAATGTAACCTTTCGACTCAATCAGGAAATGTAATCATGGTTTAGTAGTTTTATCGTTCAGGTACGTAGTTATATTTGCAAATTGTCAGTTCTATTAAAGTATATATTTTATTCCAAGCATTATCATGAATATGTAGATACGTATGTCACCATAGTTTTTATCGTTTTACGAGACACAAATTTCGTTAATAATGTTGTATTCTATCACAGAGGACATTTGCAAGATGGAACCTTATGAGTGTAGCACAAGAAATATAAAAAGGAAACATATCTCTTTGGCTTTATTCTTCATAGTTAACTTTTTCTTTTCAAGTTTTTGTCCATACATTTTCCTTTTCTTCGTTTTCATCGTCATTTTCGTTGTCACATAAAATTTGTTGATTTATCGTTTATCCTGTTGCAGTGTTACAAAATTTTGGAACAATTGCATATTAGAAACACAAATCATCAATATTTTTGTGGTATAATACCACGATTTAAAATATACTGGTTGTGCCACTCTGCACAAGACGAGGGTCCAGAGCGATACGTGTTTCCTCGTTTTTTCCGCTAGAGGCGCACCTGTCATTTGCATGTCATTTTGAAAAGATTTTATAGAAAAGTAAATAAAACAGGTTTTGAAGTACATATTCGTATTATATGTAATGTAATATAAATATTTTGTTGAAAGATATTGCAATTAATGCAAAATGAAAAGAAAATTAAATAGAAAATGTTTCATTCCTGGATGTGAAACCGGTTACAAGAAATCCACTGAAAAAGAATCTCTGTTTGCTGCTCCACTCGATATATCACTTTTTAAAAAATGGAAATGTGCTATTAATAGAGATTATCCCGAATTAAGATTGAATGATGTTTGTCGAAAACATTTTCGGGAAGAAGATATTATTACCGAATGTAAATCAAAGCTTACCGTTCTATTAATTTATTTAATTTTTCCAATTTTAAATTCTAACAATGTATTGATTCACGTTTCCATTACGTATATAAATTTATATTAAAAATAAATTCATTATGCATTTCATTTTTTATATTTTATGTAAAAATAGTTTGCTGTGGTAGGGTCGTTCTCACGTAGCGCATCTAGCGGATTATTCAAGGAAACACGTATCAAGCGGACCATCAGAAACAATGAAAAACATGAGAAGTGGCATAACCAGTATATTTTAAATCGTGTATAATACACAGTTTGACACAATTACTAACTAATGGGGTAGTATACTAAAATTTTTATTTTTTAAATAAAAGATACATGTTTTTCGCTGTTATTGCAGCTCATCAGTATGGTGTAACTCATAGATAAAATAATACTATAATAGTATTATAGCATTATTTTGTCTATGGTGTAACTGCCGCCTCTTTGCAGAGACAATCCACCAATTGGGCACAGCGAGAGATACTCATCGCATATAAGATAGATGGCTTAAGAGGTAACTAACCATATAAAGAGCCATCTATCGGAGAGTCGCCGTAAAGACTGGCAGCTATTGAAAAACAAAAGTACAACATTGTTTCACCTAGAGTTTGCAATTACATACAATAGTAACAACAATAAGAAAAAGGATAAGAATAAGTAAGAGCTCAACTTTAACAACATTCTTCTTTCGTCTCGTCTACAGTCATCAATACATTCATACATAAGAATAAGAACATATTAAAGTGACCTATTTTTAGTATCGAATAACCGCATCCGGACCATAATAATAGTTACGCAACAATCATCCTTCGCTACAGGTTCCTGTCCAAACATACTATGTATTTTTATTTTTAATAAATATATTATCACGCGTATTATTAAATTTTTGGTATGCCAGTTTGTTTATATTCGCCAGTAATTTATTTATTTATTTATTTATTTGAAATATGTGGGAAGCCCAATTAAAGGCTTCCAGTGATTAACAGCAACAAAAGTAATATCATAGTCACAACATATAAAATAATAGTAGATAACATAAAAAAACATAAAAAAGATTTACATGAAAGACATTAAGTAACTCCATGTAATACACCCTTGAACTGAGCTAGGGATAAATGAAAGATGTGTATGTGTTGATATAATTTGTTATAAGTTCCTATGACTCTGTTGAAGGGTGAATTCCTGTAATTATTTGTATTGCATTTTGGTACATAAAAAAAGTTTCTATTGCGAGTATAAATAGATGGAATATGAATTCTTATATAGTCTATAATATTATAGTTATCAATATGGTTATTTAATAATTTAAAGAGGAGAAGCATATCAGCTTGCGATCTTCTTTGTTCAAGTGATTTTAAATTACATATTAATAAAATTTCACTGTAACTCAAGTTGTCGAAGGAAAATTTATATTTTAATAAGGATATAAATTTCTTTTGTATTGACTCTATAAGAATTATATTTTTGTTGTACATTGGATTCCAAACCTGAGAGGCATATTCAACAATAGGACGTATTAGAGCATTATAAAGTAATATTAGTGAAGCTTTATGTTCATAACATTTGGCTACACGAAAAATAAACCCAAGTGTCTTATATGCCTTTTTGACCATTTGAACAACATGTTCGTTAAGGAGTAACTTGGAGTCGTATAGTACCCCTAAATCTCGGGTAGTTGCTTTACGTTCCAAGTTAGAACCATCCAAATTATATGGAAAAGTAATAATTATTGAACATCGAGTAAAACTTATTACATGACACTTATCAATGTTTAAAGATAAATCGTTAAGTTCACAGTAGTTCTGTAACCGTTCTAAATCACATTGGAGTTCATAACAGTCAGTAGGAGATGAAATTGGTTTAAAAAACTTTAAATCATCGGCGTAGAGGAAAAAGCTACTGTGTTCAAAACACTCTCCTATAGAATTAATGTAAATATTAAATAAGAGTGGGCCTAATGCGAACCTTGAGGGACTCCTGAAGTCACTTCAATTTTCCGTGATTTAAAACCGTTACATGAAACTATCTGTGAGCGATTTTTAATATAAGACTCTATCCATCTTAATAGAGAACCGTGAATGTCATATGCCGATAATTTAGCCAACAACTTAAAATGATTTACCCTGTCAAAGGCTTTGCTGAAATCTGTATACACTACGTCGACTTGTACTCTTAATGACCATATAACTGAACTGTAGGAGGCAATTACCAGAAGTCACCTCACGGACTCGCAGATATCTCGTGAATAGAGCACCACAAGAATTTTATTCAAAAATTCGATGTAATTTTCCAAACTTTTGCGTTACTGTATGGATTTCTTATTAGAAATAATGGTGAATAAGACTTATAATAATTTACCTATTCGTCATTTCAAAATTGGTTTCTTGATGTGTCCTAATGAATACTTAAGAATATATTTGTTTTTTCCGCTATTAAAAAACAATTACCGTGTGTATGAATATTGTATAGGTGCTAGGGTAGTTGTGTGTGTTCTTGCATTAAGTTGTACGTTCGACGTTAGATTCGGCGTATCATGAGCGTTCGTAGCCGCAACCGCATTTCCATATTAAAGTGTTGTTTCCAGGCAGCCCAAGCCCAACTATTACCTCTTAGTAAACGGCAACGACGCGCGGAAATGTCGCAAGGCATGAAAATTCGCCATTAGTAGGAAAGTGGGGCCCTGTACGACACTTGATTAAAGCCGCTGCATCGAGCCCAACATTTACATCGCTGGATACACTCTAGCTGGCCAGCGCCACTTGTCACGTATACAATTTGTATCCGTCCTGTCATTTGTCAGCCTTTATTTATACCCCGTATTTTTGAACTCCGAACGGATAACATATCTCGATGACCTCATTCAATATTAATTTTTACTGATAACCATGATTAATACCCAGGATATTTCCAAATTTTTGATGGCATATGTAGTTCTTTTATCGTGACAGCTACAAAACGGGAGATATATCGCCACAGATACTACATATCAAGATTTTTTAAATGGTCATTTCCAATGTATCAAACAGCACTTGGATTTCAATGGTCCTTCCCTATGCGTCGAATTTTTGCCACTTCTGACAGAATGTTAATATGTTTTAACATGACTAAACAAGATACGCATCTATTTCCATCTAACACTATGTATATTAATTGGAAGACTAGTTTGAAGGTTTATTATACATGTTCAGCTCGTATACCGTACCAGTACATTATTATTATTATTATTATCATCATAATAACCCTCCTTCCAAGATAATTATATAACAAATAATGCTCAAGAACATTGCGAGTTGTTGCTATGGTAATGTTGTCAAGATATTGACACTAGGATTAAGCCTAAGAAATAAACAAAAGCATTCATTGCCTATTTACTTCGTAAATTTTATTAAAATTTTTGCTCCATAATCCATAGAATATTAAAAATATAGCCCGAAAAGTCAATATACCCCATATTTGATTTGATTCCAGATTTTGAAACCGCAGGTCGATATCTCTTTTCGTTCTCGACATATTTAGATTCAAAGTTTCGCTCAAAACTGCCCATTTTTGGGTAGTAACCCAAAAATGGGTCGAAATATGGATTTGGCGATATAATCATTCGATTCTACGGGAAAATATACATAACTACACCAATTTTCATAATTTTTGAACACTGCGTACAATCTCTAATGCAAAATAACTGAAAATGGCTAAAAATCGCAAAAATTTAAGGTGTACCCCTTACGATTTTTTCAGATTTTGGCCATTCTCAGGGGTTTTCAAACTTTTATTCATAAAAAATGAACCGGATGGAAAAAATGTATGTAAATTAGTACACTTATATAATTTTCCCCGTAGAATCGAATGGTCGTGTCGCCAAATTCATATCAATACCCAAAAATGGGCAGTTTTGAGCAAAACTTTGAATCTAAATATCTCGAGAACGAAAAGAGATATCGACCTGCGGTTTCAAAATTTGGAATCAGAGCATTAAGATCTATCTAGATACATATTTAGATTTTTGAAAATTTTAAAGTTTTTATGTACATATGGGTGTATATTGACTTTTGGGGCAATAATTCATAAATGGATAGATATATAAACTTGGCAGTAATATTATTTGCTTGTAAAGACAATGTTAAGTACGTGTACGCATTTTTAGAGTAATATATAGTAGCCCAAATAACTGCATGGAAACCAGTTCAAAAATTAAAATGTTTGTTGTCAGTGTCAAAAATCCATTTATATTACAGAATGATTTTTCTGAGAAGTACATTTAATATTTCTTTTTTTATTATTAATTAAATAATTAAAATTGTAGGTACATATATACACAACAAAAATACCGCTAAACTCGTCAATGAATTTCGAGAATCTCAAACATTTAGAAGAGTAGGAGGAAACTTATTATAGAATGAATTAAAAAATATAAAAATATATTAATAATTAGAATTTTTGTGTATGTACCAGAAATGTTAAACACAATATGTACTTATATAGCCTAATATGGAAATGGCGAAAGGTCTTGTGTTAGCCACAACAGATTTTTTTATTATAAAACGACGTTTGGCGAGAGGTATTGGCTGGCCACAAGAGATTTTTTATAGATATCATATATGATAGTTGCAAATAGTCAATATGGAATGATACACCAAAGAACAGCGCATCATTATTGTTAAAACTTATTATACAAAAATATTGAAAATTTTGCTAATACATTTCGCAAACTCGGTTCAATTTTTGGTTTTCCCGAATGAGTCCTCTGTTCGACGTTTCATCTTTTTGTAGGGACATCTAAACTGAAGAATGAAATCCGGTGCGCCATCTGTCAAATTGATAAGACTATCTGCAAACACGTTATTGAGAATTTTGACCAAAAAACCATATCCTGTAGATGTAGTACGGGTGGCCATTTTAACGACATAATATTTTATGAAGGAAAGAAAATTACTGGATTTCAGTCAATAATTAAATATATTTTCCGCCTCTACCGGTTTCGACACCTCATGTGTCTTCTTCAGGAGCTACAATAATATTACAGATTTTGAAAAAAAAAATATAATTATTTTATTGACGACTAAATGAGTTGTTAATGTATTTATTTATTTTTTTAAATTTTTGACGACCATTGTATGTTTTATATGTTATTTATTATTGTCTTATATTAGTATCCATGTTTTACAATCTTAAAAAAAAATTCACGTAAGTTACACATGTTTGTATTTTTAAAAATATTTTTTTCAAAATCTGTAATATTATTGTAGCTTCTGAAGAAGACACATGAGGTGTCGAAACCGGTAGAGGCGGAAAATATATTTAATTATTGACTGAAATCCAGTAATTTTCTTTCCTTCATCACCTTTCCAGTCAAGAAGTTCTTGCAGCCATAATATTTTATATTTAACCACAAATGTGCTTTAAAATGAAATTATTTGATATAAATGCAAAAATTGTTGTTTCATTTCAAAATTAAACGAGCTACAAGTGAACCTTAAAACAAATACTTATTTGTAGGTAGTAAATGAACCGAGTAACGTCTTTTAGTACTTTAAGAATTACTCTTTGTCTGCAAAATTAGAAAGACAATTCCTAAACCGCACAGTATCTCTTCTCTTCTGTTGTTGTGGACAGGGCACGTTAGTTGTGGGGAGTCCACGTGCAGTACATGCTATTCATTACACCGGGAGATTGCAGAGTAGACAATGTGCAAGTTGCCAAGCTGCCGCTCAAACTTGCTCCGATAAACGCAATTAATATCACCGACACAGCAGGGTGCAAGACGTCGTTCTACCAAACACCAAGGAGAAGATTGTAAATTTGCTGCAGAAATGAAGGGAAAAATGGTGGAGGTTTATGTTAGATTGTGTACCATCGATGTGGTATTAATATTCCATTTAATATTTCATGTGGAATATTGTGTAATTAATTTTTTCTACGACCACTATAAAAAGTTGACATTTGTGCTCTATTTTGTCATCATGAAGTTGATGGTTACTAAAGAACGAGCAAAAAAATACTTTACCGCGCGTTGCTATGGGAGACGCTCAATTTGCTCGCTTAGATAAATACATATTTTTGCTGAAATCTTAATTTATTAAAATAATACTTACGAAATCTAAAATATAGGTTAGGTTCATTTTTACACTAGAAATGTGCTACAAACAATATACCTGAAGTTAGCTACATTACCAATTTAGTTAGGTTAGGTATTTAATTATATATAATAACAACTCTACTCGTGAATGTACATTGTATTACAACTTTAAATATTTAATAATACACATTTCATAATTAACAAACTTATTGGATTTAATTATTGGCGGATAATGTTAAAATTGAATGTGCACTTTTGGCAGTTTTGTATATTCATTCCAGAACTTGAAAACAGCTGACGAAGATAAATTATATTCTGTGACTGTGACACACACTAGAGTTTTCAGTTCTTAACTGCTAGTGTTGATTTTAGCATGGAATAAATGGACCAAAGAGAAGATGATTTCATTAGATTTTTACAAAAAGTAAGCTAGTAAGACATTTTCAATGTAATTCTTGATTTTTTTAACTTACACCATTCAATGGAGAGGTTATAATTCTTTTCGTATAATGCTTTTGATTTTGCAGATAATAAATTCAAGGAAGTATTTTGCGCCGTTTCAAATATATCTGGAGGAGTGCAGGAAAAATCACTATCTTTTACTGTCAGAATTTTGTATTTATTTACTTGGATACTCACATCGTCATGGTTACACACAACACAAAACAGAAATTGGTTGAGGTTGAATTGAACTTACTAAATAGGTATTATTTTTTTTTTCTATTTTGGTTAGTAAAGTCGTAGAAAAAATTATTTGTGCATCTCTAGCGTAAAGTATCTTTATTGCTCTCGCTAGATTGTAGCGCTCGCTACGCTCGCGCTTCAATTTTCGAGCGCGAGCAATAAATATCCACTTTACGCTCTTGATACACAAATAACTATTATTGGATTCTGAGGTTTAAACGGTTTGCCTGTGTCTCGTTTTAAAATATTTTGTTTCATTTTCATAATTTATCTTGAAAGTTTAAAAAATTGAAAAAATGCTCTGTTTATATTTGCTTCCTGTGAACCATATCGAACTTCTGTGAGATGAAATGAAGAAACAAGTCATCAAAAATTACATCCACCAATGGTATCAGTAGGTAGTAAGTTGCACAACACTTGAGGTCGATTCATAGCAATGTTTTTAAAAATTTAATACAAAGAATTACTGAGGTAATAAAAATTTCTGGATTGCAGTCACAAAATTTTATTTAAATTCCCTGTCAAAAAATAATCACGAGTTTAAATTTAATGAAACAAAAGTACTTGAGAGGGAAAAAAATCTTAATAAACGGTTGACACTAGAAATGCTACACGTACAGTAGGATAAAAATAATGTTAATTTCAGGACTGGTACTATGTACATTAGTAAAATATACACCAACGTCTTAAAACATAGCTTAAAAAATAAGGATAAAACTTAATCATAAAATACATTTTTGTAATCCTTAAAAATAAAATTAAAAAAAAAACAAATTGCACTAAAATAAATTTAAAATATTTTACTTAATTAAACAATAAAAAACCTTGACTTTAGGTAGTGTCTTAACATGCTAATACTTTACTTAAGTAGTTCCATGGGTGTGGTTCACGTAGAACATTTGCTCTTAGTTTTTTATAAAAGTTATATATAATTTATTTTTTTATCCTTTGACGAAATCCATGTGCTTTATGTTGCACTTACGTTTTCATTTTTTTGCCATGTATTTAAAATTTTCTTAATTCTCATGTAAGTAATTTATAAATTTTTGTTATTTCTGATTATTAAATTGTAATGTTTTGTAAATAATGTTCAGCTCCAGAGGAAGGCTCATGTGGAGCTCGAAACCGGTCGACCCGAGAATTTAAATAAAATTTTGTGACTGCAATCCAGAAATTTTTATTACCTCATCACTATATCCAGTCAAGGAACTTTTTCTATCACAAAGAATTACTAGTCTGTCAAATCACAATCAAATCCAGAAGTTTTTTTTTTTGAAGAATCAAAAATATTAATTCGAGTAATTTTGTTAAACTATACATTTCGAATGTATTTTTTTTTTGTTGTTTTTTTTTTGCTTTTAACGTAATTATCAGGAGCACCCTTATTTTTACATGACTGTAACTAAGTAACTAATGTTTGTAATTCTGTTTTATAGAGTTAAATTTTTGTTTTTCATTTTGAATATTATAATTACTTATTCTAAAGGTGGTAGGTACCCTGTGTCTATCCGAATTTAACTTTTTATAACAGACGGGTCAAATTTCCTCCAAACTATTACAGGGATGTGCATTTACGCGTAAAAAAGTAAGAAAACGTAGATAATGTATAATTTTAGTTCTTCATAACGACACTACATGACTGGCTGTTTACAAATGTCACATTACATTAACTTTCCTTAATCCTATCATAAATGTATTCTAAAACGACTGGAACTCTAATAAGTTTATAAGAAAGAGACTGAAAATATGTAAAATATTAAAAATACATTCTGAAACTCTAGATAAATTAACATAAAATGCTTAAAATTTGTAAAAAAATCATTTTTAATAAGTTTGGAGCTAATGATTTAAATCTATTTCAAATTATTTGAAACTATATGTTATTAATAATTAATAAATAGAAAACGAAATTTTAGTTTCGCAAATATTTTTATTCGCCGTCTATTTTTAAATGTCTTCAAATTTTATTTCTTTACAAAACTGCCTAAAATTTACATAAAACGTATAAAATATTTTTAAAATATAATATATTATGCTTCAAATTTACGTATTTAGTTTAATTTTGACGGAAAATGTGTTGAGGTTATGTCTCAGGAATATATTTCCCTACTAATCTTATTGTTGATAGTTTGAAGGTAGCTAATTGTTTGTTTGAATCAAAAAAACATGTTGATGTCACGTGGACTGCTTGTTCTAGAATATTCATTACAGTGTAAAAGAAAATATCTTGATGGTACTAATATTTTACATTATCTACGTAAAAAATTCTCAAATATTGTCAATGTAAAAAAATATTTTTTACGCGTAAAAAATACGCGACGTATTTTACGTGCCCATCCCTGAAACTATAGAGCGTATTTACAAATAAAGTTTCAAACACAATAATTAAACAATTTAATAAATATGAGCTAAGAACAAGAATTGAATAATTACTGAGATTTTCATGCTAAGGTCTGTAAATATTTAAGCCAATATATCAGTAATAATAAAATAAAATAATAAAACTAATTAAAACGAAATTGGAAATATTAATATTGCCCAATAAACCAAAAACCTCAAATCAAACAAATCCAAGGTGGCTGGATTTTGTGTAAAAAAATATATGACATTTAATTAAAAAACAAAACAGAAAAATGTTCAGGTTTTACCTTTTTGAACAGATGCAATGTGAAATTTGTTTAGCATTACCATCTCATTGCTATTATTGTGGTAAACATTTGGCTTGACATTAAATAGCCAACGTTTGCTCTTATATGAATATGAAATTACTAATGCCATTACAGCTCATGTATAATACAGACAAGTTGTTCACAGTGTGTTCCCATTATTTTCATAATCAACTTAATATTTAATGCTTTTGCTTCGCATAAAATGTCATTATCAATGTCTTCATAAAACGAAAGGAGCAATTAAAAATTACTGGTGTAATTAGTTATGCAAAATGTGGCGATTAAGCAAATTTTATAGGCCAATAATAACTCTAATAAAATCTAGCACAAATTTATTGCTATAATTATTTTAAACGTGTTTTTAATATATATTATAATCATATAAATCTTGTATTAGTTCATCCCAGTGAAATTGACTTCGAAACTACTTTAGTTTGTAAAACTTATTCCATTATATTTGCAATCAATTCCTTCCTCAAGTTATTAAGAAACGCATTACAAGATCTATCTGTTTATAGCACATAAAATTAATTTGGAATTAATTCATCTCTTCCGTCTTACGTCAATCGAATAATGACTACGCGAATCCGCCCTTAAACTCTGTATCTTGTGTATCCTGAAGTCCAATTTTATGCAGATTTTAATTCAAAATGGCCTCCTCATGCGTAGGACGACAAATCCTCTTATCAGACACTCACACGACGGACGATGCAAAATAGAAGTGTCACAGGATATTTCCCAAAATACTCCTTAAAGCTGCGAGCTGTTTTAAAGCGAAACATATAAAAATATTGTTACGGCTTTGCTTATCTTTATTTCAATCTTTATTTGGAGTAGCAGCTCTAGAAAAAAGTATAAGTACCTTTATATAATACCTTTTTAACTAGAATATTTTTTTAGGGTATCTTTAAAGTTCCGACTTCAGTTTTATTGGATATATTCAAAGAAAAAATATAGAAATGCGAAGAAGGAACATAAAGTAAACATATTATTGAAATAATTCAGAGAAAATGAACGGCATTTCCAATTGAGAGATTTTACGTAAATCATTCAATTCTAATCGTGACATATTGACAACTGACACGTCCGTTGGGCGTAGCACCGTCGCCAAATGCACGTGCGTTTCATTTAGTACTCTTAAACTGTCAGTGGTGTTACTTCTGCAAGCATGTTGTGAAATTTTGCAAAGGTAACACATTTTTTTCGCGATCTTTCTGATCACTATTTAGACCGGAAAGTCCTTCTTTGCTGAGCTAGCTCGGAAAGTTGTCTATAAGGGATCGGGAAGTACTTTACCGATCCCGGGACCGGTAAAGCTAAATGTTTCCATGGAGATCAGTTGTTTATTTATATCTTATTTGCTCGCAGTAAAAAATAAAATAATACTTTTTTATTCTTATTTCAGGATCGCAAAAAAATGTTGTACCCAACATGACCTGAAAGTGTCTATACTGGGCTCACAAGCTTCCAAAGCTCGCCTACGGCTCGCTCTGGAATATGCTTACTTTCAGGTCTTGTTACGTAAATTACTATTGCGAAAAAATATTATACAACCAACTGGTTAATCTTCTGTAGAAGATATTTTAATAAATTCAGCACAGATAATAAAATAAAGCGTTATATTTAAGCGAAAAGTCCGACCTGAAGATGTTTTATAGTATAGATAGGTTAATAAATTGAACATTACTAAATACGAGTCCTAATCCATATTAGGCCAGTCGGTAAAATTTTATTTTATTTGACGCATATACAGGGTGTTATGTAAGTAACTGATCAACGCTTAACCAATGGTAGAACTGACCCCAAAGATAGTAAATCTGGCAATAATTTTTGTTTAACATACTTTCTACAAGAACTAGAGGCCTTTAAAACTGACCAATCACGTCATAGTTCAAAACTTTATAAAAAAGTAAAAATCAATGTGTTCTCTGGAAAAAATATTGATTGTCAATCTGACGTTAAATGTTTTTTTGCATAGACGTACAATTTATATTCTGTTTCGGATAAAAACAGAGTAATGCGGTATACGTCTATTTGGAAATAACTCTCTGTGCCGTCTTATAGCAGCACGACTATTTTGTAATGTCTTGCCATAAACCATATGCTTGTCTGCGTACTCTTTGTTGGTGAAGGTAAATGGCATTTTGAGAATATCAAAAAAACAGAATATAAATTGTACGTCTATGCAAAAAAACATTTAATGTCAGATTGACAATCAATATTTTTTCCAGAGAACACATTGATTTTTACCTTTTTATAAAGTTTTGAACTATGACGTGATTGGTCAGTTTTAAAGGCCTCTAGTTCTTGTAGAAAGTATGTTAAACAAAAATTATTGCCAGATTTACTATCTTTGGGGTCAGTTCTACCATTGGTTAAGCGTTGATCACTTACTTACATAACACCCTGTATAATGCAAATAATAACTAACGTAATGGGCCCATAAACCAATTTTTTTAAATATTTTTAAATGAAAGTTCGTTTAATTTTGAAGCAATTCGTGGTATCAAAAAGTCATAATTGTTCTTTGTATAGCTGCATTAGATTTTTAAAGAAACCTACAGGTATCTTTCTCACACTAGATTCTGTAGTAGGCTGCGCGAGAAAGATACCAATAGTGTGACGTCATCTGTGGCCTGGAAATAAATTCAAATATCTCGCAAAGTAATTATTAAAAAAAAATATTATTTTCCGTCTTAATCGTTATTTATTTAGTAGTACTTTAAGGATAAAGTGTACATTTTATTATTTTTTGTTATGGTTTATGGACCTATTAGCGGTATTTTTTCTAATGTTATAGATATTTTGTGGTCCTTATGCCATAGCAAGATATATTTTCTGAAATATTTTTTGTTTTAATGTCGAACGAAATCATTAATGGCTTTACTAACAATACAAGAAAAACAAATAAAGTTAGAAAAAAATTGACGTTATTTGTTTATCAGAGTTTAGAAATAAGACACCATAAAAATTACGGCATTTTTTAAACATAATCGGTGAATTATCCAATTTTGATAAATAATGGAAATTTACTAATAATTTTGAGTTATTATTATAATGTAAAATAAGAGGAAAAAGATTTCATTTTTGTTAGTAATTTGTTAACGTATGCAGCTTATTCTCTAACTCAATGGTTAATTTTTAACAACTGATTAAAATTTTTAACCAATCAAGGGTGGGATTCCATAACTTCGGTTCATTTGAACTTGATATGATATCATTTGCAAATATCAACTACAAAGTGAACTTGCGATTCTATAACAGTAATCGTTATTTGTAGTTGGTACTTAAGAAGAGAAATTAGGTTATAACGTATAAAAATTTTTGAAATATTAAGTACAAGATTATTATTATCCAAATCTAATATGACCAATTTAAATAAGTAAATTATTTTTTCTACAGTCACTATAGAAAGTAGCCATTTGCGCTTTCTTTTGTCAACGCAAAATGTCATTTTGCCGCTCATGCGCGACAAAGTAGTAAAAACGCTCGCTGTCCAAATTTCTAAGTATACAATGTTGGGAAATGTCACTTGTCTACATTCTTAATGAAAATGTTTAGTTAGGAACTAATGGCACTGTAATTACACATTTATCACGTTGACAAGTTAATTTGACATATGTTCTGTCGGTATTTAACATAACCTAACAAAATGCCACACTGCTGTGAAAATGAAATAGGGCATTCATTTACAAAAACAAAAGTATAAAATGCTTAGATTAGATTGAATAAAAACTCAAGAAGAATGGAAAATAACGATAAAATAAAATTAAATATAAAATAAATTATGTTGTGTAAAATGTTTAGTAATAGGAATAATTGTACACAGATGGCGGTAGAATAGTTGCGAGTCGTACTGACATCTGATCTCTAGTTAACTATTTATTTTGATTACAATAAAGTTATTAGTTATTTCGTTACTTAAATAATTGCGAGAAGTCAGTCAATGCACATACATGTTTATATAATCACAAATTCCTTGAAATATTTGTTAATTTTTACAGTGTGACAGGCGTGACAACTAACCACACATTTTGCTACAAAAACTCATCAAATCATTTCAAATCCTTGCTTCCACGCTCTAATTTTGTTTTTTTTTTATGGAATAGATGGCTAATGTAACGATATAATCATTTAAAAGCCTTTTTAAGTTTAAACCGTATCTTTTGTATTAGCCAATCGTTACTTATTGAGCAGTACTGTAAGTATAAAGTGTACATTTTATTATTTTTTGTTATGGTGGAGGACCCCATTGTGGCGACTGTAGAAAAAATCTTGTGTGTGTTTCGAGCGCAAATGGACATTGTCGCATTTTGCGCTCTTAATACACAAATAGCTATTGTTAATTTATCATAAAAACTGTTTGTAGGTACTTACTGTTTTCTTTCTAATAAATTGTCGAACTGTAAGATTTAACAATCCAATATTATTATTTATCAATTGGAAAATAACGTGAGAAACTGTTATCTGCAGTTGCTATTGCGATTACGATTTGATATTTAACAAGAGCAATGGTTATTTTGTAGTTGTTACGAGTTATGGAATCCCACCCCAAGTATGATAATATATAACAAAAAATAGTTGTCAAATCAACAGCTGTTGGCAAATTTTAACCAGTTTTTAAAAATTAACCATTGAGTTACAGCATAAGCTTGTACTCGTGTATGAACTAAAATATCAGAAAATTTTTAAAAGTTTATATTGTAGACATACAATTTTTGTCCAATTTTAGATTTGTCTGTTTATATCTTTGATAAGAGAAGCTTCACCCAATTTACTGTCTTGTAATTCAGATGATGTTTGTATGTTCTGATCATACTGTATTTCTCAGTTGCAGGAAATCCACTTATCGGATTCCATACAATGTGGATCGGCTTACTTCGATAGAAAAATGCTTGTAGGCTTACCTAAAACCTTATTGGATTCTTCGATGTTAAATTAAGGCTAACGTGTACAAACAACAAAAAATATCAGACGGGCAAAAACTCTTATATTAATTAAATATTTCATGAATTCGTAATTACAGTTTATAAAAACTTTTTTGCTCAACATGAAACAAATTATAACAATAAGAGGAATGAGAAAAAAATTAGTAATTAGTAATTTGTAATTAGTATATTATTAAATTTTCATTACCAAAGAATACATATTTTATTAGCATGTTTGAGAAACTACTATACTTGCCGTCAAATAATTATGGAATGGAGATTTCTACAATGTTGCCAATTCAGGGGCAATGTTAAAAATGTTAAGCTATGAAGAAGCGGCAACACCGCTGGGCAAGGGACAGGGTGCGGAGAACGGAAAAAGTTGAATATCAGTCCATAATTATTTGACGGCTAGTATAAATGGTTATAAAGATCTCAATGCCATTTTTATGTTTTCAGGTTATTTAAAAGTGTAACTATATTCGCATCTTCTTTTAAATCAATATTTTGTCTGTGGTTCTATTTCAAAACTAAACATGGTGATATTTTGTTTTACATGATATATGTTGAAAAAAAAAATATTATTAGCTTTGTTCGATGATATGTACTAGGCCGCCCTAGTGTTAACTTTCTTACACCAACATGTTTTATGAGAAACGGGCAGCTTCTGGCAGGCTGTTCGATGACAAAAATTTTAAGAACTAGTGCTCACGTTTCTGACCTGACTCGAGAGGTGGTGTAGAAAGTGCAGACTAGGGGTGGGGGTAGCAAAATGTTGTTCGGTAGACATTTTAATTCTATCCTATCTACATATTTGTTTATTAACCTAAAATTTTACACAATGAGAAATTAAAATAATGGATTCAGATATACTATATTCTCTTTGTTTTGTTATATAAAGAATTAATTAATATATCTGTCTCTGAATCTGATGAAGAATCAAATGATGTTTGATCTTAGTAAGAATCGTTTACTAGTTCACTATGCTCTTTAAAAAACAGACATTTCTGCAGTCACTTCTTTGCAGCTTTATGATATGACTGTGTTTATAAACAACCTAACCTTTTACACCTTTGGCTACGCTTGGCTTGATTACTCACAGCTGAGTAAACTTGCCCAAATATACACTAGTGTGTTTTATGAAACCACAAGAATTAGACTGTACTAGTGTACACTACACCGCACTGCATTGTTCTGCTCTGCACTTCAAGCACTTCTCATCGAACAGAGCTATTATGTGGCAAAACTGTTTAAATCTATATTATACATAATATCCAAACTTACTTTAAGTAGTATAAAATATTGCTTCCTAGCTTGTCGATTTTAATATTTTCACGTTGATATCTGTATGAATCTGCCTGGTAAGCGCCCACAAGGTAATAATATATCGTCATCATTACCGTTGCCTAAATGTGTTGTAGATACTGGCACACCCAGTAATGGGTAATATGCCGTAATAACTTATTTATTTATTTATATCTATATGTGTATAGATTTTGTCAACGCTCTAACTTAAATACCATCATTCAAATTCTAAAACTTTGCATTTCTATCTTATTCTAATATGAAAGAAGCCAATAGATTTTGCTGTAAATCAGGTTATGTTATTTTAAGAATTTTTCTATATATTTTATAGATAAATATATAAAATAATCTCTTTTATAATTCCCGGAGCCTATGTTTCAAAGACAAACACAATTCCTTAGTTACACAGTTCAGATTTCAAATGTGTGTAACTGACAGATAAATTTCACTCTCAAAGAATGTATCATTTCAAACTATTAATGGTAAGGCTTTCAAAGTAAAATTGAAATAGTAAATAAAACAATAGTTACATTATGAAAATGCATAGGAACATAATATAGTTTTCAGCATCAATAAATATGAGGATATGTATTTAAATTAATAAATGTTAAAATAAAAAAAAAACAAACACTAAGTTTAGTTTCACAAGAAAAGTATTTTTTACTTTATTATACAATTTCGCGAGTGTAGTAGTGCTGGCCACAACAGATTTTTTTAAGATATATAAAAAATAACACTTGACTGTTTCACAAGATTCGGTCTCTCTCGGTCACTTATCAGAGATTGGCTCACTCAGCCAGAACCACAGACGCGTTTCGCTCTTATTGGAGCTCTACAGTGTGGTGCACTGACGCCTCTAGGAGACATTGAGTCGGCTGAGTGAACAGATGATAAACATCCCAAAAAGATAAGATGACTGCACAAGCAGTGCCATCTATCAAGAACGCCGTGAGCTTTGCTAGCCAAATAATAATAAAATTCTGAAATAAAAGTGCACTACACTGAAGAGCTCCAATAAGAGCGAAACGCGTCTGTGGTTCTGGCTGAGTGAGCCAGTCTCTGATAAATGACCGAGAGGTTGATTCAGAGACTGAATCTTCTGAAACAGTCGTGTTATTTTTTAAATATCTTATTTAAACTGTTTCACCAAGTATTGCCATCTTATTTTAATTTATTGTACTTTTATTACAGATTTTTTTGTTTGTCAAGCTTAAAATTTAAGTGTGAGGGGTGCAAATGGGCGTAAGATCTTCAAATATTTAAGCTTAGTAATATTCAAGGAATAATATTAGTTTTTACCTCCCTAGGTAAGGGAGGTATAGGGAAAAAGCATATAGAGATTTTATATAATAAGCACGTTTTGATGTCCCCAGAATCCGATTTTAACATTTTTACAATGATGCCTGTAGGTATGTATGTGTGTGTGTCTGTGTGTCTGTGTGTGTGTGTGGATCTTGTGGACACGATTACTCAAATACTATCAATCAGAAAAATTTTAAATTTTGTATACCCATTCTATACTAATATGGGAAGTGCTCATTAGTTTTTAGTGTATATGGGATAACCGGAAGTATCATTTATACAAGCTTTTAACAGTTTTTCTTGTAAAAAATTCATTGAATATAATTTTTTAGCAACTTTTACTAATTAAAATTGAATATAATGGTTTAATCTTCAATTCTACGATAATAACATTTAGTAAATAACTCTAAATAACTTTAAATATGAACATATAATATAATTTATTTCCATGTATCACCTAGCCTATGCGTCAAACAAAATCATAATTTTAATGACAGGTTTGACATATTTAAACAAATGTCACTGACAGGCAGCAATTATATTAAAATTAATAATGAAACCGTGTTAATGAGAATATAATAGTAAAATATTTTATTAAGGTTTGTAAAAATAATATATTTTCCATCATACAAAAATGTTGGATGTACAGGATGATCTGATTTAAATTTGCTAATTGCTATTTTTGCAGCACTATAAATTAATATTAATTTACAACTACACATTTACGAAATGGATTATGTACGGCGAAGAATTTACAAAGATTGCGTTTTAGAGCACCTAGAAGATGATGCTGATTTTTATAAGAATATACGTGTGTGACGATTTTTCCTTAAAGCCTTTTAAAACATGATCCAAAATTTCTCAAATTTGGTATTTAAAACTCATATATAATTTGAAACAACTTATTAGATTTTAACCATATATGATAAATCGGATATAAGTAGTACTTAATTTGGAGCTCTAACAAATTTTTGAGGAAAAACAATAAAACAATCCAAAATTTCGTATTACAGACTTTTATATTTATTGGACAACAAATTAGATTTTATTTACAAACGATTAACCGGAAATGATACTTTACTTAAAGCTCACTGCTATTTTAAACATGGAATTGGCGGGAGGTCATGTGTTGGCCACATCAGATTTTTTTTATTGGTGTGGCTAAATTGGGCTATAAAATGTTGAATAAATATTTTAATAAACTCTTACCCTAAGCATGAATTTTAATTCTAAAATAAACGTAATCTCTCATGAGAGTACGTGGGCGCAATTTTTCAGTTGGTGGATCATTTATTACCGCTTTGCAGCTTTGCGTCTGCGTCAGGTTAAAATATTACGAATAATTTCGTTTTTTATTGCTTAATTACAGTGTTATACATTTATCACTGTACACAATTGACGATAAATGTAGGACGTTTATGTGAAGGCCCTGCGATCCATCATGGCTTAACGCAGGATTATCCATTACAAGAACAGATCTCCAAATAACAATAAGCAGACTCTTACAAATTAGACCTCAAGAGATGAAATTATTTTATTTTAAAAACGTTATAAATGGTACTACAAAATAAATTGTTTTACTTTGTATACTTACCTTTGAAGAGATTTATAAATAAATTAGGGTTTAGCAAAACGAAAATTTAATTATTAATAAATTACTCAAATTAATTGAAAGATAATCCAACGTAGAAGCTTTATCGGATTAATTGACCTGGCACACTTAGATGAATATATTACAGAAGCCACATTTTTGTTATGAATACATTGGAGGTACCGAAACAAAATCTGCATTATCCTGTATTTAAACTAAGAGTAAATACAAAAGTAAAATTTACGGAATTAAAATTTTTATATTTTTTTTTTGGAATTAAGAATTTTAATATAATTAATTTAGGGCTACTTGCGTACCTTTTTCTATTTAATATTTTTTCTTTTGACAAAATTTTTATTAATTAACCAGAAAAAAAAAAATAATGAAATTTGATTATTTGAATTCCTGCCATGTATGACGTAGAATTACGCCGCACCAATGAATAGTCGTAAAGCCACAGGGTGGTGCCGTCCCATAGTAATGGTATGTTTGTGCGGGTAATGTAGATCACCTGTTTGACGTTTTAACAATAGTTTGGAGGTTAGTATTTTAATTTATCCTTTTGGTATCAATATTTTAAATTACATGTAATTACCTACGTGTTTATTTATAAAGTAATTAATGTATTTAAGAGACCAGAGAGAGAGAAAAATCAACTAATGTCAAATTCAAATTAAAACTTTCTTGCACGCCGTGCAACATTCTTAAGCATGCTTCCCCTCCCCAGTTCAATATAAAGACGTCACAGAAAATTTTCTTTCTTAATTTAGTAAAAAACAAATAATTATTTTAAAATAAAATTTATATTTTTATATGTTTTCAATATAACATTACGTATATAGTGACAGAAATTGGATTTTCAGTACCACGCAAGTAGCCCATTACTCATTACTGGGTATGCCAATCTGCTTTATACACATATATCAGTAGTAATGAATTTAAGTACACGTATTTATATTTTACTGTAGAATCAAATGGAGTTATCGTTAAATTTGTATCTGTGTCCATCTTGAAATTGGTACGAGATACATCCTTGCTGAATATATTTGTGGAATCGCCAGTGCAAAATAAATGTTATTCTTCTTTTTTTACTCCATATCCCTGTTGCACAGAGAGTTCACATATACAAACATATTTTCAAATGATTAGTAATATTCAGACTCCAAAGTGTTAGAACATAAAGGTGATATACAGAGAATTTATTTTAAAATGCAACATTATAGTTCATCACTTCCATGGTTACTCACTATTGTCAAAAAATGACAGAAATGTAATATTTGTCCATTTTAAAATGCAACATTATAAATAGTATTGCAGCACAGAAGATACCTCCAAAACACATCACAAATGGTGTCAATTCTTATGACCGACTAGAATATTGCCTCAGAGTGATTGGGGGTATTTTTTAACATTTATTACATGAAAGTTACGAATTTTTGTAAGCTAAAGTTTTTTAAGATGTACAACATTCATTTCCTTTTGACGGAAGGTAAAAAAATATTACTAATGATGAATTTTTGAAAGTAATTACATTCATAAATGCAATGCTATTGTAAACTCGCTTCTATAGGGTTATTAAATCTATGCAGATTAGCGCACGCATTAATGCGTAAGAATCCAAAATATTATTTATAAATCTAGCGTTAAACACTCCATTAAATATTAATTCTTTAATAACAAACATGCCCTCATGAGGGATGATGTTTATTTTGAATTAAAATTCATGCCAAGGGTAAGTTTATTAAAATATTTGTGTACAAAATTGAGGACTGCCTAGTGTGAATAAGTTATGAAGAGATTAACTCAGTAAACATGATAAAGTCCGGATTAAATTTTGTTAATATTAAACTTAAAACGTCGACCGGTTAAACGTTTTTAAATATTTATTTTTTAATTTTGTGATTGAAAGAGTTGAGCATATTTTTTTCACTGGAGAAGGTTTAGCACAAACAAAATTGTAAAAGACTTCAAAGTGTAGAATGTGTAAAGCTGTGAATTACCTAAGCTCATTATAAAATATGTACATTTTTATGAAGTAAAAGACACGGGAAAAGGAAAATAAAAGTAGAATCCACGTGTTTATGATTTCAAATAAGTGAAATTACTTTTTGTAATTTATTTTATAAAAGAATGTAAACAGTTTTTTAATATTTTACAAAGTGCATAATAAAAATTTCTTTTACTAACACTTGTTTTTATTTGCAGGTGAGTATTTTCATCCATTTCAACCATTTAGTGAAGGTGCTTTCAGTAATCCGTAAGTAAAATAAAATAGTTATTTACATTCGAGTGCGTGTAAGTTGTATTTTACAGCGCGACAGCGTTGTTTAAGGCACGAGCCCTTAAGGCGAGTGCCTTATTAGCTGGAGCGCTGTAAAATACTTCACGCACGAGAATTGTATCAAATTTTTTGGCCGACGATAATGAAAATCACTTTTTTCAATGAGATAGGTTGTACTTCTGAAAAGGGTTAGTTTAAAATACTGGGGTTAAGTCAATTTCCAAATTTGATTTTACTTACCTTCATTAGAGTACTTCTTCTAGCAAAAATTTATCTGTAATAATAGACTTTGTTTATGACTGATAATATACCTATTTATTTGCTCATCTTTTCTTCGTAATAAATAATAGGTAGGTGTCGATATTTGACATTTCAGCAATGTTCGCCTCGCGTATTTGACAGGTATATCGATCGGTGACTATGTCGGTAACGGCGGATTTTTACAATAATGACAGATGTCACTGCCGTGATTTTGGTTTATATAAATATTAATTTTAAAAAAGTGAAACCGGCTCATTCTTGCAATAAGACGCATTTGATATTTTTTAAATTTTATTTTAAATTTGATTAATTAAAGCGTCTCTGAGTTATACAGATCACTTCTCTGTCAGTTTTTGGGACGGTTTTTCCTCTGGCAAAAGGAGATTATTATTGTTATTTCACATATTTATGTCAATGTTTTCCCCTGAAGAAGGCACCAGTTTATGATGCCGAAACGTTGGGTTTTAATAATAAATAAATAAATAAATAAATAAATAAATAAATAAATAAATAAATAAATAAATAAATACAGAACTTAAACTAAAAAAAAGGTAGTATTATTCCAATTATTAATATGAGATCTGAAAGATATTTTAATAATTTAAAACAGCTCTCGTCGACAATAATACAGTTCACCATTCTTTCTTCCTACTTCTTAAAATCTCCTAATCAAAATTCTTTTGAAATGCTTTCAAAACAGTTATGAATTGTACCATCAATTTCTTTTTTCTACAACTGTGCGTAAAGCACATACTTTACGCACACTTTACAATATGTAAAGTGTCATTTTTGAAACACTAGTGCTAAGTAACATGCACATTCGGTTAATTTGCTTATCAACTAACACTAACATTTCTGTTGTAGGAAAAATATAGTATGCAACTCGTGTGTTAATAGTATTTTTTATCTCTTGCAAACATCGCAAAAAAAAACTATTTTACACAAAGAAAAATAGGCAAGAATTTTGACACAGAAAGTTCTTTCTGGTTAATTTTATATTTTCACTAGCAACGAAACTATAGAAAATTAAATTCTAAATTTGAATTTCGCACCTTAATTTCAATTAACAAATAAATAACTGTATAATGATGATGCAAATTTTGTTTTAGCAGACCTTCCTGATTTTCTTATTATCACTAGTTTGAGAGTAACCCTCGTACGAGCGTAAATGTAGCGCTATTACGAGTATATTGAAACCCAATTATCTGTAGGCAGTATATGTATAGAGTATATTATAATAGTTTGAATTTCTATTGTGATGTATTTGATATAAAGGAGAGGTAGTGTAGTGTCCATATGCACCGTGCAGACTCCATCAGAGTGAGCAGACGGGTTTGCGGTGCGAGCAACGATGCTGTCGAGTATTCATTGTGGTAATTAAGTAATTAGCCGCCCTATCTACAAACTATTCTCGTTTAGCGTCTGGTTTTCACCCCTCAGGTCCATTTGGAAACTAAATATTAGTTTGTTTAGTGACTGATTTAGCCTATTACCACAACACAGTCTAATATTCTCCCACACGCCATCCGCGGGAATTAACTTCGAACAAGGGATGCACTGTTTATTATCGGACAATCGATACCAAATATATACTGCTAATTGCTGGAAATTATACCATAACCCTATACACGAGGTCTATTTGTCAAGATCAAAACCGATACACATCCAGACCGCGAAAGATCAGGCGACAATTTAATTTAAACACAAGCAAATATAATCAAGTTGAGTAAGATATTTTTAAAATAGTTGGCATATGTTTCTGCTATCGATCAAAAACTTTTTCTGGTAGAAATATAATTTATGTCTTAGTAGAGGTACTTTGACAGATAAAAGTTCAGATTATTTTTTAAGGGCAAGAATTTTTTATTGAAGCAAAGGAAAATTAAGAGATTGGGAAGAAAATTAATGAGAATTACTACTCGAAGAGGGTACTAGTAAAGGGATTATTCATTGATTATATGATGTTATATTTCGGTATTTCAGTATTTACATTTCTTTTAGTTCCGTCCGTCAGTTAGTTCGGTTTCAGTGAATTTTATGTTAAATTTATTGGTGTTACTTGACTGTTAGAATGATGAGGATGAAAATGTCGTCATCCTTTCAATTTTTGATTTTGTAATGTAATGATCTTTTTTCCAACTGTATTTTAACTATCCCTGACGAAGATTCATTTGGAATCGAAACGTAGGAAACTTAATTAAAGAACTGTTTAATAAACACTGTTTACCAAGACTGCATCTCCAATAAAACATCACGAGTAAGACATTTACACAAATACTTTATAAATTTAATTAGATTAATATCTATTTACTAAGTCTAATCTAAAGGATTATATTACTTTAATCTATTGTTATTTTTGCTTTTATTAAGTTTATTGCGCTGTGATTGGGATGATTTTCTAGTCTCTTGATGTATTTTTCACTTCTTAGCGTTTCTTCTTTAAAAGTTCTTATGTTGAGAACCTTATTCATTATATGATATGAACTATACCATAAAGCAATTATTTTTGATCTCAATGTTTAAGATTGAAATATCTGAATTATTTCAATGTTGGATGTACTACACTTTTTCAACTTCAAATTGAGACTGAACAACGTGAAATTGACACTAAACAACTTCAAATTGCGAATAAATAATTCCAAATTGAGAATACTCTTTTCAAAAATGAGACTGAACAATTTCAAATTGAGAATAAACTATTTCAAATTGAGAATAAACAAAATAAAATTGAGACTAAACATCTTTAGATTGAGAATAATCAATTTAAAATTGGGAATAAATAATTTCTAATTAAGAACTCTCTAAAAAAAAACACAAAATTTAACAAACAGTGAAACATTCGTATTGTATTTGATATTTTAAATTGATTTATAATTAAAAATGCCTTATTTGAAAAAAGTTTAGTCTGAAAACGTTAAAATACAAATATATGCGCTTTATAATAATGATGAAGATTGAAAAATTGTTTAGTCTCAATTTGAAGTTGTTTAGTCTTAATTTGAAGTTGTTTAGACTCATTTTGATTTTTTTATTCTCAATGTGAAATTGCTTAGTCTCAATTTGAAGTTGTTTGTTCTCAATTTGAAGTTAGTTAGTCTCAATTTGAAATTGAAAAAGTATTGATGTCCCCCGTAATTGAATTCCGTATTTCCAATTGGTTTCTGTATTCTTTTGTTGTAGATAAGTATTTTGTTGTCTGTGGATACTTTTGAATTTCGAACTAGTAACCGACATATTTTTTCGACATAATATTTAGTTGGTTTCTTTTGTTTTGAGGTGCATTTTTCATACTCTTCTTCAGTCGCTTGTTGTTTCTAGGAACTTGACGTGCTCTACTTGTGGCAGTACGTTGTTGCTTAATTGACGAACACGTTTCTCTTCTTATCGTAAATATGTTTTGACTTACTTGCATTTACTTTTATTCTCCATTTTGTTAACCACTGTTGAACTTCAGTAAGATGTTCTTGAAGTTTGTACAACGCATTATAAAAATCATCTGCATATGTTGCAATCGTGGTATGTTGAAAATGAACACTGTTGTTCTCTTTCCATGACCTCCGAAATTTGTCGAAAGCTTTTGGAAATTTCTTTGAGTAAGTTTTCATCTTTTTACTGGCGCTGTAACCATTTTACTTAGCTTGTACTCGTAGAGTCTGTGTTTAATATTGTAGCCGCTAATAAATGATAATAAAATCTGTCTGATGAACACTAATCACGTACTATTAAGTCTCCTTATGTTTATAGTAAGCAAAGGTGAGGCGCGCAACAAGAACAATGTTAACTTCACCTTTCCGAGGTCGTTACATCTCTCCAAGTGGAAAGTTTGTGACATTTACAAAATAAATACGTGCGTTGATTAAGCCTCTTCCACTGAGACAATCTAACGGGCCAACTCGGATTCACAAAGCCACAAGAACTAACATTATATCGTCTTAATTCCGTGTAATATGACGTCACGGCTGCCTCAGGCCAATGAGTAATTAGAAAAGCTTGCGAACTTCTAAAACTTGCAGAATTATTGCAAAGAATAATTGTCGAGATTGTATCTGCGGTTAAATTACCTGATTTTAAATTTTACAGATTTTATTCCAAGTCTGAGGGGGGTTTATGACTCATTATGAGATCACTTTTAACAATAAAGACACTTTAAACAAGAAAGATTTGGAAATGATTATAATGGGCCGAATTCAACATTCGTATCTAACTTTGCCGGCCTCAGTGGCACAATGTTTAGAGCAACGGTTCTCTGTCATGAGCACGCTAGGAGTCCTGGATTCGAATCCCGCTAAGACAAGGATATTTGAATATGTCAACCCACCCTGTAACTGGAATTTACTCCTGTAGAGAACTTGTAAACAAAAAGTAAAGAAGTTTATTCGGATTTAAATTAAGGTTACTCTTACAGCGTTTTCCATTTATACATAATGTCTCAGAATTGACGTTGCAACAGGTATACGGAACTAAAATTATTTGAATCTTAATGCGACTTTTTGGAAATAAGCCCTGCTTGGTTTGTAACATTTTTAGTTTACTTCTCATTTTTTTAATCAAGTATTAAATTCTGTTATTTTTCATTTACTTTTTTATTACTTATTAAGTAATTGAATTTAATGCCGACCGAAGTGACGTGTTACCATGTTCCATTATCCAATTTGGAACTGCCAGCTATGTACATATATGTACGGTAAAATTTTGAAAGAAGTCCGATCAAGGCCATCTACGAATTGTATCTATGAATTAAGATTTTGTGCAGTCAAATTTAGTGTGTCTTTTACTTAGTTTTTATGAGGGTTCATAATATCTTGTGTACCTCATAAAAACTATGTAAACGACACTACTAAATTTGACAGCATAAAATCTTAATTCATAGATGCAATTCGTAGATAGCCTTGATCGGACTTCTTTCAAAAATTTTACTGTATACAGAGAATTTTTTTTAAAATGCAACATTATGGTTTATCACTTCCATGGTTACTCACTATTGTCAAAAAATGACAGCAATGTAATATTTGTCCATTTTAAAATGCAACATTATAAATAGTATTGCAGCACAGGAGATACTTCCAGAACACATCACAATATCACAAATGGTGTCAATTCTTATTACGAATGACTAGAATATTGCCTCAGTGTGAATGGGGATATTTTTTAACATTTATTACATGAAAGTTATGAATTTTTGTAAGCTAAAGTTTGTTAAGATGTGCAACATTCATGGTTTGTTTTTTTGTTAATCGTATGTAGGCTAATTTAATGGAAATTAGTTTTGAGAATACAAAACTACAAATTTTGTATGCTGCATTTTAAAATGAACAAATGTTACATTGCTGTCATTTTTTGACAATAGTGAGTAACCATGGAAGTGATTGACCATATGTTGCATGTTAAAATAAATTCCCTGTATATATATATATATATATATATATATATATATATATATATATATATATATATATATATATATATATATATATGCAGTGTGTTAATTAAAAATATGGCCATAGGCGTTTAACATGGGAAAACAGTTTTTCGTTGCGCAAAAGTCCCCAATTAATTTTAGACAAAATGTTTCAAATACATGTTGTAGATAATAATATATTCTACACCTAAATCAGTAAACAGTTTTAATTTTGCACGTTTGGTAACTTGTAAAATCCAATTTGTAATTGTATAAAAATATTGCTCATTTCTAGCGGTACCCATGAAATTGAAACAAAGTTACAAAGAAATGTATATTGTTTGAACTGTCAGAAATTTAGTTTTCAATTAAAAGTTGCAGATAATTCAATTCGGCACCTAAGTCACTACACAGGTATTATTTTTAAAATATAACACTTAAATAACATATTATTATTATTATTTTTTCACATTCTGTAATCTATAAAATTATATTTCAGACAGTTCAAACGATATGAATTTCTTTGTAATTTTGTTTCAATTTCATGGGTATCGCTACAAATGAGCAATATTTGTACAATTTCAAATCAGATTTTACAAGTTACTAAACGTGCAAAATTAAATCTGTTTAGTGATTTAGTAGAATTTTAATATCTACAACATTTATTTGAAACATTTTTGTCTAAAATTAATTGGGGACTTTTGGGCAAAGAAAAACTGTTTTGCCATGTTAAACGCCTATGGCCAGGTTTTTAATTAACACACTGTATATATATATATATATATATATATATATATATATATATATATCCTATCATGTCCTAATTATTATTGTCAGAGCCCTTATCTAATATTCATTATTGTAGCCAGATCCTTAATGCTTCCTTGATATATTTATCACTATTTTTTCCTTCACAAATTTACAATACTTACCAATAAATGTATTTTTTTCTCAAAAATTTGTTAGTTATTTAGAAATGAAACAACTATTATAGGGCAGAGGTGCAATATAAATGTGCAACATCTTTTTAAATAATCTAAAATTCTTGAATATTTAAAAGAGATTATATTGCCTTATATAACTTCCTGATTCCTCTTCTAAAAGTTAGAAATACAAGAATAGCACGCTGCAGGAAAACAGTAAGCCACTTCAGAAGGAAATGGTCCTGCCAATTACATTTATTTCGCGAAAATGAAATGATTGACAATATAAATACGCCCTTTGCGCTGGCTTGTCTTGCTGCACAATCTTTTAAATTTAAGGTTGACGTGAGTTGTTTCTATCTTGTCTCCAAGGATTCAAATCCACCCTCTGTTTTCTACAGTGTTTATTAATTCCCCTCGACGTTATTTTGAGTGAAAATTTATAAATTCAATTGTGAAATGACAAATCAATGCTTTGAAAAGCTTTCTAGTAATTGTCAATTTCGTTGCAGTATATTTTTCTTCGTCGCTAGTGAATAAAAACATAATTTAATGATGCAAGCGACGAATGGATTTGAAGACTGTAGAGTTCTAAGCGGAGTGCGCGCACTTCTTCAATGCATTCGTAGGCGTTTTGTACGCGTTCTAATGATGTAAACTTCATCGTTCATTAAAGCCGCTCTATTGAAATGGTTTACCATTCTAGTTTATTCAACTAGTTTAATAGTGAGTTTAATTATTGGAAATGTATCTTTCAAAGTTTGCTTTCGCAAGTTTTGTATTTTCTTTACTCTTATAACCTACGAGTTCTACCTAAATAGGATTCATTGTTATTACTCCAAAGGATAAACTTTATTACATTTAACCAACAAAAAAAAAAAAAAACTCATTAATTTAAGCCTCATATCCACCGATTGTCCTAATTCGTTGGAGGTATAATTAATAACTAAACGCAATGCGTAGAAATGTTTATCATATGACAACATTTACTACCATTTCCAGCTTTGCATAAGGCTTAATGCTCAAGAACTAAAAGCAATGCGTCAGAACAAATGATTGCAAACTTCTAATCTGAACTGTCAACTGTCACTCTATTTTATAATTATTAAATTTTTATTTTTTCGGTGTAAACAAAGATACAGACAATTATGTATATAACATATTAAAAAATCTGTTGTGGCCAGCACAAAAGCTTCCGTCAATTCGATGTATTTTGTACAAACCCGATACCAAAAGTTTCTTGAAAAAGATTTTATGTATCCTGTAAAATTATAACACGAACACACTATTTTTTACAAATTCCATATTGCAAGTTCCTTTGTAAAGATTCTACAAACCCAATAAAATTATAACACGGACGACCATTATGTAAATTGCACTTGACATTTCCTCATTCCTATCCAACGCATCTTCACACAGTTATTCCTCTCTCAAATCTTCTGCTACACGGTCCTTCCATCTTCTCTTTGGCCTTCCTCGTACTCCTGGCATTAAAACTAAGTCACTTGCGAGGGACACTCTGTCACTTTTGTTACTTTCTGATCCTATACTTTCCACTTTGGTTTTGCACTTGACACTGACATCTGTCAATTAGAATTTTTTGAATATATCTGCTGTTTCCATAATTTTTACAAAGCTGACTGATTTTTGAAAGTTAACCACTCTTAATCTCTCTATAACTCTATATCTATTAAATATGAAGGAAAATGTATAATCAAATCGTATAGAGAATAAGATTTTTATATATATATATATATATATATATATATATATATATATATATTTTTATTTAAATAATAAGATTTTCTTTCATATTAATGATCATAAAATGTCGAAAATTGATATTTAACTACGTTTTTGCCAGAAAAACTGTTAAGAACTTCAAATAAGGGTACTTCCGGTTGACCAATTATAACCAAAATCTAATCAGCTCTTCATATGGTTGTAAAGAAGAGGAATACGAAAGAATCATAATTTTTAGAATTGTAGTTTTGGAGTTATCGTCGGAGAAAAATTTGTCACACACACACACACACACACACACACACACACACACACACACACACACATACATACATACAGACATCAATGTAAAATTAGTAAAATCGTATTCTAGGGATCTTAAAACGTACTTATTCATTAAAAACTCACCACCGAATTTTTTGACCAAAGACAATACCTCCCTTACCTAAAGGTGACGGAAGGTAAAAAAGAATTGCTATTGCAATAGCAGTCTGCTAAACGAAAAGTAATAAGGGAAAAAATTGTGACATTTCTGTTGAATTAGTCACTAAACAAACTAGCTGGAAGTGGTATCCTAGTAAATTATCATAATGCATTAACCCTTATGCACTAATCATTATGCATTAAGCATTAAAACATTTAGTGGATATGAGGCTTTATTTCATAATAACGAACATTGAAATAGTATTGAAATTATTGGAAAAACTTGAGTTCGTATCCGTTTTAATTATTAGGTAACCGGTTGTGGTTTGAGAAATGCCAAGTTCAATTCCGTGAGTCGTTAAATTTAAATCTTGTAACTTCAAACGGCCGTAACTCAAGATCCGATGATGTAAAAAAAATGAGCGTGACATGAAAGGAAAGAGAATTTCATGCTGAATACAAACTTTTATCGTCCGTTATTCTATCTTTCACCATGTATGAGTGGTGTATGAAAATATGAGAAGTGAACTAAATTATTTAGTTCATTGTTTTCCTGCGCCACTCATACACGGTTAAAGATAGAATAACGAACGATAAAAGTCTAAAATAGGCATGAAATTCTCTTTCTTTTCATGTCAAGCACGATTTTTTTACATCATCGAATCCTGAGATACAGTCGTTTAAAATTATATGATTTTTCACGGAAATTATCTATTATTGAAAATACACAAAATTTCGATGAAAAATCATGTAACTTCAAACGGCTTTAACTCGAGATCCGATGATGCAAAAAAATCATGTATAACACGAACAGAAAGAGAATTTCATGCCAAATTTAGATATTTATCGTCCGTAGCTCTATTTTAACCATGTATGAGTGGTGCATGCAAATATGAGAAATGAACTAAATAATTTAGTTTACTTCTTATATTTTCATCCAGCACTCATACACAGTTAAAGATAGGATAACGGACGATAAAAGTCTGAATTCAGCATGAAATTCCCTTTCTTTTCATGTTAAGCAAGATTTTTTACATCATCAGATCTTGAGTTACAGCCGTTTGAAGATACATGATTTTTCTTTGAAATTTTGTATTATTGAAAATACACAGCTTCAAATTAATAGATTAACCTTTACATTGTTACCAATTCTTTTTTGTTGACGTATTCCAATTACTTATAGGGCCAAAACTCCAAACACGATGCGCCTTTTTAGCTAATTCGTAGTGACCCAAAAATGTATAGCAAGTAACATCTATGAATGAGGATCATATACCTACCACAAATGACTTTCATGACAATACTTTATAAGAATTTATTTCAGATTTTGAAAACATTCTTGTGATAAACACCAGAAATGGGTCAAATAAATTTTATGTATGTTCTCGAGGAAATAGCGTCCTACTTTATTTTCTCTTTAATTTGTTGGTAAAGTCTTAAAGAAATATTTTGTTTACTATTAAGTTATTCATGAAATTATGTACCGCAAGGAAAACAACGTTGTTTCCAATTTTGAAAACTTGAGAACTAAGTTTAGACTTATGCCTGTTCGCAGGAGAAATATTGTTTCATTTTACATAGCTCCTCTAAAGTTTCTAAACTTGAATACAACTAAGTATTTGATTCGTGGTTTCTGTCAGAGGTTGGAATAAATATTCTTACATGTTGGCGGGTCGTTTTAAATAAAATGCTGACAACAGGTTTGTTTCAGATCTTTATAAAGCGGTGAAACTGTGGTGAAGAATAAGTTGATACCTTTAAGAAACTTCTATTTAACAACTACAAATATTTATAAGATGCAAAAGTATTAAACAATTCTTACGTTATTTTACAGACATAATATTATCTTTCAATTGAAGATGCAAATTGTAAATAATAAAATGTAGTAAAAGTTGTACAGACTGGAAGAAATTCAAGTTCCTTATATGAAAAACTTTCTTATTATGCACGCTAGCGAAAATTGATGTAGGTCTTTATAGGCCAACTTTTTGAGACAACTTTAATAGGCACCACAGGAATTTCCAATCGTCTTTTGTTTTTGAGCTACAGGCTAAAACTAGTTTTCGCTCATTTTGAAATATGTACCTGATATCTCGCTTTATTATGGAGATAAAGAAAAAATGTTTATATTCTTTTTATATTGTTTTTTACGGAGAATAACGTGGTGTTTTATATATTAGCAACTCGAATTGAGGAGTGTTCATTCAAAACTTAATATGTCCATCATAAACAGTTTTGAGAAAAACGCGAAAAACTTACTATGTCCCTGCTATATATTTTTTGAATTCGATTACTTCATAAATAATTCAGTTAGTAAATGTTATTAAATATCCGATAGTATAATATTTGTATATGTTTTCAATTAGCTGAAATTTGAAAAAAATATTTGGCCATGTTAACTTTTGCATGGAAAAATTGGGACATGTTAACTTTTGCATGGAAAAATTGGGAAATGTTGAATTTTGTTAGGATTTTTTTGTTAAATTATTAAGAAATTAAGTTTAATTTAAACTTTCATGTATTAAAAAAAAACTTATAATTAGTGTCGACATCCTTTTTATATACAAGTTTAACAAAAAATATGAAAATAAAAAAAAAAAAACATTCCAGTAAGTACATAATACTTTTCGTTTAAAGGTGAACTCATGTATCAACTTCACAATCACACTCCTCATTATCTTCATTTTCATGTTTACATTCTGAAGTGTTTATTAAAACTTTTTTGTACCATTCAAACTTTTCTATCGCTTGCCTTGCCAGATGGTCTACATCCTTTTTTATGTGTACTTATTTTATTAATATTTTTTAGTACATCCAATTCCAAATTTCTGTCATTCTTTCCTCTTTTCAAGAGACGTACGTATTGTTCCAAATCACTAAACTATAATACTAGTATTCATGTCCTTTAAGTTGAATGTATTCTCTATTCTCTCCCATACATTTCTTTATATGATTCCTGTTAGTGTCCTTTAGGCCAGTAATTTTTTTATATATATTTTTTGTAATTCTTTGATATTATATATTTTCTATTCTTTCCCTAACCTCATTACTCTTCCTACACTTCTGTATAAATCTTCATATTCAATTTTATATGATATAGTGGACATTTATAGCTTCGTTTGAAATTAATAAAACTGTATTACTTATTCAAAGGGCATGTTAAGATTTGGTCAAAACATAAAAAGTTTCAACCAATAGTTAACATGTCCAGTGGACATATTAACTTTTGATTGAAACTCAATTTTTATTGTTAAGTTTATATGGGACATGTTACAGTTTTCTTGAAACCGAGCATGTCAATCGATTCGGATGACTAAATTTAAGGCGAACACATATCAACTTTTGAATGAACACTCCTCAACTGGTCAGTGTTAAATTCTATACTATGATCGGTGCTTTTCGTAATAAAGCAAGTTAAAGATAGCAAGATATTAGTTTGTTGTGATATTTAACAGCAGATAGACGTATATTTCTGTATTAAAGGACAGTGTATAAATTAACATTTAAAAAGAGATACATGAATGTCTTTACTTAAATAACGGAATCAGATATGAAATTTTCCATTACCCGGTAAAATACAAGACCATCATTTAATCTAAGTAAGATGCATTCTATAAACGAGGTCATGGAACACATTGTTCTTATTTATTTATAAATATTCACAGTCAAAATATGTACGTTAGTTGCTGCTATGTTTCAAAATATGCATATTTAATTTTGAACCAATTTGATGTGTACTTTTAAGCCTAATTTGTATGTAGTTAAATTTACACTTTCATTGAACCAATCAAAGGGTCAATATCTTTACTTTATTCAACCTTTTGGTCTATTTTTATTTGAAGCGCAGTACGAGATTATTATTAGAATATGTTTTTATGTTTTTAAGCGTTATAAACATAAAAAACCAAAAACATGTTTTGTAAGAATTAAAGCACTTTAATTTTAATTTCCAATTTGAATAAAATTAATTTCCCATGCATTAAACTGATTAGATTCCTTATTAAAACATAATCGAGTTGACAGCGTTTAATCTGTTAAAAGGTTAGAAACAACTCACCATCGCGCTGACAACAAAACTCTAGCAACGGTCTGTCACAAGTCAAACAAAGCAACTATCGCTATTCGCTTGAGCTTCAGTTGGGAGTTGCAGCAACTTCTTGTCTCGTTGAATGCGCGTAGAATAGTTAGCCTGACGTTCTGCTGTCAGTATCTGACCGAACACCTGTTGGTGGATTAATCAAATTATCCAAATTACCTGGCGTCCGTTGCAGGGACTTCGATTTTGTTGCTGAAGTGATTCAATTTAAAGAAATGGAGCAGCTTTGATAAAGAATGCCAGTTGTAGTATCTTTTAAAGACAGGAAGGATACTTAAATTGAGGTCTTTTCTATATCGTTTTCCAATATTTTCTCTAATGTATATTGTTAATGGAATAGAATTTTAAAACGTAAGTATTCTTTTGCGTTATCGATTAATTAATTAAGTATTACACTGTTTGCACCACTTCCTTAATAGCAACAATATAGGTTCTATGGAATATATAAGTCGATATTACATTAGTCGGGGAGTCTCGTGATCTTGTGTCTGAGCCGATTGAGGCCAAATATTATTTCGAATTTTAAATGAAACAAAATTGATACTTGAGGAATACTCTCCACTACAGCCATGAGTGGACGTTAGGTGTCGCTTAGTAAGCGCCCGCACGGTATAAATATTTTATTACTACCGAAATATATGTACAAAGCAAATTGGTACACCAAAAAATTGGTAATACGTGACGATATATTTATTTATATTAAAGGCTAGTGGGCTAAACTTTCTTCTCATGAATAAATATTATATTATAACTTAGTTGGTGTCAAAATATAAATAATTATTTACTCTACTTATGCTTCCCTGTATTTTTATTTTGCATTACAAGACACGCCTACTGGAATTAAGCCATCAAGATATAATTTAGCTAGCCATAAGCGGTTTCAGCATACTTTACTAAATCTTTGGTAAAATGTGTTGAGGAACCTATGGCTAAATTATTTTTACCTAACGCTAAGAGAGGTTCATGCTAAAAATCGCATATCCAGATTTTAGTGAACGAACACGTTTTAATGTTCCTAGAATCCGATTATAATATTTTTACGATGATGACTGTGTGCGTGTGTGTGTGTGTGTGTGTGTGTGTGTGTGTGTGTGTGTGTGTGAGAGAGAGAGAGAGAGAGAGAGTGGATAAGTGTGTGTATGTTTGGATATTGGAAGGACGATTTCTCAAAGACTATAATACTTAAGACTTGTTTAACTAAGTATTCCTCAATCTGACAGGGAACCGCTGGAAAGGTTTTGATAGCAATTGGACAACCTGAAGTAGTAGTTTCTTGAAAAAATTCTTCTAAATATTAATTTTTGAAGATTTTAAATAAATAAATGTATCATCACGGCATATTACCCATTACTGGGTGTGCCAGTATCTACAACACATGTAGACATCGGTAATGATGACGATATATTTTACCGTGTGGGCGATTATCAGGCGTCACCTCACGGGCACTCATAGCTGGTGTGGAGAGTGCACCACAGGGGTCATGGGACCCCAAGATTTTAGTTATTACAAATATTAAATAACATAAAATTCTCCATCTAATACGCTTAAAAATTTTATTATATCCTTCTGCAGATTTAGAGATAAAGAAAATATAATATATAGAATAATCTGTTGCAATAAATCGTACAGTTCAGACTACATCAAGGAAACCAGTTGCCAAATTCAAATGTTTGTAATTGACAGATAAATATCAGTGTCAAAAATCAACAGTTTTCCTGACATTATTGAAAACTATTTCTGGGAAGTAGGTACATTTAATATTTCTTATTGAATATTTAAAATTGTAGGTAATATTAGTACATAGGTATAGTACATAAATACCGCCAATCCCATCAATTAATTGGCACCCATCACCCCACCCACCTTGAACATTTTAGAAGAGTAGGACAAGATTCTTTATAAAAAGAAAGAATAGATATAATTAGAATTATAGTTGTGTGTACAAGAAATGTTAAATTCGACACTTATTTAAAAAATGGAAATGGCGAGAGGTATTATGCTGGCCACAACAAATGACTTATTCCAGTAAGCGTGTCTTGTGCTGGTGTTTAGTATAGGCGTGCTTCTTCGGACTGTGATTCGTGAACATGATCAAAAAGAAAATTGTTTCTTCGTTCGTTATTCGTTATCCTCACTCTTTCATTTTGTGATCACAAAACTCCATTCCCCTTTCCCTTCTAAATAAGTATTTTCGCATGATCACTGTGATTCAAATAACAAAATATTTGAAAATGGCGGAAAAAGCAAGCAATGAAATATTGGATGTGCAAATTTATGTCTACAACAGAATCATCGGAACTACTAGAACTTGAGTCAGTAGATCCAACGTTCATTAATGGTTTCAATTTTTCTAATATTACAAAAAAGTTAAAGAAACTTGTTTTCATATTTTACTTCACAATGCATACCAAAAATATTATTTCTGCTTCAGCACAATCCATCCAACTATTTTCGATTTGGGTATTACTTCAATCATAACAGCTGATTTATCATTTGACGTTTGCCGCTAGTTCGTTCGACGTTGTGTAGGTTTCGCGTCGATCAAGTTAATTTTGTTGTTTCTTTGGAATTAAATTTAATCATGATCCGAAGGAATCATTATTGAACAAATCATTATTTAGAAAATCATAATCACAGTCCTAAAAACACGCCTATGGTGCGCTCATGATTCCTACTCTGCAATGTGAATCCACCTGTCAAGCTTCCATCCTCGGCTCGGGCAGCGCTAGGCTCTTGCTCGTGCGTTCCAGAGCGAGGGCCCGCGGTAATTCCCGGCCTAGAGCCTAGAACCGCGCGCCCTTACCGCGTAATTGATTTCTTTGGTAAAAGCTTTCAAACATGCGCATATATCAATCATTCCTATCTGATAGCGCTGTCGGAACTGACGTGTAAAAATAAAATTTTATCATTTTTATTCACGAATCTGAATATGGATTTCACAAGCTCATTTCTGCCTGTTAAGCTCAATATGGTCGCTTTGTTCCACGATCGCTGATTACCGACCTTTTACATATGTTCCAGATTAAAATAATTTAACACGAGTTCTGAAAAGCGGTTTATCGATAATTATTCATTTACATCAAACACTTTCCATTTAAATTATATATTAGGAATTAATGAGTTGATCTGATATTGATATGAACTGAAACTTCTGGTACAAAAATAGAAATATCTGATGTGGCCAACATATTACCATCCTTCAGTTCTATGTATTTTGTACAAATTCCATACTGAAAATTTCTTGCACACGATTCTTTATTTCCAATAAAATTATAACACAAACATACTATGGCTGTGTTCGATGTCGCATTTTAGCATTTAGATTTTAGGATTTAGGTTTTCTTCACACAAATACAATTCCAATGGGGTCCAGTGGCCGCGTGCCTGAGTGTCTGGTCGCGAACCTGGGGGAACCGGGTTCGATCCCGACAGACGCCAAATATTTCCAATTTTAAATGGCACAAAAGTGACCCCTGTGGTGCACTCTCCACACCAGCTATGAGTGCCCGTGAGGTGACGCCTGGTAAACGCCCACACGGTAAAATATATCGTCATCATTACCGATGTCTACATGTGTTGTAGATACTGGCACACCCAGAAATTGGTAATATGCCGTGATGATATATTTATTTATTTTTAAATACAATTCCGAATGGCACACTAGTGACATTCATTGATTTATTTGGCAACACTTTAGAACAACAAAAATGAATTATGCAATTCGATGTAATTTGGTACTTCAGATTAAGTGTTAATATTATATTTCTTAACAGATAAGCTAACAAGCTATTCTTTGACAGTAAATTTGACGTTTTGAATAAATTATACAAACGAACATAATTTGTTTAATTAGTGAGCGACAACTTCAAGGCATAGTGTGCTCCTGCAAAACCCTAAAATCTAATTCCTAAAATCCTAAATAATCACTAGATTTAGAGCATATAAATTTAGGATTTAGATATTAGTGTGATAAAAGTGCTACATCGGACACAGTCTTAGTAAATTGAACTTGACACTGACATCTAATAATCAAAATTATTTTAATATTTATAATAGTTGCTTCCATAGTTATAGCATAGCTGGCTGATTTATGAAATTTATACCCGAGACACTACAAAAATTAATGATTATTAACGGTTATTTATAGTACGTGAAGTAGTGTGCGGGATTTGTATTCGTATGTACTATCACATTGGAAGAACTGAAAGGAGCTATTCGCGTAGAAGTCGCCCAAATTGACAGAGCGATGTTAGAAAGAGTGTTTACAAACTTCGTAGAAGAAATGCATTAATGATAATGGACATCACATGCAAGATATTGTTTTCCACACTTGATTTTGTCAAATGTTATGTCATTACGAATTCAATTCTGTCAACAATTTTTTTCTTAAGCAAAAAGTATCAATTTTGTGGCGTTATAAAAAACGTCCGTCCTTTCTGCCCAACCCTGTATTAGTGCTACAGTCGCTCGCATCTATCTTCAACATTCAATTTTTTAATTTTCAGTTTAAAATTACAAACGTAGATTTATTTCAGTGGAGATTAATATCCTGAAAAAAGTATGAAATCGCACATAGGTCGTTACAACCAAATACGGTAGTGTACAGTAAAATACAATTAGTTACATTTGAATTTATCATTAAATGAATTTATATATTAGAGAGAAACTAACACTAACATTAATTTACCTCATAAAAATTAAGTTTCATCTCTTGACATCCATTAAATCTAATATGTTTTTTTTTTACTCCCTAATGAAATCTGGGCAAAAAATCCTCAACTGTACTGATGAAACTAATTACAAAGATAAAACAAAAACTGCAAATTCAATTTCATGTTCTGTTGTTGAACTACCTACTGCAACTAGATTATAAGCAATAACAATTGAATTTTAAAGAGAGCTCTGGAATAAAATTTTAACAAGTAGATGAGTCAGAGAGAAAGACGTCGTATAGTGCGGCATTGTGAAGCGAAATTGTCTTTCTTCAAATAACGTCCAGAGATACTAGGAGTACATATCTTTTTCATGAAGGAGAACAGCGTTTAATTATATAGAAAGCAGTTTCAGGTCTCATTTATTTAAAAAAATATAAAACAGTAATAATCTACATACGAATCCAACCAAGTGTGGTAATGTCAAGGTATTAGTGCCTTTGAAATGGCGTCTGTTAATGTTGGCCGTCTTCAGCAGATTGCTAATATAATTTTCGAGTGTAAATTTGAAACTCGATAATATAATATGATCTTAAAATTTTGGACAAAATGAAATGTCAAATAAAACAAACTACATAACCAAAGATTGCCTTTTACTAATACGAAATATATCTAGTACCAGTATTGTTGTAATTTTATTTTTCAAGCGCGAATTAAATGTGAATTTTTAGTTAGACGAAATTAAAATAAAATGCGGATTCAGTACAGGAAGTAATGGATGTGACTCCAGGTTATAGAGTGTGGTTTTATTGTATTGTAACATGCTTAGTTTTAGTTATTTATCTTATATTGTTATAGAGCAATTAAATTAACAGTAATACTAATAAATTGTTATATTTTAAATCTTATGTTAAGTAACACTTCACATATGAATAATACCTGTTTTATATTTGTAAATTTTTTCGTCGATTTTAAGAACCTGGCCAAAACTCAATAAATTGTACTTAAAAATATACAATAAATTCACCTTTTTCTAACCAACTGTTTACTGTTTCTTACCTCTCGCTAAAAGAGGTATTGGATTCATGCTAAAAATCGCATATCCAGATTTAAGTGAATAAGCACGTTTTTAAAATGATGTTTCCCTTTCTTTCCCTCTCTTTCTCTCTCTCTCTCTCTCTCTCTCTCAGTGTGTGTGTGTGTGTGTGTGTGTGTGTGTGTGTGTGTGTGTGTGTGTGTGTTATGTGTATGTGTGTGTGTTTATGTATGTGTATGTGTGTGTGTGTGTGTGTGTGGATATGTTCGTGTCTAGATGTTGGAGAGACGGAATAAGCTGAAAAGGGTTTGGGAACACTTGAAAAACCGGAAGTAGTAGTTTCTATATAAAAAATCTTCTAAATATTATTTTTTGAAAATTTATGTTATTACAAATATTAAGAATACAAAATTCTCCATCCGATACATTGAACATTTTTATTATAGCTTCTACAGATTTAGAGAATTATAAATATGTAAAATAATCCGTTGTAATGAATCTCACAGCTCAAATAACTCTATGAAAACCAGTTGAAATATTAAAATGTTTGTAATTGACAGAAAAATGTCAGTGTCAAAAATTCAGTTACATTACTAAAGGCTTTTGTTTGGAAGTACATTTAAATTTTTCTTATTTTATTATTAATTAAATATTTAAAATTATAGATACGTATTTTATATATACGCATCAGAAATATTACCAATTTCGTCAATGAATTTGAAGAATCTCGAACATTTATGCTCGTATTCATAAACACTCGTAAAAATTTTAAACGGTTCGTTATAATTTTTATCCAATAAAAATAGTCGACATTGAAAGAAAAATCGAAATTTTATTTGTCAAGTTTGATTCTATTTGTCAAAAATTATAACGAACCGTTTTGAAATGTTACAAGTGTTTATGAATGTGGGCATTAGAAGAAAAATTATTTATAGAATGAAATAGAAAATAAAAAAAAAAATATGAATAATAGATGTAATTAGAATTTTTGAGTGTGTCCCAGAAATGTTAAATGCAACATGTATTTAATAAGGAAATGGCGAGAGGTCTTGTACTGGCCACAACAGATTTTTATTTAAAACTTCATGAGATAGATTTGCGGAATCGAGAAATTCAAAGTCGTTATTTGAAGAAGTAAAAGTTTTTGTGTGCCGTAAAACCGTAAAGATAATAATGTCCTGTTTAAGAAATAGTAATTTATTAGTATACACATATTACTCATAGCAATCGACAAAATTTGCGTTGATAACCATAAATATTAAACATAATTGAGAATGTCATTTATAATTATACTGTACTCAAGAATACATATTTTATCAACTCAAGGAAATTAGAACATGAAATGGATAAAATATGAGTTTACTCGTACCATAAATAACAATTAACTTTGCAGCATATATTTAAATGGCGTTGTAGTGGTTTAATTGTGCTTTAATGAAATCGCTTGTTCCATTTTGTGTGCAGTATTTTTCTAGTAGATAATTTAGTTTAGCTGTGTAGAGAAATTGCATTACAAGTCTTCCTTGGGAGCAGAAATAAAATATTCAGTGTTCTCCAGCATATTCTTTCTGTAATAACAGTTCTGGCGAATCCCGTGTAAAATTTAAATACATTTTGATTTTTTCAGAGCTCATTCTATTTTACGGTTGGAAAAATGGAAGAAGTAATTGCATATATTTTAAAGTTTCATCTCTATAAACTTTTATTACTTTTGAGATCTCGGCGAGCCCAGAGGGCGCAAGCAGCGTGTGCTTGCCAGATCCGTCACGAGGTATTTTTGATAGTCCAATCAGTGAGAAATATGTAAGGAGGTACTTAGTCGGAAACTTTTTTCCTTTAAACTCATAAAGCACAAAGATTAAAGGTAATAGAACTTTTATTTGATCAACCCGAACCTAAGTTTATTAAATCATGGAAAGTTGGGCAACATATTTAACTTGGCATAAAAGAGAAGTTACTGTGAAAAGCATGACGATAATAGGGTTAAATTTAAAATAAACTTGGCTTACACATTTCAATTTAAATTTTAATCAGCCACCCTTTAGAAAATATTTTTGTTGACAAAGTCATTTTCTTTACAACACAACACTGATTGTGCTTACAATCATCGTTACGTAGACGGAATAAATTTAATTATTTACAATATTCACAAAGACAGGGAATAATATTTACGTGTAGTGATATTTGTAGTATGTTACTTCTACACTGTAAATATACTCATATTTGGATAAAAGTCAAAATTAAAAAATCTGTTGTGGCCAGCACAAGACCTTCCGTCAATTCGATGTATTTTGTACAAATCCGATACCAAAAGGTCCTTGGAACAGATTCTATATAATATCATATAAAATCGAACACGAACACATACATATAAATAAAATTATAACAAATATACACTTAGTAAAATGCACTTGACACTTCCTTTATTTCTTCTTCAGCTATCCCCTATTTTATTAGGGGTCGCTGTTTCCTCTTCTCTTCCACTTATTCCTGTCCAACGCATCTTCTTCACACAGTCCTTCCTTTCTCAAGTCTTCTGCGATACAGTCCTTCCATCTTCTCTTTAGCCTTTCTCTGCACGTCATTTGCGAGGAATACTATGACATATCAATTTTAGATCTTAAACTTTCTATATTTGGTTTTGCACTTGCAACTGACATCTAGCAATTATTTTTTTTTTGAATATATCAGCATCAGCTGTTTCCATGATAAATAGCAAAGCCGACTAATTTTTGAAAATTAATTTCTTTATAATGCTTTAAATCTACATCTATTGAATACGATGGAAAATGTGTAATCAAACCCTACAGAGAAGAGTATTTTCTTTAATATATATAATAACAAAATGTCAAAAAATAATATTTAACTGCGTTTTTTTAAGAAAAACTGTTAAAAACTTCAAATAAGGGTACTCATATGGATGTACAGCAGAGGAATACGAAAGAATTATAATTTTTAGAATTATAGTATTGGAGTTATCGTCGGAGAAAAATTTGTTACGCACGGACACATATATACACATACACGACACACACACACACACACACACATACATACATACATACATACATACATACATACAGAGATCATCTTAAAAATAGTAAATTCGTATTGTAGGGACCCTAAAACGTGATTATTCATTAAAAACTCACCACTGAATTTTTTGACCAAAGACAATACCTTCCTTACCTAAAGTTGACGGAAGGTAAAAAAGGATCGGTCTAGTTGCTATATAATAATGCTTTGCATAAGAAATTTAATTTTATATTTGTCAAATTTTAAAATTAAGCAAACCTTTCGCCCGTAAGAAATACAAGGGGAAAACTATGATTTTAGCATTATGAACTTTTTAAATAAGCACGTTTTGGAGTATCTAAAAATGTAAAAATACTCAAATTTTTTAATAGCTTTTGAAGTGCAAAAATCTGCTTTATTTAATACAAAGATGGTGTTATCATTATTTGATTCTATAAGTAAAACCATGTAAGTGTACAAAGTTTTCGATTATTTTAGCAATTAATTTTATTTGTTCCCATAATAACGTAACACCTGAAATGATATTGCTGTTGATCATATTCTTGTAAATGGAGCAATCGGCAGCTTTATAATCTCTAAAAGAGTTTACACAATTGCATGAAACAGAGAACTCTCTTCCTCTGTAGTTGTGTTTTAAAATAAGTCGAATGCTTTGAGGTCTGCAGTCCAACTCTGCACATCTAGAACCTCATCCACATCCACCAAATATCTCCAGGGGGTCTGTGCGCTACATACGCGGTCAGATAGGGTTTTATTGTCCCGAGCTGCTGCTATCTTCCACCAGTGGAAATGATGTCTTTAAAATTCGCACTCACACTGGAATAAGCTATTCTTGTTAAAATATTTATCTCGTTTCCGATGCAGCCAAGTTTCGATCGAGAGCTGTTGTGCTTTTAATTAAATATTTACGTCTTTCAAATGCTCCAGTCTCAGATACTTGCAAACAAAATCGCGCACGAATATTGTTTCAAACTTTGTTGGAGATTACAATCGGAAGGTAAATCATATCGCATTTGATTCGAAATTCTCCACGGCCCTCTTTCAACAACATTACAAAAGATTATGACAGAATACACAACTTCTGAAACTGGTTCACTAAATAAGAATCGTAAAGAAATAGTTATTTACATTCGAGTGCGTGTGAGTTGGATTTTACAGCGCGACAACTTTGTTTTTCTTTTACTAACATTTGTTTTTATTTGCAGGTGAGTATTTTCATCCATTTCAACCATTTAGTGAAGGTGCTTTCAGTAATCCGTAAGTAAAATAAAATAGTGATTTACATTCGAGTGCGTGTAAGTTGTATCTTACAGCGCGACAGCTTTGTTTAAGGCACGAGCCCTTAAGGCAAGTGCCTTATTAGCTGGAGCGCTGTAAAATACTTCACGCACGAGAAGTGTATAAAATTTTTTGGCCGACAATAATGAAAATCACTTTTTCCAATGAGGTAGATTGTACTTCTAAAAAGGGTTAGTTTAAAATACTGGGGTTAAGTCAATTTCCAAATTTGATTTTACTTACCTTCATTAGAGTACTTCTTCTAGCAAAAATTTATCTGTAATAATAGACGTTGTTTATGACTGATAATATATTTATTTGCTCATGTTTCCTTCGTAATAAATAATAGGTAGGTGTCGATATTTGACATTTCAGCAATGCTCGCGTATTTGACAGGTATATCGATCGGTGACTATGTCGGTAACGGCGGATTTTTACAATAATGACAGATGTCGCTACCGTGAGTTTGGTTTATATAAATTAATTTTAAATATAGGAAATGTTAAAGTAAAAAAATAACTTAAGTAGGTAGTACTTTTTTACATGAATTTTATTATAGTAAAGATATCTTTTCTAAATGCCCATAAACGTCCAGTGTATTTTGATTATTTTACCGCATAGTTAGACAAGTTACAACACAGTAAGCGTAAAATGTAGGTTACACTTGCTGTGTATACAATTGTAAAGTTCCCATTACACTTCAGGAGGGCAAAAACACTTTTACAGAATATTAATTAAATGAGTGGCATATCAGTTCTAATTGCCGACTCTAAAGATAAATAATCTATAAAGACTGCTACATGCTTTTAACATTAAAGCACAAGAATTAAATATGAATAAAAGTAAATGCATGGTTACTTCAAAAGAACCATTTAGATGTAAACTAGAACTGGACAGTAAAATAATAGAAAAAGTGATATCATTTACGTATTTAAAGTTAAAGATCACAAGCAATAGAAAGTTATAAAATAAGTACGAGAGTCGGCTCCGGTGGCTCAATGGTTGGAGCAACGCCTCTTAGTCATGAGTGCGCTCGGGGTTCTGGGTTCGAATCCCACTAAAGCATGGATGTTTGTGTATGTGAACCTACTCAATAATTGGGATTTAATCCTGTTGAGAGGTTTTTAAAAAAGAAAAAAAAGAAAAGAAACAGATAAAGAGAGCTGCGCGTATACCTGAATGCCACAGAGAGATAATATGATAAATCTGTTGTGGCTAGTATAATACCTCTCGCCATGTTCGTTTTAAGGATCGAATGTAACATTTCTTGTATACCTACACAAAAAATTCTAATTATGAAAGATTACAATATTCCTGGATTTCAATCAAATTTATTGTCATACTCAATATTTTCAACATTAGTTACAAGCTTTAAGAAAAATCATCCCCTAAAGAAGACAGATGTGGTGAAATTATTTGGTATAACAATAAAGTTGACAAATCCAGGAATATTGTTATTTTTCATCATCCATCCCAGTCGAGTAATCATCTAAAATTCTAATTATATCTGTTATTTTATTCTATAAGGAATCTTGTCCTACTCTTTTAAAATTTCAGGATGGTTCCAATTTATTGACGGGATTGGCGATATTTCTTAAGAATATATGAACTATTCCTATTAATATACACACCTACCTACAATTTTAAATATTTAATTAATAATTCAATAAGAAATATTAAATGTACTTCCCAGAAAAAGCTTTCAGTACCTAATGTATGTAAAACTATTGATTTTTGATACTGACATTTATCTGTCATTTACAAACATTTGAATTTGACAACTGTTTTTTGAAGAAACTACTAACTCAGATTGTCCATTTATTATCAAAACTATTTCAGCTCTTCCCGTTAATCTCAGATTGAGGAATACGTAGTGAAGCTGGTCTTAAGTGTTACAGTTTTTAAGGAATCATCCTACCAACATCCAGATATATACACACACACACACACACACACACACACACACACACACACAGACGCACCATTAAAAACTTGGGAAAACTTTTAACGACGATCAAAGCATGACGTTTAGGTTTAATTTAAAGTATCAACTAAATTTCTAGCAACTTGAACCCAATCAAAAATCAAACAAGCTTTTTGGGCAACCTTGATGCTGCCCATTTTACATATTCCCGCCTGTAAGTACAACACAGAATACAATTTAGAAACCACATCGTGCAAATTGTTAATACTTATCGAATAATCATAGGTAACAACAAAAATGGTATTTGAAAACCAAGTCACTTATGAAAAGTAAAACGGATTACCTAATCATGAATTTTTAGGTGGGAGTAGATAAAATAAGTACCCTATATATATAGAGTCCCGTGGCCGCGTGCCAGAGTGTCTGGTCGCGAACCTGGGGAACCAAGTTCGATTCCAACCGATGCCTAATATTTCGAATTTTAAATGGCACAAAAGTGACTCCTGTGGTGCACTCTCCACGCCAGCAATGAGTGCCCGTGAAGTGACGCTTGGTAAGCGCCCGTACTGTACAAATATTACATTAATATTGCATTACCGATATCTGCGATAAAACAGATTGTGGCACACTCAGAAATGGGTAATATGCCGTGATGTTATATATATATATATATATATATATATATATATATATATATATATATATATATATATATATATATATATATATATGAGCGATTACCCTACGAACAATATTTTTCTAGTTTTTATAACTTTACGCTCTCGATATATGTATATTTTCGTTATATATATATATATGTAACTATGTAACTATAATTAATTGTGGGATATACCTACTGAGAAAGTAAAAATACTCTTATTACTGCTTTCCTTGAAAGAATTTTGAAAATAGTATTGACCGAGTCGTTTGCTCCGTGCTGGAAATAAAAACAGAGTCTTCTCGACTGTGTGTTTTTGTATGTAAGTAGTTGTAACGAGCAGGGAGTTCGTGTGCAGAGCAATTTGAAGGAATTGCAGGTCTCCTTCGCCACCGCCGCGTTTGCGTCGAGGGCCAAATTATGCCCGCGAGGCGCCGCGACGCGTTCGGAATGCGGTTCGACGCCGGCGTCCGTCAGATATACATAAGTTAGATCGGAGATTGCGATAAGGGCACGAGGCGAATTGGCTTTTTAATAGAATTTTTTATGATCGTTCTAGTAATAAAAAGTAAACAAAATTGTTTTTTGATAGGTTAGCCGAAGCATTAATATTATATGAGTAATAATACATGCTTAATTTATTTTGTTTTGCTCGAATTTAGGACTGAGGTTATTTATAAATATGACATGATTGTTTGACTTTTATGACGCAAATTATGCAGCTGATATTACCATATTTACGTTACGGGTTACGGTAGTCCAATAGTTTGTTTTTCTTTTAATTTTGCCATAAATATGAAAACATGCATATATTTTCCTCAAAGGAGTGTAATATAACTAAACGATTTGAATAGTGGACTTTATGGAGTTTTATACGATACAAGAGCGCATACGCACCATAAAAATGGTTTTATGGAAACAACTAATTTTAATTTTACATAAAATACGTTGCTCTTGAGTACCGAACATTCAGTACTCATCTACAGTACCGTCCAAAATTAAGGAAACGCCTACTGGTAACGCAATAAATAAAAAAGATTCTAAACGAATATGGTTTAAGAAAATAGAACAAAAAGTTTTTTAAAACGTCACAAAATTGATACTTGTTCCAAGAAAAAGAAAATCTGTTGTGGCCAGCACAAGACCTCTCGCCATTTTCATATTAGGCTATATAAGTATTGTATTGCACTTCGCTTTCGAACCGTCGTTTAATAACACAATATTACAGAACTTTACCCAAATACTGTTTTTTATTGTATTTAACATGTCTTCTGCACACATATAATTCTAATTATATCTATTTTTCATTGTATGAGGAAGTTTCTAAATGTCAGAGATTGGCCCTATTCATTAACCAGATTGGCGGTATTTCTGAAGGATATATGCATTTTACCACAATTTTACCTATAATTTCAAATATTTAATTAATAAAACAATAAGAAAAATTAAATATACTTCCCAGAAAAAGCTATCAGACTGTCACTAAAACTGTTGATATTTGAGAATGACATGTGTCATTTACAAACTATGTTATAAACATTGGAATTTGTCAACTGGTTTCCTTAGTGCCTTAGCCTCTGCGATTAGTTTACTCTATAAATTATAGTGTTTTTATCTTTAAATCTATACAAGATATAATAAAAATTTTAAGTGTATTAGATGGAGAATTTTATGTTCTTCAATATTTAATAAAAAAACTTCTAAAAAATTATATTTAGAAGAATTTTTCTAAGAAACTACTACTTCCGGTTGTTCAATTGTTACCAAAAATTTTAACATGAATCCAATACCTCTCTTAGCTAGAGGTATTATTGACAGATTTGAGTTTGTAATGACATATCACTTGACAAAATCAATACACTTAAAAATTTTATTATATCTTGTATAGATTTAGAGATAAAGGCACTATAATTTATAGAGCAAACTAATCGCAGATGCTAAGGCACTAAGGAAACCAGTTGACAAATTCCAATGTTTATAACATAGTTTGTAAATGACACATGTCATTGTCAAATATCAACAGTTTTAGTAACATTCTGATAGCTTTTTCTGGGAAGTATATTTAATCTTTCTTATTGTTTTATTAATTAAATATTTGAAATTATAGGTAAAATTGTGATAAAATGCATATATCCATCAGAAATACCGCCAATCTAGTTAATGAATTGAAAGAATCTCTGACATTTAGAAACTTTCTCATACTATGAAAAATAGATATAATTAGAGTTATATGTGTGCAGAAGACACGTTAAATACAATAAAACACAATATTTGAGTAAAGTTCTGTAATTTTTTGTTATAAAACGACGGTTCGAAAGCGAAGTGCAATACAATATTTATATAGCCTAATATGGAACTGGCGAGAGGTCTTGTGCTGGCCACAACAGATTTTTTTTTCTTAATCAAAAATTATTTCTTTTGTGAGGTTTAAAAAACGTCCGACCTTTCTTGTTAAATTTTTTTAGCATTTCAAACGACAGACAAAGATATTTGATATTCAGATTCATAATAAGTTTTTAATTCTGAACTTTTACCTTTAGAATTTTGAAAATTAATAAGTAAAAAGATATCGCTATAGGTAAAAGCAATTTTAATATCCTGTTTAGAAAAGAGTGGCTCGATTTATTCATTCACTTGTATTCATAAATTTATATCAAATAATTATATATGAAAGATCATCTAAGCACCTCCACCAAAAGTTTTCCCTTTTTTCGGAATTAACTTGTACAGTACATTATTTGACATTGTATCCACTAATGATTTCTTGTTCCATTTTAAAAATAGAGCTAAAAATTCCTATTGAAATGTTTGCTCTAATTAGTCAAAATTCCCGTTGAAAATTAAACGAACACGCTTTAAATACAGCTATAAATATCCGGCTGTCGAACAGCGAAACGCCGTCATTGGAATAGGGTGAAATATGATGATATATTTATATATTTTGATTCGTCAGTAAAACATTTCTCTCCACCGGTGAAAGATGGTTGATTTAATTAAAATTCTAATTATCCCGTTGTCAATAATAATTTACGACATGGGACATCAGTATGCATCATGTCCACTCGACAGATCAATAATCCGCAGTCTCTGCTAATCTGCCCCATGTGTACGGACAACGGGGAAAATAAGTTATGAGGATGCGGTAATCAATTTGCAATTAAAGCCCGAGCAAAAGAAATACTGAAAAAGAAACACCAGTGCACAATTTTATTTCAATTGAAACGCCAATACTGTAGTTCGGTGTGGTGTTTACTTGTTACTTGTCAAACTAAACTCAAAATGACAGGATGTCAATAAATATCATGAAGGATTACTTTTATTTGAAAAACTGTGACAAAAAATTCGCTTTTAGGTATCAACTAGTCATAAAAATTGTATTGGTGGCAAGTGCCACTATATTTCAAATTTAATTCATGGTTTTCTCTTTGCGCAGTAATTTATTTTCAGCGTTGCAAAATAACTTTTGTAATCAATAAAATATTGTTTGAAAAGCGTTTTACAATGAAAAACTGAATGAAAATTGGTTAACCCGAGTTTGAATACTAGTCCACATCAGCATTAAGTATCCGAGAAACAATATTTGGGTAACGGTCGTCGAATCAAAACCGATCACTTTACGACATTTGGAAATTTTGTATTTATACCCGTACCTTAATATTCTAAGAATTCTATTCAATAACAGGAAATTCAAATCAATGCACAACGCTATAAAATGAAATCGTAATAACAATATAAACTAATTTAACACGTTCACTATGTTTAGGAGCAATTTGTCCCTTTTTATACATTCCAATAGTGTAGCAAAATTTAATACCTATTTTCAGAAACTATAATTTCAGTAATTTCTATGGGAGTTAAGAGTAAAATGTAGCATTTTTAAGCTCGCTAAAGAAAGGACTTATTTTTAAAGTTCATTTTGTTCCAGGAGTTTTGCTCTTCATCGCATATTTTGAAAATTTTAAATCATATGCAATTGGAAAGACACAACATGTGCTTATCACTATTAAATTGTTTCGTATACATTTTGTTGTCATTACAAATCCGCCTTTGTACGAGATGAGTAAACGGACGTATGGGATTCTGCTTTTAGCAAAAGAACAACCCATAAATATAGTGCATTAAAACATTATATCTAAATGAGAAAGAGGTTATACGACACGACGTCACTACAGTTGTTAATTTAGAATAAATTTGACTTTTTAACATTTGTTTTATTTCTCATGGCGCTGTGTAAAGACCTAAGTATAATTTTTATATTTTTAGCGTACCGCCATCTTGCCAATGAAACGCAAGTAAACAATAATTTTGGACGTGTTACATGTATTAAGTGTAGAAATGAAGCATAGTAAAATAGTTTTTCCACAATCCTTAGCAAAATTCTTTATAATTCAACTTAAAATAGTGAGCAAAATAGCATATTGAATCACAAGTGAGCAAAGTAAATAACTTTCTTCACAAGTGAGATAAATACATAAGCCTATAATAATCTACGTCAGAAGTCATAAATTTTGATGGAGTTACAAATTTTACAATAAATATCTACCATACTACATGAAGGAACAATATTTTTTTTTCTACAGTCACTATAGAAAATAGCTATTTGCGCTCTTTTTTGTCAACGCAAAATGTCACTTTGCCGCTCATGCGCGACAAAGTAGAAAAAACGCTCGCTGTCCAAATTTCTAAGTATACAATGTTGAAAAACGTCTCTTGTCTACATTCTTAATGAAAATGTATAGTTAGGAACTAATGGCAGTGTAATTACACATTTATCACGTTCACAAGTCAATTTGACATATGTTCTGTCGGTATTTAACATAACCTAACAAAATGCCACACTGCTGTGAAAATGAAATAGGGCATTCATTTACAAAAACGAAAGTATAAAATGCTTAGATTAGATTGAATAAAAACTCAAGAAGAATGGAAAATAACGATAAAATAAAATTAAATATAAAATAAATTGTGTGAAGTTATGTTTAGTAATAGGAATGATTGTACACAGATGGCGGTAGGATAGTTGCGAGTCGCACTGACATCTGATCTCTAGTTAACTATTTATTTTGATTACAATAAAGTTATTAGTTATTTCGTTACTTAAATAATTGCGAGAAGTCAGTTAATGCACATACATGTCTATACAGTGTGTCCCATTTAGAGGTGCCACCATTGGGATCTCGAGAACTATAAGAGATACGATATCGGTTAAATGGAACTTTTTATGCGCCTTTGGAAGGCCATCTCAGATGTGCTTTTATTTTTCCAAAAATTCTCATAGGCCACTAGATAATGACGAAAAACTGAATATTGTTGATTTTTTCTTTTTCAAATAACTTCTAAACTATTAATAATTGAGAAAAAAGTTTCAAATATAAAAGATAAATATTTTTATTAACTAACCAGTGGCGTACGGAATAAATTTTTATATCCGTAAAGTTTTGAGATATAACACAAACTTATATTTTTTTAAATGGAACCCATATCTGATTTTAGTCTCAAAAAAATAAATATTTTTTTCTCTTTTCAACGATGTAAGGGTTATTATTATGTTTTATATTTGTTTTGCCTTAAAAATTATTATTTTTTTCCTTATTTTGTATTAAATTTACAATTATTTTGAAAATATTGGTAGATTTCTATTTGGAAATACTCCTTGTATTTAAATACTTTATTTCGTTAGAAAATTTTGCTCAAAATTCGTATCAAATTAATTTTTATAATATTTTGTATCAGGTCGCCCTTGGCTCATCATAGTGTAATTTGTAATTATGAGTCTAGAATGAAAATATTAAGTAATAAAGGCATAAAACAAATTATTTTGATCAAATACAATATAATTAATAAAAATAATAATGTTTTTTTGGAAAATAATAAGAAAATTCAGGAAAATAAGGAGAAAAATTAAATTTTAGGAGCAAAACAAATATAAAACATAATAACCCTTACATCATTGAAAAGAGAAAAAATTATTGATTTTTTTGAGACTAAAATCAGATATGGGTTCCATTTAAAAAAATATAAGTTTGTGTTATATCTCGAAAATTTACGGATATAAAAATTTATTTCGTACGCCACTGGTTAGTTAATAAAAATATCTATCTTTTATATTTGAAACGTTTTTCTCAATTACTAATAGTTTAGAAGTTATTTGAGAAAGAAAAAATCAACAATATTCAGTTTTTCGTCATTATCTAGTGCCCTATTAGAATTTTTGGAAAAACAAAAGCACATCTGAGATGGCCTTCCAAAGCCGCACAAAAAGTTCCATTTAACCGACATTGTATCTCTAATAGTTCTCGAGATGCCAATGGTGGCACTTCTAAATGGGACACACTGTATAATCACAAATTCCTTGAAATATTTGTTAATTTTTTCAGTGTGACAGGCGTGACAACTAACCACACATTTTGCTACAAAAACTCATCAAATCATCACAAATCCTTGCTTCTACGCTCTAATTTTGGTTTTTTTATTGGAATAGATGGCTAACGATATAATCATTTAAAAGCCTTTTTAAGTTTAAACCGTATTTTTTGTATTAGCCAATCGTTATTTATTGAGCAGTACTGTAAGTATAAAGTGTAGATTTTATTATTTTTTGTTATGGTGGAGGCCCCATTGTGGCGACTGTAGAAAAAATCTTGTGTGTGTTTCGAGCGCAAATGGACATTGTCGATTTCGTCGTGCGGCAACAACCTCTCAATCGACAATGTCGCATTTTGCGCTCTTAATACACAAATAGCTATTGAATTTATTAGATGCATTAAGTGTAAAAATAAAGTGCAGCAAAATAGTTTTCTTTATTTAGTACCTGAGAACCGGTTCTCCGTTTTCTTCTGGTGACTAAGTGTTTTTTGCATTTCAATTTTGACTTTCGATATTGTACTGAAATTCAAATAATTTTACTTAGCTTTAATTCGACTAGTTCATACTTAAAGGTATGTCTTTCTTCCTTTTATAAATTAATGAGGGGTAATACAGGACATTACTCCGTCCGAAACCACTATTTTACTATACTTCATTTCTTCACTTAATCCGATTTCTGCAGTAGGTAATGTGAACGCCTTCATTAATCAATTGTTACATGCAGTTTTTAATTCAGAACATTTCTGTATTAAAATTAATAGAGCAGATATTACAGACATATGATAATTTTATCATTGTATTCCTCATGGTTCATAAAAAAGTAGACATCCGGTAAAATGAAATGATAGGAATCTTCTGAATTCTACTGAAAAGGATTATTGCAATGCATTAGGAAGAAATTTGTAGATAGGAATTTTGTCGGTGGCGGTAATTTCCTTACGTGGTTTCCTTCCACAAGACGGACAACCCGCTTCTATCTCCTTCAGCGTAGCTGAATGCAGATGCGTTCTGCGGCAGCCCTGTGCATTAGGTGAATTTATCTGGGCCATGTTACATCTTACTGCTATCGGGAACCTTCGATCATTTAGAAGAGATCATTTATTTCTCTGGTCGATGTACATTTTCCGTATTGTAGCCCAGGGAATCGTTCCACTTTTCGTTGACACCGACTTCTCTTTTTCCAGCGTCATCCTTCAACAAAATGAAACGATTTTTTGTTGTCTGATCATTTTTCTTCTAATTACAAGTTGACCAGGGCTGTCGCTTCACTTAATTGATTACGAAGGAGATGTATCTTAGGAGAATAATCCACGTTGTTTCGTATTGTCTCTACAGCAATTACGAATTGAATAATTTTTGCCGAGATATGTTGAAGCGATATTTCATTTGTAGTTATTCTGTCTCAATAAATCACTTGTTTAAAACAATGGTGGTATAATAATGCACAATACCGCAAGGCAAGGGATAGGGTGCGGAGAAGGGATAAAGTTGAATATCGTTACAAACCAATTTGGCGGCGACTTAATTTCCAAATTTAAATTTTGATATTTTCATTAAAAATATACAATTTTCTATCTATTACGTAACTAGACACAGCCTGTCATGTTTTGGTGTTTCGTTATGTCAAAAATTAGGACACATTTTTACCTCTCGCTAAGAGAGGTATTGGATTCATGCTAAAATTCGCATATCCAGATTTTATTGAATAAGCACGATTTAAGGTTCCTAGAATCCGATTATAACATTTTTAAAATGATGTCTGTGTGTGTGTGTGTGTGTGTGTGTGTGGATGTGTGTATGTGTGTATGTCTGGATGTTGTACACACGATTCTTCAAAAACCATAAGACTTAAGAATTGTTTAACTATGGATTCCTCAATCTGACATTCCTGGGAAAAGCTGAAAAGGTTTTGGTAACAATTGAACAACCGGAAGTAGTAGTTTCTGAGAAAAAATCTTCTAAATATAATTTTTTGGAAATTTTTGTTATTAAATATTGAAGAACATAAAATTGTCCATCTAATACACTTAAAATTTTTATTATATCTTGTATTATATTTAGAGATAAAGACACTATAATACATAGAGTAATTTAATCGCAGAGGCCAAGGCACTAAGGAAACCAGTTGACAAATTCCAATATTTATAACATAGTTTGTAAATGACACATGTCAGTGTCAAAAATCATTGTGACATTCTGATAGCTTTTTTTGGGAAGTATATTTTCTTATTGTTTTATTAATTAAATATTTGAAATTATAGGTAAAATGCATATATCCATCAGAAATACCGCCAATCTGGTTAATGAATTGGAAGAATCTTTGACATATAGAAACTTCCTCATACAATGAAAAAAAGATATAATTAGAATTATATGTGTGCAGAAGACATGTTAAATACAATAAAAAACAGTATTTAGGTAAAGTTCTGTATTTTTTTGTTATAAAACGACGGTTTGAAAGGGAAGTGCAATTCAATACTTATATAGCCTAATATGGAAATGGCGAGAGGTCTTGTGCTGGCCACAACAGATTTTTATTTTTAAACCCATGAATTTGTTAAATGTTAAAGAACAAAATTAATTTTTTAATTATTTTTTAACATGTTTATTGACACTCTCTTCTTGGTGGGATTTGAAATTTAGATTTGGAAATATAAAAAATGATTATAATCCTTCATAAACCACTCTATGCATTTTAAGTATGTTTATATTTTAAAATCTAAATTATAAATTGTAAATTATTAAAATAAATTCATCATAAAGCATCCCCTAGTTTAAAACAGAAAGATTGTATCTATTTAAAAGTGAAATAGTATATTAAAAACATAAGATGGAGTCTCGTGTCTGGTTGTGAATCTGGGGAACCGGGTTCGATCCCGACTGACGCCAAATATTTCGAATTTTAAAATGGCACGAAAGTGTCCCTTGTAGCTCACTCTTCTCACCAGCAATGAGTGCCCGTGAGGTGAGGTGATTTAAATCTATTTCAATATTATTTGAAACTATATGTTATTAATAATTAATAAATAGAAAATGAAATTTTAGTTTTACAAATTTTTTTATTCGCCTCTATTTTTAAATGTCTTCAAATTTTATTTCTTTACATAACTGCCTAAAATTTTCATAAAACATATAAAACATTTTAAAAATATAATATAATATGCTTCAAATTTACGTATTTAGTCTAATTTTGACGTAAAATGTTTTTAAAGTTTGACGTTTGAGATTATCTCCCAGGAATATATTTCCCTACTTATGTGATTGTTGATAGTTTGAAGGTACCTAATTGTTTGTTTGAATCAAAGAAACATGTTGATATCACGTAGACTGCTTGTTCTGGAATATTCATTACAGTCTAAAAGAAAATATCTTTATAAAAAAAAATATACTCATGGTAATATTTTACATTATCTACGTAAAAAATTCTCAAATATTGTGAATGTAAAAAATAATTTTTTACTTGTAAAAAATAACGTATAATACGTGACGTATTTTACGTGCCCATCCCTGCTGTATTTAATGGAATTGATGCTGCAAGCATATTTCGTACTATAGATACACTAGTTAAGGGTGGAAAGTTTGATTGTTTTATATCATACAATAATTTTTAGAAAAATTGCTTTGAGATGCCAAGTTCAGCAAATACTAAAAATTTTGTTGATTTAAGAGTCTTTGAAAAATAAATACAGAACTATAAACTCTATGAAGTTTTATATGTAATAAATAAAAGGAGAGTAAAAGAAACCCTCAAAATTAATTTGCGACCACAAGTAACAACCTTCTCGAAATAAATCTTCTAAACGTTCCGTAAGACATAAAACCCAGTTTCTTAAATGTGTCGTTAAAGTTTTATTCTATTTCCAAACTAAATCCGACAAAGTGAACTCAACAAAACTATCTATTACTATAATGTATCTCCGGAGTCACTTGGCAAACATCCCTTCGGCTACCTGCAGGATAACGGATGCCTTTGGCAACGATGCGAGGATAAATAAAGCTTACAGGATTATTTTACCGAGGAGTTTTTACGCCATTTTCTTAATGGAAAGATTGGGAGAGCCTACGTAGCTCACATATCATCGTTGTAGGTCTTGATTGATAAGCTCCAAAATGGCTGAGAATTTGTCTTCACCAGGGTAAACATATCATAAGGTTAAGGAAGGTAATAACAAATATCAAGAAAAATAATAGCGCCCTAATAATCGTAAGTAATACATTCCCTAAAAGTTCCAATATCAATTCTCAACTGAAATGACCGATAGAGGCGCTGCAAGCACTTTCAATATGGCGGATGCATGACGGTAGGTGTACAATCTGTCACTGTCATATGATACAATTTTGCTTGTGTTTCTTCAAAATGAAGCTAAGTATTGTTGAGATATTTGACTTTCTAAATGCTTCTCATCATTCTAGGATTATTGTTGAAGGTATGATTGTATTTAATATTCATTTACTACTTTATTTAAAATATTAATCTTGCAAACAGGCGAAGAAGTTCTGAATGCGAATCACATTATATTATGTGGAATTACCGATAGTTATCGAGAAATTATAAATGTAACATCACTTTGTCTTCAAAAAAGTGCTCTGTGGTCACACAGATGGTACAGCACTTTTTTTTTAATTTCTCCGTTGAGAAGGAATTTCTAAAAATTTAAATAATCATAAATATGTTTCAAATATAATTATTAATAATATTACCTGGAAGAATAAAGTCACTGTCTTTGAAATGTCTCGAACATATTTTCATATACTTGGAAATTTGTTTTCCAGAAAGTAAAACATACGTACAAGCTCCAATGTTTGTTGAGTACCTGCATTTGTGGTTATACTCACTTTATTTTTACCTATTTTTGGAAAAATGTGGAAACTTAAATGAGTTTCCCTACTCATAAGCGAATGACACCCGTATACACAACACATAATATTGCTTTTACAGTGTTTTACAACATTCATTTTCGTATAAAAGAAATACTTTTAAAAAATGTATGCTAACATTATGTTGTATTTGCTCGCACCTACCGTCATGCACTAGTTCAGAATTTAGTCACCAGATGTCATATCGATTCTCTACAGTTGTCAATACTAGATAGATGAAAACGATGCTTATATGCAAAAGTATTGTATATTCTTATCGCAAAACACTTAAATTTGTATGAAAGCATAAAAGAGAAATTACGAAAAATATTACAAACTAAACAAGAGATTGACAGATGTCAATACCCTCCAAACAAGTTCACTAGCGGCGCTGACATAAACTTACATCGCGAATTACTGTTGCCAATAGGAACGTTTAAATCTCTGTTTCTACTCATATAGTCGTGTACGTCGTCTCTCGTAAAATATCCATATATTTTCAGACTCAGATATTAGATATGTGGACTACGAAATATCACCTGTCTGATTTGTTAACAAACTAAATTGGGATTTCATATATCGGTGTCTACTTTTTCCCGAACATAGGAGATTCAATGTTAATATTTTGATTGGGCTATAGTTCTTTACCTATTAATTTTAGAACAAAATTGTAAGGAAGAAAAATGTTCAGAAAGAAAAACTGCATCGATTGAGTACCAAGTTTGTTGTTCAATAGTTTCTCATGCACAAATTAGAAGAAAAACAAAATATGTAATTGAATGCAACTGTCAGAATGCCATGAAAAAAATCTGTTGTGGCCAGCATAAGACCTTTCGTTAATTTGATGTATTTTGTACAAACCCCACACCAAAAGTTCATTGGAAAATATTCTATAAATCAAATAAAATTATCACATGAATATACATTATGTAGACTCATATATAAATACTTTAAAAATGCGTACACTGACGTAACTTTCTCTTTACAATCAAATAATATTACCACCAAGTTTATATCTCTACCCATTTTTGAATTATTGCCCCAAAAGTCAATATACCCTACATTTAGATAAAAACTTCAAAATTTTTCAAAAATCTAATTTTTACGTATCTATATGCTTCTTAACGTGCTGATTCCAAATTTTGAAACCGCAGGTCGATATCTCGTTTCGTTCTCGAGATATTTAGATTTAAAGTTTTGCTCCAAACTGCCCATTTTTGGGTAATAACCCAAAAATGGGTCGAGACATGTAGTAGGCGATAACACCATTCGATTCTACGGGCAAAATTACATAAGTACACCAATTTTCAGGATTTTTGAACACCGCATACAATCTCTAAAGCAAAATAACTGAAAATGGCCAAAAATCGCAAAAATCTAAGGTGTACCCCTTACGTTTTTTACAGATTTTGGCCATTTTCAGGGGTTTTTAAGCTTTTATTAATAAAAAATGAACCGGTTGGAAAAAAATTATGAAAATTGCTATACTTATGTATTTTTGTCCGTAGAATCGAATGGTGATGTCGCCAAATTCATATCTCGACCCATTTTTGGGTTAATACCCAAAAATGGGCAGTTTTGAGCAAAACTTTAAATGTAAATATCTCGAGAACGAAACGAGATATCGACCTGCCGTTTCAGCGCATTGAGAAGTATCTAGATACATAAAAATCAGATTTTTGAAAATTTTGAAGTTTTTATCTAAATGTGGGGTATATTGACTTTTGCGCCAATAATTCTAAAATGGGTAGATATATAAACTTGGTAGTAATAATATTTTATTGTAAAGAGAATGTTACGTAAGTGTACGCATTTTTAGAGTATTTGAACAACTATGTGAATTTTTAGAAATAAAAGTATTGAAATAAAAATGGATAAATGCTATAAAAAAGATCCTTGGAAAAGATTCTATGTATCCAATAAAATTATAACACGAACACACAGTTTTCTTCATTAGGCTTTTGTTCCAATATTAATAGGTAAACAGATATCGCCATATCATAATTTTTACATTGGATTCCTATGTTCGAAAAAAAAAATAGTCACCTGGAATACATTCACAGTTTTTCTTAACTAGAGAAATTTTTCGAACTAACTCAAAAAATAATGTAATGCAACCCAAATGGTACCACCACATTCTTCTATATAAGTTACCGAATAAAAATTATGTAAAGTTATTTCCCGTATCTTTTATAATAAGCGAGATACGTGGTATTTTTAAAATCAACAAAAAACGAGTTTGAGACTGTAACTCAAAAACAAAAGACAATTAAAAATTTTCTTGGCGACCATCAATATACACACCTACCCATATTTAATTGAGATAATGAATACGTAACAAATTCAAATACTTTTTCCAGTTATTGACCTTAATTTGGTTTTTATATGCAAATTTAGCAAAATTGAATTTTAAATATTAAAGATTCATAAAGTATTGATATTCAGATACATTCATTTACAGTATCGAGTATAGGAAGTATCAGTATCTAAAAGCACCGGCCCAGCCCTTCTCTTCAGGATTATTATTAGATCTAAAATTGGGTGAACATTTACTTTCAGAAAATAAAAAATAGTTTTAGTGGCAAATAATATAATAAAGTAATATGAAATAAATATGTAGTTAATAATTCAAAATTAAATATGGCCTGAAATATTTTTATTAAATTTGGTAAACAGTTAAGCATAAACCTTAAAATCTAATGGTAAATTTAACATTGTGTGATATGTGTAAAAAAAAAAACAATATGTAAAAAGATCTGTGGTGCATGAAACGAAAAATGAAATGATGCCATTCAATTTGTTATTGTATCTGAATCCGAATTAACTAATCGAATCATTAGGGTGAATTTAATATTTCCATGCTTCCAGCGGATTAAATTTATTAAAACTGTCATAAGCAAACTCATTTAATCTGCATGTGAAAAATAACAAGAGAGGAGCAAAACTCTAATTTGTGTTTAAATTGCCAGTAATAATTATTCGTACAGACATTAATAACAGTAAAAATAAAACCAGATCGCTGCGTTCGTTTACACAGGGTTTACGCTCGAATTAAATATGAAATATAGAGGGTTTAAAGTATCAGGAGTGAAATAAATATCAGCGGGATAATTCCAGACAGATCAATCAAACTACTAATATCCGGTGCTTCGGAAAATTACCGGCCAGCACAACAGCGAATACGTTGTCGAGATTATATAAGCTTTCGAAACTATCCAGAGTAAAAAGAAAACATGCAACACAGTCCAAACAGTATTTATATTCTTAATCATGACAGAAATAACTGTACTCGTAAACACGAAAAATCTATATTTTAATATTGAATTCATTAAAGATGAATTCAGAAATTGAACAGAAATGAAAAGGAATAATAAATAATTTATAGAAAGTGTGGTCTAGTGCACTCATTTTCCGATTGAGGTTACTCCACTTTGAATCAATTATTTATAAAATAAAAATTGCTTCGGTATTGTATTTCCACCAATGAAAAACAAATGAGCACTTAAAAATGTCATATTTATGTATTTGTATCATTTGTTAAATTATAAGGGCCCTCTATTAATTTATGATTTAATGAAAAACAATATATATCTGGTCAATATTATAAATCTGTCATACCAACGACATAGACGGTGGTGCAAATTCAGCACTCTTCTTTAACTAAAGAAACTTATCTAAAAGTAACAATAGAGCGAGATAGAGACATATGCGAAGATCTGTTATAAAGAAAAAGATGCAAGTTGTATTCCTAGTTACTAGAAACGATCACTAGACTAAAGGACAGTGGTGAATTCGGCCCAATAACGTTTGTACAAATAAATTAAATTATAGCAAAGATTTTTTTTGAAACTGTATTTCATCTGTTGAAGACAATTATTATTTTTTATAATTATTAGCTTAATAATTTCCCCAGACACACTGAAACTTACTGTTAACCTCTATTATACTTCTAATATAGAATTTTAGAGTTAAATACATTTTACTGTAGGCTGCCATATTAACAGCGAAAAATAATGTCAAGAAGAGTACTAAACTAAAATGTAAACGATATACTACTGAAGACTTTAAAAGAAAAATTTTATATACATTCCGGCTTTTGTATTGAGCTAAAAATACAAATAAATTGGGCACATCCACACTTCACTCCAAGAAGAAAGATTCATGGCTATAATTCCAAGGGTGATCCAATTCCATTGGGACGCGTATAACAGGCGTCACCTCACAGGTTCTCAAAGCTGTCTTGCAAAGGAGGCAATAGCGATTTCTTATAGTTATTTGAAATTGAAAAAGTTTTCAATTTTGGGGTTGACTAGATTTGAATCCGAATCCACCGATCACATAACACACTTATCTAGAGGATTTTTTTAAAGTAATGAAATAAAATTTTGTAATTGTAATTTTATGGTACGGGGTAACATAGTTTAACCATACCCAGTCTATTTATATTAGAAACTAGTAAACACATTTTCAAAAATAGAACAAGATTTACACGTATTTCCATAACTTTAAAACTCGTCCGAAAGACTCTTTGAGTTCCTTTTACTAGAAACATTTTGACAAAGAATGCACCAAACATTCTTGGCTTAAGAATAAAGCCCGATCCAGACGGCATGACAAATAATTGGCATATTTTGGCGCATGTAATATGAACCAATGTTGGTTATAGATTGGCAAATATGAACATTTGCCAATGAGTAGCATCCACACGATATGTCTATTGTAGTTTTTGAAATTTAGGTGAACATTACTTCCAGCTATAAGTTGTCATTAAAGATTCTTTTTTTTCTTTAAATGATCTATAGTGAAATTTCCCGCTAATTGTTCCCTTATTTCATTCCAGGCAACATTAATTTTATTTCTGTTTTTGTGATTTAGATCTTTTGCATCCCATAAAAGTCGATATGTTTCATACAGTGCAATGAAATCAAAGATTAAATCATTAGACCATTCACTTGTACCCTCAGACATGATGACTTGTTGCTTGTTGCACCACTGAATGAATGCAAAATGCAATATGCAATGAAAATAATACTTTAGAAGACAAGTTCGTTCCAGTCATCTGGATAGAGTTGCCAATGTATTAGCCAACGTTGGTTATTCCTTTGATGTGTGTACAGTTTACCGCCTGTGAAGCGAACGTCGACCAATGCCAAAATTTGTGAAGGTTCATCATGGTTGGTCATTGGTTACCCGGATACACGACATGGCCAACTATACAAATGTAAACATTGGTTCACATTTGCCATGTCGTCTGGATCGGGCTTAAATAACACGCTACCAACCAAAATAACCAGTACTCCTGCTTACAAAACTTTCTCAAAAGAACTAAAGTCATACTTAATAAAAATAATATTTACTCCGTCAATAAATTATTGGAGAGGACTTAGGCTTTCCACCATCTCTGTTAGGACATAAGCTTTTTAACCCTCCGTTACCCGCGCGAATGTTCATTACATCGCTACCCGCGTGGCGTCTGAGAGACTCCAACGAAGATATCGATAACAAATAATTAATTTAAACTTTTTTATGTTTTCGTCGGACAATAAACAAATAATATTAACTTTTAAACAGGTTTTTTTAAATTTAATTTACTAAAAATGCTAATAAACTAAAAGAAAATAATAAAATTAAAATATAAAGTAACAATAATTAAATTTAGTATACAAACAAAAGTGAATCCTTCATACGAACTTTAATTGAAACAAATTAGTCATTTTTGCAACTACAAATTTTACAAACATTGTTAGCCTGCTCTAAACAAATATAATTATTACATTCTATACATCTATATTTCGTCATTCGATTATTTTTTCTTTCGCGGATGTAACACCTTTTTCTTATATTTTCAGAACCTTCAACGCTGGTTTCCTATTTCTTTTTTTGCTGGGGAACACTTGTACTGATGTTTGCTTCATCAAAATCGATTTGAACAATTAGTTCACTAGTGCGTTTTCTTAATTTCCTAAATAGGCATGTTGTTTTTGATCGATTTTGTATATGTTATTGAGTTAATTTTAATGCTAAAGTTTTTATGAAATTACGTCTGTTTATTTTTTCTTTTGGTTAATATTGTTTTATTTATATTTCAATCACTAAAACTTACGTTTTTTTTACGAAAATTACAATTGATGAAAGTAAAACGTAAGTACCCGCGTGGCGTTTGACAGACTCTGATCCAAATTTATTGCTTTTTACTATACATCATATAACAGTTGAATGCTGTGGCGTATAGTATCTCATCCTCGGTCAGTATGAGGAAGGTATGTAAGAGTGGAATGTCCCACCCTTCCGATTTCAAAAGTTATGTAAGTAAATATGCACAGTGGCGTCTGATAGACGCCACGCGGGTAACGGAGGGTTAATGTGTTTTAAATACAAAATCTTAGTTATGTGTACTTTGTATATTTTTTTTTTTTATTATATTATGTATTATTTTATATCATATTATTATTGTTGTAGAATTCACTGAAAAATAAATATATTTTAGTTATTGATTGAAAGCGTTTGTTGAAGTAATTATTTTAAAATGAGTGGGACTCGTAGTTATGAATTTAATTATAGTAAGAATACTTAAAGGTAGTTGGTATTCGAAATTGGAGTCTGAAATTGAAACTCGAAGCGTTCGCAGCGACAGTAAAAGCAACGATGCGTGGCGGCATAGCATCCCAGAGGTATTTTGCATCTACGGCCCATATAGTACGACCCACTTTCGAAAAACACCATCCATCAAGCCTCGCTCCACCGAAAGATTACATGAAGAAAATGCACATTTTTATGCAAGCGGCATTAAAACCACGCCATTTCAATAATTCATAACCCGCGTCTTCTCTTCCACTTCCAGACGTCGGTCGAGGGCTGTGCTGTGCTGTAAACTGCAGCCCGATGTCTCCACCCTACACGGCAATTATAGCACGGGGAATTTATTCCATGCAAGGCAAATAACGACGCCTACTACTTCAATTGCCACTTATTTACTAGCAGGGAAACTAACGATTTCTTGTTTCTTCGCGTAAATTACGATGCGATTCCTCTATTTCGTGAGAGGCTCTCAAAAGGAATTACATATATCCAGATTTTAGTGGATAAACACGTTTTAAGGTCCCTAGAATCCCATTACAGTGCAACCTCGTTAATACGGACTAATAAAAACACACCCAATCCGGAATAACGAAATATCCGGATTACCGCGATTTTTCTTGTATTGATAAAAAATTCAGTTAAGTGAGCAGTTTGTAATGCTTTATTTAAATACATATATAAATCCTGGCCCAGAATCACAGTTGGAAATAATTCTGCATAGTTAAAAAGTATATAACCATGTGGCACAATTAGAAAATTATCAATTACTCTTGAATATGTTTTTTTTTTGTTTTTTTGTCCGAAATGGTAGAAGTACCGACTCCATATCGTGCCGCTAATTGTTTATTCGACACTCCATTTTTTAATTGTTCAAGAATCTTATTTTTTGTTTGTAAAGACAACGTAATGTGTTTTCGCGGACCCATAGTGCAATAATCAGGAACACTTCGACTACTAATAGTACATGAGTAAGGTGGTCTGCTGCAGCCAACTGCCTATCAGGTGTTGTCTGGTGACGTTTCAAACGAATTTACAACGTAGGTACGCATCCGTATTACCGAAACTGTCCGGAATCCGGACTACAGAGTACATAGTACAAGTAAACAGGACTCCGAACTACCGAAGAATCCGAATTACAAAGATCCGGATTATTGAGGCTGTACTGTATAACATTTTTGCGATGATGTCTTTCTCTCTCTCTCTCTCTCTCTCTCTCTCTCTCTGTGTGTGTGTGTGTGTGTGTGTGTGTGTGTGTGTGTGTGTGTTTGTGTGTTTTTCAAATACTATAAGATTTAAGACATGTTTAACTGCAGTTTCCTTAATCTGACATTACTGGGAAAAACAATAAGATTTTAATAACAATTGGACAACCGGAAGTACTAGTTTCCTAAAAAGAAATTCTAAATATCATTTTTTGAAAATTTATGTTATTTCAAATATTAAAGAATATAAACATCACTATCCGATACAATTAAAAATTTAATTATATCTTCTATAGAGTTAGAGATAGAGAAATATTAATATATAAAATAATATGTTGTAATGAATTTCACAGTCTATGGAACACAAGTGGAATAATTAAAATGTTTGTAATTGACAGATAAATGTCAGTGTCAAACAACCTGAGACATTACTGAAGAATCTTTGTGGGAAGAATATTTAATATTTCTTATTTTATTATTAATTAAATATTTATAATTATCGATACATATATTACGTATACCCTTCAGAAATACCGCCAGTCTCACCAATGAATTAGGAGAATCTCGAATATTAGAAGAATAAGAGGAAACTTATTCATAGAGTGAATCAAAAATTATAAAAATATGTAAAGAAGATATGTCTTTTTGAGTGTAACAGAAATGTTAATAAAATCCTTATATAGCCTAATATGGAAATGTCGAGAGGTCTTGTGCCGGCCACAACATATTTTTAATTCTGAGTTCTACAGTTTATGGCCATGAACAGGAGAGCTGGAAATTGCAAATCTAATACCACATATTAAATCTTTATTGTTAGAATAATGTCAAAATTATTTTGAAGTGCCTACAAACAATAAGATTTTAATAACAATTGGACAGCCGGAAGTACTAGTTTCTTAAAAAGAAATTCTAAATATCAATTTTTGAAAATTTTTGTTATTTCAAATATTAAAGAATATAAACATCACTATCCGATACAATTAAAAATTTAATTATATCTTCTATAGAGTTAGAGATAGAGAAATATTAATATATAAAATAATACGTTGTAATGAATCTCACAGTCTATGGAACACAAGTGGAAAAATTAAAATGTTTGTAATTGACAGATAAATGTCAGTGCCAAACAACCTGAGACATTACTGAAGAATCTTTGTGGGAAGTATATTTAATATTTCTTATTTTATTATTAATTAAATATTTATAATTATCAATACATATATTACGTACACCCTTCAGAAATACCGCCAGTCTCATCCATGAATTAGAAGAATCTCGAATATTAGAAGAATAAGACGAAACTTATTCATAGAGTGAATAAAAAATTATAAAAATATGTAAAGAAGATATGTCTTTTTAAGTGTACCAGAAATGTTAATAAAATACTTATACCGTGAGTATTTTTTAAAGTGAAACATTGGGTTTGTCATAGGTATCCATGGTGACGTGTCGACATTTGATTGACAGCAATGTATTTGCCAGTTCCATTTAAAATGAAACATAGGGCACGAATCTGACAGAAGTATTATATTTAAATATTGTAAGAAATTTAGCGGAGTCAGAAAACCACTCGAGAGAACTAAACATATTTCGGGCACAAAGTGCATACAGTATTTTTTCTACATCTAAATTTAATTTTTAGATAACAGGTATAATTATAAATAAAATTTGCCTCTAATGACATCTTGTCAATATGATAGATAACCGTTAAATTTTCCTATAAGTTATGATTTGACATTTGATTGACAGCAATGTATTCGTCTGTATGACACATGGGGAATGAATTTGACAGAAGTATTATATTTAAATATTGTAAGAAATTTAGCCGAGTCAGAAAACCACTCGGGCACAAGGTGCACACTATATTCTTTATATAACTAATTGTAATTTAGAATGTAGGTGTAATTATTTAAACAAAATTAACCTCTATTGACGTCTTATCAAATGTCAAATTCATTTCCTATGTTTTATTTTAAATGGAACGGGCAAATTCATTGTTGTCAATCAAATGTCGTCGTAACCATGGATATGACAAACCCAATGTTTCACGTTAAAAAATACTCACGGTATAGCCTAATATCGAGTGGTCTTGTGCTGGCCACAACAGATTTTTAATTCTTAAGTTCTACAGTTTATGGCCATGAACAGGAGAGCAGGAAATTGCAAATCTAATACCACATATTAAATCTTTATTGTTAGAATAATGTCAAAACAAGTAATTTATACCCATTATAAGCCTAAATTCCTTTATATATTCATTCCCTTTTCCGAGTCCTTAACTTTTATCAATTTTTGAGCAGTAACTTTGTGCACTCGAGGCAATTTGCACTCTGCACCATAAAACCAGATGATATTTTCTAGTTGTAATGGCGGTTTTACATCTCATCTCCACACGTTGCTTACGAGCCTCGTAAACTGTCATACAAACCTGCGTTTGTGCAGGTAATTCCCGTATGTTACACCTTCTTTATGCTCCACTTACTGCACGAGATTTCACGCTGTAAACTGGACAGGATTTTATGCACGAAATAATGAATAAATAAATACATCACCGCGACTTTTTACCCATTGTTGCGTAAGCTAATATGCTTTGTTTGCTCTACCAAATGGGGGTTGGATTGGTTGTTCGCAGCCCAACACAGAGATGGCAGCATTAGATGTACAATTGTTTTTTATGAGGTTATATAAACTCTCATAAGTGTCCCGTGGCCGCGTACCAGAGTGTCTGGTCGCGAACCTGGGGAACCGGGTTCGATCCCGACTGATGCCAAATATTTCGAATTTTAAATGGCACAAAAGTGACTCCTGTGGTGCACTCTCTACGCCAGCAATGAGAGCCCGTGAGGTGACGCCTGGTAACGCCCGCACGGTACAAATATGTCATTATCATTACCAATATCTGCGATAAAGCATATTTTGATGCGATATTTTTCACTTATTCGACGAAAAAGCTATTTTAAGATTTATTTGATGGTGTAACCGGGCATTAAAAATATATGTTAATAAACTCTCTCGGTTTTTTGGTTAAGAAGTATTCTTATTTAGTTATTTTTCTTATAACTTCTTCTTAGTGTAATTGCAAATATTCCTACTGTAAGTTCGTCTCTCTGTCAGACGGGTGAAATAAGCATCACATCTCCGTCGCCCAGAGGGACAACATAACAGTTGGGGGTTAGAACGCCACGACGCCTGCCAGATAAGACGTAGGCGTCGGTACAGGGCCTTCGTACATGCCTTCCCCAAGGAACTCGCGCTAATATGCTCGTATTGTTTCTCTAACGGTTATTACTCCGTTCTCTGTCAGTAGATGGAGCAAAACCAACATTTTCTTGCTGTAATTGTTTATGGACGGAAGAAAAATTGTTTGGGTAAGGACCTTTCCATTTATGCTGGGAGGATAAAGGAGTTCATTGAATGGTGATGTAGATTGAATGTTATGGCTTTAAATGGATCCTGAATTTTAATAACCTAGACCCTCAATCAAAAATATTTTAAAATTTCGACTGATTACTATTCATCCTATCTCATTCTAAATAAGCATGGAATACTTTAAAACGAATGTTATGGCAAAATAAAAACTTTTAAATGAAATAACTGTACAACTTTGGACGTGACACCTCTACAAGAATGTAAAAATGATATATATTGAATTCCGTGCCTTTAAATGAAACATGAATTTTAATAACCTAGACTCTCAATCAGAAATTTAAAAATTTTGGCTGATCAGTCACCAGATCTCATTCTAAACACGCAATTTTTGGATATTGGTTCCAGCGATATGTGTGCCGCAATTTTGAACTTATTTTTGCAACGCAACCACAATATACTTTAATTTTTAATATTCTGAAATTAAGATGAGTGGTTAAATATCCTTGTTTAATCTAAGCCTAAGGCAGCGTTTTTCAATGGGTATGCCGCGAAATCTTACAGAACTTTTGATTTTCAACATTCAAGTCTCACTAACATGAAAAATCAGACTGAAAAATCTCGGAGATGAATTGTGAATTGATGATTGCTCTGTCCCAAATTAGGCTTAATATTAAAGAAATAACAAAACACTGTAAGTCATACATTAAACTGGCGATCATTTCTTGAAATGAAATAACGCATATGTTTCTAACACATCTTAAAATTAAGTTTACTCGGACTTTTTTTTTGTAAAATGGAATATATAAATCTTTCAATAAGAACAGATACCATTTGAAAAAAAAAGGCTGGACAGCTGTTAATATGTATCGACTTTTAGGGCAATAACTCAAAAATGAGTAGAGATATAAACTTGGTAGTAAGTTATTTGATTGTAAAGACCATCTTACGTAACTGTACGCGTTTTTAGAGAAAACATTTTAATTTTTCAACTGGTTTCCATAGGCTGATTGATTCATTGTACAATGGATTATTTTATATATTTATATCTCTAAATCTATGTAATATATACCAAATAAAAATGTTCAATGTATTGGATAGAGAATTTTATATTCTTTTAATATTTGTAATTATAAATTTCCAAAAAATAGTATTTAAAATATTTTTTTTAAGAAACTACTACTTCCAGTTGTCCATTTGTTACCAAAACCTTTTCAGCTCCTTCTATTATTGTCAGATTAAGGAATACGTAGTCAAATTTGTCTTTAGTCATATAGAATTTGAAAAACCGTGTCTACAACATCCACACACCCATACACACACACACTTACACACTCTCACACACACAGACACAGACATTATTGTAAAAACGTTAAAATCGGATTCTATTGAACTTAAAACGTGCTTATTCACTAAAATCTGGATATGCGATTTTTAGCATGATTCCAATACCTCTCTTAACGAGCGTTAAAAACAATGGGTGCGATTCAGTGGGTTATATTAAAGTCTGTACTAACACTTGTATTAACTAAAACACTGCATTAGCTTAAAACACATTTTAAAACAAAGGTGATTCAGTGGTCTGTATTAAGCTGTTTTAGTAAAAACACAAAATTACACTTGGCAACACTGTAATAACTGTCAAAGTGCGAAATTGGCGGCATTTGAAACGTCAATATTTTGTATTTGTGTTGTTTTAGGTTATGTTACACTACTTTGTGCCTATATTTTAAATTTTAGGATATTAAAATGTCAGGAAAAAGAATTACACCGATTGGTTTAATGAAGAAAAGATTATTTTAATAAGAGGCAATTACTAAACGGAACGGTATTATTGAAAATAGGGGAAATGACATTAAAATAATGAAAAATAAAAAAGCTCATTTTGAAGTGGTAAATTGGAATGTTCAAAGAAATAAAAGTGATGTTTGTGCTGATTGATATTTTTTATTATTGTAATCAAGTTTCCGTTATTGTAAATAAGCATTTCTTTGTTGTAATCAAAATTACTTTAAGGATATCTTTGTTTGTAATAAAAAAAATCAATATTATTTTAATTCAATGTAGCGGGGCCTTTAAAATGTGAAGGGCTCATAGGCAATTACCTACTCTGCCTAATGGGTAATCCGGCACTGATTGAAATGCAATTCAAAGAGTGAAATTGCGCATTATTTAAAAGAAAAACTAAAACTGGAGGAGGTACATCACCTCCAAACCCAGATATGTCAATTCGAATCAAATTTATTACATGCTGAAATACATTTTTGATAATCGGTATCACTTTCGGAGAGAGTATTGTCACAGTTTTTCGTCTTCTGTACATCCTTCTTCGTCTTCTACAATCAACAACACGTCAAACATGCTCAATTCTTTCAACAGCACGTATTGTGTCACCTATTTTACTTAAACAAACTCAGAAAATAAACAACATATAAATAATTGTTGTAACTTGCCTGAATTTATTCATATTAACTTCAATTTTTAAATTATTCATTTTCTCTTTTATTATTTCATTTTAAGTTCAATATTTGCTTTAGTATAATTTATGAAGAGTCAACTATATAATTTTACTTCAATATTTCATATTTGACATTATGAATTAAGGTTAATACAATACTTAAAACAGATATAACCCATTCTAAGAAGTGTTTTAATTTCCTAAGCAACTAATACACATGTATTAAAATAAACAGTCTAATACTAGCCACTGAATCAGGTTTTTTAATACAACTCTTAATACAGATCTTAAAACAGCCTAATAAAACCCACTGAATCGCACCCAATGATTCATTTATTTATTTATTTATTTATTTACAGATCATTCTTGCCATTCTTGGTCACCCCCAGTTTTGTTGTTATGTGTTTGGGGCAAAGTTTGCTGTGTGTACATGTAGAATAAGCCTGCTCTCGGTTTAAAATCGAGTTAGGAACGCATTGTCTGGGCTGGTAATGAGGTCCAAATCCACGAGATGATGCAATTGTACTCCTCCGTGATGCGTGTGAGCAGATTATAACTCAGGCCAGGGCAAACACGAGAAGCGAAAAGTTGTCACGACGTGAACGTGAACATGAACGTGCCCTTAAGCTCACCGACCTAATTAAATAACTTTTAATCGACTGAAATTGTTTCCCATTTTCATGCCAAATCCTAAATCTAAATTCTCGCCTGAAATCTGGGTTACCCTCCAACAATCTTGCTGTCAATTTGATTTTCATGGAAATTATTTAAATTATCATTTAATAAGTTGAAATTTTAATCGGATTCTCATGAAAATCCTTAATCTTGTCAGATTTATTTGAATTTCATTCGATGAACTTTTGATTAATTTTAATTGTGCTTTTGCTACACAAGCAAGACAGGAATAATTTTACTTGTAATCTTCACAATGGAAATTTCTTTTTGCAAATAGAAATCCACCAAGAAAGGCGCAGCACTTCTTCAAGTATACATTATTCAGGCTCTTAGTTAGGGGAGTCAGAGTGGACGTTACCCACTCCAGAAAAAATTCTAGTGCTTTTTACTTCTCGCTAAGAAATGTATTGGAAACTTGCTAAAAATCGCATATCCAGATTTTAGTGCATAAGCATAAGTTTTAAGGTCCCTATGGTCCGAACATTTTTACGATGATGTCTGTGTGTGTGTGTGTGTGTGTGTGTGTGTGTGTGTGTGTGTGTATGTGTGTAAAATAATAAGTTGTAAATGAATCTCGCAACCCATGCAAAACAAGTGGAAAAATTAAAATGTTTGTAATTGACAGATAAATGTGAGTGTCAAAAAGCTAGAGACATTACTGAAGACTTTTTCTGGGAAGTACATTGAATATTTCTTATTTTATTATTAATTATAGATACATATATTACATATACCCTTCAGAAATACTGCCAATCTCATCAATGAATTGGAAGAATCTCGAACATTAGAAGAATAAAAGTGACTAGAATGAATTAAAAAATATAAAAGTATATGAAGAAGATATGTGTTTTTTAGACGACCATTGTGATAAGTATGACATATCAACGTAGTATCCTAACACTGAAAGTTGAACTTCTGACATTAGTGTTACGATATATTTCATATCGTAATAGTTGACACGGTTGCTAGGTTACTGAGTCATTATTTTCTAGCTATATGTATAAATTATTCATTTGTCAGCTGTCTGTATGTTTTAACCTAAATTTCAGTTTTGTAAAAAAAGTAAAATTTATTTATGCTCGTCTAAAAAATAATATTCGTAACTTGTATGAAATTCAAATATCTTAGCTCGTATGTATTGACTTGCACTCCGCTACGCGTCGTGCGTCAATTTACATTCGCATGATATTTGGTATTTTTCATAACTTGTTACGAAAATAACTATTTTGTGTGAATCAGAAATGTCAAATATGTACAATATTATGTAGCCTGTGGAAATGGCAAGAGGTCTTGTGCTGGCCACAACCGATTTTTTAACTATCGTTTTTTATATCAATTGTTTTTTATTTTTGTATATTTTTTGTTTAATGTTTTTACCTTCCGTCACCTTTAGGTAAGGAAGGTATTGTCTTTGGTCAAAAAATTCGGTGGTGAGTTTTTAATGAATAAGCACGTTTTAGGGTCCCTACAATACGAATATACTATTTTTGAGATGATGTCTGTATGTGTGTGTGTGTGTGTGTGTGTGTGTGTGTCCGTGTGTGTGTGTGTCCGTGTGTGTGTATGTATGTCCGTGTGTGACAAATTTTTCTCCGACGATAACTCCAATACTACAATTCTAAAAATTATAATTCTTTCGTATTCCTCTTCTGTACATCCATATGAAGAGTTGATTAGATTTTGGTTATAATCGATCCACCGGAAGTACCCTTTTTTGAAGTTTTTAACAGTTTTTCTTAAAAAAACGCAGTTAAATATTACTTTCTGACATTTTGTTATTATATATATTAAAGAAAATACTCTTCTCTATACGGCTTAATTATACATTTTCCTTCATATTCAATAGATGTAAATTAAAAGCATTATAAAGAAATTAATTTTCAAAAATTAGTCTGCTTTGCAATTTATTATGTAAACAGCTGACATAATTATTCAAAAAAAATTAATTGACAGATGTCAGTTGCAAGTGCAAAACCAAATATGAAAAGTATAGGATCTAAAATTGGTATTTCATATTGTTACTCGCAAGTGACATGCAGAGAAAGGCCAAAGAGAAGATGGAAGGACATTACTTAGTGTAGTTTATGTTACAATTTTATTGCATTTAAAGAACCTTTTCAAATGAACTTTTAGTATGGAATTTGTAAAAAAAAGTATGTGTTCGTGTTCGATTTTACATGATATTATAGAGAATTTGTTCGAAGGACCTTTTGGTATGGGATTTGTACAAAATACATCGAACTGACGGAAGGTCTTGTGCTGGCCACAACAGATTTTTTACATTTATATTTATTTAGAAGTTTTATTATTATTATTATTATTATTATTTTTATTATTTATTTATGCGAAGCTAATATTTTGTCCGTATTTTCACAATTTTCGGATAAGGATGAACAGACGCGATTTAACATTTGGTTAAGATGCTCAGTTTAAAATACTAATTCTATTTCTTTGAAAAAGTCGTAAATATCTAATCCATCTCCATAAATGTTAAAAAAATATTATTCAACAATATAAACTATTTAAGGACCGTCTGTCATTTTCGCTTTCGCTGTAATTCTGTTTTTCCTCCATGCTTATAATAATCTTCTTCTCCTATAAAAATTCACTTTCCGTCTACTCGTAATAACATAAATAAAAATATAGCACTCATCCGTTCGTAGGCGATAAGCAGCACTTCTGGCAAAATTTTCCTTGTTCGCTTTCCTTCTATCTGTTTCTCTTTTCCTTCCCGGGTGTTTCCTTGTGTTCAAACATTACATCGTCTGTTTTCATATCTGCTGTGTTCACTTGTCTCACACTGACAGCTTTTTATCGGGCTAAGTAGTTTTTATCTCCATGGGAATCTCAAGACGACACACACGTATGAAGTTAAAGAGAATGTCATTCTGTATGATGATAATAAGTTATATGTTTTATTCAAAATAAATACCGAGCTTTCCAGAATGATAGTAGCTGCAGTTACGCTCAAAACTAATTTTGAACGGAAACAATACAAGCTGCTTACGTAAATATACTTTTCGATTAAGAAAATAGTTTATCCAGCCGACTCGAATATCAAAGAAGGCTTATGATGCATATTACTTTGTATTTTATACAGGTGGCATATTGGAATTAAACTTTATGTAAAGAAGTAAATAAAATATAAATATATCATCACTGCATATGAAAAATTTCTGAGTGTGCCAATCTGCGTTGTACACAGATTTCGGTAATGATGATGACATATTTGTACAGTGCGGGCGTTTACCAGGCGTCACCGCACGGGCACTCATTACTGGCGTGGAGAATGCACCAGAGGGGTCACGTTTGTGCTATTTAAAATTCGAAATATTTGGCGTCGATCGGGATCGAACCCGGTTCCCAAGTTCGCGACCAGACACTCATTTTTTGGTCTTTTGCAGTAGGCATTATTTCAAAAGCGTCATCTTCACTTGAAGATGTATTTAGAAAGTCAAATATTCTATTAGGCATGCTATTCTCCGAATCCGTCATCTATTATTAAGTGAATTTTAAAAGTTATCTTATTGTTTTGCAATAATATACTCAATTTAAAATATTTATCAATAATAAATTTATTTTTAAAGTATCAAAAATATAATCTAATTTTCTGCGAACGAAAACGAACACGAAAATATTCAAATTTCTGAAAAATGTAATTGCTAAAAATTTTCAGCCGAATTGTTAATTATTCTGACCGTTGTTAGTCAGTCCTCAACCAGTCAGAGAACTTCTGTGAACAGCCAACTAATATTGATTGAAATCTGTGACTCTATGAACGCTTTTATGTAACAACGCATGCCTCTGACTAGTGGCGTATTATCGCAGAAGCCTGAGAAGCCCGGGCTTCTGGCGCAAATTATAGGGGACGCAAAATTATCTCAGGAATTAAAATAAAAACAATTTTTTTATAAAATATAAATTAGCAAACGGATTGCTGAAATTTCTGATACTATTAAAAGACAAGAACATTGAGAATATTTTTCCTAACATTGCAATTTTATTACGGGTGTTTGCTTGACTGACTACACTGGCTAGAGATCCTTTTCAGAACTGAAAAGAGTGAAGGATTACCGCAGGTTCACAACATTCCACGCAAAATTAAACACTTTGGTTATTATGTGCATCGAAAAACACTTTTTAAAGTGAAATTAATTTTGACGACACTTAATTTAAATTATATTTTTGTCATTACAATATTTTAATTAATAATAAAAGTTTAGTTTCAATATTAGCTGAATTTTACTAGTAAAAATCTGTTGTGGCCAGCACAAGACCTCTCGCCATTGCCATATTAGGCTATATATTATGTATTGTATTGCACTTCGCTTTCGAACCGTCGTTTTATAACAAAATATTACAGAACTTTATCCAAATATTGTTTTTTATTGTATTTAACATGTCTTCTGCACACATATAATTCTAATTATATCTATTTTATATCATTTTCATGTCAGAGATTGTTCCAATTCATTAACCAGATTGGCGGTATTTCTGATGGACATATGCATTTTACCACAATTAAATCGTGCTTTTTCAATAAAATCTGGATATGCGAATTTTAGCATGAATCCGATACCTGTCTTAGCGAGAGGTAAAAAAAGGCCTCCCATCTGCCCGCGTAGCCGCGTATGATTGCCATTTTCAAATCATTGGTTATTACTCTTTTATGTCAGTTGTTTTATTTATCAGTTGTTATATTTAATTACTTGTTATAATTATTGGTTTCTTACTAGAAAATTTCAAAAATTTGTTTTTTTTTCATTCATGTTCATCTAAAAAAGGAGGGGAGGACGAGCGCAAAAAATTTAAGGGCTTCTGGCGTCAAAATACCTTAATACGCCACTGCCTCTGACGGTTTCAAACTGTTCTATGCGCAAAGATATTACTGTGCTAAAAAACTCCATTAATTTTTCAAAAAAAGAGTTTCGTTTGTTATCATTTAGACTTCTATGGAACGTTTTCATAATAAACTTCCTCTTCACTTTAACACATTAAATTAAAGTTGTTTTCGTTTTCATAATATAACTTATAGCACTTTAGTGAGCACTGTTGCGTTACTTTAAAATTAAATTAAGATCTTAATAGTACATTAAAACACAAGTATCATAAGGCAATCTGTTAACATACGAGTCCAAGTTTGGGAAATGAGCCGTAGGCGAGTTTTACAAAGGACGAGTGCGTTAACAGGCCTTATGATACATGTTTTTTATACTATTTTTTCTATTGAGGTAATTTTACAATTAATTTTTTTTTAAATGCTACGTCAAAAGTTTGACTTGGGGTTTTTTTTGTCACTTATGTTTATGTTGGTAGCGCTTCCCGCTAACAATTGAAATTTCAAATTTTGACAACTGATTAGTGTATTGTGTGTATTAGGGAATACGGTGTGCATAGTGACCTTGTGGCGGACGGTTCTCGTCACCGTGCTATCTGCTCGACCTCAAAGGCGGACGGTTGGCAGGTCTTCGCGTCACCGTACCGCTGTTTGCTCGGCCTCGTGATTTTCTTCTCTGGATATGAGTTCTTGCCTGAGGCTAAGGGACACCTGAAGGTTTACAGTGCTTGTGCAACATACATGTGTCTCTTACGCTCTCCGCGTGCTGACTGACCACACCCTGCTATCCTTCTCGTTGTCCGTTACACTGCGTACTCGTCTACCGCGCACATTCCACACTTCAATTTCACTCGCACAGAGCCGTATTCACATCTTAACTATAATTTACATAAATTCTAAGAAAATACTGCACGTTACAAATAATATGTTGAAATATTACCAATAACTTGACATTTTGAGGTTAGGTTATGTTAGGTTAAAATCATGACTACCAACTCTACAACACGAAAGGCGCCACAAATAGAACTCTTATAGATCTTCTAAACGTCGTGTTTTCAGTGATAAACAATGCTTTTATAGACTGGTAAGAACAACAAAATATAAAAAGTAATTTAGTGCCTTAAAGTGAGTCTGATCATGAAAATAGTTCTATAAATCGAATGAAATTAAACAATGGGTTTTTAAAATTTTACTTTTACTTATCTTGGTTTTAATAACGTTTACACCCGCTTAATATACGAAATAATGGTAGGGTAATAACGTCATAAAATAGTACTACATCTTAAGTGAAATGTAAGTGCAATGTTATAGTTCTCATAAGGCAAATTGAATCCCGTATTTATAATTTCTTAACCGTAATGGCTGTAATATAGAAGCGCGGGTCTCTCATTATAATGTAATGCGTCATTAACGCGGGTTTATTACATGGGTTCGGTAAATTGGAAGGCTTGTGACACTGTTAGCCAAGATGTGACCTCTCTATCCAGTGCAGGAGAATGGGCTGCAAATAGTTCCTTTATAGCCATTTCGATTTGCCATTTCCGCGCAGAAATTGTCCTGCATAAATGAGCATATGCTTCTGTTGCTCAATATTGCGATTACGAGAACATCCTACGACGTTTGCAAGACGCCGACATTAAGATACTAATTTGCTGCAGTGCTAGCATAGCTCTGCCACAGCAAACTACAACTTAAATGAAACACATGGGGTTGCTGGAGTTATCGATGCTTAACAACATTCTTCCGACATATATTTTGTCAAACAAAATTAACATCTAGCTAAATTATTCAATTTTACTTTCAATAAAGAGTGCCAGAATAATTTTTTTATTATACATACATCATGATCGCTCTTTAAAACATGCAGAAGCGTGCGTAAATGTACCATTAAAACACGCTAAATTTTTGAGTTACCTAGGTAACGAAAACTGACAATAAATACGAATAACAACTAAAGCAACAAAAAAAAATATATTTACTTGTTGACTTAACGTAAACAATACCAATAATTGCTAACTGTCTCCTTGGAAATGCTTAAACTCACTAGATCAAAAATCAAAACCGTATGATTTGCAATAATTTTCAGTTTTAAACGGTTATGATGCATTTATAATAAATAGTGATACACGTGAATAAGTCAGCCTTTAAAGCACTACGACATTAAAGACACTCCGCTACGCGTCGTGGCTTTAAACTTGTTATGCGTGATTTAAAGGGTATCATAATATACTATATGAATGTCCGTATACTTGGATAGTGCCGTACAAGTAGGTAGGTATACAAAATGTTTAAGAATTCACCGTTTTCTAAACTTTTAAATATATTCATATAATCATTTTGGATCGCTTTTTATTAATTTTCTTAAGAACATGTAAGTACTAATTATCTAGTTAATTATCTCGTCCTTGAAAAAAAGTACTGAACTACACGCTACTCGAGAACATTACTTGTACTACCCTGTTTTTAAACCAGGAGGAGTAATTTAAATTTTAACCGCTAAAACTGACGCTTCTGATTGGCTAGTGCTTCATCAGGTTTACACTGTAAAAAGATTTTAAATTTGATGTATTAACTGTCGTACTTTTGAGGTTATCATTTTCTGTTTTGGTTTTTCGCATTTCTGTGGCTTTAAAATAAATCAGTTCTTTTAAGAACTAATAATATTGATTGTATCGATATTATTTGTGTTTTTTTCATTTAGTTTTTTATATTCGAGCTTCGTTTTTACTCGTGTTTTTTCATTTAGTTATTTTTATATTTGAGTTTTCTTTTACTCGTGATTTTGCATTTACTTTTTTAAATTCGTTTTGCTTTTACTTGTATTTTTGCATTTAGCGTTTCATATTCGAGTTTTGCTTTTACTCGTATTCGTGTTTTATTCATTTAGTTTTTTTATATTCGAGTTTTTCAAATCAAATACATGGTGTGCAAAATAAAAGCTTATAATGTCAGTTTTATTTTAAAATAAGTTCCTTTTGAAGTATACAGTGCAGATGTGTACGGAGTTTTTGTATTTCGCGCGAAAAAAATCTATTAACTTTTTCTGGGAGCTTTCTATAGTTTAAATCTGACTTTCGCATTTACTCCTCCTGGCTTAAAAACAGTATAGTAGTTTTTAATAAAATACATGGTACTCAATACTCCAGAACATTATTGCTGAATTCGTTCAAGCTCTGGTTATGAAGAAAGCACCTTATGGGTTATCTTCTGTACTATTTAATAATTTAAATAATTTTATAGGAAGACATTTGTATTCAAATTACCGCCTATCACTTAACGCACCCACTCAGACACTAACTTGAAAATGTGGAAATGTTAAAACTTCTGAAAAATGTAAATGTGCAATGCGCATGTCTGAAACTATAAATTTACAGCCGAGATGGAAATTACCTATCCCTAACCAGGCAGATAACTTCTGTGAACAGCCAACTAGTAGTCAGAAGTTTGAAATTTGTTACTCTGTGAACGCTTTTATGTAACTGTGCATGCCTCTGACTGTTCCTGGCGGTTTCAAACTGTTCTATGAACAACGCTTGTGTCTTGTAAATAGTTTCTGTATTTTACTGTACACAGAGAAAAAGGACGTATTTAATCCAATACGAGATGGCATGTTGAAAACTTATTATTTGAATCAAACATTTTTGTTTTGTTTTACCTAATATCGTTTTATTTGAAAACATCTCAATTTCTTAAAATAATATTGAAAATCGTTTTACTCTTATTTCTTGATTCAAATAAACATTTTCTTAAAATAAGTATTGTATTATTTTATATTAAAATAAATAAATGTACTTCTAGAATGAAAACAAGAATAACATCTTAATTTAAGAAGTTTTTTCTTATATATACATTAAGTGCATTGAATTATAACATTTTGTGTTGGCTCAATGCATTTCTTCTGTTGACCACATTTAACGCGTTGAAACGTGTTGATGCTCGACGCGAAGGGTTCGTGCGTCGCATCGAGTCAGCGTCATACGGTGATTTGCCAGTGGAGAAACAAGAAGCAGTATTTTCGATTATCAGCTATAATATCCCGAGGACATTGATAATTACGAAATAATTTTATGACAGTTACCGAAAGCGCGTTGCTTGGTAACAGCCCGACGCCGAAGGCGGAGGTGGTGTTACCTAAAAGCAACGTGCTTGAGAAAGTGTGATAAAATTATAAGTATTTATCAATGATCGAGGGGTATTCGGTGAGAAATTTTTTTGCAGTTTTAACATTAAATTTGCCTAAAATATGTATTTGACAGAATTTTTGTGTCTAACATAGCCCAGTAGATGTCAATAGTAACTATGAACGTGAATGTGGCTATGAATATGTTCATTGTGAAGTGTGCAATGAGAATGAGACGTCTTTGAGTGAGACCAAAGAGAAGAAGACATACAAAAGTCCATAAATATTCTCCACATTTAGTTTTTTATTTAATACAGTATTTTTTGATGTGTTTTCTTCTATAATTTTGTTGATTAAATCGTCATTTTCATTGACAACGTGAAAATGACATTTTCAAATTAAAACAATTAATCTTTAATTATGTCAAAAAGTGTTTGTTACTTAGCAACTTAGTGACATAAGTGATAATTGTCTTAGGATAATTATCAGTGTAAGTTTGTTTTGATTGATTACTTTCGCACACGTGGTCAGCAATAAAGGGATTCAATTGGATAATTTTTTAACCAAAAAATTTGCAAAGTAAGTGTGGGTGACTGTGAAGTACGAAATCTTTTGATCCAGTGGGGATTCGAAGAATATGTAAAAAAAAAAATTCGATGGTATGGTAATATACACTTAAAATTGATATACCTATGTATATTGTAGTGCAGTCATTTTTTACTATAAGACAAGCTGTATTTTAGTCCAAGTGATATAATTGTGACTACTCATGGAATGTTGTTATATTATACTTTATTTATATTTTAGTAGTTAGTACAATAAAAGTGTATATTAATAATGTTCATTAGAAGTTATATTTTTATTTATATTTAAAATAAAACAATAAAATCTATTTGATTTGAAACTGTGCACCTCTTAATCTAACCTATCAAATTTATTAATCCAACATATCTATTCATTAAAATAAATGTGACTATGTTAATTCAATAAACTCTAAACTTTCTTCTAAAATAATTACTATTTTTTTTTTACTATAATTCAAATTATATATCGTGTCAATAAAGAAAACAAATGAATTAAATTTACATTTTCCAAAAGTTTTACTTTAACACATTATTTACATTGAAACAACATTATCATATCAATACTTTAGCATTCTTTAAACTAACTCAGTTACGTTTTTGTTTCTCTTCAACAGTGAAAATGAGTAAGATCAAAACGAATCCTTTTGATTGAACACTTTTTTCTCTGTGTGTAAGTTGCCTTTCTCTGAGAAATTCTGCTCCTATCTTCCTAACAGTTGCCTTTCCAAGTTTCCAAGCTTCCTAGACATTTGAGGGAACTTAAATTTTTGTTCTCTATCCTTGCAAACATAATTATATATACGTGTCTTTAACTGTTCTAATAATAAATGATGCCGGCGTCAAAATCGGAGCTTGATTTGAAATTTTCGAACTAATAACTTTTATTTATTTAAATCTGATGATATTTTTTCTCTAAAAGCAATATACATAAATAAATTAAATCTGCAACCAAAGTGCTACTAAAAATTTTAAACGATGAAACGGTTTTTCACAAATGATGGTTCGGCTTTTGAAAAGCCGTCAACAGCGTTAACTGTGTGAACTATTTATTTATTTAACTCGTGTGAAATGGTAAGAGAATTGCGTTTAATAAAGGTCCTTTCAAAGGGAATATTAGAGGCATTTAGAAGCGTTTACGTTCCAATAACCATCTCAATTATAGCGGTCAAGACCACAATGTTTCAATATGATTACATGGCCAACACAGACTACGTCGTTGTCACCACTAGGAATTCAAATTGCAAATACGATTTTAATTAAATACCTGACAAGCTAATATTGACAAAATCTATCCATTATTTTGGAGAAATATTTGTTCTAACAACGTTGTGTATTCTTATTTTACTTGTATTTAATTTTCAATAACCAATAACAATTATTTGATGGTTGTTTTACGAACTTCAAGGCCGTAGTCGAAAAGGTATAGTTTCACCTCAAAGCCCGCCCAAATCTCAAGCGTACGGAGATGACTGCAGTAGTTTATTATTACACTCCTCTACAACGAAAACCGATCTAGATACTGAAATATTCAAATACGATAAAAATTAGGTAGGTCATTGCCTGATTTAAAATTAACGCAGAAAAGCCCAGAACAGAATTTATAATTACTCGTCATTATTCAAGTGACATCCATAATTGAAATAACTGGATAATTATATTCATTTGAAGTATCGAACGTGTACTGTTTTTCGGTCATATTGTATTACAAACCCGTACAAACAGGAGTGAATTCAAATTGGACCAGACAAGGTATAAAAGATTTGCACAACTCCTGCTAAAATAAGAATGCATGAATGATATTATTATGTTTTAAATTACTGCGTCCCTCCGGTTGAAAAGACAGGAGCCTTCACTGAATTTATACATGGATGTTGTTACTGGAAAAGGATCCAACCGCCAAAACCGAATATTTGAGTTTGTAGCACCAAGATACCGAGTACGATGCTACTTAGATCCTAAAAAAAGAACCAGCTGCTAGTATTCTTCTAACAGCCTCTGTTGGTGGATAGACCAAGCGACAGCTGAATAATACTGCAGAGCAGTAAAATTTCAAAAGGAACCAAGTGACAATAAGCCAAATGGTTCTTTTTACATTTACCTTTTTCTTAATATTGCTATTTGGTTCCTTTTTGTTGCATGTGCTTATTGGTGTTAAATACTTAATTATTTATGTGTCTTTTAATAACATGTGTAGCGGAAGTGAAAGGATATTAAAAATATCCCTAGAAAAAACTAATGATATTAGGCCTCATCTAATTAACAAAGATGTTAACATAATTCAACCGGCAGGTAAACATTCCTTAGGTTATGTTTATTTCTTTTTCTTTATTTTAATAATAAAAAATCTGATGTGGCCAGCACATGACCTCCCGCTTTAAGTAAAGTATCACTTCCGATTGATCTTTTGTAAACAAAATCTACTTTGTTGTTCCAATAAATAGAAAAGTTTGTAATACGAAATTTTGGATTATATTTTATTATGTTTTTCCTGAATAATCTGTTAGAGCTTCAAATTAAGTACTACATCCGGTTTATCATATATAGTCAAAATCTAATATGTTGTTTCAAATTATATAAGAGTATTAAATACCAACTTTGTGAAGTTTTGGATCATAAATATATTTTAAGGAAAAATCGACACACACATTATTGTCAAAATAATCACCAGCTTCCTTATGCTCTAAAACGCAATCTGTGTAAATTCTTCGCCGTACATTATCCATTTCGTAAATGTGTAGTTGCAAACTATTATTTGATACTTTGAAATCACGTTCTTATTGAGAGCTGTTTGATATATAATGCTGCAAACATCAAACTTCAATCGAATTATACTGTATATCTAATATTTATGTATGATGGAAAATATATTATTTTTACAAACCTTAATTTCATTGGAATCATATTTAAACTACTAAATTCTTCTTAACACGGTTTCATTATTAATTTTAATAAAAATTGCTCCGTGACAGTGACATTTGTTTAAATATGTCAAATTTGTTATTAAAGCATTGTTTTTGTTTGACGCAGAGGCAAAGTGAAATACAAAAATAAATTATTTTATAATATAATATAAAGTTATTTCAAGTTATTTAGTAAATGCTATTATCGTAGAATTGAAGATTGTGCCATTATATTCAATTTGTATTGGTAAAAGTTACTAAAAAATTATATTCAATGACTTTTTTACAAGAAAAACTGTTAAAAGCTTGTATAAATGATACTTCCGGTTATCCGATATACACTAAAAACTAATGAGCTCTTCCCACATTAGTATAGAATGGATATACAAAATTTCAAATTTTTCTGATTGATAATATTTGAGTAATCGTGTCCACAAGATCCACACACACACACACACACACAGACACACACACACAGACACACACACATACATACCTACAGACATCATTGTAAAAATGTTAAAATCGGATTCTGGGGACATCAAAACGTGCTTATTCACTAAAATCTCTATATCCGATTTTTAGCACGATCCCTATACCTCCCTTACCTACGGTAGCGGGAGGTAAAAATATCAATAAAAAATTGACATATCAAACGCTTGCTACCGTTGATTCCTAAAGGACTTTTATTAAAATTTGTCGTCATGCGATTTTGATAATGATATTGAAGGGTTTGGTCAACTAAAACTGAACATAATGCGGAATAACCTCATGTGCCTTTATAATTTTCATAGTAAGAATTATATTTTGTTTGAATTGTTGTCAATATAAATTGAAAAGTTTATTTTTTTTCTTGTAGTTACATGTATTTGATTTGACTATAGAATTGTCTATAAAGAACCATATTTTATGATTAAGTACTGTGACAATTCTTCTGAAAAGAACCAAATAAATTTCTCTTATAAAACTAAGAAGAACCAACCGCCAAATTAATCAAAAAATAGATTTTTTCAAAAAGCTATTTATTACCGCATAGGAATTAGTTAGATGAAAAGGTAATTGATCGTAATTCATCATCAAATTTGTCGATAAACTTAATTTTGAATTTTAAAGATATGAAGACTTTGGAACGCATTTGCTCAAAACTAGAAAATGGCGCCTGGATCCTTTTCCAATAACACCATCCACATTGTTCTTTAGACGAACGGGATTAGAAATGCAATTAAGGTGAATGAACAGAATCCTGGAACAGCTAAATGGTACACTGAAATATCTGCAGTGCTTCCAGAGGTAGAAACTATGTAATTTAAATCTTGATAAAATATCTTTAATTTTTGCCAAAAAGAAGAAAAATAGATTACCCCCATATTCACCTGATTTGGAAATGTAGGACTTTTGGCTATTTCTTGGACCTAAATAAATTTACGCTGTAGAAGACAGAAGGTTTTGAAATAAAGAAGAATTTAATGTTGCAATTCCCGATTATTTGGAAAGACTTTTTAGGAAGAGGGAGATAGAATAGTGAGTGTATTATTGTTGAATTAAAAAAATCTAAAATATGTAAACCAAGTTTTATTCTCAGTAATTCTAATGAAATGTCTCGAATGTCCTTGGAAAACCTCTGAAGACCCCAATCTGAAATCAGGCCAAAAGTCTGAGGCAACTTTGTATTTTCGATATCGATCTAGCAGACCAGAAATCATCCATACAATTATTGACGCGTAATTACATGCAGCAATATTGGCTCACTCAGTGCTTAAGTGCCATTGATAATGATAATACAACTATGAAACTCTTTATGAAAAATAGATAAATGAATGCAATGATTTATTTATTTGCAAATATAAAAAGGACGAGTCCTCATCTATAACATTATGCAAAATAAATATTAATATCAAAGCATAACCCTATTATTTCAATATTCCATAATTATCAACACATATATATGTTTGTTTAGCAAACCATAAAAACATTCGCCCCTAATAAAAACAAAAATAACCGTATTACTCTCAATATTTGTTTAATAATGGAATAAATAAACATGTCAACATTTTTAAATCGGTGAAAATCATTTCGTAAAAATCAACACAATTTATCTAACAATAATAATTCCGCAATTTCAGCGAGAGAAAAATTGCACAATGATAATGCAATATTTTATCATTATTTATAACATATGTTGTGAACATCTTATCTTGTTGCACATGAATCAAACGATAATTTAGTTTAAGAATGTAATAGCGGTTGGCAGGCAGCCAGTGCGAGCATAAGGACACTGAAAAAGACAAAATGTTGTATCATGAATGGGAAAAAATAACGCAGATTACATTTAGATAACCCGAATACTGGTTATACGTTTTATTGTTTCATTTTTAAGATATTTACAACACTGATCAATAAGGCCTTATCTTTATAAAATTTTATATGAAAGGGAAACTTTATTCCGTAGTAATGCAGATATTTGGCTTATTAAACTATATTCCTCATAATTTTAAATAAATATTTACTTAGGATAATAATCATCAGCAATGGATAGTGATGCTGCGAGTCGAGAAACGACGAGAAACAATCCACTCTCGTCTCGTCTCGAATTTTCGAGACGAGATTTTTCTGCATCTCGTCTCGTCATATTTTTTCTTGCCTTCTCTCGATCTCGACTCGACAGTCTCGAATTTATAATTAGCAATTATAAATATATTAATATTACAAGCAACATATAGGTAAAAAAATACTCAATAATATCATGGCTTATTACCCGTTGCGAAAATCTGCTTTATTCCCAAATATGTATGTCCGTGTGTGACAAATTTTTCTCCGACGGTAACCCCAATACTACAATTCTAAAAATTATAATTCTTTCGTATTCCTCTTCTGTACATCCATATGAAGAGTTGATTAGATTTTGGTTATAATTGATCCACCGGAAGTACCCTTATTTGAACAGTTTTTCTTAAAAAAACGCAGTTAAATATTGTTTTTGACATTTTGTTATTATACATATTAAAGAAAATATTCTTCTCTATACAGTTTGATTATACATTTTCCTTCATATTCAATAGATGTAGATTTAAAGCAATATAAAGAAATTAATTTTCAAAAATTAGTCAGCTTTGCTATTTATCATGGAAACAGCTGATGCTGATATATTAAAAAAATTCTAATTGACAGATGTCAGTTGCAAGTGCAAAACCAAATATGGAAAGTGTAGGATCACAAAATTGGTATATCATAGTGCTCCTCGCAAGTGACACGCAGAGAAAGGCCAAAGAGAAGATGGAAGGACTGTATCGCAGAAGACTGAAAGGAATGCCTGTGTCAAGAAGATGTGTTGGACAGGAATGAGTGGAAGAAAAGAGGAAACAGCTACCTCTAATAAAATAGGGGAAGCTGAAGAATAAGAAGTGTCAAGTGCGTTTTACTTAGTGTATGTTTATGTTATAATTTTATTGGATTTATACAATAGAAATAGTATGTGTTCGTGTTTGATTTTACATGATATTATATAGAATCTGTTCCAAGGACCTTTTGGTATGGGATTTGTACAAAATACATCGAATTGACGGAAGGTTTTGTGCTGGCCACAACAGATTTTTTATATTATAATTGTAATTTTCTTCAGCAAATTTTATTCTAGTGATTTAAATTTAGAATGAAAATGAACAGGAATTTATTATAAGTAAATTCCGCTAACTCCCTTATAAATGACATTTTGTAGCTCCCTATAATTTATTAAATTTGTTTGCTCGTAAAACAGTTTACGTACAATGTCTGTCTTATAAGAAGTTACGTATGCATAAGTTATGGAAAAGTTAGATAGATTATTGATACGTATATTGATACCTGTGAAATCAGACAAATATTAATGATAACGAACACGGTATCACACTATTTAAATCCCATTAAATAACCATTTTCGTGCTCATATAATTATAGACTCAATTCTAATCTGTTGATCGATAGATAAATATCTTAATAATTTGTGATTTAAACTCAAATCCGCTAAGTTACAAATTATACCCTGCGAAAATAATTGATGGAATGAAAAAGCTTCAAAATGATAACCCTTAACGCATGAACAAAAAATTAATCATCCTAATTCTCCTAAAATAATTAAAATACTGAATAAATCATGAATATAGACTTTATTATATGTATCTGTTGGTTAGATATTTAGCATTAGAACTAAGAATTAGCAACTTACAGAATTTCTGATATTAGTTTTATTCGCACAACAAAATATGCAACAAATTTCTAATTTTTAGTACGCGTGCGTAGTTTCAAACTGGTTTCAAACTGATTGGTAATTTTTGGGTTCTGCGAGCAGAATTAAAAGCTATTGTTATTATTATCGTCTGGAGTCAACAGAATTTGTTTATCATATGTTGATTGTTTTTGTAGGCATTTGTCTTGTCATTGCCACATAATGATATTATAATCTTACTTTATTGTTTTTGAATTAAACCTTATAAAGATTAAATTATATGAAATAAGGAATGAAACAAATTATTATTTGCTTGTTTTTCTAAAATGGGTACATTGTAACGCTCCCCAATTTTTTACACATTCATAATTTTCTTGAAGTATTGAACATATTTGACATATCTCATACGCACACAAAAACACATATCTTCTTTATATATTTTTATATTTTTTAATTCATTCCATTCAGTCTTATTCTTCTAATGTTCGAAATTCTTCAAATTCACTGATGAGATTGGCGGTATTTCTGAAGGGTACATGTAATATATGTATCTATAATTATAAATATTTAATTAAGAATAAACTAAGAAATATTAGATGTACTTCCCAAAAAAGGTCTTCAGTAATATATCTGGCTTTTTGACTCTCATATTTATTTGTCAATTACAAACTTTTGAATTTTTCTATTTGTTTTTTATGGGATGCTAGATGCATTTACAACTTATTATTTTATATATTTATGTCTCTATCTTTAAATCCATAGAAGATATAATAAAATTTTAAATGTATCGGATAGAATTTTTTATATTCTTTAATATTAGTAATAACAGAAATTTCAAAAATAATATTTAGAAGATTTTTTAAAGAAACTATTACTTCCGGTTGCCCAATTGTTACCAAAATCTAGTCAGCTTTTCCCAGGAATGTCAGATTGAGGAAACTGAAGTTAGATATTTTTTAAGAGCATTGCCGGTCGCCCAGCGAAATCAGTTTGAAGCTTGTATGACACTAGTGCAGACAAACTTCTTACGTTCCTCCACTACTTTTAAGATACGCTAAGTTTATTTCTCTTTGTTTGCATGTGTTTGTCCTTGTTTAAAGCATAAGGGGAAAACTCAGCCCGTGTTGAGAATCAAATTGTTGGAGTGAGAGAGGAGATTTGTGTAGTAGAGGAGGAACATATTCTCCTAACACTTTCTCCTCCATAGTCTATCGTTCTGATTTCTGAAATAAGCGACAAAAAGGGGTTTAGTAGAAATCAAATCACAGCTAAACTAAAAGAGATAATTTAGATTTTTTCACAGATTTACTACTAAAGGTGGGCGCAATGGGGGTGACCCAAACATTTTTTGTATAAAAAACAGTTTTCATGTTAAAAATAAATTTTAAAATAGCCATTTTCCAGATGTTTTTTGAACTAAATTTAAATGCAATAGAAATTAATAATTATGCAAAATAATTGGTATCAAGTTTGAAGTTATAACTTAATATTTACAAGTGTAGTTTGATTTCTACTAAAGTGCTGTTTAGCGTAACACCGGCAATCGCCTTAAGTCTTGCAGTATTTGAGAAACCGTGGTTTCAACATTCACACATCAACACACACACACACACACACACACACACACACACACACACACACACACGGAAATAATCGTAAAAATGTTATAATCGGATTATAGGAACCTTAAAACGTACTTATCCGCACTATAATATGGATATGCGATTTTTAGCATCAATCCAATATCTCTCTTAGCGAGAGGAAAAAGGTTTTATTATAAATTAATTATTTAAAATTTTATTAATTTTAGTGAAATACTGGGTGTTAAAGAAAGGCTAAAAAACTTTGAAGGTATATATTTTTCGATGTGCTAATTCTCTGTCAAAAATAAGGGCATGATTTTTGAAGGTTACGTTTTTTGTGCTACTGGCTAATACGTAATTTTTAATTATAATAATAATGAGTTAATTTTATTTTTTATTCAACGTCAGTTACGACGAAATTGTTACGAAATTAAATAGTTCATGATTATTTATATGTATTATATGCGAACAAATGATTATACAAGCCAATATAATCAGTACTGAAACTCTGTCGTATCACCTGGCGATCGCATGACGTTTCTCAAACATTTCTGTGCTGTGTAAATATTTAATTCATACTCCTACCTTCTTAAAATTCATCTAATATAAACTAATGTACCTAACTTTGGATTACCTCTTCCAATTTTCTTTGATTTTTATTTCCATTTTAATTGGTGTTCCTGTTGACCTTTCCTGCTCAATTCCTGCACGTATCTTGCTGAATTATCTTAATGCCTGTACATTAAGTCAGGAAGAAATATCCTGAGAATGTTATCAGGTCGGCGACGCGCCTAGGGCGTCCGCATGGCGTCGCCAGCTCCGATTTCGGACGCTCAATGATCTAGAAATCGGATTGGACTAATTTCAGAGCTCAGAGCCTTGTGCTAGGATTAAGGAGATACTGGGGATCTAATGCCTCTAACCGGGATATAGAAAACACCGGAGGGGGAGTTCAAACAATGATAGCGGATTTTGGAAGACAGCGGAAATATTTCTTTTTTATGAAATTAAGTGATGCGATTCTTATAGCCCAGATTTGAAACCGATAAGGTATGGTACTTGACTTGGCTTGAAATCAAGTCAAGCTCAAGTCAAGTAATAGTAGCCGAAAGTCAAGTCAAGTAGTTACAATTTCAAGTACTTATTTTTCAATTATCCGAAAAATCAAGAAGTTCTTCAAGACTACATTTTCTTATAGTTCATTCAAATTTAACCCGGCAGCGGGCAGGTGGGGTGTGGTACACCCCAGTCACTTTATAATTGCCGCCATTTTTGCAATAACGGCCGTACACCATCATCTAGCCATCTACCTTTCGCAAATATATTGGTTTGTCAATACGCAACAGGATTCAGTATCAACTAAATTGCGGAAAGAGTATCATCAAATCAAAGTGACGTGGGGTGTATTAAACCCCACCTGTCCATAAACGTAACATAATTTCTCTGAAGTGTACTGATACGAATATACTTATTTTAAAATTTCAAGGTACATTTTATATATCTTTTATATATTACTGAATTTTATTAATTTTTGTAATGTGTAGGATATGATATTTTGAAAAAGATTAGGCGCATTTGTTGGCCTCGTGGAAAGAAATAGATACTGAAGAGAAAGTCAATAAATAAAATTTGTGATGATGACAATGAATAACCATCGCAGAAAAAATTAAATTCAAAGCAAGGTGCCTCCTAAGACGAGAGATAAAAAAAGAAAATACGTCTACAAGTCATGTCAAACATATTTATATATGTAGAGCACGCGATAATTTACTGTGAAAAGTGCAGCATATTTGGATCTTCATAACTTCTCTGTAGCTAAAAGCAACTTAGTACATGTTTTTTTATATCATAGGTTCACTTTTCAAGTTTAAGAATGTTATTTATTTTTGTTTGTAATATTTATATTTTTCTTTGTTTTTATAATATAATGCCAAAGAATATTTTCAGTGAGTGTTTATAAGTTCTACTTTTTTGTTTTTAAATAAATAATGAAATGATTTTATTGTTTCTTTTTGCCGTTGAACGAGGAGCTTCTAAAACACCAACATATATAATATCTAAAAAAAATACCGGATGTTTCATAAAATTAAATTTAAATTGGGGTTTGTCACACCCCACCTGCCGAAATTTGTAATTTTTTTTTTCACCTGCCCGCTGCCGGGTTAAAAGTTAAAAAAAAGATTTAAAAGTATAATTTATGAATTAACATAAACTATTTATACTATATGTACTATGGTGGGCTTTAAAAGGGGTCAAGTCGAATTTTAACTGGGCTGCCCCTTATAGTGGTTCCAAATAAATAAATAAATTTATACTGGCAATGATTCCGATTAATTTTAATATTTGACCGTGCGTAGATGCACTTGATTTTTTCCCATTGAAATAACATTGGGTTTTGGCACTTTATTTTTCTCCGAGATATTAAGAGGTTTAAAAAATCCATTCATTATTGATATATACAGGTGTTAAAAAATGTCACAAATTATTTCATTAACTCAATAAATAAATAAAATATTGAATAATAGTGAAAAATGGTAATAAATGAGGAAATGGAACACAGAACAGGATAAGAGTAGTATGCATAATTGGATACACTAATACTTTTCTAACTTGAGATACGTGAAATTCGTATAGTTTTTGTCTTCTAAGGATTATTTTCGTTTTCAAATTTTAATTTTCTTTTCATCATGTTAATATTTAATTTACGATAGACTTTCAAATATTCTGTAGAGATCATTGATTACTTTAAATCATTAGTTTAATTTTGTAATTTCTCTTTTGAACAAATCTGTAAATAATAATAATAATAATAATAAACTTTATTGACATATAATCAAGGGCGAAGTTCAGCCTAAGCTGCTCTTCCACCTAACCAACAAATAATACACAGATGTAGGTATATATACTAATAGACACGTTATAAATAAATAAATAAATTTATACTGGCAATGATTCCGATTAATTTTAATATTTGACCGTGCGTAGATGCACTTGATTTTTTCCCATTGAAATAACATTGGGTTTTGGCACTTTATTTTTCTCCGAGATATTAAGAGGTTTAAAAAATCCATTCATTATTGATATATACAGGTGTTAAAAAATGTCACAAATTACAAGCGCATATAGTACTGATCAAAATGAGTAAAAAAAGTCTAATCAACATGGGTCCGATCTTCAACTGTTTTCGAGAAAGAGGCCATTTTGTATTGGAAACGAAGAAAAACTGACTAATATAGTGGTCGAACAAAATTTTGTCTACGCCAGTAACTAGAGTATAAAAAGACAATAACATTTTATATAAAACATTTTTATTTCACTTTCTAATAGTTACGAAGTTATTTGAAAATAGAAATGCATTCGGACCGACTCGACAAAAAATTAGCTAGCCCAGCTCGAAAATTGACTCGAAATCGGGCCGGGCCGGGCCAAAGCTCGAAATTGGGTGCATCCGGTATTCCTAATGTTAATTTTTATGTTAATGCAAAATGTTTAACTTTTTTTGTCTCAAACTTATAAAAAACCTCTACATTCTTATAACTTTCAACATTAGTTAACATAAGTAGTTAAAAAAAGACCCTTCTAGTGAAAGTTTGTTATAAAAATTTAAACAACTTTTTCACAAATCTTATATAAAAAAATATAATTATAATTTACATAAGGATTTTTTTATCTAACTTTGTTATGCTCAAAAATAGGACAAGAAATCAGAATATGTGAAGTGTGTTGTTATTAAATCATTTTGATCCTTTTTAACTTCATCCATTTTCATTAAAATATTAAGGAAACTGTGCATTTGAATGAACTATAAAATTTTTCGGGCCGGCCCGAAAAGCTCGACTTAGAAGTCGTATTGTACTTTGCTTATAAGTTTCATTTCATATCATAACTTGTTTATCTTGTATTTATTCCATCATTTTAATGTTATATTTTATAATGAGTAGACAGTTATCACTTCACCGTCGAAATACTTAATTGTTAATGAAATGAACGCAGTGTAATTTCCACTTCACGATAATATTAAGCAGGCTCCAATTTAGTTATAAATATAATTTCACACTGAAGTGTCTACATAGCATTTAATTAAATTTGAATGTAGCTGAAAATAGTTTTAATTTTAATTTATTTTTAACGAGCTGAAATTGGAGGGAAAAGCTGAAAGTATTAAACTATTGATTGTGAAGCCCAGTTTAAAAATTAATAAGTTAAAGACGGTATGAAAAGAATGTTCGCGAAGCGGCAATAAAAATTAATGATTTTAATGAAACGTAAAGTGTTGTGAGTAATAGAAGTTGTAAGAGCTTTATCGATAGCGCCCAACAAGGGTGTAATTCTTCTTGCTGCATTATAAGCTCGTCTACAGCTGCAAAAACCGCTGCAGATTACCGTGTCGTGCAAAACGCGCTAAGCCTGCAATTTGCGAACAAATTTATTCATATATGAAAGCATTAAAATGTAATTAACTTCACATTTCAACGTGATTGTCAAAGAGTCCATTAATAAAAAAGCCGAAGAGCTTTCGTCCGTATTCGGACGTATTCGCCGATATGACATACGACCTGGAAGAAGCTCATTTACAGCATCGCTCCGCCATCCTGTTGCTAGATAAACAAGGGTTGCCACGCTTCAAGTAGCAAAACAAACTTTGTTTTTTAACAATCGAAACAAAAACTTACACGGACCACTGAAATTCCGCTAAACTGGGACCCGGATCTGATTTTGCCAGCGTGCTTTACTCATCAAAGTTGCTTAAATTAATTGCACAAGGTGCTTACAGAAATCTCGCGAAGAGATTTTAAATCAGTTAAATTATTTTGACAATCGAATCTTATTCCAACCACTATAAGAGTAATTGGCTCCATGGGGATTGTGTAATTTCATTAACTCAATAAATAAAATATTGAATAATAGTGAAAAATGGTAATAAATGAGGAAATGGAACACAGAACAGGATAAGAGTAGTATGCATAATTGGATACACTAATACTTTTCTAACTTGAGATACGTGAAATTCGTATAGTTTTTGTCTTCTAAGGATTATTTTCGTTTTCAAATTTTAATTTTCTTTTCATCATGTTAATATTTAATTTACGATAGACTTTCAAATATTCTGTAGAGATCATTGATTACTTTAAATCATTAGTTTAATTTTGTAATTTCTCTTTTGAACAAATCTGTAAATAATAATAATAATAATAATAATAAACTTTATTGACATATAATCAAGGGCGAAGTTCAGCCTAAGCTGCTCTTCCACCTAACCAACAAATAATACACAGATGTAGGTATATATACTAATAGACACGTTATAAATATAAGTAATTACAGATAATTGGAATAATAAAAACATTTAAGATAATATAGAGTACAAAATAGTAAACAATGAAATAAATATTATGCAAATAATAATGCTCGTACATTTCTTTTGAAATTGTTTAAAGAAAGGATCTTCAGAGAGTCAGGAACACTGTTATATAAAGTGGGGGCCATATATGAAAACGCACCTTTAAATTTTGACTTTCTGAAGATTGGTACAATGTACAAATCCTTCATTCTAAGAGAATAGTTATAATCTTTAATTATAAATTTGTCAAATAAATATGATGGAGTACCTGTCAATATAATTTTATGTAGCAAGCATAAATAAAGATATTTAAGACGGTTTTCAACAGAGGGCATCTTAGAAATTTTGCGATATTTAAATATATGATCGTATTTACGCACACCGTATACAAAACGCAGACAAGAATTTTGCAATAATGTTAGTTTCTGTTTATCTGTCTGTGTGAGGTTCGGAATATAAGTGCAGGCGCAATAGTCAAATAGTGGAAGAATAAGTGAATTGACCAGTTTAAGTTTCACTGACGAATTTAGTTCATTTTTAAACTGAAATAATTGTCGTAATTTCAATCTTGCTGCACATAATTTTACATTAAGATGGTTTCTAAAATTTAAATCTTTGTCAATGTGAAGTCCCAAAATTTTAACATTATCTGTGCGAACTAAAATACTACTTCGTGCAAATATAAATGCATCATCATTATCTGTTTATGAATCCGAGGACACTGATGATACAGGCCCTAAAGATGACATACTCGACACATACATTTCTTAAAAAAATATTTAAAAAGTAAATAGTTCCCTATTTCAATTGTTTTAAAATAAAGATAACAAAAAAAATACAGTTTGACGTTTCTTTAACAACTGATTTAAATCTAATGGCATGAAATTCCGCAGTTACTTTAATAGGTCGATATACTTGTCATTAAACTTTTTTAATACCCAAATCTTCGTTAAATTAGTTTAGTAGCTAACTAAATTTTAACTGTTGATTAAATAGTTTTATAAGATCGGCCCTAAGTTTCTTAAAGTACAATAATCACGTTGATTCCTAATGTAATACCTAGTCAAAGTCTATAAATGAAGACGATTCTCTCGCTGATCGTCTAATAAATTTTAGTTTTAATCTATTCTGAATTTCGAAAGGGGAGTTTATCTGATAGGGTCTAATCCGTATCGGGGGTTAATTTCTCGGCTGCGCCTTGTTTGGGTATGGGGTAACAAGTGTTGTTTGATTGTATAAGTTGTGCGTCGCAGGTCTATTGTCTTGAGCAGGAACTAAGCGATGGAAGCAACAAGGAGCGCCACTTTGTTACATGATATATCGCTAAGATGCTTCCACTTATATTCCCGCCTCCAGCTCAACTCGAGTCGATACACACTCGACGTACAGATAATAGCCTGACACTCTATCACCCACCCCCCATATTAATTGTTTATGTCAATGGAAATTGCTCCCACATTTTTAACGTTTCTCTTCAAACTCTCACAGGCATGTTGATATACTTACCATTGTATATTAGCTGTATTCTTTTTGGTTAAAATCTCAGTTCATCTCAGCTCACTTCAGATAAACTCAACAAATTGTTGTTCTTTTTGTACGAACTGAGGTGTGTTGTACTGAGCGTACTCACTTCCCCTCTGCTACATCACCCGCGAAACAAACTCAAAATGATCTGAGCCATGCAGATCAGTGGAGGGGATAATGTTGTGAGGAGAACTGTCAACTGTGTTTCGAAAGTTGAGTTGTTAAAGTAAACAAAAATGTCGTATACAGTACTTTATGATGGAGGTAAGCAATAAGTATATTTCTTTTGTTACTCATTTAATTTAATATAAAATAAATAAGCAAGCATATTTACTAGTACAATATTTTCAATGTTTTCCATCTTTAATTACGAATTTGTTGTGTGTTGTAATTGATCCTACAGCGTAACCGCCTAACCTCAACCTAATTCAAAATTAAAGAACGACAATTGACACCAAATTACTTTATTTTGTATCGCGCGCGCTTTATTGCTCATTCTTTGCTAAATATTGTTCTTTTCAGCAGCCTCTCAGCTCAGCTCATCTCAACTCACTTATCAACTGAGCTAAGCAAAAATATCCCAAAAAGAATACAGCTATTATTATCAACTGTACCACATTATGTGGATCCGGAAAAATACAATGGGTGGAATTCAGTGGGTTGTATTAAGGTCTGTATTAAATCTTGTATTAAGTATATGGCAACATTGTAATATTTTCCACATGTATCAATGAGATTCAATTGTGATTTAGAAATTTTACCACAGTGAAAAGTAATACAGATATCCTTTAGTCAAATGAGGAAGTATTATTGTAAATGGAAGGTGTAAAAGGAAACTCATTACTGCAAAATTAGGTTAGAAATATGTCAAATTTTATTTGTCAAATATTTCATACCTGAATTTTAATGAATTTTAAAATATCTCAACCCCCGTTTTGATCAGTTTTGATATTTGTCCTTTTCTTCTTACTTCTGTTTATAATATTTTTTTCTTTATTTGATCCTTTGGTCTCACACTTTTTTCTGACAGGTGTTACAAAGTTGCCAAAATATTTTTGACAAAGGACTGTTGTAGCTTAAAACACGCTAATACAACCCACTGAATCTCACCCAATCATATTACCCGGATCTAAAAATATTCGGTTCATCGGATATCGAAGCCAATATCCGTAAATATAAGTTCCAAATCCAAAATTTTCTTCTTAAGGGGTGCTTTGTTTTTATTTGACATTAAACTTTTGACACTTTATATGATTAAGTTTGAATGTTATAATAATATACCATTCTTGAAACATTTTATACTTTCTTTTTGTGTTTAACACTTTTAGTAGACAAGAGTAGAATTATGAGATCTATCAAATAAAAAAATATTCATTAAACTCGCCGTCAAATGATTATGGACTGATGTTCAACTTTTATCCCTTTCCGCATCCTGTCCCTTGCCCAGCGGTTCTGCCGCTTGTAATTTGACATGACGAGGAATGAACGCAAATGTCATATAATACATTTAAAACTAATTAATAGTTATTTATGATATAAGTGTAAAAGTGACATTTTATGAGTGAGTGGGGAAGTTTGTGAAACGCGGCGAAGCAGAGTAAAAAAACCCCACGAACGAAATAATATCACTTTTAACACGAATATCATACACTATTTTTCCTACGACCCTAGTTATGTATTACTAAAAACTAAAAATTATAGAATGACATTTATGACAGGTCGTGATTATTTGCTATGAACAACTGAAAATTGTTTATTCTAACCTCTATTTCGAACAATACTGTTTTAAATTCCAATTCTTCAAGCGCCTTGCAAGGAATTACTATAAACAATTGTAATAATTGTACTATAACAATAAACGTTTCAAAATAATGTCTACTTCTAATAAAATAAATAATTTCAGTACAAAAATAAATATAAAATGAAACTACATTTAGTTATGAACACTAAATGTAACTAGATTTAGTTATATTTTTAACACTAAATGTAACTAGATTTAGTTCTTTTTTAACACTAGTGTTAAAAGTAAATTTATTTTTTACTTTCAATCCGTTGTCAATGACAACGATTTAAAAGTATTAACTGTGTTATAAACTGTTATTTTTAACTCGCTAAGCAACCGTTAAAAAGACTACTTTTAACAGTGGTCGTAGGAATTTTTTTTAATATATCGTAAATGAAAAAAATATCGTAACAAATAAGTAAGGTAAGACAGTAATATGTAATATAAAAATTGTCTCTGCGGAAAATTTATATTTATATTTTGACCAAAGTTTGCACACATCAAGCTAAGGTCGCGTTTGCGTTAAAATGCGACAACCGATGAAATCTAAATAAAAGGTAAGAATAATTGATTATTGGGTGAACAGTAGATCCGCCAACACAACATGCTTCTGCAGTCAAATCCAAAGTTTTCTTGTTATTTAATAAATTATAATTTTTTTTCACGATGTAACGCCAATTTTTTGAAAAAATTGTGTACATTGGAAATAATTGTTTTTGCCTCCCCATTTAAATCTTGTTTTCCTAAACGTTTTTTATAAGAACCAGGACTATTTAATTCATGAGTTTCACTCATTTTCTTTTCAAAAGTAATATAATGCAATTTATAGGATTGGGAATAAAAGGCGCACGCAAGTACTAACAAAAATGTCAGAATATAAAATGACATTGACAGATTACAGATATTTGTACAGGTAGACAAAAAATTGGCATCAGTGTAGAAATCTCCAGTTCATAATTATTTGACGGCAAGTATAGTAATTCAATGGCACTCTGAAATTTGCTATAAATTGCAAATTTTAGTTTGCGTTTTTTTCGTAAAATAAAATAAATACTCTCATGTTGTTTAGTTTTTATTTCTGAACAAGTTTATTATTTATAACTGTTCTTTAAATATAATTGGTCAGTAACTATAGCAAAATGATAAAAATAACACTTTATTCCATATAGTTATAACGGATTCAAAGTAGACACCCATTGTACATAGGATTTCGACTGACATTGGCTATCACTCTGATAATAATTAAGCTTGTTTCTTTTTACCTCCCGCTACCCTTGGTAAGAGATGTACTAAAAATGACCTATCGAGATTTTAGTAAATGACCAGGTTTTAAGGTCCCTAGATCCAATTTTAACATTTACACGATGATGTCTGTATGTGTGTATGTGTGTATGTGTATGGATTTTGTCTTCGCTCTAACTCAAATACTTCATTCAGAAAATTCTGAAACCTTGTATTTCTTTCCTATTCTTATATGAAAAGAATCCATTAGATTTTGGTGTAAATCGGATAACCGGAAATGACACTTTACCTGAAACTTATAATGGTTTTTCTTCAAAAATACCATTAAATGCCATTTTTTCGCATTTTATGTTTAATGAAAATCAAAGACTATTGAATTTTCTACAGGAATACATTAATACCTTTTTTTATTTATTTTACAGATAAATTTAAAAATATTTTTTTTATTAGTCCCGAAGCCTAAGATAAACACAATTCCTTTGTTACACAGTTCATATTTCAAATGAATGTAACTGACAGTAAATGTGACTGTCAAAAAAACTAATCACTTCAAATTAATAATAGTGACATTTTAAAAAGAAAATAGTAAATAAAGCAATAGTTTTCTGCAATGGAACAGTTTGCAGCGTTAGTAAATACGTAGGTATGTATTTAAATTAATAAAAATTAAATAGCGGGAGGTTTTGTGTTGGCCACATCAGATTTTTCTGCAGTGGTTCTATGACTATTACGACTGACGGCCAACAGCAATATCAAATAGAAAATTGTAGTGTTTAAAATTTTAGGGTATAGGTAAGCAACCATAAGTTCCTTTTAATGGATTCTGCATGTTCCGCAAATATTGACTTCTTCCAATTGAGTTAAGATCAACCGCAATGTGTAATCGTATTCCGTGTCCACTTTGAGCTAATTTGTCCAGTGGCTGGTCGTGTGTATTTAGCATGCGTCGCGGTCCTCTGAAATAAAAATTTAAAAACCAAATCTCCAGGGTCAGGCGACACGGGTAACCGCTCAGCAGAGCGCCATTACCGGAGGATCAAGTGTTTTTATTGGGGTAGCCTTACCCGCGTTTCATCGGGTATAATTCCGTCTAAGCCTGGCAAGAGGAACGAAAAGATTATTGTGATTATTGGGATATTTCAGTATGATATACAAAATTATTAACAGGAATTAAAGGCTGCTTTCATATTCGTGAGGTAACGCCCATATAAGCACCTTCAACGACAAAGATATATCGTCTTCTTAGAAATGGATAGTTTAATCATAAAAAAAGCTTTGAAGGCACACATCAAAGACCGGAGTTATCTTTCAATATTCACTTAGCACAAATATGACTTTTTCTACAGTCTATATACAAAGTAAGCATTTGTGCTCGCTTTTTTCAATGCAAAATGTCACTTTGCCGCTCATGTGCGACAAAGTAGAAAAAACGCTCGCTGTCCGAATTTCTAACTATAACATGTTGAGAAATGTCCCCTGTCTACATTTTTAATGGGAACGTTTAGTCAGGAACTAATGGCACACATTTACCACCTCCACAAATCAATCTGACATATGACTGTTGTGTATTATAACCAATAGCTATTTGTGTATTAAGAGCGCAAAATGCGACATTGTCGATTAAGAAGTTGATGCCGCGCGACGAAGGAGCGCGGCATTCTCTCGAAATCGACAATGTCCATATGCGCTCGAAACACACACAAGATTTTTTCTACAGTCGCCACAATGGGGTCCTCCACCATAACAAAAAATAATAAAATGTACACTTTATACTTACAGTACTGCTCAATAAATAACGATTGGGTAATACAAAAGATACGGTTTAAACTTAAAAAGGCTTTTAAATGATTATATCGTTACATTAGCCATCTATTCCATAAAAAAAAAAATAGAGTGTGGAAGCAAGGATTTGTGATGATTTGATGAGTTTTTGTAGCAAAATGTGTGGTTAGTTGTCACGCCTGTCACACTGAAAAAATTAACAAATATTTCAAGGAATTTGTGATTATATAGACATGTATGTGCATTGACTGACTTCTCGCAATTATTTAAGTAACGAAATAACTAATAACTTTATTGTAATCAAAATAAATAGTTAACTAGAGATCAGATGTTAGTACGACTCGCAACTACCCTACCGCCATCTGTGTACAATCATTCCTATTACTAAACATAACTGTTCACACCGTTCACACAATTTATTTTATATTTAATTTTATTTTATCGTTATTTTCCATTCTTCTTGAGTTTTTATTCAATCTAATCTAAGCATTTTATACTTTCGTTTTTGTAAATGAATGCCCTATTTCATTTTCACAGCAGTGTGGCATTTTGTTAGGTTATGTTAAATACCGACAGAACATATGTCAAATTGACTTGTGAACGTGATAAATGTGTAATTACATTGCCATTAGTTCCTAACTAAACATTTTCATTAAGAATGTAAACAAGTGACATTTCTCAACATTGTATACTTAGAAATTTGGACAGCGAGCGTTTTTTCTACTTTGTCGCTCATGAGCGGCAAAGTGGCATTTTGCGTTGACAAAAGAGAGCGCAAAGGGCTACTTTCTATAGTGAGTGCAGAAAAATAAAATGCCGTATTGCTGTGTAAAGGAATACAGAAATAAAATAGAACATTCATTTACAAAAACGAAAGTAAAATATGCTTAGATTAGATTGAAGCAATAGCTCAAGAAGAATGGAAAATAACGGTAAATTATAAAATTAAAAAATACAATTGTTATTTATTGAGTATGTGTACATTTTATTATTTTTTGTTATGGTGGAGGACCCCATTGTGGCGACTGTAGAAAAAATCTTGTGTGTGTTTCGAGCGAAAATGGACATTGTCGATCTTGAGAGAATGCCGGCAACAACCTATCAATCGACACTATCCGATTTTGCGCTCTTAACACACAAATATGTATTGTGACTCATGTGTTTCTTTCTCCATGATAGGTTTTAAAGTATGTAAGGTGACGAAATTTTTGAATAAATAATACCGACTGACATTCCCCACAATGAATAATAAACTACTATTGTATCGTAATCGACCCATACCTGATTCTATAATTCAAGCGACATCTTTTGCTAACCGCGTAGAGATTTTTCAATGCATCATTTATATATGGGGTGTTTACCGGCTTTCGTTTTTATTTTTGAAGGGTAATACTGAGATTCAAAAGATAACCAGAACTTTTTTACAGCAGATTCTCAAAATTGCCACCATGGTTTTGTTTACCTAGTCTCACTTGGTGTACCCTTGCGTCATAATATATTCCAAGGCTATAATGGCCTTGTCGAGAATTTTGTTAATGTACCATAGTCTCCGTAATAATGATTTCGAAAATTGCCAATGTTTCAAGCATGTGAATTTCTAAAGACTAGGTTTTTCGTCTGTTTGGAAATCTCACAGCTCCCTCTTAAATTAAATAGTATCATATCATAGTATGCACATTTATGATCTTCTTTAGATTTGTAAGATCACCCATTACAAATAATTTTAAAAAATCTGTTGTGGCCAGCACAAGACCTTCCGTCAATTCGATGTATTTTGTACAAATCCCATACCAAAAGATCCTTGGAACAGATTCTATATAATATCATGTAAAATCGAACACGAACACACTATTTTTTACAAATTCCATACCAAAAGTTCATTTGAAAAGGTTATATAAATCCAATAAAATTGACTTGACACTTCCTTCATTTCTTCTTCCCCTATTTTATTAGGGGTTGCTGTTTCCTCTTCTCTTCCACTCATTCCTGTCCAATGCATCTTCTTCTCACAGTCCTTCCTTTCTCAAGTCTTCTGCGATACAGTCCTTCTATCTTCTCTTTGGCCTTTTCTGCATGTCACTTGCGAGGAACACTATGACATACCAATTTCAGATCTTATATTTTCCATATTTGGTTTTGCACTTGCAACTGACATCTGCCAATTAAATTTTTTGGAATATATCAACTATTTCCATGATGAATAGCAATGCTGACTAATTTTTGAAAATTAATTTCTTTATAACGCTTTAAATCTACATCTATTGAATATGACGGAAAATGTATAATCAAACCGTATAGAGAAGAGTATTTTCTTTAATATGTATAATAACAAAATGTCAAAAAATAATATTTAATTGCGTGTTTTTAAGAAAAACTGTTAAAAACTTTAAATAAGGGTACTTCCGGTGGATCAGTTATAACCAAAATCTAATCACTCTTCATATGGTTGTACAGAAGAGGAATACGAAAGAATTATAATTTTTAGAATTGTAGTATTGGAGTTATCGTCGAAGAAAAATTTGTCACACACGGACACACATACACACGGACACACATGCACACACACACACACACACACACACACATACATACAGACATCATGTTAAAAATGGTATATTCATATTGTAGGGACCCTAAAACGTGCTTATCCATTAAAAACTCACCACCGAATTTTTTGACCAAAGACAATACCTTCCTTACCTAAAGGTGACGGAAGGTAAAAACAAAGTCTGTGTGAAACTACTGGTCGAGTCATTATACCTTTTCAAATACTTTGGTGCCCGAAATCAAAGTTATATTTTACTGCCATGTTGAATATTTTGAAATTTACTTTTGGAAATATAAAATATAGATATATTCTAAATCTAAATTTCTAAATTTGTAAGTCGTTCATAAATCATTGTAAGCGTTTAAGTGAGTTTGTATTTTAAAATCTAAATTATAAATTGTAAATTCGTAAATTAAATTCATCATAAACGAGCCTTTAGAATATTTAGCACCGATGTAAGATCTCATTCACACATTTTTATTTCAAACTCCGGGCCCTTGCCGGTTTATATGTTCCGTAAATGAGGGTTTCAAGCACCTATCTGCATCAACATAAAAGGCTCTCGGTTAACTGAAATCAGCGTAAACAGAGATCAGGGTTCTAAATAAAATTACTGTTCATTTGACCTTTCAAGACTACAGTCAAATCGGACAAGCAGCCAATGCACGTCATTAAAAATGAAAGATTTTAGCGTTATTTTTACGTTTCGATAGGTTTAAGATTGTAATAGAACAATAAAAATAAAAACTAGTAACAGTTTTGAAAATGACTGATTATGCAAACCGTTCGGCAGTAGCCTTTGATTCAAGTTAATTACTTTCTCGTACTCCGCCGGATTAATGTTAGTGTCAATATGAAATTCTGTGTGAAACTTAAAAAATCCGCTACAGAAATGTACGAATTGTTGAAGAATGTTTATGGTGATGAGGGTCTATCTAGTACTCAAGTGCACTGACTGTTTTTTTCGAAATGCGAGTGATTGTTCACATGGATTGGATGCGTGCCCGGCCCGATTTCGAGTCAATTTTCGGGCCGGGCTAGCTAATTTTTTTGTCGAGTCGATCTTCGAGTCGATCTTCGAGTCGGGCCGGTAATTTTTATTTTCGGGCCGAGTCGATTCAAACCTCAAAGCCCGGCCCGGCCCGGCCCGAATGCATCTGTATTTCCAACAATGGAATATTTGCATCGGGTGGTGTAGAGTTCGGGAAGGAGAGTACATTGTAGGTGGCAATATTTGTTTGGTGTAATTTTATATATTGTCAATGTTCTAAGATCAATCTTGTTATTTTGTAGTATAATAACTAAAAATGAGAAATACCAAAATTCGCAACAGACAAAAGTCGTTCCATTGCGATGCAAATATATATATATATATATATATATATATATATATATATATATATATATCAATTGTCAAATAATTACATACATATTTCCCTTCTATATTATTATCGATAATACAATAAAAAGTGTAAGCAATTGTATAGAGAAAAGAACGAAAGAAAAAGAATTACTCCTCCCCTATTTTTTAACGTTGATACATGTTCTATGTAAGCTCCCGTTTGCCCATTCCGTATGTGAGCCAGTGCGCCGTTTATAATTCAGATAAAGATCGTGTTGAGTACTTCCTCAAATAAATAACCCAATTTGTTAAAAATTAAAGCTGTTTATCGATCCTGGTTGGGAATTTCCCTGCATGGGACGGAATTTTATTGGCGGTGCAGGTTTCCAGCTATTCACTCGGGGTTTATGGCGAGTGATCGTCCGACAGACGGACACTACACTACACACCAGCACTAAAACGAAACAATAGTGCTCGCCAAACAAATTTAAAGCGAACTTTGTTATTTTAAACGTCTCCCCAGCGAATGTCCACTTGCCGCCAAGACGGGGGATTTATTCTAAAAGAGAACGGACCAATCATCGGTTGGAAAGCAAACTACTTGGCCAATAGAAAATGTTTTAACAAGCGAGATAGTTTTGTCTAGGAGTTTAATTTTATATCAAGTTTTATTTTTACTTGTAACGATTTTCCTTGAAATTTTCATTGCGCCATTTTGTCCATTCCTAGATTGCTTGCTATCTTAATCTACTTCAGAAGGGATACACTCGATCTAGAGCTTTGGCCCAACCCGGCCCGAAGCCCGGCTCGATTTCGAGTCGATCATCGAGCCGGACCGAAGATATTTTTTATCGGGCCGAATCGGGCTAATCATCTCCAAAAGTTGAGGCGAGACGGACTTTTGGTTTTGGCCCGACCCGAAAATTAGAGCAAATACACAGATTCCTTAATATTTTAATGAAAATGGATGAAGTTGAAAAGGGTCAAAATGATTTAATAACAACATACTTCACATCTTAATAATAAAAATGTTATTTTACTTCAAAAAATTCAAGGTTATTATTACTATTGTTACTATTCGTATTCTTAAATAAAAGTGATTTTTAATTCTACTATAATGATTTCTTGTCTTATTTTTGAGTAGAAATAAAGTTAGATAAAAAAAAATCCTTATGTAAATGTAGTCTTTTTGTATAAGATTTGTGAAACAGTTTAAATTTTCGAGCGCCTTTGGGAAACAAAGTGTTAAATACTCTTAAGTCTGTAATTTTTATAACAAACTTACATTAGAAGTGTCTCTTTTTTTAACAACTTATGTTAACTAATATCGAAAGTTATAAGGATGTAGAGGTTTTTATATATTTATGGCACGAAAAAAGTTAAATATTTCGCCTCACATAAAAATCAAAATTAAGAATGTCGGATGCACCCAATTTCGAGCTTTGCCCGGCCCGGCTTGAAACCCGGCCCAATTCGAGTCAATTTTCTAGCCGGGGCAGCTAATTTTTTGTCGAGTCGATCTTCGAATCGGGCCGGCAATTCTCACAGCCCGGTCCGGCCCGGCCCGAATGCATCTCTATACTTCAGTCACTTTTTGGTATTGACGATATATTTAAATTTTGAAGGGAACCTTATTATTGTTTTGGATAATGAAACATGTCACGCACTAGCGCTTAAAAGTATTTCATTTAGCAACGAAAATGACAATCAAAAAGTTGTTATAAAATGCTAGCATAAATAATTATGTATTAAGTTAAGAATAAAATTAGTTCCTTTCCATCGGAAAAAGTTGTAATTAGCATGTGCGTTAATTGGCTATTAATAAACTCAACAATTAACGCCTCGATTATGTATCATCATAATTAACACTGTTGTTAAATAACTATAACATGTATCTTTTAAATATTTATTCATTAACGTTTGTGTCTTTTTGTTATAGGTAAGTCCACTTTTAATTAGTTCTCCGAAGCCTGCCGGTATTTCAGAGTAAGGTAAACCTAGTTTAATTAAAACTATTCAATTAATTTATACATTTATCATTCTGGTGCAAATATTATCCGCAAAAAGCAATTAGAGCGGTAAATCGCAACATTTACGAAAAAACCCACCCTATTGGAATTCTCAAAGCGCAGATTTCCCGATTACCAAGCGTAAACACATAATTAAAACTTCAAACATTCGTTTGGAAATCAGAAACAAAGCGATATGAAACTCGAATCCGGATGTTAAAAGGAAAATGAAACTTGCAAATTTAAATTGAGAAACAGAAGTTAAATCTTTGGGTAGAGTTGAATAACTGAACCGAGAAATAAGATACGTTTATCATCTTGACACGAGATGACTTTGTAAGGAATTGCTGAAGAAATCACGTGCTAATTTTGAATTGGCAAGGATATATTTTTACCTTCCGTCACCTTTAAGTAAGGAAGGTATTGTCTTTGGTCAAAAAATTCGTTGGTGAGTTTTTAATAAATAAGCACGTTTTTGTGGTCCCTAGAATACAAATTTACTATTGTTAAGATGATGTCTGTATGTATGTGTGTGTGTGTATGTGTGTCCGTGTGTGACACATTGTTCTCCGACGATAACTCGTGTACCACAGTTCTAAAAATTATAATTTTTTCGTATTCCTCTTCTTTACATCCATAAGCTGATTAAATTTTGGTTATAATTGATCCACCGGATTAGCATTTATCCATTTTTATTTCAATACTTTTATTTCTAAAAATTCACACAGTTGTTCAAATACTCTAAAAATGCGTACACTTACGTAACATTCTCTTTACAATCAAATAATATTACTACCAAGTTTATATCTCTATCTATTTTGAAATTATTGCCCCAAAAGTCAATATACCCCACATTTAGATAAAAACTTCAAAATTTTCAAAAAATATAATTTTTATGTATCTAGATACCTCTCCATGCATTTTAAAACCGCAGGTCGATATCTCGTTTCGTTTTCGAGATATTTAGATTTCGTTTTGCTCAAAACTGCCCATATTTGGGTATTAACCCAAAAATGGGTCGATATATGAATTTGGCTACATCACCATTCAATTCTACGGACAAAAATACATAAGTATAGCAATTTTCATCATTTTTGTCCCACCAGTTCATTTTTTATGAATAAATTCTCGAAAACCCCTGAAAATGATCAAAATCTGAAAAAATTGTAAGGGGTACACCTTAGATTTTTTCGATTTTTGGCCATTTTCAGTTATTTTGCTTTAGAGATTGTATGCGGTTTTCAAAAATTTTGAAAATTGGTGTACTTATGTAATTTTTCCCGGAGAATCGAATGGTGTTGTCGCCAAAGTCATATCTCGACCCATTTTTGGGTTATTACCCAAAAATGGGCAGTTTTGAGCAAAACTTTGAATCTAAATATCTCGAGAACGAAAAGAGATATCGACCTGCAGTTTCAAAATTTGCAATCAGCGCATTAAGAAGTATCTAGATACATGAAAGGTAGATTTTTGAAAATTTTGAAGTTTTTATGTAAATGTGGGGCAATAATTCATAAATGGATAGATATATAAACTTGGTAGTAATATTATTTGATTGTAAAGAGAATGTTACGTAAATGTCCGCATTTTTAGATTATTTTTATATGAGTATACGTAATGTATTTTCAGGTGATAATTTTATTGTATTTATAGAATATTTTCCAAGGAATTTTCTTTATGGAATTTGTAGCAAATAGTATATTATGTTCGTGTTATAATTTAACTGGATATATAGAATCTTTTCCAATGAACTTTTGGTATGGGATTTGTACAAAATACATCAAATTAACGAAAGGTCTTGTGCTGGCCACAACAGATTTTTTAATATTACAACTGCGCAATTATTATTGCCGAACCTATATTTGCCGCTGGATATTGTTTTCAAGAATGTTAAAATTGAATTATTGCAAAATATAATTGAGGTTCTTCGTACATTAACAGATTATATTCAAATATTAATTATTTTAAAAAACGAAAAACACGTATTATTTCAATAGGATGTAAATGGAAAAGTAAGCAATAGGAGTTTAATATGGAAAAATCAGCTTTTTTCCGCAAACATTACTAAAGTATTTTATACAAAAACCCTTCAAATATCAGTTAGGGCTAGTTTATAATGAATTTAGTTTACGAATTTACAATTTATAATTTAGATTTTAAAATATAAACTTGCTTAAAACGCATACGATGGTTTATGATCGATTTACAAATTTAGAAATTTGAAATTTAGATTTGGAATATGACTATATTTTATATTTTCAAATGTAAATTTCATATTCGACCAATCACAATAGAGAACTAATAAACAAGGCGGTAACTTTGCTTCGTCCGTCAACTGACTTTTCTGATTGCGAGTTGACATTTTGAAGGTGGATTCTCAGGAACAAATTGATATTTTGTTTTTTCAGTATTCGCAAACATCCTAATTTGTACGACAAAGCAAATGACTTGTTCAAAAATAAAAACGTTTGCGTAATTTCAATGCAACAAGCCAACAAGGGATAGCAAGGAATTACCACTGCATAACAGACCATCTGTGTTTTTAAAGTTTGAGATTTTAAGAATAAGAATATTTATTATGAATGACTCTGAGTGATGCTTACGACTGTCGTCAACTGACTGTGGATATAAATGTGTTACTTAGGAAGGGGTTGGGGGGGGGGGGGGGGGGGCTGGCAACCCTCACTTATTTCTACAATTCATGTATATCAAAATAAAATCTGAAATGATAATTGGCGAAACGTCAAATAATAAGCAGTGACATGTCACAAACAATATTATTAATATATTTCTACAAAATCAATAAACTTGATTGTTCGTACCGCAAAGTAGGTATTATACTTGCCGTCAAATAATTATGGACTGGAGATTTCTACAATGATGCCAAATTTTTTAAATGTCTACCTGTATAAATATGTGTAATCTGTCAATGTCATTTTATTTTCTGACATTTTCGTTAGTATTTGCGTGCGATTTTTATTCCCAATCCTATAAATTGCATTATATTTATACTTTTGAAAAGAAAATGAGTGAAACTCTTGAATCACATAGTCCTGGTTCTTATAAAAAACGTTTTGGAAAATATGATTTAAATACGCAGGCAAAAACAATTATTGCCAATGTACACATTTTTTCTTCAAAAAAATGGCGTTACATCCTGAAAAAAATATAATTTATTAAATAACTAGAAAACTTTGGATTTGACTGCAGAACCATGTTATTTGGCAGATCTACTGTTCACCTAATAGTCAATTATTCTTACCTTTTATTTAAATTTTACCGGTTATCCTATTTTAACTCAAACGCTACCTTTGCTTGATGTGTGGAAACTTTGGTCAAAATATAAATATAAATTTTCCACAGAGACAATTTTTATATTACGTCTTACCTTACTTATTTGTTATAATATTTTCTTCATTTACGATGTATTAAAAATTTTAATTAGTTTTAAACGTATTATATGACATTTGCGTTTATTCCTGGTTATGTCAAGTTATAAGCGGCAACACCGCTGGACAAGGGACAGGGTGCGGAAAGGGATAAAAGTTGAACATCAGTCCATAATCATTTGACGGCGAGTATAGTTATTCTAGCTCGGTATATGTGGACGAAACAAACTATTTGTATTATTGCATAATAAATACTGAAGCTGCCACAGCAATTTCTTGTTTTCTACGTTTTGCGACTTCTTATATTGTATTTTGAATATTCATTCCTCTTTTTATATAGACAGTCAAAAAATACTGACAAATTGTTAAATGATTATTATATATTACAGGTTAGAATTCTTAAATTTTTACAGTTCGCGGTTGAAACGAACTTGAATCTTGCAAATATTTTTGCATATGCATTAGGCTTATGCATTACATACTATCATAAACAGAAGAGGAAAAATTTCTATGAATTTCGCTTTACAAACTTTTATGCATCACGTTATGCGTTATCCACTGCTCGTTACATTAGTTGGGAATGATACTAACACTAAACACAAAAAGGTAAACTGTTTTAGTTTTAACTAATACGAGTAAATTGTTTTATTTTAACATTATGAGTTCTGAAAGATTTTTACTGTTTTAGTTTTAACTGACAGTTAAAAACAATGCAACTTTTTATTTTTGTCATAATCCATTGCTGGCTAGACTAAAAGCTCATAAAAACAGCAACTTTATAATTAATATAACTTTTATTTCAAGTATTTTTACATGAAATAATCTGATATTTTTATAACATTTGCGCAGAGAAAATTAGTTTCCCACGTTAAACGTCTATGGCCATGGCCCACTTTTCTATTTACACCCTGAGCATTGTGTCACTGTTCATAAAAACAAGGTATTCAGTTTGAAATTATATTTTGTGGATACATCATTTATTGAAAAGTTTTTAAAAAATCAGGATTTGTTTGGTTTTGTAGCAATTTTGCATTTTTAGATGAAATTTATGAAACTGAAAAAGGAAATAATGTTAAACAAATAATGTTATGTGTATATTTAAACTTTATATTATTTTTTTAAAAATCAAATCCTAAACAAAAATATTATAGAATTACAAACACACACCCTTATATATATATTTTTTTTTTCACTACTAGCCTAGGAACCCAGTATTATTTACCTTTATTTGACATGAGAAATTGTTTTTCACTACCGCTTACTTGTAACCATGGTAACCTAGGTCAATAATAATTTATTATTAACCTTGGTCTATAATGCAAACTGTCACTTTTCAATCAAACTCAAGCCTCCAAATATTATTTAATTCATTAAACTCAAGAAAGGTGTTAAGTATATAATTTAAATTCGCCACTATAATTTTAAATTGACCTACGCTGCCTCCTCGCCTGGCCACTGTGCTGTTTTGATGAAAATGTGAAATATTTGTAGATGTAGGATTGAACAAATCACTATTTTTTTGTATTTGTAGGTAAATACATTTCAATAGATTTATTTAAAAATAATAATAAACTAATAAGGCTGCTGACTGTAACAGCACAAAGTGTTTTTATTAAATAATTAAATCAAATACAAATCAAGGCCCATAAGTGAGGTTATCAAACCAGCGAAATGAGCAAAACGTCAGATAAAAACAAATGCAGCCCACTTTATTTTTGTGAATATTAACAAATAAGTAACGTTATTATTCGTGTCAAAATTATTGTTATTATCAATAAAAAAAATCAAAGAGAATTTACGTGCTAGTAGTGAAAAAAATAGTATATAAACCACGGTTGAGAAGATCATTATTGACCAGGCGCCTTATATCCCTCGGGTTTCGCTGGGTCAATAATGATTATCTTCTCAACCTTGGCGTATAATATACTATTTCACACTTTGGTAGTTTTTTGACAAAAGCTTGTTATTCAAACCGCAAACCGGAATCTTCAATAAATGCACTTGTTACATTGTTGTGGAAAACTTCATATTCATATTACGTAAAATTCTAAACATATTTCATTTATATCAATATGTATTATTAGATGTTATAATCGCAACTTGCTACATTCTTCTTATTCTTCCTTGCCCTAGTCCTGAATTTTGATACAAAAAAATCTGTTGTGGCCAGCACAAGACCTCTCTCCATTTCCATATTAGGCTATATAAGTATTGAACATATTTGACATTTCTGATACACACACAAAAACACATATCTTCTTCATATATTTTTATATTTTTTAATTCATTCTATTCACTCTTATTCTTCTAATGTTCGACAATCTTCCAGTTCATTGATGAGATTGGCGGTATTTCTGAAGAGCGTAAGTAATATATGTATCTATAATTATAAATATTTAATTAAAATAAAATTAGAAATATTAAATGTACTTCCCAGAAAAAGTCTTCGGTAATGTCTTTGGCTTTTTGACACAAACATTTATCTGTCAATTACAAACATTGTAATTTTTCTACTTGTTTTCCATGGGCTGCGAGATACATTTACAAGTTATTATTTTATATATTTATATGTCTCTATCTTTAATTCCATAGAAAATATAATAAAAATTTTAAATATATCGGATAGATATTTTTATATTCTTTAATATTAGTAATAACAGAAATTTTCAAAAGATAATATTTAGAAGTTTTTTTGAAGAAACTATTATTTCCGATTGACCAATTGTTACCAAAATCTAATCAGTTCTTTCCAGGAATGTCAGATTGAGGAAACTGCAGCTAAATATTTTTTAAGTCTTGTAGTATTTGAGAAACCGTAGTTCCAACATCCACACACACACATACACACACACATACATACATACATACATACATACGTACATACGGACATCGTTGTAAAATTGTTATAATCTGATTCTAGGGACCTTAAAACGTGCTTATCCACTAAAATCGGGATATGCGAATTTTAGCATGATTCCAAAACGTCTTTTAGCGAGAGGTAAAAATAAATTACAAACTAAACGCCTTGATTTTTTACCCTTATGTGATTAGTTACGTATCTACTAAAAATTTATCTATTTAATAGTTTTATTAATTGTAAAACATTAACAAAATACATCGTTTTGTTTTGAAACTTTCATAATTAATGTATATTGAAACACGCTATACTTATTTCTACTCGTATAGCATTTGTGGATATCCTTGTACTGAAAATTCCATTAATTTGTACGTCTCATAAAGTACCTGTTAAGAGTCAGTTGTAAAGCAGTAAAGTTAATTTTTAACTTCTTACTGTAAATTATATAGTCTGCCTTAAAATTTATTTGCGCTACCAGACGTGTTCAAAAAGAAACTGTGTCGAGTTAAATAAGTCCAACTCCAGGTGATTTATTGAACACAGAAATGATGGTGAAACAACAAGACAAAAATTAGTTGGTTTATATGCAGAACGTTTTACTACATACGCTGCATATATTAGGGAAAGGTCGTGTGCTTTTAACACGCGTTAAATTATTCCGCACAAATGTGCAGAACAGAAGTTACAGTAGTTGGTGCAAATCCCACACCTAAAATTAGTAACTTTCCCTAGCACTTTTAATAACTTTGTAAGGGCTGGCCCTCTGAACTTATAGAATAAATTCGAAATGCGGAAAAGTAAAACTAAATTCTAAATTATAAAAGTCATATCTCGAAACAAGTAAAATACGTCATCCCTCTTCAATCATCAGGGATTTACAGAATTCCATGTGTCTGCGGGAGAGTTTATATCGGCCAGACTGGTAGAACTGTCTCTACAAAATTGAGCGAAAATCATCGATCGATCAGATTGAACCAGCCTGAGAAATCGTCCGTTGCAGAACATGCCTTGGAAGAATTCCACCAAATTAAATTTGAAGATACGAAAATTATTGCAAGACCTACTCGACTTAACAACAGATTAATTAGAGAAGCCATTGAGATAAGAAAACAAGAAATATCAATCTCAATCATTGTGACGGATTAGAACTTAGTCGAGCATGGCTTCCAATATTAAATATGTTGTAATTTTTAATATGTATACAATTTTTCTAGACTTTTTCTAACATCTGTTAATACAGAGTACGGCAAAGCGTCTCTGAGTTATACAGATCACTTCTCTGCCAGTTTTTGGGATGGTTTTTCATCTGGCAAAAGGAGAGTTTTTCCTGAGATGCATGTTCGCCGTCCAAGTTATTGCCGGGCATACATATATTGTCTAGAAAATTGTATACATAAAAAGGTAACATTTACGAACTTTTCTTGTTACCTTGGTTACTTGTTGTTTTTGTTATTTCACATATTTATGCCTTTTTTTTACCCCTGAAGAAGGCACCAGTTTATGGTGCCGAAACGTTGGGTTTTAATAATAAATATATACAGAACTTAAACTAAAAAAAAGGTAGTATTATTCCAATAACTGATTTATCATTTGACGTTTGCTGCTAGTTCGTTCGACGTTGTGTAGGTTTCGCATCGATGGAGTTAATTTTGCTGTTTCTTTAGAATTAAATTTAATCATGATTCGAAGGAATCATTATTAAACAAATCATTATTTAGAAAATCATAATCACAGTCCGAAGAAACACGCCTTACGATGACGGACCGTTTCCACCGTACCACTGAAATATATACTAACTGGAACTCGCATACTCTATTTATCAGCGTACGCTGCACTAAAGCCTCATTGAACAATAATGGCTGGTCCTGTTCGCGCACATTCGTGCCGAACCGAACCTAGCCGAATAACTCGTATCATAGCTAATCGCTTTGTTTTCATATTATGCTTCATTTATTTAAACATGCGCCACACGAAATAATTTCCGTCTACTCACGAACTGTCTCGGTGTTTGCCGACTACTCCAGCAGCAGGCTTTCAATATGCTTCACAGTCACGGTTCGTACGCGCATTCCAGATAGTATATATTTCAGTGCACCGTACCAACTGCGCATGATCAGATTTCACATTTCAGTAATACCAACTCAAACCGCTACGGCCGCAAAATTAACGGTTACAACGGTCCATGTGAATCCAGCTTAACTATTCAGCAATTTCCTGTTCAATATATTTTTCACTACAAAATACGTCAGAAGAGAAGCTAATAAATACTCGTGTGTTCGTATCTTTTCCTGTTGCTGCTGTAAAATAACGAATTGGTTGCAATTTAATAAACACAATGAAATCTAGAGTTTTCTGGAGGCGAATACCTATTGTGAAACAAAGAAACACAGTCAACTGTTTCCGTAATTCATAACTAGAGGATTTCAATAGCAAGAACGAGTTGTTGAGGAAATTACTTATTTATGTCATTTGCAGCTTTTTGTTTCTGCATTGTTATATTTTTGATGTTTAACTTTGTTTGAAATGTTCTACCTATTTGAAACATAAATAAAATTTTAAAACACAAACGTTATTACAAATAATAGTTTTACTACAATGTTGTTCGCTAAAATTTGTTTTACATACGCAAATTATTCTTGTTTAAAAATAAAATGCCTGTAAAATGTTTACAGAAATAAATAAATAAAATATAGTATCATGGCAATTTACTTACCTATAACTCTATCTATAATTTATGCTGTTATAATTTTTTTTCTTATGATCATCTTTTAGATGTCAAATAATAAAAACATTTAAATAATTAAAAGCATTTTAAAAAATAATGATAGTTCATTTTATGTTATCAATAGGTATTGTATCTATTGGGTATATATAGGGTTACCAAACGTCCGGAATTGGTCGGATATGTCCGGATTTTTAGGCTCTAGGAAAGCAAAAAAAAAAACTAATGAACAAAATGATCAATACTATCTAACGTAAATTATGGTATCAATCAACTAAAAAAATAATCTTTGTCATTTTCTGTGGTATATAATGGGGTCATACCACATTTTCCAATTTATTTATTTTTTCTGAAAGTATACTTAAAACCACTCACAGAAATATATATTTTATGTCACATAAGTTTCTAGTTTTACAGAAATAATTTTTTAAAGTTTATATTCAATTTCAAATGACGTCACGGGTTTACAACCGTGACCGTAGTCCCTCCTATCGAATAAAAATGGAACTACGTTTGACGTTTATGTTATTTGACTTGAAAGCAAACGTGACAGCAAGTTATTTTGTATTCGTGCTTTTGTTTTTATTGTATATTGAATAATTTGATTATGGAAATTAATATTGAGGTTTAGGAATACGAACAAAAACTTTATTTTTGCTTCTCAACGAGATGTTCTCTCAAGACGGCACAGAACAATATTATACAACCATGGTAATATCTAAATCACACATAATTTGTATTTATTAGAACATTTCGTTATTTGTACTTACAATTAAACAAAAACAACTTGTTGCAAAGATATTTACTTTGAAAATGTTGGTTATGTTCGAAAAATGTGACATCTTTGCGCTACGCTGACATTCATGTACAGTGCGTATACGAGTACATGTGTGCGTGACTATCATTGTATGTGTGTACAAACCCATGACGTCACAAAATAAGACTCAAAATGTTTAGAAAGAAAATCATGAATGAAAAGTATAAGAATATTACATATTTTTCATGTATATATGTATAAAATTATGTAATTTTTTTAATTATATAAAAAAAATCAATATATTTTTTTTTTGTATGACCCCATTAACTAAACTATCAAATTAAAAATAATCTTTCTTATTATTCTCTTTGGCAGGCATATACATAACAAATTAAACCAAAAATATTCTTTATTTCCAATTTTTTTAGTAGGTAGGTACATAAACAAAAATAAAATCCACTTAAATTACAAAACATTTTTAAAAATTGGCAATTAATTAATTAAATTTTTCATACTTTTCGTATCGCGCCACTTTATTAAACAGATTATTTTCTTTAATGACAAATGTCTTATTTATAGATGACCACTGAGCTCCAATGAGAGAGAAAATGCTTTCTTCCTTCTATTTAGGTTTCAAAATTTTGGTCACTGATAAAATGTACGTTCCGGTACCTTTTTTTCTACAAAAAAAGCACTGAGAATAAGTAAGTATATCAAATTATATTACTATTTCTAAAATATTGGACTAGATTCATAAAATATTATACCTATTAATACATTTACATTTCTTTGAATATAAACTGCTTCAATTATTTATTTGGCCAAAACATCGAATATAAAAAGTTGGTGAATTTTGCCTGAACATACACATAATCAGACATCAAAAGGTTTATAATTCTTATTCATATTTATCATAAATTTATTAACCTACTTTAACTTACGAGTATCATAGAGGGGAGCAGTGGCAAAAGTGGTTTAACATTTTATTCAAATATTAGATAAAAATGGTACAATTGTTTCTTTAATGTGGTTTCAAACATTAAGGAACAGTTTTCTCATTAAAGTTATAAATCGTTTCTGATAAATTTTTCAGCTTTACTTGTACATGAAATCAGGTACGGTTATGTCCTTCGATTCAGCGATAAGATATTAATAAACAACGTGAATAATAAATAAATTTTCTGGCTTTTAATATTCCAATGAGAGCACGTTATAGGAATATTAGAATAGGTTACGTATTGGGAATAATTTAAACCGCTAAAATCAATTCCTCTTCGTGCAAAAATGCGAAATTTTAACACCATTTGATTTATCCCCTGCACGTAAATCTTAAATTAGCTCAGCGGATTCATAATTTATTTATCTAGGCATAAATTGCAAATGTTTGTTCATAGATTTTACATCATATGTACTTTACATGCAAATACATAATTTTATCGTAAAATAACTACGTTGCAATTATTATTTATTGGGTAAGCGTTGTCGTTTTTGTGCACGCAAACTCATTATTATTTATATTGTTTCCGATTTTGAAGCTTCCGTTAATTAAAATGTTAATTAGCGTAATCCAATAGTGTACCTTGTTTTGTTCGCGGCTATAATTTCATAAGGACACACTTCGTGTAATCATTGTTATGTACAAAATATTTCTTTCACACAATAATTATGAACAGCGCAATTAAAATTTAAAATTTTACTACAATTTTCATAATTTGCTATTTTATAAAATTAAATGTCCGGATGTTACAACGAAATTATAAACCTAATCAACATCAGACTTTTTCAGTTGTTATGGTATATTTACAATCAATTTTTATTATTTGACAAACATAAATGAGTACATTAAATGCAAAACTATATTTGCAAAAATTTAAAATTCGCGGTCTTGAATTTAAGCAAAAGAAGAGGCACTGTCCACAAAGTCGTGCAGGGACCCTATTCTAATTCATTAGGCGTAAATCGGCAGCCATGTTTTTAGCAGAATCGAGTGACATCATATAATTGGGAACCATTAGGAACTTTCATTTTAAATATTGGCATGTTTTGAAACTAGATGTTGGTACATTAAAGAAAGCCAAAATCCGTTAAAATTTTCACGATTCAAAATTCAAATCATTCAAACGTTGGATGACTGATTTATCTGTGTTGAGCATTATTCAAGCTATTTGTTATTAACAATAATTACTAATATTAATTTCTAATATTAATAAGCAGTACTAAAAGAAGTTAATTATAGTTTTAATTGTTAATACGTAGTTTTTAAAAGGTTATTTTCTTTATTTATTTATTAGCCATTAATTAACAAACTATTTAAAACCAAAACTATTACAAGTAATTTTTCAAACTAATATAACAAATGAATCACATAAACTATAATAATAAATGGTAATAAACTATATGTAACAAAACTTTACAAATTTTAAATTAATCAAAATAATATTGAAAAATTGCGAAAGAAAAATTGTAGAATTTCACTTTCTAAATAGTTTCAAACTCGTGATTTTCGAAAAATCACTCATGCACTGTAAGTAAGCAGACGCATGTTGCTATAGTAAAAATTTTTAGGCAGGGTAGTCACGTCATCAAAGTTTGTAACTAGATAATGACGTCACGAAATTAGTAGGTTTACATGGTACACTAATTTAATTTTAGAAAATAATTGTATTTACCTGCGATGCTAATTTAAGTGATCAAGTGAATTTATTTAATAGTCGAATAATAATTGAATATTATTGTAAAAATGTAATATATTTCCAATTTATGGTATTGAAAATTCGGTGTAGGGCACACCGAGTCGGGTTTCAGAAGGAATACGGTGAGTGAATGAAGCACTTGATGAAAAATAAGAAAATTAATGTTAAGTGACATTGAATATATTTTTTAAAAAATTGATTTGATTTTATTTAGATTTACAATTCTACAGTGTTATAGAAAAGTAAAGAGTAGTACTATAAATTCGATTTATTGAAAATATAATTAAAATAACATTTAAAAAATATATTATATTTGATTGAAAATACTCCAATAATACAATTTACAATTATTGAAATTAACACAAACTAAAAACAGAAAAGCTCAAGATCAATCTCAAAGTAACGAACAAATGACAGCAGACGCTTGACAATTCCGGGAGAAACATGTCATGTAAACGTTTAAATATTGAAATCCAATAGTACCAATATGTGGTGAAAAAATGAACTACAATTATTTTAAATAAATTAAAACTCATTGAAAACATTATGTTCGACTTTAAAATAATTGTAAATTTAATTAAAATGTACTTTACTTATAGTATTCAAAAAATAGTATTTATATTCTTCGTTTTCCTAAACATATACAATACTACAGTGTTTTTTCATTTTGTAATGAAATGATGACGTGACTACTCTGCCTAAAAATTTTTACTATACTAGGCAACTGGTTAAAACCAGTTGCCTTTTACATGGCGCGAATAAGCTGATCATGCTAGTCATGACGTCATCACTTCATTCTTATAGTTGTCACCAGGTGGCGACCCCATCGAATATCAGCCAAATATGGCTGCCTCGCGTACGCCTAATGAATTAGAATAGGGTCCCAGTATTCGGTATTTGACGCACAAATTAGATATAAAAAGTTAAGTCAGATTGAAAAGTTGGTACTTGTTTGCGTCTGTCAAATACATAACTCTGTATGTGCAGCTATGACGTTCATGGTATTAACCTAGTACAAACTTTGATAAATTGTTGTTAATTAGGTTTATTAATGTTTAAAACGCTCAATAAATAATTACTTAAAAGTGTTTTATTTATTTTACCTGTATTTACAAGTTTTAGTTTCTAAACTTGGTGTTTGCATGAAACAGTTACAAAACTTGGTAATTGAATCAATTAATATTAATTATTTCTCAAACCGATTGAATTTAAACAAAAATTGTTATTCTGTTCAGACTATGACTACTTAACTTTAATTGCATTCAACATTCTAGTGGATTTACAGAAAAATAATTAAGACAAACGTTTTTCGCGATTTTTACCTTCCGTCTCCTTTAGATAAAGAAGATATTGTCTGTGGTGGTGAGTTTATAATGAATAAGCACGTTTTACGGTTCCTAGAATACGATTTTACTAGTTTTACGATGATGTCTGTATGTATGTGTTTGTGTTTATGTATGTGTGTGACAAAAATTTCTTGGACGATAACTCCAACTAAAAAAATATAATAGAGTCATTTCACATTTTCTGATAGATTTTTTTCTTGAAAAAATAGGTCAAATTAAACATGTACGTGTATGTTTTACATCTTACAAGTCTATAGAATCAGAGATATGATTTTTTAAAAGTTGCTTTTAATTTCAAATATTACAACGGCTGACCACACAGTTTCACGGATACGACAGTCGAGCTCTACCGGTTTAATTTAGAACTATGATTATTTGGTTTAAATAAATAGTTTATTTACATATCTTGTACTGCAATGGCACTTTTAAAGAAATAGAAAGTAATAATAATCTTCTCTCTTGTATATTTTGCTGTCAGCTGTCACACTTTTAGGTTAGATTACTGTTTCATGTTCTGTAGCGTGTGTGTGTGAGAGAGAATTGTTTTTGCGTGAGTATGAATTTGTGTCGTCACAAATTTAGTCCATGTTTAAAAGCGCGAAAGTTTATTTGCAAATTTATGAATGAAAAGTCGCATATTTCAAATTATTTTTTAGTACTGTATTTATTAAATGAGATGGATTTCATTTTATAAAAAAAATCGACAATTTTTTTTCAAATAACTTTTTTTTCGTATTCCTCTTTGTTACATCCATATAAGAGCTGATTAGATTTTGGTTGTAATTGGTGAATCGGAAGTTCTATTATTTGAAGTTTTTTTTTGAAAAAACTAAAACGAAGTTAAATTTTATTTTATGATATTTTATGTATCATTATGACAGAATATTTTATTATCTATACGGTTTGATTATACATTTTCCTTCGTACTCAACAGTTACAGAGTTACATAATTATAAAGAGAGAGCCAGCTTTGCTATAATCCTGATGTCAGTGTCCGTCAAGTATAATTTACGTAGTGTATGTTCGTGTTATAATTTTATTGGATTTATAAAATCTTTTACAATGAACTTTCGGTATGGAATTTGTAAAAAATAATATACTCGTATGTTCGTGTTACAGTTTTACGAGATATATAAAATCTTTTCCAAGGAATTTTGGTATAGGATTTGTAAAAAATGCATAGAATTGACGGAAGGTAATGCGCTGGCCATTTTTTAATTCAATTATAAAGCAAATAAATAGTTTTGCATCTAATGTCCTCAAAAATAAAAATCAACTGCGGAAAGACAAAAATGCAAGTCTTCAGTGGAAAACCAAAAAGTCACCAGATTAAAATGGAAGCAAAATACAAAGACCACGTCGAAGTATTTTAATACTTATCTGGGATCTATAATCTCAATATAATCTTGATATTATTGCTATACAAAATGATGGTGATTGTACTAAAGTTCACAAATTTTAAATATAAACTTTCAAAGTGTTAATAACTTTTGTTAGTAAACATTGTTGTTAGTAGCATTTTTATTAGTCACCAAATACTAATACCTAACATTTGTTATTTTCTCCATTAACGTGATAACATTGTTACTAACTTTGTTAATTACAGAAATTTTGCGATTGCTCTGGAGGCGTTCTAGATCAAAGGATGTTGATAATAAATGTTACTAACATGTTATATTTGGTGGTATTGTGTTAATAACATTCTATTTCGTAGATCACTTTCCAGCCGAACTGAAGAAGCTGTCAGTAACAATATTAACAAAATTACTTCAGCTATTTACTTGCTGATAACGTGTTAGTTCATTATTATTTTTGTTTTATTTTTTCTGATAATTGTTTTTACCTTCCGTCACCTTTAGGTAAGGAAGGTATTGTCTTTGGTCAAAAAATTCGATGGGGAGTTTTAAATGAATAAGCACGTTTTAATGTCCCTACAATACGATTTTACTGGTTTTACGATGATGTCTGTATGTGTGTATGTGTGTGTGTGTGTGTGTGTGTGTGTGTGTGTGTGTGTGTGTGTGTGTCCGTGTGTATGTGTCCGTGTGTATGTCCGTGTGTGTGTCCGTGTGTATGTGACAAATTTTTCTCCGACGATAACTCCAAAACTACAATTCTAAAAATTATGATTCTTTCGAATTATTCTTCCTTACAACTCTGTGAAGAGCTGATTAGATTTTGGTTATAATTGGTTAACCGGAAGTACCCTTATTTGAAGTACTTAACAGTTTTTCTTGAAAAAACGCAGTTAAATATCATTTACGATATTTTATGTGATTATCAATAGAAAGATTATCTTATTCTCTATATGGTTCGATTGTATATTTTCCTTCATATTCAATAGATATAGAATTATAGAGAGATTAAGAGAGATTAACTTTCAAAAATCATTTAGCTTTGCAAAAATTATGAAAACATCAGAAAATTCTAATTGACAGATGTCAGTGTCAAGTGCAAAACCAATGTGGAAAGTATATGATCTGAAAGTGATATAAGTGACAGTGTCCCTCGCCAGTGACTTGCATTTGCGGCCTCGCCTCAAGATAGGAACTTGTAATGCCAGGAGTATGAGAAAGGCAAAAGAGAAGATGGAAGGACTATATAACAGAAGATTTGAGGGAGGAAGAACTGTGCCATGAAGATGCGTTGGACAGGAATGAGTAGAAGAGAAGAGTAAGAAACAGAGACTTCTAATAAAATAGGGAAAAGTTGAAGAAGGAAAGTGCAATAATAATGTACATACGTTCATATTCGTATTACAATTGTATTGGATTTTAGAATCTTTTCAAAGGAACTTTCAGTATGGATTTGTAAAAAATAGTGTGTTCTTGTTACAATTTTGCAGGATATATAGAATATTTTTCAAGGAACTTTTGGTATGGGATATTTACAAAATACATCGAATTGACGGAAGGTTTTGTGCTGGCCACAACAGATTTTTTAACTTTGTAAATAAAATTTTATTTTGATATAATTTATATTTTCGTTTGAAAATTTGTCATTGACATTTTTGTTTTTTACATTGTCATTAACATTTTATTACTAATTTACTGATGGTCAAACAAATTTTATTAACTTGTTATTAACATTTTTTATTGTTTTGCTTTCTTCGTCGTAAAGCTAGCTTAATATATTCGATTTAATGACCATTGCAAACTTTTTTTCATTAGTTTAAAAATATTTCCACTTTTCTACCTTTTTATCTGTAGCTAAGAGAGGTATTAGATTCATGCTAAAAATCGCATATCCAGATTTTAGTGAATGACCATTCTAGTTAATAAGCACGTTTTATGGTCACTAGAATCCTATTTTAACATATTAAAGTATATAAAATTCTTTATCCGGTACATTGAACATTTTTATTATATCTCCTATAGATTTAGAGATAGATTTAATTATATATATATATATATATATATATATATAATAATAATAATAATAATTTTAATTAATCTCACAGCCCAAATAACACCATGAAAGCCAGCTGAAAAATTAAAATGTTTGTATTTCTCAGAAAAATGTCTGTGTCAAAAATCCAGAAACATTATTGAACGCTTTTGCTGGGAAGTACATTTATTATTAATTAAATATTTATAATTATAGATACATAAAATACAAATACGCATCAGAAATACAGCCAATCTTGTCAATGAATTTGAAGAATCTCGAACATTTAGAAGAGTAGAAGGAAACTTATTTATAGAATGAATTAAAAAATATATGAATAATAAATGTAATTAAAATTTTTGTGTAGTTGTACCAGAAATATTATATACAATTTTAGACTTATATAGCCTAATATGGAAATGGCGAGAGGTCTTGTGTTGGCCACAACAGATTTTTATCCTTGCATCAGTGTTAGAAATACATAACAACAAACATAATTTTCAAACGTCATCAAATATCCACAATTATATTACTAGAAATGCTAACTTAATTCGCCCAAATCGATTTAGATTAAAATTGTCTGAATACAGTTCTATACAAGTGAACTTATACAACGATATACCAAGTGAGATATAAAACTTTATATAACTATTTTCAAAATAAAAAAGAAAAAAACTTCCTACAACGATACTGTTTTTATTCTGTAGATGATTATTTATATTATGTCTACAATAATGAATACTGGACATAATTATCCTATTTTATGTATTTTACTGAAATTATAATATTTTGATATACTGTGAGTATTTTTTAACGTAAAACATTGAGTTTGTTATATCCATGGTTACCACTTGATATTTGATTGACAGCAATGTATTTGCTCGTTCCATTTAAAATGAAACATAGTGAACGAATATTATTCTGATTTGAATAATGTTTTAATTTAATGTACTTTTTTATTTTTTATTTATTTTTATTTTTAGTGTTAAATTTTAAAATATTTGTGTATATATATTATATTTAAATATTGTAAGAAATTTAGCCGAGTCAGAAAATCACTCGGGCACAAGGTGCACATTATATTTTTTTTACAACTAATTTTAATTTAGAATGCAGGTATAATTATTTAAACAAAATTAACCTCTATTACGTCTTATCAAATGTCAAATTCGTTCCCTATGTTTCATTTTAAATGGAACGGGCAAATACATTGCTGTCAATCAAATGCCAAGTCGTAACCATGGATATGACAAACCCAATGTTTCACGTTAAAAAATACTCACGGTATAAAACTTGCTATAAACATTATCTAAATGTTGTATAAATAGCCAATAAATAAATAATATAAATGTCGAATTCACTCTTAACTTGAAGTAAATCTTTGCAGGTGGCAACCTTTAGGACGAATTTTATTTACTTTGAAGTTAAACTATACTGATTAACAAGTTTAGTTGTAAATACTTACTAACAAATATTTCTGTTTTATTTGCATTTGGGGGATTTGTGTAGAAGTAGTACAAAAATGGGTAATTTGCCGTGATGATGTATTTGTTTTTATTTTTTTGTATGACTTTTCTAATTAAACAGGAAATAAACTTCTGTGTAATGCGAATAAATAAAAACTTTAATGAAATTTCCTTCTGTACAGTTGGTTTGAATTAGATATGTAAAAACTGTTGTAGTTGTATACTATGTTGTGTAACATTGTGGCTTGGCATCATCAAAGAAACGATTTGGAGAATAACACGATTGGATGCACCACAGCTAAAACAAAATATAAATCTCCACGGGTAGAAATAACCGTTGGACTCACCTTAAGCGCTCAGTAATTTAGTTTTTTCGATTTTAAACGCGATGCGGTGAGCCCATCACAGACCAGCGAGCTGCTTTAATTTACTTTTATTGATATCTCGGGAGCGTTTTTGTGTTTGTGCTATTTTCTGTCCTAGTTTATTGCCCACCAGAAAGGCTATCGCTCACCCTTTCTAATTCCACATTACGGAAAGCCCTGTTCGGCTACAGGGCTTTTTAATTCAACCTGTTTGAAGTACAACGCTCAATTTAGAAGGTATCCCAACCCTTGGAAAGAAAGTTGGTTTTGGTTTTTGGAAATTTTCAGATATCAAAATTTATTTATTCGTGTCAGAAGCAATACATCATAATTTAATCAGGCTTTACTACACTGAGGTTTGTATTAAATGTGCAAGTTACATATTATAAAGTCTGTTGTGGCCAGCACAAGACCTCTGGCCATTTCCATATTATGCTATGTACTGCACATATTTAACATTTCTAACTCTATAGAAGTTATAATAAAATTTTTAAATGTATCGGATAGAGATTTTATATTCTTTAATTTTTGTAATAAAATAAATTTTTCACTGAATAATATTTAGAATTTTTTTTAAGGAACGTTAAAACGTGCATAATCACTAAAATCTGGATATGCCATTTTTAGCATGATTCATTCATTGCATTTGTCATTCAGTAAAATTTTTGCAATCTTGCATTCTATTTATTTAATATAAATAGAATGTTAAATATAATTACGGGAATAGTCAACGACAGTCAATTACAGTCAACGACAGTCAATTACAGTCGACGACAGTCAATAACTGTCAATTAGATTCAGTCTTCGATTCGATCAACCCGGCTGAAGATGAGACCCTAGATCTTCAGGGGTAGTCTACCCCTAGGTATGAGAAATACATTGCTAAATATCGTTCGATAATTATAATATCATATAAAAAATCTGTTGTGGCCAGCAAAAAAACTTTCCTTCAATTCGATTTTGTACAAATCCCATACCAAAAGTTCTATATATCCTGTAAAATTGTAACACGAACACACTATTTTTTACAAATGCCATACCGAAAGTACCTTTGGACAGATTCTAAAAATCCAATAAAATTATAACACGAATGTACCTATATTATATAATTTGCACTTGCTGTTTCTTACTCTTCTCTTCTACTCATTCCTGTCCAACGCCTCTTCTTGACACAGTGCTTCCTCTCTCAAATCTTCTGCTTTACAGTCCTTCCATCTTTTGTTTGGCCTTTCTCGTACTCCCGGCATTACAAGTTCCTATCTTGAGGCGAGGCCGCAATTGCAAGCCACTTGCGAGGGACACTATGTCACTTATATCACTTTCAGGTCATATACTTTCCACTTTGATTTTGCACTTGACACTGACATCGGTCAATTAGAATTTTTTGAATATACCTGCTGTTTTCATAATTTTAGCAAAGCTGACTGGTTTTTGAAAGTTAAACTCTCTTAATCTCTATATAACTCTATCTATTGAATATGAAGGAAAAGGTATAATCAAATCGTATAGAGAATAAGATATTCTTTCATATTTATAATCACAAAATGTCGAAAAATGATATTTAACTGCGTTTTTTCAAAAAAAAACTGTTAAGAACTTCAAATAAGGGTACTTCTGGTTGACTAATTATAATCAAAATCTAATCAGCTCTTCGTATGGTTGTAAAGAAGAGGAATACGAAAGAATCATAAGTTTTAGAATTGTAGTTTTGGAGTTATCGTCGGAGAAAAATTTGTCACACACACACACATACATACAGACATCATTGTAAAACCAGTAAAATCGTATTGTAGGGACCTTAAAATGTGCTCATTCATTTAAAACTCACCATCGAATTTTTTGACAAAAGACAATACCTTCCTTACCTAAAGGTGACGGAAGGTAATATATTTGTATTATTTAACTTGTTTTTATCAATACAAATCTTATTTACTTTTGTTTACTTTTGTGTTTAACTATTTTATAACCTATGACTGCAATTCTTTTGTTTTATTATTAATTTATTATTTTCTAAATTGTTACTTATTAATAACCAGTGCAGTGATCAGCTTCCCAGTTGACGCAACGGACAACATTCAAATATAACCCTACTTAAGTTTCAAGTAAATTTTAATGGGAAAACGATGCACCCTTTCAGTCTATTCTAACTGCTAGTAGTCAACCGCCTTAACGTCGCTACTTCTGTTGCACCCCAGTCGCGATTGTTACAATTGTGTGAAACATGGCGACTGTTTTCTAATTCTTTATTAGACATTGTTTCACTTACAGTTCGCTATTGTACTTTTATTATTCAGTAGAATAATTATATAAAACAGTACTCCATGACAAATATTAGATGTAGAAATTATGAAATGTTAATAACAATAACTCGTCGACATTGTGTAAAGCTTGTTAAGAAACTGGTGCAATTTTCTGTATTTGCTGCACATAAAAGAACGTAATAGTGGAATTAAAAATGAATTATGCTTGTGTTTAGCGCGCTAATCCAATCCAGGAGTATTTTGTTATAAGAACAAAAGGCAGGGAAATCTGAAACATTGTGATTATCTGGCGAATAATCGGATTAGGCAAAATCCGGGGAAATAAAAACGTCGATTGTCCTTGACCTGGTTGGCAGTTGAGGCGTTTATTTATGTGGGATGCTCTTGTTCTTCCCTTCCTTTCCGTACTATCCGTTCTCATCGGCAACGTCAAAGACTCCGCAGAGACACAGCCGGCCGGCTCTTAACCCCTTGTATAAATCCAACTATAAATATAATAGACTGCCACAGCTCTCCAATTTCCGTTCAATCGCGCCTGACTCGGAATCCCATTTCGCCGCAGAATCGCCCAATATGTGCTGCCATCAAATACCATCGCCGTTGTCTTTCTCTTCCACGTATTACTGCTATCTTATCGTCTCTCTCGGCCTCAACGGTCAACAGCCACGCGACATATTGTTATTTTCTTTCCGATAATAATATGCGTAAGGACCCAAATCATTTTCACATTTTCTTTTCAGAAGTTTTCCTTTTACCACATGTTACATAAAGTGGATCAAACTAAGTAAGATCTGATTTTCTTTAACAATACCTGATGTTACTGATGTAATTTCATACTTGACAGAAACAAAGGCATGGTCCTTAATTTTTCATACCGGGTGTCTACTTGTAATCCGTAATATAGGAAATATACAATGCTTTTTTTTTCAATTTGCTATAATTACTGACCTATTAAATTTAGAGAAAAGTTGTACAAAAAAAGTTGTTCAGAATTAAAAACTACACAATAAGAGACTAAAATTAATCACAATTTCATTTTATTTTACAAAAAAACACAAATTAATAGTGCGATTCTGTAATTTTGTATAAGGCTGTAGAAATGTAAAAGTGAACAAAATCGCAACAATTTTTGTTTACTAATACATTTATTATCATTTGACATTAAAAAATGATGCGCTTTTGTTGAGAATTACAGTTCTATAGTGGTATAGAAAATTACAGAATCACACCGTAAAATTCGCAATTTACAGCGAATTTTAGAGTTGCTGATGTTTAATGTGGTAATATGAGTGGTGCATGAAAATATGAACTAAATAATTTAGTTAATTTTTCATATGCACCGCACATACACGGTGATAGACAGAACAACGGACGATGAAAGTTTAAATTCAACATGAAATTCTCTTTCTTTTCATGAGAGGCATGATTTTTTTATTTCATCGGATTTCGAGTTACAGACGTTTGAAGTTACATGATTTTTTAAATGATTTTCAATAATACAAAATTTCGATGAAAAATCATGTAACTTCAAACGCCTGTAACTCGAGATCAGATAAAGTAAAAAAATCATGCCTGACATGAAAGAGAAAGAGAATTTCATGCTGAATATAGAAATTTATTGTCCGTTATTCTATCTTTAACCGTGTATGAGTGGTGCATGAAAATATGAAATATGAGCTAAATAATTTAGTTCTTTTCTCTTATTTTCATGCACCACTCATACATGGTTGAAGATAAAATAACGGACGATGAAAGTCTATATTCAACATGAAATTCTCTTTGAATTTACATGATTTATCATCGAAATTTTGTATTATTGAGAAAAAACAAAATTTCAATGGAAAATCTTATAACTTCAAACGGCTGTAACTCGAGATCCGTTATTTCTATCTTGAACAGTGTATGCTTTTATTTCTTTAGATAACATTTTTGACAATATTTTGTGTCAAATTGGCATTTAATTAAATACTTTCAAATTTACATACGTGTTTCTTTTCATAGCCTACTCCGAGTTAGGATTTTTTTAACACACTGTATATATGCAATAAAATTATAACATGAACATATACTGACACTGACATCTGTCAATTAGAATATATCACAATATCCATTAAGGGTTAAATTTCTTTAACTTATATCTATCGAATATGAAGGAAAATGTGTAATCAAGCCGCATAAGATTATTATTATTATTATTATTATTATTATTATTATTATTTATTAAAATTTTCTTCATTTTTTTCAGTTCCATATAATCAAAAACAAATTATACACAAAAAAATTGTAAAAATATTTCCTCAAATATTTAAAATATTAACGATCGCTTCCGGCGGAACTGAAAATAGAATTCACAATCTTTTTACACAACATACTGACATTTAAGTTGAATAATAACGGCAGAAATTGCCATTTGTTTGTTAATTTTTAAAACAAATCACTTTTAAAAAAGGCAATCATAATGGCTGGTAGTGCAAGCTCGGTTTTAACTAAAACGCTGTTTTAAGAAACGTCAAATTCAAATTTCAATATTTAATTTCATCCTTATGTTTAAAGAATGATTTTTTACCTCTCGCTAAGAGAGGTATTGGAATCATGCTAAAATTCACTTATCCAGATTTTAGTGGATAAGCACGTTTTAAGGTCCCTACAATCCGATTATAACATTTTTAAAATGATGTCTGTGTGTGTGTGTGTGTGTGTGTGTGGATGTGTGTATGTGTGTATGTCTGGATGTTGTAGACACGATTCCTCAAAAACTATAAGACTTAAGAACTGTTTAACTATGGATTCCTCAATCTGACATTCCTGGGAAGAGCTGAAAAGGTTTTGGTAACAATTGTACAACCGAAAGTAGTAGTTTCTGAGAAAAATTCTTCTAAATATAATTTTTTGGAAAATTTTGTTATTAAATATTGAAGAACCTAAATTTCTCCATCTAATACACTTAAAAATTTTATTATATCTTGTATAGATTTATAGATAAAGACACTATAATATATATAGAGTAATTTAATCGCAGAGGCTAAGGCACTAAGTAAACCAGTTGACAAATTCCAATGTTTATAACATAGTTTGTAAATGACAGACGTCAGTGTCAAAAATCAACAGTTTTAGTGACATTCTGATAGCTTTTTCTGGGAAGTATATTTAATCTTTCTAATTGTTTTATTAATTATATATTTGAAATTATAGGTAAAATGCATATATCCATATATCCAAATACCGCCAATCTGGTTAATGAATTGGAAGAATCTCTCACATTTAGAAACTTCCTCATACAATGAAAAATAGATATAATTAGAATTATATGTGTGCAGAAGACATGTTAAATACAATAAAAACAGTATTTGGGTAAAGTTCTGTAATTTTTTGTTATAAAACGACGGTTCGAAAAGGAAGTCCAATATAATACTTATATAGCCTAATATGGAAATGGCGAGGTCTTGTGCTGGCCACAACAAATTTTTTAAAAAGATTTGTTTGAATACAAACTATGTTCTGCTTAAAAATCATATTTTGATAAATTTGATATTATTTATTTTTGTTATTAAATAATGAAATTAGAAATTTCTTAAAACAGTGTTTTAGTTAAAACCGAGCTCGTACTACCAGCTAATAAGACGAAAAAAGGACAATTATTGCCCTTATTCATTTGACCAGTTGTTGAAAAGAGATTCAATTTAGGAATATATTTGCATTGTAATTGCACTTGTGTGAAGTGGTTGCCTTTTGTTATGTACCCATAAATGTACATTCATTTAATTTCCTAAATATGCCCTACGTTCAACAAATGCTTGTCTTTGAATATACTCCATTTTCTCAATTGAATAAAGAAAAAACAAGATTCTTACTTATACAACATTTTATAACGTAATTGAATAATACTGAAGAATCCTTCTAAAAAGAATTCTCCTGTTATTGTTCTGTGAAGTTAGATGATTGGAGTTTTTTGTCGTTCTATTTACTTTTCGATTGTCAGCCGTCACGAACCTATAAACTTTGTGTTATCGTCTTTTCCTCCATTGCTTTCGCCATTGTAATCACAAAGTAAAATCATACGTATCTATCCGAACGAACGCCGCTTTTTCTTTATTTTACTGTTACTGTTATTGCCCGGTGGTATTATTTCTTGCTGATTTATAGGGATGTTACTCACAAGAAATACTACTCACACACTTTGTTTCAAGTAATTTGTGTCGTTTCATCAAAATAAGATGAAAGATGATACCAACTAACCAGAGATCTTTATCAACGAAAGAACTCTACATAACAAAGAAAACATTATTTCTTTGTGCATGTAAATTATTTAAAGAATAAATAAATTAAACCATCAATAGTGCCTTTACTTGTTTATTTAAATGAAAAATGTAAAACTACGGAATGCGATGTTTACAATACAGCAACACCGACTTAGTGGTTTTTTTTTTCCTATGAGTAAAGCAATACTCTTCGTATTTAAATTTTATACTTGTATTATATAATACAGGTCAATAAGAAAAAAGTGCCAATATTCAGGAATGTACGAGCTTAATTTCATAATAGTTCGACAAATTTCTATCCACTACTTTAAATGTAGACTCAGAAAACTGTGGGCCAAATGAACTAAATTATTCAGTTCATTTCTCATTTTTTCATGGACCACTCATACACGGTTGAAGATAGAGTAACGGATGATGAAATTCAACATGAAATTCTCTTTCTTTTCATATCATCCATGATTTTTTTACTTCATCGGATCTCGAGTTACAGCCGTTTGAAGTTTTGTATTATTGAAAATACACAAAATATTTTTTCATATTGTACAAAAAGTTAAGGGCCTCGGTAGAAAACAAATTGGAACTAGAAAATGACCCTTTAAATATTGGTCGGTCTATTATCATTCGTCATTTGGCCTACATTTTTGGTAAATTTAAAGTAGTTGAAAGAATTTTGTATGTATTTCTCACCATTTGCGCAGGTTTTATAATTTTTTCAAAATGTAAACGGACTGAACTACTATGAGCTCCTATTTTTATGAGTAGTATACATTCATCCTAATTCATACTATTACACACTGTTCAGCATTCCATAATACAGGGTGTCTCAATAATCTTGCTCACTATTGGTAACTTTTTTATTTGAAGAGATACGAGGTTGGTTAAATTAGCAAAATTGTGCCATTTTATATTAGAAAATTGGTCATGTAGACAAAATAAAAATTGTGTCAGTGGTTCCCAAAATTTGGGATAGAATATATATTTTTTAAATGGAACTATATATTTTTTATTATCTTATTAGAAAGAGTATGTTTTTTCTCTTTCCAATAAGGTAATGTTGTTTATGTACAATTTATTCAAATAAACGAGTTATTTACGTTTAAAGATAAAAATTATCTTTTATTAGTTTAGGTCAAGTAAACTGTGGAAACAATTGTCTTTTATGAAATTATTATTTTATTAATTTATTTTACAATAATAACAAAACAAAAAAAATATTCAAATTGAAAGCCATTATTTCTTTCGCACATTTAAACTCTTTTGGAAAGAGAGCCGACCGTTCTACGTAACTGGTGTAACTTTCCATATAACACGATCATATCTAACTTTTCTTCATTTGTAAAGTTATTAAACATTATTAAACGCAGAGAACTTTACGGGAGATATTATTAAACGTCAAACAAACAGAGAATCAATTGTTTCCATGGCTTACTAGACTAAAAAACTAATAAAATAGTTTACAAAATTTAAATTTTTAACCGTAAATAACTCGTTTATTTGAAAAAAATGTACTCAAACAATATTACCTTATTGGAAAGAGAAAAAATACTCTTTCCAATAAGATAATAAAAAATATATGGTTCCATTTAAAAAATATATATATTGTCCCAAATTTTTAGAACCGGTGACACAAATTTTATTTTGTCTACATGACCAATTTTCTAATATAAAATGGCACAATTTTGCTCTTTTAACCAACCTCGTACCTCTTCAAATAAAAAAGTTACCTATAGTGAGCAAGCTTATTGAGACACCCTGTATATGCAACTAATTTTTAAACTTAATCCGGTCCCTAAGCGTTCAATATTATTGAGTACATAATAATTTGTATACGGACAAATTTAATTGTTTATTTTGAAGGTGGTAATTATTCAGCTACACAGATTTTCGTATACATTTTATTATTATTTGTGAACACCCATATTTAATTATTTTTATGTACAAAAATGAAAAATCGTTCCCTAACACGACATTTACCAATTTGTATTAAGCTCAATTTGTATATGTAAATTACTCCAAATTGAAATATTGTTCTTACTTTGCAAATTTGGTAAATAAAAATTATGAGTACGTCGCACTTGGAGAATAAATGGGTAACAACATGAAGGAAACGAGTAACGATAACGATTACTACAAGGCATTAACGTAAATGTAGTTTTTATGGTGTTGAGCAGTTAACTTACTCCTGAGAAAGCAAGATATCCCGAAGTCGTGTTGATTGTTTCACTGATAACATGAATTCCGTTATGCGCATTATTCCTAATCAGTAATTTACAAATGTATTTGAACAAGTAACAAGAACAATGACAATTTTTACCAAAATTGATTTGATTATATAATCGGCAAAGATCGGTATTTTTACCTCTCGCTAAGAGAAGTATTGGAGTCATACCACAGAATAAACATCTATACAGAAGCGACAGTCAGAGAGAGAGAAACGAAACTTAGATAGAGAAAGAGTATGCCAACAAATTTAAAGGGCTAATCGGATAAAATCGGATTATTTCGGCACATCTTCGTATCTTACGATTCTTTGTTCTTTTCATTATCTCCTCGTGAACATTTTCCGTTAGGGGTCAATAATAAAAGTATATTGAGAAACACAAATTGATTTCTAATAAAAACAAATATGTTATTTTTTCAACAAACGATATGAAAAATCGTTATCATGAGGAAAATCATTATATTTCACGTATTCTGGAAGAGCTGTTGTCTCAACTTGTCACGCCCATGTATTTTAGGGTTATGGCTAATTCAAGCAAACCAAACACGTCTTCTCACTTTTGACATATGTCATTTTGTGAACTGTTTGTGAATTTTAGAAGTGGTGTTAGTTTCTAATTAAATGGATAAAATGAAGAAAGTAGAATCGGGAGGACTTGTTTGTTCTTATAAAGACTGTACAAATAGATTTAAAAAATGGAGAAAGGGAAATGTAAGTTTTTTTTCGTTTCCGAAAGATCCAGAAATGTAAGTTGTGTAAAACGACTACCATATCATGTAAAATGTATATTCATTTAATAAATATAGGTGTAAAATGTGACTCAAGGCCTGTGCATGGAAGAGAAGATTTGATGGAGAAGGATATATGGGACATATTAATCGAGTCTGACGTTTGTTTCCCACATCAAAGATTCTGCATTGTAATAAATTTGTAAAATTCAGGTATTTGTTTAATAAAAATATAATTATGTGATTATTTTATTTGATCTCTTTTTAATTCGTTAATAAAATTAAATTTTTAGTACTTTTATGTTCTAATTTTTCTTTTACCATTTAAAACATTTTAAATTTCGCGCGTAAATTTGCCAACAAATTCAAGTTCAAGGTCATAAACGTAAAATCGCAACAACAATGGTGCCGGCAAGGAGTGTCGCTTCTGTATAAATGTATTCTGTGGTCATACTGAAAATCTCATATCCAGATTTTAGTGAATAAGCACGTTTTAAGGATACTAGAGTCCGATTTTAACATTTTTACAATAATGTATGTGTGTGTGTGTGTGTGAACATATGTGTGTTTGTGTGTGTGTGTGTGTGTATAAAGAAATTGTTGCACCTGGATACGGTTAAGATGTCAAGTACAATTTTCACAGTGTATTCGTCAAATAGTTTTACTGCAAATTTGTAATCTTTTGCAAGACACTTTCTGCGAGGATTTTGTATAAAATGTAAACAATTGACAGAAGGTGAGGTCAACTTTATAATTAGTCACACAAAAATGTTTTTAGACTTTGCTTTCATATTTTTTGTTTTAGAAGGTTGGTACTAGATGACATTTACTTAACCCTGTTTTACGTAACTTATTTTTAGTTAATTGATTTTTTAGGAAATAGATTATTTACAGCGGTCTGAGCTATATTACGTAGCTCAGGCGGAGTGCAAATGATTTCCTCTTCCATGATTACACTAAATTCACTTAATTCTTTTACAATTTTTTTCAATTTTTACCTCCCGCTACCCTTGGTAAGGGAGGTATAGGGATCGTGCTAAAAATCACATATCGAGATTTTAGTAAATGACCACGTTTTAAGGTCCCTAGAATCCAATTTTAACATTTTCACGATGATGTCTGTATGTGTGTATGTGTGTGTGTGTGTGTGTATGTATGTGTGTGGAAATGGCACTTTACCTGAAGCTCATAATGGTTTTTCTTCACAAAATGTCATTAAATGCCATTTTTTCGCATTTTATGTCTGATGAAAATTAAAGATTATTGAATTTTCTACAAGCCTAAAATAAACACAATTCCTTTGTTACACAGTTCATATTTCAAATGAATGTAACTGACAGTAAATGTCACTGTCAAAAAACTAATCACTTCAAATTAATAATAGTGACATTTTAAAAAGAAAATAGTAAATAAAACAAGAGTTTTCTGCAATGGAACAGTTTGCAGCGTTCGTAAATACTTAGGTATGTATTTAAATTAATAAAAATTAAATAGCGGGAGGTTTTGTGTTTGCCACATCAGATTTTTTAAATTTTCAATTCACTTAAATTTGTTCGTAAATATGAAATGCCATTAATCTTTAAACAATAATTGAATGTGGTCAATTCAATGTTACCAACTACAACATTTCACTTACAAATTTCCCTAAATTAACTCGGTTTAATATTAGCAGTTTTTTAAAAATATTTTAGTTTGTAGAAGGCGCAAAATATAAAAAATAGTATAAAGAACTCATTTTATAACCCTTTTTTCGCACTTGTCAATTAGAAAACTCGCCAAGGCTCGTTTTCTAAATTTTGACGCGTGCGAAAAAAACATGTCTTGTAAAACTTGTTCTTTAATTACTATTTCGAATGTGCTATCAACTTTTTTGACCTCATCATCGACGTTGGTCCAATTTTACACGAATCTGCCCTTTAGAATACTTTTCTCATAATTGTTAAAAAATTCTTGTATTGTATTACGTTTCTCAACCTCTGACCTTTAAAACAAATGAAAACTAGTATCGGATTAATTCGAAAAAAATCAGAAAAGTTTTAAGCTTGAAACTTGGGTTTTTTATTTTATGTTACATTATTCTTTCCGATTTAAATCTAATTTTAGTATTAATTAAAACTATATCATAACCAGAAAAACTAATGTAAACCGTGCTTCAAACTGTATTTTCTATAGTTCTTGTATTACAGACACCATAACACTTATTGTATTTGTCTGAAGTAGATTATCAAAATCACCAATGTATATAAAGAATTTTTTTAATATTTCTAGGTATTTTGTTTGAAAATGTTGATAAACTTTTCTACAGATTGCTTTAAGCAACTGCTGGTATGTTTTCAAACTCAATCCCAAACTAAATTTGTTTGTTTTATGCTGAACAACAATAAACAATTCATAATTTCATATTCAAAAGTTATAAAACAAAAGTCAACAATAGCAACACATTTTATTTCATAGTAAACCGATGTTATAAAGGCGGAATTGTCTTCAAAATCAATACTTCTACTGCAGAGGACTCTAGGCTTGGTGTTCGCAGTTTTAGTTATAAAACATTGTGCTATTATTTGCGAATAATTTTGCAAAATAATAACTATTCGTGCGCAGCAGGAAAATAATTTATTCTTGCAATAATAATGGCTGCTCACAAGCGAATACTACTCGTTGTTGTTTTACATAGCGCACTACGAGAAATAATAAACATTTCTAAATGGATTTGCGAGTAAATATACCTTATAACTGCACCTGGAAGCAAGTGCTTACTAAAGATCATAGTATAAGTAATTCATTCTAAGTTATAGACTAAGGAAAGAATAACAAATATAAGTTGTTGTCGCAGGATTCTACTTTAATTTATAAGTACTTTCTTATTACTTATGTCATGTAATTTGTATTCTCTCATTACATTAATATAAAATAATCCTACTAAAGTTATTTTATGTAAAATACTTCAACAACTTTAAGTGGAAAATATTAAAATGTCATACACCTACTTCTGTATTTTGGATCTCCAATATTTTTATATAGATTTTAATCTGAAAGTCCAAACACGCAATTTGAAAATTAAATATAAAATGTTACTTGAGGGTAGTCGAAAATATTGAGATGGTAATGAATTTATTATGTCATTTACATCAGCAATTTCGTCGTGATTTTAAATAATTCTGTCAATAATACTTGGTTAAATGATTATGTTATTGACTGGTTAACCGGTTACTGAACCTAACTGGCACTCTGTTTGAACCGTAGCAGATATCACAAATTAAACAGAGAAAAGTTTATTATTGAATGTATCTTTCTGAAAAAAAAAAATAATTTTACGTAATCGGCGCTGCTATTAAAAAGTTACGATCAATCAATGTTGGGACACCTAAGTTTTATATGCTAGTGGTTCACTAATACTAACAAGTAACATCTTAAAAGATGACTTATAATCATAAGAACTGTGATACCAAATTTCATCCAAATCGAATAAAGCCTTCTGTTATTATAAGCAATTTTTTTTTCCAAGAACTTTGAAGCAGAATACTGGCTAAATGGTACACTTTCCGGTAGAAGCAAGTTTAGTTGAATCGTCTTATTTTAGCCTCAGGAATCTGTGGTTAAGCCATGTCCCCCTATTTAAGAAACAGCCTGTATATACAAAATATTCTCTCATTTCAAAATATTTTTTACGCAATCTTTTTACCTCCCGCTACCCTTGGTAAGGGAGGTATAGGGATCGTGCTAAAAATCACGTATCGAGATTTTAGTAAATGACCACGTTTTAAGGTCCCTAGAATCCAATGTTAACATTTTCACGATGATGTCTGTATGTGTGTATGTGTGTGTGTATGTATGTGTTTTTTTTTTATTTCACAAAATTTTATTGACAGCATGCTCCATTACATAGTAATACTACATGCTTTAACATTCCTAATTATTAATAACAATAATTCATATAATATATTCTAGTACATTATTAATTAACTTATTTACAAAATATCAAAATTAATTTTATTGACAAATTGCAAAAATAATTTTAAATGTTTATTCACAAGTTCTTCTTTTGACATATCCCAGTCACCTCCACATCGTAATAAGGAATCAATGAAAATTTTTCGTTGATTTCTTAGTTTAGTACAATGGTAAAGCAAGTGTTCCACCGTTTGATCACCATTATTACAAGAACATTCTGATGTTTCACTAATTTTGAACCTACGTAAAAAAACTTTTAAGTCTACCATGTCCCGTAGTCATTATTGTAAAATTCGGAGTCACGGGTATTTCAAGCTTTAGTCTATTTTTAACATCCGGAAAAAATGCCCAATGTGTATGTATGTGTGTATGTATGTATGTATGTATGTATGTATGTATGTATGTATGTGTGTGTGTGAGTGTGTGTGTGTGTGTGTGTGTGTGTGTGTAGGGATTTTGTCTTCGCTCTAACTCAAATACTATCATTCAGAAAATTCTGAAACCTTGTATTTCTATCCTATTCTAATATGAAAAGAAGCCATTAGATTTTGGTGTAAATTGGATAACCGGAAATGGCACTTTACCTGAAGCTCATAATGGTTTTTCTTCAAAAAATATCATTAAATGCCATTTTTTTGCATTTTATGTCTTACGAAAATTAAAGATTATTGAATTTTCTACAGGAATACATTAATACTTTTTCTATATATTTTGCAGATAAATTTAAAAATAATTTTTTTTATTAGTCACGAAGCATGAACACAATTCCTTTGTTACACAGTTCATATTTCAAATGAATGTAACTTACAGTAAATGTCACTGTTAAAAAACTAATCACCTCAAATTAATAATAGTGACATTTTAAAATGAAAATAGTAAATAAATCAATAGTTTTATGCAATGGAACAGTTTGCAGCGTTAGTAAATACGTAAGTATGTATTTAAATTAATAAAAATGGATAGGAAAGTGTGGCGAAGGAAGATTGTTGCGTAACTATTATTGTGGTCCGGATGGGGTTATTCGCTATCGAAAATTGGTCACTTTAATATGTTTTTATGTATGAATGCTATGATGATTGTGGACAAGGCGAAAGAAAAATGCTGTTAAAGAGTGAAGTGAGTTAGCTGAGCTCTTACTCTTATCCCTTTTCTTATTGTTACTATTGTTTCCGGGTATTTGCTAACCCCCTAAGTGGGAATCGCGTGATTTTATGTACGTATGTATGTATGTAAAAATTAAATAGCGGGAGGTTTTGTGTTGGCCACATCAGATTTTTTATGTTTACCGATAGGATTTCCAAGGCAGTAGGTTTTATTTACAAATTACAAAACGATCGTGCAAAAAACGTAATAAGCATTGCGGTCATTAAGTGTTCTTCTACCGGATCTCTACTTCGACTCGATGTCCAAAATCATCCTCAACCTGTAGAAAGCACTTACTGTCCTTAATTCTTAGATAACTTTAACCTACTATTCTTAATATTTTTTTCTATAAATAATTTATCAACTAGTATTCGACAATTCAATTTGAAACAAGAAAAATTTTCGCTGCTTCTAAGTTTAAACGTATATTATTATCCCTCATCCCCTGAATATTTCAATAATTTTTACATTTTTTTAATCAAGGGGTATGTAGCAATGACTGGTAGTAATATGGTTTTGTCACAGCTTCTAGTATTTTTTTTTTTTTTAATAATAACTTTGAAACAAGTAAGAATTTCTCTGTTTCTGAATTTAAACTTATATTATTATCCCTCATCCCCTGAATATTTAAATAATTTTTACATTTTTGTATGCAGGGGATGTGTAGTAATGAGTGTGGTTAATTTGGTTTTGTCACGGCCTTTATTTATAGTGATAAAGGGCATTTTACTTTTGAGTCTTATGTTGTTTAATATTTTAAATTGTTATTTATTACTATTTATTTATGAACACATTAAATTATACTATGTTCTATAATATTTTATACATTTACAGGTTAATATTTGCTAAATAATACTCAGTACGTTATTTTCTTTCTCTACATTGTGCTATGTTTCGTCCGTGGTGGGGTTGTCCAAAATATTTTTCGTTCGAATCGGCTGCTAGGTTCACCCTGATGTCATAATTAGACTCGTATACTGCAAGTAGTCGGTTAACTGATATTTGCAATTATAATAACTTTTAATAAAATTAAACGAAAATATTCATTCATTCGCCTAATGCCCAGGTTCGTAAAAGCTCGTTTAAATTTAACTCATTTTCAAATTGAACAACGTGTTAAATTTGACATATAGCACATTTACAAATGTTAATAGTGTGAATAAATTAATTAAATTGTGTATAAGTACATTTTAAATTATATGTGTAGAGTAATTACACAGAATGTGATTGATTTATCTGCACTATACTCGACATCAAATAAATATGTGTTTAATTACATCTCTGCTTTATCCAAATTACATATGATCTCTTTAGATAATCGAAGTATCTTGCAAAATTTCTTGTTCATTTATAAATTGCTCAATAATATCATTATGAATTCCAATTTATTATCACTTATAAATTTTCATGTGCCCAGAACTCATTATCCTCACTACAAGGCAATATTTTCTAATAAAACAGCTAGAACAAACTATGAATTAAAAAGCCCTTTAAGAGGCACTTGTATATATTTTTTCGTAATACCATACTGTTATGACATAACAGGACTAAAAACAAAAATGAAAAGATAGAAATAACGACCTAGGGCGTTATTTTTATAACAATCGCCTACAATTAAGGATCAGGTGTTCCTAGAAAAATAACAGCATATTGATGGACTGTTGTCTAGAAGAATTTACAAATTAACGAAACAAGTTGTTCAGTATCACAGATATAGAAGAATTGTATTAATCCTAAATGTTTAAATGTTATTACGAAACGGCCGATATACAAATAACGAACTCGACTGATTAAACCTCGGCTATCGCTTCGGTTTACAAACCTTAGTCGCGTCCGTTATTTGCCTCATATCGGCCTAATGGCGTTAATAACTATAACAACTTTTAGAACAACTGTGATATAATTTATATTTTTTTGTGATTCCTTGGCATTATTTAAAAGAAAACTGTTTCAATAATCTATATATCAATAAAACGACACTTTAATCTCTGTTGGAGAAAATGCAAACCTAGATGCTTATAAATGCACACTAGTTACCTCTCGCTAAGAGAAGTATTGGATTCATGCTAAAATTCGCATATCCAGATTTTAGTGGATAAGCACGTTTTAAGATCCCTAGAATCCAATTATAACATGTTTACGATGATGTCCGTATGTGTGTGTATATATATATGTGTGTGTATGTGTGTGTGTGTGTGTGTGTGTGTGTGTGTGGGTGTGGGTGGGTGTGCGGGTGGATGTGCGGAGCCACGATTTCTCAAATACTATAAAACTTTAAAAATATTTAACTACAGTTTCCTCAATCTGACATTCCTGGGAAGATCTGATTAGATTTTGGTAATAATTGGACAACCGGAAGTAATAGTTTAAAAAGAAAAATTTTCTAAATATTATTTTTTGAAAATTTATAATATACAATATTAAATAATATAAAATTCTCTATCCAATACATTAAACATTTTCATTATGTCTTCAATAGATTTAGAGATAGACTGATTTATAAATTTATAAAATACTCCATTCTATAGGTACATATAATGCATCAATTAGTCTATGAAAACTAGTTGAAAACTTAAAATGTTTATAATTGACATAAATGTCGATGTAAAAAATCTAGACATTACTGAAGACTTTTTCTGGGAAATATTTTTAATATTTCTTATTTTTATTTAAATTAAATTAAATATTTAAAACTATAGTTAGATACAAAATTCGTACATGGACAAGTGGAAATGTAATAGAAATTTAATGTGCTGTTCTTATAACGAGAAAAGAAAGGGGATTCATTTATAAGGCAAAGTATGTACAGTATCAGTGTCAACTAAACACGCGCTTATAATTCATCATATACCCTTCAGAAATGCCGCCAATCTTGTCAATGAATTGAAAGAATCTCGAACATTTAGAAGAGTAGGAGGAAACTTGTTCATAGAATGAATTGAAAAATAAAGAATAAATGTAATTAGAATTTTTTGTGTGTACCAGAAATGTTACATACAATACTTATATAGCCTAATATGAAAATGGCGAGAGGTATTGTGCTGGCCACAACAGATTTTTTTTATTATGTGTTCACAGAAAAATTCAAACCTTTTGATTTGCAACTAGTTTGAAACCGGGCATGCGCATAGAACCTCAAACTCCAACCGTTGGCAAATCGTTCTATGAACACAGCTATGTAATAAACGTCTTCTACTGTAACAGCACACTGCATAAACCAGATTGGTACACATATAATATATCCTAGTAGATGTAGAATTTGAATCCAAGACTTACTGCATATAACAAACGTGTGTGTAACATAAACTGTTTAGTTTTATAGTCGGTACATTCTATATTATGATGTTTATTCACGATTGTTTATATATTTAACATTGGATTCAATGTTTATAGTTGAAAATAGTAGGAACAGATGTATCAGGCCGTTGTACTCATTAGCTTTTGTAAAAATAAACAGATTGTCTTCCTCCTCCCGTTTTAATTCTCACAACTCGTGCTGTTCCAGTCAGCAGGCGTTCTAATTTCTGGCCTACGCTTCGAAGTGTGTAATTCGTACAAAAACTCTTTCATTTGGCCTTAATCATTCATGGCGATAAATTATCTCACTAGTCGGCTGGTTTTATTTTATAACAGGACAAAAAGTAATTAATTTCGGGAGGAAGAAGAGTAAAAATGGTGGGGTGTCGAGCAGTCAAGCATTCCATGATTTTACATTCATTCCAAGCCAGAACTCACTGGAGGGCAGTATATTAAAACTTGCCAGATGAGAGAGACTTACATTTCATTATTTTTCAAGCACATGGAAGCTTTAATCAGGACGAGAAATAATGAAGACATAGGAAATATAATGCAAAATGGTGATTTCTCCAACATTTTCCAATATTTAAGCAAAGCCTATACAGCAACAATGTACCACATGGCATATAGGAAATACGAAAGCAATATTTCGTTTTCACCAAAGGTTAAGTACTGCCTATCTTGAAGTAAGAACTACTTAGCAAGGTATGTTTTTCGATGTTCAGCATTTAAATTGAATATTACGGAGTCTATTGACCCGCTGCATTAGCAAAGCTAAAAATTTAAGAACCTTAAACAAAAAAATCTGTTGTGGCTAACACAAGACCACTCGCCATTTCCATATTAGGTTATATAAGTACATATTGTGTTTAACATTTCTAGTACATACACAAAAATTCTAATTATTAATAGATTTTTATATTTTTTAATTCATTATATAAAAAGTGTCCTCCTACTCTTCTAAATGTTCGAGATTCTTCAAATTCATTGAGTTTGGCGGTATTTCTGATGTGTATAGATGTATATTATGTACTTATAATTTTAAATATTTAATTAATAATAAAATAGGCAGTATTAAATGTATTTCCCAAAAAAGCCTTCAATAATGTAAATGGATTTTTGATACTGACAACTCACACTTGTCTGTCAATTACAAACATTTTAATTTTTCAACTGGTTTCCATGGAGTTATTTGGGCAACTAGATACATTACTCTAAAAATGCGTACACTTACATAACATTGTTTTTATAAGCAAATAATATTACTGCCAAGTTTATATGTCTACCCATTTTTGAATTATTGCCCCAAAAGTCAATATACCCCATATTTCGATAAAACCTTCAAAATTTTCAAAAATCTAATTTTTATGTATCTAGATACTTCTTAATGCTCTGATTAATTTTGAAACCGCAGGTCGATATCTCTTTTCGTTCTCGAGATATTTAGATTCAAAGTTTTGCTCAAAACTGCCAATTTTCGGGTAGTAAACCAAAAATGGGTCGAGGTATGAATTTGGCGACACGACCATTCGATTCTACGGACAAAATTACATAAGTGTACCAATTTTCATAATTTTTGTCCAACCGGTTCATTTTTTATGAATAAAAGTTTGAAAACTCCCGAAAATGGCTAAAATCTGAAAAAATCGTAAGGGGTACACCTTAGATTTTTGCGATTTTTGGCCATTTTCAGTAATTTTGTTTAGAGATTGTATGCGGTGTTCAAAAATTATGGAAGTGTACTTATGTATTTTTTCCCGTAGAATCGAATAATGATATCGCCAAATTCATATCTCGACCCATTTTTGGGTTACTGCCCAAAAATGGGCAGATGTATAAAAATTAGATTTTTGAAAAATTTGAAGTTTTTATCTAAATGTGGGGTTTATTGACTTTTGGAACAATAATTCAAAAATGGGTAGAGATATAAACTTGGTAGTAATATTATTTGATTGTAAAGAGAATGTTACGTAAGCGTACGCATTTTTAAAGTATTTTTGAAGATATACTTTCTATTTTCAACACTTTTAGTTAGATATACATTAAACAAACTAAAATAAATTACTTGATTTCTAGTACTAACAGAACATCAATGTCTGTGTACGTCTGTACTTAACTACAAACAAATAGTTTGAAAGTAATTTAAAGTTAGTTTCTTCGAGCGAATTAAATGAAAAATCAAATTATTTTGATTGTATGCTTTCTACAGAACTAATAATTTACATTCCTTTACTTTAAAATGAAAACTTTACATATTATTATTATCTGGAATCAGCGCATTGAGAAGTATCTAGATACATAAAAATTAGATTTTTAAAAATTTTGAAGTTTTTATTTAACTATGAGGTATATTGACTTTGGGGCAATAATTCAAAGTTAGGTAGAGATATAAACTTGGTAGTAACATTATTTGATTGTAATTGATTATTTTATATATTTATAAGTCTCTATCTCTAAATGTGTAGAAGACAATAAAAATGTTCAATATATTGGGTGGAGAATCCTACTTTAATATTTGTAATTATACAAATTTCAAAAAAATAAAATTTAAATTTTTTTAAGAAACTACTATTTCGGGTTGTCCAATTGCTACCAAAACCTTTTCAGCTCTTCCCATTAATGTCACATTATGGAATACGTAGTTAAATTGGTCTTTAATCTTATAGAATTTGTTAAACCGTCCCTCCAACATCCAGACATATATGTATACACACACACACACACACACACACACACACAGACACACACATACACACGTACTCATTGTAAAAATGTTAAAATCGGGCTCGAGTGACCTTGTAACGTGCTTATACAATAAAATCTGGATATGCGATTTTTACCATGAATCCGATACCTCTCTTAGCGAGACGTAAAAATAACAGAACTTTACCCAAATATTGTTTTTCATTGTATTTAACATGTCTTCTGCACACATGCAATTCTAATTATATCTATTTTTCATTGTATGAGGAAGTTCCTAAATGTCAGAGATTTATTCATTTGTTTTTATTACTTTTCTCTTAAATAATAATAATAATAATAATAATAATAATAATAATATATTTATTTCACTTGACAAAGGTACATGTGTTGAAAAAGTCACAAAAAAGAATAGATAGATACATACATACATATATTACAAATTTTAAATATTATTAAGAAATCTCATTATTAAAATTATTATATTCTGATACAGAGTAAAAGCAATTATTAACTAAAAATATTTTAAGAGTTTCCTTGAATGTTCGCAAGTTGCTACAGTTTTTAATCTCAGATGGTAATCTATTAAAAACATCTAGACCTAAATTTTGTGGAGATTTTCTTCCTACATTTAATTTGTTAAAAGGCAATCTAAATTCATGTTTATTTCTTGTATTATAATTGTGTAAATCCATATTTATTAAAAATTTGTGCTTATTTTTGTATACATAATTGCACAATTCCTGTAATAATACACAAGCTAATGGTAAAATATTGAATTTTTTGAATAAATTTCTGCATGAAATTGACTGTGGGACACCAGCAATACATCTAAGTATTCTTTTCTGGCAAATGAATACGTCAGATGCCATTGAAGAGGAGCCCCAAAAACAAACACCGTAATTTAAATATGAGGTGCATCTATATTTTTGGACGATACCGTATATTATGGTGGAACAGCAAATTCAACACCTTTACTGCCCACAAATGCATCCTTCTGTTTAAAACAGATTCTAACAGAAATACTTTTTAAAAAAATGAGTGATTTCTTTTATTACATATGTGACTGCTATGAAAACGTTGCCATGACATGTTTTTCTGTTGAAGTCGCCGTCGCCAATTACACGCTGAAATCTGTGATAGTTTCCTGCATCTGGTCTAGCGAATATTCTCTATTCTAGTGCAAGATTTATTTCGCTGTGAATGATATATGGTTGTCTGGAACAGAAAAAGAAAAGCGTCGTCAGAAGAAGTGAGAGCTCACGAAGACAAATAATTGCAGGCGGCTAGGCCGCGACCCTAAAAATATATCAAAAGTTAGCCGGTTTATTGTTCTAAAGCCTTTAATGCAGTGTGACCTGGACGCAGGGTGTTAACTGCGGGATTAGCGCAGATGACTTCGCTGCATCCGTTTTTTAGGGTGGTCAGCAAAACCACGCTCTGGCTTTTTACTCATTGCTTGCAGAGGTTTTGCCGCAGTGTTATTGTTATTAAAATATGCGGTCACATTAGGTTTATGTTTCTTTAGGGACAATTAAAAATAAAGGCGAGGCTATTTGCACGTGCAGAATGTTCAAATTAGTGTTTCACAAGAGTCTTGCATTTTTCTTGTTCTTGTCTTGTTCTTGCAGAAAATGCAAGACAGGAACAAGACAAGAGTTGTATAGTTTATTGCAAGACAAGACAAGAATCTGGCCTGCAAGAAAAGTGCAAAAATAGCAAGATTTTTTAATATTTTCTTGCATTCTTGCACTCTTGCAATATTATATTATAATTCAACATATCAACATTTTATTATTGGTTTTACCTCTCGCTAAGCTGACTTTAATCGGAAAGGCTAAAAAGGTTTTAGTAACAATTTGACAACCGGAAGTAGTAGTTTCTTAAAACAATCTTCTAAATATTATATTTTGAAAATTTAGCATTAGGTACTAAATCTGACAAATTTAAATTTTCTTATTATATCTTCCTATAGATTTAGAGATAAAAAATCTGATATGGCCAGCACATGACCTCCCGCTAATTAGATGTTTAAAATTGCAATGAGTTTGAAGTAAAATATCACTTTATCGTTTGTAAACAAAATCTAATTCGTTGTTCCAATAAATAGAAAAGTCTTTAATAAGAAATTTTGTATTATATTTTATCAAGTTCAAAATCTGTTAAGAGCTCTTAGTTAAGAACTACATCCGACTTATCATATATACTCGAAATCTATTATGTTGTTTTCAATCATATACGAGTTTTAAAACCAAATTTGAGAAGTTTTTCTTATATAATATATTTTTTCAAGGAAATCAGTCCAGAGCTTCAAGTAAAGTGCCACTTAATGTTTATTAATTTTTGAAAAAAAATAATATGTCGGTCTCATTAATATAAAAGTGTTAAATACCAGATTCAGTTTCACTGAACATGATAATATATTTACTACTATAATTTTAAAAACAACTAGCTTTTGACAATGACTGCACAATATAACAACCAACGGTTTGGCAGCTAATAGGGGAACCCCAAACAAGTCTAAATAAGGTAACACTACGCGCACGCGCAAATAAGCAAGACAAGATTTTTGCTTGCAAGAGTAACACAAGACAAGAAATAGCCTAGCAAGACAAAAAGTCTTGTCTTGTGAAACACTAGTTCAAATATGTCTGTAGTTACGTGCCAAAAGCAGATTTGTCACTTTATTAGATTTTTACCTCTCGCTAAGAGAGGTTTTGGATTCATGCTAAAATTCGCATATCCAGATTTTAGTGACTAAGCACGATTTTAGGTCCCTAGAGTCGATTATAACATTTTTAAAATGATGTCTCTGTGTGTGTGTGTGTGTGTGTGTGTGTGTGTATCTATATATATATATATATATATATATATATGTCTGGATGTTGGAGGGACGATTCCTCAAAAACTATAAGACTTAAAATATTTTGTTTCATATTGATATTCAAATAAAGTGTTAAAAATGATATTTAACTGCGTTTTTTTAAGAACAGCTGAGAACTACAAATAAGGGAACTTCCGGTTTACCAATATAATCAAGGTATCTAATCAGCTCTTCATATGGACGTAGAGAACAGGAATATAAAAGAATTATAATTTTTAGAATTGTACTATCGGAGAGAGACACGGAAACACGCACACACACACACACACACACACACACACACACACACACAAACACATACACACAGGTATCATCGTAAAACTAGTAAATCATATTCTAGGGACCCTAAAACATGCTTATTCATTAAAAACTCACCGCCGAATTTTTTTCTCAAAGACAATGTTTTTCTTACCTAAAGATGACGGAAACTAAAAAATATCTATATAAGAATAAATGGTGGCAGCGACCTTACAATATAATTCTCAATTTAACCATATTTTCTTCCTGCAATTAGAGCTGTGTGTGGGTGTATGGAAAAATACAATTTATTCGTGAATGCGTAAATAAATCCGCCGTCAGAAAAATGATCGATTATTTCTGTCGTTTTTCATCTGGTTGACATAGACGCATCGCTTTTACGTGCAAATCTACACCGCAGATTTGCGAGAACACTTGAGCTGTACTGAACCAGAGTTCAAACTCCTGTAAAAATATCCAGAGGGAGTGTAATCATCATGTTTGTTAGTTTTTCAGCATCTGTGTGTCATTATAATGCACACTTCGGTGTACTTTATTCTGTTTTTTATGTTTTTTTGGTAGATTCCACGATAATTTTTTTTTTTGACATTTATGTTTATTTTGTAGTGCCGTATATCTTGTTCTTGACTTTTTATGATGACATAATTTACATTTTTATGAGCGCCAGATTACGGTGATCATTCTGTGACATGTTTTGGAATAAAATTAATTCGGGCGGTAAACAGAAACAGCACAATATAATACAGAATGTTACGGAATATTATAGACAGAATATTTATTTTGTTAAGTTTGTTTTCAGGTCCTAATTTAAGATATTTGACTAGGGCCCGTAGATAATTGGAGCCGTAATCCACTTTTTAATTTTAAATTTACGAAATAAATATGTTACAAAAAAGTGACTGAATGCTTTTACTCTAATACAAGTATATACATATGTACCAGTGGCGGCTCGTAAGAATTTATAGTAGGAGGGCTGCAACCAAGTATTTAGGAAAATAATGCGCCGCAGACGATTTTTTTTTTTTCATTCAAGGTCAAATGCCTTATAATTTAAAGTTACTTTCTTTCAATGGATGTGCAAATGCATATTTTCCCCTTTCATGTACAGAAATAAATTGTTAGATCACTACTCGGGTTGTTGCGCGATTTTTTAAACTGTCATCTAATTTTCCACCAAATTCTAATAATCCTCTAAAAACTCCGGGATTCGTTGAATGTTCGGTTCCGTCATGTCCTCGCATGGGAAGTTCAAATTTACCACAAAACACGATACAATCTATTATTTTAGATAAAATATCACGATTTTTTTCTCGTTTTCATTATGTTTATTTATTTCTCGCCTATAAGCTTCACTTTGTTGCGTTTTAATATTAACTGTTCCTAACATGCCAAGATTGCACACACTTTTTAAATGTTCAGCACATTTCTCATGTTTTTTAATTCTTTTATTTAAATGTTTTAAATCTGCTACTCCTGTTTTTATCCACAATGAATCGCCGCCAAACAAAAATGAAAAACAAAAGAAAGCGTTTTTCTCTGTACATCCAGTCAGCCAAATATTTTGTTACATACATTAGAGTTAAATTTTCGCACATAATTCTGTGCTCTACTTATTGAGGACTGAGAAATATTTAAATCTGGTGTAAGAAGACCTAAATTTTTAATTTCAAGTTTTTCCTGCCGTCCCAAATGAGAAAATTTTATGTTTTTATGTATATAACAGTGTTCTTCTCAGCGTTCATTTTTTTGATGATTAATACTTAAAAGCTAGTATTAAAAAGAAAGAAACTGACAATAATGATAACTTTAACATTACACTTTATGTATGTGTAGTAAAAGCGTACTAAAGCGCAGACCGTCTACAGTACAGAACAGTAAACTCTATACGTAACGTAGCTTGGGCTGGAATCGTAGCAGCCCAAACTGCACGAGAATCACTCATAACCCCCACCACTTTATCCTCACTAGGTAGCCCTCTCTACATGAATTGTGCTGTTCGCTGCGGGCTGAATTGAATCCAGCCCGGACGTTTAATATACTAGCCCGCATAGCACACAGACTTATTGAAAAATACAGTTATTGTTTAAAAATAAATTACTATTGAGTAATATTTTATTACAAATCAAAAATAGTTGTTTTTAAATATTATATAAATATTTAAGAGCGATAATAAAATTGCAGCCTTCATTTTATACTGGAGGGGCTGCAGCCCTGCAGCCCTTATGGACGAGCCGCCCCTGATATGTACATACGAGTATATGTCTCAACGCTGCAGATATACTAGTAAATATATGTCCATTCCGATCATATCTTCTCAGTTTTTACCATCCGTCACCTTTAGTTAAGATCAAAAAATTCGGTGGAGAGTTTTCAATGAATAAGCACGTTTTCGGGTCCCTAGAATACGATTTTACTAGTTTTACGATGATGTCTGCATGAGTGTGTGTGACAAATTTATCTCCAATGTCCAATACTGCAATTCTAAAAATAATAATTCTTCCTATTCCTCTTCTTTATATCAAAATGGAAAGCAGATTATATTTTGGATATAATTGGTCAACTGGAAGTTTCGTTATTTGACATTCTTAACAATTTTTCTTGAAAAAACGCAGTTAAATATCTTTTTGACATTTTATATGATTATTAATACGAAAGAATATCTTATTATCTATACGATTTAAATATACATTTTCCTTCATATTCAGTGGATATAGAATTAAAGAATTATAAAGAGATTACCGCAAAAATCAGCCAGCTTTGCTAAAATTATGGAAACAGCTTATATATTTAAATAATTCTAATTGTCAGATATCAGTGTTAAGTGCAATTTACATAGTGTATGTTCATATTATAATTTTATTGGATTTATAGAATCATTTCCAAAGAACTTTCAGTATGGAATTTATAGAAAATAGTATATGTTCGTGTTACAGTTTTACTGGATATATTGAATCCAAGGAACTTTTGGTATGAGATTTGTTAAGTTTTATTGCAATGAAAAAATACGAAGTTACAACAAAAAAATCTGTTGTGGCCAGCACAAGACCTTCCGTCAATTCGATGTATTTTGTACAAATCCCATACCAAAAGTTTCTTGGAAAAGATTCTATATATATATATATATATATATATATATATATATATAATAACAAAAGTTCCTTTGAAAAGATTCTAAAAATCCAATAAAATTATGACATGTACACTAGGTAAATTGCACTTCACACTTTTCTTTTTCTGTTTTTTACGCTTCTCATATTGTACAAAAAGTAATATGAGTATGAAATCCGTAATGGTTTTAATATTAAAAGAATTAGGAAAGTTCTTTGTAAAAACTCTTTCACTTTCTTTCTAAATGTATGGAAGTTTTGAAATTTGTTGTTTTGCATTATCAATTCCGGAACAAAGTTATGAATAATTGAGGGAAAGTTTTAATAAATTAATTAACAACAGTATGACAGAAGCACAATTTGTAGCAAAACATACGGGCAAATTAGGTTACAAATCACAGATCCACATCTACGAAGGCCTGTAAACGACAGAGGTCGACATAAATAAAATACACAAAACCCATTTGTTCTGTTTAATTATGAATTACTGCAGCGAAAGATTTCCATCATTTATTTAAATATTGAGCAGTCAGCCATCGATTATTTAAATGTTTTTATTTTCTCGTACGTGCTCCTGAACGATTTTAACAAAATAATTTAAACTGGCGTGTTAACACAGCCAGCGGGATTGTTTCACCACGGATGGAATATCACGGAATAAAAATAATTGTGTTTGATTAATTTTCCATATTTTAAATAAATAAACGGCTTCACAAACTTTTAAATGAATTTAAATAAACATAAAATGCAATAATGCCATTTACCCAGAAAAAATATTTTATTTTAACTGAAAATGACAATTGTTTTAGGCTAGCGAATAAACATTTGTGTATTGGATTATATTATATAAATTAATAACAATAATATCAGCTGTAACAATCTACCGTATAGTTTCAGATATGTTTTTATATAAAAAGTGCTTGTTTATTTGATTAAATATTTTTAATTTAAGAGTATATTATTTAAAATATCAATATAAACAAATAAATTTATCTACAGGGCCGGCCTAAGCACATTTTACCGATCCCTTCGTGTAGGGTCCCTAACTTAAAATTCCATGTTTAAAATAGCAATGAGCTTTAAGTAAAGTATCACTTCCGGTTGTTTGTAAATAAAAACTAATTTGATGTTCCAATAAATAGAAGTCTGCAATACGAAATATATATATATATATATATATATATATAGTCTAAATGTAACATGTTGTTTCAAATTATATACGTGTTTTAAATACCAAATTTGAGAAGTTTTGGATCTTATTTTAATATATTTTTTCAAGAAAATCTAGTAAAATACCACTTCCGTTTTATGAATTTTAGAAAAAATCTAACATGTGGTTTTGTTAATACAAAAGTCTTAAATACAAAATTTGAAAAGTTTTGGATTATATCATAATATGTTTTCCAGGCAAAATCTGTTCAGAGCAGAGTAAAGTATCACTTCCGGTTTGTTCATTTTAGCCAGAATATAATTTGTTGTTCCCTTTTATTATTGTTATAGGCTTTACGTAAAGTATCACTTTCGGCTATGAAATTTTACCCAAAATTTAATCAACTTTTTATATTAATGTACAAAAAGCTCAAATACGGAAAATAGAAATTTTTGGAAGTTATCGTGGAAGAAAAAATCGTGGTAAATGTGTATAAATAAAAGTAAAAAGTTTTTTTAATATTTTTATATATTTGAAAGTGGGAACCGGTTTCGGAAATGTCCGTCTTCAGCCCTCTACAAAGATAAACATGATATTTTCTAGGTTATGTTAAATATTATAAAAAATTATAAATTAACTTACTGTCTATGTTTTTTAAAATTGTTTAAACATTATGTTATGTTTACAATGTTGAAAATATAAAGTTAAAATTGTAATGTAAAATTGTTTGAAACAAACACACATGCTACATTTCAAGTTGGAGCGATACGCATTTCTTTGTAACTTGTTTCAATTCCATGGAAATCGCCACAAATGAGCAAATTTTATACAATTTCAAATTAGATTTTACAAGTTACCAAACGAGCAAAATTAAAACTGTTTACTGATTTAGGCGTAGAATATAATTATCTACAACATTTATTTGAAACATTTTTGTCTAAAATTAATTGGGGACTTTTGTGCAAAGAACTGTTTTCCCATGTTAAACGCCTATGGCCAGATTTTTAATTAACACACTGTATATATACAGGGAATTTATTTTAACATGCAACATATGGTCAATCACTTGCATGGTTACTCGCTATTGTCAAAAAATGACAGCAATGTAATATTTGTCCATTTTAAAATGCAACATACAAAATTTGTAGTTTTGTATTATCAAAACTAATTTCCAATAAATTAGCCTACATACGATTAACAAAAAAATCAAAATATGAATGTTGCACATCGTAACAAATTTTAGCTTACAAAATATTAAAGGACTTGTTAACAATTGATTGAGTTACTATTGTAAACTTACACGTCTGCACGCTTACCAGAATTAGCTAAACTTCCTATAACGACTCGTGGTTTCTTCGGTTGCTTAGCTGAAATTTTAGGTTCGAACAAGCAAAGATTTGTTATTATTAAATAGTATAGGTTTATTATATTATCGAGGATCTACATGAAGTCTTAGTTCTACGTCTAATACAACTTTACGAGTTGACGATGTTGTTACAACTCTATTCGAGTTGACGATTCCCTTACAACTCTATTCTAGTTGACGATTTGCTTTCAACAAACTACACATAGTATATTCAAAAATTGAACACAGTTCTCCCCGTCTGCCGTCGCTTATCCGCGCGTCCATACCATCAAGGCGTGGAAGGGAAAAAATGATGATTTAGGGTTTTTAGCGAGAGAACAAAGAAAGTCCCCTGTAAGTCATTTGAAACAAACAATTCTAAGAACGGATGTAGCGAATGCAGATTGAGCATGAACTAAGAACTTAAATAGTGTAAAATGCTGAATTACGTCTGAAAGAATAGTGAAAAACAATCCTAAGAATTATAAAAGTCAAATACAAGGTGTTCTCACCCTTGGAACAAAGAAAGGTTAAAATATAATGATGTCATAAGCATGAGTGCAACTGTACTCAGAAATTTAGGTTCATATGAATGACAAATAACAAACTAATACTCGGAATTTACATTATATTCAGCACTTTAAACTACTTTTACAACAAATAAAATATACAGGGTGTCTCTTAAATAGGGGGACAAGGCTTAACCACAGATTCCTGAGGCTAAAATAAAACGATTTAATCAAACTTGCTTCTACCGGAAAGTGTACCATTTAGCCAGTATTCTGCTTCAAAGTTCTTCAAAAAAAAATAATTTTGCTTATAATAATCGGACGCTTTATTCGATTTGGATGAAATTTGGTATGACAGTTTATATGGTTATAAGTAATCTTTTAAGGTGATATTATTAGTGAACCACTAGTGTATGAAACTTAAGTCTCCCAACATAAATTAGACCGTAACTTTTTAATGGCAATGCCGAAAACGTGAATTTATTTTTCTTCAGAAAGATACATTCAATAGTAAACTTTTGTCTCTCTGTGTAATTTGTGATATCTGTTACGGTTCACACAGAAAAAAATAAAATCTGAGTGTCTGCACTGCTAAGTTTTTAAAATAAATTTAATCTAGCAGTCTATCCAAATGTCAAACAAGTCATTTTTAATGACAGTAACAATTGTTTTACGGGTTGTCAAAAATTTTCTTCGCAATATTCTAAAATTAGTAACATCCGTTTGTTCGGTCTAATAGTATTTTACTACCATTATTATAAATAAGACGATTACATATCTCAGCTAACTCCTAACCAAGTTGTGAAGATTGACAACTCGTTACCGTCATTAAAAATTACTTATCTGACATTTGGATAGGCTGCTAGATTAAATTTATTTTAAAAATTTAACAGTGCAGACACTCAGATTTTTTTTTTTTTTGTGTGAACCGTAACAGATATCACAAATTACACAGAGAGTCAAAAGTTTACTATTGAATGTATCTTTCTGTAGAAAAATAAATTCACGTTTTCGGCATTGCCATTAAAAAGTTACGGTCTAATTAATGTTGGGAGACCTAAGTTTCATAGACTAGTGGTTCACTAATAATAACAAGTATCACCTTAAAAGATGACTTATAACCATATAAACTGTCATACCAAATTTCATCCAAATCGAATAAAGCGTCTGATTATTATAAGCAAAATTAATTTTTTCTCAAAGAACTTTGAAGCAGAATACTGGCTAAATGGTACACTTTCCGGTAGAAGCAAGTTTGGTTAAATCGTCTTATTTTAGCCTCAGGAATCTGTGGTTAAGCCATGTCCCCCTATTTAAGAGACACCCTGTACATATAGTAACTTATCATAACTAAAATTGATTACATATATTGATTATTGATTAATGAATATTGATTGATCTTAAATTATAAAAGGATGGACTTTACTACATTACAGAATAGGGACAAACATCTTCTCTGTATTTTGTTTGTAAGATGTGCAATTCTCCTGCCTCCAAAGTTGCGGAAATTCCAAAGTGGTTTATTGCTGTATGAATCCATTGTTTAGTAGTTAAGAATTCTGTATAAGTACAGCATTGATGTAAGCTTATTATAAAAGTTCTCCTCTCTCTTATCGCGTCTGCTTTGCTGAAACAGACCGGGAAAGTTTTAAATATTTTTATTGACTTACTCCCCGGCTCCGGCCCGGCACTTCTTTATTACAATTCCAATGATGTTCTTGGCATGTAATAAGAGCGCGTAGCCGCAGAGGAGAACGCGCCATTAGTTCTTGTGCATGAGTTACGGGCCAGATAAGCGTTATTTACTTGCTATTATGCGAGATAACGTAATGCGGGAAGTAACCAGATAAATTTCACAATTATGACAAGACTAACATCATTTTAAAACTTACTTACATGGGGAGATGGGTGACTGGTTGTGGTTTTAACGAACTGGGTTTGAATCTGAACAAATTTGTACAAATAGTCCAAAATAGTGTTTCACAAGAGTCTTGCATTTTTCTTGTTCTTGCATAAAATGCAAGACAAGAACAAGACAAGAGTTATATAGTTCGTTGCAAGACAAGACAAGAATCTGCCCTGCAAGAAAAGTGCAAGAATACCAAGATTTTTTAGTATTTTCTTGCATTCTTGTACTCTTGAATATTATAATATAATTCAATATATCAACATTTTATTATAGGTTTTACCTCTAGCTAAGCTTACATTAATCGGAAAAACTAAAAAGGTTTTATAGTATTATATTTTGAAAATTTATAGTGCAAAAAATAATAAAGAGCATTAATTACTCAATCTAATTTAAATTTTTTTATTATATCTTCTATAGATTTACAGATAAAAAATCCGATATGGCCAACACATGACCTCCCGCTAATTCATTCGATGTTTAAAATTGCAATGAGCTTGGAGTAAAATATCACTTTATCGCTTGTAAACAAAATCTAATTTGTTGTTCCAATAAATAGAAAAGTCTTTAACAAGAAATTTTGTATTATATTTTATCAAGTTATTATTTTTTTTTTTGAAAATCTGATGTGGCCGGCACATGACCTCCTGCCAATTCCATGTTTAAAATAGTAATGAGCTTTAAGTCAATTTAAGTCAAGTACTAAAATTGAAAAGTGTTTTTCATTAAAAACTGTTGTGTTCTTGAAATAAAGTACCTAACACTTCCGGTTATCCAATTTTACTCAAAATCTAATCAACTATTTATATTAATGCAGAAAGCTAAAATACGCAAAATAGAAATTTTTGAAAGTTTGTTATTTATTTATTTAAGCAAGACAAGATTTTTGCTTGCAAGAGTAACACAAGACAACAGTTATTTAAATTTCTTGTCTTGTTTTGCAAGACAAGACAAGAAATAGCCTAGCAAGACAAGAAATCTTGTCTTGTGAAACACTAGTCCAAAATGACCCAGTGGTGCTTTTTCTACAACAACCTTGAGTGCTCTTGAAATGTTGTCTTGCAAACAATCTGCGTGATACAAATATAAATATATTATCTATTATAGCATTATTTACTCTTAATCGGAGTTGATTAAACTATAACTGAAATAACAAATTGAATATATTGATTGAGGCTTTACCTCCCGCTACCCTTAGTGAGGGAAGTATAGTCTGGACGATTTATCTTGGCAAGCCTTAGGAATGCAGGTCGATTCACAATTCCTACGGTGCGGTATGTTAAATATATACTTTTTCTTAGATACCGCACTGCGTTAAAAGTAAAATAGTGATTTTACGACCTTTTATGGCCTAACACAATAGAAAAACATACCGAACCTCAAGATTTATAACATTTATATGCAAGCAGTTCTCTTTGCACTTAGGCGTGCATAAATTTTCTTACTGGCAATAAGAAATCTACAAATGATTCAATTTTTTTAATATTTATTTCAGATATTACATATAACATGTTAGTAAAGTACACGTATTGACAAATATTTATATTTTGTAGCTAGTAGTAAACTTGTAATGTACATTATAATATAAGCTAAAATCTGCTCGTAATTATAATCTAAACCTAAAAACTAAGATTTAAACACAAATTACAAGAAAAACCCTTATATAAATTATGCAATGTGATTATTATACGAATAATATCAATACATATTATGTATTTTATTTTATTTTTTTTTTATTTGCATTTCGTACTTGACATTGTTGTATTATTATTTTTTTTAATGTAATAAATAAATTATTATTTTCTGTACTGTTTGTACATTTATTAAATTGATTTTTTCCGGCGGGCCTATCGTTTTTATACCTTTACCGTAACTACAGAGAAATCCTTTATTACTTCATCTCGCCAAGTAATATCGTCCAGAATATATAGGGATCGTGCTAATAAACGCATGTCGAAATTTTAGTAAACGACTACGTTTTAAGATCGTACATAAATATACTGTTGTCAAAATCTGTAAATTGACGCACTTGACAATGAGTTAAATATTGTAAAATCCATGATTATAGATCTATTCATTTTGTACTAAAATATTTCTAAGAGAAATATATAAAACGTATTATTTATGGATAAACCGTGGGAAAAAATTCACAATATCTAAATACTGCTTCTATCTCTTCTATTCAAATTCAATAAAATACAAAATTGAATTTCTCAAATACATTTTCTTCCAGTGATTGAAAGTCATACGTACAATATAAATCAATATTTATTTACATAGATATGGGATAGTCTCATACATTTTAATTTATTTTGTTAAAAACTTTTTCCATATATTTTCGGCTTAGTATAATAGTCTTAACTTGATTCCAATAAATGTTGTAGGAGACGCAATATGGTTATGCAGATACTTGTAAAACTAATAAGTAAAAACAGTATTTCAAAATGAAAAAAATAAGTTAAAAAATAGTAGGAATACCAATAAACTTTTATTCACTGATTTCGGTAATAAAGATATACAGGGTGTTAAAAAAACAAGGATCACAAATTTTAAAGACATAGTTATCACCAAGTGGAGTAAAAATAACTTAATCAACATGGGTTCGATCTTCAATAGTTTCCAAGATGTAAGGCAGTGAAAAATGAGTTTTTGCGGGGTTTATCTTTGCTATGTCGAAAACTATAAGCGTTACTACTTCAATTAAATGGGACTTTTTGTTAACCTTTTAGATGTAATCATAGATATGATTTTGGTTTTTCAAAAAAATCAAATATTTGTTTTAAGACAAATATTGTTGCGATCTTGGCCAATTTTCAAATAACTATTCGAAATTGAGAAAAATGTATCATATAATATTTTTACATCTCGCTATGAGAGGTACTGGATTCATGCTAAAAATCGCACCTCCAGATTTTAGTGAATAACTACGTTTTAAAGTCACTAGAACCCGATTTTAACATTTTTACAATGAACTTTCTCTCTCTCTCTCTCTCTCGCTCTCTCTGTGTGTGTGTTTGTGTGTGTGTGTGTATGTGTGTATGTGTGTGTGTGTGTGTATGTATGTATGTATGTATGTATGTGTGTAGATGTACAGGGTTAGTTAAAAGTATGGAGACGGCGGTTTATTGTCGTTAATATTCATTTTAGGAAATTGTGTTCAATACAAAAGTTTTTTAAGAAATTTTGATCTACATTTGAGAATACTTTAATTTCTTTTTTCTTGAATTGTTTTTGAGTTACACTTGTCCGCGAAATTTTTTTAAATGGGAACCTGTTAATTTTACTCTACCATTTGATAGAGCGTTTTTTCTCTTTACAACGGTACCTATGTTTGTTTTTTCTTTTTTCAATTTATTTTAATAATATTTTTACAAGGAAAAACACCGGTTCAAGTATTTAAGAATAGTAGGTACATGTAAGGTAGACAAAAGCGAAGCGATAAACAAACTCGACCGATGTAATTTACTTAGTTATTAATTTGTTTTAATGATAAGATTGTGACCGACAACTTTATTGGAAATAATTTTAACTACGTATTCCTTAATCTAACATTAATGGAGAGAGCTGAAAAGGTTTTGGTAATAATTGAACAACCGGAAGAAGTAGTTTCTTAAAAATAATCTTCTAAATATTATTTTTGAAAATGTATATTATTACAAATATTAAAGGTTATAAAATCAATATCAAATATATATATAACATATTTATTATATTTTCTATAGATTTAGAGATAAAGATTTATAAATATATAAAATAATCCATTGTAATGAATCTCATAGCCCAAATAACTCCATGGAAACTAGTTGAAAAATTTAAATGTTTGTAATTGACAGAAAAATGTTTTTGTTAAAAATCCAGATATATTACTGAAGGCTTTTTCTGGGAAGTACATTTAATATTTTTTTATATTATTATTAATGAAATATTTAAAATTATAGATACATATATTACATATATGCATCAGAAATATCGCCAATCTCGTCAATTAATTTGAAGAATATCGAACATTTAGAAGAGTAGGAGCAAAATTATTTATAGAATGAATTAAAAAATATAAAAATATACGAACAATAGATGTAATTAGAATTTTTGTTTTTGTACTTATATAACCTAATATGGAAATGGTGAGAGTTCTTGAGCTGGCCACAACAGATTTTCTTTTACTTTTATTATTTATCCACTTTTCATTGAAAGAATGAAAATGTTTTCGCATGCAACAGTGCTCCTTAATCACATCTTGCAAACACGAGTTTAGATCAAGAGAGAAAATATGTCTTGTAGTCCATGAATTTAATAATGAAATTACGCTGCCAACGGCAGCGCCGAACAAACGTGACGTTTCGTAACAATTTAAATGCGAATTAATATAAGTTCGTTAGCGAACGTCGAGGGTTGACGCCAGCTTAGCGACAATTCCCGGAGAAGAATAATAACCGAGAGTTGGTAATTATGTTTTTACCGTGATACGCAAACGCCAGACTACGGCCTGCTTCTTTACAATGAATATATTTCTCTCTTAGACTCGTTCGCAACGTCGTTAGGAAGAACGGAAGGAATACGCAACTAAACACAAACACATCAAGAAGAACAACGTAAATTGGGAGTTCATTATTTTCTCCGACTCAAAAATGGTTCATGTAATTCGTAAACGTGAAATTGTATTAATACTACCTTTTTTTAAATTTAAGTTCTGTATTTATTTATTTATTTATTTATTTATTTATTTATTTATTTATTTATTTATTTATTATTAAAACCCAACGTTTCGGCACCATAAACTGGTGCCTTCTTCAGGGGAAAACATTGACATAAATATGTGAAATAACAAAAAAAAGGTAACAAGAAAAGTTCGTAAATGTTACTTTTTTATGTATACAATTTTCTAGACAATATATGCATGCCCGGCAATAACTTGGACGGCGAACATGCATCTTCTCAGGAAAAAATCTCCTTTTGCCAGAGGAAAAACCGTCCCAAAAACTGGCAGAGAAATGATCTGTATAACTCAGAGACGCTTTATCGGTAGCGAAATACCGCAGCCGTACTCTTTATTAACAGATGTTAGAAAAAGTCTAGAAAAAATTGTATACATATTACAAATTACAACATATTTAATATTGGAAGCCATGGGCGACTAAGTTCTAATCCGTCACAATGATTGAGATTGATATTTCTTGTTTTATAAATCTCAATGGCTTCTCTAATTAATCTGTTGTTGAGTCGAGTAGTTCTTGCAATAATTTTCGTATCTTCAAATTTAATTTGGTGGAATTCTTCCAAGGCATGTTCTGCAACGGACGATTTCTCAGGCTGGTTCAATCTGATCGATCGATGATGTTCGCTCAATCTTGTAGAGACAGCTCTACCAGTCTGGCCGATGTAAACTCTCCCGCAGACACATGGAATTCTGTAAATCCCTGATGATTGAAGAGGGATGACGTCTTTCACTTGTTTCAACATATGACGAAATTGTACATTAAGGCGTAACTCGTAACTCATGAAAGAAATATGATCCCTGCAATAGTTTTTGTGCTAACACATTACCTCTCGCTAATACCATATCGTCTGCTAATAATGCACTGCGAGGCGAGAGCGAGATTGCGTTTAAAAATGAGAGGCGAGTCGATATAACAACTTCGAGAAGCGAGAGTCTCGCGAAACTCTCCCAAAAAGTAGACAAAAAACGGAAAAATAAAATGTTTTCTGAAATAATTTTTAATTATTTAAAAAATAGATTCATAAAAAACATGTACAGTATATTATATAAAAAATAAATGTATTGTATTTCGGACTAGGCAAATAAAATAATAAAGGAACTTCAAATAAAATAAATATATTGGTACTGTTTTGAAAGCAGGTGCACATATAATTCTCTGTGAACTTGAACAAACAACAATCTTACTTACTAAATACAGAATTATAGACAGATAGCAAAATAATAAAGATGTCCGAATAACGTAATTATACAGAGTAATCCAGGATAACTTTTTTAACATGGGGATTTCGAGAACTATAAGAGATACGAAGTCGGTTAAATTAGATAAAAGTTGCCCCATTAGAAGACCATTTAAATAGTATTTTGTCATTTGAGAAAAAATACATAGGTCACCTCTCGCTAAGAGAGGTATTGGATTCATGCTAAAATTCGCATATCCAGATTTTATTGAATAAGCACGATTTAAGGTCCCTAGAATCCGATTATAACATTTTTAAAATGATGTGTGTGTGTATGTGTGTGTGTGTGTGTGTGTATGTATGTACGTATGTCTGGATGTAGTAGTCACGATTCCTCAAAAACTATAAGACTTAAAAAATATTTAACAGCAGTTTCCTCAATCTGACATTCCTGGGAAGAGCTGAAAAGGTTTTGGTAACAATTGAACAACCGGAAGTAGTAGTTTCTTAGAAAATTTCTTCTAAATATATTTTTTTGGGAGGTTTTTGTTATTAAATATTGAAAAACATAAAATTCTCCATCTAATACACTTAAAATTTTTATTATATCTTGTATAGATTTAGAGATAAAAACACTATAATTTATAGAGTGAACTAATCGCAGAGGCTATGGCACTAAGGAAACCAGTTGACAAATTCCAATGTTTATAACGTAATTTGTAAATGACACATGTCAGTGTCAAAAATCAACAGTTTTAGTGACATTCTGATAGCTTTTACTGGGAAGTATATTTAATTTTTCTTATTGTTTTATTAATTAAATATTTGAAATTATAGGTAAAATTGTGGTAAAATGCATATATCCATCAGAAATACCGCCAATCTGGTTAATGAATTGGAACAATCTCTGACATTTAGAAACTTCCTCATACAATGAAAAATAGATATAATTAGAATTATATGTGTGCAGAAGACATGTTAAATATAATAAAAAACAATATTTGGGTAATGTTCTATAATATTTTGTTATAAAACGACGGTTCGAAAGCGAAGTGCAATACAATACTTATATAGTCTAATATGGAAATGGCGAGAGGTCTTGTTCTGGCCACAACAGATTTTTTATTTTTGCAAATATCTTTCAAATGTGAAATAATATTGGATTTTAATTTGCACATCTTTAATGCACTTTTTTATGTTCTTTCGAATGGCGATACACAATTTTTTATCACTATTAGTTTTCGCGTTATGATGTCAAAGTTTTAATTTTTATATGGACGCCATATTGGAAAGTTGCACTATTGAAAAGAGATTTTTTTTGCTCTCCAGCCATGTGTAAATTGTCTGTTTTTATTTGTTTCAAACATTGAAAATACAACAATTTCTAAATTTATAGGTTAAAAACAATGGTTGTTGCATAATGTTGCAATGTAACACATCTGGCCGACTAGCCCCTGCCTTTGTGATTGATTCTGATTGCAATAAGGTCGAAAATCACTAGGATGATTTGGAACGTCGTCTTACGGCGAAATACATAGCATGCCCTGTCTCCCCTCTATTCCTGCTCTAACGTTTACTGTGACGTATATACGCATTGTGCAAGCGCTATTTTTATAGCGAAACTCTCGCGAGACTCTCGCGCGAGAACGAGACGAGGCACAAAAAAAATTGCGAGAACGAAAGCGAGATTGAGATTACAGATCCAGAAACGAGGCGAGATCGATATTTCATATATTCCTCGTCTCGCCTCACATGCTCAAATTGCTTTAAACATTTAAAATTTTATTGTAAATAATGACCTCTAGGCCTAATATTGGATTTAGATTGATAATAAATAAGAGCAACCCCCTCGTACAATTCAGAGTGAGTAGGAAATAAAAGCTGCACAAAGTTAGTTGATTTAAAAAGGTGAAATCTTTCCTCAGGTGTCTGTGTACCTTGGTGGAATTGTCGCGAGAGACTTTTCCTCCGTTGCGAGATCATAGGGCGAGAGTGAATTTTGTTTGCGTAATGGGCAATATTGCCTAGACGAGGCCACGCGGCAAAGCACGTGAAATAGGCAGCTGAGCTCACAAAAGATGAACGTTGTTACTCGCACTCCTCTGCCAAGCACAATCGTTTCGTTTTATAAAATTTAGAACTGTCGACTCGAGCAGAAAATTGGTAATTCGAGACGGAACACTCAATGGGACGGTTTCGCGACTGGCGCTCCTATTTTCACTTCCAATGCAAGGATATCTACTACATATATTTGCAAATATTACCATAATACAAGAACAATATCATATTGATTTTTAAAAGACTGTAGACTATACATAGGAAAGATTCCAGGATACTGCACATCATTGTATGTATCTTACTTACTACCAACAATAAACTTTTTATTGTAAGATATTGCCGATATTCGTGCGCTGATGTTCTCGATTCGAATCTAGCGACCTGTTAAAAATGTATTTAGGTACATTTCCAACCAAAATAAAGAGCAGAGGAATTGTGAAAAATAAAATATATTTCCACAATAGCAAAATTCATTATTATTTAACTTAAAATAGTGAGCAAAGTAGCATGTTGAATCAAAAGTGAGTAAAGTAAATAACTTTCTTCACAAGTGAGCAAAATATGCAAACCTATAATAATTTACGTCCGGAGTCATAAATTTTGATGGAGTTACAAATTGTACAATAAATATCTACCATTCTACATGAAGGAAATAGCTATTTGTGTATTAAGAGCGCAAAATGCGACATTGTCGATTGAGAGGTTGTCGCCACAATGGGGTCCTCCACCATAAAAAAATAATAAAATGTACACTTTATACTTACAGTACTGCTCAATAAATAACGATTGACTAATATAAAAGATACGGTTTAAACTTAAAAAGGCTTTTAAATGATTATATCGCTACATTAGCCATCTATTCCATAAAAAAAAAATTAGAGCGTGGAAGCAAGGATTTGTGATGATTTGATGAGATTTGTAGCAAAATGTGTGGTTAGTTGTCACGCCTGTCACACTGAAAAAATTAACAAATATTTCAAGGAATTTGTGATTATATAGACATGTATGTGCATTGACTGACTTCTCGCAATTATTTAAGTAACGAAATAACTAATAACTTTATTGTAATCAAAATAAATAGTTAACTAGAGATCAGATGTCAGTACGACTCGCAACTATCCTACCGCCATCTGTGTACAATCATTCCTATTACTAAACATAACTGTTCACACAATTTATTTTATATTTAATTTTATTTTATCGTTATTTTCCATTCTTCTTGAGTTTTTATTAATTATTAAATTAATGTTAATGCTAAAGTAAATGCATAAGTTTACAGCTTACATAAACCAGCCTTTAGCCTTCTTGTACTCCGGAGTAGCACGCCTCTAATATTTAGCTATGCACATAACTGGATTCAAGTCCTTTTCTGGGATAACCTTGACATGTATCATCGTCACAAATCATCGTTTTTTTAGTCGCCTGCTTGATTGTCGTCCTGAAAGGATATAATTTAATACTGTTTTCGCCAGCAACTCTTCATTTCGTCCCATTAAAAACTGACAGTGAGATTACAAGATAAGTATGTTGGATATTTCAAGTCAAATCATGATAAAATGATGATAAAACTGCTGCTCCATCCACGGTTCATAATATTTGTAGTGTGAAATCAATAAAGACTCCAACATTATTATCCCATGTAATTCTGGTAATTGCCTTGAAATAAATTCATCCTATCAGTCACTTAGCACTAATTTTATTCCCATTAGATGTTTGGTGGTAATTACACCTTCCTACACGAACTCTTGAGGAGAGACAAAGAGCGCGGTGAAGAATAATGAGCTACGCTTTCCGTGTTTCATAATAATCACTTTTCCAACTTACTGCCATCAAATCTGCGCCTACTAATAATAACACGGACATCGCTACCGCTCTTGGAAACGCGGAGATGGCGTGATCGAGGCCAAACTTTGTCACTTGGAGAACATCACGCGAAAGACGGACTTGTTGAGGAGACCGCAAGAACTAAATAGAGATATAAACTCTAAAATCCTTTTCCCACGTTGTATCAGACTTAGCAAGGATCAAATTCCCATGTTATAATGACGTTTCAATTGGATATTTTTGTTTTATTGTAACAATCCTTCAACACAATTTTAAATCCCTATTAAAGAGGGTGAAATATAAACATCGATGCTATGTTGAGAATGGAACTCAGAAATCCAGCGTTCATCCTCATAGTCTATTCGGAGATGTGGGTTCTAATTTTATCGCTGCAACCAATATGTAATCCACCTTATAAAGTTAAAAACAATGTGTGTCCTTAAGACCGCACGTCCGAAAATAAAAACTTAAATGGTTGATATTTTGTTGGATCGTACAGGAATGTTATCTCTTGACTGCACCAGGGAGCTTTATATTTGTAATTGTTCAAATTTTCTGGGTGTTGGATTTGCATTAATATTTTTATAAGATGTCTAAATCCTGTGAGTCTTTTAACCATATTCTAACAAAATTTTCAAAAAAAGAATTTTAATTTTCTTGGAAGAAGGCTAAGAAACAACTCTAATTTTATTTTAAAATCTGCCCAAAGACTCTAGTTTTAAAACCGGTGACGGGGGCGTGATTTATTCCAGTTGTCATTTATATGTCATTTTTAGGCTTTCAAAAAATCAATTTAGCGGTTATAACCACGTTGTAACGCTGTTCATACTATTTTACAAATTATAAACAAATACAAATGTAAGTAATATTTTTTATTTACTTAAATATGTATAAATGAATATGAAATTATATGAAAATTATAAATTCAAAATTACTATTTAATTTTAACAACATTAAACTAACGTTTATCTAACATTATGACTTCTCCATTTTGCCTCAGTGACAAAATTGACGATGTACTAGAAAAGAGATCGCAGATAGTCGTGACAGAGGGAGATTATTGAAAGAAAGGTTATACTTCGCTTCATATACGCCGGCCGTGAAAGCAATATACCTCATATTTAGATAAAAACTTCAAAATTTTCAAAAATCTAATTTTTATGTATCTACATACTTTTTAATACGCTGATTCCAGATTTTGAAACCGCAGGTCGATATCTCTTTTCGTTCTCGAGATATTTAGATTCAAAGTTTTGCTCAAAACTGCCCATTTTTGGGTAGTACCCCAAAAATGGGCCGAGATATGAATTTTCTGACACCACCATTCGATTCTACGGGCAAAATTACATATGTGTACCAATTTTCATAATTTTTTTTCTACCGGTTCATTTTTTATTAATAAAAGTTTGAAAACCTCCGAAAATGGCCAAAATCTGAAAAAATCGTAAAGGTTACACCTTAGATTTTCGCGATTTTTGGCCATTTTTAGTTATTTTGCTTTAGAGATTATATGCGGTGTTCAAAAATTATGAAAATTGGTGTACTTATGTAATTTTGCCCGTAGAATCGAATAGTGTTGTCGAAAAATTCATATTTCGACCCAGTTTTGGGTTGCTACCCAAAAATGGGCAGTTTTGAGCAAAACTTTGAATGTAAATATCTCGAGAACGAAAAGAGATATCGACCTGCGGTTTCAAAATCTGGAATCAGCGCAGTAAGAAGTATCTTTATACATAAAAATTAGATTTTTGCAGTTTTTATGTAAATATGGGGTATATTGACTTTTGGGGCAATAATTCAAAAGTAGGTAGAGTTTATATAAACTTTGTAGTAACATTATATGATTGTAACGGATTATTTTATATATTTATGAGTCTCTATCTCTAAATGTATAAAAGATATAATAAAAATGTTCAATGTATTTGATAGAGACTCTTATGATCTTTAATATTCGTAATTATACAAATTTCAAAAAAAATTAAATGTAGAAGATTTTTTTAAGAAACTACTACTTCCGGTTGTCCATTTGTTACCAAAACCTTTTCAGCTCTCATTAATGTCACATTAAGGAATACGTAGTTAAATTGGCCTTTAGTCTTTTAGAATTTGAGAAACCGTCCCTCCAACATCCAGACATACACACACACACATACACACACACATACACACATCCACAGTACACACACATACACACACATACACACACATACACACATACATACATACATACATACACACCAACACACAGTCATCATTGTAAAAATGTTAAAATCGGACACTAGTGCACCTTGAAACGTGCTTATACAATAAAATCTGGATATGCAATTTTTACTATGAATCAAAATTAAATTTAGCAAAATGGGGCTATACATAAGTGAAGATGTGAAATGTGATTGTGGTGAAGACCAGTCTGTGAGACACATGCTTCAGTGTCCACTGTGTACATCTAGATGTACAGAAGATGATTTACATCAGGCCTCAGAAAATGCGCTGTTTGTGGCTAAGTTTTGGTCAAAAATAATATAAACATATATAATTTTTTTTAACTGTATTTAATTTAATGTTTCTGATACGAAAAAAAAAATATATAGTATGAATCCAATACCTCTCTTAGCGAGAGGTAAAAAATTGAGTACCTACATTGATTTATATAAATATGCAGTTATATCCAAATTACTGGGGCGGTATTTCATTGTAGGCTGGGGTTTAAAACATAATTCTTTGTACAGAATGCATCATTATGCAATGTTAGGTGTATTATAATAGAAAGAAATCACCCTGTGCAACTAGTTAATCCTTGGCATTAGTGGGGCAATTCATCTCTTCTTCCTCCTGCACTGAGATTGGCTTTAATCTCCGAGTTTTAGAGACACCTTGCATACAACGCTTGAGCCACGAATGTTTTACTGCAACGTAATAAATCTCCCTAATCTGGGCCTTCTCTTCGCACATATTTCTTCTTATCGCCTCAACTTTTCCACCTTTTTATTCTCGTCTTCCACTTACCGTGCTTTATTCCTCCTACTCATTAGACGCACTGATTGTTTTACCGACACAGATTTCATTATGGAGAGAAAAGAAAAATGTTATACGAGACAGTCGAGAAATTTGATAGCTACCGAGGAAATTTTGATATGGGATTTGTACAAAATACATCGAATTAATGAAAGGTCTTGTGCTGGCCACAACAGATTTTTTTTTAAATGGTTGTTTTCCCCATGCTTACATACTTTTATTTTTACACTACCCATAGAGCAATAATCTAAAGCATTTCAGTCACTCAAAATCTTATTACCTGCCATGCCTCTGCTCTGACATAACCTATTTGTATTTATTGTCAAAATGACATGTCAAATATATTGCCCGAATTCTGTAATGCCCGTTTGCACCAACATGACTTAAGCCTTAAGTCTTCTCAGATTTTAAGTTTGACCTAAATTTCTTTGTACCACGTAAAAAACGAAAACTTAAAGTCCTAAGCCAGGCTTAAATTTAAGCCTCCAGTAGATGGCGGCTTAAATTAGACTTAGCCTATAAATCGCCACAACTTGTGTTTAGTTTTTGTATCTCATGCTAAATTTTAACATTTATGACACTACCGACAATGTACATGAGGGCTGCACATTTAACGAAATTAACTTTATTAAGCGATTTCGATCAACAAAAGCAACGACACATGATTTATTAAAAATTGTTTTATTTTGAGTAATATAATATTTTTTCCATGAATGATAGTGAATGTTAATGTTTTGCAAACTCTCGATACTGGAAATCGTTTCACTCGCTCATTATTACAGATTTTTCTAGAGTGCATTTTAGTACAGTATCTCGAATTATTGTATGTTCCAATCCCCTGCATGTTGTTTAATTTACCCTCCTATTTCGTTTTTTAAATATTATCGCTAAAATAATAAATACTGAATATTATTTCCTGTTATAAATTATATTTACGTAAATTTTACTTTAACATTTTACGTACGTCAAAATAAGTGTGAAGTTAATTGTTAAAGAAATTCCCTAGACTATCTCGGCTTACCTAATCTCAGCTCAAATATTCGTTGTGCAAACGACTTGTATTTTAAGTTCGGCTTAGCGTTAAAGTAAACTTAGCAAAGTCGAGACTTAAATTTTGTTGGCGCAAACGGGCATAAGAAAGTTGTTAGGACTTAGCAACATTGCTATAGCAAATAACTAATAATAATTGGAAACACTGAATAAAACATGAAAATGACACCCTTTACATTCATTTCTATTAGTTATAATTTTTAGCAACGTTGCTAAGATTTAACAAGTTCCTTACAGAATTAGGGTTAATATTTCTGCTTTCAGCTGGTATTGTATAAACTATGGAATAAAAAAATACCCAGAATTGTATTGCCAATTGCATTATTTCTTTTTGATCAGTCTGTACCTACTTACAATGAAATTGTAATAGCTTGCCTTGGAGACAACTTATTTACAATACAATATCCTTTTACTTTGCGATTTTCTATTAATCATGAAATACCTAATGAACAACCGTGTGTTTCTTTGAATAATTTGCCTGTTAGATCTCTCAATAAACATCATTAGTTTTTATAAGAAAATAGTAGCTACTCCGAACCGGTAAAGTAGGGTTATGAGATTCACTAGTTTCTACTACAAACCACAGTAAGCGGTTCATCGAATAGAATAACCGATTAACCGAATATTTGACAGCACTCGTAATTACGCGTGAAATATCAAATTAATTGTATTGTGTTTTGGCTGGTAGCAAATATCGCCTTGATCTGATTCGCGAAAGAATTTTTTTTTCTTGTGCCTTGATTTTGTTCGTTGTTAAATGTGTATTAATTATCGGCAGACAGGGAGTTTTTCTGGGTTGATTGATGCGTTGTAACAAACGTTGCTGCCTTGAGAATGAACGATGAGAAAACAATAACTGCAGATTCGACCGTCAGCGAATAAGTGACACCGTTTTGTTGTTTTATTAAAAACTTTTTTCCCGCACAAGTTTTTAATAAAGGCCACTTTTTGCTGTTATTTTTTCGGGAAGATTGTTTGGAACTGTACACACCCTATGACTAATAATGAAAACGCTGCGACAACCAACGAAAATTGCTTTTATTTTTACTCTTTCAACGATATAAATAATTCTTTTCAGTTTAACCAACGATGATAACAATTTAGAAGGATAAATCATTTTATTAACCCTCTATTGCACATCATTACTTGAGAATTGCAAACTATCTATAATTTATTGACTTCTATAATTAATGAATTTTAAAATAACTGCTTAAAGAAGCATTTTTCCGTTGACCGTTTACTAACAGGTTATCTTAACGTATAGAAAATCTTTCATTAATAGCCTCTTTGAATGCATGAATTTTATTAATAAACGATTTCTGAACATACTATTGTTGAACAATTGTCAAAACTTATGTTAAACGTTACTAACCTAATTTTTTTGTCATGGAATAAAATTAAATATTCCAATTAAGTAGGATACGTCAACAGAAAATTACTGTAAATAACACGTGTGTTAATGGTCAATAATTGATCTCAACAATTAACATGGTCGGTACGCGCTTGCGTTAAAATGTCTCAATCATTAATTGTCATTAACACACTTGATGGTTAAATAAATTTTATCTACGAAGTGTGTAAAATTGTTGTTAAGTTAGTTTTGAGTTTGTAAAACGATTGTTTAGTAACAAGGTTGCCGAACAATGAGTGATTAAAATTTTTAAACACCCTAACATTCAAAGTGAATATATTGTTGTCATGTTAAACTTCTTTCATTTAATATTGTAATCCTAATTCATGAATAAAAGTTTATATATATATACAGGGTGTCCCATTTAAGGTACGAATGCATTGGTATCTCGAGAACCGTAAGAGCTACGAGGTTGGTTAAATTAGACAAAAGTTGCCCCATTAGGAGGCTATTTTAATGGTGTTTTGTTATTTGCGAAAAAATGCATAGGTCACTAGATACAGGTGAAAATGTAAATTTCGCGATTTTCTTTTTTTGCTTATAACTTTGTTATATGAAATAATACGAGATTCTGGTTTGCACTTTCTTAAGGCACTTTTGTATGGTGAATTTGCAGAAGTTCTCAATTTTTTTTTATATCTAACCATTTACGAGTTACTGATAGCAACTTTTATTTTTCATATGGAGGTCATATTAAGCTATGGCATTTTTAAATAGAGATTTTTTTTAGCTTTACAATGATATAAAACAATAATAATTTATTTTTATAATTAACAGAAAAATTAATATTTATACTAAAATTAAATTGAAAAAAGTAAATCGAAGACTGCTATGGAAACAACAAACAACAAAAAAGTGCAACAATTGAATTTCTGAATTTTACTTGACAAGAGTAGATTATTACGAGCAATAAAAATGAATTTTTCTCGTTGGGAAAAATATGATATGTTGAGTTGTTACATTCGTTGTCAAAGTTCGTTTATTACTCGTAATAATCTACTATGGTCAAGTAAAATTCAGAAATTCAATTGTTGCACTTTTTTGTTGTTTGTTGTTTCCATAGCAGTCTTCGATTTACTTTTTTCAATTTAATTTTAGTATAAATAACAATTTTTATTAATTTTTCTGTTAATTATAAAAATAAATTATTATTGTTTTATATCATTGTAAAGCTAAAAAAAATCTCTATTTAAAAATGCCATAGCTTAATATGACCTCCATATGAAAAATAAAAGTTGCTATCAGTAACTCGTAAATGGTTAGATATAAAAAAAAATTGAGAACTTCTGCAAATTCACCATACAAAAGTGCCTTAAGAAAGTGCAAACCAGAATCTCGTATTATTTCATATAACAAAGTTATAAGCAAAAAAAGAAAATCGCTAAATTTACATTTTCACCTGTATCTAGTGACCTATGCATTTTTTCGCAAATAACAAAACACCATTAAAATAGCCTCCTAATGGGGCAACTTTTGTCTAATTTAACCAACCTCGTAGCTCTTACGGTTCTCGAGATACCAATGCATTCGTACCTTAAATGGGACACTCTGTATATATATATATATATATATATATATATATATATATATATATATATATATATATATATATATATATACAGGGTGTCTCTTAAATAGGGGGACATGGCTTAACCACAGATTCCTGAGGCTAAAATAAGACGATTTAACCAAACTTGCTTCTACCGGAAAGTGTACTGTTTAGCCAGAAATCTGCTTCAAAGTTCTTCGAAAAAAAATTAATTTTGCTTATAATAATCGGACGCTTTATTCGATTTGGATGAAATTTGGTATGACAGTTTATATGGTTATAGGTCATCTTTTAAGGTGATACTTGTTATTATTAGTGTACCGCTATTGTATGAAACTTAGGTCTCCCAACATTAATTAGACCGTAACTTTTTAATGGCAATGCCGAGAACGTGAAATTATTTTTCTTCTGAAAGATACATTCAATAGTAAACTTTTGTCTCTCTGTGTAATTTGTGATATCTGTTACGGTTCACACAGAAAAAAATAAAATCTTAGTGTCTGCACTCCTAAATTTTTAAAATAAATTTAATCTAGCAGTCTATCCAAATGTCAAACAAGTAATTTTTAATGACAGTAACAATTGTTTTACGGGTTGTCAAAAATTTTCTTCGCAATATTCTAAAATTAGTAACATCCGTGTGTTCGGCCTAATAGTATTTTACTACCATTATTATAAATAAGACGATTACATATCTTAGCTTACTCCTAAACAAGTTGTAAAGATTGACAACTCGTTACTGTCATTAAAAATTACTTGTTTGACATTTGGATAGACTACTAGATTAAATTTATTTTAAAAATTTAGCAGTGCAGACACTCAGATTTTATTTTTTTCTGTGTGAACCGTAACAGATATCATAAATTACACAGAGAGACAAAAGTTTACTATTGAATGTATCTTTCTGAAGAAAAATAATTTCACGTTTTCGGCATTGCCATTAAAAAGTTACGGTCTAATTAATGTTGGGAGACCTAAGTTTCATACACTAGTGGTTTACTAATAATAACAAGTATCACCTTAAAAGATGACTTATAACCATATAAACTGTCATACCAAATTTCATCCAAATCGAATAAAGGGCCCGAATATTATAAGCAAAATTAATTTTTATTTGAAGAACTTTGAAGCAGAATTCTGGCTAAATGGTACACTTTCCGGTAGAAGCAAGTTTGGTTAAATCGTCTTATTTTAGCCTCAGGAATCTGTGGTTAAGCCATGTCCCCCTATTTAAGAGACACCCTGTATATATATATATATATATATATATATATATATATATATATATATTCATTGGGTTTTTAGATTCTATTGTAAATAAAATATTGTGCGGTACCCATACGAAAAGTATCTTTAAGCCCAGTATTTTCATTTCTGGTTAGACTGCCAGTTAATTCTATCGTCTGTTATAAGAATAATGTGGCATCGAAAAATTGATACATTGATTCTTTTTTCCTAGGGTTATCGCTCAAATGCAACTGTAGACACGTGTTTCGCTCTTATTAGAGCTCATCAGTACAGCATAGCTAGTATTAACTAGAGGTAGTAATAAAAAAAAAAACACTGACAGTTACAGAACTAGTAAGCAGCCAAATACACCCATGTTGTCTCGGTCAGCATTTCCACAATTTTTTTTTTTGTTTTCGTATATTTACGTTAGGGGATCCAAGTAACGGGTCTGGTGGGTGGTTATAAATCACCGCCGCTGTGATGTTGTATTTATCCACAATATGTGTGGAAATGCTGACCGAGACAACATGGGTGTATTTCGCTGCTTACTAGTTCTGTTACACTGTATCAGTGTTTTTTTTTTTTTTTTATTAGTACTACCTCTAGTTAATGTCCACGTATTAGCTAGCTATGCTGTACTGGTGAGCCCTAATAAGAGCGAAACACGTGTCTACAGCTGCATTTGAGCGATAACCCTAGAAAAAAAGAATTGTTTACAAATTTTGCGCTCAAGAAAAATTACTGTTTTCGTTTATAACTTATGTTTTAATATCGATGCTATATTTTCTTTTAACTCACAATTAACAGACTGATTACCTGGAGATATTGAGCCGTAGTCATTCACGGGTCTTAAAATCTGATCCATTCGTAATTAAAGACTAGCTTTACGTATTTGTATCGTAAATAACTATTATGTAATAATTAAATTCAAAAGAGCACAGATTGTAGTGCCTTATGCGTTTCCAAAATTTTAATGCTAAAAATGTCAAAGCTGTATATTTATTTCACACTATCAATAATTGTATAACGAAAATAAATTACCCTTGGTGTGAAAACGTTTCAATTTTAAACCCCGGTTTGTAGTTTCGTCGCGATTGCCTTCTACTTTTTATTCTATTCGTGTGTCCAGCATAGTCTTGATGTTGGCACTAGCTGTGCTGTGCGTTAGAGACGCAACAGATTCCCTTCGTTTTATTACATGTTTTATTGCTTGAATTTGTTTATTTTTTGACGATAAAATGCGGAAAATAGAACTATTATACTCGTACAATTTGATTTAGATCGGAACAGAACACAATGTATTTACTGTTTCTTTCCTTTAATGGTTTTTTCATTACCGTTTGTTGGAGTTATGAAAATAAATACGTTATGTAGGTTCTAAAATTTAGGTAATACGGATAAAGGTAACAACCAGGTGATATGGTACAATCTCTCGGAGTTGAGTGTTTACATTTATGGTTATAAGTATCTATAGAACAAGATCCCAACATGTGAATTTGTGAGAACAAAGCTTGTTCGTTGACCACATTACCGCAACTGCCCGTATTGAGCATGTTACACGAAAGTTTGGTGAATGTGCCAAGGTTGTACAATGTGCACTCCACTAAGTATTTATTTAACAAGACTAATTATTATAATACGAGTACATTACCAACACAGTTATTTTTATAACATTTATAGTCAATAGAGGTTTTTACCCTACAAAAGGTGGGAAAAAAACGATTTTAACATATATTGTTTGGATCGAGACGGGGATGAAAAATTTAAGTTTGTGACCTTGGGGAGGCTCGGCGTGAGCCGCCATCTTGGATCAAAGGTGCAAAAATTGAGTTTTTTGCTATTATCTCAAAAACAGCGGCACGTGTCAAAATTTTACAAGAATACAAATTTAAAGCTCGTTGCCTTTTTTACAAAAAGGGTTCTTACATTTTTTACCTAAGATGAACTCTCAAAAGGTTATGTTCAAGAATAGGTAACCAGAACAATAATTTATAAAAAAGGTTTAATCACTCAAAATATACACAATATTAATTTTTTAATACTTATGCCCGTATTCATAAACACTCGTAAAAATTTTAAACGGTTCGTTATAATTTTTATCCAATAAAAACAGTCGGCATTGAAAGAAAAATCGAAATTTTATTTGCCAAGTTTGATTCTATTTGTCAAAAATTATAACGAACCGTTTTGAAACTTTACGAGTGTTTATGAATATGGGCATTAGTCTATTAAATTTTGTTATTTGTAACAGTTTACATATGTCGTGGCATCAAAAGAAGTAAATTAACGATAATTAAAATAAATAAAATAAGTGCTAAGTGATACTTGTTATTATTAGTGAACCATTAGTGTATGAAACTTAGGTCTCCCAACATAAATTAGACCGTAACTTTTTAATGGCAATGCCGAAAACGTGAATTTATTTTTCTTCAGAAAGATACATTCAATAGTAAACTTTTGTCTCTCTATATAATTTGTGATATCTGTTACGGTTCACACAGAAAAAAATAAAATCTGAGTGTCTGCACTGTTAAATTTTTAAAATAAATTTAATCTAGCAGTCTATCTAAATGTCAAACAAGTAATTTTTAATGACAGTAACGAGTTGTCAATCTTCACAACTTGTTTAGGTGTTAGCTGAGATATGTAATCGTCTTATTTATAATAATTGTAGTAAAATACTATTAGGCCGAACAAACGGATGTTACTAATTTTAGAATATTGCGAAGAAAATTTTTGACAACCCTACAATCAAATCTACAAGTGAAGGTTATCAAAAAGAATAAAAACACCAACCATGCTTCATTTGAAAGCTAATGTGTACGTATAATCAACACGGAGAACAACTATCATTACTGGGTTTTGTTTATTTCTATTGAAAGATTCGAGTAAGTTGTGAAAAATGCAGGAAATGTCTGTTACAGGAACTAATTTTCCATATAGGGAAAAAGAGAATTGAAGTGAAAAATGTCAGAGTGTAACACATGTCCGTCACGAGTCGATGTTTGTTTTCGAGTAGGTCGGTTTTTTGCTCTTTAAAAATACACAAGTGATTTACAGCAGAGTTTAAAATGTACGGAGTCTAATTAAGTAACGTGTTTATTCGCAAACACGGAGTGGGTAGGTCCTGTGATAAAAAACAGAAAAAAGCGATGGGATTGTTTGTTTGTTTGTTGCAGCTGATTTATAACAATATCAATAATTCGCAGTTTTATCGCGTGGGAATTACGCATGCGCGTGTATTACATCGGGGCACGATCATCACTTAATCCCGTATGAATATTTGATTGCGCTAAGCGTTTTCTAATTATGAATTCAACATGGATTACGACGATATTGCAATCCTACTCAAATAAATTTCTTCCAGCCACTTTACTTGCTCTAATTAAACAAGGTTTTTTTTTATTCGCTGTGCGCCACGATAATTCTTTCAGGATAATGTAATATTCACAAGAAAATCCACTAGCTTTCTTCACATAGAATACTTTCCACACAACCATTCCCTTTCCTTCCACAACTGATGAATTATACATACAAAGCACTGTTTAAAAATATATCAGTAACGTCTCGCAGAACTGTAGAGTAGACTGTAGCCAATTATTTTGAATATATTTTCGTACAGAACTCATATGGTGCAATCTGTACATCAGATTTGTACAAAATGGCCCATAAGAGGCTTTATCATTTAAGAATGAATAATTTTTGGGGTCCCTGGTCGCGAACCTGAGGGAACCGGGTTCGATCCCGACAGATATTTCCAATTTTAAATGGCACAAAAATGACTCCTGTGGTGCACGCTCCACACCAGCTATGAGTGCCTTTGAGGTGACGCCTGGTAAGCGCCCACACGGTAAAATATATCGTCATCATTACAGATGTCTACATGTGTTGTAGATACTGGCACACCCAGAAATGGGTAATGTGCCGTGATGATATATTTATTTTTATTTATTTATGTAATTTTTGTTTGTCATTTATTTTTATTTGTTTTATAGAATTAAGTACAGAAGTGAGATTTTTACCTCCCGCTACCCTAGGTAAGGGAGATATAGGGATCGTGCTAAAAATAGCATATCGAGATTTTAGTGAATAAGCACGTTTTGATATCCCCAGAAACCGATTTTAACATTTTTACAATGATGTCTATGGGTATGTATGTGTGTATGTATGTGTGTGTGAGTATGTTTGTATGTGTGGATCCTGTGGACACGATTACTCAAATAGTATCAATCAGAAAATTTTGAAATTTTGTATACCCATTCTATACTAATATGGCAAGAACTCATTAGTTTTTAGTGTATATCAGATAACCGGAAGTATCACTTATACAAGCTTTTAATAGTTTTTCTTGAAAAAATACATTGAATATAATTTTTCAACGACTTTTACAAATAAAAATTGAATATTCTTCAATTCTACGATAATAGTATTTAGTAAATAACTTTAAATAACTTTAAATACAAATTTATAAAATAATTTATTTTTATACGTCATCTTACCTATACATCAAACAAAAGCAATACATTGATAGACAAGCTACACAAAATATATTTTTTTTAATGTTTTTTGGGGTTCATTGTACAGTTTCCCTCGTGCAGTAGTAGTGTTACACTTTTGTAGTTTTCAAGTTCAAAAACCGGTGCTGAGGATGGTTACTAAGTAACCGAAACCGGTCCACGTTTTATAAAAGAACAGTGTGAACAAGACTTCGGGGTTTTTCTTTTTAAAACCTTCCTTCATCCTTAATAATTCAACTTTACACTTGGGTGTATCTTCATTCATTAAAAACAATACTTTAATAATAATTTTGACATATTTTAACAAATGTCACTGTCAGGATTAAAATTAATAATGAAACCATGTTAAGGAGAATAAAGTAGTAATATTATATGTACTATTGATTTGCTTCATTGGCTTCCAGGGTACGGTTTTAAAAAGACTCTGTAAAAATACGTGTACTATTTTAAATTTTTGTTAAGTTTTTATTAGTTTTGTCAGTATTTGTGAAATTTATTTTGTGTATGATATATTTGTTATATGTAAAATAAAGTGTGTTATGAGTTATGTTATAGAGATCACTGTTAAATATCCAACGGGAGGTTATGGGCTGGCCACTACAAATTTTTTAAATATATATACATGATAAATGATATCCCATAAATGATCTTCTTTTATCCACCTAACAATTACGGGGTCATTTTATGGTATATTTCATGACGACTCTTAATATGTCTGGATCCAGTTCTTGAATTTCTATTCGAATGTTGTCTTTAAGCTACTGGGCTTATTCTAAAATAAAATCTGGTGGTGTCAAATCGGGCCAACGTTGACCTCGCAGGGATTTGAACCCTGGACCTTCTCGTCTCTAGGGACAAGGTCCAGGGTTCAAAAGGTATTGTTATTAAATGTGCTATTTTTAGTGTTTCACAAGACAAGATTTCTTGTCTTGCTAGGCTATTTCTTGTCTTGTCTTGCAAAACAAGACAAGAAATTTAAATAACTCTTGACTTGTGTTACTCTTGCAAGCAAAAATCTTGTCTTGCTTGCAAGACTCTTGCATATTTCTTGTCTTGCAATTTCATATCAATAGGAACAACATATTTAAATCGGAAGTGATATTTTACTTGAAACTGTGAAGAGATTTTCGTGAAAAAATGTATTATGCTATAATTGAAAACTTTTCAAATCTTGTATTTAACACTTTTATATTAATGAGACCGACATATTAGATTCTTGTTAATATTAGTAAACCTAAAGTGGTACTTTACTTGAAGCTCTGACCTGATTTCCTTGAAAAAATATATTAAAATATGATAAAAAAAGAACTTAATTTGGTTTTAAAACTCGTATATGATTGAAAACATCATTAGAGTTTGAGTATATATGATAAGTCGGATGTGGTTCTTAACTAAGAGCTCTTAGCAGATTTTCAAAAAAAAAACTTGATAAAAATAATACAAAATTTCTTATTAAAGACTTTTCTATTTATTGGAACAACAAATTAGATTTTGTTTACAAACGATAAAGTGATATTTTACCCCAAGCTCATTGCAATTTTAAACATCGAACTAGCGGGAGGTCATGTGCTGGCCATATCAGATTTTTTATCTCTAAATCTATAGAAGATATAATAAGAAAATTTAAATCAGATTGAGTACTTAATGCTCTTTATTATTTTTGGTACTATACATTTTCAAAATATAATATTTAGAAGATTTTTTAAGAATCTACTACTTCCGGTTGTCAATTGTTATCAAAACCTTTTTAGCTTTTCTGATTAATGTCAGCTTAGCTAGAGGTAAAACCTATAATAAAATGTTGATATATTGAATTATAATATAATATTGCAAGAGTGCAAGAATGCAAGAAAATACTAAAAAATCTTGCTATTCTTGCACTTTTCTTGCAGGGCAGATTCTTGTCTTGTCTTGCAACGAACTATATAACTCTTGTCTTGTTCTTGTCTTGCATTTTATGCAAGAACAAGACAAGAACAAGAAAAATGCAAGACTCTTGCGAAACACTAGCTATTTTGAAGGTACAAAAATGTACCAAAATATCAGTTGTGTAAGAAAATAAATTCAGTATAACTTAATTATTAATGTTTAATAACTATTTATTTATATTTTACATTATACCGGTCAGTCGCTTTTTGTTCATTAATTATTTCGTTGACTAAATTATTCCAATCAAGACCTTAATCAAATATTCCATTTGAAAGCAACGTTCGTCAAATATTGGTAAACTATAATGATATTTGTGATTCCTATGTTTGAAATTCTGGCTGCAGTTTATTCAACTTGTAATATTTGATAATTCCGCTGCTGCAAAATAGAACGGAAGCAGTGAGGGAAAATCCGTGGGCTCGATAGAGCAGGGAACATACACAATTGATCCGGGGTTAGCGAGGGTTGTACGTTGATCTTCAACCCCTAATCCCGCACGGCTTCCTGTGATTGGAACCTATAAAAATTGGAGTACCCTACATACAGGGGTGGAACTAGAGTATAACTGACCTTTCTAAATACTTTTTATGGAGGGCTCTTTGATGGAATAAGGCAGGGTTCTTTGAGAGGTTGTGAATATGAAATGTTGAGGGTATTTGTGAATGCAAAATGTTATAATTGGTAATTGAAATCTGTTATGCAACAGTGCTGTTAACTTTATTTATTATTTTCTGTAGTTACGTATTAAATTTAGAGAAAAGTTGTAACTATAAAATTTGTTCAGAATTTCGTAATTTAGTAAAGTTTAATTCTTATGCTAGATTTATGAAGCATGTAAATTATGAAATTAAATTAATCCACTAAATTAAGAAAATTTTAATGATTTTAATGGATAATCACGTTTTAAGGTTCCTATAATTCGATTATAACATTTTTACGATGATGTCCGTGTGTGTATATGTATGTGTGAATGTGAGTGTGAGTGTGAGTGTGTGTGTGTGTGTGTGTGTGTGTGGATGTGTGGATGTTGGAACCACAGTTTCTCAAATACTATACAATAAGATTTAAAAAATATTTAACTGCAGTTTCCTCAATCTGACATTCCTGGGAAGAGCTGATTAGATTTTGGAAGACAACCGGAAGTTTCTTTAAAAAATCTTCTAAATATAATTATTTGGAATTTTTTTTATTACAAATATTGAAGAACATAAAATTCTCTTTCTAATACACTTAAAATTTTTATTATAACTAGTATAGATTTAGAGATAAAGGCATTGTAATATATAGAATAATCAGAATAATATAATGTACCTAATACATCGCAGAGGCTAAGGCACTAAGGAAACCAGTTGACAAATTCAAATGTTTATAACATAGTTTATAAATGACAGATGTCAGTATCAAAAGTCAACAGTTTTAGTAACATTCTGATAGCTTATTCTGGGAAGTACATTTAATCTTTCTTATTGTTTTATTAATTAAATATTTAAACTTGTAGGTAAAATGCATATATTCATCAGAAATACCGCCAATCTAGTTAATGAATTGGAAGAATCTCTGATATTTAGAAACTTTCTCATACAATGAAAAATAAACATATTTAGAATTGTTTGTGTGCAGAAGATATATTAAATACAATAAAAACAATATTTGGGTAAAGTTCTGTAATTTTTGTTGTTATAAAACGTCGGTTCGATAGCGAAGTGCAGTACAATACTTATATAACATAAAATGGAAATGGCGAGAGGTATTGCGCTGGTCACAACATATTTTTTTAGTTTAATTATTAAAATAAAAATAATCAGTATCTAAATATGCCCTTAATTTTTTACGGTATGAATGAAAATCAATGTCTCGTTGTGACGTCTTCATTTGATGCATAATTTAGGTTTATTAATGCTCTTTTTCCTAATCATTCAAATGGTTAATGAATTCGTACTAATGATAATAAATCGTAAAACTATGATAAATGATCTTTGTAATTGCCGCACATTTAGTATTCAATTCCAGTTTTATTATGTATGCGTAAATAGTTGGAATAAACTGTGCTTCATTTTAAAATCACCAAATCCATATTAATAGCGGTTGGCAGTAAAAACGGTCTATCACACAATACAGAGTTATTACTTTGGCAAATAATAAATCATTAATAACAAACAATAGAGAAATTATTTGATTTTGGAAATATTGTTTAAATGGTTTGTCAAACTGAGTTGTGACCCTAATTCGACTTTTATCTTCCATGAAATTCATGTATTGGTATTATAATATTTTATTCAATTTTGACGTTTTAAACTGTCATTATTAACTCCATAGCAACAACTATAAGTAACACTTTTTTCACATGTGAATTAAAAAAAAATTAAATCACTCTCACAAAATTTTAACTCACTCTGCAACAAATAATTTATTTAAAATAACATCAGGTACGAAAATAACACTCACCATAATATTTAGCACACATTATCAGCCATTTTCATTATTTTTCACGGCACAAATGACATGCAATAAAGCATCTTAAATACATGACTTGACGTCTATCAGCGACGATTGTCATATGCTCAGCCTACTAACTGATCAGTTTTTTATTTTGTCAAAATTAAATATTATAATAGTTTTTATTAGTTTTTCGTCAAAATTGAATAAAATATTGTACAAACCACGTGAGCTAAGAATGTTTATTCACTCGAAGAATTTAACTCACTCGCCCTTATGGGCTCGTGAGCTAAACTTTCTTCTCATGAATAAACATTACCTTAGCTCACTTGGTGTGTAAATATCTATTATGTTAATATGAGTATTGGGGTATTCTATAATTGATTCTGAAAATCATTGGTTATTAATCTTCGTCGAATGAGACGATCTGACCAATAATTATTAATCTTAAATATATAGACATGACCAAAAGTACTTACCTACGCATATTTTGTATTACATTATTTAAAAAAAATATGTTGTGGCCAGCACAAAACCTCTCGCCATTTCCATTTTATGTTATATAAGTATTGTATTACACTTCGCTATCGAACCGTCGTTTTATAACAAAAAAATTATAGATCTTTATCGAAATATTGTTTTTATTGTATTTCATATGTCTTCTGTACACAATTCTAATTTTCATTGTTTGCGGAAGTTTCTAAATATCAGAGATTCTTCCAATTCATTAACTAGATTGGCGGTATTTCTGATGGATATATGCATTTTACCTACAATTTTAAATATTTAATTAATAATACAATAAATATACATCCCAGAAAAAGCTTTCAGAATGTCACTAAAACTGTTTATCTTTGACACTGACATCTGTCATTTACAAACTATGTTATAAACATTACATGTTATAAACATTTGAATTTGTCAATTGGTTTCCTTAGTGCCTTCGCCTCTAGGATGAAGTACATTAAATTATTCTATATATTACAGAGCCTTTGGGCCCAATTCTCAATTTTCATCATTGTGATATGATATGAAATGATAAATTTATATCATATCACTTGTCAGTGTCATGATATTATTTGTCAAATATGAACAAAGAAATGCGCGAAATTTGTATTTTGTTAACATACGGTAAAGACATACAATATTACACTTTCTCACTCATTTATATCAGATCACTTTGGAATTGAGAATAACTCCAAGTGATAAAGTAAAAATTTTCACTGCATATCACTCCGGTGAAAATTGAGAATTGGCCCCTTTATCTCTAAATGTTTACAAGATATATATATATATACAGTGTGTTAATTAAAAATCTGGCCATAGGCGTTTAACATGGAAAACAGTTTTTCTTTGCGCAAAAGTCCCCTATTGATTTTAGACAAAAATGTTTCAAATAAGTGTTGTAGATATTAATATTCTACGCCTAAGTCACTAAACAGATTTAATTTTGCACGTTTAGTAACTTGTAAAATCTAATTTGAAATTGTGCAAATATTGCTCATTTGTAGCGATACCCATGAAATTGAAACAAAATTACAAAGAAATTCATATCGTTTGAACTGTCAGAAATTTAACTTTATAGATTACAGAATGTGAAAAAATAATAATAATAAAAGTTATTTAAGTGTTAGATTTTAAAAATAATACCTGTGTAGTGATTTAGGTGCAGAATTGAATTATCTGCAACTTTTAATTGAAAACTGAATTTCTGACAGTTCAAACGATACGCATTTCTTTGTAACTTTGTTTCAATTTCATGGGTATTGCTAGAAATGAGCAATATTTTTATACAACTTCAAATTAGATTTTACAAGTTACCAAACGTGCAAAATTAAAACTGTTTACTGATTTAGGCGTAGAATATTAATATCTACAACATTTATTTGAAACATTTTGTCTAAAATTATTTGGAGACTTTTGCTCAAAGAAAAACTGTTTTCCCATGTTAAACGCCTATGACCAGATTTTTAATTAATACACTGTATATAGTGCATTACATGTAGAATTTTATGTTCTTCAATAATAGTAATAACAGAAATTTTCAAAAAATAATATTTTGAAGATTCTGCGGACTATCTTCGAGAACTCGGATCGATTTGTAGCATCGTGGACACAGGCTTTAACAGGCGTTGCTGTACCCATTGAGCCACCGGAGCCGGTGATTTATTAAATTAGACTTTAAAGATTTCCTCATTTGCCTTTTCTTTTCATTGTTCACAAAGGTACACGTGTAGGCTTTGGATAGTAATTTTTAGAGTTACTTGATATTAATCCAAATATATTTTTTTAAGATAAACAAATATAATTTCAAACTTGACTAAAAAAAGGCTCTACAACAACAATGGGACCTGACAAAAACAAAAGAAATGTAAACAAAAAGAATGCATAAAAATATTAATAAAATAAGTTGTAGCTATCGTTAATGTTTCGTTAAAAAATACTTATTTTTGAATTATAGGTACCTATCTACTTTTAAGCATAAAAATAAGCCCGTTTTAGGGCCCCTAGAATACGAATTTACTATTTTTAAGATGATGTCTGTATATGTGTGTGTGTGTGTGTGTGTGTGTGTGTGTGTGTGTGTGTGTGTGTGTGTGTGACAAATTTTTCTCCGACGATAACTCCAATACTACAATTCTAAAAATTATAATTCTTTCGTATTCCTCTTCTTTACATCCATATGAAGAGCTGATTAGATTTTGGTTATAATTGATCCACCGGAAGTACCCTTATTTGAAGTTTTAACAGTTTGTCTTGAAAAAACGCAGTTAAATATTATTTTTTGACATTTTGTGATTATCAATATAAAAGAATATCTTATTCTCTGTACTGTTTGATTATACAGTTTCGTTCATATTCAATAGATATAGAGTTATAGAGACATTAAGAGAGATAAACTTCCAAAAATTAGTCAGCTTTGTTAAAATTATGGAAACAACAGATATATTCAGAAAAATTTAATTGACAGATGTCAGTGTCAAATGCAAAACCAAAGTTGAAAGTATAGGGTCAGAAAGTTATGTGTGAATGTGATAGAGTGTCCCTCCAAAGAGAAGAAGATGGAAGGACTGTGTAGCAGAAGATTTGAGAGAGGAAGAAATGTGTGAAGAAGATGAAGATAAAATAGGGAAAGGAACTTTCGGTATAGAATTTGTAAAAAATAGTGTGTTCGTGTTACAATTTTATAGGATATACAGAATCTTTTTCAAGGAACTTTTGGTATGGGATATATACAAAATACATCGAATTGACGGAAGGTTTTGTGCTGGCCACAATAGATTTTTTTATTATTTTAAATGTAAGTTGGTTTCATTTTGAAGCAATTTGCAATATTAAAAAATCATATATTTTTTTTTAGTTTATTGCATTTAATTCTTAATGTTAATATAACGTCACGGTGACACTCCTATTTTTTTTTTTTTTTACTCTGCACCATATTCTACAGTAGACTGCGAGAGGAAGAAAGCAATAGTGTGACGTCACAGTAACACTAACAATAAATTTCAAATATCTCGTTAAGTAATTATTAAAAAAATGTTCTCTTTATGTTAATTGTTATTTATTGAAAGTATTCTATCGTGAGCGCAAAGTTATAAAACTAGAAAAATGTTCGTAGGGAATCGCTCAAAACAGTTGCAGACACGTGTTTCGCTCTTATTAGAGCTCATCAGTACAGCATAGTTAGTTAATAGGTGGACATTAACTACAAGTAAAAAATCGACAACTTGTAACAGCACCAGCAAGCAGCCAAATACACAAAAATCTGTTGTAGCCAGCACAAGACCTCTCGCCATTTCCATATTAGGCTATATAAGTATTGTATTGCACTTCCCTTTCAAACCGTCGTTTTATAACAAAAAAAATTACAGAACTTTACCCAAATACTGATTTTTATTGTATTTAACATGTCTTCTGCACACATATAATTCTAATTATATCTATTTTTCATTGTATGAGGAAGTTTCTAAATATCAGAGATTCTTCCAATTCATTAACCAGATTGGCGGTATTTCTGATGGATATATGCATTTTACCTATAATTTCAAATATTTAATTAATAAAACAATAAGAAAGATTAAATATACTTCCCAGAAAAAGCTGTCAGAATGTCACTAAAACTGTTGATTTTTGACACTGACATGTGCCATTTAAAAACTATGTTATAAACATTGGAATTTGTCAACTGGTTTCCTTAGTGCCTTGGCCTTTGCGATTAAATTACTCTATATATTATAGTGTTTTTATCTCTAAATCTATACAAGATAATAATAAAAATTTTGAGTGTATTAGATGGAGAATTTTATGTTCTTCAATATTTAAAAACAAAACTTTCCAATAAATTATATTTAGAAGAATTTTTTTCAGAAACTGCTACTTTCGGTTGTTCAATTGTTACCAAAACCTTTTCAGCTCTTCCCAAGAATGTCAGATTGAGGAATCCATAGTTAAACAATTTCTAAGTCTTATGATTTTTGAGGAATCGTGTCTACAACATCCAGACATACACACACACACATCATTTTAAAAATGTTATAATCGGATTCTAAGGACCTTAACTCGTGCTTATTCACTGAAATCTGGATATACGAATTTTAGCATGAATCCAATACCTCTCTTAGCGAGAGGTAATAGTTGCATCGGTCAGTATTTCCATGAAATTGTGGAATAAATACGACATCTCAGCGGCAGTAATGCTGTACTGATGAGCTCTAATAAGAGCGAAACACGTGTCTGCAGCTGTTTTGAGCGATTCCCTACGAACATTTTTCTAGTTATTTATTGAGTAGTACTTTAAGTACAAAGTGTACAGTTTATTATTTTTTATGGTGTATGACCCCATTGTCGTAAGGATTAAGGACTCTTTCTTATTCCAAATCCTGCTATGCTATTAACAAAATTTCAACTAAAACTATTGTGCTGCTAATGATGAAAATTGTGTTGAATAAAAATGCTTTGTCATACAATGCAAAATAATAATTTTACTAAAGAATAAATCATTATTAACAAACAATAGAGGAAGTATTTGATTTTGGAAATATTGTTTAAATGGCTTGTAAAATTGGCTAGAGATCCTGACACTATTATTCGCCCTTTTTGTATTTATATTTTCCAGGATAATTCATTTCCTGGCATTATGTATAATATGTCAGGACTGCGGTATTTCAATCAAGATTTAAAATGAAAAATGTGGGCCGCGTAAAAACCGCAACATTATTCATTTTCATCCGGACGAGGCCCTTTGCTACCATATAATAAAGTGTATTTATTGGAAGCATACAAAAAATCCAATAAGCTCCAAAATATTTGATGTTGCCGAGTATTTATGAATACGCCAAAATATATGAAGATGAAAAAGAATATCTTTTATTACTCTGGTGATTCCCCTAAAAGCCTGAGTTCACGCAACGAAAAAGAAGTGTCAAATTACTTCATCTTCTCGACGTATATTGCCAGCCACCAGCCAGTGCGTTATCATAAGGCGTAAATATGTGATCATAGCGCGAGATACACGAGGGAAACAAATTTATATACAGGGATCAAACAATTACGAGTATATGTTCACGATACATGAAACCTGAAATACTTTTAGCCTTTGACAACGGAGATACAAAGCAACAACTATCATTGCATTCTGATGCATGCTATTAGTTGGTAGAGTGGCTATCGAGTTTAATTATTTTTTCACTACTGGCCTATAAACATAACCATTATTGACTTATATTAGTGTATTGTTCCGAGAAACCAAAGTTTATAATAGGAACAAAATTACAGAGTTATTCAAGTTATTAACAACGAGTAATTTACTTAGTTTTTTACATGTAAAAACTCTGGTAAATAAATTAACCTTAATGTAAAAAGCTCCATGTAAAAAACGTAAAAAATTAAAACTCAAGTACTACAATACCAATACAATTTATATTATTAAATGTATGTACTTTTATTATTATTTGTTGCTTATAGTTTTGGCAGGCACTTATTTTTATGAGAAATACCGAGAGTTTATTTTATCAGTAAACATAGGGTATATCATTGTCATAGTTACGGTATGAATGTTTGACAGCAATATATTAAAGCGTTTATTTTATGAGTAAACATAGGCGTTTAACATGGGAAGCAGTTTTTTTGTAAATACAAAGTGTTCGGCAATAATTCAAGCCATGCTATTGAACATGATAATAGTACATTATATCTTGTACATTATTTAATGTTTCACTTTTTTCCTCTCGCTAAGAGAGGTATTGGATTCATGCTAAAATTCGCATATCCAAATTTTATTGAATAAGCACGATTTATGTGTGTGTGTGGATGTGTGTATGTGTGTATGTGTGTATGTCTGGATGTTGTAGACACGGTTCCTCAAAAACTATAAGACTTAAAAAATATTTAACTGCAGTTTCCTCAATCTGACATTCCTGGGAAGAGCTGAAAAGGTTTTGGTAATAATTGAACAACCGGAAGTAGTAGTTTCTTAGAAAAATTCTTCTAAATATAATTTTTTGGGAGTTTTTTTTATTAAATATTGAAGAACATAAAATTCTCCATCTAATACACTTAAAATTTTTATTATATCTTGCATCGATTTAGAGATAAAGACACTATAATTTATAGAGTACACTAATCGCAGAGGCTAAGGCACTAAGGAAACCAGTTGACAAATTCCAATGTTTATAACATGACACATGTCATTGTCAACAGTTTTAGTGACATTCTGATAGCTTTTTCTGGGAAGTATATTTAATTTTTCTTATTGTTTTATTAATTAAATATTTGAAATTATAGGTAAAATTGTGGTAAAATGCATATTATATCCATCAGAAATACTGCCAATCTGGTTAATGAATTGGAACAATCTGTGATATTTAGAAACTTCCTCATACAATGAAAAATATGTATAATTAGAATTATACGTGTGCAGAAGACATGTTAAATACAATAAAAAACAATATTTGGGTAAAGTTCTGTAATATTTTGTTATAAAACGACGGTTCGAAAGCGAAATGCAGTACAATACTTATATAGCCTAATATGGAAATGGCGAGAGGTCTTGTGCTGGCCACAACAGATTTTTTATTACGCAATATCAAAAGATTTGTAATTGTCTCGGAGGTGCAGTGGTTACAACAGTTGCTTCCAAATTGTTTGGTTGGGGATCGATTCCCCGTTGGGATAATTATTTTTTTTTTTTTTTCATAAAAATTGTTGAACTTAAAAATCAGTTTATATTTCCATATTACAATCATTTAAAAACAATAATAACATTTTAATAAATAAAGAGAAAATAATTGAGGATAATTGATTACAATAATCAAAATATTGATGTAATAACAATGCGCATACTGAAATTCCATATCTAAAATCCGATACTTATACTCATATTCGGATCCGGATCCAAAATCCAATACTCAAGATTCGGATCCAAAACCCGATACTCAGATCCGGATCCAAAATCCGGTACTCAGATCCGGATCCAAAATCCGATACTGAGATTTGGATCCGAGATCCGGGTAGTTCAACATTAAATTATCTGGATACCCGGATATTTTTGGATCCGAAACCGAAACTATCCGGATCCGGATCCCACCACTAGTACAAACAGTATTTATTGAATGAAAACCGTGTTTATGAATATTTCATTCGAATAAATGCACACTATAAAATATGAAGCCGTATTTTATATTTTCTATGTAATTATTTTTGCTATAGTCGGGCAATGCCTACTGATGAGGACATTATGAAAATGCCGCTGAAATGTGATTTATTTATTATATTCAGCACACACGCAAAAATAATTGCTGGGCGTAGAAAGGGTATAATCATTACTTGTGTAATTAGTCCTGTAATCAGCTGCACGTATGCACTCTATGTATTTAACCCCAACATTTAAAATTTAATGTGTTACATTATAAGCTATGTAGGAAAATTTCCTTAAACACTCATATATTAATTTAGTTATCTTTTAACATATTAGCTTATCGCGCCAATGAAATTACTTTCCTAAGAAGAGTCCTATTCCTTTATAAATTCAATTGCAGAGTGACACCTATAGAGAAACATACTATTAACATTAAAAACGAGAAATTAAAACATGTGCAAATTTTTTTAATAAATGGTAATGAGCTTCATTACATGCATGTTAATATAAAAAAAGAAATATCACATAAATTTAAAAAAAAAACTACCTAATGTTATCATTATTCGGATGAAACCATACAATAATAACACATTATATTAAACCGGGTCCACATTAAAACGTTTGCTCACATTTTTGTTAGCGGAAAAATGTTCAGCAAAATATTTCGTAAAGAATTATTGTTGATAAAAATGTCCACACAATAACAAAATATGTTTACCACAGTTTAAAAAAAAGAAAGAGAAGTTTTCCGTTTGTTAGATTTGCAAATCGAAGACGTAGTGGTTTTAAGGTTTTTATGAAAGTCACAATTATATTTTTAATATATAATATATTTAATTGTATATTATATATATTATGTATATTATATGGCAAGTGTGTGAAGCTGAAATTTTTGCATGAGGGTGGAAACCTCCAGAATGTAAAATAGGCTTCACACACGTGTTACATACTATACTTTTTCTACGATCTGCAATAAAATATAATTTTGCTTCACATTGTCATTCTTTGAAACGTAAAGCCTCTGTATTATCGACATAGAGTTATAAAATATATATACACATAGAGGGCGCCTAAACACTCAAAGCTGATGTCATGCGGGGTAAGCTTGTGTTTGTACGGCGGCCATCTTGGGAAGATCAAGTGTATATAAGCGTTCTCTGGTTATTTGATTATTTTACGTTAATAATAGATTTTAATTTGTGTTATTTGAATGTGAAACGTTTATAATTACATGTCAACGACTTGTGCCTTCGGTTGTAATAACCGAATGTCCGTAAAAACTTTAAAACAAGAAAAAGAAAAGGAAAAAGCGATGACAATTCACAAGTAAGTATTATTTTACTTATACATATTATTAATGTTTAGTTCATATAATTTATTGTATTTTTTTACATATTTCATGTAAAAATATTAACTTATTTTTTGTAATAAATATGTTTGTACTTCGTATTTATTTGTATTGTAAACATCATAAATATATATTTTTATATGAAATTTCTAGCCTCAAATTATTTGCCTATTCGGTAAGTAGTTTTTGTAAGTTTCTATCTCAAACATTACAATTGTCATAAAATTCGAACAGTTTAATTTCTATAAAAAATATTTTATTAAAGTTTAATCGCAATACACTTCAAATTGAAGATATTTACAATTTTTTGGTTCTTTCAAATTTAAATTTAATTAATTTTAATACATTTTTTACTGAATTAAAGCTTGCTAATTACAAATAGCTTCAATTTCTGTTACGTTATTGTATTTTTGTAACAAAACTGAAGAAAGCGCGCTTAAATACATTATAACGTTGATCGTCCCAAGATGGCGGCCACGAGATTCCCCTTCCGTCTCATGGCGACAAAAACTCTGCCCACATCTGTACTTTACGCTCTCTCTAGTCCTATTCTATACTCTAAGATTATCGACTTGTGTAACCATGGTTACCAACGTTACGGGTGTTTAACAGCTTTCTTTTATTAAAATACAATTCAGTTTGTAATATTTAAAATAATGAACGGTGCGTGAAACGTTACTTCACGCACTGTGTGCAAAAAATCAAACTTCACACATAAAAATTGATACGTGAAGTACTCACTTCAAGCATGGGAGTAGAAAATTTTTTTTATACGTTACTATAGTTATTTGTATTTCCATATGTATTGTATTCATCCAAGACAAGTTTTTAATTTTTTGACTATTTATATACACATTTTATGCTCACAAGACCTACATCTAAATATCGTCCTAAATTTTTGTTCTCTGAATGCATGGAACATCGGTTTTTTCAACTATACCCTAACCTAACCTAAAAAGTAAAAGCTTTTCAGGGTATATAACCAAAAAGTAAAAACTTTTACTTTTTGTGTATATACTATGAAAAAGTTTTTACTTTTCATGTTTATACCTTGAAAAGTTTGTACTTTTTGTGCATATACTATGAAAAGTTTTTACTTTTTATGTTTATACTATGAAACGTTTTGAAAAAGTGAACATGTACTTCAAATTTAAAGTGTTAATCGTGAAACATGTGTATTATGCATTTATCTTTATCGAGAGAATGAAATTATCTTCCTTAGAAGACTCCTTCTCATTGAGAGAGATCTTATTCTAGACTGACAGCTCCTACAAACAAATCACAATGGATTTGTCCTTATTAAAATAATAATGAAGCTTTTAAGGACATATTATCCTGCCAGCGATCATATTGCGCGACAAAGTTTTAGCGCAGAGAGTAGAGAGCATAAGTTTTCAGAGCACAAATTTGATCGCTTATTGCGCGCGAGGAGAGAAATGTAAAGCTGTGTCAAAAGGCGTAATGAGTGATCATTAATGTTTATTACTTTGAACTTCAAAGGGAATAACAGCCTTATTAAGAGGAACTACGTAACACATTTACAAACGAATATTGTTTCTTTCTTTTAATTACTTATATTTGGAAAATAACAGGCAATTGGTTTTAAAATTTTTCAATGAAGAATTTTATCTTCATATTTTATACAAAACATATATACTTATTAGGTAGTACGAGTACATAATTTTATTTCATTATTCTAACTTTTGTAGTTTCAAAATTTTGGCCGTATTTTGTTCAAAACTGTGAGTTTTACAGCTCTATAAATCTGTTATAATCTGACAAAAACAAATTTATTTTTTCTGATTAATATAAAATAAAATTATGCATTATAGTAGCAAGTTTCCCTGTAATTTTATTCATTATTTACAGATTTACAGAGCTGGAAGACTTTCACTTTTGCACAGAAACAGCCATTAGAAACACAAATCACAAATGACAAAAACAAACTTCTCTATATATCTCACAGAACAATGTTAGTTTCACTCAATCATTCTGACGGATTAGAACTCAGTCGCGCATGGCTTCCAATATTAAATATGTTATAATTTGTAATATGTATACAATTTTTTCTAAACTTTTTCTAACATCTATTAATAAAGGGTACGGCTGCGGTATTTCGCTACCGATAAAGCGTCTCTGAGTTATACAGATCACTTCTCTGCCAGTTTTTGGGACGGTTTTTCCTCTGGCAAAAGGAGATTTTTTCCTGAGAAGATGCATGTTCGCCGTCCATGTTATTGCCGGGCATGCATATATTGTCTAGAAAATTGTATACATAAAAAAGATAACATTTATGAACATTTCTTGTTACCTTGGTTACTTGTTGTTTTTGATATTTCACATATTTATGTCAATTGGGCTTATTCACGTGTACATTGTTATTAAACAAGAAATTGTTACTTACCAAGAATTGATAACAATATTGTTAAAATTTCGTATTCACGTGTCTCGTTGTTAGATGAGCTATAACAATTATTGTTTAGTAACAATCTTGTTATCATTTAACATGAAGTTGTATCCAGTACAGCTGTTATTATTTAAAATTGCAGTGTTACAACTATTAGGATATTAAAATTAAAACATTTCTTATTTAAAATAATGATTTTTTGAATTCATTTGGGTTATTGATGATACGTTTATTATAGTATAATATACAAAACTGACAAAAACATTTTTAACTAATAAATATCTAATTATAAAAACTATTAATATTCGCATTGGTATTGTAAGGGTGGTAGAAGGGTTTTAAGATTTGTTTACTTTGTTTATGAATGACAAATGTGACAAGTAGAGTTGTTTCAACATTTACGTCTAATTTACTTCAAATTCACAGTAAACATGGCGAAGAGAACAGTAAATACCAGCCAGAAATATGAAAAAAAAATGCAGCTTAAATTTGAAAGTATTTTCCATAATAAGAATACTTTTTATTGTTTATTATTTCGTTTTGTAGTTTATATTATCTTCAATTAATAGGGAATACCATCTGCGCGTTGTCTAATCCTAAGAAATGGTGTTACTTCAGCAATTGTACTCTGTTATGACATACAAAATATTTCGCAAAATACTTTTCAGATAAAAAAAGCGGATCACTTCCATATCCCTTAATTACGACATATATATTCTTAATTCATGCCTAACGGGGTAGACAATAAATTAGCTAAAAATTATCCATCTAATTTTCATATTATGTATATCATTTATTTGAAATAGAAATTATTCGACATGTCAGTCTGCCATTTAAAGACACGACTACACACTAATATCAAATAAAGAATGATACGAATTATATATTTTAATTTAAATACAATAAATTTATCTTTGATGAATACTTTCCAACGCATTTATGAGCATTTGCCATTTTAATTTACTCTTAACAATAATTGTTGACACCTCGGCAAGTGGTCAGGAGCTCTTGCCTGACTGATAACAATTATTGTTAAAATAACGACAGCTTGTTGACACGTGAATACGAATATTAACAATCATCTTTAAAATAGCAATAAGTCGTTACGTAGCAATATAGATCTCATAACAAGGTACACGTGAATAAGCCCGAATGTATCCCCTGAAGAAGGCACCAGTTTATGGTGCCGAAACGCTGGGTTAAAATAATAAATACAGAACTTAAACTAAAAAAAAGGTAGTACTATTCCAATTAGATTTTTGTATTGTCCTTTTTTGTGTAAATGACGTTTGATTATTTTTGAGAATGCACCGATGTTGAGTGCGATAAATAATCGACGCACTCCATGTAAAACAAATTAAAATGAAGTGGGTCATATTACGTGTAACTTTCCGCAATGAAATGTGAATACGTTGGCAAAGTTTGGATATTGCGTCCAATAAATCTCGCATAGCGTTCGAGTGGCAATTGTCCGTGAGTTATTTTCAAATAGGTCGGGCAATTACACAGTTTGAATGTATAAACTATTGTTTGTAACGATTGTAGGTTGATATAACTCGAGAAACAAAGTTCGGAATTTGCTGAGAAGCATTTAGAATTTGCGGTCGCCTGGAGCAAGTGAGCACTGAGCGCACTATCTCCCGGGGACTATAATAATGTCACTTTGGTTTCCGCTATGCATTCAGCCACTGCCCGGCAAGGCACGGCACGTAATCGGGCTATTCACCAGCCCCAACAATCCACCGATAGATAGATTTTTAATTGAAATTTAATTTCCAACTAGATTAGAATGCATCGCATGCGAACTTAAGATCCGCCTCTTAATAACGAACACGAAAACACTCACAAACTATTACTAAACCTTTGTAGCTTTGTGTACCTACATTGTACAACTTCAATTACTGAACGTGCATGTAGCAAAACTAATTCATTTTGGTATAGACAGTGTTCTTAATGTATACAATTATAGATGAAACGATAGAGGCTTTCCATTTGTATTTAAAATTGATCAACCCGGTTAATTGCGGTTACGTCAATATCTGGCCAATGGTTACTTGCATAATTAATGTAGCTATCTCTTTCTAGTGTTTGACAATTTTGACATTTATAAAAAGAAAATCTGTATTGTTTTTTATTGTATTTAATATATCTTGTGCACACACACAATCCTAATTCTATTTTTTATTGTATTAGGAAGTTCTTAAATGTCAGAAATTCTTTCAATTCATTAACACGATTGGCGGTATTTCTTATGGATATATGCATTTTAATTTTACCTATACTTTTAAATATCTAATTAATAACACAATATCGAAGATTAAATATACTATCCACGAAAAGCTTTGAGAATATCACTAAAATTTTTGATTTTTGACACTGACATTTATCCGTCTTTTAAAACTATGTTACGAATATTTGAATTTGTCAACTGGTTTTCTTGGTGTAGTTTAGCCTCCGATTATTCTATATATTATAGTGTCTATCTCTAAATTTATTGAGGATATAATATTTTTTTTAATTTGTCATATGTAGAATTTTATGTTCTTCAATATTAGTAATAACACAAATTTTCAAAAAATAATATTTGGAAAAATTTTTCTAAGAAACTACCTACTACTTTCGGTTGTCCAATTGTTACCAAAACCTTTTCAGCTCTTCCCATGAATGTCAGATAGAGTCATACGTAGTTAAACAGGTCTTAAGTATTATAGTTTTCAACCTCAACACGTACACAAACACATACTCACTCACACATACACACACACGCGCATGCACACACGCACGCACGCATGCAAACGGACATCATCGTAAAAATTTTAAAATTGGATTGTAGGGACTTTAAATCGTGCTTATTCGCTAAAATTTGGATATGCGATTTTTAGCTTGAATTCCATACAAAAATGAACTTAGGGATTGCACATGTGATATTAATTTTACAATAAGGTGTTTTGTTTCGTAAAAATTTGAATTTTTGGACACATAAAAAAGACTTTCAGTTTAGCATTATATGTCAAATGTCTAACTATTAATTTGATATAAACTTCACTAGTAACCGGGTATATTTTATTTAAACCTATAAATAACCCGATTATCTGAAAAAAGAGCTTGTCGAGAAATTTTATTGGAGCTTGGAAAGGTAACAACAAAATGGTGGTTGGAGTTATTTTATTCTACTCAAATGATACATTAATTTAATAGAAAAGGAATTAGTTTCACCATTATTATTCTTATCATTTTCATTATTAAAACATACATATTCAAACCTCTAATCTACACTCATATATTCTCTTCTTTATTTGTATAGAAAAAGTGTTGAAATAATAATATTTCAAGTTACTTTTAGGCATCTCGCTTCAATTATGAGATTAATTACACCAAAGAGTATTTACATTAGAAATGTTAGCAATCCTAATTGAACAACTGTTGAACTAGATAATTTTCATAATAAATTATATGTTCTGATATAGTGTGAATCTTTCCACTATATTTATCTAATTTTCGGCAATACAAATACCCGAGGAAATTATATATATTAATACGTCATACACAGAAATGCCCGAAAATTATTACTCGAATTTCATCACGTAGAAAATAAAATAACAGGCGTCCTATACAAGTTAATAACCCATAATTTAGACAGAACACAATACGGGAAACAAAATGCCTACAAATAAATAATAAACAGAGTGCATTAGGTAATTGATTGATGTCTTGACTCTTACATTCAAATTTTGAATTTCAGCAAGCTATAAGTGACTGTAAGGTAACACTGATCTTTAATTTTAGAAGAAACCAGTTAGCATTTCTTATACCGCTTATCTCGTTAATATCATGATAATATATTTTTTAGACGACCATTGTGATAAGTATGACATATCAACGTAGTATCCTAACACTGAAAGTTGAACTTATGACATTAGTGTTACGATATATCTCATATCGTAATAGTTGACACGGTTGCTAGGTTACTATGTCATTATTTTCTGGCTATATGTATACATTATTCATTTTTCAGCTGTCCGTACGATTGAACCTAAATTTCAGTTTTGTAAAAAAAGTAAAATTTATTTAAGCTCGTCTATAATAATAATAATGTTCATAACTTGTATGAAATACAAATATCTTAGCTCGTGTGTATTGACTTGCACTCCGCTACGCGTCGTGCGTCAATTTACACTCGCATGATATTTGGTATTTTTCATAACTTGTTACGAAAATAACTATTTCTCTCCCGCTATCCTTGGTAAGGGATCATAATAAAAATCACATATCACGATATTATGAATAAGAACGTTCTAAGGTCCTTAGAAACTAATTTGAGCATTTTCACAATGATGTCTGTGCGAATGTGTGTACGAAATATGTACTGGTAAATAAATCCTTTCAGATTATTTTAATACCTTGATTACCCTTGCGGTGATAATATATACATATTTGCTAAATCAATTAATAAAATAATCTATTTTAATAAATCTCGCAGCCAGTGATTTAAAAATAAATGCAACTCTTTGGTTACACAGTTAAAATTTTCAAATTTATGTAAATGACAAAAAAATATTCCTGTCGAGAAAACTGATCGTTTCAAATTAATATGGGTAGAGTTTTAAGAACAAAATATTAAAATATGAATTTATTAAATATGTTCATACAAAATAAATTTAAATTAATATACCGGTAAAAGATTTTGGAGAAAATTACCGGGTAATTCTCAGCTTGTTCTTCTTACCTCCCGCTACCGTTGGTAATGGAGGTATAGGGATCATGCTAAAAATCGCATGTCGAGATTTTAGGAAATAACCACGTTTAAGGTCCCTAGAATCCGATTTTAACATTCTCACAGTACTGTTTGTAGGTGTGTTTGTGTGTGTGTGTGTGTGTGTGTGTGTGTGTGTGTGTTGTGTGTGTATGGATTTTGTCAACGATCTAACTCAAATACCATCATTAAGAAAATTCTGAAACCTTGTATTTTCACCTTATTCTAATATGGAAAGAAGCTATTAGATTTTGGAGTAAATCAGGAAATGGCTCTTTACTTTAAATAGTTTTTCTTTGAAAAATACCTTTAAAGGGATTTTTCGCGATTTATGTTATTATAAGAAATGTCTATAACTCTGCAGTATAGGTTTTTCTACAGGATGTTTTTTTTTGTGCAATGGTATGTAACTTTATATTTTCCGATGGAACATCCTATATGTTATACGAATTTGAAAATTACAAGAAATTTGCTGTTCAATAGTATAATAGATATTTACACACCAAGGGAGCTAAGGTAATCTTTATTCATGAGAAGAAAGTTTAGCTCACAAGCCCGCAAGGGCGAGTGAGTTAATTTCTTCGAGTGAATAAACATTCTTAGCTCACGTGGTTTGTACAATATTTTATTCAATTTTGACGAAATACTAATAAAAACCATTATAATATTTAATTTTGACAAAACAAAAAACTAATCAGTTAGTAGACTGTGCATGACAATTGTCGATGATTGATGTCAAATCATCTATTTAAAAAGATTTATTGTCTGTCATTTGTGCCGTGAAAAATAATGAAAATGGCTGATAATGTCTGATAAATACAATGGTAAGTGTTAATTTCGTGTCTGATGTTATTTTAAATGCATTATTTGTTGCAGGGTGAATTAAAAAAAATGTGAGAGTGATTTAAAAAATTTTAATTCACTTGTGAAAAAAGTGTTACTTATAATTGTTGCTATGGAGTTAATAATGACAGTTTAAAACGTCAAAATTGAATAAAAACAATAATATGTTATTTTATTAAAAAATACAATGACGAATGATTACTACATTTTTATTAAATACAGAAGGTTTATTTTAATTTAAAATAAACTTTGCTTGAAAATTTTTCTTTAATATTTAAAATAATCGGGTTATTAAAAAAACAGACCAATGAATATGGCGGGAGATAATGTGCTAGCTATACAACATTTCTTTAAATTTATATTTGTTAAAAACAGTATTTTAATAATTGTTTGTCAACAATAAAACAAGATACTTAACTGTTAAAATGGGTCCGTATACATCTAGTGACAAATAATTTATAAATATGGCTAACTGTCTGTTAAGAAAGTGAGATGCAAAAATACATTGGTGAAATAATTTAAAGAATAAATTTATTTCAATTTAGTTTTACATAGTTTTAATATGAGTTAGTGAAATTGGTCCATAGTTTTCATCGAAAGATTGCTTACACAAAAGTACAGCTAAAAATCGGTAAGAAGTCGTCATCATTTAGTATTATGAAATCTAAAAAAATTGGATTTTTCCCTTTGGATAAGAATAAGTTGAAAATATGTTGATATGACGACAATGAGGTTCAAAGCAGCATCCGCGTTTAAGCTAAACGGGGGTGTTCACCTTTGCAAAGAGGGGAACGACACAATATTTCTTCATATAAAAGATTCCCCCTCTGAAAATATCAAAAACACATGATACTCTTTATCCTAGGGGTGAATTTTCAAATCATAGTTAGTGCCCCGCTAAATTATACCGTACAGTAAAAAGTCCTCGTGCTCGTACACTAGTCTGCAGGGGTAATTCAATATAGCATGTCGCGTTGTTTTCGTATTATTAGCAATTTCAGGGTCGTTACATCGCAGTTACCCGCTCGTGGTGAAATATATGTCCAACGGGGTCGCTTCTACTGTTTTGCTGAATTTCAAACGAAATGAATTTTGAAAACGGACAAAATGGATGCGAGGGCTTCGTAATGTCCCTGTAATTGTCATTTCTAATTATGATTAGTTGAATATTAATTACGATGCTTCAAGTCAACATATGCCGCATATTAATCACTCAAAATCAAACAAGGATGTCGACGCCACTCGGGTTACGTACATCCGACTTACGTACTTTCATGTTTTTATTTATGTTCAAACAAAAGAAAAATGTTATTAGTAGGATATGATCTGAGCTTGAATTATCAGACAAAATAGAAACAAAATATAAATTCCAAATGAATATGAAAATGACTAGCGGTCGAATTCACCATTCCTTCGGCATATCAATGCTGATTTCAGAATGAATCCAATTTGCTATTAAAAATTAAGCTAATCTAATAATCAAAATTATGTTTCAATTCACTCAACATTTTCCATTAAACAAGCACTGATCACATATTTTAATCCTAATATTGATTTTTATAATTATGTATAGTATATATTCAACTGCTTTTATACATTAATAAAATATCTGTCAGAACTCATATTAATAATTGGAATAATACTACATTTTTAGTATAAGTTCTGTATTTTTATTTAATACCAACGTTTCGGCCGCATACACTGCGGCCTTCTTCAGGGGAAGAGAATATAAATGACAAATAAATAATTACAAAACAAAAGCAAATAACCAAGTTTATACAAAAAACATAATATACAATATACAGTTTTTATTATAATATTCAGAACCGTGAACGATTCATTTCAATACGAATAAATATTTCCCCAATTAATTTTAGACAAAATGTTTCAAGTAAGTGTTACAGATAATTAGATTCTACGCCTAAATCAGTAAACAGTTTTAATTTTGCACGTTTGGTAACTTGTAAAATCTAATTTGAAATTGTATAAAAATATTGCTCATTTCTAGCGATATCCATGGAATTGAAACAAAATTACAGAGAAATGCGTATCGTTTGAACTGTCAGAAATTCAGTTTTCTGTTAAAAGTTGCAGATAATTCAATTCTGCACCTAAATCACTACACAGGTATTATTTTTACAATATAACACTTAAATAACTTTTATTATTATTATTTTTTCACATTCTATTTATAAAATTAAATTTCTGACAGTTCAAACGAAATGAATTTCTTTCTAATTTTGTTTCAATTTCATGGGTATGGCTACAAGTGAGCAATATTTAAACAATTTCAAATTAGATTTTACAAGTTACTAAACGTGAAAAATTATATCTGTTTAGTAATTTAGGCGTAGAATATTAATATCTACAACATTTATTTGAAACATTTTTGTCTAAAATTAATTGGGGACTTTTGCGCAAAGAAAAACTGTTTTCCCATGTTAAACGCCTATGGCCAGGTTCTTAATTAACACACTATATATATATTAATACTTACCTATAACTGTAAATCTGTTGATCATGATTACTTAATTCAGATATCAAATTGATAAATTAGAGCAAATGTTGATCTAAGATCAGCTTCATTTCTTAATTAGTTGATTACGACCTAATAGAGAATTTGGCTCTAAATAAATTAAAATTTTCTATTCTTCGAAAAGACGTCTGTCTTTCATAACGGCGTGACAAACTCTGATTTTTACAGAACTTGATTAGAACTTGATTTTAAAATGTTTTGAAAATTCGCCCACAAATCTCACAACTGATTAGCATTGGTTGATTTGATTTCGATACCTTGTTTCTTTATTTCATTCCACAGAACTTCGGCAAAGTTCAAAGTAATCAAAGGTGAACTGTGATAAAAATATGTTCAATTTTTTGTACGTTTAGTGTAAAAGATGAAAAAAGCTCTTATATCTTTCTCATGGTACATTCTGCGATGATGATCGTATGCTTATAATTAAAACGATTTAAGTTCCTTAGACAATTGTACAAAATATGTATATGTATAAAGAACACAATGTTTAACGGGGGAGTCTAGTTAGATAGTACCTAATTTTAGAAGTTACTCAACTAAAGTTATAATGAAAAGGTGACAATATACATTACATACATTCCATATCTGAAGGCTCGTCTGTAACTTATTTCCTTTGCAAAAGACTGGTATGTTTCTACGTCAAAGAGAAAAGCAAGTGTTCGACAAATGGTGCTTTATTAAATTTCAAGAGAGTTGTTCCCTTTTCTGAACAATCGACCTGTTGACCCATATTCATGCCAGGTCTTCTTGCCAAACGTAGGCTTTCGCTACAATAAGGGGTGATTACACTAACTGCCCATAAATACTACTAGGGAGAACTTCTGCATAGATACTCTCCATTACTAAATTACTGGTTTATATCTTCCGAAGCCTCCGAAAGCAAACATCACGATGATATTAAGATAGAACATTGCTTAAGATGGAACATTGCTTAATTGATACTTTATTTCAATTACTACATTCTTGGAGCAGAAAATATCTGTAAATAGGAAACAACTAAACTGTGGCCGATGTCCAATTTTGATTTTTTTCTTTGCATTTAAGTCTACTTTACGTAAGTAGGTAAAACTCCGAATAGCGCACTAATGATGTCTGCAGGTTCGTAAGTACAATAACTCAACACAACAACAATAATGCAATAAACAAATAAATCTAATTTGATATTTAGTACAAATTGCAACAATACATTTTTTTTGGTTACTTAATATCAGAGCAGGGCATTAACTAGTTACTTTAGGAACTTAGTTACTAACTAGTTACTTTTACGTAACTTGTAACGTAACTTAGTTACTTTTTAAAATATGGTAACTGTAACTGTAACTTAACTTCCTGCGGAAAAGTAGTTGGTAACTTTACGGTTTTTAGTTACTAGTTACTTGAGTAACTTAAGTTACTTAAAGTAACTCAGAAATTAGAATGTAACTTAAGTTAGTCAAAGTAACTTAAAAAGTGGAATGTAACTTAGTCATAACAAGTAACGGGGGGGATTAAAATTTCTAAGAAATATTTTGTTGAGGCGGATGCCTTTTTTTAGAAACACTAACTAAAACTGTTTTGTTTTAAATAAATGTCTGTCCAGAGTGGGAGTGTTGAGCGCAGCATCGCGCATACCCTCTGTAATGTGTAACTTTTATTTTAATACATAATTAAATTCAATATTATTGTTGATTGATTTCAAGCCATAATAGATAATAAAATAAGTAATTATATTCATTAATAATAGAGTTTTTGTACGGTAAACAGAAAAACTAAAAACTTTTAATTCTAGAATTAAAAAGTCACTAAATGTTAAATTTGACTTATAAAATATATTATTTTCAAATGTTTTCCTCGCTTACAAATGATACTTTTTAATAAATTATAATTAAACTGCCACTAAATCATCAAAATTATTCCAATTTTCAGGTTTTACAAAAAATAGTGTATTTTGTTCGTTGTTCCAAGGGTTGCAAGACTTGAATTCGTCTCATACTTGCAAATTCCCTTCTCACAAGATAAAATGTTACTTTTAATTTTTATATTACATTATAATATAGGTCCACAGGGCCTTTTTATCAGATTTTTTATCACAGCAACCGGGCCCTGATAGCCCTTTGTCAAAGCGGGCCCTGATGGCCCCTTGTCAAAGCGGGCCCTAGGCCGTGGGCTCGTGGGCCTAGGCGGTAATAAGACCCTGTAGGTCCGTTAACATTAACAATAATAATCTGATTGGGTGTTACCAAGCAATAACGTTAAAATTTAGGTTAACGTAGTTAGTGCAAAAACTCCCTGATATTGTATACTACACAATAACTAAGTCAACAGTCTAAGTCTACACTTCACGCCATTAAAAGTAGTTAGAAAGTAACTCAAGGTAACTAAGTTACTTTTAATGAGTAACTAGTAAATAACTTAGTTCTTTCACCAAAGTAACTGGAACTTAAGTACTTAGTTACTTTTTTTTGGAGGTAACTGTAACTGTAACTAGTTACATTTTAAAAGTAACTTGCCCAGCTCTGCTTAATATGCATCAATTTCAATGCGTAGTATGCTCCTAAAAAACCCGAAAATCTAATAACGATGTCACTTAATGCATACATATTTAGGCTGTGTTGATATTAGGGTGATAAAAATGCATATACGAGCATCTTTCTGAATTCTCGACTAAAGAAATTTCGTTCCATTCAGAAAACTCTAATGTAGAGTATTTGAGTACATCAACAGTCTTTTTTAAAAAAATTGTAAATGATAATACATATTTAGTTGTGTCAAATCATCCTTTTACATTGTAGAAGAATACCTGCAACATAATAAACCCAATGGAAAAAATCTGATGTGAGCAACATAAACAATTTTATATGTCCAGTAAAATCATTTGAAAAAGATATTCTGTAAATTCTATTTGACACTGACATGTGTCAATTAGAAATATTTGAATATTACACACAGATCACGACGCACTGTTTCCATGATGCAGTTTTTACCAGCATGGATTGCACGATTTTTCTTTATAATTCCTTTATTTATAAATATCTTGAATATGAAGAAAAAAAATTAATTAAATTGTGCAGAGAATAAAATATTCTTCAATATTTATAAAAACATAAATTGTCAAAAAATGATATTTAACTGAGTTTTTTTAAGAAAAACTGTTAAAAACTTGAATTTTGAGTACTTCTTGTAGAGCAATTATAACCAGAGCTAATCAATTCTTCATTTATATGTATACTCGAGGAATATGCAAAAATTATATTTTTTTCAAAAAATTGGCGTTACATCCTAAAAAAAAAATTATAATTTATTAAATAATAAGAAATCTTTGGATTTGACTGCAGAAGTATGTTGTGTTGGCAGATCTACTGTTCACCTAATAGGTAATCAATTATTCTTACCTTTTATTTAGATTTTACCGGTTATCGTATTTTAACGTAAACGCGACCTTAGCTTGACGTGTGGAAACTTTGGTCAAAATATAAATATAAATTTTCCACAGAGACAATTTTTATATTTTACATTAATGTATTACTCCCTTACCTTACTTATTTATTATAATATTTTCTTCATTTACGATGTATTAAAAATGTCAAGTTACAAGCGGCAACACCGCTGAACGAGGAACAGGGTGCGGAAAGGGATAAAAGTTGAACATCAGTCCATAATTATTTGACGGCGAGTCACAGATTTGTAAAAACTGGCCTTTTACAGTAACTTGTTATTAGCTTATTATGGAAATAACAAGTTTGTTATATTCAGCATTGTATAAAATCAGCAATAGAAACATTGGGAAAACTTTTGTCAACATCATCGTTTTCATTTTCATCATTCTTCGCTGTATATGTTGAGATTGAACTCTGTCGCAGGAGAAGAACCGTGTCAATCCTGAAAAACTAACTCCTGCTTTGTTCTCCGTGCAGGTTAGCATTTGAGGCCACGTTCGATTTGTTTGCCTAGCACGGCATTGCTATCGATTCATCAGGGTTTGCCTTGATCCTGCTGGGTTTTATTGTTGGCAAGATAAAAGAGTGATGGCATTAAATTGGCTGTTGATTTTTAAAACTGTTTGTCCTATGCGACGGCAGAAAAACCGGCCTACGGGAGAATAATAGCCAGTAAAATAGATAAAAATTTATTGGTATTTTCTTTGCTACCAGACATTTGTTTTAATTCTGAGGATAAGCTTGTTATGTGTATTTGTGGACTGCCACTAGAATGCAATGTGGTTTATAGAGTACGGTGAAACAACATAAAAATGAAACATGACCAACAGCAATCATTGTTAGCGTACCGTAAACTTTTATTCAATATCTCTAAATGAATTTGTACAACAAAATGAATAAAAAGTTGCTATTTGTAATAAATTAACGCCTTCATAATTTGTATATTTATAATCCAATAAAATTGTGCATATGCCATATTAGAAACAAAGCGAAATGAATTGTTATATAGACCGTTATTAATTTGTGTTGCAAATTTTATTTCCATTATTAATAATTAATATTAATGCAATAAATATTGGTTAAAATATGGAAAATATTTACACGTTTTAGTTAATTTATACAATCTGTGTGATTTACACTAATATTAATACATAATAATAATCATTTTTGCAATAATAAAATCGTCAAAATGATATTTCTGATGATCATATTAAATTATTATATATAAACAGTAATAAAAATTTTAAAATTGCATTCGGATTTTAAAACTGAATTAATTATCTTGGTAATCAAGTTGGCAATATTGGATGAAACAACTAATCGATATTATAAAATGCGTTACAAAATATTAGAAAAACAAATTTAAACTACAAAATACTGTTTGCAGGTAAAATATTGTGAGATACGTATTAAAATTGATTTTATTGTGTACGAAGAATTGATCCGCTTCGCACTATGCGTCGTGTTTCAAAATCCATTTTATAAATAAACTGAAACTTTTAGCATTTATATAATAAACAGCTATTTTTGACGGCTATTACATAAAAATAAGTATCCTTGGGCAACTGTCAAGTGTTAATTTTTACCTCTCGTTAAGAGAGGTATTGGATTCATGCTAAAATTTAAAATGATGTCTGTGTGTGTGTGTGTGTGTGTGTGGATGTGTGTATGTGTGTGTGTGTGTGTGTGTGTGTGTGTATGTATGTATGTCTGAATGTTGTAGTCACGATTCCTCAAAAACTATAAGACTTAAAAAATATTTAACTGCAGTTTCCTCAATTTGACATTCCTGGGAAGAGCTGAAAAGGTTCTGGTAACAATTGAACAACCGGAAGTAGTAGTTTCTTAGAAAAATTCTTGTAAATATAATTTTTTGGAAGTTTTTTTTTATTAAATATTGAAGAACATAAAATTCTCCATCTAATACACTTAAAATTTTGATTATATCTTGTATAAAAATAAAGAGATAAAGCTCTATAATTTATAGAATAAACTAATCGCAGAGGCCAAGGCACTAAGGAAACCAGTTGACAAATTCGAATGTTTATAACATGACACATGTCATTGTCAAATATCAACAGTTTTAGTGACATTCTGATAGCTTTTTCTGGGAAGTATATTTAACTTTTCTTATTGTTTTATTAATTATATATTTAAAATTATAGGCAAAATTGTGGTAAAATGCATAAATCCATCAGAAATACCGCCAATCTGGTTAATGAAAGGGAGCATTCTTTGACATTTAGAAACTTCCTCATACAATGAAAAATAGATATAATTAGAATTATATGTGTGCAGAAGACATGTTAAATGTAATAAAAAACAATATTTGGGTAATGTTCTGGAAGATTTTGTTATAAAATGACGGTTCGAAAGCGAAGTGCAATACAATACTTATATAGCCTAATATGGAAATGGTACGTTTTAAGTTTAATGGCGATATCTGCGATTAAGCAGATTGGCACACCCAGAAATGGGTAATATGCCGTGATGATATATTTATTTTTATTTATTTATGGAAATGGCGAGAGGTCTTGTGCTAGCCACAACAGATTTTTTGGTTTGTGTCAATGACTCTTTACGGCTGCTATAGTCATTCGTTTATTTAAATAACAAATAATCATCAACATAGATAAAATATGTCTTCAAGCAAGTCTCAGGGAAAACGCTGCCCCTTTACCAGTCATGTCCGCTCTCTTCGTCCTTTTGTAATTTCTTATCTTATTAATATCTGTTAATATTACTTATTTCCTTCTTTATCTTCGTTTTCTCCCATGCAGCGTCCCATTAATTATAATTTTCTAAAGACAATGCTTGCTTCAAATATGTCCTGTCAAGTTTCTTTCAAAATTCTTGTCCAATCCTTCTGAAACATCATCGTATTCCTGCCCCTATTTCTTCTTTTTTTCTCTCTCTCTCTCTGTCTGTCTCTTTCTCCCTTCCTCTCTCTGTCTCTCTCTCACACACACTCTCTATATATGTGTGTATGTGTGTGTGTGTGTGTGTGTGTGTGTGTGTGTGTGTGTGTGTGTGTGTGTCTCCAATCTTCTCCAACAGTCACCACAACCACATTTCAAAACTTACCAAATACATTTTCATCCTTCTACCTCAGGGTTTATGTTTTGCATCTATACAGCACTATCATATAAAACATTTTGAGAACAGTTTCGTAGTTATTCAAAATTGATGCGCCTTGCTTTTCACAGTTTTCCTTTTCCTGGGTGATTTGCCTTCTAATCTTTTCGTTGTATTTGCCATTCCATGTTACTGTACTTTCTAGATATTTGAACCATATGTTTATGGGTCCCTCTTTTTTAACTATAAGAAGTAAATTAAAAAGTAATATTTACGGCATTAAAGAATATATATATATATATATCTATATATATATATATATATATATCTATATATATATATATATATATATATATCTATATATATATATATATATATATATATATATATATATATATATATATATATATATATATATATAAAGTATAAAAGTATAATGCTACTTGACAGTTATTACTTATAACGTACTAAAAACAGTAATCATGGAAACGTATTCGGTAGCTGACTTGGTTAAATCAAGGCTCCATGATAATTTTACACTAGTTCAAATTCCCTCCCGGTTCAAGTTAATATTTTTATTATTTTTATATTTATTTTGTACAATGTGTTATGAAATAAATTGCAAAATTAAAACAAATAATTTTTTTGGTACATCAAGTATTTTATTGACTAAATGTACAAGAAGTGAAATAAATATGTAAATTTAAGGCAAATAAATAATTAAGTTTAGTTTTATGTTTGTCATTAAGGCAACCGGTTTTTTCAAATTTTAAAATGATTCGTCTAGTTTGTTCATGGGATGCAATTTGTCTATCAGGATATATCCTAGCAAAAAAGTCTCGAATTTCTCGTAAACTCATCCCTTGATTGTAAAATTTAATTATTCTAATTTTTTCTTCTAATGAAAAATCCATTGGATTTACAAAGTTTTCGGAAAGAATGTATTTAATAATACAAAAATAAATATAAAAATAATAAAAATATTAACTTGAACCGGGAGCGATTTGAACCAGTGAAAAATTATCATGGAGCCTTGATTTAACCAAGTCAGCTACCCAATACGTTTCCATGATTACTGTTTTTAGTAAATTATAAGTAAAAACTGTAAAGTAGAATTATACTTTCGTAAATATTTCATTTCAATAATAAGTCATTAATTTAGGAGTATTTAGATATTCTTCGATGCCAAATTAAATAATCTTTCTAACCATATCAAAAACTCCCACTATAGTCTTACGGGACAGATAATATTTGAAAAAAACTGTTTTCCCATGTTAAACGCCTATGTCACGGTTTTCAGTGTTCACACTAGATATATATATATATATATATATATATATATATATATATATATATATATATATATATATATGTATATTGTGTACCCCCAGAAAGAAATTATTGTCCTAATTTTGCTCTATCTTTGTCTATTGTGTATTGTGGAGTTCATAATCTTTTGTTTTATTTTTGTCTGGTCTCTACCGGAATGTAGTTTCTGTTCCAATAAAAAGGTAAATTAAATTATTTTTGATATTTCAACTTTAATAAGTAAAGAATTTAATAAAAGTTCAGTGTTCAGTAAAGAGCAGATATTTAATTCCGGACTGAAGCTATGACAGAAAAATGGACTCTTTCCTATTCCAAGAAATACCAAATTAAAATTATTTATATTCTCCAGCGAGGTAGTACAATAATTAAATTAATGTTTTTGTAGTGTGTAATTAAAGAAAGTACTTAAATAGCAAATGTCAAAAATGTGGAAATATCATTCCAGGAAGTAGAAATGAACAATTATTTTGCATATAATAACGATAGAGCTCATCAGTACATCATAGCTAGTCAAGTAACGGGTCTGGTGGATGGTTATAAATCACCGCCGCTGTGACGTATTTATCCACAAAGAGTGTGGAAATACTGACCGAGGCAACAAAGGTGTATTTGGCTGCTTACTAGTGCTGTTACACTTTCTCGTTTTTTTTTTTATTACTATCTCTAGTTAATGTCCACCTATTAACAATCTATGCTGTACTGATGATCTCTAATAAGAGCTAAACACTTGTCTACAGCTGCATTTGAGCGACAATCCTAGGAAAAAAGAATTGTTTAAAGAAAACTACGTTAAGATAATGTTACAATGGACCTTTACTGACAAAAGTGACTGTACGTCTTCTAAACTTTCAGTGGAGTATTGCCTATTTTATATTTACTTATTTCTATCTTTGAGTGACATTCCTCCGTTTATGTGTGCCACGTATTCTCCCTCCGTCGATGAGCGGTTCGCAACTAATATAAAGTTTCCAGTTTTGAACAGTTTGTAATAATGCGGCGTAGGATGCACAGAACGTTCGCTCAGTTCAGCGTCTTCCACGTAATTATCTGTCTTGAATATGTGAGCGAGACTCGCATCATGATGACATCCTATATGATCACAGACTAAACTTGTACGCTTTGACTTTTATCCCCAACTTGTCAAAGAATACAGGAATTAATAAACAAACTTTGACAAAAATTTTCAGGCATAACTTCACACTTAGAAGTTGTCAAAGATTATGGATTAAAATTCTATAACTAACAAGCATAATTAATAGATATTTACACACCAAGTGAGCTAAGGTAATGTTTATTCATGAGAAGAAAGAAGAAGAAGTTAATTTCTTCGAGTGAATAAACATTCTTAGCTCACGTGGTTTGTACAATATTTTATTAAATTTTGACGAAATAGTAATAAAAACCATTATTATATTTAATTTTGACAAAACAAAAAACTAATCAGTTAGTAGACTGTGCATGACAATCGTCAATGATAGATGTCAAGTCATCTATTTAAAAAGCTTTATTGTCTGTCATTTGTGCCGTGAAAAATAATGAAAATGGCTTATAATGTCTGATAAATACTATGGTAAGTGTCAATTTCGTGCCTGATGTTATTTTAAATGCATTATTTGTTGTCTTATACACAATAAAAGTGTAAAAAAAGTTACTTTTTTAACGCTACAGAGTGAAATAATGAAACGTTGCGACACTTTTTTTTCACACTTTTATTGCAGACGTAAAAAAAATTATATGCAACTCGAGTAAAAAGTGTCTTATTTCACTCATAGGATTTGTTGCATAAATAACTATTAATTCACTTGTAAAAAAAGTATTACTTATAATTGCTATGGAGTTAATAATGACAGTTTAAAACGTCAAAATTGAATAAAAATATTAATGAATCTGTCTAAAGGTGGATTTATGCAGCCTACTTTTTATTTTACCTTTTCTTTTTCTTTTATTTTACAAAAGTTAAAGGTGTGTTAATAAATGTAGGTACTACTTTATGTGCACACTTTTAATTTTACATTAAGAACTAAAGTTGACCAACTTTCAACTTAAGACCGTTAAAGTAAAAGAATTTCACAACAGCGCATGTGCACCACTTCACGTGACAAACGTCAGCGTGTGCTGTATTTATTTGTTTTTGTGTAGATAAGATTGCAAAAATTAGAAAATCGGTAAAGCTACAAGTAATATAGCAGATAGACATATTATTACATTTGTGTGCATTTTTACAGGTTATAATTATCTCTTTACATTTATGACAACTGATATGTCAGAAAAATCACATCTGCGCATGTATACAGAAGGCTTTAAAGTAGCTGCATAAAGTACCAAACTTAAAGTAGAAGCGAAAAAGAAAAGAAAAAGTAAAATAAAATGTAAGCTTCATAAATCCACCTTAATACATGTTAAATATAATGCGACAATATCTTGGTCTGATATGGCTTGGCTTGACCTTTTAGGAATAAATAATGATTTAAAACCAAACAGGTGTCTATACTTTTTACCTCTCGCTAACAGAGGTATTAGAATCATGCTAAAAACGCATATCCAGATTTTAGTGGATAAGTACGTCCCTAGAATCCGATTATAACATTTTTACGATGATGTCCGTGTATGTATGTGTGTGTTTGTGTGTGTTTGTGTGTGTATGTGTGTGTGTGTGTGTATGTGTGATTAGATTTTGGTAACAATTGGAGAACCGGAAGTACTAGTTTCTTAAATTTTAACAAGATATAAAAAAACAAATAAATTAGCAATATGTAAAGAAATAGTTACATTTAATTTAAAATTTTGAAAAGCCCGCGCAATTTTAGTTATGTACGAATAGAGACTTTTGAGTTAAGAAAAGCATCAGCTGTACAACACAGCAGTAGAGATTTTAAACAAAAATTTAATTCACTTTAAAAAGAAAAAGATAGGATGACATAAAGCAAACTTCCATCCCAAAAACACAACACAGATATGAAATTAAATATTCTGTCATATGTCCGTTAAAAGATTTTCACGGTACTCATTTCGAAATCATCTTATTCGTACCGTAAAAACTCATTTACCGTTGTATTCCCTATACCGGTTGTACACTTAAAGTTTGTTATATGAGTTTAGGAAATATAATTTTATTTTTCTTTTGGTGTAGTTACCTAGAAAAGTGTGAAAAATTATTTACCTTTTAAAACTAGACCTGGAAAGAAGTATGGCAGACACACCAGTTTCGGTGTGGAATCCCCGCGTCATTATATTCGCAAAATGGCTGAAATTTGGGATCGTAAAATGTTTCTCGTCTCGTTGGCAAAGTTGCAGCATAATGCACATACAGCGTGTTGTTTCCGTGCTCCAGTCACAATTGTGACGTCATCTCTCTTAATGAGGGTTTTGCACAAGTTTAATTACGAATTCAAATAAACAATCTGCTGCATGTGTTACAGCATCGTATGTGTACGTAGTAAAATGCGCGGCTCTCGCCAGACGTATGTTAATTAAGGTGTAAAAATACTGTTACCATCTCCGCGGTACGACGTCACTCCACAGCTGACATGCTGTTGTTTATGCATGGAGGAGCGCTGCCACCAAAGTATGCAACTCAAACTTGCAACAAAAATTTCATACACAAACGTAAACGCAACTATAATGCATTCTGTAGGTACTTACATGCCCAATTCAGGTATGTAAAACAAATTTCAAAATATTATAGTGCACATTATTGTTTGTCAGCAATGCCTAATTGAATTAAAAATTTGACAAGGTAACATTTCACAAAACTGTGTTGTTGCTACAGCAGAGTATATTTAGATAGGTTATGTGGCGTACAGTTTGACGTTTGATGTAGAAGAAATTAGACTACATACCTACGTGAAATTTACTGTTTTCTTATTAATTTGTTTTTATTCATGATATAGTCTACCTGTATACAAGTCGGCACTATAGTCTATTTGAGAATGACTGGCAGTAATAAATCATTATTTGCAAGAGTAGTATTGGATTTTTGCCAGCAATGCGGCAAATAAAACTACCAGAAAAATCAGTTGTAACTACACTAGGATGTTCAAAATAAGCCGCACGCTTTGTACCTGGAACGAAACTTACTTGTCGAACAATAGAAATGCCGTCCGATAATCCCCGTCGGACTGTGTCATAGACGTAGATAGGATTTGTAGAGTGATCTGTTTATACATTTACTAAAAATAAAAGTTTTTAATATTTAAATATAACTTTCTCAGTCATTATTATTATATTGCATACATTTAATATTTACATACATACATTCAATATTTACATTTTTATTTGTTACATACTAAAATTTATACTTATTTCATGTGTGTTGTCAAGATATTGGTACCTGTCATATTTCTATTAAATATACATATTACATTACATATACTTATATTTTTATACATAAATTATTAAAAATCAAAATCTGATTCTGAATCTTGTCCTACTGAAATTATAAATGGCTCGATCGTTTCGTCTATCAGATGGTCAAGTTTGCACATTTGGTCTTCTTCCTTTATGACATGTTGAATACAGTTTTTCCAATTATCGGCAGTCACATGTTTTAATGCATCCATAAAAAGTTTTATTATGTCTTAAGGGGCTTAGGAAAACCATATTTTACATTATATTCAGGTAGTTTCATCTTAATTATTTAAATGACTTTACCTGACCCTGAAAAACAACTTAGACCTGAAACTATAGTTCTCTACCGAATTTAGTCATTTCGACTATCCCTGTGCAAACAATTATTGGCGCGCCACTGGAATGTCTTTGACAGAATGATTTATTACTGCCAGTCATTCTCAAATAGACTATAGAAAATTCTCGATATTCTCAACGAGTTGCCTTTTGGAAATACCATTCGACCTTCGGTCTCGTGGTGTTTCCAGGCAACACGTTTCATGTTATTGAAAATTTTCAATCGTCTTGTTTAATATATGAACACAGAATAAACATGTATACAGAAGCGACAGTCAGAGAGAGAGACGAAAATTAGAGAGAGAAAGAGTATGATAACAAATTTAAAGGGCTAATCGGATAAAATCGGATTGTTTCGGCATATCTTCGTATCTTACGATTCTTTGTTCTTTTCATTATCTCGATGTGAACATTTTCCGTTCGGGGTCAATAATAAAAGTATATTCAGAAACACAAATTGATTTCTAATAAGAACAAATATGTTATATTTTCAAAAAACGATAGGAAAAATCGTTATCATAAGGAAAATCATTATATTTCACATATTCTGGACGAGCTGTTGTCTCAGCTTGTCATGCCCATGTATTTTAGGGTTATGGCTAATTCAAGCAAACCAAACACGTCTTCTCACTTTTTACATATGTCATTTTGTGAACTGTTTGTGAATTTTAGAAGTGGTTGTTAGTTTCTAATGAAATGGATAGATATGAAGAAAGTAGAATCGGGAGGACCTGTTTGTTCATATAAGGACTCAATAAATATATTTAAAAAATGAGAAAGGGAAATGTAAGTTTTTTCGTTTCCGAAAGATCCAGAAATGTAAGTTATGTAAGACGACTACCATATCATGTAAAATGTATATTCATTTAATAAATATAGGTGTAAAATGTGGCTCAAGGCCTGCGGAAGAGAAGATTTGATGGAGAAGGATATATGGGATATATTCATCGAGTCTGACGTTTGTGTTTCCCACATCAAAGATAGAGAAAATGAATTTGTAAAATTCAGGTATTTGTTTAATAAAAATATAATTATATGATTATTTTATCTGATTTCTGTTTAATTCGTTAATATAATTAAAATTTTAGTACTTTTATGTTCTAATTTTTCTTTTACCATTTAAAATAATTTAAATTTCGCGCGTAAATTTGCCAAAAAATTTAAAGTTCAAGGTCATAAACGTAAAATCGCAACAACAATGGTGCCAACAAGGAGTGTCGCTTCTGTATAAATGTATTCTATGGTATGAATATACACTTAGTCTAAGTTGTCCGTTAGGGTGTGACGCACTATTTTTGAAACTATTTTCTTTTTTTAATTTTATATTTGTATATTTTTATAGTTTTTATAATGTTACTACTTTTTTAAACATTGGAGTGGTGGAGTAGCGGTAGCGCTATCGCTTCACGCTCCAAGGATCCCGGGTTCGAATCCCGGATAAGGCATTGTTGTTGTGCGTGTCTTTCAACATTTCATCTTCATCATCTTCGCAAGGAAATTTAAGAAATATGATAATTTATATGAAAAATTGTCAGTATTCTGTATTTTTTTAAGGATCTCACATAATACTAGATAGTTTGTTGCATTTACTACAAGAATGAAGTATTTATAACGGCGTATGCAGTATCGTTCAGAATATTTTAAATAAAATTGGATTTCGCTGGAAAAAAATTATACCAGACGTGTTACCTTTTTAAGAAAGATTTAGATTTATGAAGGCAACCCATAGATCATATTTTCATCCGTTTTACATGCTCATGTAAACTTTTTAACATATGACGTCATTGTTTCTATACTCGCCGTCAAATGATTATGGACTGATGTTCAACTTTTATCCCTTTCCGCACCCTGTCCCTGCGGTGTTGCCGCTTGTAACTTGACATGACCAGGAATGAACGCAAATGTCATATAATACATTTAAAACTAATTCAAATTTTTAATACATCGTAAATGAAGTAAATATTATAACAAATAAGTAAGGTAAGACAATAATACGTAATATAAAATATAAAAATTGTCTTTGTGGAATATTTATATTTTGACCAAAGTTTCTACACATCAAGCTAAGGTCGCATTTGCGTTAAAATACGATAACTGGTGAACTCTAAATAACAAATAAGAATAATTGATTATTATTAGGTGAACAGTAGATCTGCCAACACAACATGCTTCTACAGTCAAATCCAAAGTTTTCTTATTATTTAATAGATTATAATTTTTTTCAGGATGTAACACCAATTTAAATCTTGTTTTCCTAAATGTTTTTATAAGAACCAAGACTATTTAATTCATGAGTTTCACTCATTTTCTTTTCAAAAGTCTAAATATAATGCAATTTATAGGATTGGGAATAAAAAACGCACGCAAGTACTAACAAAAATTTCAGAATATAAAATGACATTGACAGATTACAGATATTTGTACAGGTAGACACTTAAAAAAAATTGGCATCAGTGTAGAAATCTCCAGTCCATAATTATTTGACGGCAAGTATAGTGATATTGTATTTATGACGTAAACCGCTTGATTCGCTGGATGGCCCATACATAAAATGTCTGAAAAATCTATATGTTTACAATGTTTTCTTTTTGTTCCAGTTCCCATCGAACATGTCCAAGGCGTCCTCTCAAAACAAGCCCGATTTCCCTGCGACATTACTCCGCGAGACAGAGACGACGCCGTATCCATGGTTTTATGGTTCAAAGAATCCGACGGAGAACCTCTTTACAGGTTAGTGTAACATCTTCTCTGTAAACAAGTGCAGAAGACGTGAAATATAGCCTGCAAACTCCAACTAAATCTCTCTCCTGATTTTAATTTCGTTTTGTGTTCCTGTCACTTTTAAAAAATTACGCCGCGCCATAACTCAAGTACATCGCGGGATTCGAAATTTAATTTCAATGTTAAATATTTGTTTTAACTGCGAATGAACATGAGACGGGAATCTAATGAATAATGAAAATTTACTCTAGTCTAGTCTGACCTCTACGGCGAGAAGAAAACAGAGGAGATAGGCGTGTTTCAGAGGTGGTATTTTAATAGAACACTTAAATCAAGTTAAACGACGTAACAGTCGCTGCTTCCGAACTTCCTCAACACATTATGTCACAGAAAAACTTTCATTTAAAGCAAAAAATACGACTCTTGTGTACTTCGGCTAACATCCTACAATTTTTTGCTTAATTTCATGAATAGTGGGTGACATATTTTGCAATAAATATATGTACGCACATCGTGAATACTAATCTTAGTCGCTTTGTGTAATAATAATTCACTAAAATTCGCAAATCCAGATTTCCGTGAATAAGCATGATTTAAGGTCCCTAGAATCCGATTATAACATTTTTTAAATGATGTCTCTCTTTGTGTGTGTGTGTGTGTGTGTGTGTGTGTGTGTGTGTGTGTGGATATGTGTATGTGTGTATGTCTGGATGTTGTAGACACGATTCCTCAAAAACCATAAGACTTAAGAATTGTTTAACTATGGATTCCTCAATCTGACATTCCTGGGAAGAGCTGAAAAGGTTTTGGTAACAATTGAACAACCGGAAGTAGTAGTTTCTGAGAAAAATTCTTCTAATTATAATTTTTTGGAAATTTTTGTTATTAAATACTTATTGAAGAACATAAAATTCTCCATCTAATACAGTAAAATTTTTATTATATCTTGTATAGATTTAGAGATAAAGACACTATAATATATAGAGTAATTTAATCGCAGAGGCTAAGGCACTAAGGGAACCAATGTTTATAACATAGTTTTTAAATGACACATGTCAGTGTCAAAAATCAATAGTTTTAGTGACATTCTGATAGTTTTTTCTAGGAAGTATATTTAATCTTTCTTATTATTTTATTAATGAAATATTTGAAATTATAGGTAAAATGCATATATCTATCAGAAATACTGCCAATCTGGTTAATGAATTGGAAAAATCTCTGACAAATAGGAACTTCCAAATACAATGAAAAATATATATATAATTAGAATTATATGTGTGCAGAAGACATGTTAAATATAATAAAAAACAATATTTGGGTAAAGTTCTGTAATTTTTTGTTATAAATCGACGGTTCGATAGAGAAGTACAATACAGTACTTATATAGCCTTATATGTAAATGGCGAGAGGTCTTGTGCTGGCTACAACAAATTTTTTGTTATGGTTTATGGGCCTATTGTTATGAATACATCATATTTTTTTTATTTTTACTCTCATTCGGGCATATGTGCTTTTACGCTTCAACGTTGCAGATAATTTAGTGAATATATGTATGTATATCTCTTTATATCCCTTTAACAAATAATTGAATTTAAAATTAAATGTGTTTTTTATTCAATATCTATTTCATATTTTATTTTTTGTAATTGGTTTTGTATTGCATTTTATTTAATTTGCTATGCCATTTATTTTATATTTTAATTTTTTTTATATGTAATATGTCAATCTGTGTTGATGGCTAATTAAACAGAAATCGATAAAATTGTAAATCCGTTTTATAAATTGTGGCACTACACCAGTTTTTAATTTTAATTTTAAATAATTTATTAAAAATATGTCACCTAGAGAGAACCATATTTAACATATTATAATATTTATTTTTGTTTATTAAAAAAATATTTTTAATTTTAACAAAAACAATGCTTTACTACAATAAAGAAAATATTATTACAGTAATGAAAATGACTACACAATTATCCTAATAGAAAAAAATCTGTTGTGGCCAGCACAAAACCTTTTCCGTCAATTCGATGTATTTTATACAAATCTTGTACTAAAAGTTCCTTGAAAAAGATTCTATATATACTGTAAAATTGTAACACGAGCACACTATTTTTTATAAATTCCATACCGAAAGTTCCTCTGAAAAGATTTTGTAAATTCAACACGAACGTACATTATGTAATTTCCTGCTTCTTCAGCTTTCCCTCTTTTATTATGGGTCGCTGTTTCTTACTCTTCTCTGCTACTCATTCCTGTTCAACTCATCTTCTTCACACAGTTCTTCCTCTCTCAAATCTTCTGCGATATAGTCCTTCCATCTTCTTTTTGGCCTTCCTCGTACTCCCAGCACTGAAAATTCCAATCTTGAGGCGAGGCTGCAACTGCAAGTCACTTGCGAGGGACACTCTGTCACATATCATTTTCTAATCCTATACTTTCCACTATGATTTTGCGCTTGACACTGACATTTGTCAATTAGAATATTTTGAATATATCTGCTGTTTCCATAATTTTAGCACAGCTGACTGACAGTTAGTAATTATTGGTATTGTTTACGTTAAGTCAAAAAGTCAACATATATATTTTTTTTTCATTGTTTTAGTTGTTATTTATTGTCATTTTTTGTTACCTAGGTAACTCAAAAATTTATCGTGTTTTAATGGTCGATTTACGCACGCTTTTGCGTGTTTTAATGAGCGATTCTGATGCATGTATAATAAAAAAAATATTTTTGTGACAATTACATAGTCCATTATTTTTATCTTGGCTGACTAAATTGTAGTTACTCACTAATCAACGCTTTCCCAAGGTCTGTAGTAGAAAAAAAAATCTGTTGTGGACAGCACAAGACCTCTCGCCATTTCCATATTAGGCTATATGAGTATTGTATTGCACTTCACTTTCGGACCGTCGTTTTATAACAAAAAATTACATAACTTTACTCAAATATTGTTTTTTATTATATTTAACATGTCTTCTGCACACATATAATTCTAATTATATCTATTTTTCATTGTATGAGAAAGTTTCTAAATGTCACAGATTCTTCCAATTCATTAACCGGATTGGCGGTATTTCTGATGGGTATATGCATTTTACCACAATTTTACCTATAATTTCAAATATTTAATTAATAAAACAATAAGAAAAGTTAAATATACTTCCCAGAAAAAGCTATCAGAATGTCACTAAAACTGTTGATACTTGACAATGACATGTGTCATGTTATAAACATTGGAATTTGTAAACTGGTTTCCTTAGTGCCTTGGCCTCTGCGATTAGTTTACTCTATAAATTATAGTGTCTTTATCTCGAAATCTATACAAGACATAATAAAAATTTTAAGTGTATTAGATGGAGAATTTTATGTTCTTCAATATTTAATAACAAAAATTTCCAAAAAATTATAATTAGAAGAATTTTTCTCAGAAACTACTACTTCCGGTTGTTCAGTTGTTACCAAAACCTTTTCAGCTCTTCCCAGGAATGTCAGATTGAAGAAACTGCAGTTAAATATTTTTTGTCATAGTTTTTGAGGAATCGTCGCTCCAACATCCATATATACACACACACACACAAACATACACACATCCACACACACACACACACACACAGACATCATTTTAAAAATGTTATACTCGGATTCTAGGGACCTGAAATCGTGCTTATTCAATAAAATCTGGGTATGCGAATTTTAGCATGAATCCAATACCTCTCTTAGCGAGAGGTAAAAATAAGTTTGTTCATGATACAGAAAACGATTTCATGAAATTATTTCAGAAAATCAGAGCAGGGAAAATAATGACTCACATTTCTTGTTTTAAAATCGTGATTAAAATCACAGCGGTTTTTTCCGCAATATTTTTCCAGTGTGTCGTTGGTCCGGTGTTTGAGTTGGCAAAATTTGCGTCTGTTTCCATCGTTAAGCAAACCCAAATTTCGCGTGTTCTGTAAACATTTCGCAGCTAAATTAAAATTAACTGATTCTTGACACAGGCGCAACGAAATTTGTAATTAGCAAAAAATAAACAACACAAAATAAAATTATGTATGGCAACAGATTCCGGAGATGTTATTTGCCAAATTATGTACTTCGCCAAAAAGAATTTTTAATTGAGAGAAGATAAATTTTGTAAACACCCTGAAGGGGAATTTTTCTTTGAAAGCAAAGGAAAAAGTATCTATGGATTTTAATATCTTTACATTATTTATTTACCAAAATATTTTTGTATTAATTCTTGTTCGATATTATACTGTAACAGAAAAAGAAGTTCATATTAAATATGAATTTTGTTAATATTAAAAAATGCCTTGGGATGTTTTTTATTTTACTAATTGGGTTACTAATTGTTAACTTGTTAGTAAAGTTAAATAAAATATGCTTGGTTATTTACTAATTAAGCCAAATTAATTGCTTGTCATTGGACAAGTATTTATTTTCTTTATGCTTGATGACAAAAAAGACTATATTGTATAATAGAGAAACAAATAAATATCAATTCAAAGACCGTGTTTTGTATAAGTATCAAAATTATTCGGGTTTATTCTATTACTCAGTGGTTAATTTTTAACAAGTGGTTAAAAAAATTATCCAATAGATATTGATTTGACAATTAAACATCCAATTTTTTATTTTATATCAGCATACTTAATTGGCTAATTTTTTTAACCAGTTGTTAAAAATTAACCGCTGAGTTACAGAATAGGCCCGACTTTTCACTCGAAAAAAATAGCTATAATAACCATATTTGTGAACATACTACATACCATGGTTAGATATTTGACGTAACCAAAACTAACCGGGTTACTTTGTGAGTTTCAACAAAATGCGATTACCTTGTAATCAAAAATAACTAAACATTATTAAATCATATTACAAAGTTCTCATTTAACGGCTCATTTCGTTTCAGTTTTGTTTCTTTAACTGGCTAAAAAAGAAAAAAAAACCCTTAACCGTAACAATAATTGAAAAAAAAATTATATACACTGATTTTTCACACTTGACCTTTACGTCATAGTTTGATGTTCGTATATTAGATATACATATCGTATGTTTATCTCTGTCTTACTTATGGTTTCCTACATTCTGTCTTCGATACGTATATCTAATATACGAACATCAAACTATGACGTAACGTCAAGTGTGAAAAATCAGTGTGTACCTATTTCGAGAACTACGTTCTCATCATCAGTAGAAACTACAAAATAATAAGACAAAGAAGTTAAGATTACTCAGCATGTAAAGATTACTCAGCATGTAAAGCATGTCAGTGGGCAAAATAGCTATGAAGAATAAGGGAAAGAACTCGGATTATACAGGGAGAGGAGTCATAGGTGAGTGGATACCTAATTGAATAACTAAGATTAAACAAAGCAAATTATTGTTTTTTGGTTAAAATTCAACCTTAAGACTCCATTTTAATTTTTAATCTTTAATTGGCAGTTGAAATTTTAACCGGAGATTGTATGATTGGCTCTTAGTGAAGTTTCTCTCTAATTATGTTCTTGACATTTGACGATTTTCTTTAATCTAAATGATGCTTTATGAAAAGGTTTTATTGGTAGTCTGCATTTTGTATAAAAGTTAAAATTCTCGAATGTTAGAAAATATTGTTATAAGTATACTATGCTTGTAACTGTTCGATATTTGACCTAACCGAAACTAACCGAGTTATGATGAAAATACAATTGCGACAATTGGTGAACTGTTCTAATAGGATATCTAAAAATAACACTTGACATGATTCACAAGATTTCAGTCTCTGAATCAACCTCTCGGGGTTTATTAAAGACTGGCCCGACTGGTCTACTCAACCAGAACCACAGACACGTGTCGCTTTTATTGAAGATCTTCATTGCACTGAGTAAGGTTGAGCAGGCGGATGATAAACATCCCTAAAATGTATAATGACTCCAGAAGTAAGTAACTACATGCAGAGCCATCTATAGAAAACGCGGTGAAATTAGCCAATAATAAATAATGCAATATTTAATACACCACACTGAAGAGCTCCAATAAGAAAACGACTCGAGAGCACTAAACATATTTCGGGTACAAGTGCACACAATATTTTTTCTACAACTAAATTAAATTTTTAGAAAACAGGTATAATTATTTAAACAAAATTAACCTCTAATGACATCTTGTTAATCGTTGAATTTTCCTATATGTTACGACTTGACATTTGATTGACAGCAATGTATTTGCCTGTCAAATTTAAAATGTATCATGGGGAACGAATTTGACAGAAGTATTACATTTAAATATTGTAAGAAATTTAGCCGACTCAGAAAATCACTCAAGCACAATATTTTTTGTACAACTAATGGTGCTATTCTGTAACGTTCTATAAGCTCTATAGGCTCTATAAACAACCGACGTTATAGTATGTAAGAAAATAGCTATTCTGTAACTAGGTTACAGTACTATAAGGGCTATAGTCTTATAGAAATTTCTATAAATCTTACAGCGTCAAAATCTTGACTGTAAAGTATTTATAGAGCATAGTGAAACGTCAAAAACATTTATATTAAAAAAATATTGTCAAATGTTACGAAATATTAAAAAGGAAAATGAAAGAATTTGTTGTGCCACTCCGAAAAACATAGTCAGTTTCCATTTCATTAAAAAAAATTCATACTGTTCTTCACTTGTGTTTGGAATCCTTTTCCGCTTCGTGCTACATTTACATAAAAAATTAATTAAAGCGATTTTAAAACATTTTCTATGATATAAAATAGAATAATTTGACGTAGTTATATTTGTCACAAAATATATTATATTAGAAAGGTCAAGACAAGGGGTCTCGTAGCGCCTGAGTGTCGGATCGCAAATCTGGGAAACCGTGTTCGATCCCGACCAAAGCCAAAATTATTTCGAATCTTAAACGACCGCACGGTACGAATATGTCATCATCACTACCGATATCTGCATATAAAGCTGTTTGGCCCACCTAGCAATACGCCGTGATGGTATATTTATTATATTTATTTATATCACAACAGCAACAAGAATTACAATTACAATAATCAAAATATATATGACAATAAGCATTAATTCAATAATATAATTAAATATATACCTACTTACATATTATTAGAGTTATACATGATTTCTTAACGTCTTGTCAAAAATATGGTTACAGTATATTTGACAGTTTGACATGAATTACAACCAAAACAACTCTATAGCCAGACTTGATACAGAGAGAGTTACAGAATAGGTAATTTTACTATTCTATAAGGTGTGATCTTATAGAGCTCTATAGCTTACAGAGCGTATAGAGTTACAGTGTTATAGAGCAAAGTTGCAGAATAGCACCATAAATTTATTTTAGAAAGTAGGTATAATTATTTAAACAAAATTAACCTATATTGACGTCTTGTCAAGTGCCAAATTCGTTCCCTATTTTCAATTTTAAATGGGACAGGCAAAAACATTGCTGTCAATCAAATGTCAAGTCGTAACCATGGATATGACAAACCCAATGTTTTACGTTAAAAAATACTCACTTTACCTCTACTTAAACCTTTATCAGGGACTACAAGTATTGTGAATCAAATTAATATAATATTATCATGTTTTCCTTAGTTGTATGGTTATACTCGTCATAGTTTTACAGTTAATCTATCTTAATCCATATATACACATGCACTATACTTAAATATTACAGTTATTATATACCGAAGTCTTTAGCGTTTTCCATTTGTAATCTGAACAGATGGTTTTAAAAGGAACATGTATTTTAGTAACCTATGCTTTACATATATTACATACCTTTACCTAGTATTATGTGTTCTTCAGCATTTTATATTATGCTGTTATTATTAATAGAGTAATCAAATTTGACATATAACTACCTACATAATAACTGCGTGACAAGTAATATCAAAAATGGCGTGTGCAATATGTGCTTTTAATTTTACCTTAGGTACGTGGAACAACAAATTTAGTACGAAGAGATTTACGATCGTACTCAAATATAATGTTTCCTGTAATATGAGTATTATACCTTTTAATCTGGAATATAATACTCCTTCAGAATAAAAAGATGTATTTATGTATTTAGTTTCAAAATATTTATAAAAGAATGATAAAACTATTTGTGGTAAAAGTATATAATGCTGCGTCAGCGGATGTGGGTTGGACGATACGAAATCGATCGACGTTAAACTTAAAAAATATATTATTAATTGATTTCATGGTGGGCACTTGGTGAAACATTATGAATATAAAAAGAAAAATATAATATAAATTAAACACTTGTTTGTTTCACAAACTTTATTTATTTAACGACGATCGTTTCGACCTCTCAATCATTATCAATTTAAGAAAATATTACAAAATTGTATTTTATATCTGGATATATATACGTGCTAAAATGGGTGGGGGTGGGTACAAGCTAGCGGTAACATCTAATAAAGATTTAACAATGGGGAGTTATTTAGGTCTATTTGATCATTGGTAATGGGTTTTCTTGAGTTTACGGCCTTATTTATTTCAAAGTGTGTAAAAGCCTTCAGTAATGAAAATGGATTTTCGATACTGACAACGCACTTTTTTGCTGTCAATTACAAACATTTTAATTTTTCAACTGGTTTCCGTGGAGTTATTTGGGTTACTAGATACATTACCCTAAAAATGCTTACACTAAAGCAACATAATCTTTACAAGCAAATAATATTACTACCAAGTTTATATATCTACCACCCATTTTTGAATTATTGCCTCAAAAGTAAATATACCTACCTCATATTTAGATAAAAACTTCAAAATTTTCAAAAATCTAATTTGTATGTATCTTAATACTTCTTAATGCTCTGATTCCAAATTTTGAAACCGCAGGTCGATATCTCTTTTCGTTCTCGAGATATTTAGATTCAAAGTTTTGCTGAAAACTGCCCATTTTTGGGTAGTAACCCAAAAATGGACCGAGATATGAATTTGGCGACACGGCCATTTGCTTCTACGGGAAAAATTACATAAGTGTACCAATTTTTATAAATTTTGTCCAACCGGTTCATTTCTTACGAATAAAAGTTTGAAACCCTCCGAAAATGGCCAAAATCTGAAAAAATCGTTAGGGATACATGTTTATTTATTTTCACACTTTTGACTAGATACAAAGTTGATAAAATACATAAGTAATATATAATAAGTCGAGGCGGTGAGCGACCTCCACATTGCGCAGAAAAGTCATCCGACTCCCTGTCTAGTGACCTGGTGCAACATCATAGTCGAATTATTGAAGCGGGCCCAGTTGGTGTAGGAGCCCTGCAAGACTCTCGTCGATTTTTGGCCATTTTCAGTTATTTTGCTTTAGAGATTGTATGCGGTGGGCAAATATTATGAAAATTGGTGTACTTATGTAATTTTTCCCGTAGAAGCAAAGGGTCGTGTCGCCAAATTCATATCTCGACCCATTTTTTGGTAGTAACCCAAAAATGGGCAGTTTTGAGCAAAACTTTGAATCTAAATATCTCGAGAAAGAACAGAGATATCGACCTGCGGTTTTAAATTCTGGAATCAGCGCATTGAGAAGTATCTAGATATATACAATTAGATTTTTGGAAATTTTAAAGTTTTTGTCTAAATAAGGGGTATTTCATTAACAATTGGTGGTATTTCAAATGGATATATACATGTTACCTATAATTTTAAATATTTAATTAATAAAACAATAAGAAAAAGCTTTCAGAATGTATCTAAAACTTTTAATTTTTGACACTGGCAAATGTTATTTAAAAATTATGTTGTAAATATTTGAATTTGTCAACTGGTTTCCTTAGTGTAGTTTAGCCTACTCGACTTATTACATCCCGTTATTCTGTATATTATAGCGTCTTTATCTCTAAATTTTTAGAAGATACCAAAACCTTTTCAGCTCTTCCCAGGAATATCAGATTGAGGAATTCATAGTTAAACAGGTCTTAAGTCTTATAGTTTTTGAGGAATCGTTCCTCCAACATCCAGACCTACACATACTCATACACACATGCACACACACAATTTTAAAAATGTAAAAAATCGAATTCTAGTAACCTTTAAACGTACTTATTCATTATAATCTGGATATGTGATTTTTAGCATGATTCTAATTACCTAGTAACCTGGATAGAGAATTGAACTGATGTTAAAACAAAACTACAAGTCGAATCTTCTCTTATTGAAATATGATTGAAAGTTGAAAAAGAAAGCAACGCATTATGGTGGCAGTTGCGAACGGAATAAAATGAAGCAATTTATTCGCATTTAGATGTTGTGCACATATGCCTAGTTAATTTGAATGCTGTGTAGAAATTCAGAGAAATATCTTGGGTAAAATCTGAGCATGTAATACGCATCAAACATGCAAACGAAACTGTTTAATTACATCAATTTAACTGAAGCAGAATGAAAACGTGAAAACCAAACACGTTTCCATTAATAGACACATTGAATTAAATATTTCTTCGTGGATTGTTTTGTGCGGGTGCGATGCAAATGTTGCTGTCGCGGTCTCCGCGAGAGACAAACATCTTCATAAATACCACCACAATTTGCATGTTCTCTCGCTGAGTACCGTGGGAATTTCACAATCGCATCCAGCTTGCTTGGAAATTCGCCGATTACTAACTCTCTATTAATTTTTAATTCGCTAAAATGCACTTTTAAGGACGTCGCAAGAATAATTGCCTATGAATTATTTATTCCTTTTAAAAATAGAATATTTAACAATACTTTTCTAAAGAGATCTATTGTAGCAAGGTGAGCATGGTGAAATAACAAGTAATAACTTTAATATAAACTCTTCTAAATTATAGTTTCAATATCAACATTTTAATTCTGTTATCTTTGTAAGTCAAAATTCTGTCTAGAAACAATAATCATTATTCTCTCATATCTCTGTTTAGTCTAGATGTCAACCGCGTAGACATTTATTGTTTTGACAATTATCAACGTAAGTTATTGGCTAGACTACGTGAAATCTTGTTATTTTGCTATGGATGCTAAACCCTCGCACCCTTCATCAGATATGCCTGTTGAAAAGATAACCTTTTGTTTTTAAGCAGTCGAGTTTTATGATTCAAACCGATAAGGTCATGGAGTAGTCCGTGTATAGTTTTGGCGTTTACGCCAGTACTCGGAATTAGGGTTACAATATAATAATGTAACAATTAGTTTGTGTTCAGTGTAATTAATAATTATAAGTTAATTTAATGTAATAATATGTAAAATAAAAGTTTAGTAGCTTCAAATATTGTGTGTGTGCCATCCATCCAAAATATGTTCATAACTCTATCATCAAGTATCAAGTGTTTAGTGATAGTGTGAGTGTAAGAGCGTGTTCCTCCTCAGTATAGTGGTGGATAAACCAGCAAGCGTCCACCAGATAGATAAAGTCATCGTTGGGGTAAGAGAACAACAAGAGAAAACAGTAGCTTCAAAGACCCCCCCCCCCCCCTGTTACACTATCCTGACAAAACGAATTTGAATCAAAATGAAGTCATTCATGCATCAGTGATAGATAAACTTAGATTTGTCCCTTTAACCCTCAAAATACCAACTTGTTTTCTTTACATTAACTATCAAGTGGGGTACAATTCTACCCCATTGTTTTAGTTATTCTCATATTATACAAGGTGCTTTATAAATGTACCGACAAACATCCAGGAGTTGTAGAAGACAACAGAACAATAACTTTTTTTTAATAAACCTATTTTGGAGAAAAAAATATTCAACAGCTATATTATATTCAAAGAAACTTAACATATTTGCCAGTTTTGCTAAATATAATCTTTAATGGTGAGTTTGGGGTGATCCCTCCCTCCTTTAATTTTGTATTATAAGTAGTAGAAAAAAATTACTCATATGAAAGTTTTATTATTTTAAATATGCTAAGATGACAGACGTAGATATTTTTTTACAAACTCGGTTACAAAATACGACTATCAATTTTTATTTTTACCTCCCGCTACCCTTGGTAAGGGAGGTATAGGGATCGTGCTAAAAATCTCATATCGAGATTTTAGTAAATGTTTTAAGGTCCCTAGAATCCATTTTTAACATTTTCACGATGATGTCTGTATGTGTGTATGTGTGTATGCATGTGTATGGATTTTGTCTTCGCTCTAACTCAAATACTATCAATCACAAAATTCTGAAACCTTGTATTTCTATCCTATTCTAATATGAAAAGAAGCCATTAGATTTTGGTGTAAATCGGATAACCGGAAATGGCACTTTACCTGAAGCTCATAGTGGTTTTTTATCAAAAAATACCATTAAATGCCATTTTTTCGAATTTTATCTCATGAAAATTAAAGATTATTGAATTTTCTACAGGAATACATTAATACTTTTTCTATATATTTTACAGATAAATTTAAAAATAATTTTTTTTATTAGTCGCGAAGCCTAAGATAAAAACTATTCCTTTGTTACACAGTTCATTTTTCAAATGAATATAACTGAGAGTAAATGTCACTGTCAGAAAACTTATTACTTCAAATTAATAATAGTGATATTTTAAAAAGAAAATAGTAAATAAAGCAATAGTTTTCTGCAATGGAAGAGTTTGCAGCGTTAGTAAATACGTAGGTAGGTATGTATTTAAATTAATAAAAATTAAATAGCGGGAGGTTTTGTGTTGGCCACATCAGATTTTTTAAAGAGCAACCCATAATTATTTTAGAAAAATATATACCGGTATTTTTGGTTTTATCAACGATATATTATCTTTTATTAATGTATTTGAAAAAAGTCGTGAAAAATAAGATAAATGAAAAATATGAAAATAATTTATGTTCAAATATTCTAAATGGCTATGTGAAAATAAACAAAATGTAACAATGTTATAAACAAGCTAAAATAACAAATTCAGTAATAAAAACAAATAAATGTATACTTTGTTGGCATTATTTTAACTGTTTAACATTGTTACATTTTGTTAGCCACCTAGAATATTTGAATAAAAATTACTTGTCATATTTCTCATTTATCCTATTTCTCGCAATTTTTTTCAAATACGTTAATAAAAATTAATTATTGTTGACACCAAAACGTCGGTTTTTTTTTAGTAAAATAATTATTTATTTAAAATTAAAGTTGATGGTCGTATCTTTTAAACCTGCCTTTGTAAAAAATATCTACGTCTCCTATTAAATGTTACATACGTATAATAAAAAAGTTAAAGGGCGGGTGGAGTGATGGTTCATCATTATTATTATATTATTATTTTATTTTTTAATATTTGCATGGCGGGAGATAATATGTTTAGATTTTTATTATTTTTCCCGCAATTATTAAATGTGCCCATAGCCACTAGATTTGAATATCTGTGAAATGAAGCAGATTGACAATCAAACATCAACAATAAGTAAAAAAGTTTTGAAGTTGTATTTATGTTATAAAAGAACAAAAATACAGCAAGATATATTTCTATAACTCCTTCATTCATCTTGTGTAAATTAATTTTCTTAATTAAAATCACGATATAACAAGGCGAAAATTAAATATTAAGTTAGTAAAGTAAAGCATGTTTTCAATTTACGTAAACAAATCCGTTGAAAATTTCTGTAAAACTTTAAAGATTTTGAAAGTTAAAAATCCGATTCATCTTGTTCATAATGACTTTAAATTAACTTTTTCTTTCTTATGTAAATTTGTTAGAAAGATGGACAAGAAATTTAAAATACACAAAGGCGTAACGTATTGTTGCGTATGTATTACGAATCAGAATATATCAAGTTCCTCCATATTATATATATTCAAACATGATTTACATAGCTTTTCCATCAACAGCATTATCATCATCATCAACTCTTTTATAAATAAAAAAAAAATACCTAATAGTATAATATCTTAACTACGCATACTATATTTTACGCACAATTGAATCAGTATTTTTTGTTTATGGCTTAGTTGCCTTTGAACATTAACCATCCGAGATTTTATGTCATTTTATCGCCCGTCGCCAGTAAAAAAATCAAAACCCGGTAATAATACTAACCTTCATTTAATTATTAGAATTTAAACGTATTTATTTCAAATCTTCACCAAAGTGCACAAAAGTCGTTATTAAAAGCTCAGAAATCGGTACTAAAGTAATCCATTATACAATGATTTCATTCATTTGCAGTGTTGCCAACTTTATGATAATTGCTGTAAAAGTGAGATAATTGGGGCAGATGTACGATGTACAATAGTAAATTTGTACGAAAAATGACAAAATATGTGCAAAAATAACGAACTAAATAATTCAGATGAATAAGTTTGAGATAAAACACAAATTTTTTAGTGTTTTTTACGACAACTTCAATGTCGAGCTTAGCAACGTTGAATGTCAGATTGACAGATTTTATTTAAACATAACCTATAAAATAAATATTTCTTTCATTTTCTTAATTTTTTGATTTCAAATAAAATTTAATTTGCATCTCGGCACTGAAGTTTCTTTTTATCACTCATATGATTTATTTTCCTCGGCCTTAATAGCCCTGGTAAATAAATTCCACATTCATGATAAAAAAATTAAATTTCCATGCCTTGATACATAAATAACTATTATTTAAAAGCTGTACGTATTACAGTGACGCCAACATTATGAAAATTTTTATTATTATTATTATTATGCTTATGAAAATACAAAAAATGTAGCAAAGTTTATTTCGTTTTCATTTGTACATAATTCATATTCAATACATTTAAAAAAAGCCGTATACTTGAACGGATCTATTGCGTTTGTGCTTGGTCGATACAAGTTTAAACCACCGTAATGTACAATTCGCCTGCAGTAGTGTAAGACCAGTAATGAGTATGTCTTTGTAGGCGTCACTCTCAAAGCTGTCGTGCTTTAGGTAAATTTTTCATTAAATTAAAAAAAATAATTATAAAACTACACTAAAGAAGTAGAAACCATTGTTATCAATGCAACTAAACTAAAGAACTAAACTATGGAAATTCATATAAATAGCCTAAATGGACCAAGGAGAAATTAAATATACGAAGATATAATTTCGGAAAAATTCATTGACACCGTAGGAATTTGAACTCCGGATCTCCTCAGATCTAGTGAGGTGCTTTTCGAGCCACTGAATCCGTTCCCAATTGAAGTCAACAAATATTTCACAATTTGTTTTTACAAATTTCATAGGTGAGTACACTATCCTAAGCGGAATAGATGAATACTCAGCGCGAAACAATGCACTTTTTATAATATTTTGAAATATGCTTTCAGAACTCATTATTAATAAAATTAAACAATATTTGGGTTTAGTTCTGTAGATATTTTATTAAATTAACAACGTTTCGACAGCAAGGTACTGTCTTCTTCAGGTTTTAATGTACCTTTGATTTTATATACTTGTAGTCTTGACTACATATTTATTTATTTATGTTATTATTATTAAAACCTGAAGAAGACAGTACCTTGCTGTCGAAACCTTGTTAATTTAATAAAATATCTACAGAACTAAACCCAAATAGCACTTTTTATAATGTTATGAACACAGAAAGGTTGATAAACCCCTGCAGTGTCTATGACTTTTTCACAAATTCTGTCTTTGTATATTTCATTTATCCTTGTCCAGTTAGGCCACTTATATGAATTAAACATTACAGTGCATCGAAATTAATTATTATAAACTATCGAAACTAAATTAAGAAGAATTAATTATTATAAACTATCGAAACTAAATTAAGAAGTTGGTTATTGTCAACTTTCAGTTTAATTTTATAATTTCTTAGTTTTGCGCCTGCATTAATTGGGCACTTATGATAGATGATAAGACCTAACCTATGCAAACGTACGACAACAAAGTGTCTGCAAAGAAAATCGTCGTAAACACAAAAACGTATGTCTGATTATTATTCAATTCAAAAGTCAAAATTGATCGTGAAATGTAATTTTAAAGAGAAAAGATAATAAAGAAGGATTCAGAATATTGTAGGCGTCACTCTATAAACTCTCAAAGCCGTTTTCTAATTTATTTCTTTTTCTAAAATATTTCACATCAAATTGGCATTTGGTATTTAACTTTCAAATTGACATACGTTTTTTGAAGACACTATACTTATTTGTATATCTATTTTTTTTTTATCTTATATAAACCCCAATTTCATCTGCAGTACTACATATAAAACAAAAATTCTCAATTTTTATTAACTGCATCAACAAAAACTACTTAATTTTAATTTGGTTTCTTAATTTATTGGTTTAATTTAATTCCAATCTGTCTTCTTTCTTTTCAGTTTCGATTTAAGAGGTAGAACGTACCTCCAAGCGAAACTATGGTCATCTCCACAAGCATTCGGCACTCGGGCATTTTTTCGAACTTCTACCATTCCTGCCAGTTTAATGGTAGATGACGTTCAACTTCACGACGAAGGTGTGTACAGATGCAGAGTCGACTTTCGAAATTCGCCTACTCGGAACCTGAAAATCAACTTCACCGTCATTGGTAAGTGAAGAAAACAATTCTTTTTGATGATATTAACTGTTGACGTGGTAGGCATTTAGTGAAACATACTTAAAATAAGATTATTGGTTGCTTCACAAAGTACTATCGTTTTGACCTCGCGGTCATTGGTTTTCGGTTAGCTGTTAGGGATATACAAACCCTTCACTAGTGAGGTTCGATTCCAATTAAGGCCATTAAGTACCTTTCAGTGTTAATAATTACAGAGAGTACTTACTAAATTATTAATGTTGATTACAAATGTGGTTTAAACTATCTATAGCACTAAAGCTGTACAAGATTTTGCTTACAAGTCTGCATTGGTTATTATTAAAATAAGTATGTTCTATTCTTATATAATGATACTGATTCAATATATGCCGATTCACAATTCGTATACATTCTGTTACTCTATTAGACTTTTATTATCTTCTATACCTAGTTACAATAATATAGAGGCTTTTTAGCCAATTACGTAACCAATTTCATTTTAATCAAAGATTGGCATTAGACCCCAAATATAAATACCTACATCGCAATATGATTATGCATGTAACACTTCTTCTTCTTCTTCTTCTTCTTCATAGATCCTTTATACCCTTCATAGGGTGTCGGATATAGTTTGCTACTACTCGTTCTTGACCCATTGTTTCCATCCTGTCCGGTCCTTTGTTAGTTTTTTTCATTTCTTCCATATTTTTCCTCTTCTTTTGCCTATCTCTTCTACTTGTCCCTCCCATGTTTTTCTTGGTCTTCTCCTTGTTCTTTTCCCAGTTTCTGAGATTCCTAGTATAATAGTTCCAAATTTCGCCATTTCCTCAGTTATTTCAATTTCTTTCTCGTTAGCGAGGTTACGTTCCAAATTCCAATCTTTATTTCTTGTTTTATTTTATTACTATTCTTTTCCTGTTTTGTATGTCGATTTACCCTTCCATTATTGACCTTGCAAAAATGAATTTGGTATTTACTTATTTCAAAAAATAAATTATCTAACTAAGCAACATGTCATAGAATATATGTTTGACAGTTTAGCGACGCTCATTTCTTGAAATAATGCCGTCAAATAAGTATGGACTGGAGATTTGTACTCTGTTGCCAATTTATGGGCAGTTTTGAAAATTCTGCGTTATAAAGAAGCGGCAATACCGCAGGGCAAGGGGCAGGGTACGGAGAAGAAAAACGTTGAACATCAGTCCGTACTAATTTGACGGCGAGTATAATGCCTGTATTATGGGTACAACTGGAATGGCCGGTTGCACCAACGTATCTTAAATAAGATAGCTGAGCTAAACCCGATAAAAACTAATTTTTCACTGCCTTACATCTTGGAAACTGTTGAAGGTCGGACCCAAGTTGATTAAGCTTTTCTTACGTATTCTGGTCAGTACTACATGTCATCAAAATCTTTTACGTTTTATTTGAAACACCCTGAATAAAAATTACGTTACATAGCACATTACCTTCCGTCAATTCTAGATATTTTGTACAAATCCCATACCGAAAGTTTCTTCTATATATCCAATAAAATTATAACACGGACATACACTAAGTAATTTGCACTGACATTTGTCATATATCATCTGTTTCCATGATTATAGCAAAACTGGTTAATTTATTAAAGTTAATCTCTTTATAATTCTTTAACTCAATATCTTTTAAATATGAAGGAAAATGTATAAACAAACCGTATAGAGAATAAGATATTCTTTCATATTGATAATCACATAAAATGTCCAAAAAATGATATTTAATTGCATTTTCTCAAGAGAAACTGTTAAGAATTTAAAATAAGGGAATTTCCGGTTGACCGATTATAATTAAATCTAATCAGCTTTTCATATTGATGTAAGGTAGTGGAATACCAAAGAATTATAACTTTTAGAATTGCACACACACACGCACACACTCACACATACAGACATTATCTTCAGAATAGTAAATTTGTATAGTAGATATTCTATAACATGTATATTCATTAAAAACTCACCACCGAATTTTTTGACCAAAGACAATATCTTACTTACCTATAGGTGACGGAAGGTAAAAGCCGTTTCCCCATGTTAAACGCCTTTGTCACTGAATCTCTTGTTCGCCCTGTATAGCTATTTATACCACTTTTACGATAGATAACGAGCGCTGACATTTACTTCATTAAAAAAACTACTATATTATAATTGTTATCGCATATTTAAATATTTTCGCACTGTCATCGCATACTTAATAAAATACACTACGTAAACCCTCGGTGAAACTATGGCATATCTTATGAAACATCTACGTCGTTACGCTGAGTGGAGTATATGAAAACATTCTTCATATGATAATATCCTCGCTATTATGAAATTCATTTATACGTGAAAGTAAAGAATAGCAACATTAAAACATAATTGCAGTCCTTGTGAGTCCATCCTTGTGCGAGCCATTAGAGAAAGCTTTTTCTAAAACTATTCCAACTAAAAATTAGTTGAAATTAATACCGTCGCGAGCGTTTTTGCATTAAAGTTGCCGGTGTTTTTGTGTATTATTTTTGTGAATAAATCATTTCCACCTTGGGTCACCGAGCGAATGAATTCTACACTTTGTTCCGCAAAAAAGAAATGGAAGCCATCAAGACTGATTCATTGTCCGCTGCACAAATGAGAAGATAATTGAAGCAATTAGTGGATGGTGAAGAACTAGTAGCCCTTATCAATTATCCTTACTTATGTAGAAGTAAACTCTTCTTCTTTCGTAGGTGCTCTTTGTGAGACCGATTCGTACGAGTGTAGTTCAAGTACTCAATACAAACGACAAATGAGATACTCCATTGTAACTGTACACTGTTTTTAAATTAGAAGAAAATTCAAAAGTTAGATTTACAGAAAAATAAAACAATATTTGGCGAAAGTTCTGTTTAAATTTTTAATAGAAGACGACGGCAGCACTGCGCCGTGGAAACGTCGTTTTCTTATAAAATTATAAAGAGAACTTCACCCAAATATTGTTTTTTTTTTTATATATATTATGAATTCAGGAAGATTCTCTCAAATTTTATATTTACAGCTTTTTAATAAATTTATAACAATTTTAAATAACAGAATTTTTAATCCTAACAAAATTATATCTTATAATTGACAAATTTCCCATAATAATAATAATAATAATAATAATAATAATAACAAGATAATAATAATATAAGTCCATGTTTATGGATAATGGTGCTATGTCGTTCGATTGGCAAAATAAAAAAAATCTTATGTGGAAAGCATTTGAACTACCGCCAATTCCACTTTTAAAATAGCAATGAGCTTTAAGAAAGTATCACTTCCGGTTGATCGTTTGTAAACAAAATCTAATTTGTTGTTCCAATAAACAGAAAAGTCTGCAAAGCGAAATTTTGTATTATATTTTTTTTTCCTCGAAAATCTGTTATGAGCTCCAAATTAAGTGCCACTTCCGGTTTATCATACATAGTCAAAATATAATTTGGGGTTTCAAATAATATAACCTGTTGCTGTGTAAATTTTTCGCTGTACATGATCTATTTCGTAAATGTGTAGTTGTAAACTAATATTTAATACTTTGAAAACACGTGCTTATTGACAGCTGTTTAATTTATAGTATTTCAAACATAGCAAACTTAAATTGGATCATCCTGTACATCTAACATCTATGTATGATGGAAAATATATTATTTTTACAAACCCTAATTTCATTAGAATCAAACGTATTACTTCTACATTCTCCTTAACACGCTTTCGTTATTAATTTTAATGTAATTGGTTATTCACTAAAATCTCTATGTACGACTTTGAGCACTATCCCTATACCTCCCTTACCTAGGGTAGCGGGAGGTAAAAAAACACGATAAGAATAAAAGAGGTTCTAACTTTACATTTTTATAATTTTATTTCATTGGGTAAATGCAAAATATGTATAAAACCAAACAAGCCTAGATTTTTTTTACTTATTAATAAATTGTAGAACCAGAAAATTTTGAAATTGGACGCCTTATTTAATATGTTAACAATTACTCGAAATCTTAGTCAAATATATATATCCGGTGTCCCATTTTAATGTACCACCTGCAATATCTTCAAGATCATGCATCATACGAAAAAAATGTCAATCCCCACCCCCAAAGGAGGCTGGGCAAGGGGTAGTTTTAAAAATTTTATAGCAGAATCGGATAGAGCGTGAAAAAATAAGTAGATTTTAGCTAAAAAAAATTTTGTTACTTTAGTAGATAGCGCTGCAATCAACAAAATTGATTTCAATACATAATTTTCGGGAAACAATCAAAGCAGTGTGAGTGTGGGTGTGTCTTTGTGTTTGTGTGTGTGTATGTGTGTCGGTGAGGACATCCTAATAATAATTTACCTCCTACATTAGCATTACCCGAGACGAACCACGAGGAGGTTGCTCGGTCGGATTTACGTCTGGTGTATATGTGTATTTGTTTGTGTTTATGTCTGCAAAAAAAAAATTACATAAAATCTTCTTTTTCACGCTCTATCCGATTCTGCTATAAAAAATAGGGGTTACCATTTAAAATTTCAAAACTACTCCTCCCCAGCCTCCCTTGGGGGTAAGGGGTTGAATTATTTTACAGTATCGGATGTCCCCCTCCATATAGTTAAATTTTTATTTAAAACATTTTTTAATACGGTGCATGATCCTGAAGATATTCCAGGTGGTACATTAAAATGGGACACCCTGTATATATATAGTTTTCCCATGCCTATTTAATGAATTTGGAGCGCCCCCTAATACTTATTAATTGATCCGCATTACATTTCTGTCCTCGATGTATTAAATTCTTTCAATGTTAACATATTAACAGTATTATTAGTATTTTTAAACCAAACACTTCAAATTCAGAATCGAGCATGATATGCAGAGTAGCAACGCTTTAACGCCAAGAAAGAACTCGTGGATGAAAAAGTTTTACTGATAGAGACTTGGAAGTAAATTGATCCTATTAAACAAACTTCTCGGGTAGATCGAGACTGAAATACTACGGAATAAACATAATGATCAGGAATGGAAATTTCCTGAAGCGGTATTGATTGTAAACTTTCATAAATACTGAATTATGTATGATTATTACACTTTTATAACGACATTGTAATGCACTCGAAAACCAGAATTTAATTAAGAATTGAACTTCGTCGGTTCTAATTTATCGCATTCATTTTTCAACGGAAGCCGGAGAATTCATTACGCGATTTAAAATAGTAAAATGGTTTCATATTTTACCCTGAATTATTAACTTGTTTTTAATTTACATATTTTAAAATACCATTAAAAATCTATGAACTTATATAGGAGTATTTTGCAGATTTTGAAAAATAGCTAGATGTCTTTAGTTGCAAAATAAAAAAAAATTGCACACATGTGGAGAGCAGGTGTATTAAAAACGCCATTTTGCAACGAATCATATACAATTAATGAAAGTTACTTTTTCCTATTAGTATGAAAAATCTATTCTTTATTTTTCAATTCATTTTATGAACAACATTCCTTCTACTCTTCTAAATGTTCGAGATTCTTCCAATTCATTGACGAGATTGGCGGTATTTCTGAAGGGTATATGATGAAATATATGTATAGCAACCACGTGTTTAGTTGACACAGATACTGTACATACTTTGGCTTATAAATGAATCCTCTATCTTATTATACCAATTTTAGATGTCGACGTAGTCTTTTCCTTGTTATAACAATAGCATAATATAATTACGTTTACATGCGATTTATACAAGTACCTACCAATTTTAGGTTTTTCGCATTCAATGACAGTGTCAACGTAACATGCTGCAGCTATATCTATAATTTTTAATATTTAATTAATGATAAAATAAGAAATATTAAATGTACTTCACAGAAAAAACTTTCAGTAATGTAAATGGATTTTTGACACTGACATTTATGTCAATTACAAACATTTTATTTTTTCAACTGGTTTCTACGGGCTGTTTGATTCATTGTACAATGGATTATTTTATATATAATAAAAATGTTCAATAAATTGCAAAGAGAATTTCATATATATTTTAATATTTGTAATAACATAAATTTCCAAAAAATAATATTTACAAGATTTTTTAAAAAAACTACTACTTCCGGTTGTCCAATAATTGTTACCCAAACCTTTTCAGCTCTTCTCAGGATTCAGATTGAGGAATTTATAGCTAAACAGGTCTTACGTCTTATAGTTTTTGAGGAATCGTCCGTCCAACATCTACACGTACACACACACACACACACACACACACACACACACACACACACACACACACACATAAATAAATATATCATCACGGCATATTACCCATTTCTGAGTGTGCCCTAATCTGCTTTATCAGTAATGATGATGACATGTTTATACCGTGCGGGCGCTTACCAAACGTCACCACAGGGGTCACTTCTGTGCCATTTAAAATTCGAAATATTAGGCGTCGGTCGTGATCGAACCCGGTTTCCCAGGTTCGCGACCAGACACTCTGGCACGCGGCCCCGGGACCGCGTACATACACACACACACACACACACACACACACACACACACACACACACACACACACACACACACAGAGGCGTAACTAACAATTAAGGCGCCTATGGCCAGCCACCAAAAATGCGTCTTTTATAAGAGCTAGATATAATAGTATTCAAGCTTGGTAAAAAAAAACTTACATTTATTATACATATAAGCAGATTCGCAAGATACAATATGTAACTCGTATATTATAGAATTAATTAATACCCCATTAATGAGTACCCATGAGGTACAAATATGTGATCTTCTTTATCGATATCTGTGATAAAGCAGATTGGCACTAGGCCCCGATAGTTAACTTAACCGGCAGTTTAATCAAAGATGAAAATATTGGGCCTTAATTAGGTAAACAATATTGCATCGTTTTGTTGACAGCAATGATAAATCTGTCATTTGACAGTTCACATTGTTTCAATTTTGTTTATTTAACTCTTAGTTAAAATCCCCTTACTTACTTCAGACTCGAATTTAAGCTCTGTTCCATGCTAACTTCACACTGTATTATATAACGCAGTACGCATGCGTCAGTTTGAATAGTTGTCACATTTTTTTTCTAGCGGTAAATACAAAATGGCAACATATTCGACGCAACCCGCAAACCTATTCTTAAATTTCATAATACAGTGCGCATGCGCTAGTTTGAATAGCTGTCACATTTCGTATTTACCGCTAGAAATGTGACAGCTATTCAAACTGACGCATGCGTATTGCGTTATAAAATACAGTCTGAAGTTAGAATGGGACATAGCTCATGTGGGGAACTATGTTGAGTACAGTCGATATAAAACGTATGACGTGTAATTCAAAATTCTATCACAATATCAATCGCAATTTAATCATTTTCGCGCCTTTCCAATAAGGCGCCTATGGCCGCGGCTATATCGGCCATAGGCTATTTACGCCTCTGCATACACACACACACATACATACAGACATCATCATAAAAATATTATAATCGAATTCTAGGACTTTAAATCGTGCTTATTCACTAAAATCTGGATATGTGATCTTAGCGAGAGGTAAACAGGCCTAGAAATTTATTTTTATATGTTCCGGAAATTATGTTATTATTAATAACTAGTTCAATATCCAGATTATTGGAATATTGACGGTTATTAAAGCGCATATATCGTGTTTTCAATTTATTATTCCTGGAAAACCAGTCATTTGGTTATTATTCATTTGAGGTTACGTTGGTATACAACCGGGCGATAGACATTTATTTGTTAATTAAAATAAAGCTAGTAAATCATATGTCCTAGTTTCAAGTGTTGATGTTGACAGTGTACCTACATACAATAATAATGTATGCATGATAGTGTACATTTCCATCTTATCTAGTAATGGAACAGTGAATTAGTAATGTGTCTGCAAGTTAAACAGAATCGTAAAGTAGTCAGTAAATATTTAGCCATGAGCAAGAACATAAATATCAGCTGTAATTAAATTTAGCAGAGGGGAATTATGAAATGAATTCTGTTCTGGTGCAGGTATCCTGTTGTGTGTAATTATTTAGGTAATAAAAGGCACGGGTAGAAGACACAACACGAATCGTCGGTCATAGCCGCTAATGCATACTGGCATAAGTATACCTCCACCATTCGTGACTGATAGTTATCGGGAGGATCTTAACGAAGTACTATGCGGTTAATACGGCGTGTATCACGAAGAAATTATAAAACAGGTATGCGTGCCGCCAGCTCCTATCTTTAGACACCTACTTGTTCTGATTTAATCAATATTGCACGGAACAAGGCTCACCTACTGTCCGTTTTAAAGATGATGGAATCACGTACTGCCTTCAACCAACGGACACTGAATTGCAATTCGAGGGCGCTTATTTTGTTTTACAATCGAATTTAATCACACAAATTTCATTTGCTACTGGTTCATCCCTTGTTTACTTAAATTACCCCGAGGCTTAACTGGGATCGGAACGGAACATCTCTTGCATGATCGTAACACATTTCAACCTTAAAAACTGTATTGGCAAATTGCTCAAATCAAACGTTGTTTCATATTGGTTTCTTCCTATTCCTGAATTGAATTACTAAATACTAGATAGATGAATTACAAAATAATGACCAAAAATCAAAGCGTTTAGCTTTTTTTCTAGAGGAAATAGAAAAGATGGATATATAACTATGTGTGCTTAAGACAGCACGTCCTAAATGAAAACTTAAATGGTTGACATTTAGATTAAAATCACTAGATATATAAAGTACCGCAATTCATTGTACCAATGTGTCAGAGAGAGAAGAACGTTTTTTAGACACAATGGCTAGTAGTGCGAGTTCGGTTTTAACTAAAACGCTGTTTCAAGAAATGTCAAATTCAAATTTCAATATTTAATTTCACCCTTATGTTTAAAGAACGATTTTTTAAAAAGTATTTGTTTGAATACAAACTATGTTCTGCTTAAAAATCATATTATGGTAAATTTGATATTATTTATTTTTATTATTAAATAATGAAATTTGACATTTCTTAAAACAGTGTTTTAGTTAAAACCGAGCTCGCACTACCAGCCAATATGGCGGAATCAGGCCAATCAGGGTCTAGTTGTAGTTGGCTGCCTATAAAAGACACTATATTTGGGGACTTTTGCGTCAATGCTGTCATCATGTCAAACGACCTGAAGAAAATTAACCTTAATTGTACTTTTGTAATTTTGATCATTTATGCTTTGTATTTATATGTATGCATAGTATAAAAATTATGAACATAAAATCAACTTTAATTAATTTCTTGATAGATTTATTTCACTGCCGATTATTTTTCTTTGTAATAACTAACTCGTTTCAAGATAATCCATTTTAAATTTGGCGCCGAAGCTCGACACAATATGGCGGCCAATTGCGGTACTTTATATATCTAGTGACTTTAATTTAGATCGTACAGCAGTGCCATCTCTTGACTGCTCCCAAAAGCTTTATAAACATAAATGTTTAAGTGTGCTGAGTTTACGTTCATTTTTATCTCTCGCTAAGAGAGGTATTGGATTCATGCTAAAAATCGCATATCCAGATCTTATTGTATAAGCACGTTTCCAGGTCACTCGAGTTCGATTTTAACAATTTTACAATGATGTCTGTGTGTGTGTGTGTGTGTGTGTGTGTGTGTGTGTCTGTGTGTGTGCGTGTGTGTGTGTAGATGTGTGTATGTGCGTGTGTGTGTATGTCTGGATGTTGGAGGGACGGTTTCTCAAATTCTATAAGACTGAAAACCAGTTTCACTACGTATTCCTTAATCTGACATTAATGGGAAGAGCTGAAAATGTTTTGACCGTTGGACAACCGGAAGTAGTAGTTTTGTATAATTACAAATATTAAAGATCATAGGATTCTCTATCCAATATATTGAACATTTTTATTATATCTTCTATACATTTACAATCAAATAATGTTACTACCAATTTATATCTCTATCTACTTTTGAATTATTGCCCCAAAAGTCAATATACATAGATAAAATCTTCAAAATTTTGAAAAATCTAATTTTTATATATCTAGATACTTCTCAATGCGCTGATTCCAGATTTTGAAACCGCAGGTCGATATCTCTTTTCGTTCTCGAGATATTTGCATTCAAAGTTTTGTTCAAAATTGCCCATTTTTGGGTAATAATCCAAAAATGGGTCGAAATATGAATTTTGCGACAACACCATTCGATTCTACGGGCAAAATACATAAGTACACCAATTTTCATAATTTTTGAACACCGCGTACAGTCTCTAAAGCAAAATAACTGAAAATGGCAAAAATCTAAGGTGTACCCCTTACGATTTTTTCAGATTTTAGCCATTTTCGGGGGTTTTCAAACTTTTATTCATAAAAAATGAACCGGTTAGACAAAAATTATGAAAATTGGTACACTTATGTAATTTTGCCCGTAGAATCGAATGGTCTTCTCGTCAAATTCATATCTCGACCCATTTTTGGGTTACTACCCAAAAATGGGCAGTTTTGAGCAAAATTTTAAATCTAAATATCTCGAGAACAAACCGGGATATCGACCTCCGGTTTCAAAATTTGGAATCAGCGCATTGAGAAGTATCGAGATGCATAAAAATTTGAATTTTGAAAATTTTGAAGTTTTTATCTAAATGTGGGGTTTATTAACTTTTGGGACAATAATTCAAAAATGGGTAGAGATATATAAACTTGGTAGTAATATTATTTGATTGTAAAGAGAATGTTATGTAAGCGTACGCATTTTTAAAGTATTTTTGAAGATATACTTTTTATTATCAACACTTTTAGTTAGATATACATTAAACAAACTAAAATAAATTACTTGATTTCTAGTACTAACAGAACATCAATGTCTGTGTACGTCTGTACTTAACTACAAACAAATAGTTTGAAAGTAATTTAAAGTTAGTTTCTTCGAGCGAATTAAGTGAAAAATCAAATTATTTTGATTGTATGCTTTCTACAGAACAAATAATTTACATTCCTTTACTTTAAAATGAAAACTTTACATGTTATTATTATTGATTAGAAAAACAAACCTCATAAAGAAAAGTATCTCAATGAAATGAGTGCTTATGTTTTTATTTTTATTTTTTTATTTTATTTATTTTGGTTATTCAACAGGACATATTGTCCCAATAACAGAATAACACTGAATTACGATACAAAATATTATACAAAATATAGTAGCTAAATAATATTTCAATATAAATTGATAATATTAAACACATCTAAATAACGCATTTTGATAATTTTTAGTGTATAAATTATACCAAGATATATATACAAATATAGAATCAGTTCATACATAAACCTTATAAAGATTTTATGAAAAATTTTAATTGTTTCTTAAATTTAATAAGATTATGGGAAAATAAAACCATCAGAGTTACCAAAATTATTATATAAAAGTGGAAGACGATTTAATGGGGCATTTAATGCTGAATTTGTCTTATTCGTTTCTAAAGTAAATAGATCGAATGTTCTTGTCGTATAATTCGGTACACGAAAAATTATTCGATTTAATAAAACACGGCAATCAATATAATTGTTCACAATTTTAAAAAGAATTGATAAATCAAGAAATAGCTTTCTTTTTTCCAAACTCAATAAATTCGGTATATAATTTGGAAATCGAATCCTCAAATATTTAATAAACTTTTCTTGAATTCTCTCTATTCTTTTTATGTATACTTGGTATTGTGGAGACCAACAAGGAGTTGCAAATTCCAACTGTGAACGTACTAAAGATATATATAAAGTGTTTATGGTATGAGGGTTTTTGAAATATCGTGAAGATCTAATTAAAAAACCTAACATTTTGTAGGATTTTTTTATTATATTATCTGCATGAATATCAAAAATTAATTTAGTATCCAAGATAACTCCTTATGACAATAAAAAGTCCTGTGATACTTCCACGGTGTTCATAATATTTGTGGAAGTATCTTTTGTATACTCGTATTGCATAGAAATCCTGATTAGATAAAATAGTGAGTTGCTCGTATTCCTTTGCGAAATCCCTCGTGAATTTCGGTTATTTTGAACTACAGTTCATTTACATTTTTCATAAGGCAACGTACAACACGTAGCGACGCTAGGTATTATGAAACCCTGTTTATAAATTATGCCAAATACCCCGTACGTGATGTGCCGTCATCCTGGTAAAAACGCCAAGACTCAGCGGACAACTCGCTCGCCATTAGCATATCTAATTTACATGATTACGTCGAGTGGATGCAGCCAGGAACGCAGTAATCAACGCATGTATAATATAATCAAAGTGCCACTACAACAAGGGAGCTGTTTACAATTAGGATAGTTTGTAGCTGCGACATCAAGGACAACGATTCTTTAACCTTAACAAGAAAATATGTAATATATTTAAAACTATTAAATAACATACACCGGCTCACTAATAATAACAAGTATCATCTTAAAAGATGATTTATAATCATATAAAGTGTCATACCAAATTTCATCCAAATCGAATAAAGCGTCCGGTAATTATAAGCAAAATTCATTTTTTTTTTTTTCGAAGGACTTTGAAGCAAAATACTGGCTAAATGGTACACTTTCCGGTAGAAGCAAGTATGCTTAAATAGTCTTATTTTAGCCTCAAGAATCTGTGGTTAAGCCATGTCCCCCTATTTGAGAGACAGCCAGTGGCGTATTATCGCAGAAGCCTGAGAAGCCCGGGCTTCTGGCGCAAAATACATTGAGAATTTTTATCCTAACTTTGTAATTTTATTATGGGTGTTTGTTTGACTATACTGGCTAGAGATCCTTTTCAGCACTGAAGAGAGTGAAGGATTACTGCAGGTTTACAGTATCACCGCAAAATTAAACGCTTTGGTTATTTTGTGCATTGAAAAAACTCTTAAATGAAATTCATTTTGACAACACTTAATATTTTTGCCAGTGCCAAAACAAGAAAAATGTCATTTTAATTATACACATATTTTTGTCATTACCAAATTCACAAAAAGGTTTAAGCTAATCCTCATTTTTGGATTAGCGAATTCTACTCTAATTTTGACAGTTTATAACTTAAAATATAGTCTAATCTATTCCTAGTATTTACCTTTATTGATAATATCATGAAAATTTAATTTTAAATACCGGAATAGAATAGAATTCACTAATCCAAAAATGAGGATTAGCTTAAACTTTTTTGTGAATCGGGCTCTACATTATTTTAATTAAAAATAAAAGTTTAGTTTCAATGTTTGCTGAATTTTACTAAAAAAAAGCCCACATCTACCGTGTTATAATGATTGGTTTCTTAGTAGAAAAATTCAAAAATTTGTTTTTTCATTCATGCTATAACCAAAAAAAGGAGAGGGGGGGGGGGGGCGCAAAAAATTCAAGGGCTTCTGGCGCCAAAATACCTTAATACGCCACTGGAGACAGCATGTATTATATGACTGTTACATATCAATGACTTTTGATATTAAAAAAAAATATATAAATGTTTAAACATTTGCCCAGAAATTGGTGAATTTATTGTACGATTTTAAGGTCAATGCAATGAACTTGGTCAAAATCGTACAATTGACAAATATATGTAAATCAGATTTTACATGTTATGAGTTATTTTCGGACGCTCCATACATTGGACATTAATTATTGACTTAACCTCGTCTTTTTCTTTTTCATTTTATACAGGCTGGGGCAGAATGACCTCCCTGATTTGAAGGGTTAATTTTATGCAAATGGTTCAAGATACATACAAAAGGTTTTTATTGCTCAAAGGTACATATAATGCCGTTTTATTTTCACGATGTTTGGAAAATGATTTCGTCCAAGTGGCGGTCTTGGCGAGCAATGCACATATTGAGCCTTTCGACGAAGCGCATCTTCATCTTTGTGGCACAGTAAATAAACAAAATTTTCTTTGCATCTGAGAACCCTCGTGTACTGCATCAAATACCTCTTCACAGCCCCAAAGTAACAGTTTGGTGCGCTGTGTCCTCTATACGCATTATTGGGCCTTATGTTTTGAATCCGAAGGATTAACTGTTAACTGAATTCGGCTCGCTATTGTGACATGTTGGAGAACTTTTTGCGCCCCAAAATGGAAGAGTATGGCAAAGAACACGACACAGAAGCCTTCTGGTTTCAGCCACAGCCCATACTGCCCGTCGATCACGCGAAATTCTGCAAGAGCTCTTTCCCGGTCGCCTGATTTCTCACCGGGAAGATGTTCCATGGTTCCCTCCCTCCTCCGATTTGAGCCCGTGTGACTTTTTTCTGTGGGGATATGTCAAAGCTGTAGCTTGAAGCTCTGAAGGAGGTGATTGCGAACGTCATCGCTAGAATTTCGCAAGATATACTGGGTAGAGTAGCCGAAAACTTCTTTGAAAGGCTCAATATGTGCATTGCTCGCAAAGGCCGTCACTTGGACGATATCATTTCCCAAACATCGTGAAAATAAAACGGCATTATATGTACTTTTGAGCAATAAAAACCTTTTTTATGAATCTTGAACCGTTTTCTTACAATTAACCCTTCAAATCAGGGAGGTCATTCTGCCCCACCCTATATTTTATGATGTTAAAATCTTAGAACACTTGTAAAAATTAAACAAAAATAAACACACATCGAATTACTTGTTTGGTGTTAATTACAAAATTTTATAATGAATTCTGCTGCCCTTCACAATTCACATTGCAGCTCTAATTTTTCATCATCACTTTTATATATGTAAATATATTAGATTTATGCTGAGGCGTGATCTTACATATATTTCTTTACAGAAAAAGTGAGAAAACTCTTGTTCTTCATGAAAATCTGTGCTAAATACTCGGTTTTACGCGTGTTCAGTCCATGTATTTTTAAATTAATTACATGATATGGCTAGTGTCGCCTTCCAGGGTTCGAATTTAAAAATTCAGAAGCACGGCAAAGTCTCTTTCACACATTTATATTGCATGAAAGAAGTTCAACATAAAATTCAAACTAGATGCGCGTTAGGCATACTAAAACATTCGTGTATTTAATTTAAGAGGAGTCAGAAGTACGTTAATTACGGCAAGTTTGGAAAACCGCGTTACAGAAAAACTCATTAGTTATTTACAAGCAAGAGTAAAGTGTTACGCCATGTAAAGCCGAACGTGGAATTCGGCAAATTTTAAACAACTTTGGATTGACGTGAGCAAGAAGTTTAGGCACAAAATCACCCGACAGGCAGAGGTCGACACAAAAATGCTTTAGCCGCAAAAATAAAATAAATACTTTATAGTAGTTCTATTTAAACAAAAAAATATGTGTCACCATTACCGAAATAAAATAGTATATTACATCCGAAGTGGGAGATGTTTCATTATTATTATTATTATTATTATTATTATTATTATTATTATTATTATTATTTTATTTAGTTCCTTAGAATTTACAAAGAAATTGTGGAAAACGTCAATACAAATAAAATAACAGTGAGCATACAAAATCACATTTTTTTACAATGTTCTACAAATTCATTTTCGGAGTAAAAACAGTTTCTGACCAAGAATGATTTAAGTTTGACCTTGAAGCATTGAACAGTTTTTGACAGCTTTATATCAGAATGTAAATAGTTAAAATATTGTACTCCTTTACATTCAGGAGAGTTTCTGGCAATGTTCAAACGTTTATTTGGCACTCTGAAAAGATTATTATTTCTAGTATTTTTGTTGTGAACATCCCAATTTGTAATGAATTTATTTTTGTTCTTAAAAGCATAAATACAGAGTTGATAAATATAAAGACAAGGTAAAGTTAATATGTTATATTTTTTAAAATATTCGTGATGAAATTTTTGCAATGCATCTGACTATTCTCTTCTGAGCAACAAACACATCTTTTATATGGACAGAAGAACCCCAAAAGCAAATGCCGTAGGCTAATACCGAACCTATTTTGGCATGATAAAACATTAACAACTGAGCTTCATTTAATACAAATTTAATATGTCTTAATTGAAAACATGTGCAGTTCAACACAGATATAATATGGTCACAGTGTGTTTTCCAGGTAAAATTTTCTTCCAAATTTAATCCTAAAAATTTAGTGCATGGTGCTCTTGTAACAGTATTACCATTGACATTAAGAGATAAATCCGTGTTACACGAACTTTGATGAGTATGAAATCTCATGAAAGTCGTTTTTGAAGGATTAAGATACAAAAAGTTGTTATTAAACCATGCTGATAATTGGCTCATACTCTCATTACATGTTTCAACAAGTGTTCTATCATTTTTACTAGATACTACAATTGAAGCATCATCGGCATATAGTGTTAAATGACAGTAAGTTGTAACTGAGTCAGTAAGATCATTTAGATATAGGATAAACAAAATAGGGGCCATGATAGTTCATTGGCCAACCCCTGAGTTCGAATAAAGAAAATCAGAACAGTAAGATAATCCGTCTTTTGTCTTTATATAAACAAATTGCTTTCTATTCTTCAAAAAACTATCAAACCACTCCAGAGGTGCTCCTCTAATTCCTATTACAGCCAAAGGCTTATGTATATCACCGAAAGGCGAAGCCTCGAGCTGAGATAAATCACGAGGCTGTGATGATACTCCCACCGAGGTTAGGTATTTTATTTTATTCACAATCATCCTCATTTTAAATCAATTATTTTCAAAATAAATCAATGAGTTATAACTTTTAATTATATTAATATGGTATGGTTATGGTAATGTTGCTAGGCAACCCTTGCATAACCATTTCCAACCCAAGAGATGGAAGTGAAATCTGTTATTTCGAACCCAAGAGATTGTCATTAAAGTTAGGAATGACGTATTTTCTAACCTCCGAAAGGTTAGAAATCGGTATATTACTATAATGTTTATGAATAAAAATACTTTTACATGAAAACTATTTTGCGCGCGACAGATATATTCAATTAAAAGACACGGTTAAAATTACAGAGGATACAATAGATATTATTTTGAAATTCTATTGGCACCCGCAAAATAGCATGCCAATAGCAATCTAGGAAGCTAAATTAATGCCGGCTAGTAGTACCTGTCAAATATCTAAACAGTAAGACATTTTTTCGTTAAACAGAAAAAAAGTTTTCATCCTTTGGGGTCCCGTGGCCGCGTGCTTGAGTGTCTGGTCGCGAACCTGGGGGAACCGAGTTTGATTCCGACGGACGCCAAATATTTCCAATTTTAAACGGCACAAAAGTGACCCCTGTGGTGCACTCTCTACACCAGCTATGAGTGCCCGTGAGGTGACGCCTGGTAAGCGCCCACATAGTAAAATATATCGTCCTCATTACCGATGTCTACATGTGTTATAGATACTGGCACACCCAGAAATGGGTAATATGCCGTGATGATATATTTATATATTTATTTATCCTTTGATTTTATAATTTTATTTGAAATCGTCTCTAGAGTGGGCAAAATAGGCATTAAAAGTTCAGAAATCGGCACTAAAGTAATATATTATATGACGATTTCAAGCAAATGCAATGGTACCAAGCGTATAATAATTATTGTATATGTAAGGTAATTTGGGTAGGAGTATGATATAAGTAGTAAATTTCTACGAAAAAATGACAAAAAAAAGTGATATGTTAAATAATATACACGCACAACAAAAATTCGAGAAATATCATTTCATATGATAAATGCATCGGGAAAAAAGATTTAAATATTATCGCAAAACTCTCTTTTACAAAAAAGAAAAATGGATAGAAAGAATGTATGGAAAAAATATTTAAATATTATAGCAAAACTCTAACGTAATAAATAATATATTTCCTCTTTGCATTTCACAAAGAATGATTATAATTTAATTTTGCTGGTTTGTACTTTAGTACATTATAAATTTAATGATTTTACTATTAATATTAAGCAATGTATAAACATGTGTGAAACAATTATTAAAACAGATTGCAGTTTCTCTTCAACTATGTATTTAATGAAAGATGCGACTAAACAAATGAATTAATTTTTTTATGCGAATAACATCAATAAGAAACATTTCTCCACAACATATTTTTAATTGAAATAGTAATTTACGTAACAAGACCTGAAAGTGATACTTTACTGGGCTCGCTCTGGAAGCTTGTGAGCCCAGTATAGACTGAAAAAAGAATAAAAAAAGTATTATTTATTTTTTACTGCGAGCAAATAAGATATAAATAAACAACTGATCTCCATGGAAACATTTAGCTTTACCGGTCCCGGGATCGGTAAAGTACTTTCCGATCCCTTATAGACAACTTTCCGAGCTAGCTCAGCAAAGAAGGACTTTCCGATCTAAATAGTGATCAGAAAGAGCTCATTTTCTGGGCGATCGCGAAAAAATGTACATTTCAACTGATGATGGCTGCATGGCAGTTGAAATGTACATTTTCAATTAAAAAATATATTGTGAAGAAAAGTTTTCTATTGTTTTGTAGTTATTTAGATTAATATCTTCACATAACTAAATTAAATTCTTTAGTATTTTTTATGTGATAGAAAACACTTATTTAAAATTTAAATAAATTGAATTGTTAGCTAAATACTGTGATTAAAAAACGCCTTTTATAAAATACGAATGGAATTGGAGAGAGACAATGTGCCAGTCACATTAATTTTTAACCACTGAGTATATTTGCAAATCTTGTAGAAATTTAACAAAGTTTTGTTTAAAACTTTATTAGCACATTGATTTGCCCAGTTCATGTGGCCTTCTTCGTATTGTGAACAAGATTAGTTGTATATACTGTTTAAAGTCCGAGCAAAGTACAAGTCTAGTTAATTCCATTAGAAGTTTACGCATATTGGGCATTAACATCCGATACTGTCCTGTGGTAACTTCCCTGATGAACTCGAAACTTGTATTGAAAGTGTATTTGTAATGTTACAATATTAATAAGGGGAAACTAATTAAATTTTCCTATGCTTTATCAATTTTAAAAGGATTAACAAGATCTCTCAGACGCTGGAATGGTTAGAAAATTTGGACATCACTATATAGTATTTATTTATTCCTTTTTCTTCGTTCTATATTAAATTATGTTTTTCATTATATGTATATGCCATACGATAAATAAATAAATTTTGCTTTTGTTCGAGAGACAGAAATTAATAGCAAATTCAAATTCTATACTTCGTGAAACTATCCTACAAGTTTGTGTTACACTATTTTATTATAGATTTTATGATCCCCAGGAAAAATACTTCTGAGATTAGTGGGACAATCAAATTTTAATAGAAAAATGACATGTATATGTCATGTCATTTATTTATTTATTTATTTATTTATTTATTTATGAAAAATGGCCGTACAACAGGACAAGGTCCCAATAACAGTACAGCACGATTACAATACAATCAATTACAAATATTACTTATCTGTTAAGACACAACAAATATGGTGAAAAATAACAATCTTAAGTAATTCAAACTTAGAAAGAGGTGGACACATGAGTACAAATATTTTTTATGAATTTTTTAAATACATACAAAGTACAACTAAAAATATCAGGTACATCAGTAAGACATAATAAATTATTATCGTCCCATGTCAAATTTATCATAATTTGCTCAATAAGGATATGAATAATATAAAATTATTGAAAGAATTGTATTAAAACCACAAATAATTGTATTACTTGCTTATCAGGGGACAGTAAGTATGTATTTTTAAGTATGACACAGGCACATCACATTTTTTAAATATAATTATAATTTCTATGTGTAATTTCAGCGTCGTGAATGAGCCTTAATTCTAAAACGTCTAAAACTAAAAAGTACAAATTCATCTTACATTGACGTAAAGAAACAAACACTGAATTTGTATTGAATGCGCAGGCTCTGACTTCTAGTCAGCAGAAAAAGTTCTGACTGTTTAGACTGTCAGCAACTAGTTTGTGTAGTAGTTGCAAACTTGTCAGTGGTACGCCTGGAACAGTATTTTGGTACTGCGCATGTGTCCGACAGTCACAAACTATCAGCAGTGAGAGGCTGGAACAAACCTAATATTATATTTTGTTCAAATTATGCATTTCGAATTTATAATTGTTTTTTTTTTCTGATTTTTCCTTAATAATCAGGTATACCCATATTTTTGTACGGCTCTGTACTTAACGAAGTGACAAGTAATAGCTTTGTTCGATGACATGTTCTAGGCCGCCCTAGTGTTAACTTTCTTATACTAACATGTTTTATGAGAAACGGGCAGCTTCTGGTAGGCTGTTCGATGACAAAAATTTTAAGAACTAGTGCTCACGTTTCTGACCTGACTCGCGAGGTGGTGTAGAAAGTGCAGAGTAAGAGTGGGGGTAACTAAATGTTGTTCCGTAGACATTTTAATTTTATCCTATCTACACATCTGTTTATTAACCTAAAATTTTACACATTGAGACAATAAAATAATGGATTCAGATATAGTATATTCTCTTTGTTTTGTTATATAAAGAATTAATTAATATATCTGTCTCTGAATCTGATGAAGAATCAAGTGATGATTGATCTTCGTCAAAATCGTTTATTAGTTCAAACATTATGCTCTTTAAAACAGACATTTCTGCAGTCACTTCTTTGCAGCTTTATGATATGACTGTGTTTATAAACAACCTAACCTTTTATAGGCCATCCAGCGAATCAAGCGGTTTACATCATAAATACAATATCACTAGAAACAATGACGTCATATATTAAAAAGTTTACATGAGCATGTAAAATGGATTAAAATCTGTGGGTTACCTTCATAAACCCAAATTTTTCTTAAAAACACGTCTGGTATAATATTTTTCCAGCGAAATCCAATTTTATTTAAAATATTCTGAACGATACTGCTTACGCCGTTATAAATACTTCATTCTTGTAGTATATGCAACAAACTATCTAGTATTATGTGAGATCCTTAAAAAAATACTGAATACTGCATACCATACAATTTCTCACTGTTTCTATACATTGCGTATAGCGTTTGCCACACGCTGTACATATAGATTTAATTTTCAAATTATTACTAACAAATAGAACCAAATATTACCTCAATATTAGATTTCAGTGAAAGTAAAAACCCACCAATCTATTTTTCATTTTCAAAATAAGTCAATAAATTATCTACAAGCTTTTGAATTTGACATGACAGAGCATTCGACATTTTGACAAAGAACAACGAAACCAAAAACAAAATGAAATCGCAATACACGTTGAAAAGTATAATATAGACATATAATATTTAGTAATATACATGTTCAGAATTACCAATATTAAAAAAAATATAATCAAACGTCATTTTGTAAAAATTTACAAAATTTTACTTAATAATAATATAACAAATATAATTATTTCTATTAAAGGTGTCAAATACATGATAATAATAAAAAAAAAACCAATAAAATACCGTTAATAAAATATATTTAAAAAAATTTAAAAAAATTCAAAAATTCAGATTCGCTGGATGGCCTATACACCTTTGGCTACGCTTGGCTTGATTACTCACAACTGAGCAAACTTGCCCAAATATACACTAGTGTGTTTTATGAAACCACAAGAATTAGACTGAACTAGTGTACACTACACTGCACTGCACTATTCTGCTCTGCACTTCAAGCACTTCTCATCGAACAGAGCTATTGTCAAAAATGTCACTAACACGAGCGGTAAATGGCTACAACTTCATAGCTTCGAAGGGGTAAAAAGCAATCGCCTTATATTTAAAAAGTTTCAACAATCAGATATCTCGATAGAAAATTAATTGGTTCAGAATTTTTGACAAGTCGGAATTAGCCTATTAAAAATAATTACCGGACTTCGAGGACTTAAGGAAAATTTTCAGAATCTCTCCTTATCGCACTTTCCCGGCAGCAGTAAACAACTTGTTCAGTTTATTTATTATTAAAGCCGTAATAAACACCTTCAATGTTGGATAATTTCATCTCTCGGATGTACATCGTGCGATATTAAAAAAGAAAGTAAAAATTTATGAAGCTTCTCGGCTATCGATTCGCGAAGAACAACTTTTAATATGAAATTCGATGCCTCCGTTTCTTATTGGTTTATTTACTAGAAATTTGATGACACGACTAATTTATCCACACTTCCGCACGGGAAATTTATTTACACAACTTATAATTGGAAGATTCGGGTAAATGACCGGGGTTTTCACCTCGATTTCGGCAAAATCAATTATTTATCTGAAAAATTAACTCCATGACAGCTTTGAGACCTTTTGAAATGACGTCTGGCAAACGCCTTCTAGCTACGTTGCAGATATGTTGTCATAATCAAAATCTGAAAATAAAAGCTGATTGGCACTCCCAAGTAGGAAATAAGCCGTGATGATACATTTATTGATTATATTTACAGTTAACTATAGATTATAAAGATATATTCACAACGATAAATTCCAACCACTAGTATTTAACCAATCATGATTTATTTATTTATTTTTATTTATTTATTTATATTTTGGCTATTCTACAGGACATATTGTCCCAATTACAGAATAACACTAATTAACTAGTACAAAATTACGAAAATATATAGCAGTAGTTATGTTTAACAGTTACAATAATTTACAATAATATTAATACTCTTATATCAATGAATAACAGTATGTAAAACAAATCATAGTGATTTTATAAACAATTTCAAATGTTTTTTAAAATTATATAAATTCAACAGAAATATATCAGGGCAATGATCTAATTTCGAATACTTGTTGTACAGAAGTGGAATACGAGTAAATGGAGAATTTAAAGCAGAATTTGTCTTATTAAATTCTAGTGTGAAAAGATTAATAGCTCTTGTTGTATACTGTGGTACACGAAAAAATATTTGATTTAATAACATAGGACAGTCGAAATAATTATTAATAATTTTAAAAAGAATGGACAAATCCAAAAACATCCTCCTTTTTTCTAAACTTATCAAATTACGTATATAATTTGGGAATCTAATATTCATGTATTTTATAAATTTTTCTTGGATTCTCTCAATACTTTTTATATATACTTGATACTGTGGTGACCAGCAAACAGTTGCAAACTCCAATTGTGAGCGCACTAACGATACGTATAAAATAGTTAATTGTATGAGGGTTTTTGAAACTTCGCGAAGATCGAATTAAAAATCCCAACATTCTATATCGGGCTAATCATTTTCAAAAATCGAGGCGAGTCGGACTTTTGATTTTGGCCCGGCCCGAAAATTCGAGCTTTTCGGGCCAGCCCGAAGAATCTTATATTTCATTCAAATGCACAGTTTCCTTAATATTTTAATGAAAATGGATGAAGTTAAAAAGGATCAAAATGATGTAATAGCAACACAGTTCACATATTAATAAATAAAAATGTATTATTTTACTTCAAGAATTCAAGGTTATTCATTAAAGCATAATAATTATATTGTGATGATGCTATTATTATTGTTATTACTCGTATACTTAAATAAAAGTGATTTTTGAGCAGAAACAAAGTTAGATAAAAAAATCCTTATGTAAATTAAAATTCTATTTTTTTATATAAGATTTGTGAAAAAGTTGTTTAAATTCTTTGGTAAACGAAGTGTTAAATACTCGTAGGTCTGTAATTTTTATAACAAACTTACACTAGAAGGGTCTTTTTTTAACTACTTATGTTAACTAATGTTGAAAGTTATAAGTATGTAGAGGTTTTTTATAAGTTCGACACGAAAAAAGTTAAACATTTTGCATAAAAATCAACATTAGGAATGCCGGATGCACCCAATTTCGAACTTTGGCCCGGCCCGATTTCGAGTCAATTTTCAAGCCGGGCTAGCTAATTTTTTTGTCGAGTCGATCTTCGAGTCGGGCCGGTAATTTTTATTTTCGGGCCGAGTCGATCCAAACCTCCAAGCCCGGCCCGGCCCGCCCGAATGCATCTCTAAGTAGACTGAAAATTACAGATTTAATAATTAATTTAACTACAATTTAGATGATTTGTTTTTTCTGTGCATAGTTAACATCGTCATTATTATTTAAGTTCTATGACACTAGTCTTTAGTTCAGCATTTATTTTTCAAAAATCAAAATTGCTGAACCATTTCAAAAGAGCGAATGAGCTAAATTAATTACTCAAATTTTAATTGAAAGATGGGCTATTTTAGTTAGTTATTGAATTAGTCCGTTGTGTGGTACGCATGTGTAATCCTAGATCGCCCGACCAGATAGGGCTATGGGTATTATTTACCCGTTGAGGGTTTTACTAAACACACATCGCATCACATGGACATGTGTCCACAACTATGCTCAACGGATATAACAAAAGCAAATACATCCGAATATTGCTAGCTTAACGAATTAAATATATTCTATATGGAATAAATATAACTGGAATGATGGTTTCGCCCTTTTTATCCAACGGTTACTTGAGAATTCCATATTATTTATATGAATATGTTTGGGAATAATGTCACAGAGCGACTAGATGAATCAAGTCGGCCACTGACACAAAGGAATATCGCCTTATAAAGAAGAAAAAATAGCGTATTTCATGAATTGTATATTGCTACCTCCGGAGTTCCTCTAACCTTGGTCCACTATTGTTTATTCTCTTCATTAATGACATAGTTAACTCAGTGCAGAACTCTAAAGTACTACTTTATGCAGATGATTTGAAAATCTTCAATTCCATTAGGTCATTTGAAGATACATTATTATTACAGAAAGATATCGATAATATCTACGCTTGGTCTTTATCCTCTAAATTATTTTTTAACTTCAGTAAGTGTCAATTAATGAGTTATTTTGTTAGAAAATTTGTTTACACTGCTCAGTATCACATTGGAGATTATGTTCTTGAAAGAGTCGACCAGTTTAAAGACTTAGGAGTTCTATTCGATACAAAACTGAAGTTTAACGAGCACATATGTACTGTAGTAAGATCTGCATATAAAACTTGGGATTCATAATGCGTTGTTCGCAGTCGTTTACTAAAATACGTACAATAAAAAAGTTGTATTTTACTTATGTACGATCGAAATTAGAATATTGTATTCAAGTTTGGAATCCAATTTATAACAAATATGTTGATTTAATTGAATTTATCCAACGTAAATTTACAAGATTTTTATATTTGAAACTTAATAAACAGTATCCTACTTTTGATTTTGATCACAACGTCTTACTTCGTGAACATCATCTTTTACCTTTAGTTACTCGTAGAAAAATTCATTCCTGTATTTATCTGTACAAACTACTGCACAACAGCATCACTGACCTAGTCACTCTCGCTTCAATTTCTATATTTGTATCTAGAATAACTTCTAGGAACACCCGTACATTTTACTGTAGTACATCACGTACAAATTATAAACAAAAATCTCCTATAAAAACTATGTGTTCTACTGTCAATACTGTCTCTAGTACTCTTGACATCATTGGTGACTGCATGGCTAAATTTAAAAGTGGCTTAATTCAGCAATTATTATTAATGCAATAAATGGTGTCTTCTGTTTAAATACTGTTTCATTTAAGCAATTGTTATGTATTTGTTATTTGAAACAACATACTTCTTCATTATTTGTATTATTTGTATGTTTATATTAAGTGTTCTTTCGTGCTTGTGACAATTTTTGTTATAATTTTGTGTATTTAAAACCGACCTGTAATTGGGATCTTAGTATCCTGTTGGTCTTGGTTAATTAAATAAATAAATAAATAAATTGTAAATATAAAAAACATATAGAAGCCTGTAAAAACAATTTAATCACAACAATACGAAGAGCCTAGCAGTATAACAAAAAAATAACATAAATAAAGTAGTACAATTTAATTCCTTGACGCATGCGCATGTATTATGAGTTGCTCTTGTAATTTTCATATCAAGTCAAAATTCTTCGTTCGTTGTAATTAAATAGTTATCAATTAAAATGTATTCGTTTTCTAATTAAAATTTCTTATGTTTTTTGGCAAATCAATATGAGTTAATAGTGTTGGGACTTTAAATATTATAGTGAATCTTACTTGTGATACTTCGAGAATTCAATTCAAGTGGTATATTCTTAATGGTTATCTGCCGTTCCATCTGGATCCATTTAGAAATTGACATTCTTTTATTAAGCGATTGAGTTTAATAAATTTTGGACCAATTCAATTGTGGGATTGGTTTTCATAAGTAAGCTGTTCCTGGTTCCTGTTCCTTCAATCCTTTTGGAAGTACAAAGCAGCCCAGTTCCTGTTAGCTGTTCCCATGCAGTCGACGCTAGTTCGTGCTCAAATCCAGTTCCCGTTGTTCCTGTGTTGTAACCTCCTTCGAGTCAACGCTGGTTCCCATCACATAAGGTCAGTAGTCTGTGCTTGATTTACTGGTTCCTTTGTGATATTATTCCCACACCTATATTCATATTGATTATTCATTAATTGAATTCTAATTGGAATTCTGGTCCTTCGAGCATTTATTATTTACATTTGGTCCAAATAATTCGAAATATTTGGTCCTTCAAGCATTTATTATTTACATTTACATTTGGTCCAAATAATTCGAAACAGAATATAATGATGAATTCATAACTTTTTGGCAGTATCTTGTAATTTTCTAAGGTAATGTTTGTTGAAATTTGTTGAATGATTAGACGATAATAGAAATATGTAAGTTCATGATGGTGACTTTTATTTTTCTGATGCATTGGTGTCTATAATTTTTTTTTGTATAAAATGAAGAGTCCTTTATGCTTCACAATTACTTCATGAACTTTCATAAATAAGTGTTTTCAAACTCAAAATGAATGTGGGAAATAAACACATATAAAATATTTTTATTCACTATTGGTTAACAATGTGTGCGTTTCCAACCTACCAACCAGTTGGGAGTGACTTTTTATTTACTTCACTTCTCGGCTAGCTGGAAAGGAATTTTTCTACGACCACTATGTAAAATTATACTTTTCCCATGCTTTACAAAGCCCGAAAGTCATTCATTTCCCACAGGCGTGGGTCAAAGTGTAAGAAAATGTCTCTCACACATTCCCATGTTTTATAAGGCCCAAAAGTTATTCATTTCCCATAGTCGTGGGTTAAAGTGTGAGAAATTATTTCTCACGCAAGTTGCCAACTGTAATATATTGTTAATATTTAAATATGTATTTTTTTGATTTAATGTAAGTTACTGTTGTAATTATTTTGAAGTTCAATTAATTATCGAGAAAATATTATGCTCTTTATTAAAAATGAATTATTTATATCTTACCAAAGAGTGTGATCGTAGAAAAAGTATAGTGTGCTACACGCGCAAAAACACCTGTTGTCCACTAGTGTGATTCCAGCCCTCGACTTCGTCTCGCGCTGAAACTCCCACGTTTCGTGGGTAATAGGTGCTTTTCCGCACTTGTTGCACAACATACTATTTGCGGTTACTTTCCAGGAGCTAAAATGTCATGTGAAGACAGATATTAGAACTAATATTGCTGCAATTGTTTTGTAAATTGTCACACACGTTACCAAGGTATTTGTGAATAAAAAACAATATAATGGAAAATTACATTAAAATTGAAAAGGCTTAGTCCGGCAATATAAAAACGACCCCTCGTTTTTATAAACTACTAGCTGACCCGCCCCTGCTTCGCACGGGTAAAGCTAGAATAACGATTAGCTACACGTGTACCAGTAATTTTTCACATTTACTTCGGAGACATGGCCTGCGTAGGGAGTCGGCAACCTGCCTCGTATCGTACATGTAACAGGCTCCGCTCACTGCCCACCCGATCCCCGCAGCGCACCTAACAGTGCCCTTTTCTAAACATGTCTCGGGTATTTTTACTTATGTACATATAATGCAAGCTATCTCTCCGACAAATATCGAATATCTGCTAACGGTTAAAACTTACCTATAGATAGAAAGATAAAAAGAATAATTGAAAAAATCTCTTATTGTACCGTCTTGAGGGATGATTTTTCAAAAACACTAAAACATTCTTTATTTCTTACCAAAAGCATAAATAAGAATTTTTATATCCCTAATTTGAGAAATGATGGGTGCTCCATACAAACTTTCATCCTTTATTTTACCCCTTCAAGTTTTATTTTTGCAACAAAAGCTAGCTTATTTGCTTCTTCAAGGTCCAGTCTATCTCTATACCAAAATTCATCAAAAGTGGTTCAGCAGTTTAGGTGTGAAAACGTAACAGACAGACAGAGTTACTTTCTCATTTATTATATTAGTATGGATGTTGTAGAGATTTTGCAATATATATGAAAGTAGCTGTTTGATTTTGATTCTTATGCGTAAACGTCAGAAAATATGGAATTGCGTATGCATCTTTTAATGATATGCCCTATCGATTGCTGAAGATTGAAAACGCTGTGTGTTTGAAAGTTTCTTTGATCGCGCTTCGATTTCATAAATTTCAGTTGCCAGCGGCGAAAGGAAGTGAATATTATATGCTTCGGAGACATCAGAATAACGCCAGCCTGTCGTGCTATATATCAAGAATTCCAACCGTTGTGGAATGTTTGGGGAATAAACGTCTTTTATGAAAAACATTTTCAAAACACTTCACGGGAAGATTCGCACTTTATTGTAAGTGACTCGGAGGAATTGATATCTCTTTATGCGGAGACGTTGTTTATGTTATTAAGATATGAATATTTCTTCCAAAAGTTCTACCATTCAATTTTCATACATCAACGATGAAGAGGAACTTTTCACTCTTTTTAACTTTTGCTCTGCTTAGAATTACTGTATGGATGGGTAAAGTTTATTGAATTCAAAAGTGAATACATAAAGTGTTTAGTTGTAGTTTTTGGCAAATCGAATCAATTATTTATTCTTTCTACATCAGCTATTAATGCCTGTGGTATACTCTTTTTAATTATTCGTCATCTTTTAATAGTTATTAACGTCATTAGGCCGATATGAGGACGCGTCTGAGGTTTATAATCAGCTGAGTTCGTTATTTGCATATCGGCCTTGTGGCGTTCAAAATTTTCCGTAATAACAAATTTTAAACATTTAGGAATAATAAAATTCTTCTCTTTCTGTAAAACTAAACAACTTTTTTTATTTTTAAATTCTTCTTGACAACGGTCCATCAAGATGTGATTTTTTAGGAACACTTGATCCCTAATTGTAGGCAACTGTTATAAAAAATTACGACCGGCGGCCGTTATTTTTTTCTTTCCACTTTTGTTTTTAGTCCAGTTATATCATAGTAACAGTATGGCATTACAAAAATATTATATTATATACGCGTAGTTACGAAATTTATTGTAAAACACATTTAAAATAATCGGTTGCGATTTTCATGATACGTATTCGAATTCTTCCGATCAACTATGTATACACTTTCAATATTAATTGTTAGTGCCCGAATCCGTTACAGGGGTCACCATTTTCGTTTTTCCCTAAACATAGGAACTACAATATTAATTTTTTCCAATTAACAATAAAAAGTTGTTAAAATTTTAAAACTGCGTCTAGTTTGCTCAAAATTATTGCTCAAATATTTTTATGTCTCATGAAAACTGCCAAATAGTTTTAACAATTTTAATAGTTATTTACATTCGAGTGCGTGTAAGTTGTATTTTACAGCGCGACAGCTTTGTTTAAGGCACGAGCCCTTAAGGCGAGTGCCTTATTAGCTGGAGCGCTGTAAAATACTTCACGCACGAGAATTGTATCAAACTTTTTGGCCGACGATAATGAAAATCACTTTTTTCAATGAGATAGGTTGTACTTCTGAAAAAGGTTAGTTTAAAATACTGGGGTTAAGTTAATTTCCAAATTTGATTTTACTTACCTTCATTAGAGTACTTCTTCTAGCAAAAATTTATCTGTAATAATAGACGTTGTTTATGACTGATAATATATTTATTTGCTCATGTTTTCTTCGTAATAAATAATAGGTAGGTGTCGATATTTAACATTTCAGCAATGCTCGCGTATTTGACAGGAATATCGATCGGTGACTATGTCGGTAACGGCGGATTTTTACAATAATGCCAGATGTCGCTACCATGAGTTTGGTTTATATAAATTAATTTTAAATATAGGAAATGTTAAAGGAAAAAAATAACTTAAGTAGGTAGTACTTTTATACATGAACTTTATTATAGTAAAGATGATTTCTTTTCTAAATGCTCATAAACGTCCAGTGTATTTTGATTATTTTACCGCATAGTTAGACAAATTACAACACAGTAAGCGTAAAATGTAGGTTACACTTGCTGTGTATACAATTGTAAAGTTCCCATTACACTTCAGGAGGGCAAAAATTAATTTTCAGTATGCCATGGAAAGTATAACAAATTACTGCTCGAATTTTCAGGTTCTTTAATTCGATAGTTGTAAAATAATTGTTAGAGTGATTAAAGTATTGTTTGGATTTTCAAATTTTAGGGAGTTATGGTCACACTTTTTACTTTAAAATTAATAGGTATTAGATTAATTTAAATCATATTTACAAAAGGACAATAATTTCCAATGTATTGCCCCGTATTGTAAGATAAATTCGGATATTATTTAAAAAAAAAAAAAAAAATAGTATCCCTGGTATATTTCGTATCGGGAAAGGTATGTATGTCTTTATTCACTCAATTAACTTTAAACAAAATGTCATTTAAAATGAGGAAAGTGCATCTTTTAGAAAAACACAGTATGTATTTTATTAAGTAATTTTTTATTAAACAGCATCCTAACTCGGAGTAGGCTATGAACAAAAAAGCGTATGTCAAAAATGCTATCTAAAGAAATCAAAGCTTTTCTTCTTGAATCCTTATTTTAGAAATATAAAGAAATCAGAAAACGGTGAATGGCGATATTCTGTATCCTTCTTTATTATCTTTTCTCCCAATTTTAACAGCTTGACTTTTGAATTGAATAGCGATCAGACATACGTTTCTGCGTTCATAGCCTACTCCGAATTAGGTTTTATTCTGAACACGCTGTAGTACATGTTAAAAAAAAATCTGATGTGGCCGGCCCATAACCTCCCGCTGGGTATTTAACCATGCAGTATAAATAAAGCAATCATTATGTTCAAATATTTTTTACATTCACTTAGAACAATTTTTAGTTTACATTTAACAAATATATCATACACAAAATAAATTTCACAAATATTGATAAAACTAATAGAAACATTGAACAAAAAATCAAAATAGTACTCGCATCTTGACACAAAGTCTTTTCAAACCCGTATTCTGGAAGAAAATGAAGCAAATCAATAGTAATTCTAATATTTATGTACGATTGAAAATATATTATTTTTACTAACCTTAATTTTATTAGATTCAAATATATATAACTACATTCTCCTTAAGACGGTTTCATTATTAATTTTAATGTAATTGCAACCTGACAGTGACATTTGTTTAAATATGTCAAAATTGTTATTAAAATATTGTTTTTGTTTGAGGCATGGGCAAAATGATATATGAAAATAAAATATAAATTTATATTTAAAGTTATTTAGAATTATTTACTAAATGCTATTATCGTAGAAAGACTACCATTATATTTCATTATTATTAGTAAAAGTTGCTGAAAAATTATATTCAATGTATTTTTTTCAAGAAAAACTGTTAAAAACTTGTATAAGTGATACTTCCAGTTATCCGATATACACTGAAAACTAATGAGCTCTTCCCACATTAGTGTAGAATGGGTATACAAAATTTCAAAATTTTCTGATTAATAGTATTTGAGTAATCGTGTCCACCAGATCCACACATCCACACACACACACACATACACACATACATACCCACAGACATCGTTGTAAAAATGTTAAAATCGGGTTCTGGGGACTTCAAAACGTGCTTATTCACTAAAATCTCTATATGTGATTTTTTACAGCATCCCTATACCTCCCTTACATAGGGTAGCGGGAGGTAAAAACTCCAGAGTAAACATTTTACTGTAAACAGTTCAAAAATAAATTTACATTTTACTTTAAATTGAATTTGATATATGTCGAACAATGACGTTTAAGCTTATCACTATGAATAAAGTACAGATTTGCTTTTAATAAGTAAGACTTGTTGAACACCCTGCAGATATTATAAGAAAATATAAGGTACTGCTTGAGAAATGTTTAGGTATTGGAAATCCGGTGTAAAAATTTTGGAGCGTAAATAACTTGGGGTATATTTTCAAAATATATCTTTATTAACGTGTATATATTTCGCAAATAATTATTTCAGGAATATATTCAAGAGCAAATCCTGTTTAAAATTTGATTCGGTAGCAAAGTTTTTAAATTAATCAATCTCCGGAGTTTCGTATCTTAAGAATTTCTGCGCGTCACGAATTAAGGCAAAAAAGTTTTCTAATCTGAATAATTATTATAATTACAAATTTATTTTTTGGTGTATTGCTTATATTACTGAAAGTTATTTTTCTCAAGCAATATGCTACCAAAATTTTTCTCTAGATTATTGATTTCTTTCGATTAAAAATATCCGTCAGGTTGTGGTAACATAATTAGTTTACTTTGCTAGTGAAAAACAAATTTGTTGGAGATTGAAGGAAAGGAAGAGAGAGGCTGAAGAAAAGAATAGAACACATGCTCTTAACGATATACGAAATTGCCTTCATATATAATATTAAATCAGACGTGATTCGTTTTCGATAGACCCGACCGTTTTCCATTATATTTTTCGAAAGCAAACAAATCGCATTTCTTTACCTAATATATCGTCTATATCAGGGCCTTCGTAAAAGCAAACATAGTTTACCCAAGTCTGCAGACAAAAAATAATCACTCGATATTGAATTCAAACCGAACAATCTTTCTCTTCCAAAGACATATATGCCGTTGCTTTGTCACCAACATTCCTGGAATACATTCAGCATATGCATCCTCCATATACTCGTAAGTTCACATATTGAAAGAATTTAAAAATTCATTGTGTACGAGGTTTGTTTCAGAGATCAGGCTTTAAAAAATATCACTACATCAGGTTCTTTCTTGTTCTTATAGTATGTTCCGAAACTTAACCAAAGGAACCGTAACCACGTAACCGGTTACAAAAAGGTGGCTGAAATTCTTGGTAAGTTTTGGAACGCTATGGCTGTGATCTTGTCAATAATAGTGTGCATAATGGCTAAAACAAATGGATACATGATGTATAGGCTTTTTGAAGAATTATTTATGTCATCGTCATCATCTAGTAGGTAATGAAGAAATAAATGATTTCAAATGTGTAGTATCCACACTTATGTATGAGACCTTTTCCTTTAAATAATTATAATAATATTCGTACATTAATAAAAATAAATAAACATTTACCTCCATTTTCAAATAATATTCTCTAACAATATCACATGTGTCAAAATGCCTTCAAGGTCAGCTGTTTTAACCACGCGAACCGGCCTTCGAGCACGGTTAGTATGGTTAGTAAAAAGTAACCAAAAGTTTCAGGCACCGCGTTTCGAAACTTCATCGGTTCGCTGAAAACAAGTTCCGCGGTCACTGTGTTTAAGTTTCGGAACATACTATTAGTTCTGCATTTCTGGTATGGTCTGTATTGGTTCATACACATGTGAGATGCGACTGAAAAATACTTGAACCACTATGTTTCTCCTTGATCAAAATATGTTTTAACTAGGGCTAGGACTTAGAACTGGGTATTTAGTTAAAGGGGAAAAATTAATTACAATTACCTCTGAACGTTTAATTGTTATAATTACCAAGGTCTATTTTGTTGCTTTTGAAACGACAAAGAAATAAATATATTTATCTCTTTATCTAAAAGTCCATATTTTATATCAGTAGCTGTATAAACTTCCGAAAGAATATTATACCGCATATTTCGAACTGTGTCAAAGCCAACTACAACGCCAAAAATTAATTAAATAATCAGAAAATAATTGACTGAAAAGAAATTTGAGGAATGTTGACATATCATTGAAAAGCATATAAAATAAGGAAAAAGATGAAACTATTTTCAACATATGTTCCCATTTAAAAATATTATGTTTGTGTTATATCTCGGGAATTATTAAATATAGTTACATAACGTTATTTTACGTAAAAAAATCTGTTGTGGCCAGCATAATACTTCTCGCCATTTCCATTTTATGTTATATGAGTATTGTATTGCTCTTCGCCATCGAACCGTCGTTTTATGACAAAAAATAACAGAACTTTACCCAAATATTGTTTTTATTGTATTTAACATGTCTTCTGCACACATACAATTCTAATTATATCTATTTTTCATTGTATATGAGGAAGTTCACAAATGTCAGAAATTCTTCCAATTCTTTAGTAATATTGGCGGTATTTCTTATGGATATATGCATTTTACCTACAATTTTAAATATTTAATAAATAAAACAATAAGAAAGATAAAATGTACTTCCCAGAAAAAAGCTTTCAGAATGTCACTAAAACTTTTGATTTTTGACACTGACATCTGTCATTTGCAAATTAGATTATTCTATATATTACAGTGCCTTTATCTCTAAATTTCTACAAGATATAATAAAAATTTTAAATGTATCACATGTAGAATTTTATGTTCTTCAATAATAGTAATAACAGAAATTTTCAAAAAATAATATTTAGATGATTTTTTTTAAAGAAACTACTATTACTTCCGGTTGTTGAATTGTGATCAAAATCTATTCAGCTCTTTCCAGAATTTTCAGATTGAGGAAACTGCAGTTAAATATTTTTTAAGTCTTATAGTATTTGAGAAACCGTGGTTCCAACATCCACACATCCACACACACACACACACACACACACACACACACACATACACACACACACACACACACACACACACACACACACACACACACACACACACACACACACACACACACACACACACACACACACACACACACACACACACACACACACACACACACACACACACACGGACATCATCGTTAAAATGTTATAATCGGATTATAAGGACCTTAAAAGGTGCTTGTCCACTAAAATCTGTATAAGCGAATTTTAGCATGATTCCAATACCTCTCTTAGCGAGAGGTAAAAACAGTACAGAAATTATTTAGATGTTTTTTCTTTATATTTTATAATAAACGAGTTATGAGATATTTTCAAAATAAGCGAAAATCAAGTTTTAGCCTGTAGCTTAAAAACAAAAGACGATCGCAAATTCCTATGGTGCCTATTAAAGTTGTCTCAAAAAGTTGGCCCACAAAGACCTACATCAATTTTATGTAGCGTGCTTAATAAAAAAAGTTTTTCTAATAAGGAACTCGAATTTGTTTTACCCTGTACATTTATTTACAAAGCTACCTATTTGGCGAAGGTGCTCGGAATATGCAAGGTAATAGCATTGAAATTACAATCCTTTATAAAAGAAACGATGTCTGAAATTCTACAAAGGTCTTTCATCATGTAAAACAAATAGCCTGAAATTTATAAGCAACATACACAGCACTGATTATAACTTTGTCAGATGCTTAAATTATGAAAATTAATTTCTAAATCAAACGGGATGCAGAGTTTCCTATTTGTTTAATGTAAGCTAATTTATGTTTAACTAAGTAAACTGATTTTAGCGTTGCCAAGCAAGAAACAGGGCAAGATTTAGGATGATTTGTAAATTTGTAAATAAATATATCTTCACTGCTTTCATACTAGTTTAAGGACTGTCTATCGGGTTGAGGATGATATATGCGATACCAGTAGAAGAGCACTTACTGACCGCAATGCTTATTACGTTTTTTTTACACGATCGCGCACACAATTAAAGAAAGTAAGATTTTAAATTATGTTGATATATTAAAAAGTTTTGGTTGTCATTTTTAAAATAAGCTCTGATCACCTTTCAAATGTGAAGTTACATCTTAACCGTGCATTACACGATAAAGTTTTTGTTTTCAAGTGACTTGACAAGTTTTCTCTCTCGCTCAATAACATGAGTGCAGAAGAGACAAATGAATACTTTTAACGAAAAACTTTTAAAGAAAAACTGGAATATGCGCTACTTTTTCTTAAAAATCCCTATAAGTATTGACTGCCAAGTATCTGTCAAATGTCATTAGTGTTTATATTATTGATGTGTACAAGTGTGGTGTTGAATTTTGACACGGATATTTTAATTCACTCAAAACTTGATCGTGTAAATGTACTTGTAAGGACACTTATAAAGACATTTTTCTATTACAGCACCCAAAGGAGTTCCTTAATAGCTCATTCGAGTGATGTAATAGACTAGTACAATTTATTTTTTGCCCTCCTGAAGTGTAATGGGAACTTTACAATTGTATACACAGCAAGTATAACCTACATTTTACGCTTACTGTGTTGTAACTTGTCTAACTATGCGGTGAAATAATCAAAATACACTGGACGTTTATGGGCATTTAGAAAAGAAATCATCTTTACTATAATAAAGTTTAATGTAAAAAAGTACTACCTACATAAGTTATTTTTCTACTTTAACATTTCCTATATTTAAAATTAATTTATATAAACAAAAATCACGGCAGCGACATCTGTCATTATTGTAAAAATCCGCCGTTACCGACATAGTCACCGATCAATATACCTGTCAAATACGCGAGGCGAAAATTGCTGAAATGTCAAATATCGACACCTACCTATTATTTATTACGAAGAAAACATGAGCAAATAAATATATTATCAGTCATAAACAACGTCTATTATTACAAATAAATTTTCGCTAGAAGAAGTACTCTAATAAAGGTAAGTAAAATCAAATTTGGAAATTGACTTAACCCCAATATTTTAAACTAACCCTTTTCAGAAGTATAACCTATCTCATTAAAAAAAAGTTATTTTCATTATCGTCGGCCAAAAAATTTTATACAGTTCTCGTGCGTGAAGTATTTTACAGCGCTCCAGCTAATTAGGCACTCACCTTAAGGGCTCGTGCCTTAAACAAAGCTGTCGCGCTGTAAAATACAACTTACACGCACTCGAATGTAAATAACTATTAATAAGCTTGGTGGCTAAGAATTTCAAAAATATCAAATGTCAAATCTCGTTAAATAAACGAACACAAACGATTGATAAGAATTTTATTTTTATATAATTTTGAATTTAAAACTAAGAATAAGAAGGGGAGAAGACATAAAGTAGTAAATTTAGCATGAAATAGAAAATATCGTATGGTGTTACAAAATTAAGGTTGGAGTTGTCATATGAATTATCAAACATCATATTAATACCGCCAAATGACAAAATTCCCTAAATTTTATATAGTATATTGTATAGTATAGTATAAAGAATTCATGTCATAATTGTCGATTATTTTGTTTGAAGAGTTAAATAACTCCGCTGCGCGTCGTGATCGAAACTTCCTTCCCACAAAATAAAATGACCATTATGACATTCGTTCTTTAATATACTATTTTCAAGCCATTTGAAAATAAAAACTTCATCATGTAATCCACGCTTAACACATATGAAGTTATAAAATATAAAGGTCGATTTTGTAAAAATAAATGCTGTGAATTTGAGATTTCGAGTACCTAATTGTTAACACCTAATCTATACTATATTAGAGATATTTTTCTATATTTAAGAGACCTTAAAGGTTAGAAACAAAAATCGTATACCATTTGAGAATAAATACAATTTGTCGTTAATTTCTAACCGGTTGTCTAAATTTTCCGCTTATTATACTCGTCGTCAAATGATTATGGACTGATGTTCAACTTTTATCCCTTTCCGCACCCTGTCCCTTGCCCAGCGGTGTTGCCGCTTGTAACTTGACATACATTTAAAACTAATTAAAATTTTTAATACATCGTAAATGAAGAAAATATTATAACAAATAAGTAAGGTAAGACAGTAATATGTAATATAAAATATAAAAATTGACTGTGGAAAATTTATATGTATATTTTGACCAAAGTTTCCACACATCAAGCTAAGGTCGATAACCGGTGAAATCTAAATAAAAGGTAAGAATAATTGATTATTAAGTGAACAGTAGATCTGCCAACACAACATGGTTCTGCAGTTAAATCCAAAGTTTTCTTGTTATTTAATAAATTATAAATTTTTTCAGGATGTAACGCCAATTTTTTGAAAAAATTGTGTACATTAGCAATAATTGTTTTTGCCTTCCCATTTAATGTTGTTTTCCTAAACGTTTTCATAAGAACCAGGACTATTTAATTCATGAGTTTCACTCATTTATTTTCAAAAATCTAAATATAATGCAATGTATAGGAATGGGAATAAAAAGCGCACGCAAGTACTAACAAAAATGACAGAATATAAAATGACATTGACATATTACAGATATTTGTACAGGTAGACACTTAAAAAATTTGGCATCAGTGAAGAAATCTCCAGCCCATAATTATTTGACGGCAAGTATAATAAAATATGAATGTTTCCTCACTTGTGCCTTAAATAACTTAATTTAATTTTGTCTGTGAAAGCGATGAAATAGATTTTGACCTGAATTTCCCCAGATCACAAACAATTTTCTTTTTTGTATAAAATAAATAGTGTGAATCATAGAGAAAAACTATGCGTGTTTGAAATTTCAACATGTATTTTAGAATGAAATAAAAACTATCAAAGGCATTCTACAAGCATCCAGGGAATTGCTGTGGTTAAAATACTACCCTCAATGGTGGGAAATGAATTCCCATGTAGGTTGGGCTGTGAAAAACTACTGGCTGCGTTCCTACCCTTTCCTATCCTCTGCTATCGAATGATTGCGAAATGTTATATATTGTGTTGTTATTTATACCCGTTCTCTTGAAGCCGTCGGAAGGGCTAGGAAATATTACAGCCGTGTATTCCCCGTCGGTCCGTTGTTTACAAAGAAACGCGTAAGAAGTAGGAAGCTCTATGTTATAAATGCTCCGAAGTACCGTTCATATCGGCATGGAGACGGGAATCTGGCTCTCGGGCCTCGTTAAATACAACAACATGCCTTGATTGGAACCGGCGCTTCATCAACAACAGACTACGCTATGTAAGAAAACTCCAAGCCGAATTAAATCAGTCTTACAAATTCTTATAGACATAATACATTTCGAATAAATAAACATAGTGGGTAGAATTCAGTGTTTTTATCTCTTGCTAAGATGCTAAGAGAGTTATTGGAATCATGCGAAAATTCGCATATCCAAATTTTAGTGGATAAACAAGTTTTAAAGTAAGGAGAAGAAGGGTTTTTTTAAATAAAACCGTAAAAAACTCTTAATCACACTGTTTTATTTGAAATGTGACCGGTTTCGGCTACTTAGTAGCCATCATCAGACCAACCGGAGACTACAATATGAGAGAAAATACATGGTAAAATTACAATGGGGTCATACCACATTTTCCAATTTTTTTTTTTTTCTGAAAGTATACTTAAAACCACTCACAGAAATATATATTTTATGTCACATAAATTTCTAGTTTAACAGAAATAATTTTTTAAAGTTTATATTAAATTTCAAATGGCGTCATGGGTTTGCGACCGTGACCGTATTCCCTCCTATCGAATAAAAATGGAACTACGTTTGACGTTTATGCTATTTGACTTGAAAGCAAACGTGACAGCAAGTTATTTTGTATTCGTGCTTTTGTTTTTATTGTATATTACATAATTTGATTATGAAAATTAATCTTGAGGTTTAGGAATACGAACAAAAACTTTATTTTTGCTTCTCAACGAGATGTTCTCACAAAACGGCACAGAACAATATTATAAAATCATGGTAATATCTAAATCACACATAATTTGTATTTCTTAGAACATTTCGTTATTTGTACTTACATTTAAACAAAAAGAACTTGTTGCAAAGATATTTACTTTGAAAATGTTGGTTATGTTCGAAAAATTTGACATCTCTGCGCTGCGCTGACATTCATGTACAGTACGTGTACGAGTACATGTGTGCGTGACTATCATTGTGTGTGTGTACAAACCCATGACGTCACAAAATAAGACTCAAAATGTTTAGAAAGAAAATCGTGAATGAAAAGTATAAGAATATTACATATTTTTCATGTATATATGTATAAAATTATGTAATTTTTTTAATTATATAAAAAAAATCAATATATATTTTTTTGTATGACCCCATTAAATATATTTTTTACCAAAAAATGGGTGTATATTTACCGCCCGAAAATGGGTGGAGCAAGATTTTTTTCCGTAACACCATTAGATTCTACGAACTTTCTTTTATAAATAACCCAGTTTTCAAAATTTTTGCTTAATTGGTTTAAGTACCATAAATCAATTAGTAAAAGCATTTTTGAGTAGCGATATATCACTATCTCTATACATATCTGGATAGCGGACGCAATGTTAAACCTTTGTGACTAATTGAATGCCGCCGTGTTTGAGGATTTCAGCTCAATTTTAGTTGGAGATAGAAACCTTTGTATAGCTACTTTAAAATTAAAAGTCACGTGATCTTATAAGATATTTTCCAACAAATTTAATGGTGTTATTTACAATGTTCTATCTCTTTGCAAACATTTGAAAATTCATATTTCTTGAAAGAATCATCTCAATTAAATTAAAATTAAAATTTTTAACTTTAATTTCTCATATCTTTGTAGTTATTGAAGATATCGTAGTGATTTTTTCAGATTATTATTTATTTATGTTTTGAGAATGTGCTTATGTAATAAAAACATCATATTTGTTTCTAAAATGAGAAGAAAAATAGTAAAAACTAGCATTCGAACATGTTGGTTTTGGATTTTGCAGCACAAGAAACACTAAGGCCTGTTCTACAACTGAGTCGTTTGTCGGTTGTCGCTTGTCGTAAGTCGTTTGACGTTAGCAGCACCCGACATTGCTTTCTACAATAGTCGGAAGCTGTCGTAGCAAACTGTCACTTTTAAGTGAGGTTATGGATACTATATCTCTTCCAATTTATTTTAATTTAATTGTAATATAGCTTCAAATATTAAAACTACGACGGCCGATGCAAAAGAGAAGACAAATAAAATACAAGATGATGGTGGGTAGAACATTATATTACCGTTGCTATTAGGCAAAATTTTAGTGGGCACAGAAAATTATTTTCATATTTCAAGTCAAGTGATCACTAAGACTTTTTTAAATTTACGAGAATGCCTGTACAACAATTTGATCAGTTGCATGATATTCTGAAACCACGATTACAGAAAACCTTTGCCAACTGATATTAAACTTGCTGTTAAAATTAGGTAGTTAATTTGAAACAAATTATGATTATTATTTGTCCTCAAATATTTTTTTTCTTTTTAAATCGTTGTATAATTTATTTATTTCGCCATACTGACTACTTTTTTCTTGTACCTAATATATTATTATTACATCCAACGTCATATCATTCATTTTCAATTTTCTGTTGACGTGACCTTCAATGTACGACATCCGACACCGACTTATTGTAGAGCAGGCTTAAGCGAGAAACTTTTCGTCCTTACGAGATAGACCCTAATATACAGCGACAAAGTTATAGTAAATGAATGAATAAAAGTTCCCTAGTAAGATAGTAAGAGGTTACTAAAAAATAATCTATGCAGACCGTGTTGGTTTGGGCATGTACCTCTCGATGTCACCTTATCTGTTGTTGAGAGAGCACCATGGGACACTTTTATGCTTTTATTCTTCTTCTTTATGTAATGTAGATAGTAGCTAATTGTACTTTAGAAAAGTATTTTGTACTCATGCTATCAAAAAGTAAAGTGCAAAGTAAAAAAAAAAAAGATGCATGTATCCTTCAAGTAACAACAGAGTAAAGAGGTTTAACTTAGTAGTATGATGTTCAAAAAATTCTGCTTTTAAATTTTTGCCTTGTCAAATGTGGTATAGAATAGTCTTGTTTTGCTCATATTAAAAAAACTTTAGAAGAATTAATTTCACATTGAGCGAAATTTTCGTGGCAATGCTGTTTTTTTGCTGGTCCTGACAAAGCATTTATTGCACTTAGGATGCATGTAGTCTCATTAAATATGCAAGTCCACTGCATGTGCAGCTTGGGAAGGGTATTGTATTTTAGCCGGGCTGCGAACAATGTGAATGTAATGAGGGAATAAGCGGACTTTGGAGTCTGCTTAAAACCTAACAAAATATACGACCGGTCCAGGGACAACAATTTTATTTTATTTGCTACTGTGACACATGTAAAAGGAAGCAGTTTTCTGTAGTTGGACGGATAATAAAAAGATGTTCTTTGTAGAAATCGTTGAAAAGGGAGCATGAATGAATGCGTTTCGACAACTATGAATCATTTTTAAAACAAAATATCTACTGTCTTTGGGTCTTAACAAATACTTGATATCTCAATCATACAGGATTTATTATTACAAAACAGACACTTCGATATACACTTAAGCCTCATTTCCACCGACTGTTTTAATGATTAATGCATAATGATTAGTGCGTAAGGCTTAATGCATTATTACAATTTACTAGGACACCATTTCCAGCTACTTTCATCCCACAAAAATGTTACAATTTTTTCCCTTATAACTTATCTAGCAGACTGCCATTGCAGCAGCAATTCTTCTTCGTTACCTCTTGCTAAGAGCGGTATTGGAATCATGCTAAAATTCGCATATCCAGATTTTAGTGAATAAGCACGCTTTAAGGTCCCTATAATCCAATTATAACATTTTTACGATGATGTGTGTGTGTGTGTGTGTCTGTGTGTGTGTGTGTGTGTGTGTGTGTGTGTGTGTGTGTGTGTGTGTGTGTGTGTGTGTGTGTGTGTGTGTGTGTGTGTGGATGTGTGGATGTTGGAACCACGGTTTCTCAAATACTATAAGACTTAAATAGTATATTACGATACAAGTGTATAAGCTACCCTTTAAAACACGCACAACAAGTTTAAAGCCACGACGCGTAGCGCAGTAAAAATGCTTAGATTAGATTGAAGCAATAACTCAAGAAGATTGGCAAATAACGATAAATTACAATTTAAAAATATAATCGTTATTTATTGAGTATTTCTGTAAGTAAAAAGTATACATAAAATATTTAAGAAAACACTCGCCATGTTTCACAAGATTACAGCGTCTGAATCAACAGATGGCTGTGCATGTGGGTAGATTCCCTCTTAAGTGAACTATCTTTTATGAGATGCTTTACATCTCTCGCCATGCTCAGTTGCAAGGCCGTATCCAAGGGAGGGGTGGGGGGTATTTGGGGGTTCAACCCCCCCCCCCCCTGAAATGTAAAAAAAAATACTAAAAAATTTAAAGAAGTCTAACCAAGATGTTAACGCTATCATAGCACGCGTCCCAAACTGCGAGTATAAAATTGCTTTTTACAATTAAATAAAGATATACGTAAAGGCCAAAATATTGTTTTATTTTAGGAAGTGTCTACTGTACTGTCCAGACAGAGCCGCAATAAAAATTTGTGAACTGTCGCACCTGAACGGAATCTAGCGGACAATTCTAGCGGCCACTTCTCGAATCTACCTAAAAACCACTGTCTACCAATTAAGAATTGTCAGTTAGATATTGTTTTGGTTTTGGTTCACTAATTTTTTTTGCTGCTCTGTCTGGACAGTGCAGTAGACAATCCCTTTATTTTATTATTTCCCCGAGAATTGTATACCGGGTGTTTTTTTAAAGGTGTACATAGAAGATTAAATGGGAAATCAGTTTTTTTGCAAACTGTTGCGGCGTTTTGACTGACAACAGTAGTTGTGGTATCAGTAGAAAGAAAAAAATTTTATCAAATGACAACAAATAAATGTAAATTATATAATATTTTAGTACCATAAATTAATTATTAAATTTGTCATTTGATGCAGAAATTTTTTATCTTTCTTTTGATACCACAACCATGGTTATCAGTCAAAACAAGGATAACAGTCTGCAAAAAACTGCTCATGTTAATCTCCTTGAAAAATAATATAATTATATAACCAGAACCCCCTCCGAAATGAAATCCTAGATACGGGCCTGCTCAGTTGGGAATTGTCTCTGCAAAGAGACAGCAGTTATACCATACTGATGAGCTCTAACAAGAGCGAAACGCGTCTATGGTTACTAGCTGAGCATGTCCGGCGTCTGTTGATGGCCGAAAGGTTGATTCAGACGCTGTAATCTTGTGAAACATGGCGAGTGTTTTCTTAAATATTTTATTTAACATTGTTTCACCTAGAATTCGCTATTTTACTATTATGTAAAAAGTATACATTTTATTATTTTTTGTTATGGTGGGGGCCCTCTTTGTGGCGACTGTAAAAAAAATTTTGTGTGTGTTGCGAGCGCAAATGGATATTGTCGATTTCGAGAGAACCTCTCAATCGACAATATCCCATTTTGCGCTCTTAATACACAAACAGCTATAGTACGTAAACGTTGAAATTGGTGTATTAATCAAATGGTTCAGTTACATATCACCTATTCTGTATTCATAATCGTGAATTAATAATATTTGGGGGTCCAGCCAGTTTGGTAATGATTGTTTTTGTAACTTGATTGTAGAATGGTAATGTTTGTAATTGATGGTCTGACACGGTCCACGTGTGAAAGATAACAAAGGGCGGAATGATTTGTGCCTGCATCGATACTAGAACAAAGAGGGCAAAGAGTGAACAAGAAGTGAGTTCCGGGTTGGCTTTTAATTCGCGGTATTTAATCACATCACAAGTCATTAATTTTGAGTGGCGCCGCCCTTGGTGCGCCAACAACGACGATAAAACATCCCGGTCCGCCCTTTTCATTCCCGCCACTCTGGAAAACACCAATTGATTGTTATATACAAACAGAAAACCATACCATCGCCCGTTTTTCCTACTCGAATAAACCAACTATGTATGAATAATACATGGCCGCCTGCATTGTGTTGTTTCACGCGGTTCGGAAACCCAACGACCCCGGGACTTCATCGCCTTTAAATGCTTCCAAAGATACCAACACAATCATGATATTTATTTCGAATGGATGTATGCTCGAAGTACGTAATATAAACAGTTGCAGTTCTAACAAACATTGTTCTTCACTGTATCTATAAATGCTCAAAGTTACGTTTGGTAAACATCTATCTTACATACAGTTGCGTGCAAAATGATTGCGCCAAACTTATTTTATATACTACCTTTTTTTTAGTTTATGTTCTGTATTTATTAATTTTAACCCAACGTTTCGGCACCATAAACTGGTGCCTACTTCAGGAGATACATTGACATAAATATGTTAAAAAACAATAATAACAAGTAACCAAGGTAACAAGAAATATTCATAAATGTTACCTTTTTTATGTATACAATTTTCTAGACAATATATGCATGCCCGGCAATAACATGGACGGCGAACATGCATCTTCTCAAGAAAAATCTTTTTTTGCCAGAGGAAAAACCGTCCCAAAAACTGGCAGAGAAGTGATCTGTAAAACTCAGAGACGCTATATCGGTAGCGAAATACCGCAGCCGTACTCTTTGTAAACAGATGTTAGAAAAAGTTTATAAAAATTGTATACATATAACAAATTACAACATATTTAATATTGGAAGCCATGCGCGACTAAGTTCTAATCCGTCACAATGATTGAGATTGATATTTCTTGTTTTATTAATCTCAATGGCTTCTCTAATTAATCTGTTGTTAAGTCGGGAAGGTCTTGCAATAATTTTAGTATCTTCAAATTTAATTTGGTGGAATTCTTCCAAGGCATGTTCTGCAACGGACGATTTATTTTTTTTTTATTTTTTTTATATCTTTTAATAATTATTTATGTATCTAGTTCTACTTTTCATTACGAATATAGAATTTAGTTATAAACCATATGAGTGATAGAATAGAATTTCAGTGCAGAGTTGCATTTTCAAATTTTTGAGATCAGTGTTGTGCTTATCTAGATAACATTATCTAAAATTTTATCTAGATAACGTAGTTAGTATCTTTTATCTAATATCTAGATATTTTTAAAATTAATATCTATTATCTTATCTGTTTTATAACATGCATAAGAAAGATAAAATAACCATTATTTATGTTAGCTCCATCTATACTCAAATCAAAATACTATCTAGCAAGTTAGGACAAGCACAACCTACCGCATCGTATAGTGCCGTGTCGTGTGTTCTCCGTCACCGGTGTGTCTGCCTGCCTAAACTTACTCGTGATTACTTACTCGTGATTCGTGAGCAATAGTGAGCAACATTATTTATGAAAATAATAATGTTTCCTTTTCACGCATCGTATCAAGCATAAACAATTAAAGAAAGTTTTGTAAGAAATCACGATTGCTTACTTTTCAGATATCTTATCTGTTATCTAAATTAAAAATCATGTATACCTAATTACATTCATTTAAACATTCGGTTTTTCAAAACATACGTACATATGTATAGGCTCTCGTGGTCGCGAACCTGGGCAACCGGGTTCGATCCCGATCGATGCAAATATTTCCAATTTTAAATGGCACAAAAGTGACCCCTGTGGTTCACTCTCTGTGCCAGCAATGAGTGCCCGTCCGTGAGGTGACGCCTAGCAAACGCCCGCACGGTACAAATGTTTCATCATCATTACCGATATCTGTGATTGGCACACCCAGAAATGGGTAATATGCCGTAATGATATATTTATTTATTTATTTTACATACATCTGCTCGTTCTTATAATCGACAACAGGATTTAAAAATATAAAAATCTGTAACATGTTACTTACCTTCAAGAAGGTATAACATATTGTACCTATTTCGAAACGACGGTTTCGTAAAAATAAATGCTATTTAGCTGAGATGACAAGCATCTTTTAACACCTTAATCTACATCACAATAGAGAAATTTATCACACCTATACATATACTAGTAATAATTATAATTTTGTATATTTTATCAAACTTTTGCCTAGTTTCAGCCGAATCTTTTGAAATTTATTAATATGTAGTAAAATTTAACTATCTCTTGTTTTGAAAATGATTTATGTGTTAAAATTTGATGAGTAATTATAAATGAGCAATTTGGAGAGTGCAGAAATTTTATCCGTCCTGCGGTTAATAGGTAAATGGTGGTGCAAAAAAAGGAAACGCTACATAGTGTATGTACATAGTCGACAAGCTGGTTTTTCGGTATAACATTTAGTTGTTTTTAATGGGTGTACGAAAAATGTTCCAGCCAGCGTTTAGTAATGTATGGAAGTGTTGTCATACAGAAAAAAACTGTACATAGTTTTTGCTGGGTATGAAAGTGCGCTGCGAATTTTGTTTTCATTAAAGTGTTTAATGACTGCAAAACAAAGTTCAACACTGCATTTGAAATAACTACTTTGTTACATTATGTTTTCATCTAATGTTTAGGAAATTATTTATTACCAAATAAAAGAGTAGGAGGAAATGTTCATTTCAAATTAAATTAATTAAAATTTCATATTTCACTGCAAACACATTTCATTTTCAGTTACTGAAACGAACAAAAAACTTTAATGGAATTTGCGAAACATTACTTTTCACCAGGCACTCATTTTATGAAATCATTTTATGTGACAACTTACATAAAAGAAAATAGTTACTTGATTCAACTTGATAAATATAGTGGTACATATTTTTATTCAAGTGTTTATTAAGGTTACTTACATTCATAAAATTATTTTCATTTGCTTTAAAGCTTTGCACAAAGTTATAAATTAAAAATAAAACAGCATCAAATCAAATATACTTTTTTCGCACAACCAGTAACGTAAACACCTTACTTCCATAGCAACAAGAAGTGAAATAACATTTATTGTTTGGTTACTATTGTTATAGAAAATAACATTCCTTCTAGTAGGGTAATTATTAAAAAGAATACATTTGTATATTTTTTGTCATAAATCTATGGCTGCTTAGACTAAAAGATCACAAAAATTGTAACTTTATAATTAATTTTTAAGTTTATATCAAGAGCTAGAATAATCGTTTCACATGATTTAGATACAAAATTTAAATATCTATAACTTTTATTCATGGGGTCCCGTGGCCTCGTGCCTGAGTGTCTGGTCGCGAACCTGGGGGTACCGGGTTCGATCCCGACCGACGCCAAATATTTCGAATTTTAAATGACACAAAAGTGACCCCCGTGGTGCACTCTCCGCGCCAGCAATGAGTGCCCGTGAGGTGACGCTTGGTAAGCGCCCGCACGGTACAAATATGTCATCATCATTACCGATATCTGCGATAAAGCAGAGTGGCACACCCAGAAATGGGTAATATGCCGTGATGATATATATATATATTTATTTATTTTATTTATAACTTTTATTCTAGCATAAAATAATTAGGTAAAGTTTGCGCAAAGAAAAACTGAATTCCCATGTTGAACGCCTATGTCTCACTTATCGATTTACACCCTGAATAATGTTCGTGTTACAATTTACTGGATATATAGTATCTTTTCTAATGATCTTTTGATATGGGATTTATACATATACATAGAATTGACGGAAGGTAATGTGCTGGCTGCATCAGATTTTTTTTACATGTTTTGATTTTAGTTAAGATACCGCGTTTCCTCGTCTGGTCCTTTCTATGCTCTACTAGTTTTTTATACTAAACTGATATTGCTATTAATTTATGTTTAGAAAATAATGGAAACAATTTGAAAAATTATTTGTGGAGTTAAATTACAAGTTACTTTTTTCGTTATTGATCATGACCTGATTTAATTTTCAAATGAATTTTTCTCAGTATTTTTGTTATGTCAGCACATAAAATATTTGTATGGTTGAATTCAGAAAAAAAAATACTCTTCGAAGGAACCTAAAAGAATGTATAATATCCCATTTAAAAAAATATAACTCGAGAACCACTGGTTAAAATTATTTTTTTTCTTCAATAAGTGAATGGCCCTATATATATATACTGGGTGTCCCATATAACATTACGTTCTTGAATATCTCTAAAACATGCATTGTAACAAAAAGTGTGCCCAATCAAAACCTTCATAGTTTTTGGGGGGACATCAGATTCTGACAAAATGGACCCCGACCCCCCCAGGGGTGGCGGGAAAGGAGATCAACTGAAAAATCTTAAATGGGACCCCCTATTTTTTATTGCAGATTCGAAAAGAGCGTAAAAAATATGTTGATTGTATTCAGAAACTTTTTTGTACGCTTTAATCGTAAAAATGTAAATTTGCTAGAAAAAAATTAACCGATTAATATTTTATTAATAATTTGATAAAAAATGACGTTTTTTGTTTCAATAAATACACAAAATTGTAGAAATATTACTCCTCAACACTCAGGGGGAATTAAAAGAAAGAAACTTTTTAAAAACTGACTATGGATAACTCGATTTCATCAGAAATTAATTCTACATTTTTACGATTGCAGCGCCACCTGTTGGAAGTACAAAAAAAGTTTCCGAATAAAACCAACATATTTTTTTACGCTCTTTCCGAACCTGCAATAAAAAATAGAGGTCCCATTTAAGATTTTTGAAGTTGACCCCCTTTCCCGCCACCCTTGGGGGGGGGGGACATTTTGTCAGAATCTGATGTCCCCCCAAAAACTATGAAGGTTTTGATTCGGGACACTTTTTGTTACGATGCATTGTTTTCGAGATATTCAAGAACGTAATGTTATATGGGACACCCAGTATATATATATGCTTATAGAAAATTGGGAGCTCTCGACCATTTATCGTTTGCGCTCTTCTGAGGAATTTTCCGCATTCCATATTCCTACCTCAAGTTCAAAGAACAATGGCTATAAAACAAAATATTGAAAGAATTCGACAATATCCGAATATAAATGTTTTATTTCGTTTGGTTCGCTACATTTTTTATTCATTCAGCCTTTATTTACGTATTTCAAGCCGACTGATCGAACGGTGCAAAAAATTTCTTGAAATATCTCACGGAATTTCGACGACCTATCTCCATTTTTCAGACTTTCACGAGGAGATTCTCATAGCATCTGAAATAGGGGAAATAATTTCTTTTAAAGCAGTGACATATTTCAGTAAATTATAAAATACCTACCGTATTCAAGCTGAATATGATTATTTTGAAAAAATAGTACTTTTTTATAAACATTTAACCGAGAAAAATTATTTATACCTATATAGAACCAATCTTACAATCTCCGGTTAAAATTTAAACTGCCAATAAAATATTCATAACTGTAACGAAATTAAATAAATAAATAAATAAATATATCATCACGGCATATTACCCATTTCTGGGTGTGCCAGTATCTACAACACAACATGTAGACATCGGTAATGATGACGATATATTTCACCGTGTGGGCGCTTACCAGGCGTCACCTCACGGGCACTCATAGCTGGTGTGGAGAGTGCACCACAGGGGTCACTTTCGTGCCATTTAAAATTGGAAATATTATGTTAGTAAGTGATCAACGCTTAACCAATGGTAGAACTGACTTCAAAGATAGTAAATCTGGCAATAATTTTTGTTTAACATACTTTCTACAAGAACTAGAGGCCTTTAAAACTGACCAGTCAAGTCATAGTTCAAAACTTTATAAAAAAGTAAAAATCAATGTGTTCTCTGGAAAAAATGTGATACCTGTCACAAATGACATAAAATCATTGACGTCTATTTGGAAATAACTCTCTGTACCGTCTTACAACAGCACGAAACAGAATATAAATTGTACATCTATACAAAAAAACATTTAACGTCAGATTGACAATCAATATTTTTTCCAGAGAACACATTGATTTTTACTTTTCTATAAAGTTTTGAACTATGACGTGATTGGTCAGTTTTAAAGGCCTCTAGTTCTTGTAGAATGTACATTAAACAAAAAGTATTGCCAGATTTACTATATTTGGGGTCAGTTCTACCATGGGTTAAGCGTTGATCACTTACTTACATAACACCCTGTACAGTACATCTATATTTTATAAATTATCAAGTGTACTTTTGAACGATGTTGCTTTTAGTTTTAGAGTAACGAAATTTATACATTTCTCGTCTCTAAATGGCAGCGTCAGTTTCGTTTCATATTTTTAAAAACTAAAATTGAATGATATTAAATTTCAATAAAAATATTCATTTGAGTTTTTCAGCATCAGCTTATTTTTTATTACTATACAAAATATTGCATAAACTTTCATTTAAAATACTTTTTAAAAAATGTAAAACCGGCTCATTGTCATTAAAGATTACACGAGAAAAACAATTTGAGTACATTGATTTTACAAATTCAGCAGGTATATTCATATTATTGGACGGTCCTATATGTGTATGCAATTACTGTACAAATAACAAACATCGTATTTGTTGTAATGAATCACACACAAATTAAATTTTAATTAAAACACAATACTAATTAGGAAGGAAATAATTGATTCAAAAAAGCAGTGAATCGGTGCATATATAATTCTCGGTTTACAGGTGTATTAATTTATATCTCGGCTGTAAACAGAGCCACGTATACATCTACGGCTGACGCGGGTCAGACCACAAAGACGCTGCAGTAGTTTAGTTGCCCTTTCAGGATTACTATTAAATTCCATTTCTGTCTTTTGCCAGTGCATTCGGACACAATGTTATTTATTCAGCAACTTGGGTAATTATGAAACAACTCGGGATTTACTAGCTTACTACTCTCTCAAAGTTTTATCATACACAACAAAACATTTATCATCAATCTCTAAGGGTGTAAATACGAGAAAGATTCCAAAAGTAACAGGAAAATGATACAATGTTTGTGTAAAATGAAATGGAATTAACCAGAGGTTTTGTGCTGGTCACACCAGGGTATTTACGAACAAGTCATTAATGACTTGCCGTCTCGGTGATATTTTGTTTAAAAATGACATACCTGATTTTCCTGCTGAGACTTGCAAATGTCTGTTTATGCACCGAAGTGAACTACAAATGTATGATTTTGCGGCTCTATATTAATGGTACAAACACCAAAGAGTTTAGTCTAGGAAAATTTGGGGTTGAAATTTACAATAGAAAAAAAGTCCAAAGAAAATAATATTTTTTGAAGTGAAAACTTCTTTAGGTGCACCTTGCACACTTGCACACTTTTTCTTGAGCAATGAACAAAGCGGTCATTCTTGTAAACTCGAGGAAACGTGACGTCATGTTAATTCGGGTCATAGACTACGGTACGATATAAATACACCTCATGTGTCTTCTTCAGGAGGTGAAAATTTTTAGATTGTAAAACATGGATACATATATAAGACAACAATAAATAACATATAAAACATACAATGGTCGTCAAAATTTTAAAAAATAAATAAATAAATAAATAAATACATTAAAAAACTCATGTAGTCGTCAATAAAATAAGATAAACCTAGATTTAACAATGGCACCCTTGATTTAACAATGGCACCATTTAACTCAGTTAAATGGTGCCATTGTTAAATCAAGATTTATATCTTATTTTATTGACGACTACATGAGTTTTTTAATGTATTTATTTATTTATTTATTTTTTAAAATTTTGACGACCATTGTATGTTTTATATGTTATTTATTGTTGTCTTATATATGTATCCATGTTTTACAATCTAATAATTTTCACCTCCTGAAGAAGATACATGAGGTGTCGAAACCGGTAGAGGCGGAAAATATATTTAATCATTGACTGAAATCCAGTAATTTTCTTTCCTTCATCACTTTTCCAGTCAAGAAGTTCTTGTAGCCAAACATCATAATATCTGTCAAAAAGGAACTCTAGTTCCAAACACGCCGTTTTGGCGTCCTGCTATCATTACCGATATATGTGTACAAAGCACACCTAGCAATGGGTAATATGCCGTGATGTATTTATTTAGTTATTAATATATAAGTAAATAAAATATTACTTACAATTGTATTTGTTATAGATTTTATTTATTTATAATTTTAAAGAACCGTATGAACACTGATACAACGTGGTTACAAGCTAAATTGATTTTTTAGTCTAAAAATGACTTCGGGGATAAATCTCGCACTCATCACCGTTTTTAAAACTAGAGTTTTTAAAAATTTTGTTTTATAACAAGATTTGAGTTGTTTCTCAGCTTTCTCCCAAGGAAATTAACAGGGCAATTTTGAACAAATCTGTAAATGTTACAGATATATAAATCTGTAAAAAAAAAAACTGACAAAATCTAGTTTTGTTGATTAATATAAAATTATACATAAAGAGTAGCAGGTTTCGTTGCGATTTTGTTCATTATTTACAGATTTACAAATCTCTATGGGCCAGTTTTATAATCTCTGGTAAAAATTTTAACTGTCAGTTAAATAAACAAAATTGAAACGAAATGAACTCTCAAATGACAAATTGATCATTGCTGTCAATAATTCGATTTAATATTGTTTATATAACTTACAGTTAAAATTCTAATCTGAGATTGTAAAACTGGCCCTAAGACTTACAGTTTTGTTCAGAATCGGGCTATAAAATTCTTTCTTCGAAATTTTGTTCGCATTTAATTAGAATGCTGAGAGGATGTTGCCATCTTATAAATAATATGAATGTAAGCCCAGCAAACTTAAACAATGAGCCTGTTTCACATTTTTCAAAAACTATTTTAATTGAAAGTTTATGGAATGATTTTCTTAGTAATAATTTTTATTTTAATAATTTGTTTTTATTTGTGGAAATAATTAAATAAAAAGATTGGCGTCCTGAAAAACTACCCCCCACTCCTGTGACGTAGAAGCACATACATTACATCATTAATAGCCAATAGGAAACTAGTTTTTCCATCACCTACGTTTATTCATATTATTTATATAAATAAACGTAGGCTAAAGTTTGTCACATGTGAATAACAAAATCTTTTAATTTGACATTTGACGCTGACATTGCTCATTGTAAATTAATAATAATAAAATAATGGCTAATTCAAATTACACTCAAGCTAAGTCGGACAATTTACCGAAGGTCGATAGCTGGATGAAGGCTGAATTTATATCAGAACGATTGTTTTACTGCTACCGAAATAAGGGGTGTTAAAGAGTTGAGGTAAAATAAAATATAAAAACTGAATTTACTATATAAATTGATAATATATTTTACTTTAAAGTTCTGGTCGTGATTCTTACATTGAATCTGCTATAGGACATGTCGAGAAGTAAAGATTGCCCTGAACATAAAGTGAAGTTACAAAAATACACTGTTATCGTGAAGGTGGATGAAAGTTGAAATAATCTTCACAAACATGAAGACACGATTTTTCTGACAAATTATCAGCTCTTCGACCTACTGCTCCTAGCCACAATTTTCTTTTCTTCGCATCTTTTGTAAAATTTATAAACTCTATAGTAGATTTGTTTCTAACAGTATTTTTGTAAGAAGGCACAATACAATATTGTAAATTACTCATTTTATTTTGAACTTTTTATTACCTACATATTATACAACTTGAACCAATCTAAAAATTTGACGCTTGTTTGATAACTTTGGCAATACACTTGACACCTTAGAACCGCTGAAGATGTATGTACTCTGACGTCACATTCTGTTTCAGATCACGTGACTTATTCAACATTTTATCCAAATTTCAAAAATTAATTGTAAAATATCTAAAGGATATTTCGTGATATTTTCAAATTTAAGGCTCTTTAAACAACAATATCTTTTTAAATTTAATACTTAGAAGTCATATAAAAATTCTTGCAACAGCCCTATTAAGTTTATAAAGCTTTTGGGAGCAGTCAAGATATGGCATTGCTGTACGATCCAAATGTCAACCATTTAAGTTTTGAAAATTGGGAATATTATTTAATTTTTTAAAGAACTAAAAATTGATGGAACAAAAATTACTAAAATGTTACAGTTACAAGATAGTGCACAGGTTGCATACAATTTGTTTGTTATTATTGTTACCATCTTCACAGTGATATTCTTAACGTTCTTATTGTGTGTTTTTGAAAAAAACTAATTGGATGCAAACTAGAACAAAGCGCGGAAGGAAAAATTTGGCGGCTTAGAAAATGTAAAACTTTCACTGTTATTTTAACTTTCAGTATGTGGCTTGGCAAATACACGAGATCTGTGAAGCGACGGGTGATCTACAATTCTAGGCTGTCGGATGCGGATGGAAAAGTTCCGTAGTTCGTGCTTTATCTGCGGTTGATGGAAACTTTCTGAATTATTTTTACGGTTTTATCACAATGATGCTTTTGTGATGATGTGTGAGTGTTTATCATTCGCGACAATGGCTAAAGTTGCATTGTTTTCCGCCTCACTGAGTAGGCGGTGGACAGATGCTTTATCCAGGACTTGAATACGTGCCACTTTTACCAATCAAACGGAAATAGAAAAAGAAAACGATGATTCAAAATATCGCAAATCACGAGAATGGTGACATCCCAAATAAAAATAAAAAGCCAATACATGACCTTCTATCAGTTTCATATATTTTTATATAAATTCCTAACAGAAAGTTCTTTCCAAAAGATCATATATAAACAACATCTTATTGCTTCCAACGTTTCAAGATAATACGACTACACAAACGTAAAATGTAGTTCCAAAATTATTTTAGTCAAAAAAAAAATTATAAAAGAAAAAACAAAATTATGTCTATGAGACTAAAAATTCATGAACATAAAATATATATATTTAGCTAAATAGTATAAAGCACATTTTAAGGAAAAAAATGGAGAACGTAGAATAGCCCCTGTGTTAACTATCAATATCACACAATTTATATAATTAAAAATCCAGTAAGGCCCAGTTGTACTGTAATCATGCACATCGAAATTTTGATAGAAATATTCAATTAGGTACTCATCTTTAACAGAATGCGACGTCAGAGTACATACAGTTTTACATATTATGACAAATTATCGCCTACTTTCATTTATGTAAATAACGTAAACTATCTTTCTATTGACTATGAATGATATACTCCGACGTCACAGGAGTGGGGGGGAGGGGGTTTGTTTTTCAAGACTATTTCTGGAGCCAATTTCTTTATTTAATTATTATGAATTATTAATATTTTTCGATCCCAACAGACGCCAAATATTTCCAATTTTAAATGACACAAAAGTGATCCCTGTGGTGCACTCTCCACACCAGCTATGAGTACCCGTGAGGTAACGCCTGGTAAGCGCCCACATGGTAAAATATATCGTCATTACCTATGTCTATATGTGTTGTAGATACTGGCACACCCAGAAAAGGGTAATATGCCGTGATGATATATTTATATTAGTTTATTTATTTTAATATTTTTTATTACTATTAAAAATACGGCATAAACTTTCATTTAAAATACTTTTTTAAAAATGTGTAATCGACTCATTTATTAAAGACTGCCAGTCTGATTGTTTTATCAATTCTCCATATATTTTAACAGTCGATTAAAGATTTTGAGAAATTCGAAACAACACTTTTAATATTTAAAATTCCACTAAACTTTTATGGACAAAAAATTAAATGCGGTGATATTTCACTTGGTATTTTAAAAACGTTATTTTAATATCTGTTATGCAAATAAGAAACTGTTAAATGTTACTAAAATCATGTTGGTTTTAAAACTATCAGGTCCATTTCACGTTAGTATCAGAGCGAATCATTTGATTTATCCTCAGTTATAAATTCCAACAGAAAACATGTTTAGCGAAAAATTGGATGTTCTTTTAGCTGAACGATGTTACGAAGCCGACTGATAAAGTTTCCTTGATGAATTAGGGAAGAAAATGTTGTTTAACCTGCCCCGTATTTAATTACTAAAATTCGATTAGTCTAAGAGCGACCTCATTAGAAGCGAACTATCTCCATTGTAACGTTCTTACAATGAATTGAATTAGTGGAGGGTTTTTCGCAGATGTCACGCTAGTCTGGCAAAAACCAAACGTTCATTTCAATTCAAGCATGTAAAATACGAGGGCCGTAAACCCTGGCGAGGCGAGTGGACGGAGAAATGGAGGCATTAGGATGAGACTCCGCCTGTTTACCCGGGTGGAATGTGCCAATGCACTTCCCAAATGAACACGTTAAGGCCTCATTACCGAATTCCTTCTTTTAATCATTTACCCAACGTTTCATTACAGAATACGACACTGCCATTGATTACGACCTTACCCAAACAATATAACTCACTAGAATTCCAGTACATCAACATTTTTTCAAAGCAAAAGTTGAAGTTGGAGTACCACAGGGTAGTATATTAGGGCATTTATTCTTCATTCTTTTTATAAATGACATTGTTACTTCAGTTAATTTGTGTTCACTTCATTTATTTGCTGATGATACACTCATATATTATACTCATAAGGATCTGAAAGTATTGGTAAACGTAAAGGCTGGTTTATGTAAGCTGTAAACTTATGCATTTACCTTAGCATTAGCATTATGACTTTGCATTAAACTTTACATTACGCTGTCCGGTTTATGTACTTCTTATGGAAAACCAATAAAAGCAGGCCGGTAATGTCACTTCTTGTAAAATCGACACGTCTTTTTTATCATAAATATATCTACATTGATCAATTAACTGTATTGGTTGGACTTCTTTTTCAATGACTCTCATTTTTAGTCAAGACAATGTGACAGAAATATTCAAAAATAACAAAATGATGACAGACGTCAATTGACTGTCGTAAATATCTCCAGAATAAAGCTGTCGTCCACGAAAATATACTCTTCTGATTGGTCAGCATTAGCATTATGACTTCAAATTTAGAAACTGTCATATTCTAGGGTAACGGCATAATGCTAAGGTTAAGGTTATAGCTACATGTACCTCAGCACGCATTTGTCTATACTTGAATTATTAATGCAAAGTCATAATGCTAATGCTAAGGTAAATTCTTAAGTTTACAGCTTACATAAACCAGCCTTAATGATATTATAACATATACTGCGAATTTTCCAAAAATGCTAAAATTCGCATATCCAGATTTTATTGAATAAGCACGATTTAAGGATCCTAGAATTCGCTTATAACATTTTTAAAATGATGTTTGTGTGTGTGTGTGTGTGTGTGTGTGTGTGTGTGTATGTGTGTATGTGTGTATGTGTGTGTGTGTGTGTGTGTGTGTGTGTGTGTGTGTAAGTCTGGATGTTGGAGGGACGATTCCTCAAAAAGTATAACACTCAAGACCTGTTTAACTATGAATTTCTCAATCTGACATTCCTGGGAAGAGCTGAAAAGTTTTTGGTAACAATTGGACAACCGGAAGTAGTAGTGCCTTAGAAAAATTCTTCTAAATGTAATTTTTTGGAAATTTTTGTTATTGCAATATTATTATTAATATTAAAATATTGAAGAACAAAAGACACTATAATGTATAGAATATTCTAATCGCAGAGGCTAAGGCACTGAGGAAACCACTTGACAAATTCAAATGTGTATAACATAGTTTGTAAATGACATAAGTCAGTGTCAAAAAACAACAGTTTTAGTGACATTCTGATAGTTTTTTCTGGGAAGTATATTTAATCTTTCTTATTGTTTTATTAATTAAATATTTCAAATTATAGGTAAAATGCATATTTCCATCAGAAATACCGCCAATCTGGTTAATGAATTGGAAGAATCTCTGACATTTAGGAACTTTCTCATACCATGAAAAATAGGTATAATTAGAATTATATGTGTGCAGAAGACTTGTTAAATATAATAAAAAACAATATTTGGGTAAAGTTCTGTATTTTTTTTGTTATAAAACGACGGTTCGATAGCGAAGTGCAATACAATACTGGCGAGAAGACTTGTTCTGGCCACAACAGATTTTTTAATCCCTGGACCAACTTCCCCAAGAAAGTGGTTTCCTTTAAATAATAACTGCTATTTATTTGGGATGTATTGCAAATCGATTAAAGAACACTGTCACTCTATTTGAAGTTGCTGAACCAATTCAATGATCTTCTATTGAGTGAACGAAGTCCTATGCTCGTACTGCATTACACAGACTTTGCATTTATTATGACACATTCGCAGTCGCTTCAACGATATGCAAGTGGGTAAAAGTGATCCAAAGCGCCAGCGCTACATAGATAATCCGAATTAAATTTTCAACATCGTTCTGCCGAGAGATAAATTACAATGATACTGAGAGTAATTCTCACAAGATTATGTTTGAAATCCACTTTGAGAACATATCTTCGTTTATAAGACGTTAAGTGCATAGCACACCGACTCGCGGCTCACATATGTTTAGATGTGCATTCACGACGCGAGGAAAATTAATGAGAAATACTTGCTTCGAACTTAATTAACAGGGATTTACTTATTTCTAAACATGGAGATGAATTGCTATTATATACTTGTTCACATGTAGAAATACCATTCAAATTCGCAAGCCGGAAAAAGCGCTATTATTTGCGAAATTTTCATTTTGCTAATATTTTCTCTCATATTATAACGTTTTAAACAGGGATATGTTAACAAATCCCTGATTTTAAATGGTATACAGGTGTCTCTAAAATAGGGGGACATGGCGTAACCACATATTCTTCAGGCTAAAATAAGACAATTTAACTAAACTTGCTTCGGAAAGTGTGCTATTTAGCCAGTATTCTGCTTCAAAGTTCTTCAAAAAAAAATTACAAATTTTGCTTATAATAACAGAATACTTTATTCGATTTGGATGAAATTTGCTATGACAGTTCATATGGTTATGTCATCTTTTAAGATGATACTTGTTATTATCAGTGAACCACTAGTGTATGAAACTGAGGTGTCCCAACATTGATTAGACCGTAACTTTTTAATGGTTACGCCGATAATGTAATATTATTTTTTTTCAGTAAGACACATACAATAGTAAACTTTTCTCTCTATCTCTGTTTAATTTGTGGTATCTGTTACGGTTTACACAAAAAAAATAAAACCTGTGTGTCTGCACTGAGAAATTTTTAAAATAAATTTAATCTAGCAATCTATCCAAATGTCAAACAATTAATTTTTAATGACAGTAATAGTTGTTTATGGGTTGTCAAAAATTTCTTTCGCAATATTCTAAAACTAGTAACATCCGTTTGTTCGGCCTAATAGTTTTTTACTACCAATATTATAAATAAAACGATTAAATATGTTAGTTTTTACTCCTACACAAGATTCACAACTCATTACTATCATTAAAAATTGTTTGGCATTTGGACAGACTGCTAGATTAAATTTATTTTTCAAATTTCATGGTGCAGACACTCTGGTTCTATTTTTTTCTGTGTGTACCGTCACAGACATCAGAAATTGCAAAGAGAGAGAAAAGTTTACTATTGTATAAATATTTCTGAAAAAAAATAATTTCACGTTATCGGCGTGGCCATTAAAAAGTTACGGTCTAATTAATGTTGGGACACACACTAGTGGTTCACTAATAATAACTCTTATCTTAAAAGATGACATAACCATATAACAGCCACACCAAATTTCATCCAAATTGGATGGGAGATTTAAATCTCTCTGTAAATAATTGTTTTATTCCCAAACGAAAATTTTGAAATTTTTGTCTGTTTGTACTACAACTTTGATTGAGTGTGTTCAATAAACATACATCATGGTAGTGAAACGTTGTATGGTAATGTAATGTTACAATTTGAATGTGGTGCCATCTATTATCACATAATAAGATATTCAATTTATTTGACGTATGTAGATAAAATCAAATACTGTAAACTACTCCTCTGTTGACTGACTTAACTGGTAAAATCTAAACTGTAAAACCGTCCCGGTCCCTTACGTCACAAATTTGGCAGCGTTTCAAACGTAGTAAAATGTTTTCATGCATTTAAAAAAAAATGGAATAGTATATTACATCCGAGGTGGAAGATGTTTCAATACAGCCGAGGGCTTATGTACGAGCCCTGTCTCATAAGTGTTGGCCCAGTTGCATAAAATCATTGAAATGACTGATTTGAGCAAAAAATCAAAACACCTACTAATTTATTTCCATTGAATTATAACTTAATGCCTTAAATACTGGAAATAACTGATCTACACTAACTAATGCAATTGGATGCAGCTTCTCCAGTTGAGCACAAGTATAAGAAATGGATTTTTTTTATGACTGGGCCAACACTTATGGGACAGGGCTCTTATATTACCGAGAGGCGAGATAATGCGCGAGGCTGTTATGAAACTCCCACCGAGGTTATGTATACTATTTTATTCACAATCATCCTCATTTTAAATCAATAATTTTCAAAATAAATCAATGAATTATAACCTTTAATTTTATTAATATTTTGACAGCTGTCTTAAAATTTGTTTAGCCTACTTAATTATGGGGATTTACGGCAATGTTGCTAGGCAACCCTACATAATCATTTCCAACCCAAGAGATGGAAGTGAAATCTGTTATTTCCAACCCAAGAGATTGTCATTAAAGTTAGGAATGACATATTTTCCAACCTCCAAAAGGTTAGGAATCTGTATATTACTACAATGATTGTGAATAAACATATTTAAACATGTAGTTAGTGTTTTCATTAATGTATTGTAATATATTTTTTGCCCTCCAGAAGTGTAATGGGTACTTTACAATTGTATACACAGCAAGAGTAACCTACATTTTACGCTTACTGTGTTGTAACTTGTCTAACTATGCGGTGAAATAATCAAAATACACTGGACGTTTATGGGCATTTAGAAAAGAAATCATCTTTACTATAATAAAGTTCATGTAAAAAAGTACTACCTACATAAGTTATTTTTTTACTTTAACATTTCCTATATTTAAAATTAATTTATAAACCAAAATCACGGCAGCGACATCTGTCATTATTGTAAAAATCCGCCGTTACCGACATAGTCACCGATCGATATACCTGTCAAATACACGAGGCGAAAATTGCTGAAATGTCAAATTTCGATACCTACCTATTATTTATTACGAAGAAAACATGAGCAAATAAATATATTATCAGTCATAAACAACGTCTATTGACAACCCCAGTATTTTAAACTAACCCTTTACAGAAGTATAACCTATCTCATTAAAAAAAGTGATTTTCATTATCGTCGGCCAAAAAATTTCATACAATTCTCGTGCGTGAAGTATTTTACAGCGCTCCAGCCAATAAGGCACTCGCCTTAAGGGCTCGTGCCTTAAACAAAGCTGTCGCGCTGTAAAATACAACTTACATGCACTCGAATGTAAATAACTATTAGTGTACTGGTGTTATTTTTCATTATTTTGATTATGGTGGACACCCTTATTGAGCTTTCCATCCAAAAAGAATATAAAATCTGTCTTGTTCTCGGCAATATAAGTTGAGGTATTTTAAAATACTGTGCATAGTACCTCATATCATTACGCGCATCTTATTCTGTGCAGCTACGCGATCAGTTCTTGCACATTGATATAAAACTTGCACTCATAAAACTTTAAATGGGTTTTCTTGAAATGAGATATGTTGATTTACATATTATCCCCGCTGGAAAGATGTAAGTTTCTCACTTAACTTACGGTTTACGTTTTGCATCAAACGCGACTTTCCAAAGATGTGTTGACACTGCATTTAGAATTCATAAAGTTTTTATAGAGAATCATACATAAGCTAATTTCTCATCAGTAAATATACTAGAAGTATATAGGTATTATAAGGCGTGGAAAACATAATTTGTATTTATGATGTATATATATATATATATATATATATATATATATATATATATATATATATATATATATATATATATATATATATATGTATATGTATGTATGTACCTATGTATGTACCTATAATTTTAAATATTTTATTAATAATAAAATAACAACTATTAAATGTAGTTACTTCCCAGCAAAAGCCTGCAGAAATGTAAATGGATTTTTGACACTGACATCTCACATTTTTCTGTCAATTACAAACATTTTAATTTTTCAACTGGTTTCCATGGAGTTATTTGGACTAATAGATACATTGCTCTAAAAATGCGTACACTTACGTAACATTGTCGTTACAAGCAAATAATATTACTACCAAGTTTATATATCTACCCATTTTTGAATCATTGTCCCAAAAGTCAATATACCCCAAATTTAGACAAAAACTTCAAAATTTTCAAAAATTTAATTTTTATATATCTAGATACTTCTTAATACTCTGATTCAAAATTTTAAAACCGCAGATCGATATTTCTTTTCGTTCTCGAGATATTTAGATTCAAAGTTTTGCTCAAAACTGCCCATTTTTGGGAAGTAACCCAAAAATGGGTCGAGATATAAATTTGGCGACACGACCATTCGATTCTACGGATAAAAATACATAAGTGTACCAATTTTCATAATTTTTATCCAACCGGTTCATTTTTTATGAATAAAAGCTTGAAAATAACCAAAATCTGAAAAAATCGTAAGGGGTACACCTTAGATTTTTGCGATTTTTGGCCATTTTCAGTTATTTTGCTTTAGAGATTGTATGCGGTGTTCAAAAATTATGAAAATTGGTGTACTTATGTATTTTTTCCCGCAGAATCGAATGCTGATATCCCTAAATTCATATCTCGACCCATTTTCGGGCTACTACCCAAAAATGGGCAGTTTTGAGCCAAACTTTGAATCTAAATATCTCGAGAACGAAAAGGAATATTGACCTGCGGTTTCAAAATCTGGAATCAGAGTATTAAGAAGTATATATAAAAATTATATTTTTGAAAATTTTAAAGTTTTTATTTAAATATGGGGTATATTGACTTCTGGAGCAATAATTCAGAAGTAGGTAGATATATAAACTTGGTAGTAACAATATTTGATTGTAACGGATTATTTTTTATATCCATGAGTCTCTATCTCTAAATGTATAGAAGATATAATAAAAATGTTCAATGTATTGGATAGAGAATTCTATGATCTTTAATATTTGTATACAAATTTCAAAAAAATAAAATTTAGAAGATTTTTTAAGAAACTACTACTTCCGGTTGTTCAATTGTTACCAAAACCTTTTCAGCTCTTCCCATTAATGTCCGATTAAGGAATACGTTCATGATTCCAATACTTCTTTTAGCGAGAGGTGAAAATATACTGAAATATAGATTAAACTTTCCTGAATTGAATAAGGCAAAATTGAAGAACATTATTTGTTGAATGTAGGTTAGTATCTGTAACAGTTTCCTATGTAATTACTGATATACTCGTATTATCAGTTTTAAATAATGAAAATCATTTGCTAGTTTTCACGATAATAATATGGACATGTAATTATAAAATATATGTATGATCCAAATTTATAAATTAGCGAATATATTTAGTAAATAATGTACGCGTGGGTGTAATTAACAAACAATGCGTAAATAAATAATTATTACCATGGATAATGCAATTACATTTATAATTTTGAATGTGTCGCTGTAAATAAATAATTTGTTTCCGAGCATTTTGATATTTTTTCTTTTCTGTCTGGTATACGAATAAACGTTTTTATTGACCACCACATGCAATTTCAAATTTTCTTCGGTACATTTTCGCACGTTCTGCGCGAATACAAATGGTTAATATATGTAAAATTTTGGCATGTAATACCTAGTCGCTGAAACGCTGACTACAGTAAATTGTGAACATGGCTTTACCGTGTCGTATATATGGCTTCTCTCCTTTTCTTTTATTTCTTCCAAGGGATTCTTACACAAAGACGGCTTTCAATTTCTTACAAACATAACACAAATAGCTTCATCTCGCCCGTTTCAGACATACAAAAAACTGGTCCAAGTTGAACATATTCGAGTTTAGAGAATATCAATTTCTAATTGAATCGCACATTTTGAAAATGGGTCTTCTCTAATTTTTTTACTAGGTGGTTTTTTGGTGAATTAGTGTTCCCCGATCGCCAGCCCAAGACAAGATCATACTCAGCGTTTATTAAAATACAAAAACGGCTAATAACAACGCACATTAGCAATGAATTACGAAAATTGCTATTTGTGTATTAAGAGCGCAAAATAGAATTTTGTCGATTAAGAGGTTGTTCTCTAAATTATAAATTTTACACGAAATCATGTTAAAGCCAGAGGAGAAAGAGAAATTAGGATTACATGCTCCCACGTCAGAGTTTCTAACAGCCTTTTTACCAGAGAGGTTACGATTATTTAACATGTGTTACAGGGGAGAGAGAGGGGGGTCTTCGAAGCTTGTGATTTACTTCTTCTCTCTTACCCCAACGATGACTTTATCTAACTGGTGGACACTTCACCGAACGACTACTGCTTTATTGAGGAGGAACACGCGCTTACGCTCACTATCACTAAACACTTAACACTTGATAATAGAGTTATGAACATATTTTGGATGGATGGCACACACAATATTTTTATACTCCTAATTTTATTTACACATATTTACATTAATACTAACTTATAATTATTGATTACACTCTGAACACAAACTAAACTGTTACATAATTATATTGTAACCCTAATTACGCGTACTCGCGTACGCGCACCAAACTAAACCGCCGACTACATATCTGTCCTGTCTGAGTGTTTAATCTCGACTGCCTTAAAACAAAAGGGTTATCTCTACAACAGGCATATCTGATGAAGGGTGCGAGAGTGTAGCATCCATAGCTAAATAACAAGACTGCACGTATCATAGGCAATAACTTATATGGTTAATTGTCATAATTATTATTTCTAAACAGAATTTTGACTTACAAAGATGATAGAATCAAAATGTTGATATTGAAACTATAATTTAGAAGAGTTTATAATAAAGTTCATTACTTGTTATTTCACCATGCTCACCTTGTTACACATGTAAACCATGCCAGAGGTCCTCACAACTCAGCGTTTTAATATTCACTTTATTTAAAGTTAGAACTATTTTTTTATCAAAACCTGTTCCAATAACCGATTTTTCAAATTTAATACTTTCTCCAAAACGGGTTTATTTCATTAACCACAACTATACAAACAAAATAAAAACTGTCGTGAACTGTCAGTTTAAACAGTTTTTGACACTGATGCTGATGACTAATTTTTAAAAATTAATTATAAAAATTATTTCAGGCAAGTTGAAGCGGGTTTACTTTGACGAAAAAGACAATCTGATTCAATTACATATATGGCTTTTGATATAGATAATTATCAGAATACACAGAGAATATAATAAATTAATAGCAAATATTTGATGTAATTAATTTAGTATTTATTATAAAATTACATTTTATTACAAAATGAACACATAGATAACAATACCGACCACAAATCAGCAAATAGTGCTATCCACTCCTTTGCAGTATTATTCTGCATACCCAGTTCATTAACACAACTTCATTATACAGTATTAAATACATCGGACTTTGTCATGCGATTATTAATTCCTGTCGGACACTATTGATATAGAACTTGCTTTTGTCATTATATTATTTAACTCTATACGTGTAATACATGTGCATTTGATCTCTTCTCTCTCTTATGACTAGTGTATGATGGATTCAATTTATAAATTTAGATTTACAAATTTAGATTTGAAATTTACGATTTATCGTGTTGGATTATAGTAAATTTAAATATATCCTTATTTTCCCTCATATTTTCAAAATCCAAGTCAACAAATTTCTCAAATCAAAATTAAAATGTAAGAATTAAAGTATTAGAAAACACTCGCCATGTTTCACAAGATTTCAGCGTCTGAATCAACCATCATCAGACGCCGGTAGTAACCATAGACGCGTTTCGCTCTTGTAGGAGCTTATCAGTATGGTGTAACTGCCGTCTCTTTAAAATAAATAAATAAATAAATATATCATCACGGCATATTACCCATTTCTGGGTGTGCCAGTATCTACAACACATGTAGACTTCGGTAATGATGATGATATATTTTACCGTGTGGGCGCTTACCAGGCGTCACCTCACGGGCACTCATAGCTGGTGTGGAGAGTGCACCCCAGGGGTCACTTTTGACGTCTGTCGGGATCGAACCCGGTACCCCCGGGTTCGCGTCCAGACGCTGAGTTACGCGGCCACGTGACCCCATGGGGCGTCTCTTTGCAGAGATAATTCTTCAACTGAGGACAGCGAGAGATAAACATCTCATATAACATAGTTGGCTGAAAAGGTATTTGTTATCACATGTAGAGCCATCTATCGAAGAATCGCCAAAACGCACTGGCATTGAAATAATAATAGTATAATAACGAACTCTAGGTCAAATAACGCATTTCGCTCTTGTTGGAGCTCATCAGTATAATGTAACTGCCTTCTCTTTGCAGAGACAGATATTTATCTCTCGCCGTGCTCAGTTAGGGAATTGTCTTTGCAAAGAGACGGCAGTTACACCATACAACAAGAGCGAAACGCGTCTATGGTTACTAGTTCAGCACGGCCGGCATCTGATGATGACCGAAAGGCTGATTCAGACGCTGGAATCTTGTGAAACATGGCGAGCGTTTTCTAATACTTTATTAAACATTGTTCCACCTAGAATTTGCTATTGTACTATTATTATTAAAATGTAAGGTTACAAACAGTTCAACTTTCACTTGACGCTTTCATATTCCCCACCAAAATCATTGTTTGAAATACTGTGAAATGGTTGGACGCATTCACAAATTTACTATTAAAATATAAAATATGATATTTTAAATGTAAATTCTAAATCATAAATTTTTTAAATTCATCATGAACTAGTAAAGGCAGATATGTACAATTTATATTTATAAATGTAAATTCCTAAATCCAAATTTGTAAATTAAATCCATTATAAACCAGCCATTACTAACGATAAAGAAAATTCATGTTTTTATATTAAAATTGAATCAGTTGAATTTTTACATTTTAAATAGATTTTCTTTAGTAAGCTAATGAAATTTGTTGCGGTGCGAGTAACAAAGTTATAGAAAACACTTGGGAAATACTGTAATTCTGTTACGGTATTCTAACTACTAGAGCAATTAAAATAACTAACGGACTTTGTTCAGCATAACAAGCGACGAGAATCAAAACAATTTTACAGAATACAATTTTTCCGAAGCAGTTTTGAATACTTTTATAATACTATTATTTATTGAATATAAATTATCTACAAACTAAAAGTATCCATAAGGTGATATTAAGTGTATGTTTTCAATAATAGAGGTGAGCGCGTGAGTAACTTTTTGTTCACGATAACGAAACTAAAAATGTAATCACGACAGTGACGCACGACTTTTTATGTTCGAGTCACGGTCACAAACACTTTATTTTGGAATTCACGACCAATCACGCCCTGGGGGTCACGTTTGTGTCTCACGTAATTGTTCCTAAATTTGAGACGTATCTTTAGTAATCAAAGCCATTTGAATATAAAATACTGTTGGTGACATATTTCATATTTCGGTATATTTATAATAATAAGAATATAAAGTATAATAGAGAAATTAAAAATGGAATAAAATTTTAATTTTATTTTAAAGTGTTAAAGTAAAGATACAGTTTATTATGATATCGGACCTTAATTTAATCGGAAAAGAAATATCGTAACTTTATTATTTACCCCTCTAAACCGTGTGCCTAGGTGGCTGGTCGCGAACCTGGGAAACCGGGTTCGATCCCGACCGACGCCAAATATTTCGAATTTTAAATGGCACAAAAGTGATACCTGTGGGTCACTCTCCACGCCAGCAATGATTGCCCGTGAGGTGACGCCTAGTATACGCCCGCATGATAAAAATATGTCATCATCATTACCAAAATCTGTGTACAACACAGATTGGCACACTCAGAAATGGGTAATATGCCGTGATGATATATTTATTTATTTATTTATCTAAACCAAAATCCGAACCCAAACCCAAAACCGATGAACTGTTATAATTTTCATTTCTTTTCTTTCGGTTCAGGTCCCTGATTATAACACTATATTTCTAATAAAAAAATTCTATACAAAAAATTACAATTCTAATAATTATAAGAACTCTCCTGTGCAAAGATTTATGCAATGCTATAACGAAAATTTTCAGCACTTAGATCCTTTTTGCTCATCTTTATTTCAATTTAAACGAGACTTATATAAATGATGTATAATTACGTTCAATGTTTATTGTGTGTATTGTATTTGTAAAATTTCAAGCGATATTTTTCTTTTGTTTTACTTTGGTGCTAAATTTATGTATTTGTAATTTTTCAAATTGTAGTATATGTATACCGAGGAAACCTGTAAATGGATTTTTTCTGTTGGTTTCCCAAATAACAAAAATAAATAAATAAATAAATATTTAGAGTCAAATAAACACCCGATATACATATAAATAGTATATTAAGAACAAAAACAATTAAATATTTAATATCATTTTGTACTAACCGCAAATTGAATTCTTTAACAAACAGCAAATATAATAATATTTGACCACGAACATTCTCTGATTTATATATTATTTAATAACAACACACCGCAATTAATTATATTTGATATGTGAAGAATTTCGCACACTGAAACATATTCTAAATAATTATTTCATCAAGATATGTCTGGGAAAAATATTTAGGTTACATTTTGTTCCCACGTTTCGTAATTTTCCGAGGCGACCGCGTCCCTGAATTTGCATATGGGGATGTGTTTACATTTATTTCACTAGTTACTTGGTTTGTCTAATGAATTACAGATACCAAGATAAATTAATTTGTTCCTCAACTCGTTCCAAAAGAACATTGCATCTTTTATAAAGATAATGATAATAACGTAATGCAATAGCGCGCTTTTATATACATATAGAATATTTACAGACTTTCATTTTTATTTTTAATGAATGATACTAGTTCAAAAGAACCATAAGCGCTTTTACAGCAAATCGTCTTGCTGTTTTAGACTTCAATTTATCGTTTATTTTTTAACTGTCTAATTTAGATCATTACTCGGTTCGTTATTAGTCGCAAATTATTTATAAAATTATCAATACTTGTCCAATTTTTCCCAAACACTAACCCCATTATATGGAACTAAATGATTAAACACTTAAATTTTCACTACCCACCAAACTTTGTAAATATATATAAACCAGTGTATTACTGATGTAGTCAACATAGGTTGTGAAAGTTGTCAATGTCAAATGAACTTGGCATCACGTTTTAAAGATATTTACTGAAGAAGAAAAAAATCGGATTGGTTATAGTTTGAGAAATGTTTCTTATTTGTTTGCTAATTTATCTCTTGAACGTCTGGACCAAATCATTTTACAGTTTTGAGAATGTTAAAATTTAAAAGTGATGGATGTTTGGAAAAGAATCATACGAAGAGGGCAAGAACAAAAACTGCGCGAACTGAAGAAAATAAAAATAATTTACATGAAATAGAAGAAAAAATGAGCTGTCTGCAAAAGTTTTGCCAAATGAATTAAATATTAGCAAAACTTCTGTATTTAAATTATTAAAAGACGACAAATTTCATTCTTGTCATTTTCAAAATCACCAAGAGTAATACATTAATGACAAAATAGTCAATATTGCATCTTAAGCCTATGGCACACTTATCGATGAGCATCAGAGAGCATCGATGAGCTCATTGATGAAATAACAGTACGCACCCGTCATTGATGGTTTTAAATTTCATTGATGACAAATACAGCAAATTTTTCCGTAACGCAAAAAAGTTAAATTGGTAATAATACCAGTGAAATGTTCCTATGCCATCGGTTTTTAAATTAAAATTTCCCTATACTCTATCTGGTATAAGATTGGAGTTGCAGTGGTGGACGGAGCTTGATGAGATCAGTTTACGCAGCAACATTTTGAGGGTAAATACAAATTAAATGTTATTTCGTTAAGATATTAACGTTACAATAATAGAAACATCTTCAGACACACAATTTGGAGATGGAACATCTTCAATTTTACCAATTTGAGGACCACTTCGATCAGATATACGAAACTGTATAAAGTATAAAATATTTTTGACAGTTATTGACAGATTGACAGGTTATGCGTCTTCGGTATTTATATTAACTTTTTACGTTATTTACAATTATATTTATATTAAAATTATTTATTTCACTCACAATGGCTGGTAGCACAAGCCCTGTTTTAACTAAAACACTGTTTTAAGAAATGTCAAATTGAAATTTCAATATTTAATTTCACCCTTATGTTTAAAGAACGAATTTTTAAAAAATATTTGTTTGAATGCAAACTATGTTCTGCTTTAAAATCATATTTTGATAAATTTGAAACTATTTTTATTATTAAATAATAAAATCTGATATTTCTTAAAACAACGTTTTAGTTAAAACAGGGCTTGTGCTACCAGCCATTGAATTTAGCCAGTCTCATTTATTATACAAATTCATTAAAAATGTTTCTATATTTACACAATGTTGGAACGGTTTAAAACTGTCTCTTGTTACCCGTGTTAATGTGAAATGAGGCACAAAAGATACGTGTGAAATGAGATACGTTCGTTTCATTTTTGATCTCTTCAATGAAAATAGCGGCTTTTAAGTGTGGCATAGGCTTTAGCTGAAACTCACGGTATATGTAAAAATTGTTAATTAGGAAAGAATTTACAATATTTACATTAACAGTTACATACATACATTACAATTATTTAAAAAAAAATAATAATATGAAATTCAATATTAAGAAACTCGATATTAGCAAATGAAAATCGAAAAACCCAGAAAGCCCAATAAAATTCACTGAACTAATTTAAATAAACTTGATTTTTTCTAATTTTGGTTTGACGTGATAACAACTTTGTACATTTGCTGACAATTATAATATTTGTTGTATTTAATTTTGAATTAAACAATTCTAAAATTCTAACTTTCTAACATTGTATAAAATTATTCATTTTATTTGATTATTTTTTAAGGACGTAGTTTGTTATGTTTCGGTCAGCTTCGGGTGTGTTTGGTCAACTAATTCTTTATTGTTAATGTGTGAAATAAGCTGGAATATTTGAAAATTTTACCTGGAATACCTGAAAAAATCTTCATTTTTTAAATTATTTGGATGACACTTCGTACAAGATCATCCTAATGATAACAGACATTTCGAGAATTTGTTAATACCTAATTAAAAGTTATAAATTTTACAAAGTCGGTCAATTAATTTGAAAATATTTCCATCATAAAGTGTAACTTAAGCCATAGCTGTATCCTCAGTAAAAATATTCCGTGTTTGTTTGTTGGTCGTAAGAAAGAATATCTCTTTCCTTATTCGGTGTAATATGCTCGGAATAATAGCAGGGAGATATTGGCCTTTTGTAATAGTAAATTGTATTTCTGGTATAAAGCACAGGCTAGATATAAATAACCGTGTAGTGTACGGCGCCTCCACCAATTTTCATGACAAAATGATGAAAAATAAATCGCCTCTATGTTATTTACTCTGAGCTGAGCGTTCAGTGGCCGTGCAAACACCAAGATGGAAACAGCGGCGTAGGTAACCATAAGAAAAATTAAAAAAATTATTATTAGGCACAGGATCGCAAGGATGAGTACCTTAAGTGATCGATTGTAGTTCAAACGACCCAGTTTCGATTTCGATTGATGACTAACTTTATAGTTATAGCCGAGGTTTATAATCAGCCGAGTTCGTTATTTGCATATCGGCCGTGTGGCGTTCAAGAATTTTTGTAGTAACATAAAATTTAAACATTTGGATAATAGTATTTTAAAGAACGAATGTCATAGTTGTCATTTTATTTTGTGAGAAGGAAGTTAGGGTCACGACGCGTAGCAGAGTGATCCAACCCTTCGAATAACATAATCTGCAATTATGAAATGAGTTTTTTTCTACTCTATTTTTTCTATGCCTTTTTAAATAGAAAATAGTATTATCAAAATTTAGGTAATTTTGCCAGTGTAGTATTAAGGCGATTGCCGGTGTTACGCTAAACAGCATTTTAGTAGAAATCAAACTACACTCGTAAATATTATGTTATAACTTCAAACTTGATACCATTGTATAGTAGATAAATCAATGCATTGTAAACTGGTATATTAAAAGCCAATAATTTAATCTCACAATGCATTTTATACCTTGGCTGCATTTCTCAGAATTTTATATAAAACGATTATTTGTGTTTTCAGCCCTCACACACTTACATCAGACATAGTTAATAGAATAATGTAACATTTCTTCTAAGCGACGACTATATTCTATTCGTGCAAACTATTTAAGCTTAAGGGCAACTTACAAACTAAGGGGCGCGTAACTAAGGGGAACATTTAAGGCGATTTCCGGTGTTACGCTAAACAGCACTTTAGTAGAAATCAAACTACACTCGTAAATATTAAGTTATAACTTCAAACTTGATACCATTGTATAGTAGATAGATCAATGCATGGGGCTGACCAATTATTTTGCATAATTATTAATTTTTATTGCATTTAAATTTAGTTCGAAAAACATCATAAAAATGACTATTTTAAAATTCATTTTTAACATGAAAACTGTACTTTATACAAAAAATGTTTAGGTCACCCCCATAGCGCCCACCTTTAGTAGTAAATCTGTGAAAAAAAATCTAAATTATCTCTTTTAGTTTAGCTGTGATTTGATTTCTACTAAACCCCTTTTTGCCGCTTATTTCAGAAATCAGAACAATAGACTATGGAGGAGAAAGTGTGAGGAGAATATGTTCCCCCCTACTACACACATCTCCTCTCTCACTCCAACAATTTGATTCACAACACGGGCTGAGTTTTCCCCTTATGCTTTAAACAAGGACAAACACATATAAAAGCAGAAAAAGAGAAATAAACTTAGCGTATTTTTTTAGTTTTAAATTTAATATTACATAAAAATAAAATTCTTAACAATCGTTTGTAGTCGTTTATGTAAAGAGATTTGGCATTTGATATTTTTGAAATTCTTAGCAACCAACCTTATAAAAATAAATTATACTAGTCTATTACTGCATTTGAATGAGATCGTAGATAAAATTTTGTACGTTTTACATACTTATACCGTAAATAAATATTATTTCATTACAATAACGTAATCGTATATTATAGTATTCATTTTAAATGGGCCTCCATTGCTATCTTGAGAACTATAAGAGCTATAAAACATAAATCACGTTTTTTCTCAAACTATTTATTAACAGACTAATGCCCGTATTCATAAACACTCGTAAAATTTTTAAACGATTCGTTATATATTTATCCAATAAAAACAGTCGACATTGAAAGAAAAGCAAAATTTTATTTGTCAAGTTTGATTCTATTTGTCAAAAATTATAACGAGCCGTTTTGAAACTTTACGAGTGTTTATGAATATGGGCATTAATGTAACAAAGAAAAAAATTTAACCACTGATTCTCAAAATACAGGACCTACCGTTTTTATTTTAACATTTATTTTTTATTTGCTTATTCGGTAGAGAAGTTTATTCAAAATGTTTAAAAAATGAAATACTCTAAAAATATAATGCATAATAATAACAATATGTAAAAATTAAAAATTTAAAGAATAGCAATATTTTAATATTTATGAAAGATGTGAGATTAGAACTAGTATACAATGAAAGTACGTCTAAATGAATAAGGAAAAAGTTTTCTGAAAAAAGTGTGTTCCAAAAAATGACAAGGTGATTCCACCATTTGATTTTATCTATTTTCTTTCTATAATACCAATTGAAAACCTATATAAAACGTACAAAATAAACTGTACCAAATAAAACACCTTAGTGTATTGCATTCCCACTGCAAGGTAAATAAAATATTTTGAGTAGAATCCGAGCTGATATGATTTGAGCTTGAGCTTTGGTACCTACGCCTCTGGAACGTGAAAGTCGCGTGCAAGCTCCACAGCGGATTTGGATTTGAAGAGACGCCTTCTCAATTTATTCGAACTGTGATAATTTTCCATCCCGCCTTTCTCTTCTGCGAAATCTTATCATTTCCTTCTTTAAATATGGAGCCAATTCCATTCAAGATAGAGGTAGAGGCAGAAATATTGTTATTCTTACACCATCTCATAAAAATCATTGCCAGTTCAGCGAGAATAATATCACAGAGAAGACTGTAGCCAAAAACGTAGAATGAATTATGAAAAACGTATTTGACCCGTAATAACAAATATGTATTTTGAGAGTCTTATCATCTTGAATATATGAGTCAAGCAAGGATGCGTGTAGATAGTACTTGGATGGGTAATCGCCTGGAATATAGAATTTTAATCAATTAACGGTCCTGTTCGGTAACTCATTGGTTAAAAATTTTATCCAATAGATTTTGATTTAACAACTAAAAAACTATTTTTACTTTAAATCAAATATAATAATAAACCTTTCTTCACAAATTATTTTTTATTTTCAAAATGTACATTTCGATTGCAATGCAATCATCGTCAGTTGTACTACAACAATATAATAAACATAATATTTATAAATTTGTCAAAATTATTTCAAATTTTTATGTCAGTCACAATATTTTTATCTTACAAGACCTCTCGCTATTTCCATATTAGGCTATATAAGTATTGTATTGCACTTCGCTTTCGAACCGTCGTTTTATAACAAAATATTATAGAACATTACCCAAATATTGTTTTTTATTATATTTAACATGTCTGCTGCACACATATAATTCTAATTATATCTATTTTTCATTGTATGAGGAAGTTTCTAAATGTCAGAGATTGTTCCAATTCATTAACCAGATTGGCGGTATTTCTGATGGATATATGCATTTTTCCACAATTTTACCTATAATATCAAATATTTAATTAATAAAACAATAAGAAATATTAAATATACTTCCCAGAAAAAGCTATCAGAATCTCACTAAAACTGTTAATTTTTGACACTGACATGTGTCATTTACAAACTATATTATAAACATTGGAATTTGTCAACTGGTTTCCTTAGTGCCGTAGCCTCTGCGATTAGTTCACTCTTTAAATTATAGTGGCTTTAACTCTAAATCTATACAAGATATAATAATAATTTTAAGTGTATTAGATGGAGAATTTTATGTTCTTCAATATTTAATAAAAAAAACCTCTCAAAAAATTATATTTAGAAGAATTCTTTTAAGAAACTACTACTTCCGGTTGTTCAATTGTTACCAAAACCTTTTCAGCTCTTCCCAGGAATGTCAGATTGAGGAAACTGCAGTTAAATATTTTGTAAGTCTTATAGTTTTGAGGAATCGTGACTACAACATCCAGACATACATACATACATCCATACATACGTACACACACACACACACGCACACACAGACATTATTTTAAAAATGTTATAATCGGATTCTAGGAACCTTAAATCGTGCTTATTCAATAAAATCTGGATATGCGAATTTTAGCATGAATCCAATACCTCTCTTAGCGAGAGGTAAAAACGCCTCTATAATAACTACGTAACTCTGATATCAAATCTGATCTCATTAATAGAGACAAGAGATAATCTCCACATGTGCAATAAAATGAACCCTCATTTATTTTAATCGATAATCTTTAATGTAATTAACATTAGTTGGAAATTTGTATGCCTCATTTCATCAGAGAAAACAGTTTTACTGCTGGCGTGTCTATTTCTAAATGGTATTTTAAAGATTTTACAAATTTTAACATTATTGTATTCTTTTTCAGTCCCTCCTGAACGGCCTATAATCTACGACGGAAAACGTCGAGACAGATCCAACTTACAAGAATCCTACAACGAAGGAACCGACGTCAATCTTATATGTGAAGTCGTTGGTGGTGAGTGATTTTAAATTATTTTTCAACACCAACTCATAATGTGGTACATTATCTACTGAAATAAGGTTTGATGAAAATTTCTTTAATCAAAAAAGATCTTAATGATAAGTGTTGAACATAATTATAAACTACTCGAATGTAAAGCTTTATTCACAATATAAAAGTTTATCACACGAGCTGTAAGCCGAATCATTGTAATATTTTTATATGAATAAAATTCTATTGATTTTTGAATGTTAAAAGAAATGTAAATAAATAAAAGCGTATGTAGAAAATAATTGTTACAATTAAACATTCATGAAGCCGGTGAAAAGAAAAATTAATATTATTTTATTAAATTTTGACAATAGCTTTTATTTTAATAAAATGTTTCACTGGAAAATATGAAATTTTTATAATGGAAATAGAGCAAAAATAATAAATAATAAATATAAGCATTTTATTACAAAGTGTTAAACAAAGGTACATTTAAAATGAAAAAGAATTAATAACGTGTAAATGGATTTTCCGCAATATTTCATTTTACTTTTGCAGTTGCACAACAATGGGGGATTACGGCTCAATCGAATTAAAGGAAAATAGTAAAAAAATACGAATGTATATGCTGAGTAATGAATATTAATAAAAAAAATGAGATGGTATAGTTGAGATATATCGGAAATAAAGGGTTTTTTTTTATAACGCTTCGACACTAATATGAAAATATTTTGATTGGCGACCGAGAAACCGCCTATACATGCAATACAAATAGCTTGTTAGGAGGTGGGATTACTACCAATGGAAGTCAGGAAATTCAAATTCGAAAGGAGGGGCTAATATTCCTGTACTACAGTTTCCAAACAGTTTTTATTTTAACATAAATTTCTTGCATTAAACTTAATAATTTAAATACTCCTGTAATTATAAAGTATGTATACTTATACAATATTATAATATTCATTTATTTTTATGTAAATATAACTTAAAATAGCATATATTTCAAGAACATTTAGGTCCATGATGAAAAAAGTTTGATATAAAAACACATAAATGTGACGTCACGTCAATCTTTTCAAAATTCGGGAGACCATAACTCGCTTATTAATAGGAATTTTTCACCGGATTTTCATCAATAGTCTTAGTTTTCCTAATATTTTCAGATGAAATTATAAAAAAAAAATGGTGTAATCCCCCATTAGATACGAATATTAATATTGAGCATTTATTTTTAAATTTTCCTGTATTATCTGTACATATCTACACATAACTCATATGAAGTAAAAATTCCGAAAATAAATTGCCTATGTTAAATACATGTGTTAAGTAATATTTGTCGGTCGCAATTCTGACAGAAAGATTTCTTTACCCTAATAAATATTAATTATCTGTAAAGAAAATATTTTTTTTAAATACGCTTTTTTATTTGCCAATAATAAATAATTCAATACAAAATTTCAATATAGTAATTAAAAATAAATCTTTCGCTATTTTACTTTTAAATATTATATCAGATTTTCATATTTATTACACCTTTTAAATTAGAATAAATATACGGTATAACGAAGAGTTTTTTTTTCAAAAATTAATGGACTTCTCTGGGACTATGCCTAGTAGGATGCTCTGCCATCTGAGCTACAAAGTTCTAATGAAGCCAGTGAATTTTTCACACATCTTTTGCTTGTCATTTGTATACTTTCCCATTCGATTGTGAAATCGAATACGGATTGACAATTTTTAAATTTATGGACTGGTTTATCAATGGTTTTAACCGGGAACCCATTATATTTAGCTATTTCTTTATTATATTTCAGTTTATTTTCAAAATATATAAGACAGATACTTTGTTTAATCTCAGTTATTCAATTAGGTATCCACTCACCTATGACTCTTCTCCATATATAATCCGAGTTCTCTCCCTTATTCCTCAGAGCTGTTTTGACCTCCGACATGATTTACATGCTGAGTAATATGTAGAATAACGGGATGTAATAAGTCGAGTAGGCTAAACTAATCTAAGGAAATTATTTGACAAATTCAAATATTTGTAACATAGTTTGTAAATGACATATGTCAGTGTCAAATATCATAAGTTTTGGTGATATTCTATAAGCTTTTTCTGAGAAGTACATTTAATCTTTCTTATTATTTTATTGATTAATATTTAAAATTATTGGCAAAATGCATATATCCATAAGAAATACCGCCAATCTTGTTAATAAAATGGAAGAATCTCTTACATTTAAGAACTAAGAAAAAATCATTAATTTAAATATGTAAATAGTTATTTTATTTACTTATTTTATTTAATTTTACTATATTTTGGCTTCATTATTTTTGTCCTTCAATTTTCGGTGTTTTATCTAATGAATTAGGCAAGTAAATAGAAAATTTAAATATATATTTAGTTAATTTCTTTATTTATAGCTCTGTTCGATGAGAAGTGCTTGAAGTGCAGTGCACTGACGAAAATCAATCATCACTTGATTCTTCACCAGATTCAGAGACAGATATATTAATTAATTCTTTATATAACAAAACAAAGAGAATATACTATATCTGAATCCATTATTTTATTTTCTCAGTATGTAAAATTTTAGGTTAATAAACAGATGTGTAGATAGGATAGAATTAAAATGTCTACCGAACAACATTTAGTTACCCCCACTCCTACTCTGCACTTTCTACACCACCTCGCGAGTCAGGTCAGAAACGTGAGCACTAGTTCTTAAAATTTTTGTCGGCCTAGTTCATGTCATCGAACAAAGCTTATGTTTAGTTCAATACTAAATGTAGTCATTTAATCTAATTTTGTATTTAATTGTACTATAATTTGTTATTAAAAATTTAGAAAATTTAACTAAATCAACTTAGATAATTTAATGAAAACATATTAGTAGGCTGAAAATTATAGATTTATTTAGTTACTTTAACTACAATTTAGATGGTTTGTCTTTTCTGTGGTATTGTGATGGCCACAACAGATTTTTTAATCAAACTGTAAAAATAAACCTTGTTATCAAATCGCCATAAACTCCTCGATGTATTACAGACAACTGTAAATTACCTTCCTTCCTCTTATTTAATAGCACCCACCACTTATACCCTCTATCCCTATTACTAATTCATCCCCCTTGCATTAACCCTTTGGTTTGTTGTAGGTCGGCCGCGACCGAAGGTCACGTGGTACCTAGAGAACACCGTGATCGACGACTCGTACGAGGCCCGACCAGATGGGGTGGTGGTGAACCACCTTACTTTCCCCAATGTGGGAAGGCAGCACCTCAACGCGCGGCTAGTGTGTCAAGCGAGTAATACGAACTTAGCACCACCGGCCAGCAAGGTCGTCATACTGGACATCAATTGTAAGTGGAGATTGATTTTGTTAATAGCTTTTATTTCATATGTGAATTAGTGACATTTTTTGGTTTACAAAAGAGTTTTAGAATAGCGTTTTCCCCATATATCTATTAACTAATATATTGCGGATCCTTTGCTTTTCTTGAAGGAAACACTGTGAAATGGAAATATCATTTCTGCATAAGTCTATCTCACACAAACACCCAACCGCGAATTATGCGCATGCTTGGAAACCTTGACTACTATTGGCTAACGAGGAAATCATGATCACTTTTTGCGAGTCACAGAGTTCTGTTTATTAACGACTAGCGCGAGTAATTTTAAATTTAAATTTGAGAAATTAAACAATGTACCTATTATTTATTTTGTATGTAAATTCTTGAATATAAATATTAGTAATAATAAAAAACATTGACATATTCTAGTGCTAAATTTGAATTAAATAATTTACTTTATTGTACTGTAAAAATAATAGGAATATAATCTGGTCAGGATTAATTTATTTAGTTGACAATAAATTACTTTATGAAACACAAAGCAAATCCTTTCGAAGTGCAACTACAAACAGAAATGAAATCAAACGTCAAAGTCAAACCATGTGCTCGTTGCATCACCAGGGCAGCGTTCCAAAACCAGGAATACCGAGTTTTAGCGTAGAGTATGAAGTGTTGTGTTTTGGAACGAATGAGAGTTTTGTTGCAGTAAAAAATTGAAACTAAATTAAAAATAATTTTATAAAACTAACAAAACTACTTATAATTACAACATTAATGTCAAGCCCGTAATAAAAGCGCTTTTATGGATCACTCTCCTCAATATAATGTGAAAATACGCTCCATAAAAGCGCTTTTATTATAAAAGTATGCTCGTAAAACACGCCAACGTATTTACTTATGTTTATTTTCAACCAAAAGCATGTTTTCTTCGTCAAGAAGGCAAATTACTTTCATATGTTGAGAATCGTAAGCAACTACATTTGAAAATATTGTGGATTTTGGAACGCAGCCCAGCCAGCGACGCTGTCAGCGTTAGCCAATAGTAGTCAAGATTTCCGAGCATGCGCATAATTGCCGGTTGGGTGTTTGTGTCAGATAGACTTATGCAGAAATGATATTTCCATTTGACAGTGTTTCCTTCACCTACTCTTATGGGAAAGATACGAGCATTAGCAATATATTAGTTAATAGGTATATGGTTTTCCCTAAAGACGAACACGTTAACAGCTAGATTGCTTAAGAGAGTTTGTCTTGTCAGAGGTAAAATACAAACCTGTTAATAAGGCGCCTACTCTTTCCTAGTAGGCATTGGTTTTATTAAAAACGCCCGAACTACTTTATAAAGTATGCAATTTCCTATTTTCTTCCTGAAATTAGGTAATATATTGAAAATTGAGCGAACAATACACATTAAAATCAAAAAGTTTTTCCATTAGTTTTTGGTTTCTTTATACCAAAACACAATAAAAAAAACAGCAGTTATGTAAACTATTCCCATTTTTTTTATAATTATATAAAGGTATATGTAAAGGCCTGTTTATTGTTTTTATTTTATTATTTCCCTGAATACCGGATGTTGGATGAGGTTAATATGGAAAATCAGTTTTTTCTATAACTTGTACCACTTGTCTTAATTTAATTTTGTTCCGACGGGCGTCATTATGTTAAACATTTTCAACTTGCTTTCATCGCTCCAAAGGACAGTATGCCATTTTTCACTCGTCCACGATGAGTGTTCCTCAGCAAATGCAATTCTGACCCTCCTGTTTTTCTTTGATAGTACAGGTTTCTAAACGGCTATTTTTCCTAGTAATCCTACATCACATAGCCATCGTATCACAGTGCGATCACTTAAATCTGCATGAAATTGTTCCCGAATTTTTGCAGAACGTTCACTTGATGATAAAGTAGGATCACTTACGGATAGACGCCGAATGGTTTTTGTCAATTCTAGCACTAGTTTATCTTTGATAGGCCACTTTTACTGAATTAAAAAAAAAAATTAAATATTGTGCTGTTTCACACCATCTTTATGGAGTTGTACTACCCTTTTTCGTACGTCGTCGGAAAAATATTTATTTTTACCCATCTTAACATCAACTTACTAAATAAATGACAAAATACAACTGAAAGTAAGACAATCAAAATCATATATTCATTATGTTTCCATACTTTTGTCCACCGAAAAAACGAGTATATGTTATTTCACTTAAATTGTACAGTCAATATCAAAAGATTTCTTGTGAATATATTCTTCGATATTATGACTTTAGAAAATGTGATTCAAATTTGCAAGAACTATAAACATATTTAAAAAAAAAAAAAATTAAAAGTTTCCATACTTTTGTCCACCACTGTATATATAAATTCAGAACCCCCTCCGAAATATATCCCGGATACGGCCCTGATTAAAGTTGACTACTAATTGGGTATGTCACATTAGGTCCTAAGAATTTGATTGGTCTTCTGATTTTAAAAAGGAGATTCGCGCGTCTGCTGCGGTCACCTTTAAAAGATTATGAACTGTCTCGTTGATATATAACCTAACAATTTTGTGTTTAATTAATTTGTTTAATTATAATATCTAGTAATATTAACAATAATAATGTTTTTATATTTAAATCAATTTGTAATATTAATTAAATTAATAATAATGTCAAAAATTTGAAACTCCAAAACAAACACTAGCGCCATCCGTCGTCATACTTTGTGTCATAATATTGTCAAACTGTTTCAATGTTCTATAATTTGTGAGGAAAAATATGCTTATTATTTATGTTATTTATGCTTAATAATAATTTCTTCGTGAATATAACATATAAGTTTTTATATAAAACATATTTCAGCTATGCAAACATGAAAAAATTTGTCCCCTTTATAACTAACATTTTGTCTATCACTGGTCAGTACCAGCTACGTTACGCGCCAAATTCTAAAACTTTAAAAATTCATATCTCGCTTATTACGTAAAATTTTTAAGTCGCGTTTACACTAAAATTCTTATTTCATCCTGTTCTTACAGAAAAAAAAATAGAAATAAAAAAATGGTATAGGACCCTATTCTATCAGTCGCTTAGTATTTTTTCTTTTTAAAAAATACATACAATTTAAAAATCTTAATATAAAATTTTTAGGCGTATTATACAAGAATTGAATATTTAAAATACAGAGTCTTTTATTTTTGTCTGACATAACACCTTTATAAAATATTATAGAACATAAAAAATAACTAAATATTATTTTTGTAAAATTTATCTGTAGGTACTAGGTACACCATGATTGTACAAGAGCGCGATTTTTATGTACACATTTTAATTTCAGCTTTTTAAAAACTATCTCTCCCGGTGTGATTTATTTAGTAAGCTGTGGAATCCGGGTAGCCGCCGTTCCGGTAGAGGGCCATAAATAAAGTACGGTTTTTCATGTATTGATTTCTGGCGGTCGACACTTTTATCTTTTGTTTAAACAGCGGCTTCTTTATTGGCCGTCTGCGTCCCTCGTTGCTCAAAACCGACTGGCAGTAAGAATTACTGTTTACCTTTAAGAATTGCTTTTATCAGTTTACTTTTTCGCAATAAAAACCAAGCAGTTTTCAACGGCTCCCGAGAATGATTAAGAGGGCAACTCAACAGATTTTTCATAAGGACTTTCAAAGAAATTCTTCCGGAATTTAATTGTTTACAGTTTATTAGTTACATTGTTTACTTTTCAAACATTGTTTGGATGTAAACAACTCTGAACATCCAATCAGAAGTGACAATCATGCTAGGGTACTAATATATTGAGATACCTACCTATTCGATTCATGCTAAAAATTGCTTATCCAGATTTTATGAATAAGCACGTTTTATGGGCAGCAGAATCCGGTTTTTACATTTTTACAATGATATCTGTGTGTGTTTGTGTGAGTGTGCGCGCGTTCGTGTGTGTGTGCGTGCGTGCGTGCGTGCGTGCGTGTGTGTGCGTGTGTCTATGTGTATATAGATGTATACATGTGTCTAAGAGTTGGAGGGACGGTTTCTCAAATTCTATGAGACTAAAGACAAATTTAACTACGTATTTCTTAATCTGACATTAATGGGAAGAGCTCAAAAGGTTTTGGTAACAATTGGACAACCGTAAATAGTACTTTCTTAAAAAAATCTTTTAAATACTATTTTTTGGAAATTTATCTTATTACAAATATTAAAGAATATAAAATTATTTATACGATACCTACATTGAACATATTTAATACATCTTTATCTTCTATAGATTTAAATATATAAAATAATCCTTTTGTAATTAATTGCACAGTCCAAATAACTCAATGGAAACCAGTTGAAAAATTAAAATGTTTGTAATTTTGTAAGAAAAATGTGTGTCAAAAATCCAGATACATCATTGAAAGCTTTTTCTGGGAAAAACATTTAATATTTCTTATTTTATTATTAATTAAATATTTAAAATTACGAGTACAGATATATATATATATATATATATATATATATATATATATATATATATACAGGGTGTCTCAGGACTAGCTTACGCTATCTATATTTTAAATACTATTTAATATAATTTAACGAAATTTGGTATCTAGGTGTTATCCAACATACCCGTTTTAACTAAAATATTTTTAAAGCAGTAGCACTTCCGGTTTGACCGGAAATTGACCTCAACTTTCTTATTTTAAATGGAATACGCTATATTTTATTTTACCATTGAATGCAGCGGAAAATTTTACATATGAAGCAATAAAAACATTTTACTCATGATGAACTACTTCCGGCGTTATTCAACTTTTTTTGATTTTTTGTCTGAAATCCGGCACATTTTCAAAACTCTGTATATCGGGAAGGAGATCGAATTTTTATAATCTGAAAATAGCCTTTAGACTTTAAGCTACATTATCCATAGAAGAATTCTCGTTTATTTATAAAAATGTAACGGGTACGTTACTCCAAAATTACAGTTGACAAACTTCAAAAAAGACAATTTTTTTAAATGGAACCCCCCGTTTTTTATTACATAAATGTATTCTACGGCAAAAAATAAGGGTACTTTATGTTGAAAGTTGATAGAATTTCAGTAAATTAGAAAAACATGTAATCTGTATATTATTATTTTATTAATAAGTTCATCATGAGTAAAATGTTTTTATTGCTTCATATGTAAAATTTTCCGCTGCATTCAATGGTAAAATAAAATATAGCGTATTCCATTTAAAATAAGAAAGTTGAGGTCAATTTCCGGTCAAACCGGAAGCGCTATTGCTTTGAAAATATTTTAGTTAAAACGGGCATGTTGGATAACCCCTAGATACCAAATTTCGTTAAATTATATTAAATAGTATTTAAAATATACATAGCGTAAGCTCGTTCTGAGACACCCTGTATATATATATATATATATATATATATATATATATATATATACATCAGAAATACCGCCAATCTCGACAATAAATTTGAAGAATCTCGAACATTTAGAAGAGTAGGAGGAAACTTATTTATAGAATGAATTAAAAAATATGAATAAATATACAAATAAATATATTATCACGGCATATTACTCATTACTGGGTGTGCCAGTATCTACATTACATGTAGACATCGGTAACGATAACGATATATTTTTACCGTGGGGCGCTATCCTGGGCACTCATAGCTGGTGTGGAGAATACACCACAGGGATGAAAATATGAATAATAGATGTAATTGGAATATTTTGTATGTACCAGAAATGTTAAATACAGTATGTGTTTCTGCAGCCCAAAATGGAAATGGCGAGAGGTCTTGTGTTGGCCACAACAATTTTTTTACCATGTCTTCATACAGCTACATAGTTTACACAAAATTAAATGAAAATGATTTTGTTTATACAGTATAATAAAGCTATAATGCGTAAATAACGTGTTTCCCTCTATGTGGTGGCTTGTGTAATGCATTGCGTACTAACTACCCTGCTATATACGAGTTGATAATTGTACCATTACCATGAAGTATTCCTAACATACGTGCCGTGTGTGCACACATGCGCCCGGAAAGATATATAGCACGATCCATTATTTTGATGGCTTGGATAATACAAATAACAGAACTAATAGTTATATGTTACAGTGCGATTAGTAAGCGCGCTCTTTAATAAGGCGTGATTATTCCTTACAGCCGTCTCACAACTAATGTATTCCTACGCCTGCCAGCTGTTTATAAGTTAAACTAAGTGGATGTGTGTATCATATTTCAGGGAAACATTTGGAACAGAGTGGATATCAATATAGTAACGAGGAAATTTGGTGGAGGCGAAGGCATAAATAAAAAATTTCTTAGCTTACTTGGAAGTAGAGTGGCGCAGGAGTAAATTAAAATCAACTACAAACAGAAACTGCGATAAGAAATTCGTTATTTGTGAATATGTTTTGTTTAATTGATCATAATCTTTAATAGTTATTTATGTATTAAGAGCGTAAGGAGGCTTTTATGGCCTGCGACGGGATTTTGAGCCCGAGGCGTAAGCCGAGAGATAAAAACACGTAAAAGGCCATAAAAGCAAGTTACGCTCGTAGTACATACAAAACTTTATGCACGGACGAAAATTTTCAAATTATGAGTGTTAGAAAAATTGTATCTAAAAGAATTTGTCCTCGTGCATCCAGTATCTAGTGTTGCTATGAAAGCGGAGAACAACAGTTTATTGTTTATTTATTAGTTATGTCATTTGAGTTTTATTTTGTGTACGAGTATCTCCGTGCTTTCCATATAAATATTACAAAATTAATTTTCATTTTTCATTAAAGAATATAAAAATTTTCGATTTGTAATAAAAACTTTTCATGTTGCCTGTTTAAATTGTTTATAGTAGGTTATAATTTGGTTTGACATTTCATTATAGCCCGGCGGGCTATAATGAGGTCCGTGGGCTATAAAATGATGTTTATGTCAAAGAAATTCGTGTATAATTGTCAAATTATGATACGTCCGTGCATAAATATATTAAGACCCGATATTTTCACTTCTGGTTAAACTGTCGGTTAATATAACTGTTGGTTAAAAAACAATGTGGCATTGAGAAATTGACAATGTGTGTTTTACAATTTGTGTGTATTTAACTTCACAAATAATTTTCAAAATTGTTTCCATTATAAATTATTATAAATAACGATATTTTGACATAACAATAGCAGTTTAGTATAAGTTAATTGTTTTGTTATTGATCATGGCCTACTGTTTTGTGTTATGTTAAATAAAATTTATTTAATTTTCAAATAAATTTTTCTCAATATTTTTCTTATACAAGAACATAAAATATTTATATGGTTGAATTCAGAAAAAAAAATACTCTGTCGAATGAGCCTAAAAAATGTATAATATCTCATTTGATTAAGTTTTATCCGTATCATAAAATACATTTTTCTAATCCTTAAAAATAATTTTTAAAAAAAAAAACAAATTGCACTAAAATAAATTAAAATATTTTACTTAATTAAACAATAAAAAACCTTGACTTTAGTAAGTGTCTTAACATGCTAATACTTTACTTAAGTAGTTCCATGGGTGTGGTTCACGTAGAACATTTTTTCTTATTTTTTTATAAAAGTTTTATTTTATTTATTTTTTTATCTTTTGACAAAATCCATGTGTTTTATGTTGCATTTACGTTTTCATTTTTTTGCCATGTATCTAAAATTTTCTTAATTCTCATGTAAGTAATTTATAATTTTTGTTATTTCTGATTATTAAATTGTAATGTTTTGTAAATACTGTTCAGCTCCTGAGGAAGGCTCATGTGGAGCTCGAAACCGGTCGACCCGAGAATTTAAATAAAATTTTGTGACTGCAATCCAGAAATTTTTATTACCTCATCACTATATCCAGTCAAGGAACTTTTTCTATCATTTTGATTGCAGTGATTAATACGACAAAGTAAATTTTATCAATATTTTGATACTAGCATTTTGCAAATAATCAAAACTTAAGTTTGTAACGTGTTTTAAGATTTTTTGTAGCTTTTAGGAAAAAAAGTGAAATTATGCTTTTTCTAGATCCTTTTGAATAGTTATCCCACTATTCCTGTGTCATTTTCTTTGTGATTTCCAGGTTTTCCAATAAAATAACTGAATTTCAAACTAGCAAAGAGGTAAACTCATACTTCAAAAGAATTAGTTTCAGTTGAGCTGAAGTTTTAAAAAAATGTCATGAATTTTAACTGTAGGAGAGCAAATTCAAAAAATTCAAAGCTAGTTTACATGTAGATCCATATGTAAATACAAGTAAAATAAATGATTCGAGTATGTATTTTTAATTTCCAATCTGGAATTTTGTGTGGTTATCTGCAGCGCAGCGCTTTTGCAAAGGGCAAATCTGCTCTGGATTTGACGAATAAATATCAAAAGGCTGAACGCCGGCTAAAATAGATATATACCTTCCGTTATGTTTGGTTTCGGGCGAGATAAAATAAAACCGGCCCATTTTAATGTCCATAAATTCCCTGGTAATTGATTACAGGATAATAAAATCAAAGGATACCTCTATGCATAATAAATTAACCATGTATAAACAGTGAAATGACATGAGGCTGGGCATAAAATAAAAGCACAAAGCTCATGAAACGGGTCATCCCACTCGGTTATTTATAGCCATAATCGAAAACCATCAAATTTATGGCCTGTGTGTTTAAGAGGAAAACTGTTATCGGACAAATATTCCGCAGATCGCGCTTTATGAAACAGAAAATACCACAAACTCAAGATTCACGCTCTACTAATTTTCTTGCAGAAATACAACCCTATTTTGTGCTGTAAATAAAACGTTATCGCGAATATTTTACCAAAAAGGTTATTTTCACACATATTTGCAAATATGTTATACATATATTAGCATGTTCAATAGAAACATATTCAGTACTTTGTAAAACTCAATAAAATGTAGATAATTATTTTTGTCCATAGTGCTACAGAATTCATATTTCATAACGTCTTTAATTTCCGAAAGCCAAAAACTTTTCATTGAAAACAGTTTGTTACATAATTGCGGCATACGTATAATAAGCGTAAAAACGGTTTAAAAAAATATTTTATAGATCCATCATTTATTAAATAATAAAAATTAAAATTTCTTCTTATTTCATTTTTGTAGGACTTTTGCATTTATTCGATGAAAACTATGAAAATAAGGAGATATTTCATGTTTGAAAATTATGAAAATGAGGAAAGATTTGATGTTTTCAAAATAAACTTAGGTTTATTTTTTAACTTTATATTATTTTGTTTAAAAAAATCACAAATTCTTTCCGAAAACATTTTCAAATACAGAAGGGCGCTAATTTGATACTAATAGAATTATAAACATGCACTCTTATACAGGTATAGTAAAATTCATTAAATTTAACTAGTAAATGCTACATATCGGAGCAACAATATTTCGGAATCTCAATTTTTTATAAGACAATCCTATAGCAGCACTTAAAATGATGTAATACATGAAATTCGCACAAAACGATACAACGTGCATTATGGAACTATTCATTACAAACTATACGTATTATGAAAAAAGAAAGTATGATCTACAAATTAACCTTACACTTTTTGAAAAAATTTGTAGGGCCCAAGTTATGACTACTTGAAAAACAGCTATTTTTGATAGCTGATATACATAAGTCCTTTGCAAAATATCGTTTGAAGCATATTGTTCATTGGTTTTTGTTAATAACATTCTAAAAATTTATACTCAAACACTTAGAAATAGAGGTTGAGGAGTTTCACGTTATAAACACTTTTTTCTAGAATTTTTATTAATTTGCCCTCATAGTTTAGTAAATTGTACGGTCTTAGCTACGCACTGCCTTCACTCCGTTATGCTACTTTACCTCAGTTATACAGTACGGGTCGTACAAATACTGTGTCTTCTGACATTTAGTTGAATCATCTGCATATTTTTGAGCGCAGCAGTTGCATCATCGCTAAAAGTTCGTCTTAATGAACGTCTATCGAAATTAATTGAAAGCATACCAATGTTCCTTGTCTAATACTGTCAATTTTGTGTTAGCAATTTTGATTGTCATATTAAATTAACAAAATAGAGTTTAACCGACGAGTAATGAAATTTGTGCCAAAATTTTAAACATATTTAACACAATACCCACAAGGTTTTTTTTAAAAAAAAGTTACCATAGCGTGCTTTGCTACTTTGCTAGTTTTTAACAAAACTGTTGCTTACAATGTGCCGAGATCGGAATCAAACTTTGGTTATTTTTCTTATCGGTTTAAGAATGTAATTCCAATGTTCTAAAGCATGATTTATATACAAAATAGAACATATTTTGAAGTTATAGGCAACCACCCTATTCAATCACATTTCTTGGTGGAGGCGCCGTAACACGTCACATGTTTATAAATATGATTTTAGTGGCGCAATTTTAAAAAAATCGTTCTGAATTTAACTTCTGCTAAGACTTGCTCTTTTCTAATGGCATAATGACAATTACATTGCATTGCTTTCTTTAAGTCTTGCATATCTCTGTCGTACACAGTTTAATACCTTGTTCGTGACTCGGTTCATTCCAGACATAAATATTAAGCTACACTTGAAATTCTCGTATAGACGCAAACATAGACAAACTACTTGATATGACTTTAAAGCATGTGTAGTTTACTTTGAAAAGAAAATATTATGAATTTTAACATCCAAGTAAATGATTCAACTATTACGGGAATTTTTAATTTTTAACTAAAGGAACAAAATGCAAAGGATTTAAAGTACAATTTTTATATTTTATTTATCAAAATTTTATACGAATCAATAACGAGAGCTGTAACTTTTATTAATTTGTTTTTAAATGTTGATGTTCGTATATATGTATGTGTGATGTGTGTATGTATGTGTGTGTGTGTGAATGTGTGTGTGTGTGTGTGAATGTGTGTGTGTCTGGATGTTGGAAGGATGATTCCTCAAAAACTATACTTAAGACCTGTTTAACTGCATGTTCCTCAATTTGACAATTAGGAGAAGAGCTGAAAAGGTTTTGATAACAATTGGACAACCGAAAGTAGTCGTTTCTTAAAATAAATATTATTTTTAAAAAATTTTATTGTTACAAATATTGAACAACATATGTAAAATTTTCCATCTAATACACTTAATTTTTTTGTTATACCTTCTATAGATTTGGAGTAGTCGTTTCTTAAAATAAATATTATTTTTTAAAAATGTTATTGTTACAAATATTGAGCAACATATGTAAAATTTTCCATCTAATACACTTAAATTTTTTGTTATACCTTCTATAGATATGGAGATAAAGAAAATATAATATATAGAATAATTTGTTGCAATAAATCGCACAGTCCAGACTACACCAAGGAAACCAGTCATCAAATTCAAATGTTTGTAATTGACAAATAAATGTCAGTGTTAAAAATCAAAAGTTTTACTGACATTACTGAAAGCTTTTTCTGGGAAGTGCATGTAATATTTCTTACTGAATTATTAATTAAATATTTAAAATTGTAGGTAGCTATGTATATTAATAGTATAATAGTAATATTACATATATCCTTAAAAAATGCCGCCAATCCCGTCAATGAATTGCAATCATCTTGAATATGTCAACACTCTCACGTCTTGTTATATGCTGATGACTTAAAGATTTTTAAAACTATTAATTCTATTGAAGATGCTAAGCTCCTACAGGCAGATATTAATAACATTTCAGCTTAGTCTGTAATCTCTAACCTTTTTTTAAACTACAGTAAATGTAAAATAATGAGCTATTTCGTCAAAAAAACTATTTACAAATATGATTACAAAATAGACTGTTATACTCTTGAAAGGGTCATACAATTTAAAGATCTTGGTGTTTTATTTGATGAAAAGCTCAATTTCATTAGACACATATTACAAACTGTTAAATCTGCCTACAAAAATTTAGGTTTTATTATTAGAAATACACAATACTTCGTTCATATTTCAACTCTTAAGAAACTATATTTCTCGTTCGTAAGAACAAAACTGGAATATTGTCAGCAAGTTTGGTGTCCTATATATAATAAATACAGCCATGTTATTGAATATATTCAACGCAAATTTATTAAATTTTGCTTCTTCAAGCTTTACAGATATTATCCTAGTTTTGATACTGATTACAAAGATTTGTTGTGTGAATTTAGTATTGTCTCTTGATACTCGCAGAAAAATACATTCATCATTGTTCCTTTATAAAGTTTTGCATTGTATTATAAATGACCCGTAATCCTAGGTAAAATTCCTTTCTTAGTTCCTAGGCATAATTCCCGATTTAAATATACATTCTACTGTAACACTCCTCGAACGAACTATGAAGTAAAGTCACCTATTCGTATGATTTGTTTTAATTTTAACAATTTACCTCAATATTTCGACATTTTCGTCGGCTCGATTGTAAAGTTTAAAAATGCTTTATACAATTATTATATTCATTAACTACTACTATTTATTACAATACATTATCTTAAACAGCTATATGTATTATTAAGTTCTGGGTTTTTTTTGTGTCATTCTATTTGTTAACTACTTGTGTCATTAAACATGTTAAATTTATGTTTTAGTATAGTCAACCTGTAATTGGACCCTATTGGTCAGACTAACAATAAATAAATAAAATAAATAAGAATAGGACAAGATTCCTTATAGAATGAAAGAATAGATAGAATTATTTGTGTATACAAGAAATGTTAAATCGATACTTATGTAACAAAACAGAAATGACGAGATGTATTGTGCTGGCCACAACAGATTTTATGCATTATGATCTTTTTCTTCAATTCATTTGTCGTACTGTTACACCAACTTCTTTATTTATCAAGAAATATAATGTTACCTAACTAAAAATGAATCTCCCTCGTATAAATGACAGTACCTACGTTTTTACTTATTCATGGCAATAAAAGGAAATTATTCAGTACGTTTCCATTTATCAGGAACAAATTAAAATCTTCCTGTTCTTAATCATGTCGGTCTTCGGGTCTTCCATTGGGGATGACTCTATTCGTACGTCGTGACATTAATCAAGTAATCGAAATGTAATAAATTCGTGGAAATGTCAAGTCCGATTTCAATTATCAGACGACGTTGGAGACTGGAGACAGCGTAGTGCCGACAACAAGTTATAATTGCTGGTACGATATTCAACAGTCCAGAATATAGAATGTCCTTACGATCAAGGCATTAGGTAGTCTACTACGTTAGATTGTTAGAACGTTAGATGTTTCCCAGAAAGGGCTTAATACTTTTACGGACCTTAGACAAAAATGTTTTTTTGGATTCTAAACGAAAACGTAGTTTCTATACTAACTGTATTGGTGATTCTGGTTAGTCATTTTTATTATTGTAATTTGTAACTAAATTTTCTTTATTGTACGCAAGTATTTCTTTTTTGTCATCAAATTTCGTTTTCTTTTTTAACTGAGGGACTCTAATCTACTCATTAAATTATCCCAACTTAAATTAAAAAGATGCAGCAATAATTATTAATATCATGATAAACTTTTGTACAATTAGTCATTTTCATTATGGTAATCAAATTTCTTTATTGTAATTAAGCATTCTTTTGTTGTAATCAATTAAAAAAAAAACTAAAAAAATATAATGAGAGCTTATCTGCAACCTTATGGTAAAAGCAGACAGATTTCTATTTCTATAATTGTAATCAAATTATGTTTATTACAATTAAACTTTTTTTTGTAACAGTTATTTCACAGATTTATACCTTATAGTAAAAGCAGACAGATTTCTATTTCTATTACTATAATCAAATTATCTTTATTACAATTAAACTTTTTTGTACCAGTTATTTCACAGATTTATACCCGGCTTCATAAAAATTTAAAATTTAACTTATTGCTAAATATAACGTGTTAAATTTTGACATGTGGAATTTTATAAATTTGGTGTACGTGTACCTATATAAATCAATAACATTGAGTGTATTGTATGTATACTCAACACATATTTAATTTAAAATATATTTATACACAATTTATTTAATTTCTACAATGTAATAACATTTGTAAATTTTGTCATGTCAAAATTTAACAATGTACACTCTAATATCGATGAAATATTTTCATTATACCTATCTGGTAGTTAAGTTAACTCACACTTTATATAGAAATGAAAAATCGAACCTAAAAATCAAAAAATTAATGTATTTTGCATATGGTGGACATCAATTTTTCCGGAGCCTTGATTGCCTTTTTACCTCCCGCTACCCTTGGTAAGGGAGGTATAGGGATCGTGCTAAAAATCACATATCGAGATTTTAGTAAATGACCACGTTTTAAGGTCCCTAGAAACCAATTTTCACATTTTCACGATGATGTCTGTATGTGTGTATGTGTGTGTGTGTGTGTGTGTGTGTGTGTGTCTGTGTGTATGTGTGTATGTGTACGAATTTTGTTTGCACTCTAACTCAAATACTATCATTCAGAAAATTCTGAAACCTTGTATTTCTACCCTATTCTAATAGGAATAGAAGCCATTAGATTTTGGTGTAAATCGGATAAACGGAAATGGTACATTACTTGAAGCTCATAATGGTTTTTCTTCAAAAAATACCATTAAATGCCATTTCTTCGCATTTAATGTCATTGGAAAATTATAGATTATTGAATTTTGTACAGGTATACATTAATACTTTTTCTATATATTTTACAGATAAATTTAAAAATCATTTTTCTTTTTTTAATCCCGAAGCCTAAGATAAACACAATTCCTTTGTTACACAGTTTATTTTTCAAATGAATGTAACTGACAGGTAAACGTCATTGTCAAAAAACTAATCACTTCAAATTAATAATAGTGACATATTAAATAATAAAGAAAATCGTAAATAAAGCAGTAGTTATATGCAATGGAACATAATATAGTTTGAAGCAATACTAAATACGTAGGTATGTATTTCAGTTAATAAAAATTAAATAGCGGGAGGTTTTGTGTTGGCCACATCAGATTTTTTAATTATACTGTTTAAAATAATGAAAGAATTTTTATAGTTAAATGGGGCGTAGTTTAGGTGTCTGTTTTACACCATAACACAAGAAGTTATTTCAAACACCTCATATCTCATCGGCATTAAGTATGTCTCCACACTTTTAAACAGCGTTTTTCTTTTTTTTTCAAAGTGACCTCATAAAAATATAATGTAAAAGTGTGCTTCATAATAGCGCTATTATTATAATAGTGCATTTTGTCTAATGATGAAGTATGTAACTATTTTCATTTTTTTTTTTCAGTGAAACCTACATCAGTGACGATTCTGACGAAAGAAAAACAGGTGTCAGCGGACAAGCGGTACGAAGTTGAATGCCGGACAGCCGGATCGCGACCAGAGGCCGTTATCACGTGGTGGAAGGGAAGCAGACAAATTAAACGCATAGCCAAAAATGTAAGTGCCAAAAATGTTTATTACCACCCACTAATAATATAATACAAGAATACTGGAGCATAATTAAAGGGTTATATTTAATGCAAAACTGGATAGAATACAAGCTAAATTGAATGTTGTCAAAGTCACGAAGGCGGAGTCGTTTAACCCGGCAACGGGCAGGTGAAAAAAAAATTACAAATTTGGGCAGGTGGGGTGTGACAAACCCCAATTTAACTTTAATTTTATGAAACATCCGGTAATTTTTTTTAGATATTATTATATTTATTGGTGTTTTAGAAGCTCCTCGTTCAACGGAAAAAAGAATTAATAAAATTATTTCATTATTTATTAAAAAAAAAAAATAGAACTTATAAACACTCACTGAAAATATTCCTTGGCATTATATTATAAAAACAAAGAAAAATATAAATATTACAAATAAAAATAAATAACATTCTTAAACTAGAAAAGTGAACCTATGATATAAAAAAACATTTACTAAGTTGCTTTTAGCTACAGAGAAGTTATGAAGATTCAAATATGCTGCATTTTTCACAGTAAATTATCGCGTGCTCTACTTATATAAATATGTTTGACATGACTTGTAGACGTATTTTCTTTTTCTATCTCTGGGTCTAGGAGATTCTGTGCTGCGACCTTGCTTTGAATTTAATTTTTTCTGCGGTGGTTATTCATTGTCATCATCACAAATTTTATTTATTGACTTTCTCTTCAATATCTATTTCTTTTCACGAGGCCAATAAATGCGCCTAATCTTTTTCAAAATATTATATCTTACACATTAGAAGAACTAAATAAAATTCAGTAATATATAAAAGATATATAAAATGTACCTTGAAATTTCAAAATAAGTATATTCGTATCAGTACAATTCAGAGAAATTATGTTACGTTTATGGACAGGTAGGGTTTAATACACCCCACGTCACTTTGATTTCATGATACTCTTTCCGCAATTTAGTTTAGACTGAATCCTGTTGCGTATTGACAGACCAATATATTTGCGAAATGTAGATGGCTAGATGATAGTGTACGGCCGTTTTTGCAAAAATGGCGGCAATTATAAAGTGACTGGGGTGTACCACACCCCACCTGCCCGCTACCGGGTTAAAAAAATTAAAATCTCGACGAGCCGTTGTTTAGTAGGTAACTAGAAACATTCGGGATTTGTTTAAAATAATTAAAAACCGTTGTTGAAAACTTACTTAGCTTGCATATTTCTCTAATGCCAGTTTGAATCCGTAAAACATAAATGTTCCCCTTAGTTAAGCGTCCCTTAGTTTATAAGTTGCCCTTAAGCTTAAATAGTTTGCACGAATAGAATATAGTCGTCGCTTAGAAGAAATGTTACATTATTCTATTAAGAGCATTGCCGGTCGCCCAGCGAAATCAGTTTGAAGCTTGTATGACACTAGTGCAGACAAACTTCTTACGTTGCCCCACTACTTTTAAGATACGATAAGTTTATTTCTCTTTGTCTGCTTTTATATGTGTTTGTCCTTGTTTAAAGCATAAGGGGAAAACTCAGCCCGTGGTTGTGAAGCAAATTTTTGGAGTGAGAGAGGAGATGTGTGTAGTAGAGGGGGAACATATTCTCCTAACACTTTCTCCTCCATAGTCTATCTTTCCGATTTCTGAAATAAGCGTCAAAAAGGGGTTTAGTAGAAATCAAATCACAGCTACACTAAAAGAGATAATGTAGATTTTTTTTCACAGACTTACTACTAAAGGTGGGAGCTAAGGGGATGACCCAAACATTTTTTGTATAAAGTACAGTTATCGTGTTAAAAATAAATTTTAAAATAGCCATTTTTATGATGTTTTTTGAACTAAATTTAAATGCAATAGAAATTAATAATTATGCAAAATAATTGGTCAGCCCCATGCATTGATCTATATACTATACAATAGTATCAAGTTTGAAGTTATAACCTAATACTTACGAGTGTAGTTTGATTTCTACTAAAGTGCTGTTTAGCGTAGCACCGGCAATCGCCTTAAGTTTAAATAGTTTGCACGAATAGAATATAGTCGTCGCTTAGAAGAAATGTTACACTATTCTATTAACCATGTCAGATGTAAGTGTGTGAGGGCTGAAAACACAAATAATCGTTTTATATATAATTCTGAGAAATGCAGCCAAGGTATAAAATTCATTGTGAGATTTAATTATTGGCTTTTAATATACCAGTTTACAATCTGGGTACAACTCGTGGTAGGCGTACAACAATTTTACTTTCTGTACAAAAATGCATGCCGCTAAAATCAGCAATGCTGAGTAAATAATTCTCAGTTGCGTAGTATCGTCAAGATACCAATAGTTGATTAATTGCAGATAACACAATTATTCCTGCATGAGATTATTTAAAAACTGTTTTTTATAAGAAAAATATTGACAATACATACAAATTGTATGGAAATTCCAGCTCATATTCAATACAATAGAAACATTGTGAATGAAATTCTCCAGTTCAGAATGCATGTTTAATTGCAAGGTAAGAAAAATGTAAGCAGTCTGGTGTTTTTTATTTATTTAAAAAATCCTTAGAGGTGATCGATTTCGGCTTTTCAAAATGCCATCATCAGGCCACAGCTAAAATATAAATTACAATAGATAAATTACAATAAATAATTTTATAGTTATACAATGTATTAAGTTAATATATATTAAGTTAAAAGTAAGGTTAAGTGAGTGCAAGAACCACAAAAAGATTATCAAAAATATACATTAAATAATATGGTGTAAAATAATTTAAATAAGAATGATGTTCTTAGAAAACTTTTCTTCCATGTGTAAGGCCAGGAGGATGAAATGTAATTGAGGTTATTTTTAGCGGGAACCGAAATATATATGTGATTTTTAGGGATTTTTTATTGTTTAAATGGCGGTAAATGTTTAAAAATATGATTTTCAGGAACAATTATATTTTCATTAATTAAATTATCGTTATTTTTGGTGTGTTTAAGTATTTCAAATTTTTCTAATATTGTTAATTGAGTGTAATTATTTTCTGAATGAAGAAGTGTAAGGTTATCTATAGAAGTGCTATGTTTAGTATTTATTAAATGTGTTCCAAAAGCTGATGGAGGGTTGTTTTTTATGTGTTCTGTGAATCTTACTTTTATATTTCTTCGTGTAAGCCCGATATAGGATGCGCTGCAATCGTTACAGTTTATTTTATAAATCCCGCTTTTTTGTATTGTTTATTTTTGGTGTATTATTTTTCAAAATTTTATATAAATTTGGTTGTGATTGTGAAGTTAATACAATGTTATGTTTATCTGTTATATGTTTTAATAGAAACGTTTAAAAAAACTGAACTCGTCAAAATATTAAAAATAGTTAGCGGAATTCCATTTTTTATTATTCTAATGCCTCAAAGTCATCGTCATCTTCTATTATATTAAATTCAAAATCCATTTTGTAAATCGAACCTCACTATCAAAAGCTGTATAATATTTTGTTGAATTACAAGTCAAGTAAAAATTCTTCGGCGCATACGTATGAGTACGGCTTATCGTAAGAGAGACGTAAACGACAGATAATCTACCGCTTAACTTAAGCCTAGCTATTTGGAATCTAAGAAGCCCTTAATAAGTGAAGCAAAGTATTTTTATTTTTAAGATGTACTTAATATTTAAGTAGAGCTGCTGCAAACGGCCATAAGTATAACAACAAAAATCTAACCTAACGCACATAGGCTATGTCCGATGTCGCATTTTGATATTTAGATTTTAGGATTTAAATCTTCTTCACATAAATACAACTCCGAATGGCACACTAATGACATCCATTGGTTTGTATGGCAACACTTTAGAATAACAAAAATGAATTATACACTTCGATATAATTTGATGCTTCAAATTATATATTAATATTTATTTCATAAAATAGAAACTAAGATGCTATTCTTTCACAATAAATTTGACATTTTGCACAAATTATGGCAACTTCAAGGCATAACCCTAAAATCTAATTTCTAAAATCCTAAATAATCACTAGATTTAGGGCACATAAATTTAGGATTTAGATTATTAGGGTGATAAATTCAAACGACTAGTTTTTAACCAATTATGATGCAAAACACTTGAAAATTCAACCAATGGGAACAGTATTATACTGATAAAACCCCGTTACTCCGATAATTTTCCGCTACCAAGTAAATAAACAGTTGATATTGTTTATAACTGTCAGTGTGACAATTAATGTGTCAAGTTTCATTTTGCGTTGTCTTTGGAATTTATCTCACCAAATACCACACGACCTCTCAGATTTTCTCATATAAACTTTTATTTTTAAGCACTCAATTTTTTGCTTTTAAGCAAAATCATTCAAACAAACTGACATTAGGTAAAACCCCTCCTCCTTCGGAGTAAGGATTTACCATGCAGTTTGCTTTCGTGTTTGTTGCTAAGCAAAAAAAAATTCGTGCAAAATAAAAATTTATCGATAAAATCAGGAGGTCTTGTGATATTACTTCTGATAAAAGTGCAACATCGCGCACAGACATACAGGCCTATTCTACTAAAAAAATGTATAACGATATCGTTACTGAACGACTGTCGCTAAGCAATTGGTTAAACGACTATAATAACGACAAATGCCAAAAACCTATTCTACTAATCATATCGTTATAAATTATCGTTATCAGGATTATAACGATAATATCTAACTTCAAGTATATTTTGACAGGATAAATTTTCATATGTTTTTCAATTTAAATTTGACATATCGATTCATTGTTTGTTTATTTAATTGAATTTGACAATAGATATAAAGAAAAGGGCTTCGAGGACAACTCAAAGACAGTATGAAATATATGTTGAAGAATTGGAAAATAATAGTTCATTGAGAATTAATAAATTGTCCACTGAAGAATTGGAAAAAATATAGAGAAGACTTACAAGTCATTTACAGCCCGATTCACAAAAAAGTTTAAGCTAATCCTCATTTTTGGATTAGTGAATTCTATTCCATTCCGGTATTTAAAATTAAATTTTCATGATATTATCAATAAATGTAGATACTAGGAATAGATTTGACTATATTTTGAGATATAAACTGTCAAAATTAGAGTAGAATTCGCTAATCCAAAAATGAGGATTAGCTTAAACTTTTTTGTGAATCGCACTGTTAAATTCTGTGGGACAGGGTAAAAGGATCTGATGTATCATGCATTATATAATCTCACATCCCTATATAAATATATAATTTTTAAATACATAGATAGTGCATCTATATTATATTATATATCAATATATTAAATTGATAACTAGTTTCGCTACTACAATAGCTGAAATAATTAAAGAAATTAATATAATGTCTAATATTAAAAAGTATAATTAATAAAATTGTACAGAAGTGAATAAATACTCATCTTTGCAGAATCTCTTGGTCAGCTATAATTAACAAAATATTTTCTTTTGCCATTTTTACTTTTGTTCTCAAAATATGTAAAACTTTACGACTTCAACGATGCATGTGAACTTGTCGTTATTAAACGATATGAAATAACGATATGTAACGATTCGTAACGATAAATAAATTAACAGAATAGGGTTTTGGCAAAAATCGTTATCATAACGACTTATCGCCTGGTAACGAGTCATAACGATACATAATTTTTTAGTAGAATAGGCCTGATAGACTCTGTAGACACTCTAACTAAATTATTTTTATAAATTATATTACGAAAATAAACTCTTTATGTACTTATCTATTGTTAATAAAGAAAGCATTATTCTGAAGTAGAAATCTTTACAAATAAGTATACTTATTTAAATCGAGAAAAAGTAAAAGAAGATGAAAAGTAATCAAATTTGATTCTTTTGTGGAGAGCAGCAACATTGTATCACATCCCATCTTATCCTAAACAATATGATTTTTATTTAAGGTCTGACCTCTCATAAATTCTCTCAACTGTGAAATTCCCAAACTAAAAAAGCACAATATAAATAACGAACTCTCATAAGAGAAAAAGCAAGAAGAAGAGCACGCAACGCAACAACTTTTGTGCAGACATAATGCGAATTTAACAAAGTGAATTGACGTGCGTGCCAAGCTCATATATTACACGGGCGTTACTTAACAAGACACAGGGATGGACCAGCCCTGAAGGGCTTTGCTTCCTTTCTACTTCTTTAATTGGAAAATAGCCAGCAGTGGATTCACTAATTTTGCAATACATTTTCATATAAAGCATTATTTGTATACCAAACATGATTCAGTGGCGGGTTCCAAAATCAAGAGAAATTTTCTTTGAAATTAATCATTCTACACAATTAATGTTAATTACAATATGTACTACGTCTGTGATTTAATTTTTTTTTCCACTACTAGCCTAGGAATCCACTATTATTTACCTTTATTTGACATGAGAAATTGTTTTTCAATACCGCTTGCTTGTAACCAAGGTAACCTAGGTCAATAATGCAAACTGTCACTTTTCAATCAAACTCAAGCCACCAAATCCGAATATTATTTAACTTATTAAACTCAAGAAAGGTGTTAAGTATATAATTTAAATTTACCGCTTAATTTTAAATTGACCTACGTTGTCGCCTCGCCTCGCCTGGCCACTGTGGTGTCTTGATGAAAATGTGAAAAGTGTAGATGTAGAAATGAATCACTATTTTTTTGTATTTGTAGGTAAATACATTTCAATAGATTTATTTTAAAATAATAATAAACTAATAAGGCTGCTGACCGTAATAGCACAAAGTGTTTTTTATTAAATAATTAAATCAAATACAAATCAAGGCCCATAAGTGAGGTTATCAAACCAGCGAAATGAGCGAAACGTCAGATAAAAACAAATGCAGCCTACTTTGTTTTTGTGAATATTAACAAACAAGTAACGTAATTATTCATGTCAAAATGATTGTTATTATCAATAAAAAAAATTCAAATAGGATTTATGTGCTAGTAGTGAAAAAAATATTATATGAACCACTATAATGATTATCTTCTCAACCTTGGCGTATAATATGCTATTATAGCACTAAAGCCTTTCAAGATTTTACTGGCATGTCAACAGTTGTTATTACTGCAAAAAGTTTTTTTTAATGATATGACATTAATATTAGTAATTCTTGTATTAAGCTTCCTACTTTGTACTTAATGTTGCTCATTAAGAGTTAGGGCTGGTTTATGATGAATTGAATTTATAAATTTACATTTAGAAATTTTGTTTTAAAATTTACAATTTTCTCTCTGGTTTATGTTCGATTTTGAAATCCTGCATCTGACCAATCAGTATCTATCACGTGACTTGCCACTGCTTTTCAATCGACGTTTCACCAGTTATCAGTGTAGATTTTAGTTTATAATTTTATTTTCATAGCCAAAAATTTGTTAGACGCATTTTCACAAGATGATTTTTTAATGATATCGGGAATGTTTTTTTTACTATTGTTGATTTGTATAATAAAGAAATAAAACAAACACAAACATTAAAAAACATAGATGGTCTATTAGGCCGTGGTTAGGCCTATGAACAAATTGATTTGTCAACGGGCAGTATCATAGTTTTTTTCTGAAAGTGAAATAACAAGATCAGGAACATTTCTTCAAATATACTCGTATGAGTGTGCATTTATTTAATTGCTATCCCTCGTTGCAGTGGAATTACTCAAACGTTTTTATATTTGTATAATTCATTTGCTTTGTCGTACAAATTACGATGTTCTCGAATACTGCTTATTAACAAACAACAAAATATCATTTTGTTCCTGTGAATCCATCTTCAAACAGAAAAGACAGCTGAAGGATAAAGCAAAGTTATACTTTACCGCCATGTTTAATAGTTCTCTCTTGTGATTGGTCGAATTTGAAATTTACATTTGGAAATATAAAATATAATTCTATTCCAAATCCCGTGGCCGCGTGCATGAGTGTCTGGTTGCGAACCTGGGGAACAGACGCCAAATATTTCCAATTTTAAATGGCACAAAAGTGACCCCTGTGGTGCACTCTCCACACCAGCTATGAGTGCCCGTGAGATGACGCCTGATAAGCGCCCACACGGTCAAATATATCGTCATCATTACCGATGTCTACATGTGTTGTAGATACTGGCACACCCAGTAATGGGTAATATGCCGTGGTGATATATTTATTTATTTCCAAATCTAAATTTCAAATTTCTAAATTTGTACATCGTTCATAAACCATCATATGCGTTTTAAGTGAGTTTATATTTTAAAATCTAAATTATAAATTGTAAATTCAAACATTAAATTCATCATAAACCGACCCTTAAACTTCAATAACTAACAATAGACGATCGCCAGTTAAAGCCCTAAACAAGCTATGGATAGAGACCTCGAACTTTCAAGATACTTCAGTAAAAAGATCCATAGTCTTAAAATGCATTTCGAACAGGACGAAATCCTAAAAAAAAGAATAGTTAACATCAATTACAGAAAGAAAATTACATTTTTAACTAAATGATATATTTTAGGGAGAGGCAATTTTAAAGTGTGAATTTCTTTATACGGCTCTGCAATCCTCCCTCACGCATATCCTGCTCTGTAATCATCCCCTGAGAAAGGGCTGGCTCTGCCATTGAAATGCGAATAAAGAACCTCAATCGTAAAACCGGACGAGATCAGCTGAATCGAACCGATCAACCTTTCTGTGCATCTGATAAATGATATTATTTTTCCTAATTACATTATCTGGCTCGGTTGCTCTTCACGAATTAATGATCTGAAAAATTGTTATTTTTGTTGACGGCATATTGAAGACCCTTTAAATTTCACTGATTACCTATTTGTTTACCGAGATGGTTTTCTTTAATTACTTTAAACGATATGCTTCATTTTATAGAAATCTATCAATTATTTTTATACGCAATAATAGATATTTATACACCAAATGAGCTAAGATAATGTTTATTTAGTTAAATTCTTCGGGTGAATAAACATTCTTAGCTCACGTGATTTATATAATATTTTATTAAATTTTGACGAAATAATAATAAAAACCATTATAATATTTAATTTTGACAAAATAAAAAACTGATCAGTTAGTAGGCTGAGTATGACAATTGGCGATGATAGACGTCAAGCCATCTATTTAACAAGCCTTATTGTCGATCATTTGTGTCGTGAAAAATAATGAAAATGGCTGATAATATCTGATAAATACTGTGGTAAATAAATATATAAATAAATATATCATCACGGCATATTCCCTATTTCTAGGTGTGCCAATCTGCTTTGTCGCAGATATCGATAATGATGATGACATATTTGTACCGTGCGGGCGTTTACCAGGCGTCACCTCACGGGCACTCATTGCTGGCGTGGAGAGTGCACCACAGGGGCACTTGTGTGCCATTTAAAGTTCGAAATATTTGGCGCCGGTCGGGATCGAACCCGGTTCCCCAGGTTCGCGACCAGACACTCAGGCACGCGGCTACGGGACCCCATAAAATAAAATAAATATATCATCACGGCATATTACCCATTTCTGGGTGTGCCACTATCTACAACACGTGTAGACATTGATAATGATGACGATATATTTTACCGTGTGGGCGCTTACCAGGCGTCACCTCACGGGCACTCATAGCTGGTGTGGAAAGTGCATCAAATGGGTCAATTTTGTGCCATTTAAAATTGGAAATATTTGGCGTCTGTCGGGATCGAACCCGGTTCCCCCAGATTCGCGACCAGACACTGTGGTGAGTGTTATTTTCGTACCTGATATTATTTTAAATGCATTATTTGTTGCAGAGTGAGTTAAAATTTTGTGAAAGTGATTTAAAAAAATCTGATGTGGCCAACACAAAACCTCTCGCTATTTAATTTTTATTAATTTAAATACATACTTACGTATTTAGTAATGCTTCAAACTATATTATGTTCCATTGCATATAACTATTGCTTTATTTACGATTTTCTTTATTATTTAATATGTCACTATTATTAATTTGAAGTGATTAGTTTTTTGACAATGACGTTTACCTGTCAGTTACATTCATTTGAAAAATAAACTGTGTAACAAAGGAATTGTTTTTATCATAGGCTTCGGGATTAAAAAAAGGAAAATGATTTTTAAATTAATATGTAAAATATATAGAAAAAGTATTAATGTATACCTGTACAAAATTCAATAATCTATAATTTTCTAATGACATTAAATGCGAAAAAATGGCATTTAATGGTATTTTTTGAAGAAAAACCATTATGAGCTTCAAGTAAAGTACCATTTCCGTGTATCCGATTTACACCAAAATCTAATGGCTTCTATTCCTATTAGAATAGGGTACAAACACAAGGTTTCAGAATTTTCTGAATGATAGTATTTGAGTTAAACAAAATTTGTACACATACACACACACACACACACATACACATACACACATACAGACATCATCGTGAAAATGTTAAAATTGGATTCTAGGGACCTTAAAACGTGGTCATTTACTAAAATCTCGATGTGTGATTTTTAGTACGATCCCTATACCTCCCTTACCAAGGGTAGCGGGAGGTAAAAATTTAATTAACTTGTGAATAAGATGTTACTTATAGTTGTTGCTATGGACATGTATAATGACAATTTAAAACGTCAAAATTGAATAAAAAAATAAACTAATAACGCATTGTTATATTATTATTACATTATTCAAAGATCAAAGTAATTGTAATTTTTGTACGTTTTCGAATTGTTTCCATTAAAAATTTAACATACTAAAAATTAGCTGCGTGTTGCCTTCAAATAAATAACTAATGTCATATAAATGTGTATTTTGTGTTATACATTATTTAGCAATTTGGTTATTAATTCAGTAAATACCTTTAGCTTTTTTATCTGACTAATTATAATAAAAATTATTTGAATATAACACCATTTAGGACCTTGAGAAATAAAATTAAGTAAGAAGGTAAAGTAATCGCAATTATTAATCGTGTTTCAGTTTTTACTTTTGTTAAAATTTACAGAAATAAATTTCATTTTTTATAAGACGATAAACTTTATATTTAATCTGATATTTTTGAAATATCAACTCACATAATTGTATATTTAATTAAATATTTACAATATGTAGTAATACAATCAGCAAATGCTTAATTATTAAAATTATGGAGATTTAAGTTAATAATTGACAGACTAAATAATGCAGTATAAATATAATTGTGCGTCTATTTGGTATTATCAGCTTTAAATGACTCTGCAAACTGAGTAAAACTACGTTTTCATTGGTATTATGTTTCAGAAATTGAACACCAGACATAGAGCAAATATTGAACTTTTTACTATTATAAGCTGTACGGAAATGTATTACTTCGTTCACATTAAATTTATTGACAAAGGCCATTCAATAGGAAGTCATTAGCTTTATTAATAGTTTTTATTAATTCTTTCATGACAATTGAAGACGAGCATTGGAAAATGTAATTTCCTGAAGTACAAAAGCACATAGTGTCATTCAGGTTAATTAAACTTTACACGTTTAAAATGAAAACATTTTTTTAATAAAAAAAAATGATATCATCCAATAAATTTACACATTGCATTTAAGTCAAACTTTTATTTAATATATTCAAATTTTTAATACATTTTTATACCCATTTCAAATGAACATAACTCTTTGAAAGTTCATTCTAGGTTAAAAATGTAAGAATCCTTTTAGTACAAAAAATTACGAGCTTTAATTTTGTATTCTTGTAAAATTTTGATACGAGCTACTGTTTTCGAGAAAATAGCCAAAATAGCTATACCCAAAGCATTTAAGCAGCCAATGCACGTCATTAATAAAAATTGAATAAAAGGAACTAGATGTATGACGTTATGTACTGATACGTTTGCAGAGGTTTTAGAATCTTTATGAAAGGAGTTGTACAGATTGTAACCTGTATTATCGACATAGTCATGAACTGTCATATCTACAAAATAAATACTATATTTTCGTCACTGTCCATTTCTATTTAAATTATTTTATAATACTAACCTTATTTATACTTATGTATGCCATATAAAGGCAATAAATAAAAATGATCCGAATTTCAAAGAAATATACCGAATTTTTCTGACTGATTAGAAGTGCTCTCTTTGGCAGATTCACAGATTTTGTGTTCGCCTTAACGGTCACGTTACGTCGTTGCGTTGCGTTTAACATTACTTTATTATAAATAGGCCTTTACAGCGCACAAAAATGTTTCAAACACGATACAAATATTTTTCAAATAATAACTTTGACACTATGAACATAAAAATTATCAATGTTGCCAACTATAGCAACAATTAAACGAATAATTTGACGTTGATGTACATTATTTATGTTATTCATGTCATATACGATAAGTAATGAACTGCACTATTCATCTTAATAATAATTATATAAGGTTATACACTTTTTGCCGGTTAAAAATGATTAAAATTTTATTTCATTTTTCACTATTAGTGATTTTAATGCATTAAGGTTTTAACACTAAGTAATGACGTGCATTGGCTGTTTGAATGCTTTGGGTATATTTATGTAACAAGTTGCGAAGTGATAGTGTTTTATGCTCGCGACGTGAAATTTGTACGCACGAGCGTAATCAAGTGAAACGACACGTGAAGTGCCTAAAACACTCATTTTGCAAAACAGATCATTTATACTCAATTATCAACATTTTGAATTTTTCAAAATTAAAAAATAGGTAGACGTCATGTTTATCTAATCGCTGCTAAATGAAATACTTTTAAGCACTAGTGCTTAAAAGTAAAATTTTATGCATTAAACTGTCACTTTTACGCATTAAACTGTCACTTTTACACATTAAACTGTCATTTTTAAGCACTAGTGCTCCGCCTTTCGTAAAGAAAGGTTTTTTTGTCTTCATTGACTTGACTACTACATATTTTTATAAAATAAAATGGAATTGGCGAGAAGTGTATTGCTGTCCACAAAAGATTTTAGTTATATTTTATTGGTTTTCTCTTAATTATCTGACGTGCCTCTGACACGGGGGGTCTCCTAAGCTACTGATTTACTCTCTTATCCTACGATAACACTTTAATTGACTGGTGGGCACTTGCTTCACTTGTTTACCGCCCGACTACTGCTTCACTGAGTAGGAACACCTTTACACTCACTAACACTTAACACTTCAACTGATCATAAACATATTTTTATTGATGACGACGGATGACGGATATACTTTATATTTTTATTAGTAATTTTTATTGACATATTTACACTAAACTTATCTAAAACTAAACTAAACTAAATCTTAAAGATACCAACGCACCTTTAGGCCTAAATACTCGCGTTGCGCAGAACGCGAGCCAAAACTAACGCTTTACTCCATGACCTTACTGAATGTATCTTTCACATAGACACTAGACTAACTTGTTATAGTCTGTTCGCTCCTAGCTGAAACAAGCCGATAATTTATTACCCCAATAGTTATTACCACAAACCATAAACCACTTTCTTGAGCCTTTGTTCATCAAACGGCGGTCAGTTGTAAATGGAGTGTTGAACAAGGATTGTATTCAGTTCGTTTTGATATATGCGTTTGTAAATTTTTAAGAGAATTTTTTGAAATTATTATTATTTAATCTACTATTCATTTAAGTCACCCTTGATTGAATTTCGTTCCTTTATAATCCCGGTTTTCTTTCGTCTTAACTCAGTTTACATGTAACATTAGTTAGCAGCGGTTGTAAGTGAAATTTTAAATATGGAAATGTGGAGGACCCTGGGATGTCGACAATGCTTCTGTCAGTGTTAGTGACGAAGTCAATACCTGTTACACCGATGCCGACGTTATGCAAAGTGATATTTATAAAATTTGTATACATTTCCCTGACAGTCCTAAGCCTGTAAAAAGTGTGAAGGAAAGTTGCCATTATTTGATTATTTTATGACGAGTATAACTGTATACTTAATAATGACATTTTCCCTTACTTATGCAGATTTCGAATACGTCCCTGTTCCACACTACCTGAGGATTTTCTATTTGTTTGTGGTAATATCTATTGGGGTAATAAAATATCGGCTTGTTTCAGCTAGGAGCGAACAGACTTTACATTGCCTCGCCCTAAAACTAAACAACAACCTACATGTCTCCGACATGAGCCTTAACACTGGACTAACTCAAAACAAACCGTTATCTTCTTCAGTAGAGCATATCTGATGAAGGGTGCAGGGTTTATCATACAGCATCCATAGCTAAATAACAACTCTGCGCTTCACCTTGCAATAACTTAAATAGTTAATTGCCAAAACAATAAATGTCTACGCGGTTAACATCTAGACTAAACAGAGATATGAGAAAAATGATAATTATTTCTCAACAGAATTTTGACTTTCAAAGATAACAAAGTTGAAATATTAATTTTGAAACCATAATTTAGAAGAGTTCATAATAAAATGATTAGCTTGTTATTGCTCCAGCTTCACTTTGTTACATGCAATATTCTTGGCGGGTACTATATATTTCCTCTTGTCTATTACCTTTCCTGTGAATTGTTAAGCTGCTAGTTGTTTAATGTTATTAAGTGATAAAATAATGTAGTGTGTGTCTATTTGCAGTTCTCGGAGGCGAACAACCAGAGCCTAAGCATCTTAACATTTGTGCCGGTGATAGATGACGACGGCAAGTACTTGACCTGCCGGGCGGAGAACCCTTGGATCTCCGACAGTGCCCTCGAGGACAAATGGCGCCTCAACGTACAATGTAAGTACCCAATACCCAACTACCCGTTGTATTTACACTACCGCATTGTAGAGTTAGGATGGCGTAGTAGATGGTGGTGGTGAAACTCAATCAATACCGAAAATCCTACTCATTACAAGTTAAATGTGGGTAATGCAAACAATAACACAGCAGAATTAATTTTGCATTATAATTTGTCTACTTAGATGGGAATCCAATTCAATGGGAGAAATGAGTTCTATTGTACAGTTCGGACAGTAAATTAACAGTTAACAGTCATAAAATATACGGAACTATCAGAAATATGACAAATTCTTAGCAAGAAAATAATCTTAGTAGGTACTTTTTCACTGCCGACACACTACAACAGGCCTGGCTCAGCGCGCCAATGACGACACTAGAGATGCACTCGATTTCGAGCTTTGGCCCGGCCCGGCTCGATGATCGACTCGAAATCGAGGCGGGCTTCGGGCCGGGCCGAAGATATCATTTTCAAAATCGAGGCGAGTCGGACTTTTGATTTTGGCCCGGCCCGAAAATTCGAGCTTTTCGGGCCGGCCCGAAAAATCTTATAGTTCGACCAAATGCACAGTTTCCTTAATATTTTAATGAAAATTGATGAAGTTAAAAAGAATCAAAATGATTTAATAACAACACACTTCACATATTAATAAATAAAAATGTATTATTTTATTTCAAGAATTCAAGGTTATTCATTAAAGCTAAATAAATATATTGTGATGTTGCTATTATTATTGTTATTACTCGTATACTTAAATAAAAGTGATTTTTGTTTCTACCATAATAATTTCTTGTCCTATTTTTGAGCAGAAACAAAGTTAGATAAAAAATCCTTATGTAAATTATAAATTATATTTTTTTATATAAGATTTGTAAAAAAGTTGTTTAAATTCTTTGGTAAAGTGTTAAATACTCGTAGGTCTGTAATTTTTATAACAAACTTACACTAGAAGGGTCTCTTTTTTAACTACTTATGTTAACTAATGTTGAAAGTTATAAGAATGTAGAGGTTCTTTATAAGTTTGACACGAAAAAAGTCAAACATTTCGCCTCAATATAAAATCAACATTCGGAATGCCGGATGCACCCAATTTCGAGCTTTGGCCCGGCCCGGCCCGATTTCGAGTCAATTTTCGAGCCGGGCTAGCTAATTTTTTTGTCGAGTCGGGCGGGTAATTTTTATTTTCGGGCCGAGTCGATCCAAACCTCAAAGCCCGGCCCGACCCGGCCCGAATGCATCTCTAGACGACACATACTCAGGCAGAACATAGCGCGTATCTCCGTATAAGAACTGTATAGGAGTCGCAACCCCAATGTCTAAACCTTGTATTTCATTTAAAATAGAATCAAAATTCAGGTCAAAATCACTTTAAAACCTCATTTCCACTGAATGTTTAACGCATAATTATTAGTGCATAAGACTTTATGCATTACAACAATTTACCATTTACAGCTATTTTGTTTAGTGAATAATTCAACAGAAATGTTAGAATTTTTGCCCTTATTACTTGTTGTCTAGCTGACTGCAATTGCAGCAGCAATTCTTCATTTTTACCTCCCGCTACCCTTGGTAAGGAAGGTATAGGGATCGTGCTAAAAATCACATATCGAGATTTTAGTGAATGACCACGTTTTAAGGTCCCTAGAATCGCAATAATTTCTAAAGATTTTTAAATAGCATCGAGAGTTGTTTTATTAGATCAGAAACCAAAATGACAGTTACTAATAGTATTATTGTTCTTCAGGAAGGCTTTAGACAATTGAGAAAGGAATACTCAAAAATATTTGAAAATACCGAAGTGACAGATTTGTAACCACCAAATAAATATGTTGATTCCTCGCTATCCTTTTATGGAAAACAGCCATTATGAATCACCTTCGTAATACCTATATGGTTTACTTCAAAACCAGAATGATTACTTGTAGCTAAATGCATAAATAAGTAGTAAATTAAATATGAATGATAACCATGTTTTAAGTAAATAAACTCTTGAACTTTGTGAAATTTTAATAACAACAGACAGACATGCAAACTTCAACAAACGCAACTAAGCCTTTACAATTTATTTAAAATTTATGACTAGGATAATAAAACAAAATTATAGTTTTTGTATTGTGTAATTTATGTTATTATTACTAAATTGTAAAATCAATGTCCTTAACTAGCTTGCTCCACTTATAAAAATTATTTTCAAGACAAATTAAATATCATTAGGTATATAAAAATTTCATGTGTTCTCTCTTTGTTACAGATATGCCAGTTGTTACTCTAAAGATGGGATCTAGTCTCAATCCTGAAGACATTAAAGAGGGGGATGATGTCTATTTCGAGTGCAATATCAGAGCTAATCCAAAAGCGTACAAGCTCGCATGGTTCCACAATGTAAGTGAAAATGTATTTTATTTTTTATTTAATTCTCTTTTTAAATTTATTTAATTAAATTAGTAGAATATATTGAAAAAAATCAATTTTAATAAATGAACAAGTAAATACATACTAAAACTGTTTTTATTTTATTTTATTAAAAAATTCAAATGAGAAATATTCCAGTATAGAAAACTGATTTCCATTTTAAACACCTAGGCGGCAGCGTAGGTCAATTTAACATTATAGTGGCAAATTTAAATTATATACTTAATACCTTCCTTGAGTTTAATGAGTTAAATAATATTTGGATTGGAGGCTTGAGTTTGATTGAAAAGTGACAGTTTGCATTATAGACCAAGGTTAATAATAAATTATTATTGACCTAGATTACCATGGTTACAAGCAAGTGGTAGTGAAACACAATTTCTCGTGTCATATAAAGGTAAATAACAGTGGGTTCTTAAGCTAATAGTGAAAAAAAATATTTAGTATTGCCAGGTTTGGTATCACAAATTTAAATTATTTATTTAATGCATGTAAAAACGGTCGAGTCGTAACCGCCATCTGCTATTTTCTTACGTGAAGCGAAATATGGGAACTATAACTATCTAGTTGTTGTTTAATTGATTGAATACATACTGCACTTAAATTTTTTATCGTCGGAGGATAAAATATGAATTATTATATATTGAAATACTTGGTTTTTAGTTTCACAGAATTTATTTATTGATGACTAGTTTCGCTACTACAATAGCATCTTCAGATCCAATGTATATAAACTTAAAAATTGTACAAATATATTTACCGCCCATTTCACATCCTGTACCAACATTACTCTAAAACAAAATATAACTTGTTGCGCAACTACAACGTACTTTAACATGTGATTTAGTCAAAATTATTATAAGTTTTATTTTTGTAAATTTTAACTAAAATAATGTCAAAATTCTTCTGTTTTATAAAATCAATGACTTATAAACATCTTCACCAAAACGTAAGTTTTTTTTAAAATCAAATTATTTTATACAATTGTAAAATTATTTGTATTTTTACTTCAGTGTCCTGATGATGTGTAAAAACCAAATACACGAAAGCTTGATAGATTTTAAAAGAATCAACTTTAATTAAAGCCCACAATCCACTGACACACCCACGATATTTTCCTCCTTAACTAATCGAAACAGTGACGATTACACTCCATATATATATATATATATATATATATATATATATATATATATATATATATATATATATATATAATGACAAATATAAATATATGTCAGTAAATGTTTTTACGGTGTTTACAAACTTGATTTTATGTATAGATATTTTATTGGATCTGAAGATGCTATTGTAGTAGCGAAACTAGTCATCAATAAATAAATTTTGTGAAACTAAAAACCAAGTATTTCAATATATAATAATGAATAATAAGTTCCACCATGTAAGAGCTGAAATAATTAAAGAAATTATAAAATATGAACGCGTTAAAAATTTAATAAAACTCAAATAATAATTTTGTTATTTTTGACTAAATGGTTAAAGAAAATGAAGTTCATTTATCAGTTGTATAAGATGATTTGACTGATGTTGAATTTCTAAATAAGTATTAAAAAGTCATTAATAACCCCCATTGTTGAGTATCGTTATCTTTCTGAAAGTCTCGCGATAGCGCATGCGTCAACTTTCAGGAGCTTTTCAGGCCATTATTTATGTACACATCTTTAATGATACGACTCTGACGATCTCGCGACACGCCATTATGTATCATTCATAACGCTGAAAAAACTTCCAGCGCTTGAAAACGAGAAACGTAAAAAGGCAAGAAATCTTTATTTCCAACAGAAAACTTAATATGAAGAGCGGAAAAATTGAGGAAAGTTTGTCCGTGTCGCCCTCTACCACATGTTCAGTCATTCCTCTCTGACAAGGCACGATGCCTTTAAAGCAACAAGCAAACTTTTATACTTCGTTCTAGGAGTTTATACATTTTTTTCTCCACTCTATTAATATAAATAAGACAGCGCAATTTCCCACAGGCATGCCATAGTTTCAATTTCATTTATAACAAAATTACAAACTTCGTAAAACTAAATGTATAAATGAATGTGCGTGTACATGAATTTATGATTATGAAACTCTTATTTACACTGATGAAGGTATAAATGTATATAACATTAGTTTTGTAAGAATAAATTTTTTTCTACCCCCATGCGTGAAATGAGTACTTCACGTATCAATTTTTATGTGTGAAGTTTCATTTTTGCACACTGTGCGTGAAGTGTTACTTCACGCACCGTTCATTATTTTACATATTACAAACTGAATTGTATTTTAATAAAACAAAGCTGTTAAACACCCGTAACGTTGGTAACCATGGTTACACAAGGCGATAATACAGAGGCTTTACCACAGAATACATTTATACAGAAGCGACACTCCTTGTCGACACCATTGTTGTTGCAATTTTACGTTTATGACCTTGAACTTTAAATTTGTTGGCAAATTTACGCGCGAAATTTAAATTGTTTTAAATGGTAAAAGAAAAATTAGAACAAAAAAGTACTAAATTTTAATTTTATTGACGAATTAAAAAGAAATCAGATAAAATAATCACATAATTATATTTTTATTAAACAAATACCTGAATTTTACAAATTCATTACAATGCAGAATTTTCTATATCTTTGATGTGGGAAACAAACGTCAGACTCGATGAATATGTCCCATATATCCTTCTCCATCAAATCTTCTCCTCCACAGGCCTTGAGCCACATTTTACACCTATATTTATTAACTGAATATACATTTTACATGATATGGTAGTCGTTTTACATAACTTACATTTCTGGATCGTTCGGAAATAAAAAAAAACTTTCATTTCCCTTTCTCCATTTTTTAAATCTATTTACGAGTATGCACAGTTTTTATATGAACAAACAAGTCCTCCCTATTTTACTTTCTTCATTTTATCCATTTCATTAGAAACTAACACCACTTCTAAAATTCACAAACAGTTCACAAAATGACATATGTCAAAAGTGAGAAGACGTGTTTGGTTTGCTTGACTTAGCCATAACCCTAAAATACATGGGCGTAACAAGCTGAGACAACATCTCTTCCAGAATACATGAAATATAATGATTTTCCTTATGATAACGAATTTTCCTATCGTTTGTTGAAAAAATAACATATTTGTTTCTATTAAAAATCAATTTGTGTTGCTCAATATACTTTTATTATTGACCCCTAACGGAAAATGTTCACGTCGAGATAATGAAAAGAACAAAGAATCGTAAGATACGAAGATATGCCGAAACAATCCGATTTTATCCTGTTAGCCCTTTAAATTTGTTGGCATACTCTTTCTCTCTCTAATTTTCGTTTCTCTGTCTGACTGTCGCTTCTGTATAGATGATTATTCTGTGGCTTTACGTTAAAAGAATGACAATGTGAAAAAAATATATATTTTATTGCAAGGTCGTAGAAAAAGTATAGTATGTAACATGTATGTGAATCCTATTTTACATTCGAGTGGTTCCCTCATTTAAAAATTTCAGCTTCACACACTTGCCACGTTATATACTATTATGACTGAGGTTTTGTGTTATTGCTAGTCTACAAGTACAACAGCCGAAAATTTAACTTAAGGGCCAGTGTCTTACAAGGCCGATTGGTCTAATGATTTGTAAGAAATAATGGTACTCTTAAAAAAAATAATATATAAAGAATAATTACAATTTAATTTTAAAATTGAATACTTACATATCTCAGCCAATCCTGACATCTATATTTTTACAACATGCATTATAGTAACAATAATTACATTTTTTTTTCAACTCCTTTGCATTAATGTACTTATTAAGTATTTATCATCTGTATTTGAATAACACTCATTATGATTCATATTTTATTTTCATTATGATACAGATTAATTTTATAACCAATTTATTCGTTTATAGTTTTTTTTTAAAATTATTATGAATAATCGTAGAAAAAATAGTGTATGCAACTCAAGTATAATGACTATTTCCTGAAATCGTCATGTAATTTATATTTCCTTGCAATAAAATCGGCAGGGAAATTGAATTTCTCGGCAGAGAAGTAAAACGCAACGTTGTCATATTCATTTTCACAAACACATTTTACGTTTTATTATGAAATGCAATGGGCTACTTGCGTACCTTTTTTTTATTTCATATTTTTGAATAGCAGGTAAAAACTTGCTACCCCTATTTTTTCTTTTGACAAAATTTTTATTAATTAGCCAGAAAATAAATAATGAAATTTGATTATTTGAATTACCGCCATGTATGACGTAGAATTACGCCGCACCAATGAGTGATCGTAAAGCCATATCATTTGTTTGTACGGGTAATGTAGATTTCCTGTTTGACGTTTCAACAATAGTTTGAAGGTTAGTATTTTAGTTTGTTTTTTTCGTATCGATATTTTAAATTACATGTAACCTACCTATGTGTTTATTTGTGAAGTAATTAATATATTTGAGAGCCCAGAGAGAGCAAAATGTCAAATTCAAATTAAAACTTTCTCGCACGCAATGCCATCTATAAGCTACATTCTTAAACATGGTTCTCTTCCTCGGTTCAATATAATGACGTCACAGAAAAATTTCTTTCTTAATTTACTAACAAACAAATAACATTTTTAAAATAAAATTTATATTTTTATATATGTTTTTAACATAACATTACGTATATAGTGATAGAAATCGGATTTTCAGTACCATGCAAGTAGCCCATTATAAAATACATGATGTCCAGTATACATTTGTTTCTTGTACAATTTAAATAGAGTTCCTAAAGTTCTCAATGTAATTTACTTGTTAAATAAAAATGGGGTATTGTACCATTCAGTCATTTTGAATTCTCATACGATTTCAGAAATATTTAATACTTATCTCGTCATTGAAGTTCCTTTTCATGACTCATTATGGTTATTTGCCTCGGCTACGCTTCGGCAAACAATCTCCATATATTTACGTCATGAAATGACGAATTTCCCTGCCTTGATAAGTAAATATCTATTAATACACTCTTATGAATTACGATGCTCTCCATGGCTCGTATCGTAAACTTCATGCTCGTGTGTCATTATAAACTCGTTGCATAATATGCTATTTGCAATTACACATTTCCATTACTGAAATCAGATTTTATTTACTGTTATTAAAGGTAGGATATCCTAGACGCGACAAGTCACAGCCGCATGTCGCCGCGACTCGCCATGAAATATTGGTCGCGCGACATAGCTGTTCGCTTAGACGCGACAGTCACATCAGGAAAACGAAACAAATTTGCGTAAGGAATATTTTGATTTTATAAATCTTATTGTTGGAAAAGGAAGAAAAAGAAATTTTCATATTCCTTTTTAAAAGAAAACGAAAATGTGTTCATACAATATTTAAAAGCCGAAAATGAAAGTTTTTTTTTAATATTTTAATAAACAGACACACAATCACAACACAAATGAAGATAACTTTCATCAATTTTTTATTCTATTAAAGCCTCCATACTTTTAAGTACTGCTCACTCAGCAATCATAAAACTGGTGCTGCGACTTGCCCTGTCGCTATCGCGTGTAGGAAATTCGCCACTTATAATTTACACACAAGTGGTCCTATTGCGCGACTTGTCTCGTCTAGGAAATCCTGCCTCATGCATTTTTGTAATTAAAAATCTTTTTACCTCTCGCATATCCAGATTTTAGTGAATAAGCACGTTTTTGTAAATTTTAAAACGGGTTTAACGGGCTATAACATAGAAAAACAGTTTTTTAGGCGCCAAAAGTTTCTATATTAATTTATTAGAAATATAGTTGGTTCCTATTACAACGAAAAAAATTACGTTTTTTTTAATGCCAAACACATTACATTTCTGTTTCATGAAAGCCAGAAAATAAATTTAAAAATTTGTACAATTACTAACCTGATCGGGGACAATTAAAGATTAAAGTTATTAATTTATAAACTAATATAAAATAACACAAAATTTAGAAAACACTAGGATATTTATTTAAGAAACATTTATTATTTATTGTAATAGGTAATTACAAATAAAGATGATCTGCATGTAATAATAAATAAGAAAAACTGCAAACTACAAGGGAACAATTAAAACCATTTAATGATTTGTAATTTTTCTTCATAAAACGAAAATAATAATAATTTCACAAATAATGTCTTATGTCAACAATTGTTTTGTTTCTGTCAGTTTCACGGCTAATGATATTTTTCCTTAATTGTGCAAATTTTTAAATTTATTTACTGGCTTTATATGAAACAGAAATGTAATGTGTTTGATATCAAAAAATTCGTAATTTTTTTCTTTATAATATGCACTAATTCTTTTTTCAATAAATTAATATAAAAAATTTTGGCGTCTAAAAAACTGTGTTTCTATGTTATAGCCCTATGACCCGTTTTAAAATTTACACCCTGTATATATATATATATATATATGTGTGTGTGTGTGTGTGTGTTGGAGGGACGGTTACTCAAATTCTGTAACACTCAAGACCAATTTATATAGCTACGTATTCCTTAATATGTCATTAATGGCAAGAGCTGAAAAGGTTTTGGTAACAATTGGAAAACCGGAAGTAGAAGTTTCTTAAAAAAAAATTTTTAACATTATTTTTTGGAAATTTATATTAAAAAATATAAAAATCTATATTCAATACATTGAACATTTTTATTATATCTTCTATAAAGTCAAAAATCCAGAGACATTTCTGAATGCTTTTTCTAGGAAGTACATTTAATATTTCTTATTTTAACATTAATTAAATATGTAAAATTATATATATATATATATAGCTGCCGATTGATCGACATCTTTCAGATTCTGAAAGATTTATTCAAAGATCGATAAAAAATCTCTTAATTTCAGCAGCATTTGGCATTTGAAACGCGTTAGAAGTTAATTCGTAAATTGTGTTTCGTGATTTAATGTGCGTGTGCATAGCAGAAACTTCTTATCAAAAAGATCGATCTTTTGATCTTTTATTAAAATCGATTTTCTGAACTATTAAAATTGATCTTTTGATTCTGTATTAAAATCGATTTTTTGATATAGTATTACGATTTCTCTTAGAAAAATCTTTCTTTTGCGATTGATCGCGACAAATCGATTTTATCAAAAGATCGAAAATCGATTTCATAATTCTAAGATTGCACAGCCTTAATGGCAGGTCGGTTTTCTGTATATTAGAATTAATTTGAAATAAGCAGGCCTTTAACACCGATAGAATTCCTGACTAATTCGTAATAATTTTTGTCTTTTAGGGTATAGAAATCCATCACAATGTCAGTGCAGGAGTTATTCTCAGCGACCATAGTCTAGTCCTGCAAACTGTAACCAGAGCTACAGCAGGAAACTTCACCTGCTTAGCAGCCAACACCGAAGGAAAAGGAACCAGCAATCCAGTAACTCTTCACGTCAGATGTAAGTGCCCACACATTTAGTTTATTTGCATTTCAATTTGATAAAAATAAAAACGATGACATTATTGTTGACCTGTCGGTGTAAAATAATTTTCGCCTGTCGATTATTATTAAAAACGTCAGAAATAAATTCAATGTAAACAAATAGGATCATATCAGCATACAAATGTTATTCAAAACAATCATAAATTGGCAAATTCAAATCCAGTTTTTGCCTCTGTAAAAAATTCTATGCGTATTTCGACCGGCTCTCGCTAGGTATATTATTTACATGAATTATTTCAAACAATAGTTCGCAGGATGGTCGCTAGGATGTCGCTGCTGACGCATGTGTTGCGCAGTGATGGGCAGCAACAGCGAGAACTTTGTCATTTAACTTTTTGTTTTCATTTATATTTCACGATTCTGGATTGGAAACCTGTCAGGTGTAGTTTGTGTTAGAGATTAGATATTTTTTGTAATGCTTTTCTAAAGAATTGCTTTGGTCTTGTTGCTCTAACTACGAATTCTAATGCGCTAAAATAACAAACGGAAAAATTCAGATTTAAAAGTTTAAAATACGTTTCCACTTCTATAATGTTACCGGGTTGAAGCAGATTGCCGAGGGGATTTAAAGTTAAGAATGCATGTTGTATATAAAGTAACTTGGTACGAAATTACCGGAGGACTAAGAGATTTTAGTCGTAAAAAACCAAAATAACTAATAATAAGTCTAGCTCAGTTTCTCTTCAAAAACTGTTTGTTTTAAGACCTTTTTATTTACAAAGAAAAACAAAAATAAATTATTACAAACAAAGAAAACAAAACTTAAACAAAATTGGCTTCAAATAGCCATCCCCGGACGGAATTTTTCTATAATACTTAACACTAACACAAGACACGCCTACTGGAATACTTCATTAAAAAACTAAATGTACTGCATTATGTATGTAGAGGGAGCACAACAGGGGTCACTTACGCTATTTAAAAATTGTAGATTTTAAAATAGGCGTTGAGCCATCCGCATCACAACCCGTCACCTCTTTAGATATTAGTAGTACAGTAGTAGTATAATGGAGGCAGTTTTGGACCAGCCATTTAAAATCAAACATGTCAATCATGTTAGTTATTTGTCTCATTAATACAAAAAAATGCATGATTCTAGGCCGAGTAATAGCCGAGACAGACGACAAAAATTAATGATCATTACCGGTTAGATAGTATGCGCACATGAACTTAAGACTACTGACAGATGTCAAAATTGTGTCTATTAACACACCAGAAAATATTGAATGTAGTAAGCTCGTGCTACTTAATATATTGTACTCGTACAGTACAAAAAAATAAGTAGCACTACAGTCAATATTTTCTGGTTTTTTAATAGACATCTGTCAATAGTTTCAAGTTCTCGGGTATAAGATGGTTGCTGCACGACGCGCAGCGGAGTCTGACAATTTTATGAGTCCCAAATAAGCATTTTTTTGTATGAATGAAACATAATTTTTTAACTAAAGAATTCCATCATCAATTTAAAATGAGGCATTATAACGTTCAACTTATTTTATATATACAAATTTAAATATGTCGCAACAATGAATTTGTTTCTACCATGACTACGACGGCAACGGCAAATATTTTATAAATATTATATTTTAAACGTCAAAACTCAACAGTATATACATTTTGAAAATAATTTGCAAGAATTATATATTAAAAATAAAAAATGGATAGTGTTAGTGACGTAGAATCATTTAATATATCTATTACACCTAGTGATGCCGCGAGATCTCGCAGTTTCGAGATCTCGTCTCGAATTTCTCGAATTTTCGAGACGAGATTAATCTTATTCTCGTCTCGAAATATCGAGACGAGACGAGAGTAATACCCTCGAGATTTGCTCGAGACGAGAGTAGAAATTCGAGATCTCGATTGTACTATTTTTTTATATTACGTAAATATCTCTAATTAAAATATACAAAATAACAAAATATTTGTCGGTATAAATAAATATTTCAATTGCCTCTTCATTTACATTCATATTTATTTATTAATTTTTAATTTATTGCGTTTTAGTAAAAAGAAAATGCACAAAAATTACGTCTATGGTATACTCTTCACGCCAACCTCAAGTGCCGCCACTATACGAATATAAAATCATAATTAAAAATATTAGCGTACAAAACAGATTGCTATATCCAACAACGGGTAATATAGAGTGCCTATTTTTTACCTACCATTCAAACACCAGATTTAGTAAAATTATGTTTAAATCAGTGGTACCCGTTTATTAAATTCATGTTGCTTGTAATTTTAATTTAATTACTATTTCTAATTATAAATTCGAGAAATTCGAGACTCTCGAGTCGAGATTGAGAGGAAGTAAGAAAAAATATGACGAGACGAGATGCAGAGAGTGGATTTTTTCTCGCCATTTCTTGTCTCGTGGCATCACTAAGTACACCATATTAAAATCAGCAAATATTACTACTTTTGAAATGTTACCTCAAAAATCGAGAGAAGTTTATGAGAATTTCTATAGTCGGTTTATGGATTGGAAAAAAGTACAAAACGCGGCATCATTTCTAAGAACGTAATTATTGCATTTTTTTCTTATTTATCTAACAAAGTAAAGCCTTATACTTTATGGGCTCACTATTCCATTAAGCTACTTTAAATGTAAAAATACTTAAAGTACTTAAAAAAAACGTTCTAAGAAGTACAAAACTCTATCTAAAGAAGAAATTGATCGATTTCTTTTTAACTCGCCAAATGAAAATATATTTATGTAGGTAATAATGAGTTTAATAAAATATGCCTTACTGTTTTCGTTTTAGATTTATTTTTATTAATGAAGCTATTTCGGAATTTAATCTTCAACTATTTGTATAAATAATGTCGATGAATTTTTCGTTCTAGTCCATTGTGATATTAACAATACCTAATAGCTCACTTTACTACAAAAATTAATGACATAATAGCATCAACTACATACGATTGGCGAAAAAATGTTTTATCGATAAATTAATGTAAGAATTCTTTCCTTTTCATCTATTCAAACCTTAGCATAATAAAACTCGTTCAAATTGAAGCAAATGAAGTAAGTAAGCAGAAAAATGTAACAATAACTTAGCAGCATATAATTATAAATCATCATTGAATATTATTTTTTGTTCAAAACAAAGCTTCATAAATTGATTTCCAAAATCGGTGAAGGAATCAGTGTTTCTTCTTTGATTTGAATTAGAACATGCTAATGGTAAATTGTGCTGTTCTGTAATAAATTATAAGAAAGGGCCTGTTATCAAAATATCCAATTAAGTTTAACGAAGCACCTCAGAGAAAATGGACTCGTGAACTCGTTTCTTATAATGAAATTGTTTTCACCTTGCAGCGGAATAATTACGAAGAAATCGACACGAGTAAAGATAATCACTTTACGAAAATATGGAAACACAGATTATGGAAATTCGAGAAGGAACATTGATTTATAATTAACAAGAATTAATTTTAGAATAAACCATAAGCGGGACAAGAGAAATTAAAGAAGTTTCTGCAATTCTTTAAACAGTATGTTGTCATGATCGAAATTTACAGATAATAGCAGATTGGTACTCCCAATTAGTGTTATAAAGTTAAAAAGCTTATAAATAATTAATTCCTAAGTAATTATTTTTATTAAAAATCCGTGTTGGCTAGCTTATATTTTTATCAATTATTTAATTTTTACCTCCCGCTACCCTTGGCAAGGGAGGTAAGTATAGGGATCGTGCTAAAATTCGCATATCGAGATTTTAGTAAACGACCACGATTTAAGGTTCCTAGAATCAAATTTTAACATTTTCACGATGATATCCGTGTGTATGTGTGTGTGTGGATATTGTCAACGCTCTAACTCAAATACTAACATTCAGAAAATTCTGAAACCTTGTTTTTCTACCTTATTCCAATATGGAAAGAAATCATTAGATTTTGGTATAAATCGGATAACCGGAAATGGCACTATTTCTTTGAAAAATACATTTAAATATCATTTTTCGCAATTCATGTTATTATAAAATTTTAAAATTATTAAATTTTCTACAGATATGCATTCATACATTTTCTATAATTATATTTTATATATAAATTTATGAAATAATCTAGTTTATAAGTCCAACACAACTTTGTTATGAGCAGTTCAAATTTCAAGTGTAAGTAACTAACAGATAAATGTGACTGTCAAAAAACTAATCATTTCAAATTAATAATGGTGAAGGAACTTAATACAGGGAATTAATTTTAACATGCAACATATGGTCAATCACTTCCCTGGTTACTCACTATTGTCAAAAAATGACAGCAAATGTAATGGCTGCAAGAACTTCTTGACTGGAAAGGTGATGAAGGAAAGAAAATTACTGGATTTCAGTCACTTATAAAATATATTTTCCGCCTCTACCGGTTTCGACACCTCATGTGTCTTCTTCATTTTTAGATTGTAAAACATGGATACATATATAAGACAATAATAAATAACATATAAAACATACAATGGTCGTCAAAATTTAAAAAAATAAATAAATAAATACATTAAAAAAACTCATGTAGTCGTCAATAAAATAAGATATAAACCTTGATTTAACAATGACACCCATTTAACCAGTTAAATGGGTGCCATTTTTAAATCGAGGTTTATATCTTATTTTATTGATGCAAATGTAATATTTGTCCATTTTAAAATGCAACATACAAAATTTGTAATTTTGTATTATCAAAACTAATTTCCAATAAATTAGCCTGCATACGATTAACAAAAAATCAAAACATGAATGTTGCACACCTTAAAAAACTTTAGTTTACAAAAATTCATAACTTTCATGTAATAAATGTTAAAAAATATCCTCATTCACACTGAGGCAATATTTTAGTCGGTCGTAATAAGAATTGACACCATTTGTGATGTGTTCTGTAAGAATCCTGTGCTGCAGTACTATTTTATAATGTTGCATTTTAAAATGGACAAATATTACATTGCTGTCATTTTTTGACAATAGTGAGTAACCATGGAAGTAATGAACCATAATGTTGCATTTTAAAATAAATTCTCTGTATAGTTTGCATAATTAGTAAATATGTAGGTATTAATAAAAATTAAATAGCGGGAGGTATTGTGTTGGCCACATCAGATTGTTATGGTTAAGGACCTGTTAATCAGTCAAAACGTGAAATGAAATTACAAAATATGATTTTTTTCATAAACTGAAAAAATTTGATCTAAAATATTTGGAAAAGTACTACTGTGAGTATTTTTTAACGTGAAACATTGGGTTTGTCATATCCATGGTTACGATTCGACATTTGATTGACAGCAATGTATTTGCGTGTCCCATTTAAAATGAAACATAGGGAACGAATTTGACATTTGATAAGACGTCAGTAGAGGTTAATTTTGTTTAAATAATTATACCTGTTTTCTAAATTAAATTTAGTGTTCCTTGTGCTCGAGTGATTTTCTGACTTGGCCAAATTGTAATATTTAAATATAATACTCTGTCAAATTCATTCCCTTTGTTTTAAATGAGACTGGCAAATACATTACTGTCAATCAAATGTCAAGTCGTAACTTATAGGAAAATTTAGCGGTTATCTGTCATATTGACAAGACGTCATTAGAGGTTAATTTTGTTTAAATAATTATACCGGTTTTCTAAAAATTAAATTTAGTTGCAGAATAGTAGATTGTGATATTAGGATTAAAAGTGAGACTTTGTTTGATGAGCAATTAGTTTGCACTTGCGAGGCGAAGCGCAGCGAAGCCGAGCGAAACAAAAATTGCGAATCAAACAAAGACACTTTTAATCAGAATAACACATACTATTTTTTCTTCAACCGAAATAAATATGATGAATACATACATCTAAATACGATGAAGACAAGTTTTCGAAATGTAAAGCTCAGCGGGTAGTTAGCCATGACTTTTGTTTTGTTTACATATTTCTTTGTTCTGTGCTGTCAAGTAGCAAAATTGTATAAATATTCGTATTTGCATTTAAATTTTGATTTGAAATGTCTGGATTTGAAGAATCTGATTTACCATTTGATATTGAAGAATAATTTTAAAAATACGGCATGATTTGCAAATTTCTGTAATAAAATTATTTGCTATACAGGATTAAAAGTATTTTTTTGGACGACCATTGTGATAAGTATGACATATCAACGTAGTATCCTAGCACTGAAAGTTGAACTTATGGCATTAGTGTTACGATATATTTCATATCGTAATAGTTGACAACGGTTGCTAGGTTACTATGTCATTATTTTCTGGCTTACATGTATACATTATTCATTTGTCAGCTGTCCGTACGTTTGAACCTAAATTTCAGTTTTGTAAAAAAAGTAAAATTCATTTAAGCTCGTCTAAAAAATAATGTTCATAACTTGTATGAAATACAAATATCTTAGCTCGTGTGTATTGACTTGCACTCCGCTACGCGTCGTGCGTCAATTTACACTCGCATGATATTTGGTATTTTTCATAACTTGTTACGAAAATAACTATTAATACATGTAAGTAAAAGTGTTACCTAGCAACAGTTACATTTTTATATTAGTAACAAAAAGATTAACTTTTAAAACAAAAAACAGTATTAAAAGCATAGCCTTTTAATACGGTTGAAGAAAAAAAATATTGTGTGCATCTAGTGCTCTCGAGTGGTTTTCTGACTTGGCTAAATTTCTTACATAATATAATACATCTGTCAAATTCGTTCCGTATGTTTCATTTTAAATGGGACACGCAAATACATTGCTGTCAATCAAATGTCAAATCGTAACCATGGACATGACAAACCCAATGTTTCACGTTAAAAAATACTCACGGTATATGCTTTTGACTTGTAACTACAAAAATATTCTTTAGAATCTATGTAATATTTATTCGCTATTTGAAACGTTTTTGTCCAAAATGATTCAAATCATTTTATATCGTACATCCGATAAATTCAGTCCTACATAAAAATTAATATAGCGGACTATGAATAAACTATTGGAATCCGTATAAAATATAACGCATTAATGAAAACCCCTGAAAAAGCCGGCGGTAAATTAGCATGCAAGGTATTTCTATCTCCGCATTTAATTTCAGTCACGTGTTACCCGCAACGTTCTGCAACACACCAGATATGAGCGTTGCAAAACCGGAAATATCGTATGAACTTTGCTAATTGAATATTGATACACTCTAGTACACTAGTTGCAATGTTTACGACATGCTGCTGCCGTACAATAAGCTATTCTCCCCAACAATATCCCATGTAAAATACAGTCAGTTTTAATATGCACGTGTGCGAGGTGTGAACAAGGTTATCGTAGGATCTTTAAATATAGACGATTGTAACCTGTTTGCTTATGTAAATAGCGGAAATTTATTGTCCAATAGGAATTTACTCTAATTGAAAACTATAACACGCGAGATATTCTTATTAACAGTTTAATTTCATGCAGAGAAGTGGGAAATGCAATTGAATTTTAAATAAAATCATTGTTCTACACTGCACCATTTTATTGTTATTAAATACTGTTTATTTTTATTATTCTTACAGGCAAATACATGCAGTAGAATCTATCAGGCGCCGCCAAAATATTTTCCAGGGATGGACACAAATAAGTTTATATTTATTTGATCAGTTTTTTGTACGAGTACTAAATGATCAGTGTTTAACAAGCATTAAATATGAATATTGTATCCAAGTTTGATTATGTTAGGTTAGGGTATGGTTAGGTTATAGTTAGATTATTGTTATGTTATGGTCAGGTTATGGTTAGGTTATTTGAGGTTAGTTTAGTTTAACTTAGGTTAAGTTAAATTACATTGACTAGTAGCACAAACCTTGTTTTAATTTTTAACTAAAACACTGTTTAAAAAAATGTCACATTCCATTATTTAATACTAATAATAAATAATATCAAATTTGTCAAAATATGATTTTAAAGCAGAGCATAGTTTGTAATCAAACAAATACTTTTTAAAAAATTGTTCTTTAAACAAGTGTGAAATTACATTTTGAAATATGAAATTGGCATTTTTAAAACAGCGTTTAAGTTAAAACAAGGCTTGTACTATCAGCCATTGTCTTTATAATTTAGTAAAATCATTTATATTAAATTTATTGATCATTTAGTATAAAATACTGATGAAATAAATACCAGCCCAAATAATATACATACATATTCTTAATCAATTTATATGGAAAAATATATAAAAAAACGTAAATAATAAAAATAACAATTATAAAAAATATAAACATTCTTATTTTTTTTAATTTCATTCTACATTCACCAAAAATTTTTATTACTTCGAAAACAAATTGATCTTGGTTATTTTAATTTATTTACCTACGGCTGCTTTAATAAGAATTTATTAATTTGTATTTAATTGACTATTATTTGAGTTAGGTAATGCAGTTTATTACCTTACTAGTTATATAATAAAAAAATATGTTATGTAATGAAGAAAGTAGTCAAAATTTATTGAAACTTGAAACAATTTTTATTGATTTTAAGCAGAGCATCGAACCCGCCAAAAACTGGGTTCGGTTTAGGTTCAACTTAATTTGTTTTTTACGAAATGGGTTCGGGTGCGGTTCTGGTTCAAGCATTAATATAATTTGCGGTTTTGTTCGGGTTCAGGTTCGGTTCGACTTAATGAAAATTGAAATAAAGTTTTTTTGAATGACAAACAAATAAAAATAATTTAAAATGAAAAAATAAATTTACCGCGATAAAAACAGTACAATATAGTTATTTTACTTAAATATTAATTCTGTCTGTTTTCTGTTCATTCATTTGTTTCTCTGGTTTATTCTTGCATTAAAGTATTCGTACGCGTGATAGCGTCGGTCCTCAGTTCTCAATGTTTTTGTGACGTGAAATGAGTGTTTTTGTTGCTATTTACGAACAATTTGAACGTTTTATTTATTATTATAAACTTTATCAAGTGTTTTATGTATTATACTATATTTGTTTATTTAATAGTGAAATGTTATGATCCGTGATCTGTAGCTTGCAGTCCAAGAAGCAAAGGCGGAATTTGTAAAGGTTAGATATTGTATTTTGTTTTAAAATTTGTTTATTATAAATGTTTTCATAAAAATAACAATATTTCCATAGCTTATTTTATTTAAAACTATATTTTTAATGTAACAAAAGGTTATGTTACATTGACACAAAAATACGTAGCAGTAGGTATACGATAATAGTTTAATGAATGTTTGGAGAGTCTATAATATATTTTGTTTTAATTCAGAATTAAAAGCATTATTTGGTATATTAAACATAAAAAAAGACAAACATACAATTATTTTATTTACTTGTAGAGTAATTATTGAAAGTATTCATAATTTTATTACAACAAAATTCCGAACGATAATAAAAACAATAAATTATAAACCATGTTTTTTGAATGACAAACAAATAAAAATAATTTAAAATGAAAGCCGCAATTTTCGAATTTTAATATCCGGTTCGCTTCCAACTCGGGTTCAATTGAAAAATATATCTGAGGTTCGATTCTGAGTTTGGGTTCGGTAAAATATTACGGTTAGGTTCCGGTTTTGGTTCGGTTCAGGTTCGGGTTCGATGCCCTGATTTTAAGCAGTCGTAACAATTATGCACACTAAGAAGACAAACGGTCTTTATTAATATCAACCATAATTTTACTTTTGTAGTGTCGTTAAAAATTTTGGTAATCAAATGTTATCATTGTTGTAAAAAAGTGTAACAATTAATGTAATCAAATTCCTTAAAAATACTATTCGCTATTTATTTCATAATTCATATATTCAGAAAAATATTTTAATATGTACGACTAAAAATATAAGTAACATTGTCAAGAATTATTTTTACATTAAGAATTTCGTCTTCATTATTTATTTTATGTTTCGTATCCAAATCATATATGTACATATACATATAATTAAAAATACATAACAACATTGTTACTAACCATAACGCAAATATTTCTCACTCCTCACATCTTAAAGTGACCGATGTTTTGTAGCGAAATACCGCATCCGGACCACAATAATGAGAGTGAAGTGAGGCAACTGAGCTCTTGTGTTTAATATTAATTTCTGCTTTATGTTAGTTGTGTTACACAGCAATACATTTTAATATGTAGAAGAAAAACATTTGCTTCACTTTTTATTTCTTATCATTTATCACCATTAGGTAACTAACGCATTTTATTCTAAATAACAACCGTTTTTTATTAGATATGTTACTTACTAAAACCTATCAATCTTGTGGCTTTAATTTGTTTCGCATTTCTTTCAGTTTTCTTCTATTGTTGTAAAACAATATATTATTTCGTGTAGATATCAGTAAAATCATTAAATATATTTAAAAAAATGTGTGTGCTTAAGAACACACGTCCGAAGTGAAAACATTTAATGGTTGACATTTGGATCGTACAGCAATGCCATCTCTTAACTGCTCCCGCAAGCTTTATAAACTTAAATGTATAATGCGCGTTGCATCGCTGTCGCTTAAATTTTAAGTTTTCCTTAAATTGACAATATCATATCGAAACGAAACGTCAAATGAGTAATTGAATATTTCTGTCAAAATTTCGATTTGCATTTTTTTTTTTTTTTTGTTTAGCCTAGTTAAAAATTCAACTATCAGCGTTGAAATTGGGCATAAGTGTGCGGGGCTAACATTCATATTTTTTATAAGATGTCAAACGCCTGTGAGCATTCCAACCAAATTCTAACAAAATTTTAAAGAATGAATTTTAATTTTCTTGGGAGTAGGCTGGGAAACAACTGAAATTTAATTTTAAAATCTGGCCAAAAACCTCAATAACAGGTTTAAAACCGGTGATAAGTGCGCGATTTATACCCGTTGTCATTTAAATGTCATTTTTAGATATTCAAAAAATAAATTCTTCGCTGTACATGATCCATTTCGTAAATGGATAGTTGTAAACTAATATTTGACCCTTTGAAAACATGTGCTTATTGACAGCTGTTTGATTTATAATGCTGCAGACATAGAAAACTTAAATCGGATCACCTATACATCTAATGGAGGTAGATACAGGAAAGTAAGAATTCTTCGGACTTGCAGTCAATTAATAAAATTTATTCACGACTAATTAGTCCTCAACTTTGATTATTCATAAATTTTTATACGTTACTATAGTTATTTGTATTTCCATATGTATTGTACTCATCCAAGACAAGTTTTTAATTTTTTGACGATTTTCTCTCTGTGATATGTTGTTTTTAACTATTTATTTATTTATTTATTCATATTTATTTATTTATTTTTTTAATTGTCCGTGTTGTATGTTCCGTTATCCACATGTGGTTTCTTTTTTCGACTATACCATTCTAGCCCTGAAGAAGAATTTTATTAATTGATGCAAGTCCAAAGAATTCTTACTTTCCTGTATCTACCGCCATCCAAACACAGTCGAATATTGATTTTCAGGGTTGTTACGTAAAAACCAGGGTGGTTAAAACCACTGGTTTTAACCGGTCAACTGGCCTGGATTTAATATAATTTTGACCACTGGTTTTTATCGAGTACTACTCAATCGACATGAATTCACAAGTAGGGAAGTAGGAACATAATATATTATTAGGACTACTAGGAAAATAGGAAAATAAGAAAAACCAAGTATGAAACTAAACACTCCCTTTATTCTGAATACCGTTCCTCTTGTCGCATATCAAATACAACTAACCCCCAAATTATTATTTCCAACCTATATAAACAATGTATTACGTATACACATACAAATTAATCAACTACAGTAAATCCTTGCGTAACAATATTGATTTATTTACTGTAATTGTTGGTGGAAAGATGTTAAGTATTGAATTGTATTTATATGTTTTTTATTGTAAGTAATCACAGAATATAAAGATTATTACAAGATAAACTTAAACAACATTGCGTAGTAAAATATAAAAATAGGAAAAATATACGGTAAATAAAATACATTCTGTATCGATTGTTAAAATATTCTTACATAAATATAAAAATATATAATAATATAATAATGATAAGTAAAATTATACATTAATATTCTTCGTCGCTAGCAACCTTATCATCCTGTTCAGTGTTGTAATTTAACATTTTGTAACATGTTACTAATTTGGAGGCTGTTTCTAGGCCTAATCTATTTCGTAGTTTGTACAAAACTAAAATTTGAAAAAAATCGCTCGATTCCGGCAGAAAAGGCAACGCAAGTTTGTAGATGGCTTGCAAAAGTAGTAAATTTTTTATCAACGCCAGTCAGTGACGACCACCAAACATGTGGTTTAACACTGGTTCTTACTGATTCAAGAAAATATGATTTTGGGAATGGGTCAACCTGTGCTTTAAAATTAATTATTAAAATTGTATGATCCACATTAATTTAAAAAATAATTATTACAAAAATATACAATGATCTTACCTGAAAATATTAAACTTCCAACGCCAGAGCTCAGACTTCTTGCTTTGAAATATTTAGTCGACTGAACTGCAGTTAAAATATACTTCCCTTTTATAGAAATAGTAAACTTACAAGTGTTAACTTGTACACCCATCACACAGAGCACAATAATGCACGAAAGATCTTGTTAGCTCGTTCATACACGCACCTTGTATTCATGTTTCAACTTGCACAACACGACGAACGAACTTTTATGTTACATTTCAGTAAAAATAGATGAAAAACAAGAAGTAAGTTTTAAAATATTGCTTATAAATAAAATATTTTTCGACTATTTATATGTCGGTTTTAAAAACGCATAGTAAAATTTTAATAATTATTACTTTAAGTTATGTATGGTTTAAACCAGTTTAGGACGGTTAAAACCAGTCAAAATCAAAAAAAGTGGTTTTTATAACAACCCTGTGATTTTTCAACTATACATCTAATGTTTATGTATGATGAAAAAGATATTATTTTTACAAACCTTAATTTTATTAGAATCCAATATATTACTACTACATTTTTCTTAACACGGTTTCATTTTTAATTTTAATGAAATTGCTTCCTGATAGTGACATTTGTTTAAATATGACAAAATTGTAATTAAATATTATGTTTTTGGTTGACGCATAGGCAATATGATGTTTAAAAATAAATTATATTATAAATTTTTATTTAAAGTTATTTACGAAATGCTATTATCGTAGAATTGAACATTGTACCATTATATACACACACCCACACACATGCACACACATAGACAGATACATACCCACCGACATTATTGTAAAAATGTTAAAATCGAATTCTGGAGACATCAAAACGTGCTTATTCACTAAAATCTCTATATGCTATTTTTAGAACGATCCCTATACCTCCCTTACCTAGAGTAGCTGGAGATAAAAAGCGTAAAAGATATTAAATGGTATTCAGTATAAGAAACATATGGGGCTAAAGTAACAAACATAAATGATAATGGCTCTGGCATAATAGAAACGTAAATAAACAATTTATAATTACACTATCTTGCTACTATTCCGCACTAATTTGTTTGGAAGTAGCCACAGTCTTGCAGAAGGCATCCTATATTAAGCTGTGCAGTGCAGGGTTGTGTATATGGCAGTTGCAGTGCACGTTTAGCGAAGCTTTGAGATTCCCTTCGTATTATGCACCGGACAACATGACTCCGGATCCCGACTAAGTTCCGGGATTCTAACCGGACTCGTGATCCGAATAACACTGCCTCATTATTTGCCAACATATTAACACGGGGCAGGCAATTGTTTAGAATAGATGATATGGGAAAGGTTAACACAAAGTGGGATGGTTTAAAATAAATTACTAAAAGTTTAAAGACAACATAAATGGAATCACTATAATGCTGTTTGTAAATTAGCAATAATGTTAAGTGTTTATCCATGGAACTTTAATTCTACATAAAAATATTGTCCTCTCGTCATTTTCATATTTGGCTATATAAGTATTGTATTTTAACATTTCTAGTACACACAAAAAATTCTAATTACATCTATTCCTTATTTTTCAATTCATTCTATGAACAAGTTTCCTTCTACTTTTTTAACTGTTCGGGATTCGTCCAATCCATTGACGAGATTTGCGGTATTTGTGAAAGGTATATGATGAAATATATGTATAGTGAGCGCGTGTTTCGTTGACACTAATACTATACATACTTTGGCTTATAAATGAATCCCCTTTCTTTTTATACCAATTTTAGATGTTCACGGAGCCTTTTCCTCGTTATAAAAATAACATATTATATTACTAGTACATTTCAACTTGTCCATAAGCGAAATCTATATCTATCTATAATTTTAAATATTTAATTAATGATAAAATAAAAAATGTTAAATGTACTACCCAGAAAAAGTCTTCATTAATGTCTGGATTTTTGACACTAACATTTATGTCAATTGCAAACATTTTAATTTTTCAACTGGTTTCCATAGGCTAATTGATTCATTATACAATGGATTTTTTTATATACTTATAATTCAGTCTCTCTAAATCTATAGAAGATATAATAAAAATGTTTAATGTATTAGATAGAGAATTTTATATTTTTTTAATATTTGTAATAACATAAATTTCGAAAAAATAATATATAAAATATTTTTTTAAGAAACTACTACTTCCGGTTGACCAATTGTTACCAAAACCTTTACAGCTCTTCCCATTAATGGCACATTAAGGAATAAATAAATATATCATCACGGCATATTACCCATTTCTGAGTGTGCCACAATCTGCTTTATCGCAGATATCGGTAATGTCGATGACATATTTGTACCGTGCGGGCGCTTACCAGGCGTCACCCCACGGACACTCATTGCTGGCATGGAGAGTGCACCATAGGGGTCACTTTTGTGCCATTTAAAATTCGCAATATTTGGCGTCGGCCGGGATCGAACCCGGTTCCCCAGGTTCGCGACCAGACACTCAGGCACGCGGCCATGGGACCAGATTAAGGAATACGTAGTTAAATTGGCCTGTAGCCTTATAGAATTTGAGAAACCGTGCCTCCAACATCCAGACACACACACATACACATCCACACACACATATCCACGCGCACACACACTCACATAATTATAAAAATGTTAAAATCGGATTCTAGTAACCTTAAAACGTGCTTATTCACTAAAATCTGGATGTGCGATTTTTAGCATAAATCCAATACAAAAAAAAATTAAAAAATAAAAAAATAATAAAATATAATAAAAAAAATTATAATAAAATTAATTTTTAATTAATTAATTTTTTTTTAATTAATTTTTTGCCTTTACATTGCAACCACATCTTGAATTTTATGTCATTTGTATTATTTGTCTCTTCAACATTTTCATTGCAAAATCTCAACCAATTTTTTTTTTTTGCTTTTAGAACCCTTTGAATTTGAACGCTGCAATTATTAAAGCATTTATTTACAAATTATAAATATGGATATTATCTCCCTTGATGTTGATGATATTGAAAATGATATCACATTTGATGATAATGTGAATTTGCTTTTTATTTGATAATAAAAACACATCCGTGTAAATATTGCATGATATTTGTATTGTATATTTGTTGGAAGCACATATCATAATAAATTGATAATTGATTCATATTATCGGGCGCAAAGCTAACAATTTCGAACTCAAATGATGTGGAAACTAAATTAAAACTAATATTTTAGAATAATGAGCCCTAGTTGCGGTTTCAAACTAATTATTCGTTAAAATGATTTGGGAAACGAATATTATAATTATACATTAATCATAATTTGGTTGTAATTTCATTAAAACGCAAACAAATTTTCGTGGAAATTTGCCACACTGAAATCTGATCAGAATGAGGTAGGAATTAAGTATTGAGAGTTATTTGAAATGTAGAATATCAAGACTTACAATTGTCATAGTTTCTTTCTAAACAATAAATTATGCCGATTTACGTATTCTTCTTTAATCCAATTTTTTTTTTTTTTTTGTAATCATTACAACATATTCTATATTTAAAATTTAAGGCCCATTCACAGCTACGAAACAATAAGAAATACCTATATAAATAAAACGTAAATTAACATCAACTGTCATTTCATATATTCATAATTAACAAACAAAATAACCATTTTATACCTTTTAAAGCACTGTACGTAATGATATATACGAACCTTTGTCTTAAGGTGATTGCCGGTGTTATTATTTTGAAAAGTATTATTTTTGAAAAGTACGAAATAAAATATACCTAAAATAATATATTGCAATCTTGAATCTTCATAAGAGAATTCATTTGCTTAAGGCGATTGCCGGTGTTACGCTAAACAGCACTTTAGTAGAAATCAAACTTCATATTAAGTTATAACTTCAAACTTGATACCATTGTATAGTAGATAGATCAATGCATAGGGCTGACCAATTATTTTGCATAATTATTAATTTCTATTGCATTTAAATTTAGTTCAAAATACATCTGGAAAATGGCAATTTTAAAATTTATTTTTAACATGAAAATTGTACTTTATACAAAAAATGTTTGGGTCACCCCCATAGCGCCCACCTTTAGTAGTAAATCTGTGAAAAAAAATCTAAATTATCTCTTTTAGTTTAGCTGTGATTTGCTTTCTACTAAACCTCTTTTTGCCGCTTATTTCAGAAATCGGAACGATAGACTATGGAGGAGAAAGTGTTAGGAGAATATGTTCCCCCTCTACTACACACATCTCGTCTCTCACTCCAACAATTTGATTCACAACACGGGCTGCGTTTTCCCCTTATGCTTTAAACAAGGACAAACACATATAAAAGCAGACAAAGAGAAAAAAACTTAGCGTATCTTAAAAGTAGTGGGGGAACGTAAGAAGTTTGTCTGCACTAGTGTCATACAAGCTTCAAACTGATTTCGCTGGGCTCTTAAGACAGCTTTTTAAAATTATATTTAAATTAAATCCTTTTGCCAGAACGTAAATTGGCAGCTCTAATGACAATTGTTGTGAATGTCCTTATTTTTATGTAAAATATTTAACATTTGAAAATTTATTTTTGAGAGCTGTGAACATTTTCATAAGAAACTATTTTTATATCGTTATTTTTATTTTTATGTATAATTTTATTTTTATTTTCGGAGCTGTGAATGAGGCTTATTAGTTTATAATACCGGCGTTACCATAGCAATACTTATTGATGAAGCATATTTTAAAAAATTCTGTAATAGCACAGAATATACATGACTAACGTCAACAGCAGCGACACAACTTAAACCAGGGAGGGGTAACGCAAGGAGAATGGGCGTACTCCAGTACGCCCGGCTGTGCCAGTGACGGAGTGATGGCGTTCGTGTGTAGGACAGTTCAGCGCAAGAATATTACAACTACCAGACTAGACTATTCATTGATACCTAAATAATCTTTCTTCCTAGACACCTAGACAGATATCTTACGTACGCCGTAGCTAGCGCGCAAAGGTTGCGTAAAGCGAGCCTGTTGAAGATCACCAGACTCAAATACACACGTACACGGTAGTGTCGTACCAGTGGTAATAGTTCAGTATTTTTATATATTGCGTGAAGTCATTACGAAACCCAATTGCGTACCGAAAGAGCCTTCATATCGATAAGCAAATTTTTGTTTTAGAAGGTTGATACTGGATGACATAAATGAGAATTAATATGAAAACTCAAATAATTGAATCATTGAATAAATGTCGATCCAATGTTATCAACTACAATATTATACATACAAATTTCCATACAAAACTCAAAGGTTTAGTTTGCTGTATGAGCAGTAGCATTGTCCTGTTTTGAAAAAAAACTATGTTGTAGCTTTTCATTATCCAATTGTTCAATAAAAGGTGTCAATATTTGTTCAATGTAAAAAAATTCGTTTACGTTTTCCTGAAATTAATTTTAACAGCGACAAAAGAATATTGTCCTTCATCGTTTTCTAATTTATTTCTTCTTTTAAAATTAGATTCAAGAAGAAAAGCTTTGATTTCTTGAGACAATATTTTTAACAATAATTCGTGTCAAATTGACATTTAATTAAATACTTTCAAATTATTAAAATATCTTTCAGAACTCATATTATTAATTGGAATAATACTACCTTTTTTTAGTTTAAATAATAAATACAGAACTTAAACTAAAAAAAGGTAGTATTATTCTCTAAGAGTATAACTCTTTATTAAAAATCTGATGTGGCCAGCACATTACCTTCCGACAATTCTATTTATTTTGTAGAAATCCCATACCGGAAGTTCATTGGAAAAGATTCTATATATCCAGTAAAATTGTAACACGAAGATGTTTCATTTTTTACAAATCTCATACCGAAAGTTGATTGGAAAAGATTCTATATATCCAATAAAATTATAACAAGAACATAAACCATATAAATTGCATTAGATACTGACATCTGACAATTAATAATATTTGAATATACCGTGAGTATTTTTTAACGTGAAACATTGAGTTTGTCATATCCTTGGTTACGACTTCATATTTGATTGACAGCAATGTATTTGCCCGTTCCATTTAAAATGAAACATAGGGAACGAATTTGACAGTATTATATTAAAGTATTGTAAGAAATTTAGCGGAGTCAGAAAACCACCCGAGAGCACTAAACATATTTCGGGCACAAGGTGCACACAGTATTTTTTCTACATCTAAATTTAATTTTTAGAAATAATTATTAACAATATTAACCTCTAATGACATCTTGTCAGTATGACAGATAACCCTTGAATTTCCCTATAAGTTATGATTTGACATTTGATTGACAGCAATGTATTTGTCTGTCTCATTTAAAATGACACATGGGGAATGAATTTGGCAGAAGTATTATATTTAAATATTGTCAGAAAACCACTCAGGCACAAGGTGTACACTATATATTTTCTACAACTTATTTTAATTTAGAATGCAGGTATAATTATACAAAATTAACCTCTATTGACGTCTTATAAAATGTCAAATTTGTTCCTTATGTTTCATTTTAAATAGAACGGGCAAACACATTGCTGTCAATCAAATGTCAAGTAACCATGAATATGACAAACCCAATGTTTCACTTTAAAAAATACTCACGGTATTAGCAATTATATATAATTCTTTAACTCCATATCTATGTATTGAATATGAAGGAAAATGTCTAATCAAACAAGATATTATTTCATTTTATAATGAAATAATATGTCAAATATATTTAACTGCGTTTTTTTTTAAATAAAGTATTAAAAACTTCAAATACGGATACTTCCGGTTGACCAATTATAACCAAAATCTAATCAGCTCTTCATATGGATGTAATAAAAAGAACTACGAAAGAATTATTATTTTTGTAATTTTTGAGATATCATCTGAGAAATTTTTGTCACACACACATACAAACGTGATCAAACTAGTGATATCGTAGTCTAGGGCCCTTAAAAGTGCTTATTCATAAGAAAATATCACCACCTATTTTTTTGATAAAAAAGCAATACCTTCCTTACCAACTAGTGACGGAAGGTAAAAATGTGTGACTAATACGGTTAAATATTGCTATCTAATAAGAGCGAAACAGGTGTCTACAGCTGCTATTGAGCGATTATCTTATACGCAAATAAGTTAAATATTACGTTTGGTGTAAAACCAGCTTTTAATTTCAAAAGGATTTAAATGCCACATTTTAAGTTTAAAATAGCGACAGTTTCGTTGAAATTTAATACGGTTAAATATTACTATCTAATAAGAGCGAAACAGGTGTCTACAGCTGCTATTGAGCGATTATCTAATACGAAAGTAAGTTAAATATTACGTTTGGTGTAAAACCAGCTTTTAATTTCAAAAGGATTTAAATGCCACATTTTAAGTTTAAAATAGCGACAGTTTCGTTGAAATTTAAAAGTAAGTGTTAGTTTGAATCTGTTGATGTAGAGCAATTTTTACATCTGCAGGCAGGCATTTTAACAAGACACCTTTGTATTGTGCGTAGAAGAACTTGGTGTTGAGAGCGATACAAAGGACAGGACGGAAAACGCACGCAAAGGCATAATAGAATCTGAAGCGTCACTTTGTCGGAGCCACATCGAAACTGGCGTATTAAATTAGACCGTTTTGGTTCGCGAAGCCCGTCAAAGCCCTGCTTCTGAATCGTTAGCGTCGTCGTTTTATAAACGCGCCCAGCTTTTTAATTTCACTGCGGAACGGTCTGGTTCTGCTCTGCGACGTCGATTTCATTTGTTTATGAAATTTGTTACTTTTTGCTGCCATCTTTGGGATTACGACACACAGAGGTGCAAATATCATTCCCTGCGTTGCTCTGCTCTGTGCCCCATATAAAAATATCCCGTTTTCAATTTTCAGATAAAAAAGGGATAATGAAACTCAAACCTGTTTTTTGCTCGTGTTTGTTGAAATTAAACTCAAAATGAAATTCGCATTGGGATTATAATTTTACTATGAAAATTCAAAGGAGAACATAGGTACTATTTTTGTTACGTTCCAAAATTTTCTCATTTGCTTTAACTCGATTTCATTTCGGCAAAATAAACACAGAAATTTATTTTTGTGTAAGTAGAATATCAGAAGATGTTACCCGCTTTCATAAATTTCAAAACAAATATTTGATTTTGTGTACATTCTTGGTCAAAAGTTTTAGGAATCATTTGAATACGTACTGCAATGGGCTACTTGCGTGGTACTGAAAATTCGATTTTGTCACTATGTACGTAATGTTACATTGAAAACATCTATAAAAATATGAAATTTATTTTTAAAAAAATATTTGGTTTTTAAATTATTAAAATATCTTTCAGAACTCATATTAATAATTGGAATTATACTTTTTTAGTTTAAGTTCTGTATTTATTTATTATTAAAACCCAACGTTTCGGCACCATAAATTGGTGCCTTCTTCAGGGGAAAAAATTGACATAAATATGTGAAATAACAAAAACAATAAGTAACCAAGGTAACAAGTAAAATTCGTAAATGTTACCTTTTTTATGTATACAATTTTCTAGACAATATATGCATGCCCAGCAATAACTTGGACGGCGAACATGTATCTTCTCAGGAAAAAATCTCCTTTTGCCAGAGGAAAAACCGTCCCAAAAATTGGCAGAGAAGTGATCTGTATAACTCAGAGACGCTTTTTTACTAAATTAAGAAAGAAAATTTTCTGTGACGTCATTATATTTCACTGGAGAAGGAAACCATTTTTAAAAATTATTTCAAATGACGCTTTATAAAAAAACTATACAAATATTATGATTGGTATTGTGACGTCATTAGACCAACACTCAGCAACTTATTATGTGTCTTCATCCTATTGGTTAAATTATTTTGCCGCGATTTTAATGAAGGTCAAACAATATTAGCGTGCAAATATAAAATTACATTAACACAAATTCACAAAAACACATGGTCAGTGATGAAAAGTTCTGCGACAAAAATTTTATAATTACATTAAAAAATCGATTAATCTTTCTAGTTGTAGAAAAAATCGTGTGTATACCTCTGGGGATCGATTCTAATTCACTGGAAACTAAAAATTGTCTCTATGTAGTATTTATTTATGACTTCACATTTTAGGGATTTAATTTTCTAAGTCTTTTTTAATTTAAAGGTGAATGGGACGCTTTATGTTCAAGCACTTGTCTTATTAATAACTGTAGTAATAATAGTTCCTTATTAATTCGTCCTTTTCAGGCATTAAAGGACCTAAACGGATATAACAACTTCCTAAAAATACAATGTAAGTTTTGAATAAATCTATTTTTAACTATTCCCGTGAAAAAAGACTTACCGTATATTTAATAATTTTCACGATATATTAGCAAATAACAAAATTTTTGCAAAGTCATGTCATACTGCACCTTATGCCTTATACCAAACTAGAAAATTAAATCCCTATTTGATTCCTCTTACAAAATCATGGTAATAATATATCATTAACTTCTAGATACAGTACAGCCTCAATAATCCGAACCTTTGTAATTCGGATTCTTCGGTAGTTCGGAGTCCTGTTTACTTGTACTATGTACTCTGTACAGGGGCGGATTAATAGTTTTGCCGCCCATAGGCACCCAGAAAATTGCCGCCTTTTTCAGAAATTTGCCGCCTTTTCATAATATCAAAATACATTTTTAACAGAACAGTAAGGTAATTTTCAAATATTAACCAAAGATTATATAGATATTTGAATATCAGAGATGTTAAAATATACATTTTTTAATGTTTCCACTTTTCGCATGTTTTATTTTTGTTGAAATATAACAGGGGCTTAAATAATTTTAAGGCTAAAGTCTAGAATAGCCAACCCCCAATAATTTTATTTTGATACTTGCAAAACTATTTAAGCACTACATTTCACATAAATTAGGGTGCGGAAAACAATATTTGTAGTTATTTTGGCATTTTTCCTGAAAAAAATTAAGTTCCCATAAAATGAATGTAACTATCCGAGTTATGTCAAATTAAGTTCTGTGCGTTAGGTTACCGTTACATTAAGTATTTTTTGAAAATTTGTAAGAGAAGAAATCATAATTTTCAAAAGTACAACCTTTAGAATAGGTAAAATCTGATTTTATTTTTGCAAAATACTGTTAAATGCCTGCCTCCGCACTTTAATTTTGTGTTTATTTATTTTAGCTAGAAGAAGATATTACAATAAAAAAAAAGTAATTTCTAGAGGGGTTGGTATTGGCCATGGAAAACCATATGTTTGACAAATAATAATTACATTGTAATTATCGGTAGCATAATAATAATGAGGTTCACAAAATAAAATCTGAAATATAAGTTCAATTACTGGGACATTTGTTGAAAATAGAGTACATATTCCATTACTTAAGTACCAGAAAAACAGACGATAATTACAAATTGACTGGATACAGGATTAATAATAATATGCATATAAAAAAGTTTTACTTTATCTGAATTTGGTTCAGAGATCAGAGATGTAATTGTTTTCGTCACGTCTTTTGATCGGCAATTTTTTATAGAATTATACATTTTTGATTAAAAAGAATTGCCGCCCCTGAAAATTTGCCGCCGTAGGCACGTGCCTACTGTGCCTATGCGTAAATCCGCCACTGACTCTGTATGATTCCGGACAGTTTCGGTAATACGTTGTAAATTCGTTTGTAACGCCACCAGACATCACCTGGTAGGCAGTTCGCTGCAGCAGACCGCCCTACTCACGTACTGTTAGTAGTCGAAGTGTTCCTGATTATTGCACTATGGGTCCGCGAAAACACATTACGTTGTCTTTACAAACAAAAAAAAAACATGTTCAAGAGTAATTTATAATTTTCTAATTGTGCCACATGGTGATATACTTTTTATCTATGCAGATTTATTTCCAACTGTGATTCTGGGCCAGGATTTATATATGCATTTAAATAAAGCATTACAAACTGGATTGGGTGTGTTTTTATTAGACCGGATTAGCGAGGTTGCATTGTCCTAAATTTTAAAAGATATTGTTCTTTAAAGAGCCTCAAAATTGAACATATCATCCATTAGATATTTTACAATTAAATATTGAAAGTTGGGCAACATTTTGAAAAAGTCACGTGATATAAAACAGAACGTGACGTCAGAATACATACAGTTTAAAATATGACAAACTATCGCCGACTTTTTTAAATATAAATAACGTAACCTGTTTTCTTATTGGTTAGACTAACGTGATTACGTACTAAAACGTCACAGGAGTGGCAGATTGTTTTTCATGACTATTTCTGGCGCCAAACTTTTTATTTAATTATTTCCGAAAATAAAAATAAATTATGGTAATTTTTTTATTAATGTGAAAAATATTACATAAACTTTCATGTAAAATACTTTTTAAAAATTGTGAAACTGGCTCATTAGAATTGACACCCTGGTTGAAATAATCTTTGCAGGCATCAAAATAATTATTGTATTATGGCAAATTAAACTACAAAAACTATATCTTCGCAGTCATGTTAAACTGCCTGCAGATATAAAAATGCACTCGACAAACTAAAACTAACATTAACTTTTCAACTATATTTCATATTATAGCGTAATTAAAACTTGTTTCACTTATAAAAGATATTATCATATAATTAATTTTCAAGCAAAAAATAGCTATTTTCCAACGTTGTTTGCTTAAAGAAAATCCACTGCTTGAGGTAATATTCCACTATTATATAATATCTTATTCCAAACAACAAGAATTTTAATGCATCTTTCATTTTTGTTAGCTTAACGTCTGTTTTGTTTTGTATTAAGAGTACATGAAAAGAAAACCGCATATCCTGAATATATTCGTATATTTACGTAGTTTTATCAGAAGTAATATCACAAGACCTCCTGATTTTATCGATAAATTTTTATTTTGCACGAATATTTTATTGCTTAGCAACAAACACGAAAGCAAACTACATGATAAATCCCGATTCCGAAGGAGGAGAGGTTTTACCTAATGTCAGTTTGCTTGAGTGATTTTGCTTAAAAGCAAAAGAAAAATGAGTACTTAAAAATAAAAGTTTATCTGAGATAAAATCTGAGAGGTCGTGTGGTATTTGGTGAGATAAATTCCAAAGACAACGAAAAATGAAACTTGGCACATTAATTGTCACACTGACAGTTATAAACAATAACAACTGTTTATTTACTTGGTAGCGGAAAATTATCGGGGTAACGGGGTTTTATCAGAAGTAATATCACAAGACCTCCTGATTTTATCGATAAATTTTTATTTTGCACGAATATTTTATTGCTTAGCAACAAACACGAAAGCAAACTACATGGTAAATCCCGATTCCGAAGGAGGAGAGGTTTTACCTAATGTCAGTTTGCTTGAGTGATTTTGCTTAAAAGCAAAAGAAAAATGAGTACTTAAAAATAAAAGTTTATCTGAGATAAAATCTGAGAGGTCGTGTGGTATTTGGTGAGATAAATTCCAAAGACAACGAAAAATGAAACTTGGCACATTAATTGTCACACTGACAGTTATAAACAATAACAACTGTTTATTTACTTGGTAGCGGAAAATTATCGGGGTAACGGGGTTTTATCAGAAGTAATATCACAAGACCTCCTGATTTTATCGATAAATTTTTATTTTGCACGAATATTTTATTGCTTAGCAACAAACACGAAAGCAAACTACATGGTAAATCCCGATTCCGAAGGAGGAGAGGTTTTACCTAATGTCAGTTTGCTTGAGTGATTTTGCTTAAAAGCAAAAGAAAAATGAGTACTTAAAAATAAAAGTTTATCTGAGATAAAATCTGAGAGGTCGTGTGGTATTTGGTGAGATAAATTCCAAAGACAACGAAAAATGAAACTTGGCACATTAATTGTCACACTGACAGTTATAAACAATAACAACTGTTTATTTACTTGGTAGCGGAAAATTATCGGGGTAACGGGGTTTTATCAGAAGTAATATCACAAGACCTCCTGATTTTATCGATAAATTTTTATTTTGCACGAATTTTTTTTGCTTAGCAACAAACACGAAAGCAAACTACATGGTAAATCCCGATTCCGAAGGAGGAGAGGTTTTACCTAATGTCAGTTTGCTTGAGTTATTTTGCTTAAAAGCAAAAGAAAAATGAGTACTTAAAAATAAAAGTTTATCTGAGATAAAATCTGAGAGGTCGTGTGGTATTTGGTGAGATAAATTCCAAAGACAACGAAAAATGAAACTTGACACATTAATTGTCACACTGACAGTTATAAATAATATCAACTGTTTATTTACTTGGTTGCGGAAAATTATCGGGGTAACGGGGTTTTATCAGTATAATACTGTTCCCATTGGTTGAATTTTCAAGTGTTTTGCATCATGACTGGTTAAAAACTAGTCGTTGGAATTTATCTGTAGAGTCGGAAATCTGGTAATAATACGGCCATGTTCATATCTCTACCCACTTTTGAGTAACCGGTCCAGTTTTTATAAATAACAGTTTAACACGCCTATTTTTGTTTATATCTATTCCAAGAGACCTTTCATTAAAGGGTCACAAATCTATATATATATATATATATATATATATATATATATATATATATATATATATATATATATATACAGGGTGTAAATTTTAAAACGGGTCATATGGCTATAACATAGAAAAACAGTTTTTTAGATGCCAAAAGTTTCTATATTAATTTAAAAAAATAATTGGTGTCTATTATAATGAAAAAAATTACAATTTTTTTAATACCAAACACCTTACATTTCTGTTTCATATAAAGCCAGAAATTAAATTTGAAAGTTTGTACAATTAAGAAAAAATGTCATTAGCCATGAAACTGACAGTAACAAAACATTGTCATTTTTTACTAACATGATAGGGGACGATAAAAGATTAAAGTTATTAATTTATGAACTGATACAAAATAACACAAAATAAAGTAAGCACTATGATATTTATTTATGAAACAATTATTATTTATTGTAATAGGTATTTACAAATTAAAGATGATCTACATGTAATAAGTTATAAGAAACGAGAAAAACTGTAAACTACAAGGGAACAATTAAAACCATTTAATAATTTGTAATTTTTCTTCATGAGACAAATTATCCATGATTTCTTCTTAAAAAAACGAAAATAATAATAATAATTTAACAAATAATGTGTATGAAACTTTTATTAATGAGCGTCTCAATTCAACAATTGTTTTGTTTTGTTTCTGTCAGTTTCACGGCTATTGATATTTTTTCTTAATTGTGCAAATTTTTAAATTTATTTTTTGGCTTTATATGAAACAGAAATGTAATGTAGGTAGATACAGGAAAGTAAGAATTCTTCGGACTTTCAGTCAATTAATAAAATTTATTCACGCCGACGTTTCGACTATACTATATAGTCTTCTTCAGGGCTAGAATGGTCAGTTGAAAAAATGAAACCACATGTGGATAAAATAACATACAGCACGGACAATTAAAAAAATAAATAAATAAATAAATAGTTAAAACCAACATATCACAGAGAGAAATTCGTCTAAAAATAAAAAACTTGTCTTTGATGAGTGCAATACTTATGGAACTACAAATAACTAGTAACGTGTTTGGTATCAAAAAATTCGTAATATTTTTCTTTATAATATGCACTAATTCTTTTTTCAATAAATGAATATCGAAACTTTTGGCATCTACAAAACTGTTTTTCCATGTTATAGCCCTATGACCCGTTTTAAAATTTACACACTGTATATACACATCATCGTAAAACTAGTAAAGTCGTATTCTAGGGACTTTAAAACTTGCTTAAACTCACCACCGATTTTTTTTACCAAAGACAATACTTTCCTTACTTAAAGGTGACGGAAGGTAAAAATAAGATTCCTTTCTTTTCCAGGCCGCCGGATAAGAGAAAAGTCCGGTTAAGAAAAAGTCTACTGTATTTAATTCACAAATATTTACCATAAATCTAATAATTGACAACTTATCTAAAAAAAATACATGTTTGGTATATCAAAAATTATGAATACCCCTATATTGCAAATATTTCCGAGTTAATTTGCTGTTCGTCTGTAAATTTCATCACACTCTATTTCATTTCTGTAAATAAATAAACAAACAAACAAACAGTATTGATTCCACGTTTTAATACCCATAATTACCAATAAATATATTTCCAAATTAGATGAAAACATTAAATGAAAACACGCTTTATTTAGACACCTTCCCCGTTCGTTCCCGGTTTTCATTTTCACGGGGCGTGGCTCCTCCGCTTTTAAGTAATGAATTGTTGCTAACGTCAAAACTAACACCGTGCACAACTTTAATCAAAACACATGTACCGTAATAACGCGAGACGGGGGCTTGAATGCTGAGTATAGAAAGCATTGCAGGTATTGTACGAATATTGCTACAGCAGGAATTTCCAATGGGTATATTATAGTCAATAAAATACGTTATTAGAGTTTTGCTCAATTTAGAAATTTCAAGAGATGATTACATTTAATAAGGAATTTAGTTAAAGGAAAATATAAAGCAAATAAGTAGTGCCTCAGTTATAGAAGAATACAAAAAAAAAATATGTTGTAGCCACCACAACACCTCACTCCATTTCCATATTAGGCTATATAAGTAATGTATTTAACATTTTTGGTACGCACTTAAAAATTCTAATTAAATAAATAAGTAAATATATCATCACGGCATATTACCCACTTCTGGGTGTGCCAGTATCTACAACACATGTAGACATCGGTAATGATGACGACATAATTTACCGTGTGGGCGCTTACCAGACGTCACCTCACGGGCACTCATAGCTGGTGTGGAGTGTGCACCACAGGGGTCACTTTTGTGCCATTTAAAATTGGAAATATTTGGTGTCTGTCGGGATCGAACCCAGTTCCCCCAGGTTCGCGACCAGACACTCAGGCACATTCTAATTACATATATTATTAATAAATTATTATATTTTTAAATTCATTCTATCAATAAGTTTCCTCCTACTCTTCTAAATATTCGAAATTCTTCAAATTCTTTGACGAAATCGGCGGTAAGTCTGATGAGTATATGTAGGGTGCCCAGGTTTCATTTTGCAAAATAGAAGTCACATTCAAATGTAGCAATATTTGCCCAATATTTTATGAGAATGGAGAGACAGCTGAACTTTTATGTGGACGATGTGAACGAAGTATGTTTGTACAGGAATGTGTGGCGAAAGATGATTTTTTTGTGTAACTATTATTGTGGTCCGGATGCGGTTATTCGCTACCGAAAATCGGTCACTTTAATATGTTCTTTTGTAGGAATGCTATTATGATTGTGGATAAAGCGAAAGAAGAATGTTGTTAAAGAGTGAAGTGTGTTAGCTGAGCTCTTACTCTTATCCCTCTTCCTGTTGTTAATATTGTTTTCGGGTTTTTTCTAACCCTAAAAGATAAATAAAATGTATAAAATGAAATTTTATTTATTTTTTTATCTTTTGACGAAATCCATGTACTTTATGTTGCACTTACGTTTTTATTTTTTTGCAATGTATCTAAAATTTTCTTAATTCTCATCTCCTGAGGAAGGCTCATGTGGAGCTCGAAACCGGTCGACCCGAGAATTTAAATAAAATTTTGTGACTGCAATCCAGAAATTTTTATTACCTCATCAATATATCCAGTCAAGGAACTTTTTCTATCATCTATTTAAAATGCTGGAAGTACTAAGGCGGGCAAAAAATATTTTGTAATAATGAAAAAGAGGACAGTTTCTAAAATTTACAAAAAAGATACCGGACCCGGACACAGTTTTCTAAAAAGAGGACTTGTCCGGGGGAAATAGGACGTCTGGTCACCCTAGGTATATTGAATGTATGTATCTAGGTATAATTTTAAATATTTAATTAATAATAAAATAAGTAATATTAAATGTACTTCCCAAAAGAAGCCTTCAGTAATGTATTTGGAATGACACTAACATTGTTATGTTAAATAAATTAGGAAATAGTGAAAAGCTAATGTCAGCCACCGGGATTTGAACCCAGACCCACTGTCTTGCCGGGACAAAGCTCTACCAATTGAGCTATGGCCAGTGGCGTAACTATAGGGGTTGTAGGGGTTGCGTCGCAACCCGGCGCCAAGATGCTATAGGCGCCTACCGGCTGTAAAAAGCTCGTAAATGTGAAAAAAGTGCAAATGCTTAAATGATATACAGGTGTCCCAGATTTAAACGGCATAACTTGAACCATGGATTAAACAGGTAAAAATAAGGTGACAAGTTCATTTGAGCAAATGTCCGTAAATGCTTTGTTTCAGAGTATTCATGTTTTTCTTATTGGAGCAGCGCTACTTTAAAAAATCATCTTTATATCAAGATATCAAATATTATCTTATTAAGTTATGACATAATAATTAGATTAATTATAGGTAAATGATTTGGATATTACCTAATTTCAATACAAAATTTAGTTTGCTTGCACTGAGGTCAGGACAAAAATGAAAATTATCGATGAACTCAAACAAATTTATTATTTATGTACAATAAAATAATAACTATTATTTATGACATTTGTTCAAAATATTTACCTGTATCAAGCAAACATGCACGACAACGATCTGCCACTGCATTGGTCGCTGCGTGACATTGCTCGGGAGATATGGTTTTGATTCAAAGAAATTCTCATCTTTGGTTACATGAAAATAATCATGCAATTAAACAGAAAAATTTTCACTATGAATTTCAATGTAATGTTTGGCTAGGTATTATTGAAAATATTTTAATAGGCTCTTTCTTTTTGCCAGATCGTTTAAATTCAGAGGTTCTACAATTTTCTAAATAATGATTTGAATGATTTAATAGAAGAAGTTACATTAGCAGTAAAAAGAAACTGTTGGCTACAGTTAGATGGCTGCCCTGCACATTATGGGAGACAACCAAGAGAGTGGTTAAATTTACACTATCCACAACGGTGGATTTATCGGAGAGGACCTGTACCATGGCCAGTCCGTTCGTCCGATCTAACACCTTTAGATTTCTTTGCTTGGGGTGCCATAAAAGAAAGAGTTTATGATGAACCGATAGATAATTTGGACACTCTACGCAGAAAAATTATTCAAGTTTGCGAAACCATATCTCTCGAGCAATGTCAGGCTGTTACGCAGCGACCAATGCATTAGCAGATCGTTGTCGTGCCTATTTGCTTGCTATAGGTGATCATTTTGAACAAATGTTATAAAAAATCGTTATTATTTTATTGTACATAAATAATAAATTTGTTTGAATTCATCGATATTTTTCATTTTTGCTCTGACCTCAGACAAGCAAACTAAATTTTGTATTGAAATTAAGTAATAGAGTGTTAAACAACTTTTATATAAAAAAAAAATTTATACAGTCGTTATTTACCGAGATATATACTATATTCCATACATACTGGGCACTCTGTATATGTATATATGTTAAGCCATGTGTGCTTGTTTGCATCGAATTTAGATTTATTAAATATTAATAGGCGCTAGAGCAAGTTTTGCTACCCGGCGACTGAACTTCTAGTTACGCCACTGGCTATGGCGGACTCCTCCCGTTGGCTTACATTATCTTCCACAAATGTTCTGGGTTCAAATCCTGGTGGCTGACAGTCTTTCCTAATTTATTTAGAATAAATAGGCTGCACACTCTACGTTCATTTCAATATTTGTGCCGATAGGTGCATGGGTAAATTATGACAAGTCACTGATGTTTAAATGTAGTGGTTAGCTGCAACCCCACACCAATACGTGAGGCTGAGTATTCTCAAATGAGAATCTTTCAGTCTAACATTTGTGGAAGATAATGTGAGCCAATGGGAGGAGTCCGCCATAGCTCAATTGGTAGAGCGTTGTCCCGGCAAGACAGTGGGTCTGGGTTCAAATCCCGGTGGCTGACACTCTTTCCTAATTTATTTAGAATAAATAGGCTGCACACTCTACGTTCATTTCAGTGTTATGTTAATTACAATATTTCAACTGGTTTCCATGGAGTTATTTGGACTGTAAAATTCATTACAACAGATTACTGTCAGATTAAGGAATACGTAGTTTAACTGATCTTTAGCCTTATAGAATTTGAGAAACCGTCCCTCCAACACATACAAAACACACACATACACACACATCATTGTAAAAACATTAGTCAGATTCTTAAAACGTGCATATTCACTAAAATCGGGATATACGATGAATCCAATACCTCTCTTTTTGCGAGAGGTAAAAACTGACATGTTACTTTATTTTCAGAATGTAGTTTATTTTATCATTCAATTCTACACTGGGAGACTCATCTTAGAAGTAGTGAAGAAACCAGCTTAGTCTCATATAATCTGTAAAAAAAAGCTTACTTTTTTTCTGATAAAAATATGTGGGTGATTCCTTTTCGCCCAAATAACTTTTCATACAGTTTTCGATATACTATACACAGTAGAATTGTGTCGATGTAAAAAAACTTCAATATCTTTTTTTGGTGGAACGCAGTTTAGTTTTAAAATTAAAAACACAAATTTCTCACTTTGACAAAAAGTAACATATCCAGTTTTTTCCAGAACTCTTCAAATAATATAAATCGTGGAGTATGAAAGCTAGCTTTACATCAGAAAAATAGCAAATAGCTATTTGTGTATTAAGAGCGCAAAATGGGATATTGACGAAATCGATAATGTCCATTTGTGCTCAAAACACACAAGATTTTTTCTACAGTCGCCACTATGTGCTCGTCCACCATAACAAAAAATATTTTCCATTCTTCTTGAGCCATTGCTTCAATCTAATCCAAGCATTTTTATCTTAATTTTTGTAAATGAATGTACGGCATTTTGTTTGGTTTTATTATGACTTGCCATTAGTTCCTGACTAAAAGTTCCCATTACGAATTTTAACAAGTGACGTTTCTCAACATTTTATAGTTAGAAATTGGGACAGTGAGCGTTTTTTGTATTTTGTCGCGCATGAGCGCCAAAATAATATTTTGCATTGACAAAAGCAAGCGCAAATACTAGTAGCCAGTTGTGTTTCGCTGTTATTGCAGCTCATCGGTGTGATGTAACTGCCGTCTCTTTGCAAAGACAATTTACCAACTGGGCAAAGTGAGAGACGTACATCTCATATAAGATAGATGGCTTAAGAGGTAACTAACCACATACAGAGCCATATAGCCAATTCACACAGTTGTTCAAATACACTAAAAATGCGGACACTTACGTAACATTCTCTTTACAATCAAATAATATTACTACCACACTGAAAAAAATTTTGCTTTAATTATGAAAAAAATGCAGGTAAAATCGAAATATTTTGCATTCAACTTTGATCCAACAAAATTTTTATTTGTTTTGAAATTACTTCTGTTTTTGATCTTTCAAACGAAAGTAATTACTGTTAAATTAAATGTATCATATCATTAATTATTTTATATTGATTTGAAATTAAAAATGTTGGCACGAAAGTAAAATGTTCTGACACCAAAAATAATGCTTTTAAATGTAATATTTTTTATTCGTTTCAAATGCCGTAATTTTTAATTCAAAATATTGATTTTTTGAATCAAAAGTAAAATAATTAAAATAAAAACAGCGACGTAAAATATTTTAAAATAATTGTATATGACTTTCAAACTAATGAAAATATTATTTATTTTAAGTACGTGTACAATCAAATTGAAAGTAAACTTTCAGTTTAAAAGAATAAATTTATAAGTGAATATCACTTACATTAGAAATGATTGCAAAAAGATTTTAATTTGAAATTATCCAATTTTTTGAATTAAAATCTTTTTTCAAAAGTACATGTTCCCGAAAGTTTTTAATTTTACCTGCATTTTTTTTAAAACTATAGCAAAACTTTTCATTTTTGCAGATTTTAGAAATGAAAACATACTATTTTGAAAATAAAGTAAAAATTTCTTTCAGTGCAAGTTTATATCTCTACCCATTTTTGAATTATTACCCCAAAAGTCAATATACCCCACATTTAGATAAAAACTTCAAAATTTTCAAACATCTAATTTTTATGTATGTAGATACTTCTCAATGCGCTGATTTCAAATTTTGAAACCGCAGGTCGATATCTCGTTTCGTTTTCGAGATATTTAGATTTAAAATTTTGCTCAAAACTGCCCATTTTTGGGTATTAACCCAAAAATGGGGCGAGATATGAATTTGGCGACATCACCATTCGATTCTACGGGCAAAATTGCATAAGTACACCAATTTTCAGAATTTTTGAACACCGCATACAATCTCTAAAGCAAAATAACTGAAAATGGCCAAAAATCGCAAAAATCTAAGGTGTACCCCTTACGATTTTTTCAGATTTTGGCCATTTTCTGGGGTTTTCAAGCTTTTATTCATAAAAAATGAACCGGTTGGACAAAAATTATGAAAATTGCTATGCTTATATATTTTTGTCCGTAGAATCGAATAGTGATGTCGTCAAATTCATATCTCGGCCCATTTTTGGGTTATTGCCCAAAAATGAGCAGTTTTGAGCAAAACTTTGAATCTAGATATCTCAAGAACGAAAAGAGATATCGACCTGCGGTTTCAAAATTTGTAATCAGAGCATTAAGTAGATACTACATACATAAAAATTAGATTTTTTAAAATTTTGAAGTTTTTATGTAAATATGAGGTATATTGACTTTTGGGGCAATAATTCAAAAATGGGTAGAGATATAAATTTGGTAGTAATATTATTTGATTGTGAAGAGAATGTTACGTAAGTGTACGCATTTTTAGAGTATTTATATATGAGTCTACATATTGTACATATATTCATGTGAGAATATAATTCATTAGTCACGTGACATGTTTTCCGCCAATCAACATTCAGAATTTCCCTAGTTACATGTCTATCACAGCGATGATAAAAAACAAAGAAATTATCACCTTATTTACATTCGTTACTAAGGGATTTTTACAACATTGACAGTTAATTTTAACAAAAATTCATTATATTCTCTCATTAAATATAAGCTCGTGATATGATTAATAATCGAAGATATTGCTCGTGAAACCGAAGCAGCACATTTCACTCGTCCTTCGGACTCGTGAAATCTGCAACTCGGTTTCACTCGAAAATATCATCGATGATAATCATATCACTTGTTATATTACATATGATAATATTTTCCAAGGAACTTTCTGTATGGAATTTGTAAAAAATTGTATTATGTTCGGATTACAATTTTACTGGATATATAGAATCTTTTCCAATGAACTTTTGGTATGGGATTTGTCCAAAATACATCAAATTAACGAAAGGTCTTGTGCTGGCCACAACAGATTTTTTTTTGCCTTCATTCTCTGCAAAAGACCTTCAGCTTATAGTGATCAAAATAATGATGATGAATTTTTATGTCTACCAAGTTTTATTCCAATGACCTTATTAGTTACTTCGCGACTTATCATGAAAATGTTAATGAAATTAGTTAAAGTTTTATTTCATCTGACAACCAGAAACTTATAGGCTTTTTTTTCCAAATTTAATTTGGCAACTTTGTTTTTAGTTTGTCAGAATTTTCCCAAGTGTGCGTCTGCCTATTACACTTCAGTAATTTATTATTAAGTTTTGCCACTTTTTGCGTCCAACTTTTATCTATGAAACGTTAGCTTGCTAGAATTCTTTCCCTGTCCCATATCGCTAAGTTTGCATCTGGAGTGTGGCATAAAAAGTTGGGTTATCGCGCAGCGACCAAGAGGAATACATCTTGCCAAGCGATTCTTTCTAGTTCTTGTATAAAAAGTAGTGAATCGAAAGCGTTTGCCTGTTCTGTCACCTGCACGAGCCGATAAATCTTCTTCGTCTCTGCCGAGAAGCCGGGAGTTTTACTTGTAATTACGGATTCCTACAACTAAAATATACACACGAGGAAATGCTCGGCGTGCCACGAAGATTGCAGAAATGAACAAGGAGAAAGAGATAACGACAGACATTTTGACATATTAACAAAGATTTCATGTTCAACTACGAATCAAGTAACACGATTGTTTTAAAACTATGTAAGTATGGCGGATGTTATTATACTCGCCGTCAAATGATTATGGACTGATGTTCAACTTTTATCCCTTTCCGCGCCCTGTCCCTTGCCCAGCGATGTTGCCGCTTGTAAATTGACATGACCAGGAATGAAAATAAAATGTCATATAATACATATAAAACTAATTAAAATTTTTAATACATCGTAAATGAAGAAAATATAATAACAAATAAGTAAGGTAAGACAGTAATACATAATATAAAATATAAAAATTGTCTTTGTGCAAAATTTCTATTTAAATTTTGCCCACAAATTTTTGAGGAGGATGTAACGCCAATTTTTTGAAAAAAATGTGTACATTGGCAATAATTGTTTTTGCCTGCCTATTTAAATCTTGTTTTCCTAAACGTTTTTTTATAAGAACCAGGACTATTTAATTCATGAGTTTCACTCATTTTTTTTTTCAAAAGTCTAAATATAATGCAATTTATAGGATTGGGGGAAAAAACGCATGCAAGTACTAACGAAAATGTCAGAATATAAAATGACATTGACAGATTACAGATTTTTGTACAGATAGACACTTAAAAAATATGGCATCAGTGTAGAAATTTCCAGTCTATAATTATTTGACGGCAAGTATAGTATATTACATCCGAGGTGGGATATGATTCATTACAGCCGAAAGCTATTTATTTTATCGAGGATGAGATGAAATTCCCACCACTATTTTATTATAGAAAATGCAGTCTGGCGCATTATAGTTATTTATGTATTAAGAGCGTAAGGAGGCTTTTATGGCCTGCGGAGGAATTTTAAGCCCGAGGCGTAAGCCGAGGGATAAAAACACATCAAAGGCCATAAAAGCAAGTTACGCTCGTGGTACATACATACAAAACTTTATGCACGGACGAAAATTTTCAAATTATGAGTGTTAGAAAAATTGTATCAAAAGAATTTGTCCTCGTACATCCTGTATCTAGTGTTGCTATGAAAGCGGAGAACAACAGTTTATTGTTTGTTTATTAGTTATGTCATTTGAGTTTTATTTTGTGTATCTTCGTGCTTTCCATATAAACATCACAAAATAAATTTTCATTTTTCATTAAAGAATATAAAAATTTTCGATTTGTAATAAAAACTTTTCATGTTGCCTGATTAAATTGTTTATATTGTAGGTTATAATTTGGTTTGACGTTTCATTATAGCCCAACGGGCTATAATGATACCCGCGGGCTATAAAATGACTTTTATGTCAAACAAATTCGTGTATAATTGTCAAATTATGATACGTCCGTGCATAAATACTATTATATAAAAATATACTTTCACTTACCGGTAGCAGTATAATTTGGTACACACCACTTTGTTCGTGTCATCTTTAATATTAAGAAGTTTTTTCACATAAAATAACTACTTATAAGACATAAAAAATATAATAACAATGACAATCAGAATTGTTTCAAATGAAAATGACAAATGTCAAAATTCGCGCAAAAAAAATGACACACTAATGATACTGGTGTCGCCATATCTAGTGCATGGAAGCAAACTAAAAATGCTATCCCGGTATCCCCCATTTGCGTTTCCCGGGCCTGGTTTATGTCTTATGTTTAATTTGATTTTCGAGAGCTGTGAACACTATCATATGAATCTATTGTTTATATCTTTGTTTTTATTTTTACCTTCCGTCACCTTTAGGTAAGGGAGGTATTGTCTTTGGTCAAAAATTCGGTGGTGAGTTTTTAATGAATAAGCACGTTTTAAGATCCCTAGAATACGATTTTACTAATTTTACAATGATGTCTGTATGTGTGTTGTGTGTGTGTCCGTGTGTATGTGTGTGTGTGTGTGTGTGTGTGACAAATTTTTCTCCGACGATAACTCCAAAACTACAATTCCAAAAATTATGATTCTTTCGTATTCCTCTTCTTTACAACCATATGAAGAGCTGATTAGATTTTGGTTATAATTGGTCAACCGGAAGTACCCTTATTTGAAGTTCTTAACAGTTTTTCTGGAAAAAACGTAGTTCAATATTAATTTTCGACATTTTGTGATCATTAATATGAAAGAAAATCTTATTCTCTATACGATTTGATTATACATTTTCCTTCATATTCAATAGATATAGAGTTATAGAGAGATTAAGAGAGGTTAATTTTCAAAAATCAGTCAGCTTTGTAAAAATTATGGAAACAGCATATATATATATATATATATATATATATATATATATGCAAAAAATTCTAATTGACAGATGTCAGTGTCAAGTGCAAAACCAAAGTGGAAAGTATAGGATCAGAAAGTAACGTAAGTGACAGACTGTCCCTTGCAAGTGACTTGCAGTTTCAATACCGGGAGTACGAGGAAGGCCAAAGAGAAGATGGAAGGACTGTGTAGCAGAATATTTGAGAGAGGAAGAATGTGTGAAGAAGATGCGTTGGATAGGAATGAGGAAGTGTGAAGTGCAATTTACAGAATGTACATTCGTGTAATAATTATATTGGATTTATAGAATCTTTTCCAAGGAACTTGCAATATGGAATTTGTAAAAAATAGTGTGTTCCTGTTACAATTTTACAGGATATATGGAATCTTTTCCAAGGAACTTTTGGTATCAGATTTGTACAAAATACATCGAATTGACGGAAGGTTTTGTGCTGGCCACAACAGATTTTTATGCATAATTTTATTTTTATTTCCGGAGCTGTGAATGATGTTTAAAGTTAAAAATATTTTATGTAACTGGGCCTAAGTCTTTGCAATATTACTGTAGCAAATAATGAATAATTATTGAAAACACTTAACAAAACATAAAAATAACAGACTAGACTACACTTGTTTCTATTGGTTAATTCAAATTCTCGTCATTTTATATCAAACCTCGTATTCTTATATAGAACAGGTCCATTAAGAATTCTAATTCTTGGGGAAAGTTAGAACTTAGGGCACTATTACTGTAGGCTGGCAAATAGTTTCCGACCTTGTGAATGTCTTTGAGTAGAGTGCGAAGCTCTTATAAGTTATGTGAAGGCTGATCGTGTAAGTTGAACTCCCAGAGCTAATTAATAAATTCTGTAAAGTACAGCCAGCGTCACTTTCACCTCTCCCCCATCCCTCGGCGCGGAGGGTAGTTCACCCTCATAACAATGCCTTTTAAACACTCCTCCATCCATACGAAGATAGGGGACGAATTAAGAAATTTCCAAACTATAAACTTTAAATATTAAACAAAGCGGTTAGAACGGCATTAAATAGGGTCGAGTTTAAAAGAAAATTAAGTATGGAATATAGTTTGCATATAGTAAAAGTTACGAGAAGTTTTACTGCATAAAAGAATATGTATGAGAATGAATATTAACAGAACTCAGAACAGAAGTGCTGATGGTAATCCAGGCAACTGAATTCGAATTCAACCAGAGTAAATTGTTTTCATACAAAAATGAATCTTGTAGTGCATTTCAAATTAATTTGGAGTGCATGTGAAGTGACTTTTGGTAAATGCTCTTTCAATTAAACTAAAAACGATTTGCACATTTTGAGCACCAGCGCCTCTAGTAGCATTCTTGGGAAGTACCGACCAATTTTGACACTTTGCGACAGTGATAAAATTTAGTTAAAATATCAATCTTATGATATCTTGCACAATGAAATATATGTTCAACAAATAGTATATTGAAGAACGAGTTTTGCGTGCGTCAAAATTAGGTAAAAAGATAGACAGATTAATCTTTTGGTTCATTTTCGACTTAAGTATGTATTTTTAAAATTCTTCGTATTGGACAATAATAATTAATCCTTTTTACTTATCTTTACTTGCTTGTCCTTGTTAAAAAATGTTCTTACTTGTGGTGATACATGTTTTTAACAGTTGTTCTTAAAAAAACGCAGTTAAATATTATATTTTGGTATTTTGTTATTATATATATTAAAGAAAATAATCTTCTCTATATGGTTTGATTATACATTTTCCTTCATATTCAATAGATGTAGATTTAAAGCGTTATAAAGAAATTAATTTTCAAAAATTAGTCAGCTTTGCTATTTATCATAGAAACAGCTGAGATATTCAAAAAAATGTCAGATGTCAGTTGCAAGTGCAAAACCAAATATGGAAAGTATAGGATCTAAAATTGATATGTCATAGTGTTCCTCGCAAGTGACTTGTAGAGAAAGGCCAAAGAGAAGATGGAAGGACTGTATCGCAGAAGACTTGAGAAAGGAAGGACTGTGTGAAGAAGATGCGTTGGACAGGAATGAGTGGAAGAGAAGAGGAAACAGGGACCCCTAATAAAATAGGGGAAAACTGAAGAATAAATAAAGGAAGTGTCAAGTGTATTTTATTTAGTGTATGTTTATGTTATAATTTTATTGGATTTATAGAACCTTTTCAAATGAACTTTTGGTATGGAATTTGTAAAAAATAGTATGTGTTCGAGTTCTATTTTACATGATATTATATAGAATCTGTTCCAATGACCTTTTGGTATGGGATTTGTACAAAATACATCGAATTGATGGAAGGTTTTGTGCTGGCCACAACAGATTTTTTTAAAAATTGAACTGATACATTTTAACACAATTTAAAGGGCTAATCGGATAAAATCGGATTGTTTCGGCAATCTTCGTATCTTACGATTCTTTATTCTTTTCATTATCTCTAGGTGAACATTTTCCGTTAGAGGTCAATAATAAAAGTATATTGAGAAACACAAATTGATTTCTAATAAGAACAAATATGTTATTTTTTCAACAAACGATAGGAAAAATCGTTATCATAAGGAAATTCATTATACTTCACATATTCTGGAAGAGCTGTTGTCTCAGCTTGTCACGCCCATGTATTTTAGGGTTATGGCTAATTCAAGCAAACCAAACACGTCTTCTCACTTTTGACATATGTCATTTTGTGAACTGTGATGTTAGTTTCTAATGAAATGGATAAAATGAAGAAAGTAGAATCGGGAGGACTTGTTTGTTCATATAAAGACGTATAAATAGATTTGAAAAAAGGAGAAAGGTAAATGTAAGTTTTGTCTTTTCCAAAAGATCCAGAAATGTAAGTTATGTAAAACGACTACCATATCATGTAAAATGTATATTCATTTGTTTGTTTGTGTTTCCCACATCAAAGATATAGAAAATTCTGCAATGTAATACATTTGCAAAATTCAGGTATTTGTTTAATAAAAATATAATTATGTGAGTATTTTATCTGATTTCTTTTTAATTCGTTAATAAAAACAAAAATTTAGTACTTTTATGTTCTAATTTTTCTTTTACCATTTAAAACAATTTAAATTTCGCGCGTAAATTTGCCAACAAATTTAAAGATCAAGGTCATAAACGTAAAATCTCAACAACAATGGTGCCGACAAGGAGTGTCGCTTCTGTATAAATATATTCTGTGTCTCAGCTACATTACAAGGATTTTTTTCAAGTTTCCTTTTTTTATATTTTTGTGTGACTTGTAAAAGCAATTCCGTTAGAAATAGAAGTTGTGTGTGGCAATCTTCATTTCAAAGTCACACAACTATTTCTCTTTACAATTTCAATTCTAGGGGAGTAGAACAGAAACCAAGAAGTAATTTCTAATTTGATGATTGTCTTTAGCTGGCTGGAACTATAGCAACGCTACAAGGTCATTAGCGAGTAGCTATGGCCCCTTCTATGTTGTTTATGGCACCAGTTGCTGCGCAAGGTGACATGAATTATTTCCATTCATGGAGAAATTCAATAAAGCAAACAAAATGGGACTATTTGCTCGCAAACAGCGCGCAACACAATTCAACTATAACTTTGAACACATATTATTCCAGTATTGTTCTCGATCGCTTTGTACAAACTTTCTGCATATTGATTTTATTGTTCTCTTCTTTCAACTATTTTGTATTTCCCCGGAAGATTGTTTCTTAAAAATATAAACAGTTGAATAATGGTTGACAACTTTTTCATTGAAACTTAGAAAATCTCATTTCTTGTGAAAGAAATTTATTAAAACAGAAAACTTATACCATTCATCTCCCGTACGGATTGTCGAAGAAAAATTAAATGCAAATACAGTAATACAGGGCGAGGTTGTTTTTTACTGGCTGTAATTGAAAACTCTTCAATTTCATTTGCATTTCATAAATTGTCATACAATTTACCCCGTCGATGAAATGACGAAAAACACATTCTCCTAGATTGAACACGGGCACTGCAATATTTTCTCCTGAAAATTTAATAAGCACAGGGAAACTCATAACTTATTTATTCAATAAACTGTAAAAGAGGTATTTTTTGCTGAAAATTATCAATTCTAGTACAAAATTAAATACATATACAGTGAGTTAAAAAAAAAAATCTAATTCGGAGTAGGCTATGAACACAGAAACGTATGTCAACGTTTTCAACTCAAAAGTCAAGAATTCAAATTTTTTAATTAATGCTTATGTCAATGCAAGCGTATCATCTTTGAAAATGAGTTCTTTTGAAACCGATATAGATTTTCATTCCGATTTAGAGGAATTGGGTGTAAGTCAATAATTCATAAATTGATATTAAAGAAATCATTATTGGTATATTCCTGTATCTTGTTTTATCAGTTGGCGGTTGTGTAATATGCTTTACGTAACTCAGTTAAATAAAGATTTTTACAAAACTCATTTCGTATAAATTATGTAGTTTTCTTCAATTAAACCGGAAAAAGTACCATCCTATCATTGCTGGAGTGGGATCACGTAAAAGTGAAAACGATATTGCGATTATCAAGAAGTGAAATCGACATTCGTTTTCTTAGCGATCACGTAAAATTAGTCACTACGTTTTCAACTTCGGTTATTTCCGTAAAGTGACTACGTTTTGTGAAAACGATATCGTTTACAGACTAATGTTTTTGTATTAAATAGTAGTTTTGACAGATAATTTATATGAATGTCATTAAAATTTTTAATCTAATGTCAAAGTTAAATTATCAATTAGTTACAGATGCCATGTATCATCGTATTTTGTTCCTTTTGGTATTCCAGAAGAAAAAATTATAAAGTAAACAAAAATATTTCTAAATATATAATTAAAACTTCAAGAGACCTTTTAAGACCGCAAGTATACAAGATTGTTATTTTAAAGTAATCTAGTTTTTTAATAAGTTTTGCATTTCAAGTAAATACAGAATGGGCCACATTTAAATAACGGCGCACAACCTTCGACGGGCTGCAGAAAATGATCAATTCACAAATTTTAATTTTATGTAAAAACTACAAAATATTAATCACAAAACACAAACTAGAATCGTTATATTTGATGCTTCGCAAAATATAATATTATTAAAATATGAATAAAATTTTCTTTCTTGGATTTATTCTTGTAATCAATCAAAATATGCTTTGTTGTAATCAACACTTTTACAGTTATTGGAATATCAATATTGCCCGAAAATATTTCTTTTGGGTAGTTCTTTCACTAAATTTTAATAGTGAATCAGGGAAATTTCAGTAGAAATAAGAAAATATCTAATCACCAAGATTTCAATTTTCTATCATAGATTTTAAAAGAGTAAAAATATATAGTAAATCATAAGCATTTGGTTCTTCGCAACATGCTTATTAAAATATTCATGAATTTTTTTTTTTTTTAGATTCATTCTTGTAATCAATTTTCATCGTATTTTATCACAATTATTTCATTTTCGCCTTACTAAATAAAATATTAAAAAATGCCTTTCAAATTTAAAATATTAATTTATTTTTAAATAATTTATAATGACATTTCTTTCATTCTTTCCAAAACGTCAAATTCAACTCACTGCTCACTACATTCTTTTACTTAAGTGCAAGTAAATAAGAAAAGGATATACCTATACCAAAATGTATAAAATAAAAAGAGACGTAAGAAACGACTATCGTTTTCACATGCTTTGAGAGTGTCGACTAGAATTCACATTTTTTTCAGTCTAAAACGATATCGTTTTCGGTTTTCACTATTTACGTGATCACATTTTCACTTGTCGACAGTCGCAATATCGTTTTCACAGTTACGTGATCCCACTCCTGATTACGTTAACAAACAAGTAGTTGTTACTAAGTGATAACCCATCTAAGTATTAACTGCACACATCCCTGCTTAACTTTGTAGATCATATAGACTGGTTTACTTTGAAGTGTCCCATATACATCGCCAGGATTCGAATTCGATAAGAGTCAATTTAAAAATTATTTACGATTTGAAAATCGCACAAAATTATCCTCTGTGATGTTCTTCCCACGAAAGTATGGGGACTTGTGAAATGAAGTCAAGGAAGCAGAAGAGATTAGCAAGTTAAGATATAAATAGTTGTATGTATGTATACTGAAAGTCCGTGATAAAATATCCAATATGGGGATCTCGTGAGCTATAAAAGATACGAAATTGGTTAAATTAGACTTAGACAAAAGTTGTGACGTTAAGTGGCCATTTTAGTGATGTATTGTTTAACCGAAAAGAATATAAATGTAGGTCACTAGATATAGATGTGAATTTTGCGTTTTTACATATAATTTACAAGTATGAAATAACACTGAATTTTGGTTTGCACTTCTTTAGATATTTTTCATGATCTTTCAAGTGACTGTGCTCTCCACTGTTAAATTTCAAGTTATGACGTCAGTTATAATTTTTATATGGATCCAAGGCCATTTGCACAAGAATTTTTCCACCTGTTCATTATTTTTGAATCGTTGCCATAGTAATGCCTCTTCAAGTGATCCGAACAAATGAAAATCGCATGGGAAAAAGTTAGGGCTGCAAAGGGGTGTTTAAAGGTAATCCGATGCGCCAATTTTTTATGGCGACGGTGTAAAGCCAATATGTATGAAACCTCAGTACGACATTTTTTTAAAACTTCAACTCATTTTGAATGATCAAAAGCCAAAGCCATGGCTTATCTCAGCTTTTCCACTGATTTTTACCTTTGTTAGTCGCCAATCATGTTAAATTTTATTATCGCGAGTTCTTTTAATTTTGTTTGGAGTTACACAGGTTTTTAAGCGTCGTTGGCAGATAAAATTTTGCGTTATAACGTCCACTACCGAAGTAAACATTTGTGTATTCGATAAGTTATGATTACCGAGCTGCTTTTGTAATCTTCGCAAAATATCGTCAGTTTAACATTTTTTAGTCAAAAATTTATTCAGCACAATACCGCTTGCCATTTCCGTTTTGTGACATAAGTATCGAATTTAACATTTCTTGTACACACAAATAATTCTAAATATATCTATTCTTTTAATCTAAAAGGAATCTTGTCCTACTCTTCTCAAATATTCAAGATGGTTCCAATTTATTGACCGGATTGGCGATATTTCTTAACGATATACGTATGTACTATTACTATTAATAATCATTACCTACTACAATTTTAAATATTTAATTAATAAATCAATAAGAAATATTAAATCTTCTTCCCAGAAAAAGCTTTCAGTAATGTTAGTAAAACTGTTGATTCTCGAGACTAACATTTATCTGTCAATTACAAACATTTGAATTTGACAACTGGTTTCCATGGACCGTACGATTTAAGGCAAGAGGTTATTCTATGTATTATATTTTCTTTTTCTCTAAATCTATAGAAGATATCATAAAAATTTTAGCTATATTATTCCAGAAAAAGCTTTCAGAATGTCACTAAAACTGCTGAATTTTTACACTGATATTTATAAACTATGTTACAAACATTTGAATTTGTCATCCAATTATTCTATATATTATAACAAAAATTATCAAAAAATAATATTTAGAAGTTTTTTTTAAGAAACTACTGCTTCCGGTTGTCCAATTGTTATCAAAACCTTTTCAGCTCTTCCCATTATATTAGATTGAGGAATACGTAGTTAAACAGGTCTTAAATATTATAGTTTTTGAGGAATCGTCGTTCCAACATTCAGTCACACACACACACACACACACACACACACACACACACACACACACACACACACACACACACACACACATTTACAATAAATACTTTTGGCTTTGATTAGAATTATTTAACGGTAATTATTTTTATAACGGGAAATTAAATGAAAAATTATATAATTACGTTCAATACATTTTAACGACAGTTATAAGTATATAATAGTATATTATACGCCAAGGTTGAGAAGATAATCATTGTTGACCCAGCGCCAATATTGTAAGCCGAGGACGAAGGCCGAGGGATACAAGGCGCCTGGTCAATAATGATCTTCTCAACCTTGGTTTATATACTATTTTTTTACTACTAGCACATAAATCCTAATTGATTTTTTTTATTGATATTAATAAACATTTTGACATGAATAATTACGTTACTTATTTGTTAATATTCACAAAAACAAAGTAGGCTGTATTTGTTTTTATCTGACGTTTCGTTCATTTCACTGGTTTGATAACCCCACCTATGGACCTTGATTTATATTTGATTGAATTATTTAATAAAAACACTTTGTGCTGTTACAGTCACCTATGGACCTTGATTTATATTTGATTTAATTATTTAATAAAAACACTTTGTGCTGTTACAGTCAGCAGCCTTGTTAGTTTATTATTATTTTTAAATAAATCTATTGAAATGTATTTACCTACAAATACAAAGAAATAGTGATTTATTCATATTCTACATCTACACATGTTTCATATTTTCACCAAAACAGCACAGTGGCCAGGCGAAGCGAAGCGGCAGCGTAGGTCAATTTAAAATTAAGCGGCAAATTTAAATTATATACTTAACACCTTTCTTGAGTTTAATGAGTTAAATAATATTTGGATTTGGAGGCCTAGGTTACCATGTTTACAAGCAAGCGGTAGTGAAAAACAATTTCTCATGTCAAATAAAGGTAAATAATAGTGGGTTCCTAGGCTAGTAGTGAAAAAATATTTTTTATATGCATGGGATGGGAAGTATATTTTAGAAGTGGTACGAATACATTTGGGGTTGAGCTTGTATAACCGAACAGTTTCCATCTTTACAGTAATTATTCTCCATCATCTAATTATTGGAACCCATTTCCTTTCTGATTGTAAGCAACGATGGAGATATGAAGCGCATGAAGCCGGTCAGTAATGCAGCAGCAATAGCAGTTTGAGTTCAGTGTCCATTTCCTCGTCAGGACATTAACAACTCATTTAGCAGCACGTTTAGCGTTCGGAATAAGTAATTACAAAACCGCAGAGGAGAGGAACTGAACTGCTCCGCTCAGTTCGGAGACGTGCCGTAAGATTAATGCCCGCTCTTGTGTAATTACTCAGCCTTTTCCCCTTAGATATTGTATTGTTTTTTCTTCTTTGCATACTCGTATCGTACTCCACCTGAGAAGTGCGGATGGTTCTTTTAACCAGCTCTGTACATCCGCTTGAATGTGGGGCTTTTTGTAGCCGCTTTTATTTTGCTTCTTTCTTTTCCGTTCTTTTTTTCTGCAGCTCCTCTGCTCTCATTACATTAATTTAATTTGGAACACAAACGCACATTTATTATTCCTTATTCTCTACATTTATAACGCTGTTCTTCCCTTGTATTATACTATTTATTTCACTTTCTGCTCAGCAGTCTGCGGTTACCAAACGCTACTACAATTTTTTACGAAACTCATTGTTTCCAAGATTTTAATGTTTCCTCCTCCCGAGTACCAGTTAAAAATATCATTCCGTAGTGTTACATTTGTCTTGAGAAAAACTCTCCGGTTTCTGAGACGGGCGCGAAGAAATTATATTTTAATTGAATAAGGGCAGGCATAACAGCCTGTGAGACAGGTAACTAACCCGATTACCGTCCGTGTTGATACTGCGTTTGCAATTACGTCGCCCTCTAATTACTTAAGCTTAATTGTATCACACGAGAGCCATTGCAGTACAAACACCAAATTATAAATCTGCACTAGGATTTACACACTGGGGGTTTTTAAAAGCACCGAGACAGTTTATATCTCGCCTCTGAGGTTTCAGTTTGAAATCTTCCACGTTTCAGTTTTAATCGCAGACCAGATTTCATCCTTTTTTTTCATATTTTTCCATTTATTTTATCCTTAAGCAATTAAGTTTATTTTTATCTAGCTTTATTTTTATCTTAAAGCGACGATACATGGAACGACGTACCTTGGTTCGAATCTATCTATTATGAATTTTATTAATTTATTATATTGGGATCGTGTGATTTATATCGTTAGGGCCGGTTTTTCAATGTACTGGCAAGTGTCTGTTAAGTCTCTGTAAAATTTATCCTCATGGTAAACACCTATTTCAGTTTTTCAATGTCATGTTAGCGTTGCCAACAGGATAAGTTTAGGTAAACAAGAGGATAACGTAACAGGCACTTTGACCTACCGATAAAATTTTACCAGTAGGATAAATTCAGCTGTTCTGACATATTGACATTGGCAGTTAAATAATATTCGTAGAAAATTGTAAAATATGTATATAATAGATGTATGTAAATGTGTTTTTTGATAATAAAGACAAGCACAAGGAAAATATAATGCTAGTGAATCGAAAACCACATATTGAAAGACGCACATATTGAAAGACGTCCACCAGATCTCGTTGACTTCTAGTGACGATAAATATTTTAAAAGGTTCAAATTTAGCAAAAAAATACTGCTATATATTCAGAGAATACTGATATTTCCACTGGTATAAACATTTGTTCTAAAAATGTCTTAAAAATAGTATAAATTTCATTAAATTGTAATACATAATACAATGAAAATGATATCCACATCATAATAAGTTATTTGGATTACAAGAATGAGAAGAATTAATAAGAAGCAAAACGTTGATAACAACAATGTTGCGTCAATATACAGCAAAGTTATTGTTTAATCCTAATAAAATGTATTGTGTAGTGTTAAAAATAGAATGTATAACGCAATGTTGTACTGATCACTTCGAAATTGAGAATTGCCAAGAAGAGATGAACCAAACCTGCTCTTATAAAATATTGAAATTCCGAAATTCACTACCTTTTCTAATTAATGACCAATGAGACATTATATTTTTTACGAAACAGAACATATGTGTACATTTGTAGGCAAAATCCCAGTAGAAATTTACAACTGCTTGATGCTTGAAGCCCGAAAGATGTATATATGTAATAAAATAACATCCATAGTGATATGACAGTCAGTAGTAAAATAGTTTTTTCCAATCTTCAGTTCATGTATTCTTACCACATATTGCTACAAACTAAAGCAAACTATAAATTTTCTTGAACGTCACAGATTCAGTACTGTCAACAACTGCAACTGTCAATCACATTCGAAACGAAATGTTTGGAAATTATGTTCAAAATGACATGTGGTTCTTTACGAACATAGCAAATATCATATTACAATTATTACCAATCTTAAAGTTGACAACCAAATGCTATTGTTACTTACCGAATAGATAAATTCGTATTGAAAAACGCATTTTCATTACCAAGGAGTTTATCTGATGGATAAATTTAATCTGCTAGGTAGTTAACAAACACTTTAACAAGCGATTGAAAAACCGGCCCTAAGTGATTGACTTGAACATTATTTCCAAATATTTTTTTTTATTTTACAATATATTAAATAAACAAAACTTTTTATTTCCGATCATTGGTTTTGGTGGCATATTATTTAGGCAAATACGTACGACCAAATCCTATCGCAGCACAGTAAAGAATTACGTAACACAGTAAAGTAGTAGTGATTGCCTATTTACTGGTGCAAAACATGCTTCTATATACTACTATGTATATGTCTTTATTCACAATCATTATAGTAATATACCAATTCCTAACCTTTTGGAGGTTGAGAAATATATTATTCCTAATTTTAAGGCGATTGCCAGTGTTACGCTAAACAGCACTTTAGTAGAAATCAAACTACATATTAAGTTATAATTTCAAACTTGATACCATTGTATAGTAGATAGATCAATGCATGGGGCTGACCAATTATTTTGCATAATTATTAATTCCTATTGCATTTAAATTTACTTCAAAAAACATCTGGAAAATGGCTATTTTAAATTTATTTTTAACATGAAAACTGTACTTTATACAAAAAATTTTTGGGTCACCCCCATAGCGCCCACCTTTAGTAGTAAATCTGTGAAAAAAAATCTAAATTATCTCTTTTAGTTTAGCTGTGATTTGATTTCTACTAAACCCCTTTTTGCTGCTTATTTCAGAAATCAGAACAATAGACTATAGAGGAGAAAGTGTTAGGAGAATATGTTCCCCCTCTACTACACACATCTCCTCTCTCACTCCAACAATTTGATTCACAACACGGGCTGAGTTTTCCCCTTATGCTTTAAACAAGGACAAACACATATAAAAGCAGACAAAGAGAAATAAACTTAGCGTATCGTAAAAGTAGTAGCAACATTGTCGTAGATCCTTTTAATAAAGTAGGCTAAAACAAATTTTAAGAGAGCTGTCAAAAATATTAATAAAATTAAAGGTTATAACTCATTGATTTATTTTGAAAATTATTGATTTAAAATGAGGATGATTGCGAATAAAATAGTATACATAACCTCCATGGGAGTTTCATCACAGGCTCGCGCTTTATCTCACATCGAGGCTTCGCCCCTCGGTAATACACATAAGCCCTCGGCTGTAATGAAACATCTCCCACCTCGGATGTAATATTCTATAACATTTTTATTTCTTCGCCTTTATTTATTCTTAAGAAAGTTTACATATTTATAATGCTGTTTATTAATATGAGTTTTCACCATAATCAAAATAGTGAAAAATAACACTGTTACATACAAAAATACGAACTAAATGTTTAAATAATTTTCTATTTTATTTAAATGCCTGAAAACATTACACTGCGTTCAAAACAGTCCTCTCAGCATAGAAGTAATTTGCAATATATATATATAAATATATACCGAGAGTTTTTTTTGTCAGTGAACATGGGCGTATGTCATTATCATAGTTACATTTAAAATGATTGACAGCAATGCATTATCGCGTTTTTTTAAAAACTGGACATAGGACGTGACATTTAGTATATCTGTCAATGTCATCAAATTGTCATACTTCAAAATGTATACAGTTGAAGAAAAAGTTCCAATTGTATGGTATAATTCTATACTCTGACATAAGCCTAAGGCAAGAAATAATTAATATAAATTATATTTTATCCCTATTTTTTAATTGATCAATATTTATTTTGTCGCCATTGTAAATACAATTTTTTAAATGGCCCCCAAAGAAAAAAAAATCGTTTGGTGCAAGATCTAGTGGCATTGCAGGCCACTCCACTTCTCCACCACGTCCTATCCAGCGTTGGGGGAATACCTGGTGCAGATATAAGTGAAAATTTTGACGACTCCAATACCTGCAATTTTGTGAATTTACTTCCCGATTAATATAAAATGTCGCTTCATCCGTAAATAAAATTCGATCCAGTAATATTTCCCCACTATTAATTTTGTTCATCATATCTTCGCAAAAGATATTTCTTCGTTCTATATCGTCGTGTAATAACTCTTGGTGATTTTGATATTTAAAAATCTTAAAATGTTCTTATCTTAAAACCTTGTATACTAGTATTCTTAATTTGAGAAAAAAAATTGTTGACAGGATGTTGTCACTTTCAATTAATTGTATAATTTCTTGTTTCTTACTATTAACTACAGTACTTGGTCTGATTTTCTTCTTGTGCTGTTTATTGACGCATCCTTTAGTTCTGTAGTCATTGTAAATTTTTCTTATAGTTGTTGGACTGAGTCGCTTATTAAAAGTTAATGCACATGCACATAAGTCAGAAACTTGTTGTAGACTCGTTATAATTACTCCAATTTACAATTTGAACTTTTCTTTAACTGTATACAATTGCAGGTATTGGAGTCGTCAAAATTTTCACTTATATCTGCACCAAGTATTCCCCCAACGCTGGATAGGACGTGGTGGAGAAGTGGAGTGGCCTGCAATGCCACCAGATCTTGCACCAAACGATTTTTTTTTCTTTGGGGCCATTTAAAAAATTGTATTTACAATAGTGACAAAATATTGTTCAATTAAAAAATAGAGATAAAATATAATTTATATTAATTATTTCTTGCCTTAGGCTTATGTCAGAGTATAGAATTATACCTACCATACAATTTGAACTTTTTCTTCAACTGTATACATTTTGAAATATGACAATTTGATGACATTGACAGATATACTAAATGTCACGTCCTATGTTCAGTTTTAAAAAAAAACGCGATAATGCATTGCTGTCAATCATTTTAAATGTAACTATGGTAATGACATACGCCCATGTTCACTGATAAAAAAAACTCTCGGTATATATATACATATATATATATATATATATATATATATATATATATATATATATATATATATATATATAATAATTTCAATATCTTTACTGTAAAGGAATACAAGGCGAGAATATTTTAAACACTCATACTCCTTTTCTTAGAGAACTGAATTTTGAACTCTGAGCAAACATATGATAGCGGGCACTACGACTGCGCCATCTATTGAGCGTTGGTGAACATGGCACTGTCGTGGTGGTAAAAATTGGCCTTTTAAATAAGCCAGTTACAATAAAAATAACAGAAGAAAAATCCCTTAACTTTAACAATAAATTTTAAAAACTATATACGTATTTTGAGAACTACACGTTCTCATCATCAGTAGAAACTACAAAATAATAAAATAGAGGAATTAAGATTACTTAGCATGTAAACCATGCGAGAGATCAATACAGCTCTAAGGAATAAGGGAGAGAACTTGTATTATATATGGAGAGGAGTCATAGGTGAGTGGATACCTAATTGGGTAACTAAGATTAAACAAAGTAACTGTCTCGTATTAACTCATATAATTTACAATTTGGGATGGAACCTAGGTCCGCGTTCATCAATTTATCTTTAAATTTATTTATTATCAAACTCGTGTGCGCCGAAATATTTATTATTATCAACATGATTTAATAATTGTCAATTTTATGATTTTTAATAAATATATGTTGTGCTACGTTAGATTTATCAGGATTATCGGTTTTTAAATGATAAAAATGTTCTTTAAAGCGAGTATCAATTTGTTTTTAGGTTGCCCGATGTAAACTTTATTACAATCTTTACAGTGTAAACTATAAATAATTTGTATTTAATAAATTTTAATTCTGAAAAATTTATTTTCTGTGCAAAATTTTTTGGCGCAATACATATGCGATAGAGCACGCATTCTTTATAATTTGCGTATTTATCAAAACTTTCGACCCATCTTGTAAAAAAGTCTGCGGGCGTCCATGAATCCAAGAAATATATGTTACTGACAACAGTGTTTAAACAAATAAAATAATAAAAAGAGTAAATAATACGTTTTCTGCAGTTTGTGTTTGTGAAATGTATGTGTAAAAATGCTTAAGGTAACTAGCATAGGCGCCGCTAGAAATTTTTCCAGGGAGGTCTGTAACTTTTTTGTTATAAAACGACTCCTTGATAGCGAAGTGCATTACAATACTTATACCGTGAGTATTTTTTAACGTGAAACATTGGGTTTGTCATATCCATGGTTACTTGAGATTTGATTGACAGCAATGTATTTACCCGTTCCATTTAAAATGAAACATAGGGAACGAATTTGACATTTGATAAGATGTCAATAGAGGTTAATTTTGTTTAAATAATTATACCTGCATTCTAAAATAAAATTAGTTGTAGAAAGCATATAGTGTGCACCTTGTGCCCCAGTGGTTTTCTGACTCGGCTAAACTTCGTACAATATTTAAATATAATACTTCTGACAAATTCATTCCCCATGTGTCAATTTAAATGAGACAGACAAATATATTGCTGTCAATCAAATGTCAAATCATAACTTATAGGGAAATTCAAGGGTTATCTGTTATATTGACAAGATGTCATTAGAGGTTAATATTATTTAAATAATTATACCTGTTTTCTAAAAATTAAATTTAGATGTAAAAAAATACTGTGTGTACCTTGTGCCCGAAATATATTTAGTACCCTCGAGTGGTTTTCTGACTCCGCTAAATTTCTTACATTATTTAAATATAATACTTCTGTCAGATTCGTTCCCTATGTTTCATTTTAAATGGAACGGGCAAATACATTGCTGTCAATCAAATATCAAGTCGTAACTATGGATATGACAAACTCAATGTTTCACGTTAAAAAATACTCACGGTATAACATAAAATAGAAATGGCGAGAGGTATTGTGCTGGCCACAACAGATTTTTACCTACCGTCACCTTTAGGTAAGGAAGGTATTGTCTTTGGTCAAAAAATTCGTTGGTGAGTTTTTAATGAATAAGCATGTTTCAGGGCCCCTAAAATACGAATTTACTATTTTTAAGATGATGTGTGTGTGTGTGTGTGTGTGTGTGTGTCCGTGTGTGACAAATTTTTCTCCGACGATAACTCCAATACTACAATTCTAAAAATTATAATTCTTTCGTATTCCTCTTCTTTACATCCATATGAAGAGCTGATTAGATTTTGGTTATAATTGATCCACCGGAAGTACCCGTATTTAAAGTTTTTAACAGTTTTTCTTGAAAAAACGCAGTTAAATATTAGTTTTCGACATTTTGTAATTATCAATATGAAAGAATATCTTATTCTCTATACGGTTTGATTATACAGTTTCGTTCATATTCAATAGATATAGAGTTATAGAGTCATTAAGAGAGATTAACTTTCAAAAATTAGTCAGCTTTGTTAAAATTATGGAAACAACAGATATATTCAGAAAAATTTAATTGACAGATGTCAGTGTCAAATGCAAAACCAAACTTGAAAGTATAGTGTCAGAAAGTTATGTGTGAATGTGATAGAGTGTCCCTCCAAAGAGAAGAAGATGGAAGGACTGTGTAGAAGAAGATTTGAGAGAGGAAGAATTGTGTGAAGAAGATGCGTTGGACAGGAATGATTAAAAGAGAAGAATAAGAAACAGCGACCCCTAATAAAATAGGGAAAGGAACTTTCGGTATAGAATTTGTAAAAAATAGTGGGTGAGATTCAGTGGGTTGTATTAGCGTGTTTTAAGCTAAAACACTCCTCTGTCAAAAATATTTTGGCAACTTTGTAATACCTGTCAGAAAAAAGTGAGAGACCAAAGGATCAAATAAAGAAAAAAATATTATTAACAGAAGAAAGAAAAAAAGGACAAATGTCAAAACTGATCAAAACGGGGGTTGAGATATTTTAAAATTCATTAACATTCAGGTATGAAATATTTGACACATAAAATTTGACATATTTCTAACCTAATTTTGCAATAATGAGTTTCCTTTTACACGTTCCATTTACAATAATACTTCCTCATTTGACTAAAGGATATCTGTATTACTTTTCCCTGTGGTAAAATTTCTAAATCACAATTGAATCTCATTGATACATGTGGAAAATATTACAATGTTGCCATATACTTAATACAAGATTTAATAGAGACCTTAATACAACCCACTGAATTCCACCCAGTGTGTTCGTGTTACAATTTTATAGGATATACAGAATCTTTTTCAAGGAACTTTTGGTATGGGATATATACAAAATACATCGAATTGACGGAAGGTTTTGTGCTGGCCACAACAGATTTTTTTTATTATTTATTTAATATTAAGTTCAGAAAGTTATGCCAATAATTGTAGAAACAAAACATTAAATACTGTCCCCTTCTTGCCCCCTGCCCTGACGGCACCCATGATAACTAGTGTACTTTATTCCAAACACAAAGAAGCTGGTGACATATCTAGAGTGTGTGAATACACCCGCCCGCAACATATCTAATTAATAACAAGGCAGACTAGAGTGAAAATACGAAAGGAAATAGGACAATTTTCCACAGTCCTTCTTGTGTCTGCAACATAAAGGAGCTACATATGCTCGTTACCGATTACTCCCTTGTTCAAATTCAAACTGATACGATCGCTTTGAAGTGCGTGCTTTTATTTGTTCCAGCCAGAACAGAGTAAATACATACGTCTGTCTGTTTGTATTTGAAAGTTTTGCTAATGTTAACAATTATTACGCAGACTTCTCGCGCTTAATTATATGCCTTGTTTTCTGCCGACGTAGGACGAGGTTTCGCTCCCAATTCTACAGTTGCTACAGTATGTATTTCGTTCGGAGATTGGGAGATCAAGAGTCTCCCAGTGTGAAGAAATCAAACAGAAGAGCAAACACTTGAGAACTCTGCTTTGTCAAGCCAGAGATCGTTATCCCAGCAATTTAAACACAGAGGATGCTAAAGTTCTAACGTTTTAAAAGTACATATATCTCTACGAGCTTTTTGTAGCCATTGTATAAATTTTCAAGTATTGAAGACTTGATCAAATGGTCTATTTATTGCTAAATAACATATCTTGATCAACGTACAAACAATGTTTACAAGATAAATATTAATAAATATATCATCACTGCTTATTACCCACTTTAGATTTACCAGTATATTTTTATTTGGAGATAATGCATTCACACCCTTAAGGGCACTTATTTATCTACTACTCAAAGATATCGTGCGGAATATACCCCAAACACTGAAATATATACTAACTGGAATGTGCGTACGAACCGTGACTGTGAAGCATATTGAAAGCCTGCTGCTGGAGTAGTCGGCAAACATCGAGACAGTTCGTGAGTAGACGGAAATTATTTCGTGTGGCGCATGTTTAAATAAATGAAGCATAATATGAAAACAAAGCGATCAGCTATGATACGAGTTATTCGGCTAGGTTCGGTTCCAGTTAGTATATATTTCAGTGACCCCAATATACTTCAAAATATTTTTGACCAAATAAGCACTATATTGCAAAATGTCTAGTTTCTCAAAAAGGTACATTCGGTATCATCACCAAATTTCTTGTTGATTTTCAATTACTCGAGCGGATTACCAAATTTACAGTACAAACCGGGAAATTTACGGTTCAAATATTTTTTCTACGACCACCATGAAAAGTTGACATTTGTGCTCTATTTTGTCATCGTAAAGTTGATGATTACTAAGGAACGAGCAAAAAAATACTTTACCGCGCGTCTCCCATAGCAACGCGCGGTAAAGTGCTCAATTTGCTCGCTTAGATAAATACATATTTTTGCTGAAATCTTAATTTATTAAAATAATACTTACGAAATCTAAAATATAGGTTAGGTTCATTTTTACAATAGAAACGTGCTACAAACAAAATACCTGAAGTTAGCTACATTACCAATTTAGTTAGGTTAGGTATTTAATTATATATAATAACAACTCTACTGGTGAATGTACATTGTATTACAACTTTAAATATTTAATAACACACATTTTATAATTAACAAACTTATTGGATTTAATTATTGGCGGATAATATTAAAATTGAATGTGCACTTTTGGCAGTTTTGTATATTCATTCCAGAATTTGAAAACAGCTGACGAAGATAAATTAGAGTTTTCAGTTCTTAACTGCTAGTGTAGACTTTAACTATTTTAACTATTTTATGAAATAACAACAATATAATTCCTTACAATCACCGCCGAGAAATCCGTTAATACATTTTATCTCTAATAATAATTGTCCTGTAAATATTAGTGTCTATAATAACTGTTCCGGTCAATTCAGTACCTAAATAAAATGTAAACTAAATTAAGCAAAAGTTGTACAGCATATTTTATGTTGTACTTACCAACTTTTCAAATAATTAAATAAAGAATAATGTTTAGCACATGTCTCTATTTTACTGGTAGTTTCATTTTCAATGTAATACGTGTAAAATCTGATAATTTATATTTAAGGTTACGTCACAGGTTATGTTCTATTTTGACATTCAACAGATGACAGATTGTCTCCAACAGATGGCACTGATGGTAGACAAATTTATTATTTATTAATATTTTGTTATTTTAAAGATTATTTTGTTGAAGAATGCCCAGAAAATATCAGTGTTTTTTGCTTGATTTCCTGGTGTAGTGCACCGGAAAAGTGATGTTTCCGGTTGTGTCAAATGTCACTTCCGAGGTTGTGAGTACAAAAAGTAATTATTTAAAAAATGTTTTCGTTGTTTTAACTATTATTTATTGAGCCATACTTTAAGTTAAATTGAATTTTTTTTATTTTTTTGTTATGGTGGAATACCCCATTGTAAAACAGGCTTTAATCTGGCAGGGTACACAAGCAATACATGTTTTGGTATACTCTTGCTCTGTCCAATAGTTATAACAAATCCCTAGTGGCAAGTCAAACAACTACGAGATAACTTGACTCGTAGTCGCTGTCGTAGGCACAAACACAAACTACGAGTCATCTCGTAGTTGGCAGTCAACATGTTAACCTCAAATCTCTTCCATTTTAAATGAACTACAAGTGGATTCTCTTTCGTTGCAGATGCACCGGTATGCAAAGACGACCGCGAAGAGTTGTACGGCGCATTGAAGCAAGAAACCGTGGCTTTGCGTTGCGAAGTAGACGCGAATCCCGCCCCTGTAACTTTCCACTGGACGTTCAACAACTCCGGCGACCTGACCGAAGTGCCGGCCGGCAGGTTCACCAACGAGGTCACCACCTCGAGACTCAACTACACCCCCGTGTCGGACATGGACTACGGCACCCTCGCTTGCTGGGGCGTCAACGAAGTGGGGCATCAGAGGACGCCGTGTGTCTTCCAGGTTGTTGCTGCAGGTAAGACAAGACAGATTGTGCTTTGGGAAATTGAAACAAATTAATGTTAATATTGAGCTAAAGTTGGATATGGTTGAATTATATACAGGGAATTTATTTTAACATGCAACATATGGGCAATCACTTCCATGGTTACTCACTATTGTCAAAAAATGACAGCAATGTAATATTTGCCCATTTTAAAATGCAACATACAAAATTTGTAGTTTTGTATTCTCAAAACTAATTTCCAATAAATTAGCCTACATACGATTAACAAAAAATCAAAACATGAATGTTGCACATCTTAACAAACTTTAGCTTACAAAAATTCATAACTTTCATGTAATAAATGTTAAAAAATATCCCCAATCACACTGAGGCAATATTCTAGTCGGTCGTAATAAGAATTGACACCATTTGTGATATTGTGATGTGTTCTGGAAGTATCTCCTGTGTTGCAATACTATTTATAATGTTGTATTTTAAAATGGACAAATATTATATTGCTGTCATTTTTTGACAATAGTGAGTAACCATGGAAGTGATGAACCATAATGTTGCATTTTAAAATAAATTCTCTGTAGTATGATTTTAAATAGGTACGTCAAATTAGAACTTTTGTTTTTGCAATATTTCTCATAATAATAACAAAATAATATTGATTTATTATTATTTGGAATGGGCTACTTGCGTGGTACTGAAAATCCGATTTCTATCACTATATACGTAATGTTATGTTGAAATTTTTTTTATAATTTTTAAAAAATTATTTGTTTTTTAGTAAATTAAGAAAGAAAATTTTCTGTGACGTCATTATATTAAAATGGAAAAGGAAACCATATGTTTAAAAATATAATGTATAGATGGCATGCGTGCGAGAAAATTTTAATTTGAATTTGACATTAGTTCATTTTTCTCTCTCTCTGGGCTCCCAAATATATTAATTACTTCACAAATAAACACATAGGTAGTTACATGTAATTTAAAATATCGATACCAAAAAGACAAACTAAAATACTAACCTCCAAACTATTGTTAAAACGTCAAACAGGGGATCTACATTATCCGTACAAACACACGCTATGGCTTTACGACCATTCATTGGTGCGGCGTAATTCTACGTCATACATGGCGGGAATTCAAATAATCAAATTTCATTATTTTTTTCTGGCTAATTAATAAATATTTTGCCAAAAGAAAAAATATGGGTAGCAAGTTTTTACCTGCTCTTCAAAAATATTAAATAAAAAAAAGGTACGCAAGTAGCCCATTGAAGAACAGAAAGTCAATTTTTTTTATAAAATAGAAATTAGCAAAGGGATTACTGAAATTTCTGAAACTATTAAAAGACAAGAACATTGACAATGTTTTTCCTAACATTTTAATTTTATTACGGGCGTTTGCTTGCAAAAAAGTGACTAACTGTACTGGCTAGCAGTGGTGGCTCGTGGTATTTTTGACCGGGGGGGCAAATTAATCTGTGGTCATGGAACTTTATTTAGAAATCCGATTTGCTTACTAACAATTTTAATATGAATTATCAACAAGAATATAAATACAATAGAAAAAACTAGAAGAAGACCTCCAAAAACAAGAGATAACGATACAAAAATATATTACAATAGAAGGAAGTAGAAGTAACAAGATAAGAATAAGTAGTAAAATTGGAATATTACAGTACTACACATTCAAGCTTTGAGTAACGCAAGTTATATACGATTGAGACCTGAGACTGAGGTGCTTTGTGAGACTTGCTCTTGCTACGCGAAACGCGAGGTACGAAGTGCTCCGAGTACGAGCGATTCTTTCCGAGTCACAAGGTGGGCTAGCCACCTCTGCGGCTCTCTCACTCAGATATTGGGATTATTTTTATGAATTAATTTACAAGCTTGAAAAATAAGCAAAACATTCATTTGGAAATTAAAATATCAATTTTGTTAAAAAAAACTCTTCAATCATTTTTTTTAAATACATGCATATTTATTTATTAAAATTCGTTAATAATTTTTTTTTTAAATACATGCATATTTATTTATTAAAATTCGTTAATAAATTTTTTTGAAAATACTTTATGTATGTTGTTATATCAGTTTTACAGAATGTTTACTTTAAATTATTATTTTGTTTTATACAAATTAATTCTGTATAACTCCATATTAATCATTAATATCATAGAATTTATTATAAATATAATATATACATATTTATTATTTAAATAATAAATCCAATGTTTAAATGCGAACAAACCGGTAAATAGATTTCATATTTTCACAAAAATAAAAAGAATACTGAAAATATAGTGTACCCATTAGCACGGGTAATTTGCTGTAGTACATAAGTAAAGAAATCAGTATTATAGATGGACAGGGGGGCTTGCCGCCTCTGTGTGCTGCGTGACCCGACGTACATCTCACTTGTGCATCACTGGTAAGCGTTGCACTAGTTACTGCACAAGTTTGGAACGTATCGCGGAGTATAATGCCATAATTCTTCTCTGAAGGGGGCATGCCCCCTCAAACAGAATTCGATGAATATTGCGCTTTTGAGCGGCACAGCGCTAATTTAAATTTAAACAGTACATTGTTTAATGCTAACTATAGGATAAAATTGATACTTTTATAATAATTAATCTATAATATACTGATGTAAAATAATCTGAGGGGGCACTGCCCCCTCTGCCACCCTGGACGAGCCGCCACTGCTGGCTAGAGATCCTTTTGGGCACTAAAGAGAGTAAAGGATTACCGCTGGTCCATAATATCCCACGTAAAATTAAACGCTTTGGTTATTATGTGCAAAATAAAAAACTCTTTTAAATGAAATTAATTTTGACGAGACTGATTTTTTTTGGCAGTAACAAAGCAAGAAATTTGTCATTTAAATTATATTTTTGTTATTATACTATTTTAATTAAAAATAAGAGTTTAGCGTATGATTGTCATTTTTCGAATCATTGGTTATTACTCTTATTATATTTAATTACTTGTTATAATTATTGTTTTCTTTCTAGAAAATTTCAAAAAATTGTTTCTTCATTCATGTTAACCAAATAAAAGGGGGGGGGGGGCGCAAAAATTTTAAGGGCTTCTGGCGCCAAAATACCTTAATACGCCACTGTAGCCAATAGGAAAACAGTTTACGTTATTTATATAAATCACTTCTCTGCCACTTTTTGCGGACGGTTTTTCCTCTGGCAAAAGGAGAGTTTTCCTGAGAAGATACATGTTCGCCGTCCTAGTTAATGCCGGGCATGCATAATGTCTAGTAAATTGTATTCTTACCAAATAGGTAACATTTATGTACTTTTTTTGTTACCTTGGTTTCTTGTTTTTTGCTTTTATCTGGGTGAAGAAGGCGTCAATTAATGGTACCAAAACGTTGGAACTAATAAAATATTACAAAACGAAAACTAAAAGGGTTGTATTGTTCCTAGTATATTGTGTTCTGAAAGATCTTTTAATAATTTAAAAATAGTTTGTCACATGCTAAACTGAATGTACTCTGACGTCATATTCTGTTTTAGATCACGTGACTTTTTCCCAGTATTACACATATTTATATAATGGTAAAATGTCTAATGAATGGATATTTTGTGATAATTTCAAATTCAAATAAAAAGTTATTATCAAATAGAGGTTAGCAGTCACTTTTCCTCTCCCTCGATTTTAACATTTTTACGATGATGTCTGTGTGTGTGTGTGTGTGTGTGTGGATGTGTGTATGTATGTATGTGTGTGTGGATGTTGGAGGGACGATTACTCAAAAACTATAAGACATAAGATCAGTTTAACTATGAATTCCTCAATCTGACATTCATGGGAAGAGCTGAAAAGATTTTGGTAACAATTGGACAACCGGAAGTAGTAGTTTCTAAAAAAATTCTTCTAAATAATATCTTTTGAAATTTTTTTATTACTAATATTGAGGAACATAAAATTTTACATCTGATACATTTGAAATTTTTATTATATCTTCTATAAATTTAGAGATAAAGACTACAATATATAGAATATCGGGATGTTTTAAGTCGAGTAGGTTAAAATACACTAAGGAAATCAGTTGACAAATTCAAATGTTTATAAATGACAAATGTCAGTGTCAAAAATCAAAAGTTTTAGTTACATTCTGAAAGCTTTTTCTGGGAAGTACATTTAATCTTTTTTATTGTTTTATTAATTAAATATTTATAATTATACGTAACATGCATATATCCATCAGAAATACCGCCAATCTGGTTAATGTATTGGAAGAATCTCTGACATTTAGAAACTTCCTCATACAGTGAAAAATAGATATAATTAGAATTGTATGTGTGCACAAGACATGTTAAATAGAATAAAAAACTGTATTTAGGTAAAGTTCTGTAATTTTTTTGTTATAAAACGACGGTTCGAAAGCGAAGTGCAATACAAATCTTATATAGCCTAATATGGAAATGGCGAGAGATCTTGTGCTGGCCACAACAGATTTTTTACATTACTGACTGGATGATTTGGCTCCTTGGGCACTAATGCTTTAAAGTGATCGGTGACATTCAAAATGACAAATATAATGTAAGCTACCAAAAGTATGCAGGTGAGCTACCAGTGGCTCGCGATCCTTGGATTGGCGACCCTTACATTAGCTCTTTAAAGCTGGGCCAAAAGATCTGTTATCGGAAACGAACTCAGTAACGTGAGTTTTTACAAAAAATTGGTGTTACGATTTTTTTAATCTCACAATCAGTACACCCCTGCTGATAGTTCTTTAGCGTTTTCGAAGTACTTTTCTGTGGTTTTTTCGAGTGACTATTTCCGAATTTAATTGAAAGGCAATAAGTCTTGTCTCCATTACCATAAAAATAAGTATTGGTGGTGTAGGTGAAGTAAATTCACCGCGATTGTTATTTTAATAGGCGGGTGCTTATCCTTTCAGCTGGGGAATTTAGCAGCCCAATGCCCTCGGATTAAGAGGCATCGGACCCATTGACTGGATGAAACTTCCCGCCTGAAAGGACCGATTCTTAAATTGAACGCAAACGCGCCAGCCACGGCTTTCTTTCCACTCTGTCGATAAAACACACCCAACCACCCCCTAGCTGTGAATAATGAGAAACGGTGCCAAATTTTTTCTAAGGTTTCAGTCACGTTTTATTGTCGGAACATTTTGTGTTTCACTCGTTATTACGGTCATTAACATTTCGCCGGGTTTTTGACTTCGGTACAATATTCATATATTTGAATTTTAATGTGCGATCCTTGTTTTATTGATTGGAATTTACCACAATAACCGTTGAGTATCATGAATTTTAAGTTAGAATAATTATACAAACGTCTTATGTTTTTTAAATTGTACATACATAGGAGATTAACATGGTATGTCATTTGTTTATAGAGTGTTGTCCCCAGTTTTGACAGACGCAGTGGTTGTTATAGGTATTCGTACCAACAAAAAAATTAAAATTTTATGCATTAAAAAACCAATCAAAATTTATTCATTTTTACCTCTCGCATGTTCAGATTTTATTGAATAAGCACGATTTAAGATCCCTAGCATCCGATTATAACATTTTTAAAGTGATGTCTGTGTGTGTGTGTAGATGTATGTATGTGTGTATGTGTGTATGTATGTCTGGATGTTGTAGACACGATTCCTCAAAAACTATAAGACTTAAAAAATATTTAACTGCAGTTTCCTCAATCTGATATTCCTGGGAAGAGCTGAAAAGGTTTTGGTAACAATTGAACAATCGGAAGTAGTAGTTTCTTAGAAAATTTCTTAGAATATAATTTTTTGGAAATTTTTGTTATTACAAATATTGAAGAACAAAATTCTCCATCTAATACACTAAAAAAATTTATTATATCTTGTATAGATTTAGAGATAAAGACACTATAATATATAGCAGATTCTAATCGCAGAGGCTAAGGCACTAAGGAAACGACTTGACAAATTTAAATGTTTATAACATAGTTTGAAAATGACATATGTCAGTGTCAAAAATCAACAGTTTTAGTGGCTTTCTGATAGCCTTTTCTGGGAAGTATATTTAATCTTTCTTATTATTTTATTAATGAAATATTTGAAATTATAGGTAAATTGCATATATCCATCAGAAATATCGCCAATCTGGATAATGAATTGGAAGACATATAGGAACTTCCTCATACAATCAAAAATAGATATAATTAGAATTATATGTGTGCAGAAGACATGTTAAATATAATAAAAAACAATATTTGGGTAAAGTTCTGTAATATTTTGTTATAAAACGACGGTTCGAAAGCGAAGTGCAATACAATACTTATATAGCCTAATATGGAAATGGCGAGAGGTCTTGTACTGGCCACAACGATAGGCCTGACAGTTGAACGAAAAGTTAAACAAATATTTGACATTTCATGTCATAATTTGTTAGCTATGGTTTTGCTATTTGTGTCTGTGTGTGTGTATATATTAAAAATTGCTTAAAAAATTTAATTCTTAAAAAAAATTCATGATAAAAGTTATAAGTTTTAACGAATACTAATTGATATAAAGTTAAAAATTAGTTTATCTTTATGTTCCTATGCCATGGCTATTGCTATACACCGGGTATAATACAAATTTGAAATCTAAGGACGCCGTCATATAAGTATGAGCTGATGTTCAACTTTCTTCCTTCTCCGGTCTCCGCACCCTGTCCCTTGTCCTGCGGTGTTGCCGCTTCTAAATAACATCATTTTTTAACCTTGCCTCTAAAATGGCAACAGTGTATAAATCTCCAGTCCATACTTATTTGCCTTGCAATTATACATTATTTTGAATTTCAATGATTCGGTTATAATTTCATTCACAGTTTCGTATTTCTCGTACATCAGACATCTGTGCAAATGCGCAAATTTTTATCAAAATGATCCAATGGAATCTTCTTTTATCTCTTTCATTTTCGCTATCTTTGCATGGAGTTAAAAAGCTGGAATAAGTTTGGAGTATAATTCCGGGATGTTTGGGCGCGAAATATTGTAAATCCAAGCATTATTGCGCGAATCCCTGGGGCGCTGTGTCGAGAAACAAAGCAGTAGGAGAAGCCGAAGCCCAAGCGCGAGTTTGGTATTCGTCGCGCGATTTTATTCCGTGCTGCCAAGTCGCCGCTAAATGAACTAATCGATCACAATTAAACGCGCCGTCGTTACAAATCGCGAAACACAAATCTTTGTCATGGCGTGGCCTGAATCAGAACAGAAACGAATACATAAACGAGCACGTGTATAAAACCCATGCAAGCAGGGGCGGAACTTAAAGGGTGCAAGGTTCAATCGTCCGAAGAGGCAAACGATTCTGCCTATACAGTGTCCCACACTCTATGTTCAGTATAGGGTCTTATGGAGTACCATGTTGCCAAATTTACCTGCTGTTAGTCTACAAGATAGAAAGAGCAAAATATATGCCCAAAAAGAGATGAAATATTCTGGGTAATTCATTGAATGTATTTATGACTGGTGTACTTTCAGTGTATCTAAACAGCTAAACAGGTGGGTGAAAAGAAAAAAAAAATAATAAACTGGTCAGTTTAACAATTTACAAAAAATATAAAATAATACAACCCCAAAATATAAGTAGGGTATAAAAACATAACAAGCGTAGGTAAATTAAAATAATTAACATTTAACTCTAGTCAATTTAAAGTAAATAATATAAAACATTTTTGTACTTAAGTGGTCATTTTATAATCTTCGTCAACAATATAAATTCCATATGTTACATATTTACATTCTACGAAAAGATATAGAGCTACATGAAATAATTAACACTATATTTTCTACGTCTGTCGGGATCGAACCCGGTACCCCCGGGATCGCGACCAGACGCTGAGACACGCGGCCACGGGACCCCATAGACGCCAAATATTTCCAATTTTAAATGGCACAAAAGTGACCCCTGTGGTGCACTCTCCACACCAGCTATGAGTGCCCGTGAGGTGACGCCTGGTAAGCGCCCACACGGTAAAATATATCGTCATCATTACCGATGTCTACATGTGTTGTAGATACTGGCACACCCAGAAATGGGTAATATGCCGTGATGATATATTATATATTTTTTATATATTTTCTACAGCGCATTTTTGTAACGCTATATAGGTACTTGCCGATTGGAGCAGATAGATATGATGAATTGAAATCCCTAATTTTTTGTGTTCCTACATTATCCCAATGTCATATTGATGAAGAATATTTTTTTATGTTTTATGCTATTTATGTCGACATATTATATGATGAACTCATAAAGAGTTAAAATTATTAAGCATTATTTTTTATTTAATTTATATCTTCTTATTTACTGATATTTAGGCTTGATAGAAATATTGCATATATTTTACATAAGTCTTTATTCTTTCTTTATAATCTTCAATTTGAATTTATAATATTTTAATCTCTAATGCATTTGATCGAGATTAGTATGACGGGCACGGGCGGTTTTAAAATATTGTATTGAAATATTACTTATTTCAGGTACAAATAGCTTCAGCATGTTTTTTACACCCCGGTTCCAACGCATCTTTTTGCGCTCCGTAATAAAACTATTTAGAACTGCAGATAAATTTCGGGTGATTCCAATAAGCCCGTGGGTAAATAAGAGACCCTCATAAAACTTAAATTGTACAGTGTTAACTAATTTTGGTATAGCAATGAAAATTTATGAATGTTTCAATATTACATTACATTGAAAAATTGGCAACATGGTATAGAAAACCTCCATAAGAATAACATTGGCTATCTGTGCTACACTGAAGATAGAGTGTGGGACACTGTATAGTACATTTGTCAATAGTTGTTCAGATTACATTTTTGGTTGAGAATGTAGTCTATGGACCACATTAGTGAGGTTAAGATTTTCGTTTGGCGCGAAACCCTAAATCAAATCAGTATGTATGTAGTTCTTATGGAAGCGCATATTCAATTCATATTATTAAAGCTATTCTGTGTTTCTTAAGTACAATTTTGAGTTTCTTACTAACTGTTAACAATACTCTTTGCTTTCTGTACAGTAAAAGTATAAACAAAATAATAAGTTAAGCATAATTTCATTTTAAAGAAAGTAGGATTGCAAATAGTAACATATGTCGTAACTTGCTGCAGTCAGGTCAACTGAATTTGTAGGTCAGTTTTGGATTTGACGCTGTTTGACTTTAAAGTTATAATATAAGATGGTTATAAGTTTTTCATTTTTGTTATTTGTGATGTCTGAAAGGGTTATTAAGTTGTCCGCAATAAATAATTTCTGTGCTGACGATTTAAATTGTCAGGATTAAATAGAATCGAAAACAGCTACGACCTACGTTTTAATGATTTTGCACTTGTTGCTTTAATTACAGATTATTCAATAAGTTTGGGTGTTTTAGATATTTATACGACATATGTAGATAGACAATACATTAGAGATTTGTATTTATAAAGTTTTATAGATAAGATTTGCATTTTAAAGTTCTTTTGAACATTTTGAAAATAGCATATTTTTGTTCCCGTATGAATAACATGGGAGTATAAATCGGCAAAGGCGAGTTAGGGTTTTAGTTTGAATTTGCCGCCACAAATTGACCGTTACACTAACGTGGTCTATGGCAACGCAAATGTTAGTTATTTACATAATCAGAATATTTTAAAAATCTGTTGTGGCCAGTACAAGACCTCCCGCCATTTCCATGTTAGGCTATACATATAAGTACCTATTGAATTGCACTTCCCTTTCAAACCGTCGTTTTATAACAAAAAAATACAGAACTTTACCCAAATACTGTTTTTTATTGTATTTAACATGTCTTCTGCACACATATAATTCTAATTATATCTTTTTTTCATTGTATGAGGAAGTTTCTAAATGTCAAAGATTCTTTCAATTCATTAACCAGATTGGCGGTATTTCTGATGGATATATGTATTTTACCTATAATTTCAAATATTTAGTTAATAAAACAATAAGAAAGATTAAATATACACAGAAAAAGCTGTCAGAATGTCACTAGAACTGTTGATTTTTGACACTGACATGTGTCATTTAAAAACTATGTTATAAACATTGGAATTTGTCAACTGGTTACCTTAGTGCCTTGGCCTCTGCGATTAAATTACTCTATATATTATAGTGTCTTTATCACTAAATCTATACAAGATATAATAAGAATTTTAAGTGTATTAGATGGAGAATTTTATGTTCTTCAATATTTAATAACAAAAATTTCCAAAAAATTATATTTAGAAGAATTTTTCTAAGAAACTACTACTTCCGGTTGTTCAATTGTTACCAAAATCTTTTCAGCTCTTCGCAGGAATGTCAGATTGAGGAATCCATAGTTAAACAATTCTTAAGTCTTATGGTTTTTGAGGAATCGTGTCTACAACATCCAGACATACACACATACACACATCCACACACACACACACACACACAGACATCATTTTAAAAATGTTATAATCGGTTTCTAGGGACCTTAAATCGTGCTTATTCACTGAAATCTGGATATGCGAATTTTAGCATGAATCCAATACCTCTCTTAGCGAGAGGTAAAAATAACACTTGAAATGTTTCACAAGATTTCAGTCTCTGAATCAACCTCTCGGTCATTTATCGCGTTCCGCTCATATTGGAGCTCTTCAGTGTGGTGCACTGACTCCTTTAGGAGGCATTGAGGCATCTTATTGTACTCTATTGTACTTTTATTATTATCAAAATATATATTTTTATATACTCGCTCGAAAAAAATAGGTACGCCACTGCATGCGAGCGTGATGAATATTGAGAGGCGATACCATCGGAAATTTGTTTGAATTTTATTGCTTTGAAAATACAAGCGACTTATCGCACATTCAACACTTGAAATTTATGATAATGCAAGCGAAAGCCCTAACCGTGTTCCTTACCTGTTGGCAAATTTTTAACAGCCTGATTAATTCAATATTTTATATGGCGTGCACTCCGGCTTTACGACTTTCTTTATTTCCATTTCTCTAAGCTGCTACACTTTTATTCCTGCGAACATTACCAGCACTAACTTTTATAGTTCCCAGGATAACTACACTGTATTCTACAACTTGATACATTATTAACTATCTATTACTCCTGTTAAAAATATAAAATGAAATGAAATCATTTTAGAAAAATATCAGTAGAATATAAAAAATCGACATTATAATTATTTGCTTAAAGCTTGACAAACTAGTACAGAAGCAATACAATTATACCCTTAGAATCACAGACTTATACATCGTCCCAGCTTATAGAAAATCAAAATTCAAGGCCTCATTCTCGTATCTGGCGCCAACTTTATATAACAGTATACCTGGTAATTTAAAATCATTGTGTATAAGTTCTTTTAAAACCCGGATTAAAACTATTATTGTCTAGTTAATATTACATAAATGTACATTTCTATGTTTGCTGCTAGAATTCTGTGACCTGTGTGTGTTTTTTTTTTCTCTCAATTATTTTGGATGTTGTTAATAATTTTTTGGTATGTTTTTTGTTCATTTTGGCATATTTTCTGTATGATTAGGTTAGGTGGAAGAACAGCCTATGGCTGAACCTCGCCTTTGGTTATTGCAATCAATAAAGTATATTATTATTATTATTATTATTATTATTATAAGAGAAATATGAAAGACCATTTATAGATTGCATAGAATAGAAGAGTTTGGAATAGAATGATGTCACTTTTGTGTCACTTATACACTAAATTAATATATTATTTGTCGGCAGGGCTTTTTTTTGTAATGTAACACATCGGAACTGCGTTCCGGCACTTTTTTCGGCGGGGTTTTTTGATAATTAGTTACTATTTTATTTATTTTGATAATTTTATTAAGTTGTCGATATAATTAAATTACGCCAATGAAATATTAACACATCTGAAGCACAGTATAAATATAAATAGTAGGTATTGCACTTCTCAGCGGTGTTTTTAATCTAGTAATTCGACAGCACATCGCTTAAGCTTCGACTCCTGATTTGTACATATGCCCATAATAAAAAATCTGTTGTGACCAGCACAAAACCTCTCGCCATTTCCATATTAGGCTATATAAGTATTGTATTGTACTTCCCTTTCAAACCGTCGTTTTATAACAAAAAAAATACAGAACTTCACCCAAATACTGTTTTTTATTGTATTTAACATGTCTTCTGCACACATACAATTCTAATTATATCTATTTTTCACTGTATGAGGAAGTTTCTAAATGCCAGAGATTCTTCCAATTCGTTAACCAGATTGGTGGTATTTCTGATGGATATATGCATTTTAGCTATAATTTCAAATATTTAATTAATAAAACAATAAGAAAGATTAAATATACTTCCCAGAAAAAGCTGTCAGAATGTCACTAAAACTGTTGATTTTTGACACTGACATGTGTCATTTAAACACTATGTTATAAATATTGGAATTTGTCAACTGGTTTCCTTAGTACCTTAGCCTCTGCGATTAGATTACTCTATAAATTATGTAAACGTAATAAGTGAATCTGTGAATGCTCCTTCTACCGGTATCGCATGTATTGGACATCTCGTCTTCGTCTCGATTTCCAAAATCATCTTCATGTGGTAGGAAACATTTACTGCCCTTAATACTTATTTACTATTGACAGTTATAAGGCAAAAAAGCAATACTTTCTTCCATCATACTTGAAATGTATTCTCAAACTCCATATATAAATACATATAAACAATCATATTATTTCGCAAATTAATGCAGATATCACAATATCAAAAAGTAGGCAGTCCTATCATTACTTGCTAGTTACAAGCGATTACTAGGGTGTTACACACATATTTGCATTCACTAATACGTGAAATATGGTATGTTCCTCTCAAACAACGATGGGTTGTAGAGGGTTAAATAAAATTCATTTCCTGCGTGAAATTCGCTGAATCGAATTAAGATAATTTGGGTCAGCCATGATTTATTAAACGCTGGCATTCTGGCATTCGTACCTCAGGTTTTACTCCGTCAGATGATTATCTGCTGACGATGAAAAATGGTAGTATTCGACTTATTCTTGTTATCCAAATATTTAATATTTTAATAAAACCCCTTCTAGATCTAGATGTTGCTATTGATTTCCCGTCAGAAATAAAATAAATTCAATCTCAGCCGAAACTTTAATAAGCAAGTATTTTCTTCTAGCTACCTGCAACATTTATTTCCAGCGCTACAAGAACATTTAGAAAATTGCGGGCAAAATAAAGTATTTCTGAAACTTTGCGCGATTTTTCTTTTTTATAAATTCTTGTACCGATAAAAGTTTCCAAAACACTGTTCATTGAAAACAAAGTAGTGCATTAACTATAAAATCTTTATAACTAAAGTTCTGGAACAGAGATGGCATCAGCAGACACTTAGTTCTGTTGGAAAACAGATAAGCAATCACTTTTCATCTTGTGGAGAAACTTTTCCCCATATGACAACAAAACGTCGATTACGGACAATTCACATATGGGACTGGAAAAGCGAAGCAAAACATTTTCAATTAAGAATTATTGTTTACTCTTAATACTCTAGTTCTGCTCTGTAGCATCACAATAACGATACTAAATATGTTTTATGCACGGACGTATCATAATTTGACAATTATACACGAATTTCTTTGACATAAACGTCATTTTATAGCCCGCGGGCCTCATTATAGAACGTCAAACCAAATTATGACCTACAATATAAACAATTTAAACAGGCAACATGAAAAGTTTTTATTACAAATCGAAAATGTTTATATTCTTTAATGAAAAATGAAAATTAATTTTGTAATATTTATATGGAAAGCACGGAGATACACAAAATAAAACTTAAATGACATAACTAATAAACAAACAATAAACTTTTGTTCTCCGCTTTCATAGCAAGACTAGATACTGGATGTACGAGGATAAATTCTTTTCGATACAATTTTTGTAACACTCATAATTTGAAAATTTTCGTCCGTGCATAAAGTTTTGTATGTACCACGAGCGTAACTTGCTTTTATGGCCTTTCACGTGTTTTTATCCCGCCGCAGGCCATAAAAGCCTCCTTACGCTCTTAATACATAAATAACTATTATATTGATGATTTTTACCTCTCGCTAAGTGAGGTATTAGATTCATGCTAAAAATCGCATATCCAGATTTTAGTAAATAGGCAAGATTTAAGGTCCCTACAAACCGATTTTAACATTTTTATGATGTGTGTGTGTGTGTGTGTGTGTGTGTGTGTGTGTGTGTGTGTGGACTTAAGACCAGTTTAACTATGAATTCCTCAATCTGATATTCATGGGAAAAGCTGAAAAGATTTTGGCAACAATGGGGTATGTGACCATAATCGAATTGCAATATATGTCATATAACATAAAAACTAACCACTATAGCTTCTCATTATAATAATAAAAACTAAACATTAGTTTGTAATAATATTGTAATTAGCAATTTAATGTTTTGGAGGAGGGATCTGTGACGTCAGTAGGGTAGAACGGTAGAAGGAGACAGTTAGACTGAGATAGATATGTTGTCATAGGTTATGGAATGGCGAAAGAGACAGCTGCTGTCACTTTCGCCTACCACAATATATCTATCTCAGTCTAACTGTCTTCTTCTATCATTCTACCCTACTGACGTCACAGATCCCTTCTCCAAAGTTTTAATAATTATTTTCTCGTAAACTACGAATAATTAATCAATTTAAAAAATACGGGTATTTTATTTTTTGGTCTAGTATCATATATGTAAAAATCAAAATTTAGTCACATACCCCATTGGACAACCGGAAGTAGTAGTTACTTTAAAAAATTCTTCTAAACATTCTTTTTAGAATATTTGTTGCATTACTAATATTGAAGAACCTTAATTCTACATCTGAGACATTTTATATATATATATATATATCCGCTAAACGAGATAAAAACACTAATATGTAGAATAATCGGATTTAATAAATCGCACATGCTAAACTATACGAAGGATACCAATATACAAATATTTGTAACATGGTTTATAATGACAGATAAATGTCAGTGTCAAAAATCAGCAGTTATAGTGCTTTCTGAAAGGTTTTTCTGGGAAGTACATTTAATCTTACTTATTGTATTATTAATTAAATATTTAGAATTATAGGTAAAATGTATACATCCATAAGATATACCGCCAATCTTGTTAATGAATTAGAAGAATCTCTGACATTTAGGAACTTCCTCATACAATGAAAAAAATAGATGTAACTACAAATTTATGTGTGTACAATACATGTTAAATACAATAAAAATATTATTTGGGTAAAGATCTGTAATTTTTTTTTTATTATAAAACGACGCTTCGACAGCGAAGTGCAATACAATACTTATGTAACATAAAAATGGAAATGGCGAGATGTATTGTGCTGGCCACAACAGATTTTTTTTAAGTTACTTTAAGTAATGTCTATTCGGTTCTTTGTAGAGAAATGTTTACACGAGATAATATCAGTGTCATTTATATGTATCGTACAATAAACTTTGTGTACCAGTTTATTTATTACGTTTAATTATAATTGCCGATAAATACAAATACGTCTATCACTATTTGCTGACACTAAAATTTCTATAGCCTTTACATCAGCAATACATGAAAGTGCTCGTAAAATGCCAACTAATAATTACTAAATACATAGATCTATCATTTAATAAACTGCACATGGATTTTATTGTAGTACATAATTTATACTTGGCATGTAAAGAGTTGCGTGAATTGTAACTGATTTTACAATCGTTCTTGTGTAAAAATATAAAATTACTGGTATATGAGTTAGATATGTCACTTCAATTAAAATACGCTTGGGCAACTTTCCGTAGCCCAGTGTTACTTGACAGTTCTGTAGCTTAATTCAAAAACAATCTAAGTCAGCATTTTATACTGTGGTAATTTAGCAAAAAAATAAATTACGGTATTACTATAGATTCTTTTAGAACGTGACTGTTTTCATATATAAAACAGTTATTTATGTAACAAGAAAGTAAAGTAGTACTTTTTGGTCGAGCGGAAATTAGCACGAGATAAAATAGTTATTTACATTCGAGTGCGTGTAAGTTGTATTTTACAGCGCGACAGCTTTGTTTAAGGCACGAGCCCTTAAGGCGAGTGCCTTATTAGCAGGAACGCTGTAAAATACTTCACGCACGAGAATTGTATCAAATTTTTTGGCCGACGATAATGAAAATCACTTTTTTTAATGAGATAGGTTGCACTTCTGAATAGGGTTAGTTTAAAATACTGGGGTTAAGTCAATTTCCAAATTTGATTGTACTTACCTTCATTAGAGTACTTCTTCTAGCAAAAATTTATCTGTAATAATAGACGTTGTTTATGACTGATAATATATTTATTTGCTCATGTTTTCTTCGTAATGAATAATAGGTAGATGTCGATTTTTGACATTTCAGCAATGTTCGCCTCGCGTATTTGACAGGTATATCAATCGGTGACTATGTCGGTAACGGCGGATTTTTACAATAATGACTGATGTCGCTGCCGTGATTTTGGTTTATATAAATTAATTTTAAATATAGGAAATGTTAAAGTAAAAAAATAACTTAAGTAGGTAGTACTTTTTTACATGAACTTTATTATAGTAAAGATGATTTCTTTTCTAAATGCCCTTAAACGTCCAGTGTATTTTGATTATTTTACCGCATAGTTAGACAAGTTACAATACATTAAGCGTAAAATGTAGGTTACACTTGCTGTGTATACAATTGTAAAGTTCCCATTACACTTCAGGAGGGCAAAAATATAATTTATTTGATTTGTAAATTTAAATTCATCATGAACCAGGGCACTAAATCTAAATTATAAATCTAAATTCACAAATCTAAATTTATAAATTAAATCCATCATAAACAAGTGTAAATTGTGTAAAAATTTAAAATTAAATGTGTCAAAATTTATTGGAAAATTCAACTGTAATCTGTCACATTGACAAGATGTCAATAGAGGTTAACTTTTTCGAACCTAAACATCCGCAACGTTCTGCAGAGTGTTAGAAAAACTATCTCAATTGCTGAAATTGGTTTTACTGCCGTCTTTCTGCTCTTTTGCCATGATGAAAGCTCTGAAATGTAGCAAATTTTTATGGACGAAGACGATAAATATTTTACGGCAGACATAATGAGTAATTACCATCTATAGAAGGTATTAACAAGAGCTATTACAAAATTTAAGTGCAGACTATATTAAGAATTCATTAAGATACTAACTAAAACAACAGCAAATATGCAAATTCCGTCATAAAAATAAAAAATCTTCATTTGCGTAACAGGCTGGGAGATATTCTAAAATAATATTATGGAAGACTGAAGACATATTTTATATCCGTGCATTTTGAAACTCATTTTACCGTTTTTAATACGGAATATTCCCCGATCTTTCCATTCTAACTTTTGTGATATAAAGTAGCACTTTGTGACTTACATTGAAGCGGAAATTAAAAATCTTTTCGAACTGAACGTAACGTATAATATACACTCAGTTTTTGTAGCGGCGGAAGTAATAAAAAAAACTGATTATACCTTAAGATGCGTTTGCGATATATTGCTATTCGCAGATCCTATCTGCAAGACAATTTTGCTATTTATTGTTATTGCACCAAGCATACATATTTCCTTTCCATAAGTTCCTTTTGAGCTATTTTTACGACCTCGCATGAAAGAATTGATTATGAGGGCAGAAGATAAATCCAAATTAACAATAATTAAGACCTACCTTAAGTTTAGAGGTAATTTTGTCGTTTGGACATTCCCAGAGTGCGGAAAAAAATAATGCCTATTATACAGGGAATTTATTTTAACATGCAACATAATGGCGAATCATTTCCATGGTTACTCACTATTGTCAAAAAATGACAGCAATGTAATATTTGTCCATTTTAAATTGCAACATACAAAATTTGTGGTTTTGTATTATCAAAACTAATTTCCTATAAATTAGGGTACATACGATTAACAAATAATCAAAACATGAATGTTGTACATCTTAAAAAACTTTAGCTTACAAAAATTCATAACTTTCATGTAATAAATGTTAAAAAATACTCCCAGTCACTCTGAGGCAATATTCTAGTCGGTCATAATAAGAATTGACACCATTTGTGATGTGTTTTGGAGGTATCTCCTGTGCTGCAATATTATTTATAATGTTGCATTTTAAAATGGACAAATATTACATTGCTGTCATTTGCACTACAAGATTTTACTGAAACTGAAACGCTAGAAGCGCTATTTCGATTTTATAAATTTTATTTTATGAATAGGTTTCATATTTTTGTAAATTAATCCTATAATATTTGAAATAAGTGCTACTTACAATTTATTGTTATAGATATCTTTAATTTTTAATAGTTAAGTTGACATTCGACAGATGAAGTAGCGATTTTTCGGAAGTAGCCCTACTTGAAGAGGTGAGAATACGGATCATAGTTTCATAATTTTCTGCTTCCCTAATTATTTTATATAAAAATGCTTCATATAAATGTTGCAAGCTTAACATTCTACATAATACATCTTTTGTAACGGCAGAAATTAGTTATGAAAGCGAAGGCATGGAAATGGAATAAAAATTAACAAATGTTTTTAATGGTTTATCTATCAAATTCGATTAGTTTATTTATAATTCTCTTCAAGTCAAAAATTATCAGCTATAATATCCCGAGGACATTGATAATTACGAAATAATTTTATGACAGTTACCGAAAGCGCGTTGCTTGGTAACAGCCCGACGCTGAAGGCGGAGGTGGTGTTACCTAAAAGCAACGTGCTTGAGGAAGTGTGATAAAATTATAAGTATTTATCAATGATCGAGGGGTATTCGGTGAGAAAATTTTTTGCAGTTTTAACATTAAATTCTTCCTAAAATTTGTATTTGACAGAATTTTTGTGTCTAACATAGCCCAGTAGATGTGACTAGTAGTCATGAACGTGACTGTGGCTATGAATATGTTCAGTGTGAAGTGTGCAATGAGAATGAGTGAGACAAAGAGAAGAATATAAGATATACAAAAGTCCAAAAGTATTCTCCACATTTAGTTTTTTATTTAAAACAGTATTTTTTTATTTGTTTTCTTTTATAATTTTGTTGATTAAATAGTCATTTTCATTGACAGCGTGAAAATGACATTTTCAAATTAAAATAATTAATCTTTAATTATCTGTCAAATAGTGTTTGTTACTTAGCAACTTAGTGACATAAGTGATAATTGTCTTAGGATAATTATCAGTGTAAGTTTGTTTTGATTGGTTACTTTCGCACACGTGATCAGAAATACAGGGATTCAATTGGATATTTTTTTAACCAAAAAATTTTCTAGGTAATAATTTACGTAGAAAATTTTTTGGTTAAAAAATTATCCAATTGAATCCTTTTATTGCTGACCACGTGTGCGAAAGTAACCAATCAAAACAAACTTACACTGATAATTATCCTAAGACAATTATCACTTATGTCACTAAGTTGCTAAGTAACAAACAGTTTTTGACATATAATTAAAGATTAATTGTTTTAATTTAAAAATGTCATTTTCACGCTGTCAATGAAAATGATGATTTAATCAACAAAATTATAGAAGAAAACACATCAAAAAATACTGTAATAAATAAAAAACTAAATGTGGAGAATATTTATGGACTTTTGTAAGTCTTATCTACTATATACTACCAATATCACCCGTCCAGCATTTACGATTTTACTAATATTATATTTATTATTGGTATAAAAATAAGACGGCAGATCAAAAGCAAGGGACCTCAGAATACAAGTACAATGATTTCTGGAAATCTTATCACAATTTCAAAAATTCTACCATGTGGTTCAGAATGATCACTTTCAACTTTTCGGGGCATGTATTTTTTTCCTTGAGGATGTTAATATGAATGGGGTGCATCAGATCTAACGGTACACTTAGCTGATTGGCTGCGGCAGGCTAATAGCCGCAGTCGCTCCGGGCAACCACCAGGAATTGAACTGCGAACTGTGAGTCTCGACCGCAACTGATTCCTGATCTCATCAGCATCACGTTGGTTGTAATTACGTTCTGTGAAACGGAATGCCAAAGCTGAGAGTGCTTCGACTACCGAACCAAATGAATAACAAATCGAGAGTTACGTATAGGAATGGTTCGATATTCAGTTATCATATAGGTACAAATTGTATCTTATCATACAACTTGTATTAAGATGTTTTAATATTTTTTCGCCATTCGAACGTAGTTGATGTTATTATGTCATTAATTTTTACATAAAAATCTGATGTGGTCAACACAAAACCTGCCGCTATTTAATTTTTATTAATTTAAATACATACCTACGTATTTATTAATGCTGCAATACCTATTTGCGCTCGAAACACACACAAGATTTTTTCTACAGTCGCCACAATGGGGTCCTCCATCATAACAAAAAATAATAAAATGTACACTTTATACTTACAGTACTGCTCAATAAATAACGATTGGCTAATACAAAAGATACGGTTTAAACTTAAAAAGGCTTTTAAATGATTATATTGTTACATTAGCCATCTATTCCATAAAAAAAAAAAAAAATTAGAGCGTGGAAGCAAGGATTTGTGATGATTTGATGAGTTAACAATTATTTCAAGGAATTTGTGATTTATAGACATGTATGTGCATTGACTGACTTCTCGCAATTATTTAAGTAACGAAATAACTAATAACTTTATTGTAATCAAAATAAATAGTTAACTAGAGATCAGATGTCAGTACGACTCGCAACTATCCTACCGCCATCTGTGTACAATCATTCCTATTTCTAAACATAACTGTTCACACAATTTATTTTATATTTAATTTAATTTTATCGTTATTTTCCATTCTTCTTGAGTTTTTATTCAATCTAATTTAAGCATTTTATACTTTCGTTTTTGTAAATGAATGCCCTATTTCATTTTCACAGCAGTGTGGCGTTTTGTTAGGTAATGTTAAATACCGACAGAACATATGTCAAATTGACTTGCGAACGTGATAAATGTGTAATTACAGTGCCATTAGTTCCTAACTAAACATTTTCAGTAAGAATGTAGACAAGTGACATTTTTCAACATTGTATACTTAGAAATTTGGACAGCGAGCGTTTTTTCTACTTTGTCGCGCATGAGCGGCAAAGTGACATTTTGCGTGGACAAAAGAGAGCGCAAATGGCTACTTTCTATAGTGACTGTAGAAAAAAGTTATTTACTTGTTATTTCACCATGCTGACCTTGCTACACAGAACACGATGATAGTATTAATAAATTACTAAAAATTATGTTTTTTATTTATTTTTTCTGTAACAACAGAATGAACTAAGTGCACCCAAAACTTTTACATAATAAGCGAGATATAAATTTTTAACGTCAAGGAACCAATCAAATTTTTAAAACTTTAGACATGAAACGTCAGACGATTTTTCATTAGCTTGTAGTTTGCGAATTAATAAATATTTTTCATTAATACTCATTAATTTATGTATATTTTCACTTACATAAAATAGTTAAATTTTGACTGTAGTACGAATTCATGCCAGTTTCAAAACATCTTCATTCGATTTATCTTCTTTTCAGGTCGCCCATTCCCCCTCTTAAACTGCTCCGTGTTCAACCAAACCTCAGACTCCTTGCAAGTAGAATGCACGGAGTCCTTCGATGGAGGTCTCCCCCAAAGCTTCATGATGGAAATCCTCGAACTGCCCACGCATCGTACCATCATGAACATCACCACGTTGAAGACTCCTCCCATTTTCGCGGCCGATGGCCTCGAAGCAGGATCTAGTTACCGAGTGCATCTCTATGCTGTCAATGCCAAAGGAAGAAGTGACCCTACCATTATAGATTCCGTAACGTTCAAAGGAGTGGCCAAATACACTGGTGAGTGATGATTTTTTATAAGAATTTATATAAAGTTTATTGATTTTCTAAAAATAGGACGCAGGGTTTCAAGTTGGAGTTTTAATTTCGGAGAATGTGTCGGTGAAAAAATGTAAGACATATAAAGAGTGACGAGAAAGTTAGACATTTAGGGCCGGTTTTTCAATATCTGTTTAAAAGTTTAACAGAGTTAAATAAACAAAATGAAAACGAAATGAACTGTCAAATGACATATTTATCATTGCTGTCAACAAAACGATGCAATATTGTTTATTTAACTAGAAGTTAAAATTTCAACTAACTTAAACTTAATAAATGTTGACAGAAATAAAACACTGTGCATAAATACCTGGTACAGGGGTCTATTCAGAACTCAATATTTGTGTTGTCGTTATGGTCTTTATGGTTGTTATGTACTGTAAAGATTGTTAAAATCAAATTTGGTATTCTTAGTACTGAAGGTGGTTACCGTCAACAATTGTTACGTGTTTTGACAGTCTTTATCATAACGACTGCTAACACCTGCTAAATATTAGCAGGGTGCAGTTGATTATTCGCATGAATCCTGCTTCGACTTAAATAATGATAGTAAGAACGATAAAAACCGTCGTGGACGAAACTTACTTTTGACGTAAATACATATTTCTTTGAAAATATTATATTCTGTGGTAGGTATTCGTGAAAACCTTGTTATTTATTCTGGTGCTAATGTGTGCTTTTTCTTCAATCAAAATAAAAAAAAAATCTTTCCATAACTTTTCAGTCACATTGGGATCAGTGGTAGGAATTAACATACCCGTTCTAAATAATTTAGAAGTTTTCAAATATGACACAAATGTCATATTCTTCTTTAGTTGTTTTGGCAGAATGTTTGCATTTTAAATATAATTGGCAACAAATTATTAAAAGAATAAAACGTTGATATATAAGGTTAGGTTAAGTTCATATATGCATAATGAAGTTAGCTATTGTCAAATAATCTGGTTCATTCACAAGTATTATTTTATAAAGATTGTCAATAATACCGACGTAGGTTCTGAATTGACAAATTCATAAAGATTGTTACAAATGTCTTTATGATAACAATCTTTATATCCGTAACAACCTTTATGACTGTGTTTCTCTGAATAGACCACACATTGGCTCGTAGTATGATCACGGTTTTAACTAAAACGCTGTTGTAAGAAATGTCAAATTTCATTATTTAATAACAATAGTAAATAATATCAAATTTATCAAAATATGATTTTAAAGCAGAACATAGTTTGTATTCAAACAAATATTTTTAAAAAAATCGTTCTTTACATATAAGGGTGAAATTAAATATTGAAATTTGAATTTGACATTTCTTAAAACAGTGTTTTAGTTAAAACCGTGATCATACTACGAGCCAGTGTGTTTAGAAAAAATCCTAATTCGGAGTAGGCCATGAATAGAGAAACGTATGTTTGATTATTATTCAATTAAAAAATCAAGTTAACAAAATTGAAATGTAATTTTTAGGAGAAAATATAATAAAAGATAGAGTATATTACTATTCGCAGTTTTCTACTTTATTTCCATTTCTAAAATAAGATTCAAGAAGAAAAGCTTTCATTTCATTGATAACATGTCCGTAGAATCGAATGGTGTTGTCGCCAAATTCATATCTTCACCCATTTTTGGGTTTTTAGCCAAAAATGGGCAGTTTTGAGCAAAATTTTGAATATAAATATCTCGAGAACGAAAAGAGATATCGACCTGCGGTTTCATAATTTGGAATCAACGCTTTGAGAAGTATCTAGATACTTTGAAATTATTATTAGATTTTTTGAAAATTTTGAAGTTTTTATCTAAATGTGGGATATATTGGCTTTTGGGGCAATAAATCAAAAATGGGTAGAGATGTAAAGTAATATTATTTGATTGTAAAAAGAATATTACGTAAGTGTACGCATTTTTAGAAATAAAAGTATTGAAATAAAAATAGATAAATGCTATAAAAAAGTATTGTACATTTCATCAATATGGGTAGAGTTACAATATAAGTAATTTAATTGATGTACTACATTGCTTCCGCCATCTTTACAAAAACAATTTATTTATATTGCAATAGCAAAACTCATTTCCATTGTTAAATTCTTATACCTCTATTTTCAGCGAACACCCTTTTACTATTTGTATATGTATGCTTACATCTCGTATGTGTTCGTTTTGCGTTGACGTCCAATTTATAAAAGTGAGTTATTTAACAAGGAATTGCCGTGTATTTGGAGTTAGTGTAACAAATTCAACAGAGCAGGTTGGCATTAATATTAACAATCCTACTTATTAACACATTCACAACAGTCGTACGCAGTATGAAAGTCAGTGTTTTATTTGATTCATGAATTATTAAAGTCGCACGACACTGTGTATCACAAGAACGGCACAACAAAACGATCATTTGTCGTTCGTGGGATGACAACCGGCACGATAACACGGAAATGGCTGTAGCCGTACACCACCACAACTGCGACTGCAGACGGAAAGGAAAACGAAAACCCGCGCGGAATACTTTTTCATACGAGTGCGGTAATCAGACAAAATGGACCAAATGCAAATGGAAATTTCTACATCTGTGCTAAATGTTGTGAAATATCTTGTTCACGCCCTAAACAAACAGATCGTTAATGCCGCCATGCCAGACTCTTTTATTTTTATAATTATTTAATCGGGCGGAAAGGGTGAGCAGTATCTTCATTTGCTTACTTCATTAAACGATTTGGACGTTCATGTCTGAATATATTACTAGAAAATGACTTTAGAATTGAGATACAGGTTTGTTTATTTCGCCATTCAGTGAGCCGATTTCACATTTTTAAAAAGTATTTTACATGAAAGTTCATGCAATATTTTTCATAATAACCAATAAAAAAATCTGATGTGGCCAACACAAAACCTCCCGCTATTTAATTTTTACATATATACATACGTACATAAAATCGCGCGATTCCCACTTATGGGGTTAGCAAATACCCGGAAACAAAAGTAACAATAAGTAAAGGGATCAGAGTAAGAGCTCAGCTGACTCACTTCACTCTTTAACAACATTCTTCTTTCGCTTTGTCCACAATCATCATAGCATTCATACATAAGAACATATTAAAGTGGCCGATTTTCGGTAGCGAATAACCCCATCCGGACCACAATAATAGTTACGCAACAATCTTCCTTCGCCAAACTTTCCTATCCATTTTTATTAATTTAAATACATACCTACGTATTTACTAACGCTGCAAACTGTTCCATTGCATAAAACTATTGATTTATTTATTGGAGTTATCGTCGGAAAATTTTTGTCGCACACACACACACACACACACACACACACACACACACACACACACACACACACACACACACACACACACACACATACAGAGAGAGAGAGAGAATCATCGTAAAACTAGTAATATCGTATTCTGGCGACCCTAAAACGTGCTTATTCATTAAAAACTCACCACCGAATTTTTTGACCAAAGACAATATCTTCCTTACCTAAAGGGGACAGAAGATAAAAAATCGTTTATCAAAACTCATTTGCAAAAAAAGCATCATATTATTGGCTCACAGGACGCGAATGTTTTTTTGTGACGGTGTTAGTCATTTTCAAAACCTATAAAAAAAGCAAATTAACAAACCTAACAATAAATAAAACGCAGTGATAGATTTCTCTCTCTCACAAATTTCTTTACGTTCATACTACACACCGATTTTTCACCGTTACGTCATAGTTTGATGTTCGTATTTTAGATATACGTATCGTATGTTTATCTCTATCTTACTTATGGTTTCCTACATTCTGTCTTCGATACGTATATCTAATATACGAACATCAAACTATGACGTAACGGTCAAGTGTGAAAAATCGGTGTGTATATAAAACGGAGTCCAATGAGGTCATGCACGACTTTTTTTATAATTTTAATCGATAGAGTAGTGACCCGTATTTTTTATTTTTCCTCAAATCGATCTTTAATCATGAAAAAATTGTAAATGAAAATGACATTCTTTAAAATGAGGCTGCTAGACCCCCGCTTCGTCCCTTGTCCTATTACGTCACGAACTGACAGGCACGACCATTTTGATTTTCACATTGTCTTAAACGTCAAAGTGACATTTAAAGATAACCTAAAATTTATGAAAGTAAACATGTCGATGGAACGTTGTTTCTTGCCAAAATAAAGAACAAAATAATATTCTGCAATATATTCAATGTCTCACATGCGTTTATAACCTTCTACCGTCTAATTCAAAGATTCAAAAGTGAAAGAAACATCTGATGTAACGTAGATAATTTCACGCCAAATGAAAATTATATTTATAAAAATAAATAGAACGATATTATATTAATATATTAGAGCATATTCAGATATGTAATCCTCAATTTATAGTTTATATATATATTTTTCTTTTAGAAATTATGTGTCCATATAAAATGTCTGTTTGAAATGAGCCTGAACTTGGTATGTGACGTTGTAACGACAAAACATGGCTGGTTTTTGCAACTTTTTAAAAATATCATACTTTAAAACGATTTTATACAACAAAAAATATAAATAAAAAATAATTTAATCATACTGATCGATGAATTAGACTATCCTTTTTCGATTTAAGTACAATTATTTTTTTTGCATTACCTCATTCTCAAAGTGATACGCACTGAAAATTTATCACTTTATCACTTAGAACTGTTCTTAATTGCAAAGTGATCTGATATAAGTGAGTGAGAAAGTGTGATATTATATGTATTTAACTTATGTTGACAATATTGGATATGCATAACAAAAATATACGAATTTGGCGCATGTGTTTTGTTGACATTTAACAAATAATAACTTAACAGTGGCAAGCGATATACCCAAATCATTCAAGCAGCCAATGCACGTCATTAATAAAAATTGAATTTTAGTAACTAGATGTGTGACGTCATGTACTGCTACGTTTGCAGAGGTTTTAGAATCTTTATGAAAAGAGTTATACAGATTGCAATCTATATTATCGACATGTTCATGAACTGTCACATCTACAAAATAAATACTATATTTTCATCACTGTCCATTTCTATTTAAATTATTTTATAATACTAACCTTATTTATACTTATGTATGCCATATAAAGGCAATAAATAAAAGTGACCCGAATTTCAAAGAAATATACCAAATTCTTCTGATTGATTAGAAGTGCTATCTTTGGCAGATTCACAGATTTTGTGTTTGCGTTAACGGTCACGTTGTGTCGTTGCATTGCGTTTAACATTACTTTATAATAAATAGACCTTTACAACGCACAAAAATGTTTCAAACACGATACAAATATTTTTCAAATAATAACTTTGACAGTATGAACATACAAATTATCAATGTTGCCAACTATAGCAACAATTAAACGAATAATATGACGTTGATGTACATTATTTATATATTATTCATGTCATATACGATAAGTAATGAACTCTACTATTCATCTTAATAATAATTATATAAGGCTATACACTTTTTGACGGTTAAAAATGATTGAAATTTTATTTCATTTTTCACTATTAGTGATTTTAACGCATTAATGTTTTTACACTAAGTGATGACGTGCATTGGCTGCTTGAATGATTTGGTTATATGACATAAATTTATCACCATTGTGATATGATATAAAGTGACAATTGAGAATCGAGCCCTAGGTATAATTTTCAAATTCGCTTGTGGTCAGCCCCAGTTCTATCGCAGGTTGTTCCCTGAACTTGTTCTCATTTCTGCGCCGACGCTACTCTGCTAGTCTCTCCAGTGTCGTTCTTCATTTCCATATTTTATTCAGACTCATGTATAATTCATTTTTGTCGTCGTCTTTGGTTTTGCGGTGCCTTTTCTTCGCAATTCGCGCGCGGAATGAATCGCCGGGGATGTAGCGTGGTGTATCGACATGCTACTATTGCCAATCCCGCTCTCGTTTCCTATGCACACCCGGACACACAAATTCTGCAGTCCTAGCAGCAGACAAACCGCTTAATGAAGGCAGTAAATGAATGTATTGCATATACGAAGTTTTTAGCTCTCGCCACTGTATAGGAATCTTGCTAAAAATCACACATCAGATTTAAAATTTAAATAAAGAAGCACGTTTTAAGAATCGTTTTTAAGTATTTTACGATAATATGAACACTATTAACGATTCAAATTAACTTCTCCAATCATTATATAGCTCTGTTTTGATATCACAACAATGTACGAGCTGTCAATATGTCTCTGATATACTGAATTTTACGTAGTGGTGCCGCGAGACGAGATATGACAACAAACAATCCACACGAATTTTCGAGACGAGATTTCTCTGCATCTCGTTTCGTCATATTTTTCCTTACTTTCGAATTTTTCGAAATTATAATTAGTAATGGTAAATAAATTAACATTACAAGCAACATGAATATAATAAACGAGCACTGATTAAAACATTATTTTACAAAGTCTGGTGATTGAATGTTGAATGATAGGTAAAAAATAGGTACTGGCGTTTACCATAAATGTCACTTTTGAGCATTTTCTTTTTACTAAAACCCAATAAATCTAAAATTAATAAATGTATATATATATATATAAATGTAAATGAAGAGGCATTTAAAATATTTATTTATAACGACATATATTTTGTTATTTCATATATTCTAATTAGAAATATTTACGTATAATAAACGCAATCAGTTTCCATCCACATTCTATCAAGAACCATAACAGAAAACTTGATATAAGATTCACATGTTAATGCCAGGACGGCAAGCTTAGCACTAGTCAAAACGTCCGAAACGTCCAACTAATGTCAATAAAATTATAAAATGACGTTACATTAATTTTTGGAACCTGTGGCCTACTTCTCTTTATGAAACATTCAACGTATCAGTTTCCAAACTTCAATTTACTATATTCAAATATTTAAATCATTGATATCAAAAATTCATATTGCATTTGTTCATTTATTTAAATTTATCTACGACAAATAAATAATACCTACGTACATTAAATATGTAGTTTTTGCTGCATAATGCTATATATATAAATCTTTCAGGGAATAATGATCAATGACCCGGGAATAATTTTTAAATAAATATGCAAAAAAAATGAATTTTCCACATGACATCTTCATTTTCATATTTACGCACATCTGCTTTAAAATTGTTTATTTACATCGTGGTTCCCATGGCGGAAACTGAAAGATTACACCCTGCGGGCGGTAAAGTAGCATATGCGGGCGGTAAAATTCAGAAAGAGCCCGCTTACTGGTAAACAAAACATCAAAAATACAATAGGAAATGTAATCAAGACTCTTATTTTTAAAAAATGATATTAGATCCGCTAAATTTTCACTAGATTTTATTAGAATTGCATAAGAAATTACTTCAGAAATTGTCTCAAATCTCCAAGCTTGACATTTGAAAAAATATTCATATAACCAAATAGTTAGCAATGCAACGCATCGTCTTATTGTTTTGTGACATGGCCACCTGGATACGTAATATTTTTATATAGCAACAAGCTTTAAATGTATTTAAAAAATAATTTAAAAACATTTCATTTGATTGCAGTTGTGCGTAAAACGTTGTACATACCTCGGGCCGAAAGAAGTTTACACCCTTGGACGAATGAAAGCCCTCCGCTACGCGTCGAGCTTCAAATTTCGTCCGCAGGTGTAAACCTTTTCTTTCGACCCTCTATATGTAAATAACTATTACATCATGATACATTGCTATGTTAACCTAATTTTAGTGAAAAAACTTAACATGTGAATAATTTAATTTGGGGTTATGAAACGAAATTATAAAAAATCTTGTATATAATAGATTAATTTTGGGATTTTTTCTCGAAAAGTATTGAAAATAGATCTTTTCTTTGCGGGCCAATTGTACGTCTTAAGTTGTTCTTCGAATTAAAAACTTGAACTGTACTGATACTAATCAGACATGATAAATTCTTACGACAATCGAAGTGTTACCCTAAAACAGCTGTCATGCCTTTGATGATCATGATGCTGTCTGTAACTGTAAGTTTTAAATGCCCGTCGTATCTTTTCATAAGAGATAAGCATTCCCATTAAAGAGATAGTCTCGTCTCTTCTCAGAGCCGGGTCGTGTTGATGTACGTATTAAATAGTATAAATTTGATTGTAAATGCAAATATAATTTAAGCAAGCTGTGGAATAAATCTTGTTCATATAATTCATATAATAAAGCAAGATGAATGAAACACTTGATCACCCTTTAGCGCTGTGTGAGTTTAGTTCGCAACTTGCTAATGAATGATGATTAATACAAGGCTGAAGCTCCCTGCCTTGGCGGAGTTAATCCTATTTTTCTGGTTTTTGCTTCGTGTGCGGACATCTGGCGGAATGAGAATTTATGTCCCGATGCTGTTGTTTCGTTCTGCATAAAGCAGCAGGGTAGAGCGGGCGGGGGTGAATAAAAGCTGGGTATGCAGTTTGAAAGTTGCAGGATAACGCAGGATTTGCTTGCAGGCACGTCCACTGCTATGGCCGTCAGTCCGCTGCTCTTAGGACTCATCGCGACTGCAGGACTGCTCGCTGCGGTGGTCTGTCTCGTCCTTGCTGCCCTCTACAGGCAAGATGGATTTTTTTTTAACTCTTACAGGCTTGGTGGTGTACTAAGTTACTGTGAAAAGTGAGTTGTACGACAGTACTAAATTGTACAACTTATTACATTTTTCTTTGTAATCTTGATTGACATAGTTACACTTTTGTATCCTTAAGCCTCATTCACAACAGGAAATTAGTGGTTAATGTTAGTAGTTATGGTTAGCTTAACATACGTACAGTGCGTCTACTCCTTCGACAATATAACTATAGACACGTAATGGAGGCATTTGTTTTGAAGCATAAGTGTGCGGTGCGGGAAAGGGGGAAGGTGCCCATATGTGGTGTTTTGTTTGTTGCAGCTTTGTAGGAGATAAAATGCGTTGCGGGTTACATACGGGTAAGTATTTATTATATTAGCCTTGGAAAAATGTTTGAAACAAGAGACATTGAATATAATATTCCAATACGAATTGTTTAAATTTTTATTATCTTCTCTTATAGAAAAGGATAGACTTTATGTAGATTATAGTAAATTTGTGTATAACTACTAATATTTAACATAACAAAAAATCATATGTGTACATAATACATACATAAATGTACTACAAGTTATACTACAATTGATTTTCTTAATATTTCATATTTTTTAGCTTCGACATAAAAATTGATTAACAGATATTATCGAATATTATCAGTTTTTTTAAATAATTTTTATGAAGATAAATTCCAACGACTAGTTTTTAACCAATCATGATGCAAAACACTTCAAAATTCAACCAATGGGAACAGTATTATACTGATAAAACCCCTTTTACCCCGATAATTTTCCGCTACCAAGTAAATAAACAGTTGTTATTGTTTATAACTGTCAGTGTGACAATTAATGTGTCAAGTTTCATTTAGAATTTATCTCACCAAATGCCACACGACCTCTCAGATTTTCTCAGATAAACTTTTATTTTTAAGCACTCATTTTTTTTGCTTCTAAGCAAAATCACTCAAGCAAACTGACATTAGGTAAAACCCCTCCTCCTTCGGAGTCGGGATTTACCATGCAGTTTGCTTTCATGTGTTGCTAAGCAAAAAAAAAATCGTGCAAAATAAAAATTTGTCGATAAAATCAGGAGGTCTTGTGATATTACTTCTGATAAATTTAAAATAATTATTGTTTTATTTTCGGTGATAGAAAAATTATTATTATTATTATTGTTATTAATTTTAGATATTTATTAAAATTAATATTTTCATCTGAGCAATTAATTTAATGTTTAACTTTTTAAATTTTGGATATTAAAAATAGTAAGAATATTAATTTTATATTTAAATAATTCGTATTGGAATATTATATTTAGTGTCTCATGTCTAGTTGCACCGCAGACACTTAAAATTTAAACTTGGTTTTATTCAGTTAACCAAATAAATTACTGTTAATTCCTATTGACTATTTTTATAATTACTGTATAAAAATGAATTGACTAACTGAATAAATCCAAGTTTAAATTTTAAGTGTTAGTGGTGCAACTAGGCATCGGACATTTTTTAAAGGCTAATGTGAATAATGCTTACCCGTATGTAATCCGCAATGCACTTTAACTCCTACAATCATGCAACCAACAAAACACCACATATGGGCACCGCCCCCTTTCCCCGCAACCCACACTTATGCTTCAAAACATTGTATAACCCAACAAAGCCAGTTACGTGTCTATAGTTATATGGTCGAAGGTCTACTCTTACCTGACAGTCCCCGCTGATGCCCTGCGCAGAGAGAGAAAATATTCGGAGCGAGAGAAATAGATACTACACCCGAGAAATACAGCCCTAAGTTACACGTAATTGGTCATTGGCTGTTTTTCTTATAGTTTGCGACTTTCCTAATTTTTAGGTTTTTCGATAGGTTTCATCAGTCTTTTGCCACCAATATTTTTATTAATTTCTGTTAAGGAGGATTTATAGTTTACATAGTAAAGCATAACAACGTAACATAACATAATAGATTATTATGGTTTTATAATTTTAAATTTTGTTATGCCTGATATACCGTGAGTATTTTTTAACGTGAAACATTGGGTTTGTCATATCCATGGTGACGACTCGAAATTTGATTGACAGCAATGTATTTGTCTGTCCCATTTAAAATGAAACATAGGGAACTAATTTGACAGATTATATTTAAATATTGTAAGAAATTTAGCAGAGTCAGAAAACCACTCGAGAGCACTACACTAAACATATTTCGGGCACAAGGTGCACACAGTATTTTTTTTACATCTAAATTTAATTTTTAGAAAACAGGTATAATTATTTAACAAAATTAACCTCTAATGACATCTTGTCAATATGACAGATAACCGTTGAATTTTCCTATAAGTTACGACTTGACATTTGATTGACAGCAATTTGCCTGTCTCATTTAAAATAAAACATAGCGAATGAATTTGACAGAAGTATTACATTTAGATATTGTAAGAAATTTAGTCGAGTCAGAAAATCACTCGGGCACTAGGTGTATACAATAATTTAATTTAGAAAGCAGGTATAATTATTTAAACAAAATTAACCTCTACTGACGTCTTATCGAATGTCAAATTCTTTCCCTATGTTTCATTTTAAATGGGACAGACAAATACATTGCTGTCAATCAAATGTCAAGCCGTAACTATGGATATGACAAATCCAATGTTTCATGTTAAAAAATACTCACGGTATAATCATAGTATACAATTATTATTCGGTGTTAATTTTAACTGTTATATACATATTGTCGTATTATAATTAAATCAAATAATGCTGATGGCAATATAAAAATATAACATAAGAAATGAAATTTGGTCATTTGTTATGTTATGCTATGTTAGATAGATAGATAGATAGATAGATACCAGTCTTCCACAATTTATGTCCCGGTTTGTACTTTTCACCCCCCACCACAATGTATGAACCACTGCGCATCGTAGCCCAACTGTCACGTATCAGTCAGTAGATGGGTTGTAGTTGTACTACAGCGTTCACAAGTACGAAATTAGCGCAGCGCAGATCTGCGCTAAGTTCAGTTAACGCAAGAGTTTGTAAATACCAAACATTCTGATTAGCGGTTAACAGAAATAGTCAATCATAGGACACAATAGAATGGGATAGATATATTTTAGAAAAAGATATATGTTTTGATATTTGCTTAGCATCTTTGATAGTTGTGTGAAAATAGTGAAATCGAAATGAATCGAAATCATCTGCAAATCAAAAAGAAATTAGTACTGATTTTGAATAATTATCGAATCACTTTTTATTCAGCTTCTTTCGAAGATACATTTTTAAAATTTGCATCATAGAAACAGTTACTTTCTGCAATGAGGGTTATAAACGCTTTTTCTGTCATTGTTTTGTAATAATTACATAAATATTTTAATTTGTTAACTCAGCAACACCATACATGTAATAATTTTAAGACTACCCCAAATTACGAATGAAGCGTGTTGTTTTACCGACAGAGATAGATGTTAATTTCACTTATTGTGAACGCTGTTTTCCAATCTCTAACTACTAATTATAACCACTAACCATAACTACTAACACTAACCACGAATTTCGTGTTGTGAATGAGGCTTATGCCCGGTTTCATGAAAGTATGTTAAATCAAAGATTAGCTAATTGCTTTGTTAACTGTAATCACTGATTAAATAATTGTGCATTTCATGATATTAATACATTTATTAACTTGCATTGATTCTGGAGGCATTATTTGCCTTTATACCTATAAATAGCATTTATTAAATAATCAATTATATATAACAATAATAATTAATTAACATTCAAATTTAGTAACAAATTATTAAGTGACATGTGTATTTAATTGACTCCGATTAAGCTAATCATTTGTCATGAAACAAAATATTGTATTTAACTAGGTGATTCAAATTTAATCATTGATTATAATTTTAATCAACTTTCATGAATCTGAGCAACGGAATCATTTTTATTAAAAAAATAAAAATAGATATAAATATTGCTGCATATGATAAAGTATATCACCAAGTCAGCAAAAGTTAACCAATTTATTCTAATTACTACACTCTTACACATTCAAAGAAATCATGCAAAAATTTATTATTTCTTATTGCATGCAAAATGAGTTGTACAGAAGCGATAACTTAATTGCACATACTTTAAACTCCATCTTTAACCTAAAGGTTGAACAAAATTTTACGCTTTTATTGTGTATATCTTTTATTTCTCATTTTCTGTTCATTATCATATTTAACTATGAATTCTTCCACCTTTTTCTTCTTCAGATGCTATCATCTTCATACTCTTCTTTATTCTTCCACCTTTTTCTTCTTCAGATGCTATCATCTTCATACTCTTCTTTTTTCTTCCATTTTTTATTATATTTTTCTATTTATTATGTATTTTCATTGTTATCAATACCTACTCTTAAATTCAGCTTTTTTATTTTACACAAAGATTTGCAAGTAAAATAAATAAATATATCATCACGGCATATTACCCATTTCTGGGTGTGCTAATCTGCTTTATCGCAGGTAATAATGATGACATATTTGTACCGTGCGGGCGCTTACCAGGCGTCACCTCACGGGCACTCATTGCTAGCGTGGAGAGTGAACCACAGGGGTCACTTTTGTGCTATTTAAAATTCGAAATATTTGGCGTCGGTCGGCATCGAACCCGGTACCCTCAGGTTCGCGACCAGACACTCAGGCACGAGGCCACGGGACCCCATTAAAGATTTGCAAAAGTTAAATATTTTATACAAAAATAAGCACATACGTAACAACAACTATCATTTGAGCTGTCAAAAGCACGACTGAAACTCATCGTGTAGATGTTTTCATTATCCAAGAATCCTTATTACTTCATTTTTTATTTTAATTTAATTTTATTCTTCATTATTTTATTGTTTAATTATTTTTATCATTTTTTTTTTAATTCCATCCTTTACTTTACTAATCATCGTCCTTCTTTTATCATAATTTCTTGTTATTTCTTTGTTTTATTAATACCTTTTTCATCAACTTGTCTCGTTTTATAATCTACATAAAGTAAAATTTTTGAAAGAAGTCCGATCAAGGCCATCTACGAATTGCTTCTATGAATTAAAGCGGCGTTCACAACCAAGTAATTTCAATATCCAATTCGAATTTCTACTTTGCGTCAAAGCTTGGAACATGTACCTGAATGTACGCGTTCGCAACATAATAATTTCATTTTCCAATTTCAGCTTCTAATTCGAACCTTGCAAGGTCCAAACTTTCCAATTCCAATTTGAGGTAACGCATGCGCACAATGCTGCTAAACGTCGAATGTCAAGCTCAGCTGTCATTATTTGGAGGTTATTTAGAAATTAATCGCAAAGAAGCTCTTAAGATTCAGTAATCTTTTGTCAAAAGTCTCGATCGAAACAAATGTGTACAGAAATGTGATAAGAAACCTAATATACGTACGCAGAATATGATAATTTGCACATGCGTCAAATTGAAATTACATGCTGTTGTGAATGCGATAAATTCGAAGTAAAAATTATAGAGTAGAAATTCAAATTGGAAATTGAAATTATTTGGTTCTGAATGCAGCTTTAGATTTTATGCTGTCAAATTTAGTAGTGTCGTTTACATAGTTTTTATGAGGTACACAAGAGATTATGTACCCTCATAAAAACTAAGTAAAAGACAGTACTAAATTTGACAGCACAAAATCTTAATTCATAGATACAATTCGTAGATGGCCTTGATCGGACTTCTTTCAAAAAGTTTACTGTACCAATTTCTCTTTACCAGAGTCGAACTGCATTCTTGCCTTTCTATTTTTTCCTTTCTTATCGTCACATTTAATATCATTATCTCTTCTTTTTTATCATCCTCTTCTGCTCCTCAGGCGGCACTACTCACGTCCGTGCGGTCCTCGAACAGAGTCCCGTACAAAACACGTCCCCTTGGAGGTGGGGCTGCATAGCTCTGATGATGGCTTAGCAGCCCCTGATGGTGCTCTACTGGGTGCCGTAGCCAGCGTGCGGCACCACCACGTCGGTCTGGGGACCGTCGCCGTGGCTACAGCAGGCCACCAGGTGGATACCCAGTGTCGAACACCGGGACCAGAGGGAAGTGATCCCGACATCATAAGAAACCAGTATGGTAAGAGAGAATATTTTTTTATACAGAGTGTTAAAAAATAAGTTTAATAAATTATGAGGGCATATAGTACTGACCAAAATGAGTAAAAAAAATCAACATGGGTCCGATCTTCAACTGTTTTCGAGAAAGAGAACATTTTGTATTAGAATCGAAGAAAAACAGACTAAGATAGTGGTCGAACAAAATTTTGTCTATGCCAGTAAATAGACTATAAAAAAAACAATAACATATTATATGAAACATTTTTTTCACTTTCTAATATTTACGAAATTATTTGAAAACTAAATATCGGCCAAGGGCGCCACAACTTTTGTCTTAGTAGAATTATTCGATTTTTTGTGAAAAACAAAAACACATCTAAGATGACCTCTGAAAGGTAGACAAAATGTTTCATGCAATCAAAGTCGTAACTCTTACAGTTTTCGAGATAGCACAGGCAAACACCGAAAAAACTCATTTTTCATTGCCTTTTATCTCGAAAACAATTGAAGATCGGACCCATGTTGATTAAACTTTTTTTACTCATTTTGGTCAGTACTATATGTCCTCATAATTTCGCACACTTATTTTTTAACACCTGTATGTATCAGTCCTTGCCTCCCTACCCCCCTTGGAAAAATTTCTGGTGGCGCCTATGCCTATAGCCCTAAAACCCTTCAAGATTTTTACTGATATTGGTTATTATTCATTGGTTTAATGATTGTCGGTTCCTTTACTATTATATTTTGGTTTTTGGTTATTCTTGCATATACAAATATAACGGTTTTTTTTTTCAATTAAACAATCAATTTCATTTTGAGCAAAAGGTAATATTGATTGTTTTTGCATTAAACCACAGATATATCTACATTTTAATTTGCAAATTGTTGCTATTTCTATAAACGCGTTCCGAACATTGACGAAATTAGCCGAACGGGTCTTGTCGGACCATGTGGCTGCACACTTCTACAGTCAAGATGTTAAAATGGCGGAATGAACATTGACAGAAACATGCCATGTATTTGTTGTTTTTACAGTTGTTGAATCTGTATATTAATACGATTTTTTTTTATTTTTGTGATGTAATACATGTGTTTATTGATGTATTTATAGTGCTGCCACGTGTTTGGTGTTCTGTGTGTGCAGAAAGAAGACCAGTACATAGTTTCATGAAAGTATATGAACCTTCAGGAGGAGGAACAAAGAGACTAGTCGAAGAAGAAGAAGACGAAGATGTTGGAATTCCACATCACGGGTTGGATGGATATGATTACAGAGTTGCCAAAGATTGTCATCCCAATCATAATACCGTAAGTCCAAATACTTTTCTTTATCAAGTACACCGGTACACGAAACAAATTATATCCTGTTTTTCTTTGTAAACTACATTTAGTTAAGCCTCATTTTCACCGAATGTTTTAATGCATAATGAGTATAAGGCTTAATGCATTATGACAATTTACTAGGATAGCATTTCCAGCTACTTTGTTTATGTTTAGTGACTAATTCAACAGAAATGTTACATTTTTTCCCCTTATAACTTGTTGCCTAGCAGACTGCCATTGCAATAGCATTTCTTCTTTTTTAAATATATTATATACATAATTTTCTTTATCTATATCCATACCGACAAATTTAAAATTAAATAATTGTAAAGTAGACTGACAGTTGACAATTCAGGTTAGAAGTTTGCAAACTTTTGTTTTTCCGCATTGCTCTTGGTTCTAAAGCATTAATCCATATGATAAACATTTTTACGGATTCGCATTGCGCTCAGTTATTAATTATAGCTCTTACGCTTTAGGACAATCGGTGGAAATAAGGTTTAACTTTCATTAGTAAACCGGTTTGAACTCTAAACCCGTTTTTATCAAAATTGCACACGTGAAAATATTTTATGGAATTTAGGTACATATGTATTTCACTATTTCGACTCGCAAAATTCTACGAGAGTGCTAAAATCCTGGAATGAATGTCCATAGATCTTTGAAAATGGTATATGTATGCAGTGGCGTTTTCTCCATACAAGCAAGGCAAGCAGTGCTTGCCTTTATATTTTCTTACTTTTAATTTATTTTTACAATTATATTTATATATTTAGAACTTTAATATATCAAAATTTAAAAGCAAAGACACAAATGTATTTGCTGTTGCCTACCGCACAGTTAATCTAATTTTATCATTGGGATACGTACTATTACGATCTTACCATGTTGTACAAAACGTGCTGGTAAGCAGAACTTCGAGTGCTTACACCGCCTATACCTACACTATACCGAACATTGCCGAACATGTAGCCTTCTATACTGAAAATATTTCGCTGTTTAGGTTCATCTGCAAGCAGTTTTTATATTGCTTCCATGAACAAAATTTAAGTGAAATAGATAGTAAATGTTAAAATAGGATACGAATAAAAGTAAAATTTATTTATAAGGTATCTATATTTTATATTTCTACATTTATTTTGTTTCAATTAAATTTTGAAAATAATAATAATCCTTATATTTTTATACAGAATGGATAACATTTGTGCAATAATAAAAAAATTACAAGAAAATCCATTTGGCAATTTTGAAGAAAAAAACCTTTTTTGCAAATGGCAGACCAGTTCCTCCTATGAAGTTATTAACAACTGTTAAACATATAACAAGGCATTTTAATACAGATTTATATGACAAAAATGTGTGGTTATGTGATAGTGAAACATTACTAAAATTATATTGTTGACCATGTTTATTATTTAATAAAGAAAAATCAGTATGGAATGATATTAAGCGAGGCTTTTGCTACTTAAATAATATCACGTCAAGTCTGTGATCTGGCAATTTTTGTTCTTTGCACATGAAAGGGGAAAAACATGCATTTGCACATCCCTTCGAAACATGTAAGTCAATTATAAGGCATTTGACCTTGAATGAAAAAAAAAAATCGCCTGCGGCGCATTTTTTTTAATACCTTACCTACACCATTACTGCTTGCCTTCTTATAAAATGCACGAGACGCCGCTGTATGTATGTAGATGTAGGTAATACAAGTCTTCAATGAAAGATGTATGTATAAATACGAAATTTCAAGATTCTTTATCGATTTGTTCATTTTTAATATGTGAAAGTTCAAAGTTCAGGAGTCAAATACATAGCATTAAAATGAACCAAAAAATATATTTCAACAAAATATCGTTATAATAGGGTCCTCCACTGTATATTAAGGACTATCAAAGTTTAAAAATAGTTATTAGTTTCTAAAATAATTTAGTTTTTATTACCATTTCTTCATCTCTATATCTACGTTACACATTTATTCTATTCCAAATTCTTACAACTTTTAAACCTTCTGCTACCGCCTTTTTGAAATACGGAATCCATTTGCAAGTATATAAATGCAGAAAATAACAACAATAAAACAAAAGAAATAAACCAAATACCTAATACTAGTTTAAATCATATACTTATTAACTAATATATTGCTAATGCTCGTATCTTTCCCATAAGAGTAAGTGAAGGAAACACTGTGAAATGGAAATATCATTTCCGCATAAGTCTATCTCTCACAAACACCCAACTGGCAATTATGCGCATGCTCGGAAATCTTGACTACTATTGGCTAACGCTGGCTGGGCTGCGTTCCAAAATCCTACTCTTAGTGTACGAAATTATTCAAAGTCGTTTCAAAATTAATAACCTTACTCACAGAGTTTACTCAACCTGTTCCAAAACAGCCAGAGTTTACTCCAAAGTGATGTTCTCTACTACTCTACTAACAAGGAGGGTATAGAAATTACTCCACAATATTTTCAAACGTAGATGCTCACGATTCTCAACATAAGTAATGAAAGTAATTTGCCTTCTTGAGGAAGAAAACATGCTTTTGGTTGAAAATAAACATAAGTAAATACGTTGGTGTGTATTACGAGCATACTTTTATAATAAAAGAATTTTTATGGAGCGTACTTTCACATTATATTGAGGAGAGTGCTCCATAAAAGCGCTTTTATTATGGGCTTGACATTAATGTTGTAATTATAAGTAGTTTTGTTAGTTTTTTAAAATTATTTTTAATTTAGTTTCAATTTTTTACTTCAACAAAACTCTCATTCGTTCCAAAACACAACACATCATAGCTCTACGCCATAACTCGGTATTCTTGATTTTGGAACGCTGCCCTGGTGATGCAGTGAGCACATGGTTTAACTTTGACGTTGATTTCATTTCTGTTTGTAGTTGCACTTCGAAAGCATTTGCTTTGTGTTTCATACAGTAATTTATTGTCACCTAAATAAATTAATTCTGACCAGATTGTATTCCTATTATTTGTACAGTACAACAAAGTAAATTATTTAATTCAAATTTAGCACTAGAATATGTCAATGTTTTTTATTATTACTAATATTTATATTCAAGAATTTACATGCAAAATAAATAGTAGGTACATTGTTTAATTTCTCAAATTTAAATTAAAAATTTCTCGCGCTAGTCGTTAATAAACAGAACTCTGTGATTCGCAAAAAGTGATCATGGTTTCCTCGTTAGCCAATAGTGCGCATAATTCGCGGTTGGGTATAAAGACTATCTAAAATTACATATCACTTTCAGTTTAGATGAAGTTTTGTAAAAAAAAATATAGTGGAGAACCCTATTGTAAGTTAAGTTTATACTGATGTTTATACAACTATAAAGAATAGATGTAGGTAAGCTTTTCTATGCGTCCAGGTACATGATAATTAATTCAAAATTATCCAGTGTACATTAACATAAAAGATATGCAATAAAATCTGGATAAATATTAGAGAAAAATTAAAAGAAAACCTAAAAAAAATATTAGATATTTTTGTCCGTGAGTATATTTAAAAAAAATTAATATATTCCTTCTTTATAAAGTATAGAAGCTATATAAATTCATTTCGCTACATATTTGAGTAGGTAATAACTTCGTACGAATTTTCATATCAAAAATTGCACGAAAAACTATCAAACACAAAATTTGAACAAATCTAAATAGTTCATCACTTATTTCTCTTCTCTTTGACACCTTCTCCGTGGCTCCCCTAGGTCTACCACAGCCTACAGCGCGCAAGGCAGCCGAAACCTTTGGTGTCGCCGGTGTCATTAGGCCTGCCGCTGCCGCCGGCCACGCTGCCCAAGCACCGGCCGGAAGTCGTCACCACGTCCAACCGGATACAGGAGAGCTGCATATAGGTGTTACTACTTCATGTGTACAATTCTTGTTTTTATCATGTATATGTATCGAATTAAGATTATCAATAAAGCTCGGAATACGAGGTTAAAAACTTTAACACTCCACAGAGATATTCTTGAAGCATGAGGAACGACTTGCTTGACTGCTGCACTGATATATTTGCTTTGCCTTTTGTTTTTGCAATTCTTAGGAGGTGGTCCATCCCGGTTTTATTTATGTTACATTTGCTTGATCCTGTAGATAATTTCTGAAGCCACTTTTATATCCTGTACTTATTAACTTTTACTTTTTAGGTTTTGTTTTATCAGTGCCATGTTTACATTTAAAAAATGTTAATCAATAAATGTTCTGTACAAAGCAATAACTATAGCTACATCTACTTCTGGATATGATACATATTACAACATGAACAAGCGTAGTGATGTTGGTAACTTGAGCCATATACGGGATGTATATATGGAATCCGTTTTATAAGAATACCTTACAATGTTTTTTCGCTTTGCTGTAGTTACTAACATATTAAATTTAGAGAAAAGTTGTAAATAAAAGAGTTTTTCAGAATTAAAAACTACACAATATGAAACTAAAATTAATTACAATTAAAATTCGCAATTTACAACAAATTTCAGAGTACCATTGAATTACTGATGTTTTTTTTCTTTACTTAATTTGACAGATCTCATAATTCTACTCTTGTCAATAAATAATTTTATATAATTATTAAAAGTGTAATTAAACCAAAAAAATAAAATATAAAATTATTCAAGAATGGTATATTATTATAACATTCAAAATTAATAATAATAATGTCAAATAAAAACAAATAAAACATCATCAGTAAATCATGGCACTCTGAAATATGTTGTAAATTGCAAATTTTAATTTGCGTTATTTTCGGAAAATAAGAAGAAATAATGATTAATTAGGGCCCATATTGTGTAGTTTTTAATTATGAACAACTTGTTTATTTACAACTTTTCTCTAAAATTAATAGGTCAGAAACTGCAACAAAATGGAATGAAAAAAATAACTTTGTATTCCCTATATAAACGGACACAAATTAGACACCCGGTATAGTTTCTAAAATAAATAAAATAAATATATCATCACGGCATATTACCCATTTCTGGGTGTGCCAATCTGCTTTATCGCAGATATCGGTAATGATGATGACATATTTGTACTGTGCGGGCGCTTACCAGGCGTCACCTCACGGGCACTCATAGCTGGCGTGGAGAGTGCACCACAGGGGTCACTTTTGTGCCATTTAAAATTCGAAAATATTTGGCGTCGGTCGGGATCGAACCCGGTACCTCCAGGTTCGCGACCAGACACTCAGGCACGTGGCCACGGGACCCCAACACGGGTATAGTTTCTTATTACTTTTATTAAAGAAAGATCCACCAAATAATTTAGATGATAACTTAAGGCGATTGCCGGTGTTACGCTAAACAGCACTTTAGTAGAAATCAAACTACACTCGTAAATATTAAGTTATAACTTCAAACTTGATACCATTGTATAGTAGATAGATCAATGCATGGGGCTGACCAATTATTTTGCATAATTATTAATTTCTATTGCATTTAAATTTAGTTCAAAAAACATCATAAAAATGGCTATTTTATAATTCATTTTTAACATGAAAACTGTACTTTATACAAAAAAAAATTCGATCACCCCCATAGCGCCCACCTTTAGTAGTAAATCTGTGAAAAAAATGTAAATTATCTCTTTTAATTTAGCTGTGATTTGATTTCTACTAAACCCCTTTTTGCCGCTTATTTCAGAAATCGGAACGATAGACTATGGAGGAGAAAGTGTTAGGAGAATATGTTCCCCCTCTACTACACACATCTCCTCTCTCACTCCAACAATTTGGTTCACAACACGGGCTGAGTTTTCCCCTTATGCTTTAAACAAGGATAAACACATATAAAAGCAGACAAAGAGAAATAAACGTAGCGTATCTTAAAAGTAGTGGGGGAACGTAAGAAGTTTGTCTGCACTAGTGTCATACAAGCTTCTAAATTAAATTTTCTTATTGTCTTATTGTAAATTTTTTGCAAAACCTTAGGACTCATCTTTTTATCCTTTACTCAAATTATCCCGCCTAATTTTAAAATCAAACAGATGACTTCTAAATTAACATTTACTCGTACATCTATTATATTCGCTTTAGAATATAACGTTACGTAAAACTTTTCACAAAATTTTATTTTATTATGTGACAATATTTGAATTTAAGTCAAAATTTGTTTATTGTGTTAATTTTTGACATCTTACTACCGAATCTCAAATTAATGTAAGTATTACACTATAATTGTCAAAAAAATTTTACAACACAATTTTTTAACATTTTAAAGTCCTGAAGAAGGTTTCAGATAAATCGAAAGCTTCGCTTTTATTAAAAAGAGTGTCAAAATATTTCCTGCCCACTGAATTCCATTCGACTGTAATCCTACTTGAAATTTGTCTTCTTCATTATATTTATGTATATGAATTTTTTAAATTTTAATTTGCTTGTAAGAGTTTTACAGCTCCGTTATTGAATTTTTTAGCTTTGCTTATTAACGATATGTATGTTTTCTTTCCTTATTATAGCGTAGCTTGCAGCTTTTTAATACTTCGCATTTAACATTTTTCACATTTGCTTATTAATTTTCTTTAGCAGAGCGAGAATTTTTTAATTTTTATTTCCCTTTTACATAATTTATTTTTCGTTTTGCTATATTATGTTGCTTTAGCAGTTTTGTTCTTTACAATTTTATTTCCTTTTCTTGCAGGATAATACTAACCCAACTAACTGCAGGTTCTTTCATCCATCATTTACAGCGAAGACAACGAAAATGTAAGTTGTAATTTTCATTAATTTTTTTATTTATTCCTACGGGCTTTATTTTCTATCTCAAATTTCAACCTGCTTCTTAGAATATGCAATGTAGTATATTCTAAATAATAAACAGAAAGTTAGGAAAATGTGGTGCAATACTAAATCGATGAATACAGTGGAATTTCGATAATTCGAAATCGCAACTGACCGTGAGTTTACTACGAATTATTGGGATTTTCGAAATTTCGAATTGTCCGGAGTTTATAAAAAAATAAGAAATGTTACAGGGCAGAATAAATTCGAGTTCCTTATATGAAAAACTTTCTTATTGTGCACAATACAGAAAATTGATGATTAAAAAAACAAGTCAAATACTGTACCTGACCATATATTTAAATAGAGATGAGAATAGCTCTGGTTTGTTCAGAATAATATTTCTACGCAAATAACAGTAATTATTAAAAATATGTCTTTTATAGGCCATTGTGGTTAACTATAATAAACGACTATGTGATCCTGGAATGAATAAATAAATAATCATCAGTCAACAAACATATAAAATAAAGAAATGCAAAGTACATAAACACGCAAACGCATTACACCGACATTTCTGTGTTAAGTTTTTTGTGTGTCCTGTAAAACACATTTTTACCTCCCGCTGCCCTTGGTAAGGGAGGTATAGCTAAAAATCGCATATCGAGATTTTAGTAAATGACCACGTTTTAAGGTCCCTAGAATCCAATTTTAACATTTTCGCAATGATGTCTGTATGTGTATATACATGGATTTTGTCTGCGCTCTAACTCAAATACCATCATTCAGAAAAATCGGAAACCTTCTATTTCGATCCTTAGAGAAAAACGTTAAATTTTGTTGTAAATCGGATAACCGGAAATGGCACTTTACTTGAAGCTAATAATGGCTTTTCTTCAAAAAATACCAGTGAAGATCATTTTTTCGTATTTTGTCATTATAAAAATTAAAGAATATTGAATGTACCTACAAATGTTCAACATCTATTTTTGTAGTGATATCATTTATAAATATATTAAATAGCAATGGTCCCAAGACCGAACCCTGCGGCACCCCCGATTTTTGTGGAAATTTTTCAGACTTAAAGCCATTGTAACATACATATTGATACCTTTCGTGCATATATGAGGACAAAATAGCTATAAGCGAGTTAGATAAGCCGAAGAACTCTAATTTACGTAATAAAAATTTGTGGTCTAGCTTGTCAAAGGCTTTAGAAAAGTCCGTGTAGTTAGTGACTAATTCAAGAGAAATGTCACATTTTTTTCCCTTATTACTTGTTGTCTAGCAGACTGCAATTGCAGCAGCAATTCTTTTTTTAAATATGTGATATTCATAATTTTCTTGAAAAAACGCAGTTAAATATCATTTTTCGACATTTTGTGATTATCAATATGAAAGAATATCTTATTCTCTACACGGTTTGATTATACATTTTCCTTCATATTCAATAGATATAAAGTTATAGAGAGATTAACAGAATTAACTTTCAAAAATCAGTCAGCTTTGCTAAAATTATGAAAACAGCAGATATATTCAAAAAATCTAATTGACAGATGTCAGTGTCAAGTGCAAAATCAAAGTGGAAAGTATAGGATCTCAAAGTGTTATAAGTGACAGAGTGTCCCACGCAAGTGGCTTGCAGTTGCGGCCTCGCCTCAAAATAGGAACTTATAATGCCGGGAGTACGAGAAAGGCCAAAGAGAAGATGGAAGGACTGTATAGCAGAAGATTTGACTTTACGAATACATAATGTACGTTCGTGTTATGATTTTATTGGATTTTAGAATCTTTTCAAAGGAACTTTCGGCATTGAATTTGTAAAAAAAATAGTGTGTTTATGTTACAATTTTACAGGATATATAGAATCTTTTTCAAGGAACTTTTGGTATGGGATTTGTACAAAATACATCGAATTGACGGAAGGTTTTGTGCTGGCCACAACAGAATCCAAATTTTGGAAAACGTTCATATGCATGTAGATATCACTCGATTAGAAATAGTACAATTGAGTTTTTATTTGTATTTCCTATTTTTTATGTAATTTGTAAATCTAATATAAACGTATAGTTGATAAATAAATAAAAAAAATAAGGGTATAAGCCACTCGGTAAATATAAATTTACCTGCAACGTAATAAGAAACAGATAAAGCGCATGTATGCATAACAGAAAAGATTATACACGCAGTTGAAAGATAGAAATATGCAAATTTAATCTCACTTTAATAAATACTAAATAAAAATAAAATTTTGAAGCATCATGTGCTAAATTGTTTCATTTAAAGTTGACTGATATTTGAAGATATTTTTCATATTTTCTTAGTAAATCAATGAAATACGTAAATAACTACTGTAATACGTTTAATTATATTTAATTCACTGCACAGTCTATCCACTCAAATAAGTTAAAGCTTGAAATTAAGTCTTTTTGCCTCGCTTTTCGCAGATAAATTATGTATTTCTCTGTATTGCTGTACGTATTACCACTTATTGCCGATTATTGCTACGTATTCCCAAATACTGCCACGTATTCCCTAGTATTCCTAACTATTGCCATGTACTGACAGTATTTCCAAATGTATTCCTTAAAAAATGTACAGGGATTCCCACCACTGGTTCACCCTTCACTATATCCATACCGAAAAATTAAATTTTAATAATTATAAAATAGATTGACAGTTCAAGTTAGAAGTTTGCAATCTTTTGTTCTTAGGCATTGCTCTTAATTCTTAAGCATTAGCATTAGTTATAACTCTTAGGCATTAAGACAATCGGTGGAAATGAAGCTTTATTCAAAATCCAGAAGTGTCGGTAAAACCGCTATAGGATTTATGAGAGAAAGAGAAAGCATTGTTTGAGTTGGTCCTCCTGCTTTAAAATGTAATTGTTTATGTACACATATGTTGTTTCAAAGTTAGTTACATATGAGCGTCGCGTTTTGAGTAATAAAACAAGCTATAAATACATTGTATAGAATCCCTTAGCCGGTTTCGAATTACCGATTACTTGAAAATTCCTCTTCCGTCGACGTTCAATATCTGCGCTACCTCTTGGTGGTGAGCGCATAAAGTGCCCGGGAGGCCTGAAATAATACCGAGAGATACTTTGTGTTTTTATGTTATCATTTCATCGCACGCCGTTAGAGTTTTCTTGTTTTACGGCGTCGTTTTATACTCGTACCGTGGACGCCGAGCTAGCGACAGCCGGCGTATTTTATAAAACCTATAATTTCAGCGTACAGATACTGTCCGATGCAGCAAACCATATGTGATTAAAATGCGTACTAACAACAATGCCATTTTTTTAAAGCACTTTCAAAATTATATTGCTAATCTATGGTAAAAATGATTCGGCAGAAGACGCACGTCATCAAATAATATTACTATGGTAATGACGTCATATACTACGTTTACATGGGATACTAATGTGGTCTTGCATGATTTCTTTTTTTATAAGTTTAATCGATAGAGTAGTGAAAAATATGAGACCCGTATTTTTTATTTTTCCTTAAATCCATCTGTAATCATGAAATTTTTTTAATTGAAAATGACATTCTTTAAAACGGGACTGATAGACCCCCGCTTCGACCCTTGCCAAGTGACGTCATAGATTCGAAGCAACGACCATTTTGATTTTCACACAATTTTAAACGTCAAAGTAACATTTCAAGATAACCTGAAATTTATGAAAGTAAGCAAGTCGATGAAATATTGTAGATAAGTAAGTATAAAAATTTTCTTTTAGAAATTCTGTGTTAATATAAAATGTCTGTTTGAAATGTGTCTGAACTCAGGTTCAGAACCCGTAACGTCACAACATGGCTGGTTTTTGCAACTAAAAATATCATAATTTAAAACTATTTTATACAACAAAAATTGTAAATAAAAAATAATTTAATCATACTGAACGATAAGTTAGACTATTTTTCTTCGATTTAAACAGAAAAAATCTGTTGTTGCTAACACAAGACCCCTCGCCATTTCCATATTAGGCTATATAAGTACATATTGTATTTAACATTTCTGGTACATACACAAAAATTCTAATTATTAATATGTTTTTATATATTTTAATTCATTCTATAATAAGTTTCCTCCTACTCTTCTAAATGTTCGAGATTCTTCAAATTCATTTACGAGTTTGGCGGTATTTCTAATGTGTATATATGTATATAAGTACCTATAATAAATATTTAATTAATAATAAAATACAATTACACACATTTTAATTTGTGAACCGGTTTCCATGGAGTTATTTGGGTGTACACTTACGTAACATTGACTTTACAAGCAAATCATATTACTACCAAGTTTATATATCTACCCATTTTTGAATTATTGCCAAAAAGTCAATATACCCCATATTCAGATAAAAAATTCTAAATTTTCAAAAATCTAATTAACCGATATTTAGATAAAAACTTCAAAATTTTCAAAAATCTAATTTTTATGTATCTATCTGATTCTAAATTTTAAAACCGCAGGTCAATATCTCTTTTTGTTCTCGAGATATTTAGATTCAGTTTTGCCCATTTTTGAGTAGTAACCCAAAAATGGGTAGAGATATGAATTTAGCGACAAGGTCATTCGATTCTACAGACAAAATTACAGAAGTGTACCAATTTTCATAATTTTTGTCCAACCGGTTCATTTTTTATGAATAAAAGTTTGAAAACCCCCGCAAATAGCCAAAATCTGAAAAAAAAAAATCTGTGTTCCTATTCGTTTTTACACTATACTAAATTTTTGATAGCAATAAATTTTTTAAGCAATTAATCTCAACAAAAGTATTTTGCACGAAACAATAATGATAGCTACAACTTCATTTATTAATATTTTTATCCATTTTAAATATAAGTTAAAAGTTAGACACTACAGCTTTTCGGCGTGCGTGTCAAAATATTACTACTTTTACTTGTTTATCTCCGAAACTTTTTGTTCATAAAATTAGTTCCATCTCTATTTTTACATTTCCATCACAGATGATATTTTATGACAATTATATACAATTTCGATTACGAAATATTTTTAATAGCCAGAATCTCCAGTGCCACAAACAAACTAAAAAATTCTTTAGAATCCGCGGACTATTCTGTCGGTTAGAAACTGATCAGGGATTGAAATATTTTGCTGAAAAAACAAATGATTTTTAATCGTAGATTTAAAATTTCTGGTGTGCGAACATTTTTAAACTGATACGCATGCTCAGAATGCTTTGTGATGGTTTCTGACTGTTATGCGAAGTGCGAACAAACCTAATATACAATTATGAGCATACAAAAGTTTGATGTGCTTTCTCATTTTCTACGAATAATATGTAATGACTTAAGTTGATAAAGCTTCTCCGGCATATAAATTAACTTATTAGCTACAACACATAGAGAAGTATTATTTTATTTGTTTATAAACTAAATAAATAAATGTATGTATAAAATATCTCATTTCAGAAAAGTTTTTCTTTATACATTTCTTTAATTGCCAAATTTTACTAATTCTATATTCTATTCTGCTTTACTTCTTGTGCAACTTGTACGTAATTCTTTTTATGCACGGACGTATCATAATTTGACAATTATATATGAATTTCTTTGACATAAACGTTATTTTATAACCCGCGGGCCTCATTATAGCCCGGCGTCAAACCAAATTATAACCTACAATATAAACAATTTAAACAGGCAATATGAAATTTTTTTATTACAAATCGAAAAAATTTATATTCTTTAATGAAAATTGAAAATTAATTTTGTGATATTTATATGGAAAGCACGGAGATACACAAAATAAAACTCAAATGACAGAATTAATAAACAAACAATAAACTGTTGTTTTCCGCTTTCATAGCAACACTAGAATACTGGATGTACGAGGACAAATTCTTTTCGCTACAATTTTTCTTTGAAAATTTTTGTCCGTGCATAAAGTTTTGTATGTACCACGAGCGTAACTTGCTTTTATGGCCTTTGACGTGTTTTTATCCCTCGACTTACGCCTCGGGCTGAAAATCTCGCCCCAGGCCATAAAAGCCTCCTAACGCTCTTAATACATAAATAACTATTACCTCTCGTTAAGAGAGGTATCGGATTCATGTTAAAAATCGCATATCCAGATTTTAGCGAATAAGCACATTTTAAGGTCGCTAGAATCCGAATTTAACATTTTTACAATGATGTGTGTGTGTGTTTATGTTGGAGGGACGGTTTCTCGAATTCAATAAGACCAAAGACCAATTTAACTATATATTCCATTATCTGATAATTAATGGGAAGAGCTGAAAAAGTTTTAATAACAATTGGACAACCGGAATTAGTAGTTTCTTAAAAAAATCTTCTAATTATTACTTTTGGATATTTATGTTATTACAAATATTATAGAATATAAAATTCTCTATCCGATACATTAAATAAAATAAATAAATAAATATATCATCACTGTATATTACCCATTTCTGGGTGTGCCAGTATCTACAACACATGCAGACATTGGTAATGATGTCAATATATTTTACCGTGTGGGCGCTTACCAGGCGTCACCCCCACGGGCACACAGAGCTGGTGTGGAGAGTGCACCACTTTTGTGCCATTTAAAATTGAAAATATTTGCGCCTGTCGGGATCGAACCCGGTTCCCCCAAGTTCGCGACCAGACACTCAGGCACGCGGCCACGGGATCCCATCGATACATTGAACATTTTTATTATATCTTATATAGATTTAGAGATAGAGAATTGCAAATATATAAAATAATCCGTTGTAATAGGAAGAAACATATTTATAGAAAGAATTAAAAAATATATTAATACCTATAATTGATGCAATTAGAATTTTTTTAGAAATGTTAAGTACAATATGTACTTATATATCCTAATATGGAAATGGCGAGAGATCTTGTGCTGGCCACAACAGAGTTTTTATCATAATACCCAACAATTCCTAAAAAAGATTATCTTTTATTTTCCATAAAAATAGTATTGAAAATAATTATTCAATCATTTTAAAAAGCTTAACTTAATATAAAAACATTATCGTTTTGTAAAATATCTAGATTTTAAAAAAATCTCTCTAATGCCAAGCAGTTAACTAACTGAATCTTTGTTAGTAAATGGGTATATTTAGTTCAAACAAGATATAACAAAGTTTACAATCCAGTTACCCGTAAATAATTCGGTTAGCTATACAAAAAAAAACGCTTATTCTGTAGTTCTCTTTTGGCGTGTTCATATTTTAGAAAAGGGCGATGTCTCGAAAGGTGAAATGCTATCCCTGTTTTCGAAGCGTGTTATGGAAGATGACATCGGTTATTTTACGATTGAATTGGACGCATGGTGTACGTCTCCGTCAACGATCGATGTTAAACAAAAGAATCCAAATAGCTCGGCTGTTTGCCTTAACTTTTGTCTCGCCTCGGGCGATCCACTTCGCTCTAGTTTGTATAAATATGAGCGTCTCCGCCACAATGCTACTGCTACTGCTGTTGCTCTGTTATAGCGGACAAAGGTTCTCAAACAAACAGAAAACGGGGAGGGTTTCACATTGAAAGCCGATAATTCCTGCATAAACTGCATATACAATTTGTTTTAGAATATTTGTCATTTCAAATGTAATTCTGTCATGGATTGAACAAATATCGATAATGACGATGTAAAAGAACATTTTTATCTAAGCTAACTCGCCATTAAAGAAAGCAAATGAACTTCAAGTAATATTTGATTTAGTTTATTCTTCATTTGTAATCACTGTGATCTTATTGTTATTACATAATATAATAATATAAGACGAATTGTTAAATTTTTTATTTAGTTGACTTTTAACCATGTAGTTCTTTAAACTCATTGGTTTTTACAAAATCTTTTATATTTAAAATGTATTATTTTCATATGTTGTAATAATTTATTTATTGGTAAGTTGACAATTGTTACATTATGTTTACATGTAATTAACAAATACAAATATTTTTGTTCGCTTGAAAATGTTTATAACCATAACCGAAACGTCGCATTTGTAAATTTTGACAATGTTGAAATAAATGAAGCATTTATCCAAAAACCTCTTCGTATAGTAAAATTGATTACATATATTGATTATTGATTAAGTAATATTGATTGATCTTAAATTAGGGAAGGATGGACTTTACTACATGTCTTTGGTCAAAAAATTCGGTGGTGAGTTTTTAATGAATAAGCATTTTGTGTGTGTGTGTGTGTGTGTGTGTGTGTGTGTGTGTGTGTGTGCGTGACAAAAATTTCTCCGACGATAACTTCAACACTACAATTCTAAAAATTATAGTTCTTTCGTATTCCTCTTCTTTACATCAATATGAAGAGCTGATTAGTGGTTATAATTGGTCAACCGGAAGTTCCCTTATTTGAAATTCTTAATAGTTTATGTTGAAAAACTCCGGGTAAATATCATTTTTTGACATTTTATGTTATTATCAATATGAAAGAATATTTTATGGTTTGTATTCTGTACGGTTTGATTGCACATTTTCCTTTATGTTCAAATGATCTAAAATTAAAGAATTATTTAGATTAACTGTCATAAATCAGCCAGCTATGCTATAACTATGGAAACTGCTGATATATTCAAATAATTCTAATTGACAGATGTCAGTGTCAAGTGCAATTTACATAGTACATGTCCGTGTTATAATTTTATTGAATATATAGAATCTTTTCCAAGTGACTTTCGGTATGGAATTTGTAGAGAATAGTATATGTTCTTGTTACAATTTTGTTGAATATATAGAATCTTTTCCAAAAAAACTTTCGGTATGGCATTTGTACAAAATATATAGAATTGGCGGAAGATAATATGGTGTCCACATCAAATTTTTCCTATGTAATTACATTACCTTCCTTACATATCGAGATTTAAGTGAATAAGCACGATTTAAGGTCCATATAAACCGATTTTAACATTTTTACGATGATGTGCGTGTGTGTGTGTGGATACTCAAAAACTATAAGACATAAGACATTTTTTACTATGAATTCCTCAATTCCTGGGAAGAGCTGAAAAAGTTTTGGTAACAATTGAACAACCGGAAATAGTAGTTTTTTAAAAAAATTCTTCTAAATATTATTTTTTGAAAATTTTTGATATTACGCATTTTGGACAACAAAATTCTACATCTGATACATTTAATTTTTTTATTATATCTTATATAAATTTAAAGATAAAGACGCTATAATATGTAGAATATCGGGATATAATAAGTCGAGTAGGCGAAACTACACTAAGAAAACCAGTTGACAAATTCATAATTTGTAAATGACAGATATCAGTGTCAATAATCAAAAGTTTTAGTTACATTCTGAAAGCTTTTTCTGGGAAGTACATTTAATCTTCCTTATGGTTTTATTAATTAAATATTTAAAATTATAGGTAACCTGCATATATCCATTACAAATACCGCCAATCTGGTTAATGAATTCGAAGAATCTCTGAAATAGGAACTTCCTCATACAATGAAAAATAAATATAATTAGAATTGTATGTGTGCTGATGCTGAAGACATGTTAAATACAATAAAATACAATATTTGGGTAAAGTTATATAATTGTTTTGTTACAAAACGACGGTTCGATAGTGAAGTGCAATACATTACTTATATAACATAAAATGGAAATGGCGAGAGGTCTTGTGCTGGCCACAACAATTTTTTTTTTCCTGTAATACTTATATTTTCTAAGATGTCATGCCTTTGTAATATATAGTATTTTCTACACCAATCATAAGTTTAACAGATACCCTATATCAACAATTAATTCATTGTTGTTTCTAAATGTGACGGCAGAAAATAAAAATATAGAGTTATCTTCGCTAGCATTTCAAAGGACTTGCTGTTGCAATCTTAAAATTAATAAATTTCTAGAAGTCTTGAATATATTTGACTGTTTCTTCTTGAAAATGATAGATAGTTTTCCGTCGTATGAATGTAATTAATTTTAAACTTCTCTCCCACGGCGCTCCGACAAAGTTTTGGCACTGCAGGTCTGGCAATAGGCGCACACCCGACCTCTTTCACGATATTTGAACAAACATCCATATTTCATGACGTGTATCCATTTCCGAATCGTTTTTAGTACGAAATGAGACAGAAAGTTACCCGTGAAACAAAAGACTTGAGCCTTTGTCTCAGTCTCGCGTATTTCTTGTTCCGTTCGGAGTTAGGTACCGGAGCCTACGGGAGTTTTTGCGAACCGGAATTTAATTAAAATTAAAGAAATTGCGCACATGAATTTTAAGCGCGCAGTATGGATTTTGCAAGATGAAAGGCTTTGTATTAATTAATATTTTCAACACAACATAATAACACCTAATCCACCAGAAATATTCATTTCTGGCGAGATGAAAGAGCGAAAAATTACACCGGAAATCTGACCAACATCGATGGAATTTAAATGAGGTTAGCTTAGTTCATTAAGTGACCGGGTTTGAATCTGACCGACCTCAAACTTGAAAATTATTTCCAATTTACAAATAGTGATAACTGTGTGGTGCTCTCTCCATAACAGCTTTGAGAATTCGTTATGTGAATCCTACTAAACGACCTCACAGCCCCCATACATGTCGTCGTTATTGGAATCTTCAAAAAAAAAACAACAATTTAACACACCCATATATACCCATTTACCAAATTTGAGAAATTTTTGGATATTTAAATAGATTTTAAGGAAAAATCAGCACACACCCAAATTATTGAAAAAATCGTCATCAACTTCCTGGTTCTCTAAAACAGAATGGGTGCGATTCAGTGGGTTATATTAAAGTCTGTACTAACACTTGTATTAACTAAAACACTGTATTAGCTTAAAACGCATTTTAAAACAAAGGTGATTCAGTGGTCTGTATTAAGCTGTTTTAGTTAAAACACAAAATTACACTTTGCAACACTGTAATAACTGTCAAAGTGCGAAATTGGCGGCATTTGAAACGTCAATATTTTGTACTTGTGTTGTTTTAGATTATATTACGTTACTTTATGACCTATATTTTAAATTTTAACATATTAAAATGTCAGAATTACAGAACCGATTGGTTTAATGAAGAAAAGATTATTTTATTAAGAGGCAATTACTAAACGGAACGGTATTATTGAAAATAAGGGAAATGACATTAAAATAATGAAAAATAAAAAAGCTGCATCATTTTGAAGTGGTAAATTGGAATGTCCAAAGAAATAAAAGTGATGTTTGTGATGATTGATGTTTTTTTATTATTGTAATCAAGTTTCCATTATTGTAAATAAGCATTTCTTTGTTGTAATCAAAATTTCTTTAAGGATTTCTTTATAATAAAAAAAAATCAAAATCAAATCAATATTATTTTAATTCAATGTAGCGGGGCCTCTAAAATGTGAGGGGCCCACAGGCAATTACCTATTCTGCCTAATGGGTAATCCGACACTGATTGAAATGCAATTCAAAGAGTGAAATTGCACATTATTTAAAAGAAAAACTAAAACTGGAGGAGGTACATCACCGCCAAACCCAGATAATATTAAGTCAATTCGAATCAAATTTATTACATTCTGAAATACATTTTTTGATAATCGGTATCACTTTCGGAGAGAGTATTGTCATAGTTTTTCATCTTCTGTATATCCTTTTTCGTCTTCTGCAATCAACAACACGCCAAACATGCTCAACTCTTTCAATAGCACGTATTGTGTCACCTATTTTACTTAAACAAACTTAGAAAATAGACAACATATAAATAATTGTTGTAACTTGCCTGAATTTATTCATATTAACCTCAATTTTTTAAATTATTCATTTTCTGTTTTATTATTTCATTTTAAGTTCAATATTTGCTTTACTATACTTTATGAAGAATCAAATATATAATTTTACTTTAATATTTCATATTTGACATTATGAATTAAGGTTAATACAATACTTAAAACAGATATAACCCATTTTAAGAAGTGTTTTAATTTCCTAGGCAACTAATACACATGTATTAAAATAAACACTCTAAAACAGTCTAATACAAGCCACTGAATCAGGTTTTTTAATACAACTCTTAATACAGATCTTAAAACACCCTAATACAACCCACTGAATCGCACCCAATATGTGTAAATGTGTAGTTATAAACTAGTATTTGACACTTTAGGTGCGTTCGGTAAATCATACGGAGTTGGAGTATTTACGGAGCAGTGTTGGAGTGGAGTGGGAGTAGAGCTGGAGTTGGAGTAGATCGAGGGAACACGGTACACTCCTTTATTTGTGATTAACCGAACGAGTAGAGTTAAAATTTTGGTGCACGAATATAATAATCTCCTTTTTTGACAATCTGATATACTGCACTGCTAAAAAAAAAAATCTGATGTGGCCAACACAAAACCTCCCGCTATTTAATTTTTGTTAATTTAAATACATACTTACGGATTTACTAACGCTGCAAACGGTTCCATTGCATAAAACTATTGCTTTATTTACTATTTTCTTTTTAAAATGTCACTATTATTAATTTGAAGTGATTAGTTTTTTGACAGTGACATTTAATGTCAATTACATTCATTTGAAATATGAACTGTGGAACAAAGGAATTGTGTTTTTCTTAGGCTTCGGGACTTGCAAAAAAAATTATTTTTAAATTTATCTGTAAAATATATAGAAAAAGTATTGATGTATTCCTGTAGAAAATTCAATAATCTTTAATTTTCATAACGACAAAATGCGAAAAAATGGCATTTAATGGTATTTTTTGAAGAAAAACCATTATGAGCTTCAGGTAAAGTGCCATTTCCGGTTATCCGATTTACACCAAAATCTAATGGCTTCTTTTCTTATTAGAATAGGATAGAAATACAAGATTTCAGAATTTTCTGAATGATAGTATTTGAGTTAGAGTGAAGACAAAATCCCTACACATACACACACACATACATACATACATACATACATACATACATACACACACACACATACACACACACATACACACATACAGACATCATCGTGAAAATGTTAAATTTGGATTCTAGGGACCTTAAAACGTGGTCATTTACTAAAATCTCGATAAGTGATTTTTAGCACGATCCCTATACCTCCCTTACCAAGGGTAGCGGGAGGTAAAAAAATAATGAACTATACAGAAGTTATTCAGTTTGGTATTATTCTTTAATGATTCTGAAGAAAGTATATATTAGATATGGTCTGGTTCTGCATTTGCCGAACGCTCCATTTTAAGACGCTTCTCACTCCATGTAATTACCGAACGGTGCTAGGAGTGAAAAGAGTGAACAGAACTCATTTGCCGAACGCACCTTTTGAAAACACGTGCTTATTGACAGTTGTTTGATTTATAGTGCTGCAAACATAGCAAACTTAAATAACAGCATCCCATTTTACAAACATACATGAAAATTGTTATTAAAGTATTATGTTTTTGTTTGACGCATAGGCAAGATGTATTTAAATGAATTATTTTATAAATTTATTGAAATTTATTTGCTAAATGTTATTTTCGTTGAATTGAAGATTGTAGCATTATATTCAATTTTTATTAGTAAAAGTTGCTGAAAAATTAAATTCAATGTATTTTTTACCTCTCGCTCAGAGAGGTATTGGATTCATGCTAAAATTCACATATCCAGATTTTATTGAATAAGCTCGATTTAAGGTCCCTAGAATCCGATTATAACATTTTTAAAATAATGTCTGTGTGTGTGTGTGTGTGTGTGTGTGGATGTGTGTGTGTGTTTGTGTGTGTGTGTGTGTGTGTGTGTGTGTGGATATTGGAGGGACGATTCCTCAAAAACTATAAGACTTAAAAATTATTTAACTGCAGTTTCCTCAATCTGATAGTCCTGGGAAGAGCTGAAAAGATTTTGGTAACAATTGAACAACCAGAAGTAGTAGTTTCTTAGAAATTTTTTTCTAAATATAATTTTTTGGGAATTTTTTTATTAAATATTGAAGAACATAAAATTCTCCATCTAATACACTTAAAATTTTTATCACATCTTGTACAGATTTAGAGATAAAGACACTATAATATATAGAGTAATTTAATCGCAGAGGCCAAGGCACTAAGGAAACCAGTTGACAAATTCCAATGTTTATAACATAGTTTTTAAATGACACATGTCAGTGTCAAAAATTAACAGTTTTAGTGACATTCTGACAGCTTTTGCTGGGAATTTAATCTTTCTTATTGTTTTATTAATTAAATATTTGAAATTATAGATAAAATGCATATATCCATCAGAAATACCACCAATCTGGTTAATGAATTGGAGAATATCTGACATTTAGAAACTTCTTCATACAATGAAAAATAGATATAATTAGAATTATATGTGTGCAGAAGACATGTTAAATACAATAAAAACAGTATTTGGGTTCTGTATTTTTTTTGTTATAAAACGACGGTTTTAAAGGGAAGTGAAATTCAATACTTATATAGCCTAATATGGAAATGGCGAGAGGTCTTGTGCTGGCCACAACAGATTTTTTTTCAAGAAAAACTGTTAAAAGCTTGTGTAAGTGATACTTCCGGTTATCCGATATACGCTAAAAACTAATGAGCTCTTCCCATATTAGAATAGAATACGTATACAAAATTCCAAAATATTCTGATAGTATTTGAGTAAGCGTGTCCACAAGATCCACACATACACACACACACACACACACACACACACACACACACACACACACACACTCACAGACATCATTGTAAATTCGATCCCACCACCAAATATTTCGATTTTTTTCAAATATGTCATCATCATTACCGATATCTGCGATAAAGCAGATTGTGACACACTCAGAAATGGCTAATATATACATATATATATATATATATATATATATATATATATATATATATATATATATATATATATCATCACGGCATATTACCCATTACTGGGTGTGCCAGTATCTACAACACATGTAGACATCGGTAATGATGACGATATATTTTACCGTGTGGGCGCTTACCAGGCGTCACCTCACGGGCACTCATAGCTGGTGTGGAGAGTGCACCACAGGGGTCCCTTTAAGCCATTTTTAAAATTGGAAATATTTGGCGCCTGTCGGGATCGAACCCGGTTCCCCAGGTTCGCGACCACGGGACCCCATGGCTAATATGCCGTGATGATATATTTATATTTATTTATTTATTTATTTATGTAATAATACTTATAACATTTAATTTATATAGTGAGTCCTCTGTATTTACTGCATTTCACTTTAACAATGACAAATGCAGTTTAAAATTTTAACCCTGCTTTTATTAATGTGCGAATTCGAAGGTGACGTATTCAAATTCCGGCTGGTACCATATTAAAGTTTCAGTTGGGCATGAGTTTGGACATTCTCGTTCGTGAATTGTTGATAAATGTAAGCGATTTGCAGTGTAAAAGATTAAAGCGAGACGGAGCAATAAGACAAGACAACAAAAAGGAATAAAGGAAATGTCCGAGTCGGACGGCTGTAACCAATACGTATCAGCGGCATTTGTCCGACAAGCTGCCCGGCCTGGACTGCGCTTTCATCAGCCCGCGTCCGTCCCAAGACAGGTTAATCTCTGCGTTACGAGTTCATCCTTTAATCATCAACCATCAAATAGAGCTTTAGTTTTTCCAACCCCAAATGCCACTCGAATTAATATACTTTTTTTCTTGTAATTAATTTTTCTTGACTGACGGCATGAAGGAGATACAGCTGCTGTTGCTTCTTCCTACCAAGACGCTTTTTATTTTCCTCGGCAAGATTGGATTGTTCAACGCTAAATTAGAAAGCAATGCGATATAAAATATTGGTCCAGATACCAAATCCAAATAAAGAGAGTTTAGTAATTTGAGCTATTTTCCCATCTTTTTAATATGTTTTATTTTCTTGACTCTGTAACTTTCCTAAATTAAATACCAATATATTCGTGAGTACAGGGTGAGTCTGGAATATATAAGAGCTACCTGATGCTGCGTGTCGTGCTGTGAGTAATCAAAGGTTACCCAATCAATTTGCAAAGGAATAAACAAGCAATATGCAGGTATACAAATAGGAATATTCAGTTTTATATCACTTTATTTACAGTAAAGTCGTGATTACTGAAAATTACTGTTGTGTATCTTTCGATATAAATACGAGGGTCACGCCAAAATTATTAAGATACAGAAATATTATTTGAAGGAGAAGCATGTAGTTTTACTGGTGTTCAAAGTAGTCCCCCCCCCCCCCTTTTCCAGAGATGGAAAGCTTTGAGCCATTCATTTTCTGGAATCGTATTAAAATACTCCATTATAGTGTTGTTAATCTCTTCTTCTGACGTAAAATGACGACCACGTAAATGTTTTTTCAAATTAAAAAATAGCCAGACGTCACACATTGCAAGATCAGGAGAATACGGTGGATGCTCAACGACTTTAATACCATTTTCTTTCAAAAAAATAACAGTTGTCGCAGAGGTATGGGAGGACGCATTATCATGGTGAAGCATTAAACCCTTAATTTTCACACTGCGAAGAACTTCAGGTAGACATTTTTGTGTGTACCAATTGGCAGTAACAGTCTTCTGTCCCTCTAACCTAATTGCTTTCACAAGACCTGTACTTCTGAAAAATACAGCGTACATAACTTTTTTAAGTGCACGTTGTTTTTTTCACGGTAACTGGTGTTGGGTCATCTTCAAACACCGATACCCTACTTTCTTGACGCGTTGGAACATCATAAAGGGTATGTAAGTTTCATCGCCAGTTACAATTTTAGAAAGAATACGATGACCGCCATTATTTAACAATTTTAAAGTGGCGCGACTAATTGTAACACGTTTGGCTTTTTGTTCTTCCGTTAAGTTGTGTGGCATCCAACGAGAAACAATTTTTCTAACACGAAGTTCTTCATGCAAAATTTTTGCTATAGCTGCGGATCCAATGCCAAGGGCATCTTCCATCGTTTGATAGGTGACACGATTGTCATCCTTTATCATTTGTCTGATGGCAGCTACATTTTCTGGCACTACCGCTGTACAAGGTCTCCCTGAGTGTTTCTCATCACGCAAGAAATTACGGCCTCTTTTGAATTCTGAAAACCAGCGAAATATAGTTGCTCGAGATCTCCAAATGCAAATCGTAGTTGTTCCTCGCACTGTTCTTCACGTAATCCAATTTTAAAGTCGTAGTAAATCATAGCGCGATAATGCTCTCTTCCTAACTTCATGTTGCAGTTTATTTCCACTTCGAATTCCACCACAATAAATCACTTCAACCAGATGTTATTATTGGACAGATATTTTAAATAAATTGTAGTTTGACATTTGTGCACTAAAAATTTTCCAAAGCTAACTGTTTCCCAGCATCTCAATAATTTTGGAGTAACCCTCGTATAAGTTGTTAAGTTTATATAACCTGTCAATTTGATATTTTTTTTTATACAGTTTTGCATATCTGATCTAAGTGGTCTCTCCAAATTATGTGTCTGAAGATGTTTGGATTATTATAACATTATTATCTTATGGAAACAACACTTGATTCGTTTCTACTCTCAAAATGTTGCTGCCTAAACCGTTCTCATAAAGCTCCTCCCACCACTGTAAACTTAAACCAAATAGAGTATTGTAAAGTAAAACAGAATTACTAGAATTAATTTGTGAATGAAAGCCGTGTGTCGTGCATCAGTTAAAAATTAATGGCGTATGATGGCTTGTGATTTTTCTGGGATGATAAGGGAGTTTTAATCAAGTGTATAAGCCGGGAGAGGAATAGAGACAGTGCAGGACTGAATCCCTGGATTTCCGTTATCAAGGGCTCACACGCTGGACCCTTCAAATCGAGCGTAGCCTGAGCGGATACCGTTCGGCGACCCGTGTTCCGGATCCTGTGCTGTGCTGTGTGCTGTGTCCCTCTCCTGCACATATTCATGTCTACCGCACTTCCTTCCCACACACACACGCACATTCGCATACGCACATAGCATAATCAGCATATCGCTACCTTAGCTTCGATTAGCTCAATTTTACAGCAGATACAATTTATGAAGGTATTTTATATTTTTATTCAATTTTGACGTTTTAAACAGTCATTATTAACTCCATAGCAACTAGGAATGACGATGGGTACCCGGGTACTCGGAACCTATCCGATAATAATGTACTCGGGTATAAAATTTCTTACCCGAAATATACCCGCTGCCCGTTAATTACCCGATACCCTTTAATTATCCGAACAGTTTTCAGCTGCCGGAAAGATTGTATCTAAGAAGAGCTTTTTATATTTATGTTAAGTTTTTTTTATAGAGATACAGTATATTATTTATTTGTATTACTTTTTATTTAATAAATATATGTAAACAATAATTATGAATTTTATTAAAAAGTAAACTGCTAATATAAGGGTAATTATTAATTAACAAATTAACGAATTTTGTATATGTTCTTAAAGGATAACAAGTAATTAAAGGGTTTCGGATAATTAACGGGTAAAGGGTACTATCCGGGTAGTTGTTTCGGGTACTCGGGTACCAAAATTATCGGAATTCGTCATTCCTAATAGCAACAACTATAAGTTACACTTTTTTCACATGTGAATTAAATTTTTTTTTAAATCACTCACAAAATTTTACCTCACTCTGCAACAAATAATACATTTAAAATAACATTAGGTACGAAAATAACACCATAATATTTATAAGACATTATTAGCCATTTTCATTATTTTTCACGGCACAAATGACAGACAATAAAGCATTTTAAATACATGACTTGACGTCTATCAACCCTGTCTATCAGCGACGATTGTCATGCTAAGCCTACTAACTGATCAGTTTTTTATTTTGTGAAAATTAAATATTATAATGGTTTTTATTAGTATTTCGTCAAAATTGTATAAAATATTGTACAAACCACGTGAGCTAAAAATGTGTATTCACTCGAAGAAATTAACTTTCTTCTCATGAATAAATATGACCTTAGCTCACTTGGTGTGTAAATATCTATTATTTATATAAGACAATCAATAGTCGCATCTTCTTCTTGTATTAATATTTTTATCCATTTTGTTTAAATAAATCGCTGAACACCTAAGGCACTTCGACTCAAATCAAAATAATTTAGCACATACTAGTACTAGTACTTGTGTATGTACAATAACTATTTTTAGTACAAGTGAGCAAAGTATGTCTTTTTCTCACGCGTCCAGAAATTAGTCGCACGAGCGATAGCGAGTACACCAACTGGACAAGTGAGAAAAAGACATGCTCATGCTGACGTGTGCTAAACATGATTTTTTCCACAATCTTGAAATATAATTTTTCTAGAAAACGAAACATTTTACTTTTTACCTCTCGCTAAGAGAGGTAGGTATTGAATTCAAGCTAAAATTCGCACATCTAGATTTTATTGAATAAGCACGATTTAAGGTTCCTAGAATCCGATTATAACATTTTTAAAATGATGTCTGTGTGTGTGTGTGTGTGTGTGTGGATGTGTGTATGTGTGTGTGTGTATGTCTGGATGTTGTAGGGACGATTCCTCAAAAACTATAAGCCTTAAAAAATATTTAACTGCAGTTTCTTCAATCTGACATTCCTGGGAAGAGCTGAAAAGGTTTTGGTAACAATTGAACAACCGGAAGTAGTAGTTTCTTAGAAAAATTCTTCTAAATATAATTTTTTGGGAGTTTTTTTTTATTAAATATTGAAGAACCAGTTGACAAATTCCAATGTTTATAACATAGTTTGTAAATGACACATGTCATTGTCAAATATCAACAGTTTTAGTGACATTCTGATAGCTTTTTCTGGGAAGTATATTTAATGTTTCTTATTGTTTTATTAATTAAATATTTGAAATTATAGGCAAAATTGTGGTAAAATGCATATATCCATCAGAAATACCGCCAATCTAGTTAATGAATTGGAAGAATCTCTGACATTTAGAAACTTCCTCATACAATGAAAAATAGATATAATTAGAATTATATGTGTGCAGAAGACATTTTAAATACAATAAAAAACAATATTTGAGTAAAGTTCTGTAATTTTTTGTTATAAAACGACAGTTCGAAAGCGAAGTGCAACACAATACTTATATAGCCTAATATGGAAATGGCGAGAGGTCTTGTGCTGGTCACAACAGATTTTTTTTTTTAAATGAAATTATTATAATACATGTACACAGAAAAAAAAAACATCTAAATTGTAGTTAAAGTAACTAAACAAATCTATAATTTTCAGCTTGCTAATATGTTTTCATTAAATTATCCAACTTGATTTAGTTAAATTTTCTAAATTTGTAATATCAAATTATAGTAAAATTAAATACAAAATTAGATTAAATGACTACATTTAGTATTGAACTAAACATAAATAAAGAAATTAACTATATATTTAAATTTTCTATTTACTTACCTAATTCATTAGGTAAAACACCGAAAATTGTAGGACAAAAATATTGAGGCCAAAATATAGTAAAATTAAATAAAATAAGTAATTAAAATAACATACAATACATTACATATTTAAATTAACGATTTTTTACAAAATATTTATTATCTATTTTGGGTTAGTTAAAATGCTAAATTAAAATTTGTAAATTATACTAAATGATTAGACATATTGCCTAATAAAATAATATCTAATTATAATTAGACAAAATTTCAATTCTTTTTTTCTGTGTATTATTAACTTTAAGCAACCTTTTTAAAAGTTCCCGCTTTGATGACGTCAGTAATATTTAGGCTAAACATTTATTTTTTCCTGATCAGCCACATTAATGATTATCACAGTATAAGAAATAAATGATAAAAAAAATTTCTGACATATAGTCAAATTCCAGTCTCAACGTCTTTTTAGAATATAGTGTATAATTGTCGTGTGAAATTATTGGTTGTATGTTTCATATATTTTCGAGCCAAACTTTGCAAAATGCATTGTTCAGTTTGCAAATGGAATCGAGATAAAAATGGATTACGTCACTTTGCTCTCTTTGTATGAAACCTTTGATTGACTGTCTAACTGCATTTTTTGCAATATCGACGTTGTTGTCAGACAAACTAGAATTGAAATAGATAACTGCCCCGAGTACAAAATAGAGCAAAGATATCGAAATGGAGTGTACGGTCAAACCAACAAAGAAAAATCTAGGTCGAGTGGGTAAAGTCGACAATAGTTTTCCAGTATTGTAATTTGTGGAGGCTAGAGCCAGATGGTTCGTGGTGTATAAATCCCATAAACGTTTCATTCGGAATGTGGGAATAATAGCTGCGTCTTTTATTTGTGGGATTATAAAACTCGTTTGAGCTCAGACAATGTAATCTGCTTTCGAGGACCAATCAATACCGGTAATGAAATTCGCTAACAGTAAGAAGATGAAGATGTGAGATGCGATAGATATGTATTCAGAGAATAATAGCACCGTAACTTTCTTCAAAAATTTAGATTTCTTTAGTGACGTATTCTATTTAATAGGTGTACAATCTTTTGAATATTCTGGTGCCTGTGTGGCTGGTCGCAAATCTGGGGAACCGGGTTCGATTAAAAAAAAATAATCTGTTGTGGTCAGCACAAAACCTTCCGTCAATTCGATATATTTTGTACATATCCCATAACAAAAGTTCCTTGAAAAAGATTCTGTATATCCTGTAAAATTGTAACACGAACACACTATTTTTTACAAATTCCATATACCGAAAGTTCCTTCTGCTACACAGTCCTTCCATCTACTCTTTGACCTTTCTCGTACTTCCGGCATTGAAAATCTTGAGGCGAGGGACACTCTATCACATTCACATATAACTTTCTGATCCTATACTTTCAACTTTGGTTTCGCATTTGACACTGACATCTGTCAATTAATTTTTTTTTAATATATCTGCTGTTTCCATAATTTTAGCAAAGCTGACTAATTCTTGAAAGTTAATCTCTCTTATAGTGCGATTCTGTAATTTTCTGTAACGCTATAGAAATGTAAAAGTGAACAAAATCGCAGCAATTTGTGTTTACTAATACATTTATTTTCTTTTGGCATTAAAAAATGATGCACTTTTATTGAGAGTTACAGTTCTATAGTGGTATAGAAAATTACAGAATTGCACCGTTAATGTCTCTATAGCTCTATATCTATTGAATATGAAGGAAAATGTATAATCAAACCGTATAGAAAATAAGATATTCTTTCAAGGTATTGCGCTGGACACAGCAGATTTTTTATCATCGTAAACTGGCCGCTGATGGTAGCGCTATCTACTTCATTCTTAAGGTGGAACAAGGTATAAAAATGGATAAACTAATTTTATTAAATATTCTATTACGTACAGACAGTTAAACAAATTAATGTCCTCACGCGATAGGAATATTTGTCTCAGTTTTGATACTACTTTCTTGCACATAATATGTGTAGTCACGCATACAATTGTTATTACCTTTATGATTCATTCTTCATGTAATCAAATTTAAGACGTAGTAATTTTTACAATAAATTGGGTTAAATGTCTGAGAGGACATAAGATTTGCGGTTATTTTACTGCGGCGTAAATGTTTTATTCCACGAAATTTTTTCCCAGATATAAAAGAAAGTATAAAATATAACATAAATCTATACAAGTATACTTAATATTATATAAAACCTTTTTATACACAATATAGTTTGTGGCTTTAAATATTATACTGTAAATAACAATTAATAATTATTTATTTCACGGGTGTCAAAAGAGGGCTTACTTTTCTACTCTTTGAAAATTAGAAATAATTTTCATTTTAAGTATACGGTCGGTTGGAGTCAAACCTGGGCCGTTCGAGTCACAACCGGTCATCTAAAGCACCAACAATCCGGTTACTATTAACCTCAAGAAATTAAAACCGGTTTTTAAACCGTTTCTAAGAAGATGGGCAAAGTACACTTTTCAACTCTTGTAATAAAAGTAACTACTTTTTAAACTAAAATGAATATTTTTTTATCTTTCGTCACCTTTTGTAACGAAGGTATTGTCTTTGCTAAAAAAATTTGGTGATGAGTTTTTAATGAATAAGCACGTTTTAGGTTCCCTAGATTACGATTTTACTAGTTTTACGATGATCTGTATGTAAATTTCTCCGACGATAACTCCACTAATACAATTTTAAAAATTCTAATTCTTCCGTATTCCTCTTCTTTGCATCCTTACGAAGAGCTGATTAGATTTTGGTTACTGGTTAACCGGAAGTTATCTTTTTTTGAAGTACTTAACAGTTTTTCTTGAAAAAACGCAGTTAAATATCATTTTTTGACGTCTTATATGATTATCAACATGAAAGAATATCTTATTGTCTATACGATTTGATTATACAATTTCCTTCATATTCAATAGATATAAAGTCAAAGAATGATAAAGAGATTAATTTTCATAAATCAGCAAGCTTTGCTATAATCATGGAAATAGCTGATATATTCAAATAATTCTAATCGGCAGATGTGAGTGTCAAGTGTAATTCACATAGTGTATGTTCGTGTTTTTTGGACGTATAGAATCTTCTCCAAGGAACTTTTGGTATAGAATTTATGGAAAATAGTATATGTTCGTGTTACAATTTTTCTGGATAGGTAGAATCTTTTCCGGAGGAACCGGGTTCGATCCCGACAGACGCCAAATATTTCCAATTTTAAATGGCACAAAAGTGACCCCTGCGGTGAACTCTCCACACCAGCTATGAGTGCCCGTGAGGTGACGTCTGGTAAGCGCCCACACGGTAAAATATATCGTCATCATTACCGATGTCTACATGTGTTGTAGATAGTGGCACACCTAGAAATGGGTAATATGCCGTGACGATATATTTATTTTATTTATAGAATCTTTTCCAAGGAACTTTTGGTATGGGATTTGTATAAAATAAACAGGATTGACGGAAGGTAATGTGCTGGTCTCATCAGATTTGTTAAATTTATGTAGAGTACACAATTTATATAAATAAGAGTTTTTTATTCCTGAATTATTTTATTATGCCGTAAGAGTAAACCGGTTATTAATTAAAGCCGTATCCATTATCCTTTATTTCTTTGGTTTCTTGCCCGAAGTAGTATACAGAGGCCGGTTTTGCACCAGTACTATAGTACCGTATTACGTGATTCTGTATTGATTAGGCTAACAAATAGTTATATTTCTATTCTACAAACTTGGCTATCTAATGATATTAAAGTATTTTATATTTTAAATGGGCTATTTGCATGGTAGTGAAAATCCGATTTCTATCACTATATACGTAATGTTATGTTGAAAACATATATAAAAATATAAATTTTATTTTAAAAAAGTTATTTGTTTTTTAGTAAATTAAAAAAGAAAATTTTCTGTGGCGTCATTATATTGAACCGAGGAAGAGAACCATTTTTAAGAATGTAACTTATAGATGGCATTGCGTGCGAGCAAGTTTTAATTTGAATTTGACATTTTGCTCTCTCTGGGCTCTCAAATATATTAATTACTTCACAAATAAACACATAGGTAGTTACATGTAATTTAATATATCGATACGAAAAAAACAAACTAAAATACTAACCTTGAAACTATTGTTGAAACGTCAAACAGGAAATCTACATTACCCGTACAAACAAACGCTATGGCTTTACGATCACTCATTGGTGCGGCGTAATTCTACGTCATACATGGTGGTAATTCAAATAATCAAATTTCATTATTTATTTTCTGGCTAATTAATAAAAATTATGTCAAAAGAAAAAATAGGGGTAGCAAGTTTTTACCTGCTCTTCAAAAATATGAAATAAAAAAAAGGTACGCAAGTAGCCCATTGTTGTACTTTCAAACATTCATAAATATTTTAAATGATAATGTAGCCACCTTCCAAAATAATATATTATCCACAATTATCCTAATATCCTTGGAGATGAGTTCGTCTTGAAAATGTTCCCATTAGAGGAAAACTTCTAAGGACTGTCTCTAAACAGAGGGTAAATTTAGCTTGATAATATAATGGATAATAAGTCTTGGTCCCCGGCATTAATATTAATAGTTTACGTAGTTCTGTACATAGGAACTAATCCACAGTAATTTGATTAATTAACAGATTCTGTATTACTATTTGCGCTCGGGTCACACTGAAATCGATGCACAATACATGACAAATTCAATTTGTTTGTAGTTTGATTCTAATCCTGGAATAAATAAGTACGTACATCTTCTCATTATGCATTCAAATGCATTGCTCGCAACGCAAGGACTGTCTTATGCAATGACAATGACTAATTCGGTGCTAGACTATATTAAAATCTAATGATGATGTTTCGATTTACTTCAAAAGAATCAGTGTGTCATTTTCATGTTTCAAGGTTGTTAAACAAAGTTTTTGCACAAAACAATAACAATAGTTGCAGCATTTTCTTCTATAAATATTGTTATCTATTTTGTTTTAATATATTGTGATACTTGCATAGTATGCAACATTGTATTCCCTATACAGTGAGTATTTTTTAACGAGAAACATTGGGTTTGTCATATCCATGGTTCTGACTTGACATTCGATTGAAAGCAATGTATTTGCCTATCCCATTTAAAATGAAACATAAGCATTCAAACAAGACATCAATAGAGGTTAATTTTGTTTAAATAATTATACCTACTTTCTAAATTAAATTTAGCTGTAGAAAAAAATTGTGTGCACCTTGTGCCCGAGTGATTTTCTGTTTAGGCTAAATTTAAACACTTCTGTCAAATTCATTTCCTTTACATTTTAAATGAGACAGGCAAATACATTGCTGTCAATCAAATGTCACATTTACAAGATGTTATTAGAGGTTAATTTTATTAAAAAGAAAAGGTTGGACTTTCATTGCCTTTATTTAATATGTTTCAAAATTATTACAACATTTCGACTGTAACAAATCATCAGTCGTCTTCAGGTTATATTATAATTATATAAGTATAAAACCATAGAATAAATAATAAATATATAAATATTATAAAAAGACTTTCAAAAAACTATACAATCATAAAATTAAACATAAAGTTTGACATCCTCTATTTGACATAATGTTTTCCAGTGCTCTCGAGTGAGTTTCTGACTTGGCTAAATTTCTTACAATAAGTAAATATAATACTATAAAACTCAATGTTTCACGTTAAAAAATACTCACGGTATTACGGATTTAGACACCCGATATATATATATATATATATATATATATATATATATATATATATATATATATATATATCGTGAGTATTTTTTAACGAGAAACATTGGGTTTGTCATATCCATGGTCACGACTTGACATTTGATTGACAGCAATGTATTTGCCCGTTCCATTTAAAATGAAACATAGGGAACGAATTTGACATTTGATAAGACGTCAATAGAGGTCAATTTTGTAAATAATTATACCTGCTTTCTAAATTAAATTTAGTTGTAGAAAAAATATTGTGTGTACCTTGTGCCCGAGTGGTTTTCTGACTCGACTAAATATTTAAATATAATACTTTTGTCAAATTCATTCTCCATGTGTCATTTTAAATGAGACAGACAAATACATTGCTGTCAATCAAATGTCAAATCATAACTTATAGGAAAATTCAACGGTTATATGTCATATTGACAAGATGTCATTAGAGGTTAATTTAGTTTATATAATTCACCTGTTTTCTAAAAATTAAATTTAGATGTAGAAAAAATACTGTGTGTACCTTGTGCCTGAAATATGTTTAGTTCTCTCGAGTGGTTTTCTGACTCCGCTAAATTTCTTACAATATTTAAATACCGTGAGTATTTTTTAACGTGAAACATTGGGTTTGGCATATCCATGGTTACGACTTGACATTTGATTTACAGCAATGTATTTGCCCGTTCCATTTAAAATGAAACATAGGTAACGAATTTGACGTTTGATAAGACGTCAATAGAGGTTAATTTTGTGTAAATAATTATACCTGCATTCTAAATTAAAATTAGTTGCAGAAAAAATATAGTGTGCACCTTGTGCCTGAGTGGTTTTCTGACTCGGCTAAATTTCTTACAATATTTAAATATAATACTTCTGTCAGATTCATTCCCTATGTTTCATTTAAAATGGAACGGGCAAATACATTGCTGTCAATCAAATATCAAGTCGTAACCATGGATATGGCAAACCCAATGTTTCACGTTAAAAAATCTGTTGTGGCCAGCACAAGACCTCTCGCCATTTCCATATTAGGCCATATATGTATTGTATTGCACTTCGCTTTCGAACCGTCGTTTTATAACAAAATATTACAGAACTTTACCCAAATATTGTTTTTTATTGTATTTAACATGTCTTCTGCACACATATAATTCTAATTATATCATTTTCATGTCAGAGATTGTTCCAATTTATTAACCAGATTGGCGGTATTTCGGATGGATATATGCATTTTACCACAATTTTACCTATAATTTAAAATATTTAATTAATAATAAGACAATAAGAAAAATTAAATATACTTCCCAGAAAAAGCTTTCACAATGTCACTAAAAATGTTGATATTTGACAATGACATGTGTCATGTTATAAACATTGGAATTTGTCAACTGGTTTCCTTAGTGCCTTGGCCTCTGCGATTAGTTTACTCTATAAATTATAGTGTCTTTATTTCTAAATCTATACAAGATATAATAAAAATTTTAAGTGTATTAGATGGAGAATTTTATGTTCTTCAATATTTAATAAAAAAACCTCCCAAAAATTATATTTAGAAGAATTTTTCTAAGAAACTACTACTTCCGGTTGTTCAATTGTTACCAAAACCTTTACAGCTCTTCCCAGGAATGTCAGATTGAGGAAACTGCAGTTAAATATTTTTTAAGTCTTATAGTTTTTGAGGAATCGTCCCTACAACATCCAGACATACATACACACATATACACATCCACACACACACACACACACACACATCATTTAAAAAATGTTATAATCGGATTCTAGGAACCTTAAATCGTGCTTATTCAATAAAATCTGGATATGCGAATTTTAGCATGAATCCAATACCTCTCTTAGCGAGAGGTAAAAATCTGATGTAGCCAGCATAATCTTGTCTAAAACATCCAGACATACTACACACATACACACACACATCCACACACACACACATACACACATCCACACACACACACACATCATTTTAAAAATGTTATAATCGGATTCTAGGGACCTTAATTCGTGCTTATTCAATAAAATCTGGATATGCGAATTTTAGCGAGAGGTAAAAATGCTCACGGTATTACGGATTTTAAGTAGACACCCGATATATATATATACATATAATATTAATATTCCCTCAATCAGAAGAATATACCTCATTTTAATTGGTAGTCCTATTGTAAATATTTTAACAGGATAGCTAATTGCTGAGTACATTAGGTAATTGCGGTTAATGTAGGATAACGTGTAATAGTTATAAGCGTTATGCATCAGAGAAGATCTATTCACCCTTGAATAATCATTGATCAAATGCAGCTGTTGTGTCCAATGCAGCCAAGACAATGGCAGTGACAATTAACTAATTACATATAAAATAAAATCCCTACATTTCATAATTATGAAACGCGGGTATAAATCTACAGGTTGTAATGTTTTTATAGTCGTAATAATTTTGTTTGCAAATGCGAATGTGTATATCATATAGCTCCGAAACGGTTATTTACTGTTTAAAGAGACTTTAATAATTTAAAAAATTGCTGGTTATTATTTTAATCAAGCTGTTTGTTTTCCGCGATAAAACAGCGAAACAACGTATGAATTTTATTAATGTCCACGTGAAAAAGTTGGAGTATTTAACGTTTTTATACAGCGAAAAATATATATTAATTTTGATGTGAGTGTCGTTAAAAGTAAGAGCATATTTCTGGTTAATTAAAAAAGAAATGTAATGACAGTACTTAAGAGAAACCTTAAAAACTTCGGTAATCTTCAAACGTTTATCGGAACTATAAAAGTGCTGCTTTGAAAACACTTTAGTGCTACTATACGATGAAAAGTTTTATACGCTTTACATTTTTAATTATCGTTATATATTCAACAAATAATTATTAAAATGTATGTAAATCTATTCATACGTTGAACTTAAAAACGCTGTAATTGCAATATAATGAAATAATTATTAGAAACTTTATTTCTTATACGAGTATATAAACTGGTCAACTGGGATCGATGCTTTAAGTTGTAGATATCAGTTTTGAAACATATGTACCATCAGAAATTTAATATTAAATTTTATCAAGGAAATAATGCTAGTTTTTTTGGTTCTCCTGAATCTCGACTTCAATTCCATTCAATAGATTTGTTCGCACAACAAAATTTTGCAACTAATTACAATTTTTTCAGTGCGTGTGCGTAGTACCCGTACTACATATTTCTAAATAAATAAATAATAAATAATTTAGCTTTTATATATTAATTTATTGAAAAAATAATTTGTGCATATTATAAAGAAAAAAATTCCGAATTTTTTGATACTAAACACATTACATTTCTTTTGCAAATAAAGCCAGAAAATAAATTTAAAAATTTGTAAAATTAAGAAAAAATATCATTAGCCATGAAATCGACAGTAACAAAGCATTGTCTATTTTTACTAACATGGTAGGGAAGATCAAAGTTATTAATTTATGAACTAATACAAAATAAAGAAAATACTTCTTAATAAAATGAAAATAATAATAATTTAACCAATAATGTTCGAAAAACGTTTATTAATGAGTGTCTTAAGTCAACAATTGTTTTGTTTTTTTTTCTGTCAGTTTCACGGCTAATGATATTTTTTCTTAATTGTGCAAATTTTTAAATTTATTTTCTGGCTTTATATGAAACAGAAATGTAATGTATTTGGTATCAAAATATTAGTAATTTTTTTCTTTATAATAGGCACCAATTATTTTTACAATAAATTAATACAGAAACTTTTGGCGTCTAAAAAACTGTTTTTCTATGTTATAGCCCTATGACCCTATGCTAAATTTGATCAAAAAGATAAACAAATGCTTAACATTTTATTTGTCAGAATAGGTTACCTGAAATAACTCAAAAGTAATGTCTCTTGACAATGTCAATTTGCATTTGTTTATCATTTTGTTCAAATTTAGCATGGCTACTGCTATTAATAGGTAAATGAATATATTTTAAAATCAATTTATGGGCCTAAAATATTGGATAATTTACACGTATTTGGTATTTTCGGATGGGGATTTTTTATCTTTGTATTGACACCAGAACCATTTCCGTAAGTTAAAACTGGGGGCGACGATTTGCAAAAAACTGATTTCCCATGTTAATCTCTTATATACACCTTGAAAAAAATCACCCTGTATATATATTGACACTGAGATCTCTTTGTACTTAAATGTTTTAATTAGATAATAGTTTTTCATTATTAGTATTTTAGTTTTCTATACTTATACTTACAAAATATATATATATATATATATATATATATATATATATATATATATATATATATATATATATATATATATATATATATATATTAAGTACATAAATAAGAAGTGCTGAAGATCATAATGAAATAGTGTAGTTTATAATCATGTTAATGATATTTCCCACAATATACAAATCCAATAAGTCAATTAATTGACATAGCAAGCCCATCGTACGTATGCACTATTTAAGATTCGTGTTTCGGTGCTCTATTTAATGTCCTTTTGAATAGGAAAAGAAGCAACAAAATATATGATTTGTGTGATAACCTAATAGAGCCATCGCTCGAACGCCAAAGACTTGGGAATTCAATTTGATTATACGCTCTCCCAACAGATAAGCTCAATCTTGGGTAGATGAATACCTTGAGTACTAATGGGGTAAGGGTTCTCGCGTCACTAGCGCCAACATGCGGCAGGCGCAGCGCAACACGAATCCTCCAACAAAATGAAGAAAAATTCTGCGGAGAATTTGTCGCGAAAGGAAAAAGCTAAGTAGCTTTTTGATAGTTCTGAGGAAAGTTAGATTTACTGTACAGGGTGCCCGTTTTCGGGGCTACCCATTATTACATCGGAGTCTAAGAGATACGAAGTTGGTTAAATTAATACACAAAATTGTCAGATTAGAAGACTATTTTAAAAACTTTTTTTCGAAAAATGCGTATTCACTGGATAAGTATGAAGTAATATGGAAATTGGTTTACATTTCTTTAGTGTAGTTTTTTATGGTGATACTCAAATATATTTATCACTGTTGGATTACAAGTTATGATATCAAAATTGTATTTTATAAGGACCCCACAGTGAAAAGTTATATGTTCGAAAACGAAAAGACATTTTCACTTCCCGCTACCCTTGGTAAAGGAGGTATAGGGATCGTGCTAGAAATCACATGTGGAGATTTTGGTAAGTAACCACGTTTAAGGTCCCTAGAATCTGATTTTAAGATTAAACAAAGTAAATGTCTTATATTAACTCATATAATTTAGAATTTAGGATGGGATCTAGATCCGCATTCATCAATTAATCTTTAAATTTATGTATTATCAAACTCTCGTGTGCGTCTTAATATCTATTATTATAATTAACATGCTTTAATAATTGTATATTAGAATTACCAATTTTCTAATTTTCTTGTGCTACATTTAGATTTATGAAGATTACCGGTTTTTAAATTAAAGTAATGTTCTTTAAACTTTAAACCGATTATTAATTTGTCTTTTATTTGCCCAATGTAAACTCTATTACAATCTTTAGAGTCCATTTTATAATCACCGGATTTTTTATTATTGCTATTTTATCTTTACGATTACCTAATAATGATTTAATAATGTTATTTGATTTATAAGTTAAATTTTGATTTTTAAAAATTTTGTTTAAACTTATGGTAGCATTAAAATATGGCAATGTTATATATTTATTATTATTGATATTTTATATTAGTTGGCGTTAAAGTTTTGAAATCGAATACGGAATGACGATATTTAAATTTATGGACTAGTTTATCAAAAGTTTTGACCGGGAACCCATTATATTTACCTTTTTCTTTAATATATTTCAGTTTATTTTCAAAACTTTAACGTTTAAAGGGAATTTGATCAATCTATTATTCAAAAAATGTTAAATGCTGCTAATTTATGTTGCCAAAATAGATTCGAGTCAGCTGTTATACATCGATTAGTATTCGTTGGTTTCCTTTACATATATGTCAAATTCTTGTTTAGATCCCAATTGTAAGCCTTGTGTATATACTAAAACTTAGATAAAAAGCATAATAATAAATTTATATGATTCATTAACAAAACAACAGTTTTCTATCCAGGTATTATGAAATGTCTAAAATAATACGACATCGAATTGAAGCTATGCGCTCTATTAATAATGCAAAAGTATTGCTACTTGAAAAATCTATCTTCTACTGAGTCTATATCTCGTGAGAAGTATATTTGAAAGAAAAAGAGAAACGCTGTGTGCAAATTTCCACTCGAATTCCATTGAAAATCGTTGCGTGATTGAAACGAATTACTAGCCGACAATTTAAAATGTATCTGATTTTTACTCTATAGGACTTTGTAACACAATGAAATATTTCTATTTTTGGTTGAACTTGAGTTAAATTGCAGTTTTATTTTTAAAAGAACTTGTAATATTCCTACTTTCATAACAAACAATACAATATACAATCATGAACTTGAATTTATTATAAGTACCAATTTTAATGCAGTTTTTTTTTTAAATAAGAACGAGTACTGGTTCTCTTTTCGCTAAAATTCAAATAAAATGTTAAATACAATGGATGTGCCCGATGTCGCATTTTGGCATTTAGTATTAAGGATTTAGGTATTATTCACATGATCATAACTCCGAATGATACACTAGTAACTTCCATTGGTTTGTATGGCAACACTGTAGAACAACAAAAGTGAATTGTACAGTTCGATTTAATTTGATGCTTCAGATAAAATGTTAATATTGTATTTCACCTTTAGGTAAGGAAGGTATTGCCTTTGGACAAAAATTCGGTGGTGAGTTTTTAATGAATGAGCACGTTTTAGGGTCCCTAGAATACTATTTTACTAGTTATATGATGATGTCTGTCTGTGATAAATTTTTCTCCGACGATACCAATACTACAATTTTAAAAATTATTATTCTTTCGTATTCTTCTTCTTTACATCCATATGAAGAGCTGATTAGATTTTGGTCATAATGGGCTACTTGCGTGGTACTGAAAATCCAATTTCTATCACTATATACGTAATGTTATGTTGAAAACATATATAAAAATATAAATTTTATTTTAAAATAATTATTTGTTTTTTAGTAAATCAAGAAAGAAAATTTTCTGTGACGTCGTTATATTTAGCTGGAGAAGGAAACCATGAAATAGGTAATTACATGTAATTTAAAATATCGATAACAAAAAGACAACCTAAAATACTAACCTCCAAACTATTGTTGAAACGTCAAACAGGAGATCTACATTACACGTACAAACAAACGCTATGACTCTACGACCATTCATTGGTGCGGCGTAATTCTACGTCATACATGGCGGGAATTCAAATAATCAAATTTCAATATTTTTTTTCTGGCTAATTAATAAAAATTTTGCCAAAAGAAAAAATATGGGTAGCAAGTTTTTACCTGCTCTACAAAAATATTAAATAAAAAAAGGTACGCAAGTAGCCCATTCGGCAACTGGAAGTTCCCTTGTTTGTAGTTATTAACAGTTTTTAAAAAACGCATTTGAATATCATTTTTGACATTTTATGTGATAATCATTATGAAAGAATATCTTATTCAATAGATATAGAGTTAAAGAATTATAAAGAGATTAACTTTCATAAATTAGTCAGCTTTGCTATAATCCTGAAAACAGCTGATATATTCAAATAATTCCAATTGACAAATGACAGTGCAATTTGCAAGAAGGTTTATTTTTTGGATTTACAGAAACTTTTGCAAGGAATTCTCGGTATGGAATTTGTAGGAAATAGTATATGTTCGTGTAACAATTTTACTGGATATATAGAATCTTTTCCAAGGAACTTTTGGTACAGGATATAAAAAAATACATAGAATTAACGGAAGTTATTGTGTTGGCCACATCAGAATTTTACCTCCCGCTACCCTTGGTAAGGGAGGTATAGGGATCGTGCTAAAAATCTAATATCGAGATTTTAGTAAATGACCACGTTTTAAGGTCCCTAGAATCCATTTTTAACATTTTCACGATGATGTCTGTATGTGTGTATGTGTGTGTGTGTGTGTGTGTGTGTGTGTGTATGTGTGAGTATGTGTGTATGTGTACGAATTTTTTTTGCACTCTAACTCAAATACTATCATTCAGAAAATTCTGAAACCTTGTATTTTTACCCTATTCTAATAGGAATAGAAGCCATTAGATTTTGGTGTAAATCGGATAAACGGAAATGGTACTTGAAGCTCATAATGGTTTTTCTTCAAAAAATACCATTAAATGCCATTTTTTCGAATTTTATGTCTTATGAAAATTAAAGATTATTGAATTTTCTACAGGAATACATTAATCCTTTTTTTTATATATTTTACAGATAAATTTAAAAATATTTTTTTTTATTAGTCGCGAAGCCTAAAATAAAAACTATTCCTTTGTTACACAGTTCATTTTTCAAATGAATGTAACTGACAGTAAATGTCACTGTCAGAAAACTTATCACTTCAAATTAATAATAGTGACATTTTAGAAAAAAGTAAATAAAGCAATAGTTTTCTGCAATGGAACAGTTTGCAGCGTTAGTAAATACGTAGGTAGGTATGTATTTAAATTAATAAAAATTAAATAGCGGGAGGTTTTTGGCCAAATCATTTTGATTTTTGTTAATACAAATGTATTGAATTAATTGCATTTTTAGTGTACCTTCCTAATATTTTGAATTAAATTACGAAAATCTGGAAGTGAGTTTTATTCTCTTTGTATTAAGGAACAAACGATTTGAAATTTTGAAAAATAACCCTATATGAATATTATAGGGATATACTTGAAACATCCCCGCGTCCCTTACGGCTAACGAGTTTGCACGGAAGGTGGTAAAAGCTGCAAAAACCGTTGGATATAATGCGATATACTTAGTCGTTTCAATTCTCCTCTTTGTGCGTCGCGTCCACAGCTTTTAGCTTCGCGGACAGAGGTTCGCATTCCACTTTTATAATCCCTTTTTATTGTCAGGTTTATTTGCTGCTGGAATGTTCCCCAAGCTATATGACCACGTATTAAATCTCGTATAAATAAAACCAACCTCTAAAGAGGATGGACATTGGATACTGCGACGAAATGCAGCACGAGCTAAATTCGTTTAATATTTAATTACTTTACGCCGGTGAAGGTTTTAAGAATTGAGAAACTTGAAAGAAGTGACTATTCAAGAGCTTAGAATAATGTAAAATGGTTTATGTACTTATGCATTGAAATTTGTTTCGCGTCGTATGAGCAACGTTCGGAACGTCAATTTCTCAGATCTACACCAGATAAGTGATCGACAAATGTAGGGAAATACTTTTCTATTTCTAAAGCATTACTTAAAAAACTATATTTATAATAAAAAAATCTGTTGTGGCCAGCACAAAACCTTCCGTCAATTCGATGTATTTTGTACAAATCCGATACCAAAAGTTCCTTGGAAAAGATTCTACGAATATATATCCTGTAAAATTGTAACACGAACACACTATTTTTTACAAATTCCATATTGTAAGTTCCTTTGAAAAGATTCTATAAATCCAGTATAATTATAAAACGAATGAACATTCTGTAAATTGCACTTCACACTTCCTCATTCCTATCCAACGCATCTTCTTCACACAGTTCTTCATCTCTCAAATATTCTGCTACACAGTCCTTCCATCTTCTCTTTGGCCTTCCTCGTACTCCCGGCATTGAAACTGCAAGTCACTTCCGGGACACTCTGTCACTTATGTTACTTTCTGATCCTATACTTTCCACTTTGGTTTTGCACTTGACACTGACATCTGTCAATTAGAATTTTTTGAATATATCTGCTATTTCCATAATTTTTGTAAAGCTGACTGATTTTTGAAAGTTAACCTCTCTTAATCTCTCTATAACTCTATATCTATTGAATATGACGGAAAATTTATAATCAAATCGTATAGGAAATAAGATTTTCTTTCATATTAATGATCATGGAGTTATCGTCGGAGAAAAATTTGTCACACACGCACACACACACACACACACACACACACACACACACACACACACACACACACACACACACACACGGACACACACACGGACACATACACATACAGACATCAATGTAAAATTAGTAAAATCGTATTCTAGGGATAATATAATAAAATATAATTTTTTTAAATATTCTACAACGTAATTTAAGCTAATTTTTTCTCAGAGAGTGGAGTTTACTAATAATTGCATACATTGGTCTATTTCAACACATACAAATATACATAGATAATAAGCTATTTATTATAAAAATATATAATAATAAAATAATTGATAAAAAATTACGAATCTATGATTTGATATTGGATTTCAAAAAAAACAAAAGCAGACGGTTGTAAAAAATAAGAATTTGAAATTGAGTAAATGTTAAAGCGAGTTTAAAGACATTAAAAACTCAAATATTTTAAAAATTTATTATTTACATTTTTTTTACACTGATAGTCTCTATTATACAGTTTTAAACTATATTTAATAATATTGTAACGAGTAATTTTAAAAATTAAATCATAAATATATTTATTTTAAAACTTGTAATATTTATATTACACATAAATATCTCAAAATAATAAAGGGTTGTTCGGTATTATTCTTATTATTATAAAATTTCCATTTAAATATTATAATAAAAAATTACATGTATATTTAATACAAAGTGTATATATCTGTTAGTTTATTTCAAAATAAAAAACATTTCAATGTACGTAACGAACTCAAACAAGTTTACTGCGGTTAGCATCAGGCATCATTAAGCTTCGCTTAGTTCTTTAGTTCCATGCGAACCGTCTTAAAGGAAACATGCGTTTGGTTATTACTCTGAAAACTCATATATAAATACAATTAATTGTTGTTTTAGTGCATTTATTGTTGAAAAATGAAGGTATGAATAATTATTCTGTGTAAAATAATACAAAAAACTATTTATTGTTTATTAATTGTAGACGAAAGAAAGTTGAAGACAATGATACCAGCTTCTCGGCGTTCAATATCATCCCTGAAGGCCTAAGGGTGGCAATCGACGATGATTTAATTGGTAAGTCACTTTGCATTTTTCAGAACAGTTGTAGGTGCTTATAAAATGTTTCACTGAAACCTGTATTTACACGGTACATTCGTTCCTGAAAAATCCGTGGAAAAAATGGTGTAAAAATATATGTACATAGTCATAGATATTATTATTTTTAATTTATTAAATATGACGATTTGTTAAATATAGTACAAACTGACGATTTTCTAATCCGTGTTATTTCCAAATCGTGTAAAAATAGGTTTGATTGTAGTCAAATTTAATCATGAGGAATACGGAATCTCCTATGGCTGTATTATAATTGTAAAATATGTAATCTACAATTAAAATTTTATTTCAAATTAAATTAATTTTACTAAATACAGACGTTAAAAAGGGTACAAAATAATATTTCGATGTGCTGATTCTCAATCAAAATTAGTATACAGGATGTCTCAATAAGCTTGCTCACTATTGGTAACTTTTTTATTTGAAGAGATACGAGGTTGGTTAAATGAGCAAAATTGTGCCATTTTATATTAGAAAAATCTGATGTGGCCAACACAAAACCTCCCGCTATTTAATTTTTATTAATTTAAATACATACCTACGTATTTACTAACGCTGCAAACTGTTCCATTGCAAAAAACTATTGCTTTATTTACTATTTTCTTTTTAAAATGTCACTATTATTAATTTGAAGTGATAAGTTTTCTGACAGTGACATTTACTGTCAGTTACATTCATTTGAAAAATGAACTGTGTAACAAAGGAATAGTTTTTATCTTAGGCTTCGCGACTAATAAAAAAAAAATTTTTTAAATTTATCTGTAAAATATATAGAAAAAGTATTAATGTATTCCTATAGAAAATTTAATAATCTTTAATTTTCATAAGACATAAAATTCGAAAAAGTGGCATTTAATGGTATTTTTTGAAGAAAAACCATTATGAGCTTCAAGTAAAGTACCATTTCCGTTTATCCGATTTACACCAAAATCTAATGGCTTCTATTCCTATTAGAATAGAGTAAAAATACAAGGTTTCAGAATTTTCTGAATGATAGTATTTGAGTTAGAGTGCAAACAAAATTCGTACACATACACACATACACACACACACAAACACACACACACACACACACACACACATACACACATACAGACATCATCGTGAAAATGTTAAAAATGGATTCTAGGGACCTTAAAACGTGGTCATTTACCAAAATCTCGATATTAGATTTTTAGCACGATCCCTGTCCCTCCCTTACCAAGAGTAGCGGGAGCTAAAAATGGTCATGTAGACAAAATAAAAATTGTGTCAGCGGTTCCCAAAATTTGGGACAAAATATATATTTTTTAAATGGAACTATATATTTTTTATTATCTTATTGGAAAGAGTATTTTTTTCTCTTTCCAATAAGGTAATGTTGTACATTTTTTCAAATAAACAAGTTATTTACGTTTAAAGATAACAATTATCTTTTATTAGTTTATTTAGTCAAGTAAACCATGGAAACAATTGTATTTTATAATTTTTTTATTTTATTAACTTATTTTACAATTACAGAAAATATTCAAATTGAAAGCCATTTCGCACATTTCAGCTCTTTTGGAAAGAGAGCCGACCCTTCCACGTAACTGGTGTCTAGATATAACTTTCCATATAGCAAGATCATATCTAATTTTTCTTCATTTGTAAAGTTATTATACATTATTAAACACAGAGAACTTTACGGGAGAAATTATTAAACGTCAAACAAACAAAGAATCAATTGTTTCCATAGCTTACTTGGCTAAATAAACTAATAAAACAGTTCACAAAATTTTTATTTTAACCGTAAATAACTCGTTTATTTGAAAAAATTGTACAAAAACAACATTACCTTATTGGAAAGAGAAAAAAATACTCTTTCCAATAAGAGAATAAAAAATATATGGTTCCATTTAAAAAATATATATTTTGTCCCAAATTTTGAGAACCGCTGACAAAATTTTTATTTTGTCTACCTGACCAATTTTCTAATAAAAAATGGCACAATTTTGCTCATTTAACCAACCTCGTATCTCTTCAAATAAAAAAGTTACCAATAGTGAGCAAGCTTATTGAGACATCCTGTATTATGCAAGGAGTTTATAATGATAGCTATTAATACACGAGCATGAGTTGCATACCTACATTATTTTTTCTACGACCATTCATAGTAGCTAAAAAAATAAACTATAAACCAATAAATTGCTTATAAAATGAATCTGTATCGTAATGATATTCTGTATCATAATGAAAATAAAATCTGTAACATAATGATAATCTGTATCATAATGAAAAGAAAATCTGTAACATAATGATAATCATAAAAAAATTCTAAATATAATGACAATCTGTGATGAAAATTGAATGATAGTGTCATTTAAATACAGATGTCACATACAAAGTAAGTATATTATCATAAAAGTAGAAAAATATTTTTTCTAAATTTCGAAAAAATATGTATTTCATATTATTTATTTACTTCTTCGGAGTACATTTTTAGTGCGCCACTGTCCGCAAATTTTTATTAAAAATAATTAATTATGTAAACACGTAACAGTTGTTGAATAGGAAAAATTAATTGGTAATTATTTTTAATAAAAATTGAATGTCGATCAGTCACACAAAATATATAAATGTATATTTTAAGTATTAAATGAAAAAGAAGAAGTAATTTTCCGAATGAAAACAAAAATATATATCATCACGGCATATTATTCCCAGTGCTTGGTGTGCCAGTCTGCTTTGTACACAGATATGGGGAATGATATTATAAATATTGCATCACTAAATTCAGAATTAAATTCCTTAATGAATGAGAAAATTTAAATTATTGCTCCAAAAGTCAATATACCCCACATTTAGATAAAAACTTCTAAATTTTCAAAAATCTAATTTTTATGTATCTATCTCTTTTCGTTCTCGAGATATTTACATTCAAAGTTTTGCTCAAAACTGCCCATTTTTGGGTAATAACCCAAAAATGGGTCAAGATATGAACTTGGCGACAACACCATTCGATTCTACGGGCAAAATTACATAAGTACACCAATTTTTAAAATTTTTGAATACCGCATACAATCTCTAAAGCAAAATAACTGAAAATGGCCAAAAATCGCAAAAATCTAAGGTGTACCCCTTACGATTTTTTCAGATTTTGGCTATTTTCCGGGGTTTTCAAGCTTTTATTCATAAAAAATGAATCGGTTGGACAAAAATTATGAATTATTGGGTTAATACCCAAAAACGGACAGTTTTGAGCAAAATTTTAAATCTGAATATCTCGAGAACGGAACGAGGTATTGACCTGCGGTTTCAAAAAATACATAAAAATTAGATTCAGAGAATGTTACGTAAGTGTACCCATTTTTAGAGTATTTGACCAACTGTGCTATAAAAAAGTTCCTTGGAAAAGATTCTATATATCCAATAAAATTATAACACGAACACATACTATTTTTACAAATTCCATACTAAAAGTTCCTTTGAAAAGATTCTATAAATCCAATAAAACTGTTACAAGTCTCTGTTTTTAACCTTTTTGAATGAAATAAGATATTTAAGGTCTTCCGCTTTAACAATACAAGAATTACGATACCAGATTTTTGTTTCATCCTCTATCGATGGATATAACCTCGATTAGAAGCAACGGAAAATGAAATTTTGTTGTAAAATACCGGTAATGTAGTAATTCAGAGTCAACGTCTACTTGAAAGAGGAACTAATTAAATTCAGCAAGAAAACGCTCCGCTTTTCTACTCTTAGTTATTCTTTTTAATTCCATTAGAAGAGGAAACAAAAAAACAACTAAACAGATATTGTCAAGTATAGGAGTAGTTTGGCTATAACCGTTTAAAGAGTACACGTGCCAAATTGTTAGCTCGCGAACAATGCTCTCCTCCGACTGCATTCCGTACAAAAGGTAGCTGTGACTATTTGCGCATGAGATTTCGCATTAAAAATCAGTGGAACATGCGACGCTACAAAGAAATGTCGCCGTATTGTTATAACAACGCTCTCGTTACACTCGCTTTAAAATATTGCGAATAATAAGCTCCTTTCATACCGGATACTTACTGCAACGCGTGCAACCTATTTATTCTATATTTTATAGCGCAATTTTACTATTTCCTTTCAATAACAACTTACGACTACTATCAACTTCAATCATAAGATATGTTGCGCCAATTAAAAAACGGTGATAGAACAGATAAAATAGTTTCTCCAAAAACATAATTTCATTCATAGTTTTTATATTCATCTATAAATAAATACGAACCCCGTTGCACTTCAGTTCGCCCACCCGCGTTAATTTCATTTTATTTAGTTAATATATGATACAAATAATAGCAAACAAATTATCGCCAATTTTTACCTTCCGTCACTTTTAGGTAAGGAAGGTATTGTCTTTGGTCAAAAAATTCGATGGTGAGTTTTTAATGAATAAGCACGTTTTAGGGTCCCTACAATACGAATTTACTATTTTTAAGATGATGTCTGTATGTGTGTGTGTGTGTGTGTGTGTGTGTGTGTGTGTGTGTATGTATGTCCGTGTGTGACAATTTTTTCTCCGACGATAACTCCAATACTACAATTCTAAAAATTATAATTCTTTCGTATTCCTCTTCTGTACATCCATATGAAGAGTTGATTAGATTTTGGTTATAATTGATCCACCGGAAGTACCCTTATTTGAAGTTTTTAACAGTTTTTCTTAAAAAAACGCAGTTAAATATTGTTTTTTGACATTTTGTTATTACATATTAAAAAAAAATATTCTTCTTTATACAGTTTGATTATACATTTTCCTTCATATTCAATAGATGTAGATTTAAAGCATTATAAAGAAATTCAAAAATTAGTCAGCTCTGCTATTTATCATGGAAACAGCTGATGCTGATATATTAAAAAAATTCTAATTGACAGATGTCAGTTGCAAGTGCAAAACCAAATATGGAAAGTGTAGGATCACAAAATTGGTATGTCATAGTGCTCCTCGCAATTGACACGCAGAGAAAGGCCAAAGAGAAGATGGAAGGACTGTATCGCAGAAGACTGAAAGGAATTCCTGTGTCAAGAAGATGTGTTGGACAGGAATGAGTGGAAGAAAAGAGGAAACAGCTACCTCTAATAAAATAAGGGAAGCAGAAGAATAAGAAGTGTCAAGTGCATTTTACTTAGTGTATGTTTATGTTATAATTTTATTGGATTTATAGAATGGAAATAGTATGTGTTCGTGTTTGATTTTACATGATATTATATAGAATCTGTTCCAAGGACCTTTTGGTATGGGATTTGTACAAAATACATCGAATTGACGGAAGGTTTTGTGCTGGCCACAACAGATTTTTTTAAGATAAACTTTTAAGAACTTCAAATAAGGGAACTTGGCCAATTATAAGTAAAATCTAATCAGATCTTCATACGGATGTAAAGAAGAGGAAGACGAAAGAATTATAATTTTTAAAATTGTAGTATTGGAGTTATCATCAGAGAAATTTTCTTCACATGCACACACACACACGCACACACACACATACACACACACAAAGAGAAAGAGAGATAAAGACATGCAGACATCATCGTAAAACTAGTAAAATCGTATTCTAAGTGATTATTCGTTAAAACACCACCGAATTTTTTGACTAAAGACAATACCTTCCTTACCTGAAGGTGACGGAAGGTAATTAATGCTACAACATTTTTCAGAATAAATATATGCTAGAAAATAAGCGTCGTTCTTAAATGACGCCGATGATAGAGACAAACCATGCCAGCCTTCTTCGAATGAATTAGAATTTACTATCAAATTTAATAATTTGGTTTCCGAAACAGAATATGATTTCTTTGTTATGATTATAGTGACTGTATATACATAGTGTGGCCAATAGGGGGATCGATTTTGATTGGTCGGCACGAATTTGCCTAAATATGGCGGATATTATGCCGACAAAGTGACATTTTGAGATTTATTACGTTAATTATACGTGAATTGATGGTAATTATATTATATTTATATTTTAGATGGTGCAAAAATTACTAAAAATGTCTAATATTAATGTATATATTTTAGATGCCTGGTTGCGTGGCGGTTGGTTGTGAAAACAGTTCTTCGAAAAATGAAAATAAATATTTTATTTCCATTTAATATGCTCTTCCATTAATTTTTTATCGAATTTTGTTTAGTTATCACATCATATGAATTCAAATTTCCCGCGCATTTTGCCTAAATATGGCGGCGGTTGGCCACACTATTGTTATGATGAATTAATACAAATACGAAACAATACATATAAAAATATGTTATGCTAAATGTATACTTTTGATAGACTTGGGTAAAATCTAGTCACAAATTAATTAGTGCAGTTATTTGCAAAAAAGAAAACGACAAGACACCATTGTTTTAATTTAATCTCCTGATAGTGTTGTCTATGTGATGAATATTGTTTTATTATACCATTGTGACGGTATTTGTCAACGAGCATTCCACCGGACATAGACGCGAATTACGAATTATGTATTAATAATGAGAGCGGTGGCACAACAGTATTAACAAACCAGCTCCGAATCTTGTGCTGCAGGAATTATTAACACGCTAACTTCATTATGTTATTGTATTGTTCTCCATTAAATCAACTCATCAAGCGTACACAACTCGAACACAGCGTGATTTACTACGCGGAGTGATTTTCTCGTTGTTTTACAATAGTAAGGAAGATGTAATATAAAGGATCAAGAAACCATTTTAGAGAATAATTCGTTGATGATTCCGACAATAGTTTTCATGTTCTCTACTGAACTGCAGTAATGAATTGTTAAAAAAAAAATGTAATCGAGTATCCGAGCATAGAAACGAGTCAGAATAGGGGATTCCAGCTCAATCGAATTAAAGGAAAATAGTAAAAAAATACGAATGTATATGCTGAATAACGAATATTAATAAAAAAATGAAATAGTATAATTGAGATTTTCGGAAATAAGGAGTTTTTTGTTATAGCGCTTCGACACGAATATGAAATCAATATATAATATTTTGTTTGGCGTCCGAAAGACCGCCTATACATGCATAACAAATAGCGTGTTAAGAGGTGCGGGTTACTACCAATGGAAGTTAAGAAATTCAAATTCGAAAAGAGGGGCTAACATTCCTGTACTGCCGTTTTCAAACAGTTTTTATTTTAACGTAAATTTCTTGTATTAAAATTAATAATTTAAATACACCTGTAATTATAAAGTATGTAGATTTATACAGTGTTATAATATTCATAATAAGAATTTTTTCACCGGATTTTCATCAATAGTCTTAGTTTTCCTAATATTTTCAGATAAAAAAAATATAGTGGGATCCCCCATTCAAAAGACATTGGAATTGTTGGAAATTATATTCAATAATTAAATTGACGTTTTAAATACGATAAGTATTTGGATTAATTTTTATACGTTCAGTTGTTTTAAGCAAATGAATTCTCTTATGAAGATTCCAGATTGCAATATATTATTTTAGGTAGATTTTATGTCGCACTTTGCAAAAATAATAACTTTTTTCGCAATCGTTATCAAAATTCATTATTATTCAACTTAAAATAGTGAGAAAAGTAGCATGTTGAATCATAAGTGAGCTAAGCAAATAAATTTCTTCACAAGTAAGCAAAGTAAATAACTTTCTTCTCAAGTGAGCAAAATACACAAGCCTATAATAATCTACATCAGGAGTCACAAATTGTGCAATAAATATCTACCATTCTACATGAAGAAACAATAATTTTTTGTAGTTAACTTTACACTAAATTCTGTTATAAACATACATATGTACTGTTGAGTTTTGCATTAAAAAAAGTACAATATTTCGTTTTTTAGAAAAAGTATATTTCAAGATTGTGGAAAATATCATATTTAGCACGCGTGAGAAAAAGACATATTTTTCTCACTTGTACTAAACATAGCTATTTTCTTTCATTCAATAACAACCAGCAACCAAATCCCCGCGGAAACTAAATATTTCATATTGTGCAAGGTATTGTACCTATTACAGTTCATAAAGATATTGAAATTGTTGCAAATTATGTTCAACAATTAAATCGATATCGTAGATATTAAATATGATAAATATTTTTATTAATTTTTGTTCGTACAATTGTTACAAGCAACTGAATTCTCCTATGAAAATTTCAATTAACAACACAAGAAAACATTTATTTTAATTAGAATTATTCATGTATTGTTTGGTTTGGTACACGATTTAAAATTTTAAATCGTGGTTTGGTATCAAAATTACTTTCAAGCAAATATGTATTTCTTTCAACTACTTAAAAATATGATTTATAAAAATACAATTTTTGTTTCTAAAAACTGCTTTTTAATAACTAAATTGAATTAAACGAACCTGTACGTAATCGTTCGCTAGCACGGACAAGCAAGCAAGCGGTCTCATTCGTATTCGTATACTTGGCGTCAGTCTGCGAATAGTGAACCACGCGGTTAAGAGTGGAGAAATAACCACTCTACAGTGTATTAATAAGTACATTTTTCATTGTATTCAATCGTTTATTTAAGTTTTATAGTGATATAAGAACTCTCAATGATTGAGGTATTTGAAAATATTACATTTAAAATGAAAATATTAATGTTGATATTGTTTCATTACAGATTTTGTTCACGAGCGATTCGAGAACCCGGAGATGTAAGCAGACACACCTTTCCTGCAGGAAATGGTGAGTTTCATAATATTTCTCTACATTATATTATAGTAATTTCTTCCACATAAACAGCGCCGTAAATATTTTCTATATTCTTAAATGTACCCTTTAATGTTGCATGACAACATATTAAAATAAAAACATACATCATACTCTATGATTAGCAAAATTTTAATAGAGAAAATGCCGGTAAATGAACCATTACCGTCCAACATATACTAGTATACTCTATCATATAATATGTGTCATTTATATTTGACCTGATCGGTATATTAGGAGAGTTATATATAAATCTATCGCAAATCAATAATACACAAGTCTCTTGAATACGTAAAATTATACCCACAAATTCCAAAGACGATTAAACTAAACTTATTTTTTTATCTAAAACTGTGTAGTTTATCCAATATTCTACTTCAAATGACGTAAGAAAAGTTACATTTACATCAGTACTTTTTTTTGTAGAAAAAAGATACCGGAATTCACCTTTTGTTAATTTTTTAACTGAAAAAACAGAACACTAAATAATAATAACACGTGTATGTATGAATATATCTTTGACCACACTTAAAGAAAAATATCAAAATAAATAAAATAGTAAATAATTTTCAAAAAAAATTGCAAAAACATCGTTATATTACAAAAAAAAAATCTGTTGTGGCCAGCACAAGACGTTCCGTCAATTCGATGTATTTTGTACAAATCCCATACCAAAAGATTCTTGGAACAGATTCTATATAATATCATGTAAAATCGAACACGAACACATACTATTTTTTTTACAAATTCCATACCAAAAGTTCATTTGAAAAGGTTCTATAAATCCAATAAAATTATAACACTTCCTTTTTTCTTCTTCAGCTTTCCTCTATTTTATTAGGGGCCGCTGTTTCCTCTTCTCTTCCACTCATTCCTGTCCAACGCATCTTCTTCACACAGTCCTTCCTTTCTTAAGTCTTCTGCGATACAGTCCTTCCATCTTCTCTTTGGCCTTTCTCTGCATGTCACTTGCGAGGAACACTATGACATACCAATTTTTGATCCTATACTTTCCATATTTGGATTTGCACTTGCAACTGACATCTGTCAATTATAATTTTTTGAATACATCAGCTGTTTCCATGATAAATAGCAAAGCTGACTAATTTTTGAAAATTAATTTCTTTGTAATGCTTTAAATCTGCATCTATTGAATATGAAGGAAAATGTATAATCAAACCGTATAGAGAAGAGTATTTTCTATAATATATGTGTATATAATAACAAAATGTCAAAAAATAATATTTAACTGCGTTTTTTTAAGAAAAACTGTTAAAAACTTCAAATAATCAACTCTTCATATGAATGTACAGAAGAGGAATACGAAAGAATTATAATTTTTAGAATTGTGGTATTGAAGTTATCGTCGGAGAAAAATTTGTCACACACGGACACACACACATATACATACAGATAACATCTTAAAAATAGTAAATTCGTATTGTAGGGACCCTAAAACGTGCTTATTCATTAAAAACTCATCACCGAATTTTTTGACCAAAGACAATACCTTCCTTACCTAAAGGTGACGGAAGGTAAAAAAAAATATAGTGGAGGACCCCATTCTTACGAACGACTAAACTTGAATAAAATCAGAGTCATTAATAAAGCGCAACTCACAGAGAGGATGATTTAGCACGCGCTGTGATTTCCTGGTCGTTTTACAATAGTAAGAAAGATGTCATATGTGGCGGAATAGAAATGGTTTCCTTTGAAAGAAGGACATTAGACGGCGCATGTTTATTTCACTTCTTGGTCGTGTCACGTTATTCTCAGTCGAATATTTCACTGTGGAAAATGTGTCACGTCAGACACAATGCGTCTATGATGTATTAAAGCCGGGAGAAAAACTAAAGCGAAACGGCAACACAAACCAATAATATGATCGAATTTTCCGCGCGATAAAAATTCATATTAGGCGATTTTTAGCAGCATTTATCATGGAGCATTGGATTGAGCGTTATAAATCACTTGGCGGTTAATAGACGCTGCGGATTCCGTAATTCCCACCGAGCCATCAACGTCGTAAAATGTTTCTTTCATCGTCGCTCACACCATCCATTCTCCACTGATCCCTCGTTCTGTTATATTGTCGTCATAATGTCTCCATCTCACGGGGGCACTCATCTCTGCCTTTCACGCTAGTTCTGGTCAACCCAATATGTCCTAGATTTGTTTTAACGTGCCCCTAACATCCAACGACAAATTTTACCCTACATAATTACATAATTAAACATTAGGATGCTACATACAGTCAAGCAAAAAAGTCTCCGTACGACAATAGTTTTAATCTATATTAGGAAAATAGCAGTCGAAAACCTAATATATTTAATTTTCTTTTCATCCAAAATGAAACGCATTATATTAAAAAATCTGTTGTGGCCAGCACAAAACCTTCCGTCAATTCGATGTATTTTGTACATATCCCATACCAAAAGTTCCTTGAAAAAGATGCTGTATATCCTGTAAAATTTTAACACCAACACACTATTTTTTACAAATTCCATACCGAAAGTTCCTTTCCCTATTTTATTAGGGGTCGCTGTTTCTTACTCTTCTCTTTTACTCATTCCTCTCCAACGCATCTTCTTCACATAATTCTTCCTCTCTCATATCTACACAGTCCTTCCATTTCTCTTTGGCCTTTCTTGTACTTCTGGCATTGAAAATTCCAATCTTGAGGCGAGTCTGCAACTGCAAGTCACTTGCGAGGGACACTCTATCACATTCACATATAACTTTCTGACCCTATACTTTCAACTTTGGTTTTGCATTTGACACTGACATCTGTCAATTAAAAATTTTTGAATTATCTGCTGTTTCCATAATTTTAGCAAAGTTGACTAATTTTTGAAAGTTAATCTCTCTTAATGTCTCTATAACTCTATATGTATTGAATCTGAAGGAAAATGTATAATCAAACCGTATAGAGAATAAGATATTCTTTCATAATGATAATCACAAAATGTCGAAAAATGATATTTAACTGCGTTTTTTCAAGAAAAATTGTTAAAAACTTCAAATAAGGGTACTTCCGGTAGATCAATTATAACCAAAATCTAATCAGCTCTTCACATGGATGCAAAGAACAGGAATACGAAAGAATTATAATTTTTAGAATTATAGTATTGGAGTTATCGTCGGAGAAAAATTTGTAACACACGGACACACACACACACACGGACACACACACACACGGACACACACAGACATACAGACATCATCTTAAAAATAGCAAATTCTTATTCTAGGGACCCTAAAACGTGCTTATTCACTAAAAACTCACAAACGAATTTTTTGACCCCAGACAATACCTTCCTTACCTAAAGGTGACGGAAGGTAAAAATCGGATGTGGCCACCACATGACTTCCTTGTAATATTTGGATGGTAACTTAACGATGAGCTATTGAATCTACCAAATTTTTGGTCACCATGGTACAATTATATTCTGCCATTTTTCTTGCATTTAATTTTACATTCTTTTTTGGTTTATATTTTTGTTTGTTTTAATAATTTTCCGCACTTTCTCAATCTGATTAAAGTCCGGAGACTGTGGGGGATGATTAAGCACATTTTTAATATTATACAGTAGCCATTCTCTTATAAAACGCGAATTATTTGTCGGATTGTTCGAATGCATGAAATTAAAATTGTCTGCCAAGGCCTTATTTTTCGGCACTTTGTTTTAAATTTGCTTTTAAACTATCCAGGTAATATTTGCCATCTGTGATTGTTGCAATCATTAGTAATTTTCATACTCCCGCTGACAAAATATACCCACATAATATAATGCTGTCGTCGCAGTATTTAACTGTTACTTTTAAATGCCTTAAATTTTAAGTTTTCTCCAATTTTTTATCGTTAATTGAAAAATCAATGCTTCTATCTAATCTGTATGTATTATACTTACTTACGTTACCAGAAAACCTAATAAATAATTAATACTTTTAATTTAAAAATAGAAAATTTAAAGCATTTAAATGTAAGTTAAATACGGTTGTGACATCATTATATTCTGGGGGTATATTTAGTACGGGAGTACGAAAATTATTGTAATTATTGCACCAATCATGGATAAAGGTTATCTTGACATTTTGAAGGTAAATTTAATTGGATTTTACGGATTGCTAAACATGCAAGATAAAATCTGATTAGTGATTTCCGTGTAGAATTTAATTTTCTACAACATTTATTTGAAATATTTTTGTCTAAAATTAAATAGGAAGTTTTGCGCAAGAAAAAATTGATTTCTCATATTAAACGTCTATGGCCCGCTTTTTAATTAACACCCTGTATATTAAATATAATAATGCGGAAAATAAAACTGTAATTTGGTCAGAAATTTTTTTTATTGAAATTATATTATTTAAAATTAAATGGAATTGGCGACATGTATTTTGCTGACTACAACAGATTTTTTATTGAATAATCATTTAAATAAGGAGTGTGTAATTTTTACCTCTCGCTAAGAGAGGTATTGGATTCATGCTAAAATTTGCATATCCAGATTTTATTGAATAAGCACGATTTAAGGTCCCTAGAATCCGATTATAACATTTTTAAAATGATGTCTGTGTGTGTGTGTGTGTGTGTGTGTGTGTGGATGTGTGTATGTGTGTGTGTGTGTGTGTGTGTGTGTGTGTGTATGTATGTCTGGATGTTGTAGACACGATTCCTCAAAAACTATAAGACTTAAAAAATATTTAACTGCAGTTTCCTCAATCTGACATTTCTGGGAAGAGCTGAAAAGGTTTTGGTAACAATTGAACAACCAGAAGTAGTAGTTTCTTGGAAAAATTCTTCTAAATATAATTTTTTGGGAGTTTATTTTATTAAATATTGAAGAACATAAAATTCTCCATCTAATACACTTAAAATTTTTGTTATATCTTGTATAGATTTAGAGATAAAGACACTATAATTTGTAGAGTAAACTAATCGCAGAGGCCAAGGCACTAAGGAAACCAGTTGACAAATTCCAATGTTTATAACATGACACATGTCATTGTCAAGTATCAATATTTTTAGTGACATTCTGATAGCTTTTTCTGGGAAGTATATTTAATTTTTCTTATTGTTTTATTTATTAAATATTTGAAATTATAGGTAAAATTGTGGTAAAATGCATATATCCATTAGAAATACCGCCAATCTGGTTAATGAATTGGAACAATCTCTGACATGAAAATGATATAAAATAGATATAATTAGAATTATATGTGTGCAGAAGACATGTTAAATACATTAAAAAACAATATTTAGGTAAAGTTCTGTAATATTTTGTTATAAAACGACGGTTCCAAAGCGAAGTGCAATACAATACATATGTAGCCTAATATGGAAATGGCGAGAGGTCTTGGGCTGGCCACAACAGATTTTTGTTATTAATAGTTGACGACTATCCTTGAGAAAGCAGTGGTTCTGTTCCCGAATAAAAGTTGTATGAAAAGTTTGTTTTATTTAAAATAAGCTCGCTTCCCTGGTCTTATTTGATTCCAATCTCAGTTTATGCGCGATTAAATTGGATTTTTTAGCCCCAGGTAGTGACAGAATAAGGAGGGAATCTATAAGTATTCGCTGATAATACGATGTGATGGAAGTTGATATCGCAGCCATAAAATCCCTCTCTTGCGATGTAAACAGCAAAATGATTGAATATAACTTTATCATGTTACTCGTCTTAGTTCAACAGAAAATCAAATCTTGGAATTATCAATTACGGCCTGACGGTATGTGATGTTTTACAGGGGAACAAACAAAAACGATAACGAATAAAAGTGTGTATCAACTGGGTTTTCGCTGACCCAGTTGCCAAACACAAAGAAAAGCAAACGAAAACAGTAACCAATAATTGAAATATACGAATACGGTGTTACCGAAATCGCATTACAAAATATGGCATTTCAAAGGTTGTTGAACTACGGAACGAAATATAAGACGGAGAAATTCTCAATTTTCTTCGGTATTGTTCTGAAGGACAACCTTCGTAATTACATAATCTTAAGCTGATCACAACAAGGGGTGTATTTGCAAGAGAAATCCACGGTCTACCTTAGAGAATAAAGTGAACACTATTAAAATATTATACAGTATGTTAATTAAAAGGCGGGCATTGGCGTTTAACATGGAAAATCAGTTTTTCCTTTAGGAAAACTTCCACAACTAATATTATACATAAATGTGTAAAATAATTAGATTGTACACCCAAATCAATAAACACGTTTAGTAACCTATAAAATCGAAATTTATTTTTATAAATATTAATATATTAAAACATCATTACAAATAAATGCATACGATTTCAACTGTCAGAAATTTGATTTTGTAGGTATATATATATATATATATATATATATATATATATATATATATATATATATATATATATATATATATATATATATATATATTCGTATGAAATAATACAGTACAATATAAAATTCAAAAATTACAAAAATATACACGTAAATAAATATAAAAATAAATATAAGTATGACAGTTATAAAATTCTCATTTCCTGTAACCAATTCAAAGCAGCTGGAGTAATATTATGCAAATCCACAAAACCCTGTTCAAATTTACTTATTGGGCAATCTTCCACAATATGTGAAATTGTTTCTTTTTCGGCACCGCAATCACAGGCCGGACTGTCACGTAAGTTCCAGAGATGAAGCCTATCATTACTTCTTCCATGACCCGTTCGGATACGATTCAGTTTACACCAAATTTTCCTTGGTAGATCAAACCCTGGGACTACTTTGGTCGGATCTTCCACTAAGTTTTTATTAAAAAGCTCAATTTTCTGCCAGGTTTCTTTCCAACAATCATTAACCGAGAAAGGTTGATAAATAAAATCTTGTTTCCATATAGGTTTACGAGATTTTAATCTATCAGGAGGTATATTTTCTAGTTCACGTGTTATCAAAAACATATCAGGCAAGAACTTATATTTATCCCATAAGCGTTTAGTTAAGTGTTTTCTCCTAATATCATATGGAGCAATATTTGCTAGGACATGTAGCCATGGGAGAGGAGTGGACTTTAAAGTGCCAGTAATTAAGCGTAGCGTAGTATTTAATTGTGAGTCAATTTTGTTGACATGAGCGCTATTTATCCAAACAGGGCAACAGTATTCTGCAGTAGAGTAGACCAAAGATAGACCAGTCACGCGTAAGGTGTTAGAATTAGCACCCCAACTAGAACCAGCGAGTTTTAATAACACATTATTTCTCGTTTTTAGTTTCTGTCTCAACTTTTCAATGTGGGCTTTATACGTTAGGTTATAAACTGTGAAAAATAATTATAATAATAGTTATTTAAGCATAGTATCAAAAGAAAATACAATGCGTTATCATATCAATGTTTTGATTATTGTAATCAATTATTGTCAATTATTTTCTCTTTATTACAATGTTATTATTTTTTTTTTTCACTACAAGCCTAGAACCCACTATTATTTACCTTTATTTGACACGAGAAATTGTTTTTCACTACCGCTTGCTTGTAACCATGGTAACCTAGGTCAATAATAATTTATTATTAACCTACGTCTATAATGCAAACTGTCACTTTTCAATCAAACTCAAGCCTTCAAATCCAAATATTATTTAACTCATTAAACTCAAGAAAGGTGTTAAGTATATAATTTAAATTTGCCGCTTAAATTTAAATTGACCTGCGCTGTCGCCTCGCCTGGCCACTGTGCTGTTTTGGTGAAAATGTGAAATATATGTAGATGTAGAAATGAATAAATCACTATTTTTTTGTATTTTTAGGTAAATACATGTCAATAGATTTATTTAAAAATAATAATAAACTAATAAGGCTGCTGACTGTAACAGCACAAAGAGTTTGATTAAATAATTAAATCAAATACAAATCAAGGCCCATAAGTGAGGTTATCAAACCAGCGATATGAGCGAAAGGTCAGATAAAAACAAATGCAGCCTACTTTGTTTTTGTGAATATTAACAAATAAGTACCGTAATTATTAATGTCAAAATGATTGTTATTATCAATAAAAATTCAAATAGGATTCAAATAGGATTTATGTGCTAGTAGTGAAAAAAATAGTATATAAACCACGGTTGAGAAGATCATTATTAGTGCTAGGTCAATCTTCTCAATCTTGGCGTACAATATACTATTAAATGACTAATACGAAATAAAAAACAGATTTGATGGAAGCTATTGAAATGAAAAAACATTCTCAAAATTTATTAAACACTGACTTGTCGCCACTACAGAATACACTACTAAAATTTGTCAACCCAATTGTTAAACATCATTCCTCAAATTAATATTATCCCTAATTTACTACTTTATTACTTACAGTCGAACTTCAGTAAGTCGAACTTCGATAACTCGTATTTTTGATAACTCGAATCAAACTGGTTGGCAATAGCGCCAAGAGTGAGAATTATGGGTAATTTTTACTTGATAACTCGAACTTCGATTACTCGAATATCTTTATAATTCGAACAGAATATTTGGCGCCAGCTTCAATAAGTCGAATTCTGGGGGAATCCCCTAATTACGTGATTTTGTAACAGGTGTTTTTATAACATGATGACGGAGGCTGTTTGGGTTCTGCACTACTCAAGTTCAAACTTATGCTTTGTTAATTATTATTAAGTGAAAAAAAAAAATACTGTGCCTACTTGATTTATCACGTTTAAGACATTTTTATTCCTGATGATATGTCATTGAAACGTTCTATTGATGAACATTGAAGCTTTTTTTATTGAAAATCAAAATAAAAAATTCTCTCGTCAGTCACAAATAACTGACTTTTTTACACTAAAATAATGTTTATAACTTTGATCTGAAAATAACAATCTGTATATGTATATCATAAGGTAAGTGATTTTTACTCGAATAAATACATAAATAATATACATATGCATTTTATTTAATAACCCGAAGTCTTGATAACTCGAACTTTTTTTGTGGCAAGTCATGGTTTGAGTTATCGAAGTTCGACTGTATTTATATTTTATATTAAATTATCAAGTAAGATAAAAATATTGTGACTGACATTAAAATTTGAAATAATTTTGACATATTTATAAATATTATGTTTATTATATTATTGTAGTACAACTGACGATGATTGCATTGCAATCGAAATGTACATATTGAAAATAAAAAATAATTTGTGAAGAAAGGTATTTTATTATTATATTTGATTTAAATTATATATCTTCACGTATACTCAAATAATTATAAGATTTGTAAAAGTTCAACAATTTTTATATAAAACAAATAAAATAATTACCCTAATGGGGAATCGAGCCCCATCTAAAAATTTAAAGGCAATTGTTCTAACCAAATCGCCAAGCTGACGTGAAAATCTCTTTATATTGCACAGTAAAAAAGTAAAACAATTATTTATTTTATGTTCAATATCATGGCTTAATTTTCTACCGGACACTTTATTTACAAAAAAATGTTTTCCCATGTTAAACGCATATGTCAAGGTTTGCTTGGGACCCGGTATACCGTGAGTATTTTTTAACGTGAAACATTGGGTTAGTCATGTCCATGGTTACGATTTGACATTTGATTGACAGCAATGTATTTGCGTGTCCCATTTAAAATGAAACATACGGAACGAATTTGACAGATGTATTATATTATGTAAGAAATTTAGCCAAGTCAGAAAACCACTCGAGAGCACTAAACATATTTCGGGCACAAGATGCACACAATATTTTTTCTGCAACTAAATTTAATTTTTAGAAAACAGGTATAATTATTTAAACTAAATTAACCTCTAATGACGTCTTGTCAATATGACAGATAACCGCTGAATTTTCCTATAAGTTACGACTTGACATTTGATTGACAGTAATGTATTTGCCAGTCTCATTTAAAACAAAGGGAATGAATTTGACAGAGTATTATATTTAAATATTGTAAGAAATTTGGCCAAGTCAGAAAATCACTCGAGCACAAGATACACTAAATTTAATTTAGAAAACAGGTATAATTATTTAAACAAAATTAACCTCTACTGACGTCTTATCAAATGTCAAATTCGTTCCCTATATTTCATTTTAAATGGGACACGCAAATACATTGCTATCAATCAAATGTCGAATCGTAACCATAGATATGACAAACCCAATGTTTCACGTTAAAAAATACTCACGGTATATAGTTTATTTTTATGAAATTAAAATAAATGCAGCAATACACATTAAGCTTTCTCATTAAAGCAATTCCTGAAATAAGACCGTATGTCTCTTTCAAAAATATTTGTCTACAAGTTGTAAAGTTGTAGTTAAATGTCTGTAAAGGTTAACAAAAACAATTTGAAGTAAGACGATAATGAAAGTTGTAGTAGTTACATATGTACAGTAGAAGGGCTGCGCAGCATTACTAACTTTACGACAGTTTGAGAGTAGATCACTTTAAGTTTATACCTAAGTTTAACCTAGAAGTTCCCAACAAAGCTCAGGGGTTGTATTGTATTGTATTTCACGCGCGAATAAGCAACTTTAAAGTTAATGTGACGAGAAAAAGTGTAGGCGGTGGGTTAATAAGTGTAAATGCTTGGTGATGGATCCAGAAAGCCATTAAGCCTCAGACGCGGTGATAATATCATTTATTAGGCTGGCATACATGCCTGCCAACTCGATTTCCCTGCGATATATTCAATTTGCATGTAAACAACATGCACCAGGAATTCCACTAAAGAACGTACGTGGAATTAACGTCTAATCGTCGGTATTACACCAGGCATTTCTCACCTATCCCTAGCTTTATAAATAATAAAACAACCTAGCTTCGCCAAGGAATTAAAACAAGAATTATTACCTGCAATTAAATAGGTGGAATACATTTTTTTACCTCTCGGTAAAAGAGGTATTGGATTCATTCCAGAAATCGCATATCCAGATTTTGGTGAATAAGCACGTTTTAAAGTCACTAGAATCCGATTTTAACATTTTTACAATGATGTATTATGTGTGTGCGCACTTGTGAATGTTTATGCGTGTGTGCGTGTGTGTGTATGGATGTGTGTGTGAGTGTGTACGTCTGGATGTTGTAAGGAGGATTCCTCAAAAACTATAAGACTTAAGACATGTTTAACTATGAATTCATCAATCTAACATTCCTGAGAAAATTTGAAAAGGTTTTGGTAACAATTGGACAACCGAAAGTAGTAGTTTCTTAAAAAAAAATCTTCTAAATATTATTTTTTGGAAATTTATATTATTAAAAATATTGAAGAATATAATAATGCAGTGTACAATGAATCAAACAGCCCGTAGAAACCAGTTGAAAAATCTGTTGTGGCCAGCACAAGACCTCTCGCCATTTCCATATTAGGCTATACGAGCTCCTTCCCACATCATTTGGCCCAATCCGCTTAATTTAATTTTATTTAGTTAATATATGACACAAATAATAACTAACATAAATTATCACCAATTTTTATTAATATTACAGACATTTTGTCGTTTTACCGATATATCAAGATATGTTTCCTAAAATATTTTACTGTTTCAATGTAAAATGAAATAATACTTAGTTTTAGCAACAATTCAAGAAAAACTGAAAAAATTAAATGAATTTAAGTCGTAAAATTGTAAGGTTTTATTAAATAAAATGTCTAAAAGATTTGCAGTAACAATTTACATTTAAAAGCGACGTTATTCAATATTGATAAATAATATGTAATTAACATATTAGATTTGTATTAAAGTTATACCATTAAATTTTTAATCTTGAGCTAAAAATTGAATTTAAAATTACGCTATAATGCTGAAAATCTACATTTTAAATAAAAAGTAAAGATTCATTTTAGTATTATTAAAAAAGCTATTAGTTAAGTCAGCATAAATGAATTTTTAACAAATGGGCCAACTGAAGTGGGAAGGGGCTCGTATAAGTATTGTATTGCACTTTGCTATCGAACGGTCGTTTTATAACAAAATATTACAGAACTTTACCCAAATATTGTTTGGCAACTCTTATTTTGTAAACAACGCGGAAGTATGTGCCAAGTCATTGACACGGTTCTAGTTAATACCGGTTTTAGAACCACGTTTGTGCTACCAGCCATATAGCCTAATATGAAGAGAGCGAGAGGTATTGTGCTGTCCACAACAGTATTTTTTCTTACCTTCTAGCACAGATTACCTATACTATCGTTACCAGATGCGACACTCTCTGTCGGTACCTTTGAAGTTAGTGTCTCCAAAAAAATTTACTGGCGGCCATGTTTTTAATGAAATAATTTACTACCTCAAAATCCTACAAATATGAGGGCAGTACAGCTTGGCTTGTAGTCGAGTTGGTTAGAGCGAGGGTTAGAGCAAACACCGAATCTATGTGAGGTCGCGAGGTCAAATCCGTATAAAGAAGTTTCTATTTTTCAATGTTTTTTTTTTTTACTAAATAGTCAGTAGATATCATTTTATTTAAATATATTACTAATATAAAAACAAATAATTAAATAATACAATACCTATTATTTATAATAATATGTAAAAATCAACTGCTACACTATGCATTAAATGACAACAACATAAAAAAACTAAGAATCAATTAAGCCATTTCTCATTATTTGTTATAATAATAATAGTTTTTTTTCCTTTTATTGTATTAAAATTCTTGTTTATAAACTTTCCTGTCAAGGATGGGTAAATTCAATTTCTTTAATTTACTTTACAATATTTTTAATGATGTTAAATTGTATGGCTACATTTTCAAAATTTTGAAAGAAAAGTATTCCATTTTATTTTCACGGCACTGACTTTTATATTTCATATTTATTTTGCAAACTATAATGGCAAACTAAGAACACGCCATTTTATTAACGAAATATGGCATGCGCAAACAACCTGCGCAGTTGAAAATTTGCCCCCAACGAAATCGCCGAGTGTCGCATCTGTATACGGTAGTTTAGATAATCTGTGCTTCTAGTTTAAATATTGAAAGGGTAGAAACGCATTGCAGAACTGCGCCCCACAGTTCACAGCAATAAAGAATAAACTCATTTGTAGAAATTATATTGGATAAGCTATTGAAATGAGTGTTAGGTCGTTGGGCAATTTCACGCCATCAGCAATACAAGGCATTGTTGGAATCCAACTTCAAAGCCGTTCTTTTTGCTGTGGTGATCCACATGGACATGCAGTTGCTTCGTTTCCCGGCCCAGTCCCACTTGAGATTTCCCTTATCGCCGCTTTCTAAAGCTGACAAAGTGGAATATAAAGATGGTGAAAAATCTGCACTCATTTAAATCGGCCAGAAGACTGTCATCGAGGATTACGAGGGACTTTATAAAGATGATTGTTTGATAACGCAGCAGTTGCTGTGCTGCTGTGCGGCAACTGTCGCACTGCGGTACGAAAATTAATTATGACACTGGAAATGAGACGATCTCAAGCAAAATATCACTGAAAGCTGTTGCGATAACTAAACTCTAGCTATAAACTCCGGTTATCTCAACACACTGTGCTTCGCACTCACTCAACCTTGCCGAATAAGTCTACGGTCTACCTACCTCACATACTCCGCAACCGCAGCATCCCAGCATTCCAGAAGTTTAACGATTTTTATTAATCTCTTGTACAACTCACTACTGACCTGTATTCAAAGTTAATTCACGTATAAAGTTTTGGAAACAATGTATAAGAACTTGTGTCAAAATCTATTCGTACAAATAAATAAATATATCATCACGGCATATTACCCATTACTGGGTGTGCCAGAATCTACAACATATGTAGACATCGGTAATGATGACGATATATTTTACCGTACGGGCGTTTACCAGGCATCACCTCACTCATTGCTGCCGTGGAGAGTGCACCACAAATAAAAATATGGGCAATAAATTTAAAAACCAATGAAACACTAAAAATTAACCGGTTGACAAAAACCCGAGTTTGATGTAAGTAGAGATGCATTCTGGCCGGGCCGGGCCGGCCTAGAGGTTTGGATCGACTCGACAAAAAAATTAGCTAGCCCGGCTCGAAAATTAACTCAAAATCGGGCCGGGCTTCGGGCCAGGCCGGGCCAAAGCTCGAAATTGGATGCATCCGGCATTCCTAGTGTTGATTTTTATGTTAAAGCGAAATGTTTAACTTTTTTCGTGCCAAACTTATAAAAAACCTCAACATTCTTATAACTTTCAACATTAGTTTACATAAGTAGTTAAAAAAGAGACCCTTCTAGTGTAAGTTTGTTATAAAAATTACAGACCTACGTGTATTTAACACTTTGTTTGTTCGAAAATTTAAACAACTTTTTCACAAATCTTGTATAAAAAAATATAATTTACATAAGGATTTTTTATCTAACTTTGTTTCTGCTCAAAAATAGGACAAGAAATCATTATGGTATAATAACAATAATAATAGTAACATCACAATATAATTATTATGCATTAATGAATAACCTTGAATTCTTGAAGTAAAATAATACATTTTTATTTATTAATATATGAAGTTTGTTGTTATTAAATCATTTTGATCCTTTTTAACTTCATCCATTTTCATTAAAATATTAAGGAAACTGTGCATTTGAATGAACTATAAGATTTTTCGGGTCGGTCCGAAAAGCTCGAATTTTCGGGCCGGGCCAAAATCAAAAGTCCGACTCGCCTCGATTTTTGAAATTGATTAGCCCGATTCGGGCCAAAGCTCGAAATCGAGTGCATCTCTAGATGTAAGACATTATGTCAGAGACATTCAACAATATCAAGTTAACAATAAGGGCTTTGAGTTGAGCTTTATACAAAACGTACTTAAGCTACACTTTTGAGTTTTAAGATACCTATTTAGATTTAAAATTAAAACAAAAATCATAGCATATTGGTACACATTTGTTTTCATAAGTAACCAACTACATTCTACTTAATTTTCTTGTAAAAATGTGACAAATAATAGGAAGTTTCTATTTTATAAAAAAAAAATCTGCTGTGGTCAGCACATTACCTTCCGTCAATTCTATGTATTTTGTACAAATTCCGTACCAAAAGTTCCTTGGAAAAGATTCTATATATCCAGTAAAATTGTAACATGAACATATACTATATTCTACAAATTCCATACCGAAAGTTCCTTGTAAAAGGTTCTACAAATCCAGTAAAATTATAACACTCACATACACAATGTAAATTGTACTTGACATTGACATCTGTCAATTAGAATTATTTAAATTTATCAGCTATTTCCATGATTATAGCAAAGCTACATGATTTGTTAAAATTTCTTTATAATTCTTTAACTCTATGGGCAGGTTTCATAAAGAAATTTAATCTTCACTTAAAATTTGGTTGTCAAGTAAATTAAATGAAATGAGCAAATTCAAATCGGTTCCTCTGTTCTTATGACGTTTAAATCATTACTGTCAAAAAAACGCGAAGAAGAGATATACGAAAGAATTATAATTTTTAGAATTGGAGTTATCGTTGGAGAAATTTTTGTCACACACTCACACGCGCGCACTTTCACACGCATAACACATAAATCGTATTCTAGGGACCCTATAACGTGCTTATTCATTAAAAAGTAACCACCGATTATTTGACCAAAGACAATACCTTCATTACCTGATGGTGATTGTTAAACTCTTATTCGCAGACATGCTTACAATAAGACAGCCTTATTCCAATATTTAATATTTTCACTAAAATTGAAAGTAGTTCGCGCAGTTATAACATTTTTCTAAATATATTTTTATTTAATAATTTGTAACTGTTTTCATTTTAATTAATCAACCTTATGAAGTGAGTAAGTACTGCAACTGTTAGGTGTTAGTTATACTTTATTTTACGTAAGAAAATAGCGTTAGTTTAAATAGGGATGTAAATTCTGCCCTTTGATTGATCAGAATGCTAACCTAGTTTACAAAAGCGAAAAAAATATCGCTTGTCAGCTGACAATTTTCAAATAAAATCAATAGAATTAATTGATATTTAACCATGTTTTGGCGTAATTTTTAATATTCAGGACTCATACATTTTTAAGGAAAAAATATTCTTATTATTGACAAAGTTTGGTTTCACTAATTTAAATTATTTATTTAATGCATATGAAAACGGTCTAAAGTCACTAGATATATAAAGTACCGCAATTCATTGTACCAATGTGTTAGAGAGAGAAGAACGTTTTTTATACACAATATGGCGGAATCAGGCCAATCACGGTCTAGTTGTAGTTGGCTGTGCCTAGAAAAGTCACTATATCTGGTCAGTGCTGTCATTGTGTCAAACGACCTGAAGAAAATTAACCTCAATTGTACTTATTTTTTATTGTTTTCTTTATAATTTTGATCAGTTATGTTTTGTATTTATATGTATGTATATTATAAAAATTATGAACATAAAATCAATATTAATTAATTACCTTCATGGATTTATTTCACTGCCAATTATTTTTCTTTGTAATAAGGCACTCGTTTCAAGATAGTCCATTTTAAATTTGGCGCCTAAGCCAGACACAATATGGCGGCCAATTGCGGTACTTTATATATCTAGTGACTTTAAAACGGTCGGCTTTCAAGCGCCATCTGCTATTTTCTTACGTGAAATGAAGTATAGACTTGTGTTCTCTCTTGGGTCGCCGTGAAAAAAATATGATACTCTAAGGGCGTCATGAACCGAAAATCTTTAGGAACCACTGACTTGAGTGAAAAGAATCCTCTTTTTTCCTGTCACTAATTTTCCATAACGAAATCTATAATTACGGTATTAAGTTCTCGGTGTTGTTTGGTCAGCAAAATAGCTGGAGGAAAGGTAATAGACAATAAAATAATAATAAAATAGGGGGTGGTAGCGAGTGTCTAAAGGCAGAATCCTAAACAAACGGATGCTGGGACATGTGGGGTATTGATTCAGGAGGAATAGAGCAGCGTCCAGCGACCCACAGGGTTAATCGTGTAAACACTATTGTGTAATAACGCTAATTAACTAAGCATCCGGTGGTGGAAACCTAGGAACCATTCGCTATACCTTTAGCAACGAGCCAAAGGCGAGAGGAACGATGGAGGTCCTTTACAATACGGACCGTTCCTGTCTGTCTTACACACAATACATACGCAACTACATTCACAGTAGATGGAGAATCAAAGAAAGGAGAGGTCCTGCTAATGATCTTGTCGCCCTGGATACGGAAACTTGTTTGGTATCCAAAGAATCAAGTAAGGGTGAGAAAGGTTAGTCTGAGAATGGATCACCGAATCACCATTCAGGAATATTATGTAGTTTGTTCAATAATAATATTTTAATTAAGAAAAGACCATCACTGTAAATGAAAGGTAGAGGAAACTCAAGGAAATGTTTCCAGGACAATACCTTCCGTCAATTCAATGTATTGTGGATTCAGTACACTCGTAATCGAGGTGAATTTAGCGACAAGCTAGTATATCCCTACCGTTTAATAAAGTACTGCACAAGAAAAATCATAATGGGCTACTTGCGTACCTTTTTTATTTAATATTTTTGAAGAGCAGGTAAACCTTGCTACCCATATTTTTTCTTTTGACAAAATTTTTATTAATTAGTCAGAAAAAAAATAATGAAATTTGATTATTTGAATTCCCGCCATGTATGACGTAGAATTACGCTGCATTAATGAATGGTCGTAGAGCCATAGCATTTGTTTGTACGGGTAATGTAGATCTCCTGTTTGACGTTTCAACAATAGTTTGGAGGTTAGTATTTTAGTTTGTCTGTTAGTTATCGATATTTTAAATTATGGGTTATTACCTATGTGTTTATTTGTGAAGTAATTAATATATTTGAGAGCCCAGAGAGAGAAAAATGAGCTAATGTCAAATTCAAATTAAAACTTTCTCGCACACCATGCCATCTATACGTCACATTTTTAAACATGGTTTCCTTCTCCAGCTAAATATAATGACGTCACAGAAAATTTTAAACGGTTCGTTTTTATCCAGTAAAAATTTGATGTGGCCAACACATTATCTTCTATCAATTCTATGTATTTTCTACGAATTCCATACTGAAAGTTACTTTGAAAAGATTCTATAAATTCAATAAAATTATAATACGAATATACACTATGTAAATTGCACTAGACTTTCACCCTAATTCTGTAAGGAAGTTGAAAGGTGAAATGTCACCCGTTGCGCGCAGAGTTCAAATGACTAGAAGTCACTATAAAGATTTATTTAACTTTTTAACAAACATTACACTTCATAGAATTTATATTAGTACCGTTGCTAAAAATTGTATCCTATAGAAACAAATGTAAAGCCTGTCATTTTCAAGTTTTATTCATTGTTCGCAATTATTATTGGCTATTTGCTACAGCAATAATGTTGCTAAGACATAATAACTTTCTTACAGAATTGGGGCGACTGGCATCTGTCAATTAGAATTATTTGAATATCTCAACTGTTTCCATAATCATAGCAAAGCTGGCTGATTTATGAAAATTAATCTCTTTATAATTCTTTAACGCTACACCTATTGAATATGAAGGAAAATATATATTCAAACCGGATAGACAGTAAGATATTCTGTCATTTGGATAATCACATATATTATCAAAATATGATAGGTAACTGCGTTTTTTCAAGAAAATCTAATCAGCTCTTCCATATGGATGTAAAGAGAAGGAATACAAATGAATTATATTTTTTAGAATTGTAGTATCGGAGTTATCGTCAGAGAAATTTTTGTCACACATACAGACATCATCGTAAAATTAGTAAATCGTATTCTAGAGACCCTAAAACGTGCTTATTCATTAAAAACTTACCACATATTTTTTGACCAAAGACAATACTTTCCTTACCTAAAAGTGAAGGAAGATAAAAATGAGCAACAAAACTAATTAACTTCTATTGTATTGTAACTCAATACATATTTGTATATTGACTTATCCAAACAACTTATCGTACTTGATATTCTTAAGCAGTCACCCATCCATTTGTTAACTATGTTCATCCTAACTTGACTCTTTAAGATCACATATGAGCCTGTAAACTCAGAGCGATAAAATTATAGAATTACGCACTGAATTCTAAAACCTAACTATAATGAATGACTATTTTTTGTGTGTCAAAATAGGAACTGAAATTCTCGGTCGGACTATTTTGCCAACATCTCATACATCTCTGCGAAGTTTATATTTGTGGTTTTGTAAAATGTATGTGCGTTCAGTTTTATATAAGCAGTTAATGAAAGTTTGCATATTCCTGCAAATTTATGCTTCATAAATGTAAATTATTTGCAACTTGATTTTGTGTTTGCATTAAATATGAAAACATGGACTTGGATAAAGGATGGGAACCAGACAAAGTGCAATTTAATTACATACACACATAATAACTTTATTTGGCTTTGTCCTGTACAGAAGCCATAAAAAACATAAAGATAAATATGGCTGCCGCAGTAGAAAAACGTACGCAATCAGTTTGTGTCAAATAATAATTTGTTAATTAATATTAACAATTTGTAACCTTAAATTAAATGCAAAATGCCAGTCATGATAAACAAATGCACAGAAAAACAAGTCTAATTTTTCTGAATTTATTGTTTATAGCTATAATGGGCTACTTGCGTGGTACTGAAAATCCGATTTCTGTCACTATATACGTAATGTTATATTGAAAATTTTTTGGTTAAAAAATTATCCAATTGAATCCCTTTATTGCTGACCACGTGTGCGAAAGTAACCAATCAAAACAAACTTACACTGATAATTATCCTAAGACAATTATCACATGTCACTAAGTTGCTAAGTAACAAATACATTTTGACATATAATTAAAGATTAATTGTTTTAATTTGAAAATGTCATTTTCACGCTGTCAATGAAAATGATGATTTAATCAACAAAATTATGGAAGAAAACACATAAAAAATTACTGTATTAAATAAAAAACTAAATGTGAAGAATATTTATGGACTTGTATGTTTTATCTTCTTCTCTTTGGTTTCACTCAAAGAGGTCTCATTCTCATTGCACACTTCACACTGAACATATTCATAGCCACATTCACGTTCATAGCTACTAGTGACATCTACTGGGCTAGGTTAGACACAATTTTTTTTGTCAAATACAAATTTTAGGCAAATTTAATGTTAACACTGCAAAAAATTTTCTCACCGAATACCCCTCGATCATTGATAAATACTTATAATTTTATCACACTTCCTCAAGCACGTTGCTTTTAGGTAACACCACCTCCGCTTTCGGCGTCGGGCTGTTACCAAGCAACGCGCTTTCGGTAACTGTCATAAAATTATTTCGTAATTATCAATGTCCTCGGGATATTATAGCTGAAAACATATATAAAAGTATAAATTTTATTTTGAAATAATTATTTGATTTTTACTAAATTAAGAATGAAAATTTTCTGTGACGTCTTTATATTGAACTGGGGAGGGGAAGCATGTTTAAGAATGTTATCAATAGATGGCATGGTGTGCGAGAAAGTTTTAATTTGAATTTGACATTAGTTCATTTTTCTCTCTCTCTCTCTCTGGTCTCTCAAATACATTAATTACTTTATAAATAAACACATAGGTAATTACTTGTAATTTAAAATATCGATACCAAAAAGATAAACTAAAATACTAACCTCCAAACTATTGTTGAAACGTCAAACAGGTGATCTACATTACCCGCACAAACATACCAATACTATGGGACGGCACCACGCTTGGCTTTGCGACTATTCATTGGTGCGGCGTAATTCTACGTCATGCATGGCGGGAACTCAAATAATCAAATTTCATTAATTTTTTTTTCTGGCTAATTAATAAAAAATTTGTCAAAAAAATATGGGTAGCAAGTTTTTACCTTCTCTTCAAAAATATTAAATAAAAAAAAGGTACGCAAGTAGCCCATTGGTAAGAAAATAATAGTAGCAAATAAATGCATTTCTGTACTGTAAAGTGTTCAAAAAAACCCCAATTCGTTGTAGGGTGAAGGCTATGAACAAAAGAATTTGAAACTATTTAATCAAATGTCAATATGACATGAGATATTATCAAAAATGTTATCTAAAGAAATCAAAGCTTTTTCTTCTTGAATCCTTATTTTAGAAATAGAAATAAATTAGAAAACGGTGAATGGCAATATTCTGTACCCTTCTTTATTATCTTTTCTCCTTAAAATTACATTTCACTTTCAATTTTGACAACTTGATTTTTGAGTTGAATAACGATGAGACTTACGTTTCTCTGTTCATAGCCTACTGGTTTTTTTTTTTTTTTTTTTGAACTTGCTGTATATACAATGACATCTAAATTCAAAACAAAATTATATGATATTCTTAACATTTAAATAATTACTTGCTGATGATGTTTGTAAATTTATATTTATTAAAATGGAATTGTAAATATACAAACTATGTAAGGGCTTCAACAACGGTAACGCGTTCCGGTTTTCAATATTTTTTTCCAAATTCCCGTCTCTAGTACTATACCTCGCCTCTTCGAGAGTTTAATTTTTTGAACACGGTCCCCGCTTTCGGGACTGTAGGAACGGTCCAAAATATTTATGACTATGTACTATAAATGAAAATGTAAATCCTGCTGCCCTCTAAAAACTGAAAGCTTCAACCCTACTACTGGAAAATAAAACCCTCTATAGTACCTATTGATATCTGTCTATGCTGAAGTAGGTTCCTAAAAAAATTATTGTTATAAAAATCTTATGTTACCAGCAAATTACCTTCCGCCATTTAATTATATTTTGTTTTATATGAATATCGTAAAATACAATAACAAAAATATTGTCAAAAAATCTTTATCCTGCTGCCCTCTACAATCTAAAAGCTTTACTCGTGCATAAATATATTGATCGCATATAATCCTGCAGTAGATTCCTGCAATAATTTGTTACATAGATCTGATGTGACCGGCACATTACCTCCCGATTTTAATATTTCTAAAACTATTTAATCATTAATATAATAAATATAGGTAAATTTTTTGTCTGTGTAGGTGTTAACAAAAAAAAAAAAACTCGAATATTCATATATACAATACTTCCCGCCCTTAAATATTATACTAAAAAATATGCCCAATAATTGCGTTCTTTATGCCTCTATGTGCACCCCAGTTATTTTTATTTATGCTCTTGTTTTTTATGCCGTAGATGCGTAAAACGTCGCACTCGGCCAAAAAATACTACTTTACACACTTGTTGCGTAAATAACTATTGTATGAACACATACTCATTTTTTAATGAAATGAATATTTGAAAATTTCTACTTGTAATTCTTACTTCCTTGTACGAAGTAAAGGAAGTATTGTAATCGCGAAAAATTTCGGTTTCCAGATTTCAACGGAAATATACATTTTGACCATCCCTGAATCCATTTTGACTAATTTCGTCGTGACGTCTGTACGTACGTACGTATCTCGCATAACTGAAAAATGGGAAGCCGTAGAAAGTTAAAATTTTGTATTTATTACTGTTCTAACATCTAGTTGTACACCTCCCTTTTTGGTCATTACCTAACTTTTGGAAGTGGTACTTTACTTGAAGCCTATAGTAGATTTTAATGCAAACCTATATTAAAATATAATCCAAAACTTTTCAAATTTGGTATATAAGACTTCTATATCAATGGGAATAACATAATAGATTTTAGTTAAAATGGTCTACCCGGAAGTGGTGCTTTACTTGAAGCCTATAATAGATTTTAATGAAAAACTATATTAAAATATAATCCAAAACTTTTCAAATTTGGTATATAATACTCTTATGTCAATGGGAATAACATAGTACATTTTAGTTAAAATGGTCTGCCAGGAAATGGTACTTTACTTGAAGCCTATAATAGATTTTAATGAAAAACTATATTAAAATATAATCCGAAACTTTTAAAATTTGGTATATAATACTTTCATATCAATGGGAATAACATAATAGATTTTGGTTAAAATAGTCTAACCGGAAGTGATACTTTACTTGAAGCTGTTATCAATTTTTCTCGGGGTTATTTTGATTTTAATAATAAATGCTTCAAATAAAAGTTTTAGAGAATTTAATTCTGCGTCGAAAACATCAAGTATGATTAAATTAGCTCTTTGTATAAGCGAGATATGTAAATTTAAAAATGATGTACTTTTTGGTTTCTGTATTTAAGTTTGCTATGAATTAGGACTGGGTCTGTTATAATACATATTTTAATTATTAACAAAATATGTATAGTGTAACAGGTGTACAAGGAAGTCATGTGGTGTCCACATCAGATATTTCTATACATATCTTAATGTAATCTAACCTAACGCACAAAACTCAAACAATGCAAAGAAAAAAAATCGTGCAATACCTCGTTCATATTAATTTGGGGTCATAGTTAAGTCGTACAGTCTAGCTACGCGCTACCTTCACTTCGTTACGCTTCTCTACCTCAGATTACAGTAGGGGACGTATCAATACTTGTCTCCTGGACTGTGGTTGAATCATTTGCATAAGTCTGAGCACAGCAATTGCTTCGTCTTGATCGTCTGATTTTTCTACAAGTAGATTCAATCTCGCATCCAACACAATCCGAACTTGGGTTGTAAACGTAACATTCCATTCCTGGTGGACAATATAAATTACGACACGGATGATTTACCATAATGCAATCTTCATATGCTAAAACCAAACATAATTATTTATAAATATATTTATCTGTTAGTATTCACCTGAAGTTATAATAAAAAAAATTTTGATTACATGATACACAGATTCCATTTTGACAGCAACCTCCACAACAATTCTTGTCATCGTTACACTAAATGAAAATAGATATTATTATACACTACTTATATTAAATAATATTTTGATTTTATACCTGTTTTCCTGGTTCAAGACATACTTGAGAATAAATTGAACCCAGATTTAGTATAAGTATGATTATAACAGTTACATACATGGCTAAATATTCAAACAAACTGCAAGAATGCATTAGAAACTTTGAAAATTATTATTAAATTAACAAGGTTGAATTAATTCATTTACAGTGCGTAGAAATGTGAATGTCAATACAATTGACCTAGTCTGTGGTCGGTGGTACAGACTACAAATCACTACTTATAATTTTGTTTAACTTGTTTCGATATCGCCGGGCGACTATTGGAATGTAGTTTGTCGACAAAAAATATTACTTTCGGGGAAACCTGCTTCAAACATTTAAAATTTTATTGTAAAGAACATAGGCGCCGACAAATGATTTTGCATCCGACAAAAAATTTATTCATAATTTAATTCTTCTGATTGATTAGATAGCACATCTTTGGTGTTTATTATAAATTAAAGATTTTGTATTTGCGTTAAAAGTCATGTTACATTGCGCTTAACGTTACTTTATTATAAATAGGCCTTTACAACGCATAAAAATGTTTCAAACGCGATGATATTTTCAGCTATAATATCCCGAGGACATTGATAATTACGAAATAATTTTATAACAGTTACCGAAAGCGCGTTGCTTGGTAAGCCCGACGCCGAAGGCGGAGGTGGTGTTACATAAATGCAACGTGCTTGAGGAAGTGTGATAAAATTATAAGTATTTATCAATGATCGAGGGGATATTCGGTGAGAATTTTTTTTGCAGTTTTAACATTAAATTTGCCTAAAATATGTATTTGACAGAATTTTTGTGTCTAACATAGCCCAGTAGTTGTCACTAGTATCTATGAACGTGAATGTTGCTATAAATATGTTCAGTGTGAAGTGTGCAATGAGAATGAGACCACTTTGAGTGAGACCAAAGAGAAGAAGATAAGACATACAAAAGTCTATAAATATTCTCCACATTTAGTTTTTTATTTAATACAGTATTTTTTGATATGTTTTGACATAAGTGATAATTGTCTTAGGATAATTATCAGTGTAAGATTGTTTTAATTGGTTACTTTCGCACACGTGGTCAGCAATAAAGGGATTCAATGGACCTATTAAATTTTTATGACTCTGTGACGTCATTTTAGATGTGCCATCTAGCGATTTTTTTCTGAATCGCTAGGTAGGTGACACCATGTTGCCAAATAACGAAAGATAAATCAAATAAATTTATACTTGTTAAAAATTATGAAGAAAATGACAAAAATTATATGTGTTACAAACAGAAATATATCTAATAAAAAAAATATATATGTTATGTAAAATGTATGTTTAATTAGAGATTATAATATCAGTTCTTTAAAAAAAATCATTTGACAACTATGCTATTTACTGTCACTTTTCGATTGTTCTGGTATACGGAACAAAACAATTTTTATCATAAAAAGCAAAGCATAATAAGTTCTCAAGTTTGAAGTACAGATATGCAGGAACATATATAAGAACAAGAAAATAATTTCGTAAATATTGTACAGTATGTAATACATACATCATCACAATTGTTGACGTACCACATATTCCCTAAGGATCTGAATAAGACAAAGCATTGGGGTAACGAATTGAAAATTGATACAGAATTATTGAAAAAAAACTTTATAAATATCTTATGTGGTTTTGCACATTTCTTTTGACTACGATAACAGTTGGCTTTAACGCACACAACTGTATCGCTTTCTTCTAATATTTTGATATCGTGTATATAACCTTCTTTAGCTTATATCTTCTTTTCTGATTTCCATTTGTTCTTCCTCTCTTTTTGAAGTATTCATCGCAAGTACTATACCTAAATTGAGTCAGTTTTATTAAATTTATTGTACATGTATTTGCTGCCATTTTTTAAATTCAAATGTTTTACACTTTGTCACCCACCTGCGCTAAAATTCAACTGCGCACTATGCACATCTCACTTTTATTAATATCTCTCTCTTTTAATTTAATAGGTCCATTGGATAATTTTTGAACCAAAAAATTTTCACACCAACAGACAAAAACACACGTAAAACTTTTCGAAATCGTGATGGCCAGTGAATCATTCATTGTTCCCACATCAATAAAAATTAGTAAGACGACAAAGACTGGAAGAATTAGAAGCCGAAAGAAACACAAATAAGCGACCTGCTCCCCTTGAACAAAGTGCTTTGGCAATACCATCAAAATTACGAATATTAGAAAAAACATTTAAAACAGAAATTAGCAAAGAACAATAAAAGAAGGAAAGAAATTTAGAAGAAGTAGGGCAAAAAATAGAAAAAGTGTTCCAAGCAGAAGAAGAGCTGCAGAGAAATGAAGCATCACTATGTTTTTATAGAGCCGATGATTGCCGTATGCAATTGCTGGACCAATTACATTCGTCCATTCATTGTGTTCGTCAAACTTCGGAGGTCAGCGATGCCAGCGATGAGAGGTGCTGAACTCGACCAATGTCTCTTGACATTGTCAATTAAACTATTCTGACAGATAAAATGTCAAACATTTTTTTTTTTTTTTTAGTGGATAACTTCCACGTATTTGGTATTTTCGGATGGAGAAATTTTTTATCTTTGTATTGACACCACAACCATTACCGTAAGTTAAAACGAGGGGCAACGGTTTGCAAAAAAATGATTTCTCATGTAATCTCCTATGCACACCTTGGAAAAATCATTCTGTAATTTCTTCATCAACTATACAAAATATTTCATTGCTAGTCTAGTTGGCAACACTGCCCAGCAGCCCATCCCAGGCACAAAATGGTGGTGAAATTGTATTTGGTGTGATTTTATGTTCATTTTCTGTGGAAAAATTATGAAAACTTCAAGAATTTCATATAGAAAAGTGAGATGAAGGGTTATTTGGACGTTTCAGATAATAATTATTATGGGGATCGATCTATTAATAGCAAAAAATAGTTCAAGTTTTACTAATGTACTGAGTGTTTGAATCGTAGGTTCCTAGGTGTAATTTTATTCATGTTTACATTTATTTCGGGTTTCATATTGTAATAAATTAATAACAATAGTAAGTTTAAACAATATTCAAACTATATTAATAGTTATTTATGTTGATAATGTGTTTATTCGTATGAAAAAATCCGAAGGTCAAGCTGTAAGTACAATTTTATATGTATATACAGATAAATAGAATTCAGAATAATAATTTTATTGTTTATTCAATGCATTTTTCTTCGTATCGGATTTGCAAATATTATTAATAATATTTACCGATTTCATGGCCTACATCTTTGGTTAGCGATGTTTTGTTAAGTACTTTTGGTAACAATGCATTTCTTCCAAATCATCACACAAAATGGAGGACATGTTGCGTTATTGCATTTGGTGTGTTTTATCGTTTATTTTCCTTGGAAAAGTTACGGTAAATTAAGAAAAATTTTAAGAAAACGTGAGGTAAAGTGTGGGTCCAACGTTTGAGATAATAATTGTTACCGCAGTTCATCTTATTACAACAATATAAGTAAAACATTTATACTTTGTTGTCATGCTCGTACATTCTTCAATAGTGAGTTGAATTTTATTTAATATATAATTAAATCATGCGATATCTACTTCAAAGGGTTATTTTCTATGATTTTATGTATTTCAACGTGTTTACAATTTTATCTATTAATATTTTGTCTCATACAGACAAATCTTTCAGAATAATATGTAATTTTATTGTGTATTACAATGACTTATTTTCATTTCAGTATCTGAAATGAAGCTAGAAATGTAAAGGAGCAGAGAACAAAAAGCGGTTTTGGGCAGCAAGAAATAATCAAAATGTGAGTAGATATTTATCTTTTTCTCTTTATATATTTTTAACATGCTAGAGTAATATTGGCCAGATTAACTACCTATAAATTTCAAGACTATAGTCACATAATCTTAACTTTGTGTATTTGTAATATAAATTAAAAATTCTTATTTCGATAACTAAATTTGGTATCATTTTTATTGGTACAAAATTTTACGTTCGAATATTCATAAATAATTGCATTTTAAAGTTCATCCCTTATTTTATTTTTTTAAATATTTTTTTTTTTTATCTACATTGAATTATCAAAATCAAACAATTACGGTGATAGCATTACGTATAAGCAGTCCGCCGGCATTCCTAATTAAACGCGTTTGTATTAGTCTGCAAGGTCTCACTTGCTCACTCGTCTAGCAGCAGTCTTCTTGTAAACATGCATTTGATTTTGCTGTGAAAAATGCATTTATTGTTAATATATTATTGTTTTAATAGTGAAATTTTGTTAACTATTGTTGCAACTTTATGACAATCGTAAGTTTAAATAACATTTCAACTCTATTAATAGTTACATAAGTTGATAATGTGTTTAATACAAACACGATACGTACAGAATAAAATGTTTCATAATTATAGTTCAACTTTGAGTACAATTTTATAAATTAAATATCTTAAGTTATTTATTTATTTACTTGAAATCGATTCAGATACATTCATGAGCAAACAATAATTTAATTTTTATATTTTTGTCAATTTGCAGCTGAATGAAAATTGCTGAGCAGTTGAGTACGATATTGTATAGGTGCCGGGTGTATAGCAGAGATCTTTTAATGTAGGTAAGTCATGTATTTTTCTTTATTGATATTATCAAGGGCAATGATATCGCAAAGGCGCAAGTGCCATTTTAATAATAACAATTAAGGAGCTCTTGGCAAAAACAAAAAGAATTTGGTAAAACTGTTTTTTCCAAAAAGTATCTTAGTCACAAATTATTAGTTCGGTTATTTTGGCGCTGATGTCATACCGAATGTTATGTAGGTTGGATAGTACAACCTACAATCGTCATTTTGAACACGTATGTTTTGTCTACGCACTTTGATCCATAAAAGTTGAATTACTTAATTAACTATACTGAAAAATTGTGAATTTGATTATCTTTTTATGAATAATCGATTAGTAAAATAGTTAGTGGTGTATCTGTTCGTATTTTTCTCTAAATTTTGAACAAACTATGAAGGTTAAAACGGACAAAAGATGTACTTGATTTGTAAGTGTAATATTATTCATTTCAAATACGTATATTTGAGGTTTCATATTGTTGCAAATTAATATTAATACGTTTAAACAATGCTACAGCTATTTTATTTTAATCTATTTTGTATTATTCGAAAACTATTACAACATTTCTGGGATATAACAATATTTCTCTTTATTTCAGAATCACTGTAAAACGCCCATAGTGCCACTTAGAGAGAAAATGGCGAACATGCTTTTAGTGCTACAAATACATAATTTTGGGCAGGAAAAACTAGGAAAAGCGTAGAAAATTTACGTAGAAAACTGAAATAAAGTGTTCATTTAACGTTTATGATAATTTTGTGGGAATCTATCTTCGAGCAAATACTGACTAGAGGCCGCCTTACGGTGTTTGTTGTGATCGGAACATATGCTATTTAGTGGGGGGATTTGCGGGGACGGAAGCCGTAAAATATTTGTACACAGTTGCTGCTTTTGAAATATGAAAATCTTTATTTCCAATAAATTTCAGCCACTTTTCTCTAACATCACTGTTGGCAGTAAAAAATAACAATTACTTAACATGAAATGAAAATTCAGTCTTCTCTTTGTAGGTTTCCTTGCAAACAGTATAAAATCATAATAGAGTCCTCCACCATAACAGAAAATTGAGTAAAAAGTTAGTTATATTGAAAGTAGATAAGATAAAATCATGATTAAGACGATAAAAGTTTTTTCAAAATTGTTAGTTTTTGAAATAGTGATTGTAAGCATCTATACATCTACGTCACAAAGATAACTATAGGTTTCTTTAAAAATCAAATGCAGGTGAACTAAAAACAATTATGGCTTTTTAACACTACAAGTTGCTTCAAAATTAAACAAACTTTCATTTAAAATAATAAAAAAATTAGATTGGAGGACCCTATTGCAATATGAAAAAAGTTAATAAAATCAAAAAATAAATATTTTGAGATATATGACATAAATAAGTGACATATAATATACAGTACACCATGACTTCCAGCCCCGCAAATCACCCTTCCGTATATCTTCCGATCATAACATGCTATGCTTTGGAATCGATTGTTTAGTACAAGAAAACAACCAAACTTTTGTGGCGTCTGTGTTATGTAAGTAGAATTTTAGTTATTTTCTTACGTCTAATATTTATTTGAAAGTATTGGGAACATAGTTTTTGATAAGTTATCTATAGTTTAATATACATTTTCATAGTTTTGCATTTTAAAAATCATTTATAATTTGATCGATATCGCGTTTTTATTGATTTTATAGTAAATAGGAATGACGATGGGTACCCGGGTACTCGGAACCTACCCGATACTAATGTACCCGGGTATAAAATTTCTTACCCAATTACCCGAAATATACCTGCTGTTCGTTATTTACCCGATACCATTTAATTACCCGAACAGTTTTCAGCTGCCGGAAAGATTGTATCTAAAAGAAGAGCTTTTTATTACCATACCATAGGTAATTAATATAATATATGTTAAGTTTTTTATAGAGATCCAGTATATTATTTATTTGTATTACTTTTTATTTAATAAATACAGGGTGTTATGTAAGTAAGTGATCAACGCTTAATCCATGGTAGAACTGACCCCAAAGATAGTAAATCTGGCAATAATTTTTGTTTAACAAACTTTCTACAAGAACTAGAGGCCTTTAAAACTGACCAATCACGTCATAGTTCAAAACTTTATAGAAAAGTAAAAATCAATGTGTTCTCTGGAAAAAATATTGATTGTCAATCTGACGTTAAATGTTTTTTTGCAAAGACGTACAATTTATATTGTTTTTTTGATATTTTCAAAATGCCATTTACCTTCACCAACCAAGAGTACGCAGACAAGCATATGGTTTATAGCGAGACATTACAAAATAGTCGTGCTGTTGTAAGGCGGTACAGAGAGTTATTTCCAAATAGACGTCAATGATTTTATGTCATTTGTGACAGGCATCACATTTTTTCCAGAGAACACATTGATTTTTACTTTTTTATAAAGTTTTGAACTATGACGTGATTGGTCAGTTTTAAAGGCCTCTAGTTCTTGTAGAAAGTTTGTTAAACAAAAATTATTGCCAGATTTACTATCTTTGGGGTCAGTTCTACCATTGGTTAACCGTTGATCACTTACTTACATAACACCCTGTATATGTAAACAATAATTATTTATTTTATTAAAAATTAAACTGCTAATATAAGGGTAACTGGTAATTAACAGATTTACGAATTGTGTATATGTACTTAAAGGATAACGGGTAATTAAAGGGTATTGGGTAATTAACGGGTAAAGGGTACTATCCGGGTAGTTGTTTCGGGTACTCGGGTACTAAAATTATCGGAATTCGTAATTCTTAATAGTGAAATGTAGTTATGTATTCTTACAAATTAATAACAGTCGTAAGTTTAAATAATGTCCAATCTTTATTTACCAATAGTGAGCAAGCTTATTGAGACACCTGTATATATTATACTTCATTTCACCTAAGAATAGCGTTAGTTTAGATAGGGATATAAATTGTGCCCTTGGACAAGATTGCTAACCTAGTTCACAAAAGCAAAAATAATATCATTTGTCAGCTGTCAATTATCAAATAAAATCGATAAAATGAAGTGATATTTAATGTTTTGATGTAATTTTTAATATGTAGGATTCGTACATTTTACAGATAAAAATATTTTTATTATTGACAACAAAGTTTGGTTTCACGAATTTAAATTATTTATTTAATGCATGTAAAAACGAGCCCATCTACTATTTTCTTACGTGAAATGAAGTACAAATACATCATCAGCTAAAAATATTTCATTGCCAGTCTAGTTGGCAACACTGCTCATCAGCCCATCTCCAAACACAAAATGGTGGTGAAATGTATTTGGTGTGATTTTATGTTCATTTTCTGTGGAAAAATTATGAAAACTTCAAGAATTTCATATAGAAAAGTGAGATAAAGGGTTAGTTGAACGCTTCAGATAATAATTGTTATGGGGGTCGATCTATTAATAGCAAAAAATAGTTCAAGTTTTACTAGTGTACTGAGTGTTTGAATCGTAGGTTTCTAGGTGTAATTTTCTTTATGTTTACATTTATTTCGGGTTTCATATTGTAATAAATTAATAACAATAGTAAGTTTAAACAATATTCAAACTATGTTAATAGTTATTTATGTTGATAATGTGTTTATTCGTATAAAACAAATCCGAAGGTGTGAGTACAATTTTTTATAGGTATATGCAGACAAATACAATTTAGAATAATTTTATTATTTATTCAATTCATTTTTCTTCGTATCAGATTTGCAAATATTATTGATAATAATTACCGATTTCATGACCTACATTTTTGGTTAACGATATTTTATTAAGTACTTTTGGTAACACTGCATTTTTTCCAAAATCATCACACAAAATGGAGGACATGTTGCTCTATTGCGTTTGGTGTGATTTATCGTTTATTTTCCCTAGAAAAATTACAGTAAATTAAGAAAATTTATAAGAAAACGTGAGATAAAGTGTTAGTCCAACGTTTGAGATACTAATTGTTACCGCAGTTCGTCTTATTACAACAATATAAGTAAAACATTTAGACGCTATTGTCTAGCTCGTACAGTGAGTTGAATATTATTTAATATACAATTAAATCATGCGATATCTACATCAAAGATTTATTTTCCATGAATTTATGTATTTCAACGTGTTATCTATCAATATTTTGTCTCATACAAATATCTTTCAGAATAATATGTAATTTTATTGTGTGTTGCAATGAATTATTTTCTTTTCAGTGTTCGGAATGGAGCTAGAAATCTAAAGGAGCAGAGAATAGAAATCTCAGTGCTTCGGGGAGCAAGAAATAATCAAAATGTGAGTAGATATTTATCTTTTTCTCTTTATACAGGGAATTTAATTTAACATGCAACATATGATCAATCACTTTTATGGTTACTCACTATCATCGACCTTTAAACTAATAGACGCAGCGTACGAGCAAAACGCTTGTCCCGCCATAACGGTGCAGACACAGTATCTCTATCCTTCAATAGTACGGAAGTTAAGAAAACGCGGCAAAATAAAAAATTTGATTTGTCCTTACTTGTTACTGCATAATCGCTAAGAGTATAGATTTATTTATTTTTTTTAACATAATTCGTTTTATTATATATTTTTAATATAATCTTTATATACATATGTATATTATAGGGGACAAGTAATAATTAATAAGAACTTACATATGAAATGACACAGCTGAACCGCGTACGTACTGCTGACTGCAGGAAATACACCGTTTCCCCATTATTTTGTCGCATACACACCTCACAACACATATACGTATGTATTGACAGAAATAATTGTAAATGTTCTCCAAAAAAATAAATAATACACGAACAGTCACAAAACGTCAAACGTAGATTTTGACAACTATTTAGTGATAGAGAGCGATGTATAGAGATTTACATATGGCTGAAAAAGATGTACAATGAGTACGAACGTATGCGCAGTATACTTTAACTGAGAACTTCCGTAGTATTGAAAGACAGAATATATATTTCTATCCTTTTATGTTGGAGCATTATTCTAACAATAAAAGAATAGGAGACACTTGGTCCATTACTTTAAAGGTCGATGCTCACTATTCTCAAAAATGACAGTAATGTAATATTTGTTCATTTTAAAATGCAACATACGATTAACAAAAAATCAAAACATGAATGTTGAACACCACACGATCGATATGCAAATAACGAACTCGGCTGATTATAAACCTAATGACGTTAATAACTATAACATGCTAGTATAATATTGGTTAGATTAACTAGCTAAAATTGCAATAAAACTATATTCACATAATGTGAACTTTGTGTATTTGTAATATAAATTAAAAACTCTTAGGTTTTTCTATAACTAAATTTGGTATCATTTTTATTGGTACAAAATTTTACGTTCGAATATTCATAAATAATTGCATTTTAAAGTTCATCCCTTATTTTATTTTTTTAAATAAATTTTTTATCTGCATTGAATTATCAAAATCACTCAATTACGGTGATAGCATTACGTATAGGCAGTCGACCGGCATTCCAAATTAAACGCGTTTGTATTAATTAGTCAATTAGTCTACAAGGTTCTCACTCGCTCACTCATCTAACAACGGTCTTCATGCAAACATGCATTTGATTTTGCTGTGAAAAATACATTTATTGTTAATATATTATTGTTTTAATAGTGAAATATTATTAACTATTGTTGCAACTTAATGACAATCGTAAGTTTAAATAACATTCCAGCTCTATTAATAGTTATATAAGTTGATGAAGTTTTTGTATCGTACAGAATAAAATGTTTCATAATTATAGTTCAGATTTGAGTGCAATTTTATAAAGTAAATATTTCATATTATACATATTGATAACAAACTAAATTTAAACAATAACATGTTGAGTTATTTATTTATTAGAAATCGATGCAGATACATACATGAGCAAACACCAATTTAATTTTTATATATTTGCCAATTTGCAGGTAAATGGAAATTGCTGAGCAGTTGAATAATAATAATAATAAGAATCTTTATTGATGAGACATCAATAGCGAGTACGAGATAGGTGCCGGGTGTGTAGCAGAGATCTTTTCATGTAGGTAAGTAATACATTTTTCTCTATTGATATTATCAAGGGCAATGATATCACAAATGCGTAAATGCCATTTTAATAATAACAATTAAAGAACTCTTGGCAAAAACAAAAAGACTTTGGTAAAACTGTTTTTTTTTTTTTCCAAAAAGTATCTTAGTCACAAATTATTAGTTCAGTTATTTTGGCGCTGATGTCATACCGAATGTTATGTAGGTTGGATAGTACAACCTACGATCGCCATTTTGAACACGTACGTTGTTTTTGTGTTTTCGTCTACGCACATTGATCCATAAAAGTTAAATTACTTCTGTAACTATTCTAAAAATTTGTGAATTTTAGTATCTTTTTATGAATTATCGATTAGTAAAATAGTTAGTGGTGTATCTGTTCGTATTTTTCACTAAAGTTTGAGCAAACTATGAACGTTAAAACGGACAAAAGATGTACTTAATTTGTAAGTGTAATATTATTCATTTCAAATACGTATATTTGAGGTTTCATATTGTTGCAAATTAATATTAATAAGTTTAAACAATGCTACAGCTATTTTATTATAATCTATTTTGTATTTTTCGAAAACTATTATAACATTTCTGGGCTATTATAACAATATTTCTCTTTATTTCAGCATTTTTCGAAACTCCCAAAATGGCTACAAATACATAATTTTGTGGAGGAAAAACTAGGAAAAGCGTAGAAAAATTACGCGGAAGAGTGAAATAAATTGCTCATTTAACGTTTGTGATAATAATTTTCGAGCATATACTGACTAGAGACCGCCGTACGGTGTTTATTGTGATCGGATAATATGCCAGGGGTGGTGGGGCTATTTGCGGGAACGGAAGCCGTAAAATATTTGTACACAGTTGCTGCTTTTGAAATATGAAAATCTTTATTTCCAATAAATTTCAGCCACTTTTCTCTAACATCACTGTTGGCAGTAAAAAATAACAATTACTTAACATGAAATGAAAATTCAGTCTTCTCTTTGTAGGTTTCTTTGCAAACACAGTATAAAACCATAATAGGGTTCTCTACCATAACAGAAAATTGAGTAAAAAGTTAGTTATATTGAAAGTAGATAAGATAAAATCATGATTGAGACGATAAAAGTTTTTTCAAAATTGTTAGTTTTTGAAATAGTGATTTTAAGCATCTATACATCTACGTCACAAAGATAGCTATAGGTTTCTTTAAAAACCAAATGCAGTTGAACTAAAAACAATTATGGCTTTTTAATACCACAAATTGCTTCAAAACAAACTCATTTAAAATAATAAAAAAATTAGAGTGGAGGACCCTATTGCAATATGAAAAAAAGTTAATAAAATTAAAAAATAAATATTTTGAGATATATAACATAAATGACATATAATATGCAGTACACCATGACTTCCAGCCCCGCAAATCCCCCTTCCGTATATCTTCGATCACAACATGCTATGCTTTGGAATCGATTGTTTAGTACAAGAAAACAACCAAACTTTTGTGGCGTCTGTGTTATGTAAGTAGAATTTTAGTTATTTTCTTACGTCTAATATTTATTTGAAAGTAAACATAGTTTTTGATAAGTTATCTATAGATTAATATACATTTTCATAGTTTTGCATTTTAAAAATCATTTATAATTTGATTGATATCGCGTTTTTATTGATTTTATAGTTTTATCGTATTCTTGTAACGTCAACCACCAACTCGCCACGCGCGGCACCAGATCACGTTTCGCCAATGTTGCTCTTACCGCCGAACAGTCAGTCACCACTTTGAAATGCATACCAACCAAATACACTCGGAATCGTTTCACCGACTCCACTATCGCCAACGTCTCTAGCTCATAGCTATGATACAGCTGTTCATGCTTTGTTGTCGCCCTGCTGAAATAGCTTACCGGTTTAAATTTGCCATTCACCTGCGCTTGCAGAAGGATGCCGCTTCACTACTGTAGATTGTCAAAATTGGTCTACTTACGAGTTTATCCTTCAAGTTTTCAAATGCCGCCTGCTACTCCTCGCCCCAACGCCATTCTTTATCCTTCTTTGTTAGATTTGTAAGTGGTTTCGCCAAGTTTGCAAAATCTTGTACAAATTTTCGAAAATAACTCGCCATTGACTCACCTGATTCCATTGTTCGGGCTATCAACTTCGCCGTTAACGCCGCGTAGTAATACTGTCTTGGGAACTCCTCGCTGAGGGACGCCTTCCACTCAGCCCACGAGCGCCCGTAGTTGTCTAGCTAGTTATACCATTCACGAGCAGCGCCTTTTAGCTTCGCCTGCATAAAGTACGCTCGCTCGTAGTCCGTCCACCCATGTATCTCGCAGAGTTGATCGATTTTCGCCAACCATCGATCAACATTTCCGTGCTTTTCACTTGGATCAAATGTGTCCAAAAGATCGCCAGTTACCCCTCGCACGACTTTCGCTATCAAATCGCCGCCGGTTTACCCTTTCTTCTTGTTCCTCGAGCCGTCTCGGAAAATATCACTCGTATTCGCCTGACTTTCGCTTTGCACACCTCCCGTGTGTCGTTAAAACCTCTCGTCGATCGCCTGTTCGATCTTCTTGATCAAGCGGCTCTCCAACAATCTTTCGGCGAGGTTACTTCTCGCCTCAGAGTCATCGTTATTGTCTCTCCCAGACTCCGAAGACGCGCCTCTCGCCTTTGAACGGGTTGGTTGTCGCCGTGCCGTCCTTTTTGACCACCTGTCTAATTGTTTTACTTACTGCGCAACACTTGTGCCGACCACCTACTTCCCATAATCACATTTACCTAAAACACAGTTTAAACAAGATGTTACCTACTTCCTCACAAATCGCGCCATTGTAACTCGCTCCGCTGAGTAGTCGGTTATCACCTCGAAGTGTACACCAGATACACCCAAAACTGCTTTAGTGCATCCACAACCGCCAAATAGATAGAACTGTTAACAAAATCGTCTACACCCGACAAAAATCATCAGGCGTAATACAATTAGCCGCCTGTGCACCAGATTTGAGCTCCTTCGGTAACCCTTTGATGAGAAAGGACACCGCCTTGTGATCGCCCATCTCACACCTACCACACAACGCCACAACACCACTTTTCAACAACACAAGAACACGTGGTTTATCCCACTTCTGAATTGTTACGGGTAAATTGTAGACGCCCGTAAGTGGCCTCCTAACCTCCCCTTATAGCCACCCTGTCACCGCCAAACACCAGACAAAATAGATAACACAATAAGTCGTCACACTACCGCCCTCGTCGCCTCACCGTTCCATAATGCCTCGCTCGGTGCACAACGCACCACATGGCTGCTCCCCACCACTCCTCCATTACGTAGTCACCAAAACTCCCGTTACAAAATATTTCGTAATAAATTGGTAACAAACTAAAATTTGAACTATAACAAATGTTTTTAGGTGATTTATTTATTAGAAATAGATTAAAATGCATTCAGTAGCAAACAATAATTTAATTTTTTGTTTTTGTCTATTTGCAGGCGAATGTAAATTGTTGAGTTTCCGAGTAATTGAGAACGAATTTGCAGAGATACCGAGCAATTGAGTACGAGTTTGCTGAGATCTTCTAATGTAAGTCATGCTAAATAAATTCTTTTTTTCACTTTTGATAATAAATACAGTGCACTCGCGCTAACGTGAACATTGCTTAACATAAACTTCTGTATAACATGTACACCTAAATTTAAGTATTAGCTACTGTCTAACGTGAACACTGCACCTCGGTAACTTGAACAGCTGTTATATTATGTGCGTAGTTAGGGGATTCACCAAGTTCTCTTTGAGACTGCTGCAACTTTATTACAGAGAATTTATTTTAAAATGCAACATTATAGTTCATCACTTCCATGGTTACTCACTATTGTCAAAAAATAATAGCAATGTAATATTTGTCCATTTTAAAATGCAACATTATAAATAGTATTGCAGCACAGGAGATACCTCCAAAACACATCACAAATTGTGTCAATTCTTATTACGACCGACTAGAATATTGCCTCAGAGTGATTGGGGGTATTTTTTTTAACATTTATTACATGAAAGTTATTAATTTTTGTAAGCTAAAGTTTTTTAAGATGTACAACATTTATGTTTTGATTATTTGTTAATCGTATGTAGCCTAATTTTAAGGAAATTAGTTTTGAAAATACAAAACTACAAATTTTGTATGTTGCATTTTAAAATGGACAAATATTACATTGCTGTCATTTTTTGACAATAGTGAGTAACCATGGAAATGATTCGCCATATGTTGCATGTTAAAATAAATTCCCTGTTTCTAGAGGTCTTATGAGTGTGTGTACATGGTTGAAATGGCAGTGCTTAACTTTAGTAGAAAAAATCAAAGTTCTTGAAGAATTAGGCAAAGGTGTCACAATTACATATCTGGCGCAGAAATACGGTGTTATTCCAAATCAACAATCCATTTTAACTTCGTTTCTGTTTAAAAATGTAGACAAAGTATAATAAAATAAATTAAAAATAATGTTACATAGATATGTCAATTTGTTCTTAAAACCTCATCCTGTTAATATGAACGATCGCTCAAATATGAACACACTTGGTTTTAATTAGTTCACGTTAGCGCGATGCACTGTAAATCATTACGGCATATTACCCATTTGTGGGTGTGTCATTCTACTTTATACATAGATATCAGTAATGATGATGATTACGACGGTCCCAACGTAAAGTATTATAACTCAATAATTCGCATTTGACAGAAAACCGATTTTAACTTTCTAGATAAAAATAAAATACATGTGTTAATTTTTTATCTCGTTTGAGGCATAACGTTAATTATAACCACGTTTAATTTTTCATGAAATAATATGGTAGAAGACTTACGTCATCAAAAAATATCCCTAAAATAATGACGTCATACACTACTAAGTTTACTTGGGATACTAATTTATAAGGCGCGAGCAGTCATGTGACTTTGTTGGTCTTTCTTGACAAGCAGATATGGGGGACCCGTGACAAAATGACAGCTAGTAATCATATACATACCGTGAGTATTTTTTAATGTGAAACATTGGGTTTGTCATATCCATGGTTACAACTTGATATTTGATTGACAGCAATGTATTTGCCCGTTCCATTTAAAATGAAACATAGGGAACGAATCTGACAGAAGTATTATATTTAAATATTGTAGGAAATTTAGCGGAGTCAGAAAACCACTCAAGAGCACTAAACATATTTCGGGCACAAGGTGCACACAGTATTTTTTCTACATCTAAATTTAATTTTTAGAAAACAGTATGACAGATAACCGTTGAATTTTCCTATAAATTATGATTTGACATTTGATTGACAGTAATGTATTTGTCTGTCTAATTTAAAATGACACATGGGGAATGAATTTGACAGAAGAAATTTAGCCGAGTCAGAAATCCACTCGGGCATAAGGTGCACACTATATTTGAATTTCAACAATTATCTTTGGCGCTGACAACCACGGATCTCTCTGAGAAATTCTTTTGATTCTCCTATCCATCCCAAAAGTAGTTTTTCGGGGTCTTCCTGATTTCGGCATTTTTTCAACATGTCCTCTTTCATTATAACGTAAAATTATTTTTGTTACACTATATTTGGGCAAGCCAAATTGTTCGGAAATCGCAATCTTACGCTT